>JAVLUX010000038.1:17022500-19422500 GCA_032164185.1 Moxostoma hubbsi
CCACTGTGATTGATGATTAAGGGAATTTGGCATGTGTGTTCCCTCATATTTATTCCCCTTTGAAACAGGAAGTCTTGGCTGAACAATTTCATGTTCTTAGTCACCCAGGTGCACTAAACATTTTTTAAATATGAATGGGAATATACTTCAGATATATTTTGCTCATAAGAATTTCTAGAGGTGCCAATAATTGTGGCCAACGTGTTATGGAGAAAATGATTTAATTAATAAAGAGATATTTCCCCTCTTTCAATTGTTTTACTTCAATTAAAGGTTCGATTTTTGTGAATGTTTTGAATGAAAGAGCAAAAGAATAAACAATACAAAAAAAATTTCACAGACTTTTTTGCTCATATTTAACAAGCGTGGCAATATTTTTGGCCACCTCTGTAGATAGTAAATGACATGGACCTGAACCTTTTTTCAACATACAATTTTTTGTTAAAATAATAATAATAATAATAATACAAAATACAAGTGTGTATTTAAGGTGCTGTGACTTCGGGGCCTCCTGCTGTCATGGGCCCCAGGGCTTAAGCCAAGGTTAAGCCCATGCATCAATGTGGCCCTGTCAGTAGTTGTTTGTTGGTAACCAGTTGGTAACTTTTGATTTTAATGTTTATTCTATGGGCAGACATGCAGTAGTCTAATCTAATTTATGTCCTCATTTTCCCAACATTAATTTAAAGGCTATTTAAACAGTGCATATGAATAACGAATGCAGACTCATAAGTTTATGTACTTCATTTATTTTGACAGAGAACAGAGAGAAAAAAATGCAACAATAAAATAAACTGAGACTTATTGCCACAGAACTGCAACAAAATTACAAGCCTGAATGACTTTTGTACTTAGACCAGCTTAACACCTAATGTCTTGAATTACATTTGTTAATTTAATTTAAAGCAATTTTAAGGATTTATAAAAATGATTAATGACTTCATTATAATATAATCTTCAGAAGATCTACATATGTTTTCAATAAATAATTATGTTAAATTATAGCAAAAATGTCAAATTAATCAGTTAGCAAAAAATTAAAAATGGCCAATTAAAAATGAACATATAGATAGATATAAAATACAGAATGTGTGGAGGATAAGGAAGGCAAATTTGACCCTCATTGAATGGGTGGATAATACAAATTTAATAAGGAAATACAGACATAATGCTCTTTTTCAGTTTTAGGCTACATTTATTTTGTGTACATTAGATTGCCATTATTCTCTTATGTGTGTTGATATTGACAAAGATACAGACTTCAGTAGATGTAAATATTCTTTCTCAGTTTTCATAAACAATAAGTTTGTATGTTTTTATTTTCAAAGTAAAAGCTACTCAAAACATATTTGTTAGTTCATATTTGTTCTTCGGCCAGACCTGAAGAAGGAATTTATGGCCAGACCTTGAAAATATTTATACACCTATTTTAATGTAAATAAACACATTATTAACCATTTTGTATTTACATGTTAGTTACAATAAAAGTGTTAGGTAAGATAAATAAAAAAGTTTTGCCTCAGTTCAGTTTATAAATTAAAATAAATTTGAATATTTTTTAAATATTACTTTTATTTTAAATTTTACAGCTGCCTCAAGGTCAAATGCCTTCTAA
This sequence comes from Moxostoma hubbsi, assembly GCA_032164185.1. Taxonomy (NCBI): domain Eukaryota; kingdom Metazoa; phylum Chordata; class Actinopteri; order Cypriniformes; family Catostomidae; genus Moxostoma; species Moxostoma hubbsi. The sequence continues at coordinate 17,024,116 of JAVLUX010000038.1, forward strand.
AAATGCTGCCATGTTACATCTAAAAATTATGTGTGGATGCCCAAGTTTTTTTTAGAGTTAAATGACCTAAACATTTTAAATACTTCAATCTAATTTGATCCCCTCACTCAATATCCTTCCCCCAGCCTCTCAAATGTGTTTCCCCATGAAACAAACCCAGTTTTAGGGTTAATTTCCTTTGAGAGTTTTAGCAATTCATCAGAGTGATACACATTTTTTTTAAATAAAATGTTGTGCAATGAAAATTACTCATGGTTTTGAGAGACCTGCCCCAACAACATTTCTCGACCAATGGTGTGAGTTGGGGGCGGGACTCATCGGGACCCATCTCTTTGGTTGACCAACGACAGATGGGGTGGTCATCAGAAAGCAGTTTTGAAACTACGTTTACTTTTAAAATTCCATTTGGTGGCACAGAAATTACATCAGCTTTAAATTTGTTCTGAAGCAGCCATTAAAACCATTACAATATGACACATTTTCCATATTGAATTACATTTATTATTGCATACATACAACATCAATTGCTCCGTACATAAATGTGCACCTTTTGATATGCACTTAAATGACTGAATTGCAGTTTTGTGGTTTGTGTATACATAACATATAATATGGTTAATACCACAGACTTCTGTTCACTACTGGGCTAAAGCTACAAAGGAACGTTAACTTAACAAAAAGGAGTTCATTCCTATAAAACTGTCACTGCCATCAGATGCTTTCATTACATACAAAACACCTGAACAAATGACATTTAATGCCTTTACATTTTAAGTGGTTACATAGCATTGATCAGTCATCAAAGGACAAATTTATACCATCCATGGCTGGATACCTGTCTGAATTCAAGTGATGTTCACAGTTAGTGCTTTGGAATGCATTTTGGAATAGTTAACTCATTGCATTAATTCACAATATCTTCTGACCCATCCACAACAAAACCCCAAATAGAGGACCTATGTTGTCAACCTTTTTAGTGCTGTGATGATCAAAGATACAGTAAATCTGTAATGCTTTTGAAAACTTAACGTTTGATGTTAAAGTTTTACCTAAATGTAAACAAGGATTATAAGTACAAGTAAAATACTGTTGCCACTGAAACATCCACACTTTTACCCTGAATAAATGACTTCATTATGCCCTTGCGGCACAATGATACAACCTGCACATAAAACTGCGAGACGAACATAAGAAAAATGACTCGTTACACAAAAACAGTGCTGAGGGCTGATCGTTCAACCATAATGCACTATTACAGTCTAGTATGCAAAACAATCAACATGGCTATGACCGAAAGAATTATGAGGCTGAAACATGATAAACTGCCACAGAATCTTCTCACTTTTCACCGATTGAATGCGCTTTATATCTTTAAAAGTTATAACATTTAAAGAACCGTACCAAATGTTACTTTTAAACAGCATTGCGACTGAATATTTTAATTACTCCGGGGTCAGCTGACTCAAACATGTTTGAATTCTTCCACATGACAAGGCAAACTCGCAAGCACACTCGCACAAACAGCTAGTACACGTAAACCGACAGTGCACTCCAAAACACAGCACAGTATTCATCCACATAACAATAAATAGATTTATCAAGAACCTGTCCATTGAAATTAAAAAGTATGATTTCATTGAGCTAATAAGTACACGTCCATTGCACGAAAGAAAGCCAGGATCCCTAATGGAGGAACCCACCAAATAAGACACACACAACACATTAGTTAAATACAGCAGGTCTGTTGTGAGCTTTGGATCAGATGAACTGAAAGCACATATGTATATCAGGGTTGATAAATAAGAGGGGTGGCTAATGCCCTCATGCCTATGAAACAGATATGCTCTCCACTGTCCACAACCCCAATAGCTCAAACTTTGGATTCATCCTGTGTTTAAAAGCCTAAAGGACAGAGCTCTTCTGAGCACTTTAGATATGGCATGTATATGCTGCAAATATAAACACAATTCATAACCAGTTTACATTTGTCCCACTAGGAAGACATATAGAATCACCATGAATATGTATAGAAGATATATTTTTACAACGTAGACAGCCAAGCACAAGCACAGTTGGGGTGGGGTTGTGAACACAAATGAACTTCCCCTAAAGCACAGCAACATACATCTACGTACTGTGCACACAGAGTGTTTTAACCACTATCTAAACATAGGCAATAGAAACAGGTGAAAGATACATTCATAATAAGATTTATGACAAAAATATCTGACCTCAGCTCACGGTCAAGCCCACTTTAACTGTTGCCATGATGGCATAGAACAAGTCGGACAGCCAGGCATTTTAAAGAAATGTTCCGGGTTCAATACAAGTTAAGCTCAACCGACAGCATTTGTATTATAATGTTGATTTCCAAAGAAAATATTCTCGCCTCCTTTATTAAAAAAAATAAAACAAAAAAAGGGTACAAAATTGCTGTACACTTTCAATGTAATTGAATGGGGCCAGCACAAAAACATAAAAATAGACAGAGTTTCAAAAGTATAGCCACAAGATGTAAACATTACACGTGTTAACATGATTTTACTGTTCTAAAATGGCTCATAGGATTTACTTGTGATGCGTCATCATGGCAACAAAGTTGTACAATTGGATATAACTTTACACTGGTAAGGTTAGGAAGCAATTTATTACCATAAAATCATGTTAACACATATAATGTTTACATCATGTGGCTATACCTTTGAAAAAGTGTGTATTTGAATGTTTATGGATTGGCCACATATACTTCCATTGTAAGCACCTCACTGTTTTTTTTTTTTAAATAAACGAGGGATGATTTGAAAATATATTTCTGGTAATTAATATTATGCCACAAATGCTGTCGATTGAGCTCCACTTGTGTTGAACCCGGAATATTACTTTAAATCTGTGCGTTTGCTATATATATATATATATATATATATATATATATAAAAGCCTAGGTTTTTCTCATTAGTACTACAGTTAGGATTTGTTTCAAGTGAGATGTGGAGTTTGTATTGACCAATTATGAAGCTTGTGATAATAAATCTTAATATATTAAATCTGGCCATGAAACTGTATGTGTGTATATGCAGGTTAATATGTAGATATCAACAGGTGCCCAGACAGTATCCTAAAATCTGAAAAACATACTAATTCATACTAAGATCTGTGTTGATGTCCCCCTAGTTTTCTGTCTGCTTTGGGCAAAGAGAGGGCCTGGTAAATTCATTTCAGTCAAACAGGTCAACACTTCGGATATCTCTCACTTTTATACAAACCATACACATATTATAGATACACAATAATATTTTCTCCATATTTTTACATACTCTCTCAGCTCATTAATCAACCCTGTATCATCTCTCTGTGAATTCATTTATGGAAGGGTTTTGGGCATTTTTAATGCTGGTAGTAGTTCTTGATGAGATCGGAGGGGGGATTATTGGAAACGAGGAGGTGGAAAGAGATGCCCAGTTGCTGTCCATGCCCAAGCCCGAGTTGGAGAAGCTGCTCTGGGGTTGAGGGATGGAAAGAGATGAGGCTGCCGGTATAAGCGGAGGCCCAGATTGAACCTTTCCTAACTGGAGAAAGTCGGAATCATCGTCAAACTTGACCCACTTCTGGGTCTGATTGGCTGGGGCCGGTGCTGCAGCGTGAATCAAGGGTTGCTGTCTACAGAAGGAAGGAGGAAGAGTAGAACTCTGAACCACAGCAGACATCGCCCTGTTCAGGCCAGGCTTGGTCAGTTGGGTACAGAAATCGGGTGTGAGCGATCGGTGCTGTGAGGACAGCAAGCCACCGGTGAAGGGATTGGTGCTGTTGGGTCTGGGTTGGGCTTCAGCAAAGAATGGATTGGGGGACGTGCGGAGGGTCTCCTGGGACTTGCTGCGGGAGGGAATGGGTGGTGGCAGAAAACATGGAGCACTGATGGTGTCTGCAGCTAAAGGAGGGCTTTGCGAGGAGGAGAATAGAGAGAGGGAGCTGGGCAACGTAGAAGAGGAAGAGTAGGGAGATGGGGTGAAGGAAGTGGATGAGTGTGGAAGGGACATGGAGAATGATGTGTCCTGGAGTATGGACTGGGTGTTAAGCATGTCAAAGGGGTCTAGATTCCATTGTGCTTCTCTTTGGACTCCATTCATGACCTTGACCTGGGGGGAAAAAAAACACACATGAGCTACAATATAATGGAGATTGAAAGTCAACATGAAATCAGAACTGACCCTATATACTTAGGGTCTTGTTTTGAATGATTCATCAGTGCATGTTTTTTTCACTAAGCCCTCTTATTTTTCAACCCCTACCCTCCAACCATATAGGGACCACTTTTTATGATCCAATCCATTCAATCAATTCTCATCCAATATGTTTTTTTATTGACTATCCTGTTATGCGTATATACGTACAATTACAGAAGTAACTTGGTTTGTGAACGTTATTTCATATTGACTTCAATTATAAACAATGTGTTTGGTACAAGATTTCATATAAATCACAACGACTTGTGATATCTAAAATATCTGATTCCTGATGTTTATTAAACTGTCCATTATTAACCATGGAAAAAGGCATTATTAAAAAAAGCAAAGGCATTAAAGCATCAAAACACAAACATGTTAAGTCTGCAAGTCTTTAATAAATATGTGGCAAAATTAAGCTAGGTGTAAACTACATGGTGATATAATTACTAGGGCTGTGAACCGATTCATTATTATAATTTTTTTTTCCTTTTACCAATCAACCTCTTCAACTCTGGAGAATTTAAGGGCTGCTGCCTGCAATTTTTCACACTCAAATTAAAAAAACTCAATTTACGCATACTGTTGACTAATTGTCAAAAATTGGTCCATTGTTTTCAGAACAACCCCCCAACATAAGACTCCAATTATTCATAAATAATATTGTTTATGTTTACAATCTTATGATGAATAGAATAAAAATAAAAACTTGTAAGCACGTAATTCTGGTTCTGTATACTCCAAGAGGAAAATAGAGGGAAATTATATTTCTTCAATTGCCTTCCATCACAAAATGCTGATCTGAAATGTAGGCGGCGCTCTAACACATTTTAGCCCACACAGATGTGCTCGTCCATAGACATTCAGTGTAATGTTCAGTTGATACACCACCCCCATTGTTTCATCGAATATCTCGGCCTCCAAGTGGACTAAAAGCTCAATCTAGGTCATTAGAAAGCTGAGATTCTCCCATTTGCGATGATGTATAACATTTTATATTCGATAACATATATTTCCGATGATTTGTTTAGCATGCTTTTCCTGCTGGACCGCATATTTTGTTTTGGACATCTAAGATATAACATTTAATTATTCACACAAGCAAGCAAAAAATTGCTTTTTTTTTTTTAAAACTGCCAAAAGTAAAAGCAGATATAAAGTTTTTAGCTATTCAGGGCTTCATGTTTTATATCTTATAGATATCATATTACACTTTGTGATTCTTTTGAAAATCTTTCAATCTGTGGTATTAGGGCAACAAAATTGCATTCCTGAGAATGAGAGCTTTCATTTGATATATGATTTGCCTATTTACGTGCTATTTTCTACCTCTAGGTGGCGCTGATTTGCAACGCAAATGTTTTTAGACCTTATTTTCATTATTTTAAATAACAAATGCAAACCCTATGAAAAGTTCAGATTCTAAGCTTTCAAAAGATACCACATATGACTGACTAATGTATTCGGAGACTTGAACATTTTAAGTGAAAACATTTAATGCGACATAGTGCCCCCATTTGGAACCGTAGATTTGAAGAGGTTAAATCGCACAGATTTCTGTGATTAATCGCTATTAATCATGCTACATTAAAACGAAACAGTAAAATACTTTACTTTACTTTATACTTTGTTTCAAAGAAATTGCAAGATGTTGACGTTTTTCATTGGACATTAATTATAGGATCAAATCAATTCATATCAAGCTTTATTGGCAAGATTAACTTAAAAGTACACTGCCAATGCATTATAAGACACTATACATAGATATAAAACAAATTGAATGCTAAAGTTTGATTTGCTGAAGTTTATAACATGAAAAACATTATTTTCTCTGGTTGCCGTTCAGTTTCTATCGCACAAGTGCTGCATCTGTCTTGTGCGGTTTCGCTTTTGCCAGTGATTCAGATGACAGTGAGTGAGCATTTTTCGGGCAATGTGAAGAGATACGGCAGCTGACCCATATCTGGCTCACCATTGTGGGTGAAGTCTCAATTATCTTACAGTAAATTTGCTCCCGTGTTTATAATGCCCAAAATCTGTTTTTGTACTAGGATGTGCAGTCGAGTTGAGCGTATACCTTACACATTAAACAGTCAATTATTAATAGCAAAAATGAATGCATTACATTTCCCAGCCCTAATAATTACTATTCTTCATACAAGAAGCTCTATGAAACATCAAAAACACTTATAACTGATACCACTGATTAAAAACAAAAACAAACAATACCCAAAACATATACGGATGACACTTTCCTTGAACCCCCTGTCAGTTCAACTTAATTACCCACATAAGCCTAAAATAATTATGTTTTGTTTTTCTAAGTAGTGACATACATTTATGTCAAGGGGTTCAAGTTATATTTCAAGTCAAACAAAATAGTACAAGGGGGAAAAAACAATTATAATATGGAGGTTCCTGTAATGTATGAGCATCCCATACATGGTGACTACAGGCTATGGTGCGATGAAGACAATGTGGAGACTAAAAATGACTTAATCCAGTACCTGTCAACCTGAGGATTGCTCCTGCTAGTGAAAGAGAGAGACACATGCATCAAGAAAAGTGGGAAATATGACTATGAGAGCCACCTGATCAACTAGATATTACGAGTAGAGAAAAAGAAGAGGCCCCTAAGTAAGCCTGGAAATGAATTGGCTAGATAACATTATTATTATAGACTTTATTTATCCAGGAAATGGAGGTAGAGACTGATTTTCAATTGGACATAATGGGTGCCTGCTTGCCCATATCTACACTACAGTAGTCACGATCAAATTCTTGTGCTTAAATGTTTTAATGCATAATTCCTATACTACCTGTGTTATTTAATAGTTTTGATGACTTTAATGTTATTCTAAAATGTCTAAAATAGTAATAGTCCAAATTTATGACTGATAGCACTCTGATTGATCGTGAACTTTGGGATCTGAATAAACCTTTTCTTCTTTACACTTTTCAAAAGTCAGAAAAAAACTGAGGGCTTGTGATCCAGAAATTAGGATAAAAGAGGATTCACCTGAGATGTAGGTGCAGCAGTAGTAGGTGGAGACTCGGGTGGCAGTGTGTGGGAGGACCGGCTTCGAGGTGGAGGCTTGGGAGAGGCCAGTCCAGGCTGAGAGGTGGCAGACGATCCAGCTAAATGTGCCTGGGGGGCCACGGCGGCTGGCTGAGGCAACAGAGATACAGGAAAGGTGGGCTGCATTGGTGCAGGGAGCTGGGCTTGAATGGGTGAGGGCTGTTGCAGTCGGACCGGAGGCTGTATTGTAGACACACTCAGGGGCTGCATGGGTGATGTCATCTGAGGTCTCATGGGACCTGGCAGTGTAGGTGGTGGACCTGTTGGACAAACACACGGCAATTACATGTTTAAAGACATTGTTAAAAGTGTAAAATATATGTATATATATGTATGAATAAAGGTGCTGTTAGCCGCTCTGGAACTTCCGATGTGGAATTGTAAGATTTGTGGAATTTAACGAACCCAGTGGCAGCTCGGACGGTTTGCTTGGGGGTTCAGAAATGGGTCGTGGTGCTCCAGGGTGATTATCAGGTGAGGGTCGAGGGGCCCCAGGATGCACCTCTGCTATGGGTCTGGGGGTCCCAAGATGAGCAGGAGGGGGAGGTCTGGCTTGAGAAGGGACACTGATGACTCCTGCTCTGGGTGGGATCTTAAGCAAAACAAACAACTTCCTTTTAAACTGTGTTTTTCAAAATAAAAATGAATGTTCATGCAACATTAGAATAAAATATAGACAAATAGACTATTTTTCTTTATAATATTCATCTTATTTAGTCCACCCACCGGCCTTGGAGCACCTCCAGGGGCTGGTCCACTGGCCTGACCTCGACCTTAAAAATAGCCAATATCAATCAGACATTCAGTGGGAGTTATATAAACTAAACATCACCTGACCAGACAACTTCAGGCTGGTAAAATCTCAGATTGGAGAAATACTTGTTAAGTTAATCAAACTTATTTTCTGAAATCGGGTCTAGTAAAAAAAAAAGAGCTGTCCTGTGACAGATGGGTTTGGCTTACCTATACTCTGATTCAGCGAAAATTAAGTGGCAAAATTGTAGGGATGTCATACAGTAAAATATTGATATATCGATTTTTGATCTGTACATTATTTTATCAATATATTTTTGAGACCTTGATATATTAACATTAAGCCTAATTTGCAGTCTTTCCAATTCACTCAGTTGGCCTCCGTTTAACAGTTTGACATAATAGCATTGGGAGACCACAAGAGGGTGACATAACATTAACTGAAGATGTTTACGGGTAGGAAAATCACAGGTATCTCACACACAGGATGTGTCGATACGGCATAGCAGATGGCAGTCCAAAGTTAGGTTTTGTACTTTTTCGAGAATGAACAATGTGACTGATGAGTTGGCAATTTAGTGTATGAAACATTTGTAACTGTGCAAACTGATCAATTAGAAATCGTGACATTTATTGAGCAATTTTCTGTATGTAGCATTGAATAGGTCTTTCATTCAAGCTGTGAAACCACAAAAAGACATACTTGTAACTGAAAATACATTGTGTAGGCTCTATGAAAGATACTTATACACAATATATCATCCAGTGTTGGCTGGAGTAAATAAGCTTTGTCCTTTGATAATGATTTGGGTTGAATTTAATGGAAAATTATGTGAGTTGAGCTCTGTGGTGCTGCAGAACTTCAAGTAGCCTCCGGAGACGGTAAGCAGTAGCGGCTGCATTGTGCATACTGAACCTTCAAAGAAAATCATTTATTTGAATATTAGAATGCACCATGTCGTCCGCTAGATTCATCCAGTGTGCGACCCCCTTTAATTTACCCTACCGCTCACACTTTAACAAAGTTGTGTTGAGAAATATGTTTGAAAGATAAAAACTATTGTGCAAAGAACAGCCCTATTTATATCTGGAAAAAATGCAGATCTTCAGGAAAATCTTTTGATTATCCATGTGTGAAAAAGGCATTGATCCCAAGGCTACAAAATGATATTAACTACAAAATCCTTTTTTCCGTTTTTTTTTTAATCAGCTTCAGTGTTGGGGTAGTTACATTTTTCTTTGCCTTTGTAGAGCAGTGGAGGTGGACTAAATATGTTCCTAAATGAAATCGAATGTCCGTTAAAGGTGTTTAACGTTATTTCGGAGGGTTGATGGAAAGGCAGAGTTTGTAGGAACTCACCAGGATCTGCCCGTGCTAATGCTGGGCTTTTTTGTCCTTTTGTCAGCATGAGGAAACAAATTAGTCAAAATGATTTACTGTTTTACTGCACAGATTACAGTCTTCAGCTAGGGAGATAATGCATCTGATCTATTCACAGAAGACAAGTCATTAGAAGGTTTGTCTATATAGTCCTTACCTGCAGGAGAGACCATCTCTATCCTTCTCTATTCAATTACAAATGCTAATTCACCTGTCAACCCACCACTCCACACATGAAAGCTAAATCCAAATAAGTGGAACAATTGAGACTTGATGTGCTGAAGTTGACAAATTTTAGTAGAGGTAAATCAACCAACAAATAGATTACTTCTTGTTGGCTTTGCATATTAAGAAGTTTAACATCCAAAAACTACACACTTCAGCTTAAAAAATCAAGTTAGTTGAATTCTGTTAGCAAGCACAAAAGGTCTCAATTGACACAAGAGAGCAAACACAGCAAATCTTTTTAGAAATTACCTTCATAATCAGTCAGATCAAAGTCTAGATTGAGAGGCTCAGCAAAGCCTTTGAAAGAAAATTGAATAGTTTCCAAAACATATGACATCAAGATCAAAATCAATACCCTCAAAACAATGGCAAAAATGCTCTAGAAAGCTCCAATACATAGAAACCCACACAGCAAAATACAGCCACAACAGCAGCACTTGCACTATACATTTAACACTAGAATTCGATTTTTACTCATTTAAAAGGCCAAAATTACATGCTAGCATAAAGCACGAATAAACCAAACACAATACAAAACTGCTACATTGTGCATTAGATGACATTCAAGCCCAATGAGTTTATATAAGCTGAATCTCATGTTCAGTAAATTTTCATCTGCTGATGAATTTACATTATTACCTGCTGAATCTTTCCTAACAGGAATAGGACTTATCCCTCCTTTAGAAATAGCAGGGAATTATGAAATGAATGAAATACATTATTATTAAATAAAAAGACAAATGAGAATAGAATATGGAGTATAGCTGCTTATGGAAAAATAATGTTAATTTGATGAGTACTTATTTGGTTGTGTGTTTTAATCCTGAAAAACTGGAGGGTTTTTAGGTTCAGATCATTAGGTTAAAAATGTAACCCTCATGTAAGCATTTACAAACACTTTACAGCTGTACCTGAGGGTGGTGGTGGGCGCTGTGGAGGTGCAGGTCGAGCTGGTGGTGCATTAGGGCGTGGTGGAGGGGGGCGTTTTGGCTCTAGTCCCTGAAATGAGAGAGCTCCGGCTGGCTGACCATCAACAGGAGAACCTGAAGAGTAAAAAACATCTCATCACATGTGTCAGACTAGAGGACAGCGGGGAAAACCAAACTGATGTTTAAGAACACAAACAAACTCTAAGGGCTCAGTAACCACTGAAGTAACACATAGCAACACATCAACAACACCTCTGCAAGCTGTTCTCTTTACCTGCCAGTTCCCTTCTACTGGTTGCTGGACTTAATCCTCCTTTTTGCAGTGTGAATACAAAAGGAAATTAATGAAATTAAATTGACTAAAATAAATAAGAACACAAAAAACTGTTAACACTTCCTTTTAAACCTAGTAAGGCATAAAGAAAATAAATGAATCAGTATTGTTTTCTTTGCTGTTATAACCTTTTCTTTTTTTATAGACCTCATGAAATAGCTTGACAAGCATGGTTTTCTTCCCTTTGTTGATGTATTTCATACTGAAACAGGAAGTCTGTTCTAAAGCCAATGGCTAACATTTAGTTTATGTCACTTGCTAGTCAGATGCAGGTATTAGGTGGACATTGCCAGTCTATAGAGATAATATATATAGATATATTGGACAACATTTTTGATATCTTGCACATGTGCAAGATGAGTCATTTATATTTTCTGTTTATTTATTTTTTTAGTTGAGAAAGACTGACCATGTTTACATGCACTTGAGAAAACGGTTTTATTCAAGGTTTTTTGCAGTAAGCGGCGTTTTGACGCCGTAAACACATAAGAGGCGTTCTTACAGGGTTTCAAGGAGTACGCATGTGAGTGAACAGACAGAATAACAAACATCAAAGGATGGAGCCCAACAACAAGTCAACACAGTTTTTAAATGGCAATGTAAAATGTCCCTCACATTAGTGTATATCTGCTCATACACTGGGGGAATCCCAGTGTTTTACATAAGAGGGAAACCTCACTATTTAAGATCAATTTCGCAGCAGGTCGCAATAGAAAAATAAGGAAACAAACACAATAACAACTCTGGAATACCTGGAATTAAAGCGAAGCAATGGAGAATAAAATTGCAAAGTTTTCCTCGGATGCCATGTTTGTTATTTCAGTGGAGAAAGTTCCTTAATGACTGAGCCGCATGAATACAGGAGTAAAGATAAAGCCAGTAACACAGTCCATGTAAATGCATTTGCTGATTTTGAGCCTCAGGCAGCTTTCTAACAATAAATCTGGTGTACATGTAAACTTAGTCACTGTTAATTTGAAATTGATAATGTATATTGGCTATAATGTATTTTTACCCACTTTTAGGAGTATGCTACCATATAGGTGACCTTTAATCAAACAGACAAGGACTAAAATACATTTTGATGGGGTTTTCATGGGGTCTTCAACAAAGCAAAAAAATAACACAAATCTCTTGTTGTGTTATATATGAAAAATTGTATATATTCATGTTTTTAAATGAGGGTTTGCTCATAACAATTAAAGTACAAGCACTACCCTGTGGTGGTCCAGCAGTGCGTGAAGTGGCTCTGTTGGGCCGGATGGGGGGTGCAGGCTCTCCATGGGTAGGAGAGGGGCAGGGGCTGCTGCGAGGGGAAGTGGCGGGTGATGCACCAAGATCCATGCCTGCTCCTGGTTGCAGGTGCTGGGGTAAGATATCCTCAACCTCCTCGTCCACATCACCTGTCAACAAGGAAATAAAACACACTGTGTACTAACAGCAAAATCATCTACAAGTGTAACTCCATATTGTGAAAGTCCCATAGGCTCATGTAAAGGAAAGCCAAGGCAGAAGTCAAGATTTAACAGTAACACTTTACAATAAGGTTCCATTCGTTAACATTAGTTCATGCATTAGGTATAATTAACAAACGATTAACAATGTATTTTCATACGTCATTTATTAATCTTTGTTTATTTTAGTCAATAAAAATACTATTGTTCATAGTTAGTTCACAATGCCTTAACTAATGTTAATTAATACACTTGATTTTTAAAATGTATTACTATGTTTAAAGTAACATTAACTGAGATTAATAAATGCTTAATAAGTATTGTCATTGTTAGTTCATGTTAACGAATGTAACCTCATTGTAAAGTGTTTACGATTTAACTGTAAAATAAGTCAAAATTTAGCTTGTTTCTCACCAAAACCTATTGTATGTCTTTAGGTGACTTGGAATGTGACGCACAAATCGCATGGACCACTTTTATGACACATTTGGGTGTTTTTTTAACATTCACACTAAGTCACTATCAACTGACATTGTATGAAAATCACCTTTTGTGTTCCACAGAAGACATTTTTGGACAGATTTTGAAGGAGTAAATTATGACAGAATTTTCATTTTTGGTTGAGCTATTCCTTTAAGCTATGATATAAGCAAGTATTACATATTTTGATACCAAGTAACCAAGACAGGTTTCAAACCTTCCATGTCATACTCTTCTCCCATGTCAGAGTTCTCTGCCAGCAAAGTGGAGCTGGTGGATGTTGGGATGCTCCCGCAGATTCTCTCCACACTCATTTCCTCTTCTAGACACTTTATCCAGCCAGGACTTCTCAAACGGACGTCTATGATCTTTCCATTCACCTGCATTCAGACACAAGGGAAGGATCAATTAAATATTTCAAAGGTCAATATTTTGATACTGAATTTGAATTAGTATGCAGTTCTCAAACACAAACTTTCTTATCAGCATCTAAGAAATCTGTTTAAAAGCATGAATTTAATTGCAACTTACACTGGAGGCACTCAAGGAGAGAGCAGCCAGAGCTGAGTAGCCCTCTAAAAATGTCACCCACATTTTTTCCTCAACAAACCTGTTTAGGAAAATAATTAGTTTTAAAAGAGAAATGATGCAAAATGATGCAAGCGCAAAACTAGAAAGAGTATTGACATGAAAATAGACAATGGAATTACACCTGATAAGAATAACCTCGCCAAAGTTAGCAAACTTGTCCAGCAGTTCGTCAATCAAAGCATCATCAAAGAAGTCATCGGGACCAGACGAGCAGAGAGAGACGAGGACGGTGCCATCAGGTGGACCCTGCATAGCGATCACATCCTTATACACCTGATGTCTGGCCTCTGGATCCACCTCCAGTATGTCCACATCAATGATGGCCACCACAGGCCTGCAAGAGATGGATGTTAAGGGCACTAGAACATAAAGTTCCCACCCATAAATATATTAATGAATATACATATTATCTATATACTGATATATTTTAACAATTACTTGCAAAAAAAGTATTTTTTACAAAAATTCTACTGTATAAGCCATTTCAAGAAGGTAAACAAAAACAAAGGAATTAGAACGGTCCAAACGCATTTCCAGATCCTTTCAACAAAGTCTCTTTTTCAAGTTAAGTCTCTGGAATGCTCTTGGGCAGCTATTTTTCTAAGTAAATAAGCATCATGAAAGTGCAGCTCCTATCTACTTGAATGGGAAAAGATCGAAATCTCAAGAACAATTGGTCAAGATTATGATAAAAGAACATATTTCAAATAAGAAGTAAAATTTTATATCACTGTGTGGTAGGGTGAGCACGAGATGGACACAGAGGATGTGGCTTCAGGCCTCGGAGAGGTATTAATTTAAAATGTTAAAAGTAAAGGGGAATCTGGGGCCTTTGCGGTGGTAAGGGCTATGTGAAGGAAAAGTAATGAAGACAGGGGAAGGTCCAGGTGATGGTGGGATCCCAGCGGCTGCGACACGCTCCCCTCTTTGGTCCGAGGTGCGCGGGGTGATGCTTCATTCAAACGGCCGGCTTCTCTGGGCCGGAAAAACCCATGCTTTTTCCATTCTCTCAGTCTCACGTGAAACCCTGCCCACTTGATAGATAAGCCCAGTAGCCCACGCCGCACACACACACACACATATATATATATATATATACTGTATATATATATATATATATATATATATATATATATATATGTATATATATATATATATATATATATATGTATATATATTTATTTATTTTTTTACTTTGAATTAATTAATTAATAATTTAATTTAATTAATTTAAATGAGGACACCCATCAGGTTGAAAACCACTTCCCAAGAAAATCAGGTTTAGTAAACTTTAAAGGTTGGTGTTCTGTATTTAGTACAGTATCTCTCTAACCTATGATCAGAGGTTTTCAGTTCTGCTCTGCCATAGTACTTGAGGTCTCCAGGGCTCCATGGGTACTGATCTTCCTCATTCACTTGGGCTCCAACTACATTTAACTCCAACTCTTCAGCTGTAATACACACACATGCAAAAAAAAACCTCAAGCATCCTTTGAAACTTAAACAGTCTAAGAAAGTGCAGCCATGTTGAAAGATAAATGTATGTTTTCTTTATAATTGCCAACATAAAAAGTGCATGACTACATTTTGCGGTTGGTTGGCATTTAAAGATCTGTTTTGACATTTGAATGAATGCAGATGCCATTCAATCATAATCCTCACCAGTTTTATCAAAGTTCCACTTTCGTCTCTTCCAGAGCACACGGTCGGTCCAGGCTGGTGTACGGCACTTCTCACTGGTGTCGTAGTCCTCTGAAAACAGGTCATATTTGTAGGTGGGGGCAAAATCCAGCTTCCCTTCAGTAAAGCTCCTGAAAACCTGAAATATTAATAAAAAAGAAAGAAAGAAAAAATGGTTCAGAGGAGCAGAGAATTAAAAAAATAATCAGATAGTAGTTATATTTTGGGGTTTTTCTGATATACCTGTCCAGCATTCTTCTGTTCCACCAGCTGATCTCCAGCAATCAGTGCATCCCAGTTCTGCTGTCTGATCAGTTCTTTCACCTCTTCATTTGGCAGATTTATCCGATAGTTAAAATCTCCACACCAGAATACATAATCATGGGAGTATAGCAGACGACCCTAATAATGAAATAAGGTGGTTATAAACTGAACAAACTGAACAGTAACAGACATTTTTTACATGATAAATGCTTACCATGGGGAAGGAGAGTTTGCGTGCAATCTCATTGTAGTCGTCATTCCTTTCTTTGACCTGTGATTGGCCTGCGGCAAAGTGCGAGCATACAAAGCAGATACTGGTGGTGTGGAAGAGCATACGGATGGCCACACCTCCTTTATTACCAGTGGCTCCACCCATTCCAGTCTTAACAGTATCCACAGCAACATCCCTATTGTAAGAAAATGACACAGAATATCAGAATAGAGAGTAACAGTGACTGCCCACTTTTATAGCGGGCTTGTTTCTGGAAGTATTTTTCCCATTCATTTTCTCCATAGGTTTTGCCAAAAGAATGTTGTAAAGTGTTGAGCACATTTAAACAAGCATATACTGTTAATTGGTAAAATGAGGGCTCAGGTGTGTGAATATACCTGATGAAAGGTGCATGCTGAGGCCGTATGTAGACAAACAGACACACCCCCACCAGCTGCTCAGAAGCCAATAGCACATATCTCTGATCTCGTGAGATGTTCTTCTGCAGCTCTGCAGCCCACAGCTTCTGATTAGTGGTGCTGCCAATGAGAAAAAGGAAATTAGATAGTTCCTACAGAAATGAGAGCAAGAAAATGTTACAAATACATATTTAACTTTAAATACTAATGGAAAGGAACACAGACCAAAGACCACAGGGGAATTTGCCACAGCCTACTATGTAATTACCACAAGTGAAATCTCTTGACGTCACAACAATTATTACCTCGCACTGACGATATTGCCAGCATTCAGCTCCACCATTTCCTCAAAGCCAATGGCAAAGATGTCCACCGGGTTGGATTTACTGTCTGCAGGATTAAAATCGGTCAAAAAGAGACAACGAAGCATAATGTCATTTAAGACACATTCAACAATAAACATTCTTTCAGTCATCTGATTAACAAGCATCTTAAAAATTATATTTTTGATATATGGGAGTTTCCCAGTGGTTGAGCTCAACTTTTTCTTTTTGTTTGATGAGGGTCACAATGGAAACTTTTACCAGGCCCTTCAACCTATTTTTATAGGTACTTCTCAAATGCCTTTTATGTATCTATTGTTTTAGCCTTGTCCCAGACCCAAACTTTAAATTTTAAACTATGGAAATCTATTATTAAAATACAAATTATCACATGTTTAAAACTAAGATCATTTAAACAAATAATGCAAAAAACCTGAACATGAAGTGTGAAAATGATTTCTATACATTTTTCAAATAATTATGACTGTCCCATAGTTGTGCCGTTATTTCCACCACACAAATTTTTCCCCTAATAAAGTTTTTTTTATAAAGTTTACTTGTTATCCAAGTTGGCAAAAGTGTCAGTGAAGAGTATGCTTGAGCTGAAATATGAAACAAGTGACATTTGAAGAAAACAAAGAAAAATCAAGGTAAATATACCTTATTTTTATATTTTTATTGGGCATAATTTCCAATCAAGCTGTAATTTTGCCCAATTAGGCAGAAGTGTTAAAATAATATTTAATTGTATTTAAGATTAATAAAACACTATCTATGAAATTAGCCTGAGCAAGACGTAAAAAAAAAAAAGGTCCCCATTTTTTACACCATAATTTCTACCAGGGAATTCTATTAGACACAAAACACAACTTGAGATGTGTTCAAAATGACACCATGGTTCATGGCTTTCAGAAAGAAAAAAAAATTACAAAAATTACACAAATCTTTCGTGATGCAAGTAAGGATGCAACTAATAATTATTAGGACGATTAACGCTGCCTTCACGTGCTATCGGAATGATCCTACTTCCTACTTCTGAAGTTCAAGTGCTTTGTTGTTGGAAAGAACAGGAAACATGGATGACTCCAGGTTCAGACATACATATGTTTTGAGGAATGTGTATTTTGACAGCATAATACATATTACTCAGCATGCTGGTGATAATGGAATTTTGGTCAAATACAAGCTATTTTCAAATGTACACTTGTACAAAATGCATCAAATGGTTGCTGATATACATAAATGAATATTACCAAAATGGCAAGCGTTAATAATTAGCTGTATTTAGAAACATTTATAAAACATGTCATTCACTACAGAAACTGTACTCTCCTCTGCCATGTTGAAGGTTTAGGACTCCTCCCATCTTGGAAACTCAGGTATCAAAATTGTCTCTTAGTTTTCCAGTCATAATTACGACTCTAGGGGCAGTTCATGTGCAACCTCCAAGTGGGAAAATCGTTTTTACAATAATTCCGATAGCACGTGTAGGCACCATTATTGACTATTCAGGCAATTATTGCAACGATCAATCATTAACTCTTAACCGACAATTCAGTTGGTGCCTTGAGTTAAGAGGTTGTATTAAATGTGCTTACTAAAAATAAAGAAAATATAATAAAAGTGTATTTTAAAAATACCTTTAAATGACCCTCAGTGAATTACAGAGAAAAATATTTGAGGGTTTTAATTAAGTTTAATAAAAACAATTGTGAGGCACCAAAATTTATAGCGCAGCTCAGCTTGAATAGTTGATGGGAATATTTGACTGCTATGTTGGTGGCTCACAACCTCTGTTCAAGCACAAAAAAACCCACTCTTTATTAATGTACTAATAACCACAAGAGTGATCGCTTCATCTCTTCTGGGAAAGTAAATTCTTTAATGGGCAACAAGGAAATGCAAATACTTTTTTTTTGTTGTTGTTGATTTTTTTTCCCCATTCTCTCCCAATTTGGCATGCCCAATTCCCAATGTGCTTTTAAGTCCTCGTGGTCACATAGTGATTCGCCTCAATCCGGGTGGCAGAGGACGATTCCCAGCTGCCTCCAAGTCTGAGACCGTCAACCTATGCGTCTTATCACGTGGCTTGTTGAGCGCGTGTGGAGGCTTCACGCCATCCACCGTGGCATCCACGCTCAACTCACCATGTGCCCCACCGAGAACAAACCACATTATAGAGACCACGAGGAAGTTACCCAATGTGACTCTACCCTCCCTATCAACCGGGGCAATTTGGTTGCTTAGGAGACCTGGCTGGAGTCACTCAGCATGCCCTTGATTCAAACTACTGAACTCCATGGGTGGTAGCCAGCGTCTTTACCATTGAGCTACCCAGGCCCCCCAGGAAATGCAAATACTAACAGGTTTTTTGTTCTGTTGCACTCGTTCATGTGAACAAACACACAAACTGTACATAGGTGCGCATCTCAATTGTAAACACAGCCTTGTGTTTAATATGTAAAATTACCTCAGAAATGATAAAATAGCTCCTATTTTAAACCTGCAACTATCTAATATATTCGCCAAAAGGCTATATATGCATTTTGATGATGAATTACAAAGTTTAGGTCTTTTCCAAAGATCAATCAGGCATGTTCATGGTTTTTATAGGGATATTGTTTGGGACGTTGGTCTGTTGAGTCGGATTGCATCCTCACCACAAGAGATGCGCTCCAGGGTTCATTTGCAATCGGTCCGAGACCATCCCGTCTAGGTGGTCTGGGACCGATTGTTTTAGTGCATATCTGAGTGTGATTGCCATGTTCAGATATGCCAAAATAAACCAAACTGAGGGAGAAAAAGCATTAGGTTCTGAAACAAATGCTCCAAACGAGCCAAGTGAACTGCTTTTGATTACATATAATTTGTGTCTTTGCAGGCTCACATTTGCGATTATTATGGTAAAATGCTTTTCTAATACCTGCAAGTGCCAAAAGTTCAAGAATCACAAAACTACATTTATACTACCTGTACAAACCCATACCTCTCTGCACCTACTCATGTATATGTGTACATATAAGTTGTGACGCCTGGAGCCGTATGGTTTGGGTGTGTAGTTTTGTTGTTTGTTGTCTGTCCTTTCTCTCTCTCTCTCTCTCTCTCTCTCTCTCTCAATTGAAATTGAAATTGAAACCGAATCTATCTCTCATTACTCTCAGGTGTGCACAACCGGATGAGCTAATTGCCAATGGGGCATATCTGTGCGCAGTGTTCCTCGGCTATATAAGATGGAGGATCCCTGATTGGAGGGTGCTGAGAGCTGAGCGGTTATTTTCAGTATTCCGAAAATCATTCAAATTGACCAGGGCACTAATTTTATTTTGTGGCTTTTCAAGGTCTTGCATCAGCTACATATTAAACGTAATACATCTTCTGCTCATCATGCACAAAGTCAGGGGTCTTTAGAATGATTCCACCAAACTCTAAATTCCCTTTTGCGAGTGTACTGTGTGGAGTTGTCACTTGACTGGGAAGAGGGGTTGCCCTGGTTACTGTTAGCCGCTAGAGAAGTCGTTGAGGAGAGTACTGGTTTTAGCCTGAACTAATTTGTTTTTGGACATACAGTAAGTGGCCCATTAGCCATTCTGCATGATAACTGGTCTCAAAACGATCCTACTGAATCTTTAAATGAGTATGTGTGTGGGTTTAAATGTTGACTTCATGAGGCTGGAAGACTGGCCAAAGAAAATTTGTGTCAGTCCCAAAAGAAAATGAATTGACTCTTCTCCTGGGTTCTCCACTCCAGTTGGAGAGGGAGTTTGCATATATTGATCTTAAAACTCTGGAGTTCGTTGTTCTTCTAAATACACCGTTGTCAATAAATCATGCCTGTTTCTCCTTACCCTTGTCTCACTGCATCCTTTGTTACATTTTGGTTTTAAAGTGTAACAAAAGTAATATGTGTAATGTTTGTATATATATATTTGAATTTTTTTGTATTTATTTTCTGGTAATGCAGAGTCTAGCTGATGTGTTTCTATGAGTATTAGAAGCTTCTGTTAGCAAAGTCAAATTCCTTGTGTGCATGACACACTTTGCCAATAAAACTCTTTCCAATTTTAATACAATCTCCATCAGCACATACCTTGGAATTCTGGGTGCCCGGCCTTCTTAGGTGCATCCAATAGCCAGTCATTGAGAGTGTGGTTACGAAATGCAATGCTACGGAACTGCTTGCCCCCGTTCACGTTCCATGTCCCCACACACACTCTGATCTTCTTGGGACGTGTGTACTTGTAATGGTTCTGACACATACCAAGCAGGACTCTGGGAGACGCTAAAAACAAAGAGGCAAACCTGGCAAATTCTTATCAAAGGCCAACAATAAATGGCTTTATGAGTGTATAATTGAAATGAAACAATATCTTAATCATGACAATAAAAGCCACAGAGAAAATACACAAATTTACCAAACTATTGAGAATATGACATTGACCAAACTAATTTGAGCCACACAAGATGGATTTAAAGACACCATAAAATGGCTTTTTTCAATTGAAAAAAGATGTTTGGTCAGGACATTTTGAACGGCTTGTCCATTTTTTATATAGCCAAAAGCATTTAGTTACATTACAGACATGAACCCTAAATCTTTACTTTGTTGAATAATGGTGGCTAATTGGTAGCAAATGGTTTTAGGGGTAGGGGACATTCTCATTTTAGAGAGCAGTTTATTGGACTATAAATTTGATATGCCATAAATGCATAATGAGTGATCCATATTTTTGTCTGTTTTCTGGGAAGAGACAGACTGCAATTTTTAAATGCGTATATATTCAAGTCTTTTACGAGTACACTAGCATGTAAATGGCCTCAAAGTTAACAGACATGACTTCATGGGGTCTTTAATTCTGTCTCTGAAAGTTGGACAAAAGATATGACTTATTCAATATAAAACTTAATAACAAATTACGATCTGAGTGTGATAAAAATGGAAAGAAACACTATGCCAAAAGTGCCAAAATAAACATTCCAAAACATCAGACATCATAGAACAAAAGCCATAAACAGTAATGGATTTATGGCTGATGTGTGTATACTGTACCTGACTGTAAAATGGGCTCAGAGACTATCATTGCAAGCAGTAAGGAGAGAAAAAAAGAAAGGGAAAGAGTGAAGAGAGAGTTAATGGTTAGACAGACAGCCGTTAGACAGTAAACAGAATTAATCCTCACACTAATCTCACACCCAAAACAGCCTGGAGATGCAGATTAGGAAAATAGCATGAAGAAAGTCATCTTTTATCCAGATGCACAAAACAGAATAAATCCACAAGTGCAGACTTATCCCATAATCCACGAACAGAAACTCAATCAAACCAAAAGGTAAAGAGGCTAGGAGATTAAAATCACCTCTGTCGGACTATATAAAGTCTAATATACTGTCACCATATATTAAGAATCTATTTTTCTTGTACGACAAAAAACACACTGTAAAAATGGTTGTTAGAAAATCGCATTAAAATTCAATTCAATTATTTTATTATTCACTTTTAATTTATTTTCTATTACAGTTCGCTAAATTATTTCAATGCACATTAAGATTTTGTTGAAATGAGACTGTGGTGTCGTAAATCGTACCATACAGGCTGCTGGTGGTGAGGAGGGCTCGTGCTTTATCTGCCAGGTCACTATTCAGAGTGCTGCCCAGCCTCAGGATGTCAATGGCTTCCTGTTTGGAGCTGTCAAAGAAGTTGTTCTGTATGGTTCTGGTGACTGAGCGAGCTCCGTCTTTCAGCTTTCCACCCTATAGGTGAAGAGAACCCAACAAATAATATTTAGTTCAGAAGGGCTATAATTGAATCAACCAAAACGGTCACCTAAACAAAGAAACATAAATGCAAAACCTATAATAGATACATCTAATAGAACATTCATGCTCATATTTCATAACACACTCATGCTCATAAATTTGGGTGGTTTCAGTAGTGTCCTGCAGTGTGACCTGCTATAATTCAACAAAAACTATTTTAAACAAACATTTTTCTATAATTATTATACAATAGAGGTAGACTGATATATCGGTTTTACCAATTAATCGGTGCCAATAGTTGCTTTCAGCACATACATTGTGTTTTGTGAATAATAATAAACATTATTCCTCATTAAAACTCATCTTATATATATATATATATATATATATATATATATATATATATATATATATATATATACAGTATATATATATATACACACACATCAGCCAAAACATTAAAACCACCTTCCTAATATTGTGTAGGTATCCCTCATGCCACCAAAACAGCGCCAACCCGCACCAATAGCATTCTGAGATGATATTCTTCTCACCACAATTGTGCAGAGAGGTTATCAGAGTAACCGTACTCTTTGTACTCTGGCACCAACGATGACCATCAATGGCATCCATTCCATTATCTAATCAGCCAATCTTGTGACAGCAGTGCAGTGTATAAAATCATGCGGATATGGGTCAGGAGCTTTAGTTAATGCTCACATCAAACATCAGAATGGGGAAAAAAATTGAAAAATGTTGATTGCTGTATTGTTGGTGCCAGAAGGGCTGGTTTGAGTATTTCTGTAACTGCTTAGAGTTTACTCTGATTGGTGCCAAAAACAAAGACGTCCAGTGAGCGGCAGTTCTGTGGATGAAATTGCTGATGAGAGAGGTCAATAGAGAATTGCCACACTGGATCGAACTGACAAATTCTGCGGTAACTCAAATAACCACTTTGTACAAATGTGGTAAGAAGAATAGCATCTAAGAATGCTATTCTGAGATGTGGGTTGGCGCTGTTTTGGCGTTACGGGGGACCTTAACAATTTTGGGCAGGTGTTTTTAATATTGTGTGTCAGTGTATAAAGCCCTTCATCTGGTGAATATAAGGCTATAAAAAGCTTAATTTGGTTAATACTTAACATAGGCTAGAGCAATGTAATGGTCAAAGTCTCATTTTAAAATAAGAACCTCAGGTGTGTTTCAGGCTTCTTTATATTTAAAAGTTCTGCGTTATGCACCAAATCACTTTTTTCTGGTTATTATTGGGATTTTTGTTGAATAAACTGGGATTTTATCAATCTTGTAGCCTTTATGTCTGCGCCTGTCATAGTAAAACATTTTTTTGATTTTTTAAGATTCTTGTGGCGTGGTGACAAGCCTTACCGCTCTCTCTCTCCCGCAGACCGACACATGACCATGTCCCAATGCCACAATTCAATAAATAGATTTTAAAAACTATTGGCCAGTTAATCTGTTATCTGCCTTAAATCTGTTAAAATATATGTATATATATATATATATATATATATATATATATATATATATATACATTTTAACCTAAAATATGGATGTTGAACAATAAAAAAATATCATTGACAATCTTATATGTCAACTACCCATCTTTGTAGCTAGCTGTATAAAGCTTGAGGTTTAAGGCTAAGCTAAGAGAGGTTTACAAGCTTTTATAACAGTCAGTAAAGAGGCCTAATTAAAGCTGACAGCACTGCCAGCTGCAGTAATCCCTCTCTCTCTCTCCTCATGAAATAGAACGGACACAAAAAGGGACCGGACAAGATAAATACAGCATCACAACTCAAATCCACACAACTAGCTACTGGTAACTTACCACATGGGAAGAGGAACATCCAGAGGAAAGCAAGGAAAAATAGCAAACACATGAGACCAAAACAAACAGTCTTATAAGGTGAAAATGGCACAGACACAACCATTTTCATCTCTAAACTGGCACCCTGCTGTTATCTTTATGCTTGAACTAAACCATTACAAAATTTGTAATTTACCCAAAATTTTTATCCAAAGCAACTCAAGATGTGTTCACACAGACAGCAATTTAATCACTAGAGGTTGGCAAGTTAATGAACTAGTGGATGCTGATACATGCTCGTACTTGATGTAAATGTGTAAGGACTTGGATTATATGAGCTTCACTGTCTGCATTCCCATTTGATGTTGCCACATCACATTGCAGCTAATTTCCAAAAAAATAACTCTGTGCAACTTTGTCACATCTCCAATTGTTTGTCTCATGTCGCCAACTCCAACTCTCTTTGATGTCACCAACTCTTATTGAAACAAATTTCTTCTGGTAATTGTTTTGCTGCAAACTGCTGTCAATGCAAAATGAACGCCCTTTGTATGGTGTCTTGCTCAAGGGCATAATGGTGATAGTTCATGGATTACCCCTTGGTTGGTTCAAACCTACAAACTTTTGGTTACTAGCCCATATCTTTTCCCACGAGACTATGGCACATACCTTAGCCTTGCCATCCAGAGCACCAGTGCCTGCATAGATCTTGCTGACTGAGTCTCCATTGGTGGACCACATGGAGCGGAAGACCTCCTGAAAGCGTGCTACCAGCTGAGGCTTCTCAGTCAGACCCATGTCCTCCAACTGTTTTGGAAGCATCTGAACAAAAAGAGACATAATACATAATAAATTAGAGACAAATCAAGAGCCCAAGAAAAAATAACTTACTTTAAAGTTAGACGTTGTAAACGGAAACCCACCTCAAGTGCAATGAAGGCCTGGACGCTGTTTGTCCTGTCTAAGCAGTCCAGACAATTGGAACGAATGGTCCCTGTCTGACACCTGTGGTGGAAAAAAAGACAGAATGTTAATTAGTGGTAGATCGATATAATGGATCAGCTGACTTTTAGCAGTTTGAAATGATCAGCATATCCAGTCAAATATTTATGAATATTGTGTAGACATGTTTTTTTGATAATGACTCGATAACCAATCCTGCTTGGCCGATTACAATTAAGCCTTTAGAATTCTTTGGAATGTACAAAAGATAATTTTAATGGTCAGTTAAATTTACTATTGTGCTTTAAAACTTCCAATGGCTGTAACAAATACATAAATGCAAAAAAAGAATTGGAAGTAACAAGTCACTAGTTATACTTCAACAACCAGTTCAGTAGAGTTGTGTTGGGGCATTATATGACCGCACCTCTGAATGCCAGCCTCCCCGGAGTAGTAGAAGAAACTACATTCCTCTAGAAACTTGTTGATCTGAGGTTTTAGAACAGTGCTGAGCTTGTCAGTCTTCCCACCTCTAACCATCTGATGATAGTCAAAGTTCAACATTTTCACAGCGTTTGCATGTTCTGAAGCTTTCAGGTGACTCTGTGGGTGAAGAACAAGACCGTATTTACATAGTAAATGAAGTAG
Organism: Moxostoma hubbsi; assembly: GCA_032164185.1. NCBI lineage: Eukaryota > Metazoa > Chordata > Actinopteri > Cypriniformes > Catostomidae > Moxostoma > Moxostoma hubbsi. Next base: position 17,049,634 of record JAVLUX010000038.1, read on the forward strand.
AACAATCATGTGTACAAACTGATCTAAAGTTTAGGCATACACTGGTTACTGATAGATGCCTAAAGTAATGCATTGTTTTTTTGACCAAATGGAACAATTTTCAATGTTCAAAATAACAGTCACCTGGAATGCTTTGCTAAGCATGTTCTCACCCTCCTTCATACTCAGCAGGTTGATGATCACCTGTTTGCCATACAGCCTCCTCAGAGCACTAAAGTGTCTGGACAGGGAACATCACACTGGTGAACAGGTTATTACTCCTATACAAACTAATTAAGCATTTTCAAAAAGAACAGAAGCAAAGTAAAGGAGATTTGTATATTTTCTATTGCATCATACAAGACATGAGCTATTGTCATATTTCTCGTATCAGTCTCTCTTTATATACCTATGCAGGTCAGAATAGCTAATAGGTGCCATCTTGCGACACAAAAAGTTACCTGACCATAGTAAAAGTGGCCTTAGAGGACATCAGTATTAATTTTTATATATATGGGAAGCATAAAACGTATAGATTGTTTAAAGCTCAGGAGTCCCCATGAGTTAATGCAAGAAAATTCTCAGAAGAACAAGAAACTGGTAAGAGCGGAAGATATTCTGCATTGTAGATAAAAATGTTAGCTAACAAGTCAACGGAAAAGATAACATGGATTGCAGACCCAACAGATCATTCTTTGGGATATATTTTGCAATAATGACTGTCTGGCTGTCCATTATCCCTTACATACTATATACACCGATCAGCCACAAAATTAAAACCACCTTCCTAATATTGTGTAGGTCCAACAAGGAAATACCTTGTTGATGAGAAAGGTCAATGGAGAATTGTCAGACTGGTTCAAACTGACCAAGTCTACAGTAACTCAGATAACCACTCTGTATAATTGTAGTGAGAAGAATATAATCTCAGAATGCAATTCTGAGATGTGGGTTGGTGCTGTTTTGGCGGCACAAGGGGGACCTACACAATATTTGGCAGGTGGTTTTAATGTTGTGGCTGATCGGTGTATAGCTCCCCTGTCTAGATTTAAGGGGCATTTTTTTTTAAAAAAAAAAAGGAAGCTACAAACTGCAAATTAATGGATAAATACACCATTAAGGAAGGGGAAGGAGAAATAAAAGCTCGGGGACTGTAGATTGCATCTACTTCCTTTCATCACGACATGACTCAGCACTCCAGGGAACTGAGCAGTGACTCATGATGAATACAGAATGTCCATCATGCTCAGTGTGAGGAACAGAGTGGAAGAAGCCAGGGCTGGCTAAAAACAGCCAAAATCATATCACTGCTGTATTTAAAGGGATACTTCACCCAAAAAAAATAATTATCTGATCATTTACTCGCTTTTATGCCATTCCAGACGTGTATGACTTTCTTTCTGACTGAACACAAACCAAGATTTTTTGAAGAATGTTTCAGCTCTGTAGGTCCATACAATGCAAGTGAATAGTGACCAGATCTTTTTATCTCTAAAAATCACATAAAGTGCAAGTAAAAGTAATCCGTATGGCTCCAGCGGTTTAATATATCTTCTGAAGCAATGCAATCACTTTGGGCGAGAAAATTATCATTATTTCATTGCGTTTTTACTACAAATCTCCACTTTAACTTTCACTTTCAGAATGTGAAAGTGAAAGTGGAGATTTGTGGTATTTAAAAAAAGGACTTAAATATTGATCTGTTTCTCACACACACGTTCTATTGCTTTAGAACACATGTTTTTAACTACTGGAGTTGTATGGATTACTTTTATACTGCCTTTATGTGATTTTTAGAGCTTGAAAGGTCTGGGCACATTTACTTGAATTGTAATGACCTACAGAGCTGAAATACTTTTCTAAAAAATCTTTGTTTGTGTTCTGCAGAAGACAACTATCCCTTCAAGTGACTCTCACATATTATATACAAGATAAGGCTATGCTAATGTGTATGTTAGAAATGCAAAACTGGTCTCAGATCACTTATAAATGGCAACCTTGCAACTTAAATTCACTAAGAATGAATTGCGCCCACTAGCTGTTTCCATCCAACAATTTTAATGCGCATTTTCAAATTGCGAACAAGAAATCCTAAAAGGTGACGCTTGATGTGAATAAACTCAAAATTCGCATACAATTTTATGAGCTTGGAGGAGGTGGATTTTCTAGAGTTTATACAATTTATTCCCAAAGCTACAACGTGTTTTACTTTTGACAATTCGACAATTCGATGTGACTGGCCCAATGAAAGGTCTGACCATGGCACACAATTATTTGTGCATAGCAATTGACATTCAGAAGTTTAACCAACAGCTGGTCTTTAAAGTCGGTCTTCACAATCCACCACAACAATTTTGAGCACAGGCATTCCAATGGAGGCTGGTGGCTTATGGGCATCGCATCCATTTCAGCCCTCATTATATCAGATATTACACTTATTCTGTGGCATTTCCATTAGCATTTAATACAACAAGCTACAATTGATCCGATCCTGCTAATACAACTCTTCCCGAAGCAAGGATGTAACTCCATCAAGACAAGGCAGGCCCCCTCAAGATAATGCGCATGACATAGTGTGCTGTTTTAGCACATGATTCACTGAAGCCATTATGCAAACAAGGCAACAGTGCAAACACTGCCATCAAATTAGTGCTGACATTGAGCTCTACAACACTCTTTTCCATTATTTGATCATTATTTTGCATACAATGATCTCGACAAAATTCCCTTTAGAATCTGCATTCGGAAGGTGGTAGAAGTGCAACTTTAACTTAGTCAGGGAAATAGTACTGACTTTTGGGGAAAAGGCGCAATCTATATTATTGCACCTAATTTACATTGAAATGAGGCATGTTTGCATTGAAATGAATGACAATGACGTATTTTAAATATGCATGGTGCAGCGCTATACCTTTATAGATAGCGCCTGGTTAAACAGAATTTTTTTTTTAAATAAGATGCACATTTTTGCACTAAAATACCATGTGCGAAAGTGCCACAACTGTTTCATTGCCCCTGATTTTTTTTCATTGTTTATAGAGTACTGATCTAGGATGTGTTTAGTGAACTTACAAATGCTTTAAAACAGTCTCACAAAGGCTGAGCACCTTTTTTTTTTAATCAAAGCTTGAATTTGAGATTTGTTATATATCATGTACTGTATTTGACTTTTAGGACAGAGACTGCCCTTCCAGACACTGTTAAAAGGCAGGACTGATTGAAGCAGGGCTACATACACTCCACAATGTCAACTGAATCACAACACCTGAGCCAGAGCCATCTCCATCAGAAAGCAGAAAATGTTTAATTACCTCTCAAAAGCCGGTGCATTTGCTTCAAAGCCACGGGACAGCTTTACACGATGGGAACCAACCTTTTAAGAAAGACACAAAAAGCACAAAGTAGGTAATATATGACTTCTTTATTATTTGAGAGTGAGACAAGAGGAAATGAAGTACCCTAAATAAGGAAATAATCTGTAATAACTCAAAGATCTTTAAAGAGATAACCATTATATTAAGAAACAAGGCTAGACAGTCATGATTTGTTCTTCAGATTAAGGTCTGAGGTTCTAAAATTGGAGAAGAGCTATACTGGTCATACAAGACAACAGTTATTGCAATCACAATCTAAGCTGCCTTGGACAGTTACAGTATAACAAGGTAAAACTGGCACATGTTATTTGAAGCTGTTAATAATGGAAGCAAGATCTGTTCCGAAATAATAGTCTTTTCTTTGTGACATTAAACCAACTGTTCAAACATCCTTCTTGTATTATGTTCACACCCAGAACCATGAAAGGTAGGCTATGAGAAGACATTTTGGCTATGACTGGCAGCTCTCATTTCTTCCTCATCTCATGACAAGGTCACTGAAAGGGATAAACCTTTGCTACTGTCACAATCAGTTCCATTTTCCTGCAATAATACAAATGTTCATCAGGCACAGCGTCTTTTAAAAGTCTGTCTGTGCATGTTTAAATACAAAAATAATTTCATATATTCCAGATGGGTCCCCTTTGGTGTTCAGGAATAGTTAGGTCACAGTAGGCCTTGTTTGTCCTTCACTCTCAGTTTACAAAGTGAAGCACCAGATGGCGGGGCCAAGGGTGCGATGATTTTAAGTAGGCGTTAATGTTTTTGAGCTGTAGAGGTGGTCATGAATTTGAGCCCCTAAATGATGCAGGGAAGCCGTGGAAGTAGAGAACGAGGCGTTTTGCATCTTGGTTTCAATAAATGCTTAAATCTATTGCTTTGGAGATTAGGTTTTGAGTTCTGAAATTTACAGTATGCTTTAATAGTAGAAAGACCTCTTAAATGTCAAAATATCAAGGAAAATGTGATTCCTCATGAAATGACCCCATTAAATAATATATCATTTTTTTTACATTACGATAATGAGCATATCATGACCATATTTTTCGCTTTGCTGTAATTAGAATTGGCAAAATGTGTGTTACTTTTTTTAATAAATCTCACAATGAAAAAAAAAAATAATAGCCCTAAAAACAGTCTTCATTTTCTAAATGCAAAATACAATTTCTAATTTTTTTATTTTCCTTTTGAAGTAAAATAGGACATTTTCTTGACTGGTTTCATAAGAATCACCCATTTATTTTCACCCTAGACATCTTGGTCTGGACTCTCTGCTGCAGGTCTGAAACTAGTACCATTGGATATTTTCTGTTTGATTCTTAGGCTCTATTTGTTCTGTCCCACCCAATTCTGTTTCTTGCCTCTGCAGGTCCCTGCCATTAATATTTTATACATTCTAAAGGCAACAGAGACAAGCTCATATTACCCTGAGCTTTGTGGGAACAGAGAAAAGGGTTTTACTATCCTTATTTTTGCCCTTTGCTTTGATGCAAATAACAACTGCACAGGAACAAACCAATAACTTAAACAAAACCAAGGATATAACAATCGCTTAACCAATTCCATTGTGGTCTAAAATGACAAAGAATGCCTGTTAATCCACAGCATTTATAAGTTCTGCACTGCAATTTCTTCAGGTTCTGTGGAAAGCTTTATAGAAACAGCCGAAGAAAGACCCCTTACCAGCTTCCCACTAAAAGCAGCAATGATAATGTCTATGCAATGTCAGGGGAAAGACAGGCATTTAAAGACCTGTTTCCTGGAATCTTAATTTGATTTCGCAAGATGGCAATAAACTTATCAGAATCTGGACCAAAGCCAGTTTATATGCAGCTTTCGCCAACAAACATTGCACAAAGTCTTTGCAGCATACAACAGATCATTCACCAGATAGAACTAAGCCTTTGAAATAAAAGCTGTTTGTTTCCATGCTGTCCTTTTGGGTCTGTGTCGACTTTGATTCAGCTGCAAGAAAATCCCCTGAAACAAGTGTTTCTGATAATATGTATAGAAGGGGTCAGCACTGGCCATGAATGACGAAGTGGAAGCACAACAGAATAAGTTCATAATGATTACTCAGCAGGGGCTTGGATCACAGTCAAGCTGAGTTAAAGTTTGCTAAAGGAAAATGCAAATATTTTTCCACAATGTGATTTAAATGCATATAGGTGTTTTATTGATTCAGAGCTTTACCATACCTGAATACCCGGCTGCTCCCAGAATAGAGGTATTGAGCCTCGGATCTGAATGAAGGAGGACACTTTGTCGTCAAGAAAAATAACCTGCAGGTAACACAAATAAAAACATGTCATAAAGTGAATTTGCACGGCATCGTAAGATCTTCACATTAGTATTCCGCATAAGGTGCAGTTAAAGGGATAGTCCAAACAAAAATGAAAATTCTGTAATTTATTTACTCTCATGATGTTCCTGTATTACTTTAATAAGCAATCCAAAATGAGATTTTAGGACGCAAGTCATATGTTTTTGAAACAATATTAAGGTGAGTAAATATTTTATGTTTGGGTGAACTATCTCTTTAAGGAAGTGAGATCAAATGTGACTCATACTGTTGGCATACCTGCTCAGTCTCCACAAAGTTGGCCACCTGCCCGTCGTCATTCGTGCCCCGGACATTAAAACGTGTGCCTGCCCTCTCTGAGCTGAGCCGCGAGATCACGCAAGCTTTGGCCTGCTTGTGTCCAGCGTAGATGGTGCGGATCTCCACTCCACCACACATCAATCTCAGCAGCCAATCATCACAGTTCACTCCGTAATGTTTGAGATGGAGATGCAGGGACTGATTCCTGTGAACCAATTATATACAATAATTATATATATCCATAATATTATGTTATTTCATACCAGTGTTCTGTTATTTAGGGATTTTATCTTTTACCAGAGGCACTTAATGAGACTGCAACTAAAATATTGTTTTACTGAAAATTTGCATGCTCAATATTATTATTATTATGTAGTAACCTTTCAAGGCCATGCTCTATTGTAAATAGAGTGAAGACAGAAGGGGTTGCAGCCATACTGCATGGCCTCTTGTACATTTTTGAAAACCTCCTGAGACCAGAGCGTGACTGCTGTGTGCATTTTCCATTTCCTTTTTTGATTTGTAACTAGCAGCGGCAAATAAAAATGCAAAAAAAAAAGAAACAATTCTAAAGCAAATAGTTTTCCTAAAAATGGATGTCCACATATTTGGACAGTGGCACTAAGTTGTGACATTTTAAATAATCCAAACAATAGAATATCAGAGGTTTTTAATCTTTATTTAATTTTTTATCATTTGTTCATTATGTTTTCAGGAGTGTTGGTTATTCATGTTTTGAGACATTACAGACATTACAGCTGATTTTCTGAAAAGCTGCTTTGGAACGATGTGTATTGGGAAGAGCACAAATAAAAACTCTACAAGTAAAAATTATTGAATTTTTATGTTACAATGTTTTTTTCTAATTTGGCCATCTTAAATCTTGCACTGTAAAACAAACAAGTGATAGCCAGCGCTGAAGCATTTTACCAATCAGAAATTAATATAAATAATTCTGATTCAAAGTATTGGCCAGTTTCATCGAATCACAGCCAATCATGTTAAAATAAAATTATATATTATAAATTGTGAATCTATGTACTGATTACCACTGCCCCATTTCTGCCAAATATGTTGAGGTATCCAAACACCTGCAGCCTTAAACTGAATGTTTGGTTGGATTTTAGAAGTGAATGCACTTAGCAGCATAGGAAATCTATAGGATGCTCTCTTGCATATTTAGTGAATGACTTAACCTTCAGTGTGCTGTCTGTCTGCACTGATCTCAGAACAGTTTGAAGTACACCTTATTTTCATCCTAACTTCATATAAAGCCACTGAAAGCAAATATATTTCTTAGCGTGAAAATGCACAGTAAATATAGGGTTTCAAATGAAAAACTAGCGACATTGTCCACTATAGTGATAATTGTGTTTAACAGCATGCCATTTTGCGGTAAATTACTCAAATGTAATATAACGCCATGTTGTTTTGTCACATGACTCAAAAGTTAAACCCTTTAATGACAACACAGATTCTCCTGAACTGATATCAGTCAGTTTAAATGAATACAATTTTTCCGTTGCTTATAGCAAAGCCAAAAGACAATGTCCGCGAAGAGGGACGCGGGGTCGCACATGGTTAATTTGCTACTCAACATGGAATTTAATATGGATTCCACCTAGTGGTCTTGAAAAATGCTTTGGATAAATGTGTAACTACAAAAATAAATACAAGTACTAACACTAAATATAAAAAGGACCTTTGAGTTGAAAAAATACCCACCAGAAAAATCGATTGTCCGATATGTCTTCTCGAATTCTACGGTGTGCGTTCAAGCTGAGGTCCAGACTCACTCCAGTGGAGGACCAGGCAAAATAGAAGTTCCCAGAGTTTAAGACTTTCCTCACATCAGCGATCCGGTCCTCATCCGAGGGGTCGTTGTTCAGAGACACAAAGTCTGTACCAGTTACCCGAAAGACTTCGGAATCCTGGACTTTGCCAACTGAACTGCATCCTGATGCAACCACGAGGCTGTGTAGCATAGAATCCCCTATGAAAGAAGAGTGCCACAGAATTCAGCCCCTGCAGTCTGTAATCTTTAGGAAATCTCCTATAAAAAGGAAATTACACTGAAAGTATTACATGTACATTTGCATTTAATCATTTAGCAGAAACAATTATTCAAAGGAAAAGTACAAGCCATTTATACCAAATTTGAGTTTTTTTGTAAATGTGCTTTTATTTATTGATATGGATTGATTAAAGGTCTACCTTAAAATATTTTAAGCTCAAATAATAGTTGGCAGTGTAGTTACTGTACATATGTTTGATGCTACACAACTCAGTCAAAAGTCATTTGTCATTTCTAGACTGGACTACTGCAATGCTCTTTTAGTCATCCTCCCTGCATGTACAATTAGGCCTCTGCAAATGATCCAGAATGCAACAGCACGTTTGGTCTTCAATGAACCCAAGAGAGCGCATGTTACACCCCTCCTTGTCTCTCTACACTGACTGGCGGTTGCTGCACATATCAAGTTCAAAGCTCTAATGCCGGCATACAGAATAGTCACTGGTTCTGCGCCAGTTTATCTAAAATTATTCCTGCAGAGCTAAGTTCCTAACAGAAGGCTGCAGTCTGTAAATGAACACAACACAAAGAGGAATCAAATCACTTTCCCAGACTTTCGCCTTCACTGTACCTCGAAGGTGAAACCCCAACTCCATCCGTGAAGCAGAGTCCCTCTCTGTCTTCAAAAATTGTCTAAAGACACAACTTTTTCATTAATACTTGACGCTACACTCACAGCATATTTCTATTAACACTCTAATTGCACTCTATTCTCTGTCTTGACTAGTAATTTTCTAATACAATTACTAATACAAACTTTGTATTGCATCATTTTTCTTTGTCTCCTTAGGATGAATCGCTTATATTGTATTCTTCCTCATTTTGTAAGTCGCTTTGGATAAAAGCTTCTGCTAAATTAATAAATGTAAATGTTTGAGATAGGGTTACAGCACTGTTTACAATACTGTAATAATGCACTATGTGCACATAATAACTGTTTAATAACTGCTTACCTCCCACAAATGTTTGTTGTGCTATGATTTTTAGCCAGTGTTTTCACAATGTCAACTCATCATTACAATAATTACTGTAGGGATTTTTCTTTAATCAGACGTCAAAGGGAACTTGTACTTGTTTTGAGAACCACTAAAAAACAGAGAGCCAAATCATAAGAAAGGAGAAACGTACCAAGGTTAAGACGAAGAACTCCCAGGATACCGTAAGCATCCAGCATCTTGGTGTATGCTGTTTTGATGGTCTCCTTCTCTGCTGCCGCTATGGGCGACAACAAAACTTTCACTTGAAAGCCACATAGCATATTTTTGTTATGATTTATAGACTTAAAAACTCCATAGTTTCACATATAAATGAAGAAGAAAAAAAAAAAGCCACATTGCATATCTTCGTTGAGGACACGGGAATACAATTCATCTATTGAAAACAGGATTTCTTCTATTTCAATGGGAAAAGTCTGCAATGTGTCAATAAATGATCAGATTTTAGATAAATAAAAAACAAGGACTATTAAAGGTTGACAGGTATCGATTTGAGGTGCACAAAGGTGTCTTGGATGATCTTACACAGTACGGCAACAGCACCTGACTCGAACATCAGGCATTCATCTCTATTTCTCGTCTCCACAATCACACTGTATGGAGGTGGATCCAGTTTATGATAAATACGATAACCTTTGCTGAAAGCCATGGCTCGACACAACCTGTTTCAATCCTAAAAATTAGAAATAATTGCAAATTCAATTCAAATGTCAAACACACAAACATACTTCAAAGCCCATCTGATAAAACCTCAATGTTTAATATGCTGAAATGGTTTTAAGTTGCTGATAAAAACATTCAAAACACCAATCGGCCTGCAGATTCAGATGAACAGGTGCATCAATTGCTGCATCGAGAAATGCAGTCTAAACACTATCATTGACATAAGAGGAGGGGAATACACTGAGATGTTTGCAATGTTCTTGCTATTGTAAATACAAATCTCCTTGAATTCACTGGTTAGGTTGCAGCAGAGATCATATCGCATAATCATAACATTATATAAAGGAATCCTGGCGATAAAAGCGGTTATTAGGGGCCGTTCAGACCGAACACGTCTAGATGCAGCGAATAAAACTAAAGACGCGTTTTGAAATAATTATTTTTTTATTTTTATTTTTTTTAACAAATAAAAACCTGACACGGCGTTTCAAAAAACGGCGTCTGTTACATAGTAAAACAATTAAAAAACAGCGCAGACGGGCGCAAAAACGAGTTCGGTGTTAACGACTCCTAACACTGATGACGAACCGTTAGAATACCGCTTATCTCAGGTCAAACGCCAATCAAGAGAAGAAGGATGCGCCAAATCCCAGCAAAGCCGAAGCAACGAGCTGCAACACATTTAAATGTCCGACTCTAATCAAATCGTGACGAAACTGAGGATGACAGGTGCCCATCACAAGCACGATCTAGATCCCAGTCCAAAAACTAACAGATCTGCAACCCAAATATATAAATATACTTACCATTTATCAACATACAAGACACAACATCAGCTTCATCCTGTGTCTAACCTTGGGCCACTGATTCAGTATGTGGCTGAAGGTTAGTTCATAACATAATAGTAATCATCTATGACAATTAGTATACAGATGACCAGGCACTGATGGCACTTGATCTGTCAAAAGCAAGAGTTAAGACAGACTGACAGTGCTAAAAATCATTTAGCAGGATAACTCGACACTAGGGGCTAACGTTAGCCGGCTAGCTCACCATCGCCTTCCAGAACCATAAAAACAAATTAATTTTTTATATGTTTAAAAGTACAAAAAATGTAATGCCTCCGCTGTTATTATTTATTTACACTAATGCTTGGTAAAGAAATGTATTGCCTTGTGTACCTGTCAGAGCTGTGTCTGTCTTCCCCCGGTTGAAAAGCCTATATGGCTAATAGTAACCAAATGATTTGCGGGGCAGGTAGTTCAACGACAGATGGAACCCAGAAATGACAGCAGGAGATAAACTCTGGTTACACCCCCGACCGTTTCCGCGCACTGATGCTAACCACTGATTGGTCAAATTTGTGTCATGTGATTTAAGATATCGAGTCACGAGCAAACCACACGGTATAAAGTAACATTTTACTCGTTCTGTGCTGCTTAAATATCACCCCTGAGAAAAATAAAATAATGTAGTATCTTTAACTCCACCTAAATACAAAGAATTGTGCATTTTAGGCCGTGATGCGCCCCTTCTGGCAACATTGGTGTACTGCAAAATAAGAAATTTACTTTATCGTGTCTAGTTTTTGTGCAGTTCAGTCATCCTGGCCCCTCCCACACACAATGTTACCGTAAGATATGTGGCGAATATATATTACGACACTTTAAATGTCAGTATCGTCTTTAAGACATTTATTTAGAAAATAAATAATATTCAATAGTAGGTAAATACAAATTAGTAAAGATTATTTGATGTCTTAATTGATTAAGTGAACACTCATTTAATAACAACAATTATCACATTTGAGAATTGAGAGTGCTTCAAAAGTAAATATTATTAATAATATTTGTTTAATCATAATAATAAATATTAATTATTTAATACATAATAATAATTGTATTTATTTTCTTTTTGATCCGCTGTCTGAACTACAGTAAATACAAACCAATATACGCTTGAGTTCAAAGTTAGAGTGAGAAAATCCCAATAAACTGGCAGAGAACGAGTATCAAACAAATGAGACAACATGCTCAAATCGCGGTAGCGGCATCTAGCAGCGGCACTTCCGGTGTCATACTCAGATGCCGCTCACTTTACGGCATCTGCCGCTGTTTGTGGCTGGTGCCACTGAATTTAAACGGCATATGCCTCGGTCTATGGATGATGCCAGAGAATTTCTAATTTCTCTGATGCTGTATATGAATATTGAGTATTCCCAGTGATGAGAGATTAACGTCTGTGATATGATAATATACTTTAAGGGACTATCAAGCAATTATGATAAAGGCCTAACCAGTGCTGGACTGGTACTCTGGCATACCGGGCATTTGGGGCCGATCAGGGGCGGAATGGCAATCGGGAGAACTGAACTGAGGCCGGTGGGTCGGCCGCGGAATGGGTCGCAATAAACTAAAATGAGCCGCCGCGTTATACAGAACGGACCACAAAACGGAGCAGCTATGTGCAGAAAGGAGATGTATTTACTAAAGCAGACGCAAATTGACATGATCAAATGTCAGCCAATCGGTGCTGATTGACATACAATGTAAAACAAAACCAGTATTCATTGAAATTTATAGTAATTTACAGTAAAATATAGGAAGGTAATGAATAGAAATTGAAAATAAATGGACAGTGAAAGTGTAAAAACATTCAAAGAAGATGGTAACATTTGAAACCATTAAGTAATAACATTTTGTAAAAATTGTACTGACATTTCTTTATACGTTGTGAATAATGTTTATTACTGTTTATGCAAAAGGAGATTGTATTAAAATAGTTATGCAGAGGTTCACATTGGTCTGATGTGGCGTCACTGTGATGAGCAAGTCTGTGTATCCAAGGGCTCTACAAGAAACATATTTTGGCAGCATATCTATTATAAATCCAGGGGGAAAGTACATGACTTAAAGATAGACATGAAGATCTTAAAATAGGCTATATACTCGGAATAACTGGAAGCCAAATCAATAACATCATACAGAACTGGTGTGTGCTTTTTCCCCTATTTTATTCTAACTGTAATACACATAACAGCAAGGCCTAAAGCCTCAGACACCTTGTCATTTTGCACTCTTTACCTAATGTACCTGTAGATGGTGTTGCAGGTTGTGGCCCTAGACCTGCGGGTGTGGTGCTGATCAGGGTCTGAAAATAAAAACAAAGGGCATAGCATTAATGTAGCTCTCCCTAATATGATAATGTTTTAAACACTGAGAAGTAATCATTTCAAAGACAGTAATATAACACTGCATATTTTATAAAAAAAAAGATATCAGCCTATTCATAAAATGCACAATTTACTGTCAGCTGCCCCAAACAGAGGCAGGTCAGTGGCAGCATTGACCTTTGTCAGTGGCTGACTGTCATTACAATAAGGCTCAAACCATAGGCAGAAAATTATCAGATGCCCAGAAGCACAAGAACAGCGGGCTTATAGCTTTTATAGCTATTTGTACATTTTGTTTGACTTTGTCCAAAGAAAATGTGAGTATCAGAGATACTTCCTGCATTCTGGTGAATTTGGAATGCATTTGAATCATAATGTAACCTATAAACAGCCAATAAAATTTTAAGCTCTCCTCGAATTGGTTGTGGTAATGAAAATGTTTGTAATATTTTGAACCTGCATGTAGGAACCTCCAGCACTGGTTAGTCCTAATATTTTTTTTTTTTTTTTTATCATAATTGCTTTAGTCCCTTACAGTGAGTTCTTAAAATTATCATAAAGTTATTCTCTCATCACTGGGAATACTCAGTATTCATATACAGCGGCAGATGCCGTAGAAATTCACTGGCATCATCCATATATCAACCGAGGCATATGCCGTTTAAATTCAGTGGCACCAGCCACAAACAGCGGCAGATGATGCCGTAAAGTCAGCGGCATCTGAGCATGACACCGGAAGTGCCGCTGCTAGATGCCGCTGCCGCGATTTGAGCATACCCTTACTGAAACAAACACCTCTTGAAGCCCTGATACACTGCCCCTCACTAATACTCCTCCTCCAACCCGCCCACTTCCGATGATTGGCAGTCTCATCAACCAATGACCTGGAGTCCAACCAATGACCAACGTTTCATAAGTAGTTGCGATCTGTCATCATGATTTCATAAACAAAGCTTAGGACTCTGTCGCTGAAGAGTGAGGAACTTCTGCTGGATGTACTTTAATGAAGAAGTAAGTCTTGAATCTGTTGGGATTGTTCGTAAATAGTCTACTACTGCAAGACAGGAATTTGGGGCTGAATTATCTGTCATATTTGCAACGTATAACCTTGATGGAACTGTTTTAGATCGATTAAAGTATATTATTTCGCACGGACTTAACTCATATGATTACCTTGATGTTTGTTCATGTGTCCATGCCAATAAAGACTTGTAAGCATGTTTCAAACGGCTATGTATGCATTGTAACATCTTTACTCTTTGTGAGGTCAGTTTCAGTATGTTATGGGTCCCCAGCAAACAATTGTTGGCTCCCTGAGCTCTCTGGGAACGTCCTGGGAACCTAAAAAGAACGTTCCTAGAAGTTTTTTTAAAAATAACCAAACGGAAACCATTCGGCAACGTTAGGGGAACGTTCTGTGTTGGCTGGGTCAGTCCTATAAATCACTTTAACTAGTTATGTAGGTCTCCCAATTAGTCCGATCATGTGGACTTATATCCTTGTCTATATTTCTACTTGGCTTTACAGCGCAGTTCCTCGACAGTATGAAGGGACTGTACTTAGTCGAGCCGATCGTCGCGATATACTCGTTTGCCAGCTTTATGGTTTACCCTCTGGTGCAGCAGTATGTGTATCGCAGACTGTGGCTGGAGATCACAAACTCTCCTTATCCCGTGTCCGACAATACTTCCCGATGTGCCAGCAACAGCAGCAACCACACCAGCCAGCAAGATGTGAGTATTCCAGCACCATCATTCAAATGTCACATGAATATACATGCCACGGAAAGATCATACAGTGGCCCCAAAGTTATTTGGACTCTTAAACTCTATTTAAAATGTACGTCGTTACATTAGATGACAATATAGTAGACCAAGACATTAGATGACAATATAGACCAAGTGGCTTTTGCAAGACCGTTGTCATAACAAAATTGTTTTAACTTAATTTTAAAAAATTTACTTTTAAAAATTAACTTATGTTTTGTATTTACTTGAAACAAATTGGTCCCCAAGTAGAGTTAAAAATTAACTTTTCCATATAGGTGCAAAAATTGCCCCTTGGATTCGGTCTTCAGGGGCATTTTTTACATTTATGAAGGCATTTTTTTTTTTTTTTCTAAACCTAAAAAATTATACGTCATTGTTTTATTTTTCAGTTTAATCAATTCATTTACATAAATTCTCAATCTAAATAATTAGACTGCAAATATATTTCCTCCTACATACAAAATTGAAATTAACATCAAATCATGTTATAGTGTGTATATCTAGGCTTAGAATAGAATGTTATGATCAAAATCTGAAAAAATCATTATTTTGTGCCCACACATCTTGAATTTCGGGGGCACCTTTGGTGGCATTTTTCCCCTTAGTCCCCCTTAATTTCTGACTTTGGTCCCAAGGTCATTTTTAGTGAATGCAACATCATCACTAATTGACATATTCCACAAAGTATATGAATTGTTATATAAAATCTATTGTTTTGAAAATCATATTCAGACTATTCTGAATGTGTTATGTTGATTTTATTGCACATATTGTGTAACTTTCACCTGTTGTGGTTTAGAGAACTGTCTCATATAGTTTGGGTTATCACTGATATTTAAGCACATCTGTTTCATTTCCTTTTTGTTTTCTTGTTTCATAGCTGTTGTTGGGATATTTTTGTGACAGTGTTATGTATGCACATCTGTCTTATTTATATTTTCTATATTTTTAGGAGGTGCAGAAAGCAGCTTCCCTGTTTTCCTTGTACAGTAATTTGTGTTCCATGATCCCCAGTCTCTTGGTGACTCTTCTCCTGGTAGCCTACAGTGATCAGCGCGGGCGTAAGATCACCATTATTATGCCACTCATCGGGTCCCTGATCAACACGCTTTCCCTCCTGGCTGTCTCCTTCTTTGAACTAAACCTCTACCTCCTAATAGCTGCCTCCTTTGTAAGTGCCCTCTTTGGTGGTATTGGCACCATGCTGGGTGGCTGCTTCTCCTACGTGGCCGATTTGTGTGAGGACGGCAAGCAGAAAACCCTTCGCATGGCTATGGTGGACATGGTGATCGGCTTGTTGGCGGGTGTGGCATCGATCTCCACTGGCTACTTCCTGCGAGCATCTGGATTCAACTGGCCTTTCTTCACATCAGCCATTTTTCAGGTGGTTAACTTGCTATACGCCATCTTCATTCTGGAAGAAACCAAGGTGATTGACCGTTCCGAGACTGTGGCTTGTTGCCAGACTTTGCAGAAACTTGTATCAGGGATCTATTACCTGTTTGTTGGAGGAAACAGGAAAAGAAGTTGCATTCTTGTGCTGTTGATTGTCATATTTTCTTCTATTTCTTTTGCCAATACTGGGGGTTTGTCCATGATGACACTCTATGAACTCAATGAGCCGCTTTGCTGGAGTGAGATACTCGTTGGCTATGGCTCCGCGGCTTCGCTTACCGTTTTCATCACCAGTTTTGTTGGGGTGTATGTGTTCTCCCGCTGTCTGCCTGACATAACCATCGCCTTCATAGGAATGCTGTCGGTCTTTATAGGCATGGTGATGATAGCCTTCGCAAAGACCACAGTCATGATGTACCTTGGTGAGCATGTCCAAATTCTGTTTTTGAAAAGGCTTTTGTAGTGGATCTGGGTTTTGTTTTTGCTTTAAGACCATTCTGAAGTAATGATGCGTTTTAAGAGCAATATGAATTAAAAGAAAGAATGCTCAAATGTTCAGCAATGAAGGAAGTGCAGATTTTCACATTTTACAACAAAAACAGACAAATTATTATTATTATTATTATTATTATTATTATTATTATCACTAATTATTATCTACAATTATTTGCATATTCATAATTTATTATTATTAATAGATAATTTATTATGACATTTTTAATAAAAATAAAATGAATCAATATATTATATTATTAGTATATTACAAATATTTATTCATACAGTCTTTATAATTTATAGTATGTATAATATATTATTGATATTTTAAATAGGTATATTTATTATTATGATGAATAATAATACATTATTATTTTATTATTATAATTCAGCACTGTTAAATTACAGGTTAACCGTTTGATATAAATTGACATCAATTAAAATGTATATTTTATTTAAAGCACTTTTGCATTTTACAACAAAAACAGACAAACACTATTATTATTATTATTATTATTTCTAATTATTATAAAAAATTATTAACATATTAATAGTTTATAATTATGAATAGATAATTTATTATAAAATATTTAATAATAATACAAGTAATTAATATATTATTAAATGAATAACATTCATTATTATTAATATTGTTTAATATTTACCTCTAGATATAAACAAAAATGTATATATTAAAGGCATTTTCACATTTTACTACAAAAAACACAACATTATTATTATTATTATTACTAATTATTATAAACAATTATTAACATATTCATAATTTATTATTATTAAAATAGTGAATAATAATAAAAGTAATCAATGTATTTTTGAATTAATAATGTTAATAATTAAAATATCTATTAATATATATAATTTATTATATAAACTATATTTACAATATATTATTAAGATTTTAATAAGGAATAGTTATTATTATTATGAATAATAATAAATTATGTTATAATGAATTATTATTATTATTATTATAATTCAGCACTGTGAAATTACAGGTTACCCTTTTGATATAAATTGATATAAAGTTATATGCATATATTTTTTGAGGCATTTTTCACACTTGACAACAAAAACAAACAAACATTATTAATATTATTGTGATTACTTATTATTATATAAATTATTAAAATCTATTAATAATAATACATTATTAATATAAGTTATTATAACTTATTTAATAATAATAATAAAATGTATTAATATATTATTGAATTAATAATATTAATTTTGTATTCATATTTATTATATAAACGATTTATTTATGATTGTGTATAATTAATATTTTAAATAGGGTATAGTTATTATGATTGATAATAATAAATAATTATTTGTATTATTAATACTAATTATGATTATTCTATTAATATAATGCAGCACTGGGAAATTACAGGTTAACTTTTGATATAAATTAAAATGTATTTATTATTTAAGGAATTTTTACATTTTACAAAAAAAGACAAATATTATAATAAGTATTATTATTACTAATTATTATAAACAATTATTAACATATTCATAATGTATTATTATTAATATATAATGTATTAATAATATTAAATTAATAATAAGAATCATAATTATTCATATTTATAATTTGTTATATAAATTATATATTATTTTAATAACATTTTAAATAATTGTAGTATTATTATTATTATTATTATTATTATTATTATTATAATACAGCACTGTGAAATTGTATGTTTACCATTTGATTCAGCATTTCCATTATTGCACTCTTAAGTGTATAAAGTTTACCCCAAAAATACAATGTTTATTCCACCATCTAAATAAGCAAAGAAAGCTTCCAGATCTGAGATTAGTTCAGTTTTACTTTAAATATCTCTTGATTATGTTCTTAAGAGATTATAACACTACTTAAAATAACAAACAACAGCTGCCACTGGATTACAGCAACAACACGTAGATTATCACATTTAATGTACTTATTATATGTAATTACTGAGCAAAGGTTTGTTCATTTAGATGACTTTATACAATTACACTGCTAACTGTGCTGTTTAAAATATTATAATTTTTTTTTTTGTAAACTCACATATATTAGCCCAGAACAACCAGTTTGGGAAGGCAATTTGTGCTCCAAATTTTCTTAATGTAACCAGCTAGGTCAACATGTACTGCAGTTCTAATGGAGTTGTTTGTTCTGTTAATATGAATATTGATGTGTTTGCTTACAGTGAGAATTCCTACAATGTTTGCGATCATGCCGTTCCCCGTTCTGCGTTCAATGATGTCAAAGGTCATCTCAAAGTCTGAGCAGGGTGAGTGGCTCTCTGAAAATCACTTTTCCAGTGCAAAACTCCTCACTCAGCAAGATGCCACTCCTAAGAGTTAAAGAGAGTATGCTCCTTAAACAAGAGGTTCATTTCAATGTTCTGTGTTGTCAAATCTGAATCCCCTACAGCCCAACTTTCAAATAAAAAATCTGACATCTTGTACTGTATACCTTGTATGTGAACAAGGATATATTTGTATACACTGAATAATTCGTATTTTCTCTATTGTTGTTTGTTGTTTTCTTAGGAACCCTTTTTGCGTGTGTGGCTTTTACCGAAAACATGAGTAATTACGTGGCCTCCACAGTTTTTAGCAGCATCTATGCAGCTACTGTGGCATGGTGCCCTGGATTTGTTTTCCTTTTGGGTGCTGGACTCTGCCTCATTCCTGTTAGTCTACTGGGGTAAGAGAATATTATCACATTACAAGCGTATTAATGTGTTTTAGAGAGGCACCTTAAAGGTATACATTTATCATTACTGTATGTGTGTTACTGGGGTGACCTTGGTGTTGCTTGTGTCATGCTCTACCACAGACCTCTCAGAGTCTATTGTGATAAGTTTATTAGTATACCTTTGTGCAGGCATATGCCACATCTCCTTTAGTCAGTTACTGTATATTTTGGTTTGTAAAATCAAGTCTGGTAATTTTGATAATATGACTCACCACAACACAGTTAACTCTTTCATTTAAAAGTATGAAGTTCCTGCACAGTATTGTTTGGTATGGCTTGACCTTTGGTCTGGAATGCACCTTGTTTCACCAGTTTATCATATTGTAGATGATTAGTGATTATTCATAACAGGTTTTCTGAGCTTCTCTATTATATCTGTCATAACTGGTACTTTAAACTAAGACCACAGCACATGGTTTATTTTGGTAAATAGGCTGTAGTTCCTCTTTGCAAAATGCCAGGCTTACATTTCCTTTTTTACTTTTTGCAAACATTTGTATTTGTGTTTCTGCAAAGATGCACATGTCCATGAGTGTCCAAGAATGATGACTCACTCTGACTCTGTGTCCCTCTCCAGCATCCTTAGATGTTTTCATCCAGTGGATTCCAATGAGACTGAAGCACTCTTATCAGACGATGAGACTGAAAACTCAGAAGATGCACCTGTAGCTTAAAAACAAAGAGAGTTAAGATACCTCAGTCATTTACCTCAATTCCCCTGTGTGATTCTTTACTCAGAGACTCTGTGTAGGTACGATTCACACAGGAGTTAAACAGAGAACTGGAAAGAAATGTGCACAACTGACTACTTTCTTCAAGCCAAAGCTAGAGTATTTTGAGTGACTTTTATGAAGTGTGCAAGTATATTCAGTTTGTATTCAGTATAGAAATTGACATTTTAAGGATGTACCATAGCATATCATTATATTTCTAAAGGGAAATTTTGTAATAGAGCGAAGACCATTTAAAATATCTGAAATTTGGGCTGATGTGCAATAATTTGTTGTTTTTGTATAAGATTCCAATTAGATTTTATAATTGTATTTTTGAATAATTAAGCATAATATTTAAGATGCATTTCACTTAAGATGCAGTTAACTCAGGTGCATACTTGGTGTTGAAAATGTATCTTTGCTTCCCAGAGTGTGGCAAGTTTTCATTATCTCATATTTGCACAAATCCAAGTCATGAGCAATTCAGTCACTAAGCTGTGACCTTTAGATTATGTCTAAAATGTGTATGGACTGTTGTTACCTATCTGTCCTTTAGCTTTTTTCACAATCTTTCTTTAAAAGACCGGGATCCAAGCATAAATGATCGATTTTTGAGAAAGGGTCAGTGCAATTAATTAATCTTTGTAAGTGCCTGCCTCATACTTGTACTCCTACACTGTGAAACCCACACCTGTTTAAGATGACATAATAGGATTACCTCCTGAACTACTTCAATAAACCAGTTCACCACTTTCATTCACACAAACTCAGTCAAAGAAACCAACCTCTCAGTTTACTTGTGTATGATTATGATGGCCTAATTTGTTTTGAGAAATCTAGTTTCTGAATACCAACTGTGGTGGTTTAGTCCTTTTTTTAATATTTCTTCCTTTAATCAAATATTATTATATTTGTGTGATGATGTGGGCGTGGCCGAGCGACGTCTGTGGAGAGCAAGTCTGGGCACCCTTTTAGCCCTCTCTAGTTCTCACTGAAACAAAACAGCTGTTTGAGTTAATTTCCCACAGGTGTCAATCCTTACCGTTCTTCCTCTTCCGGCCTTGCTCTCGACAGACGTCGCTCGGCCACGCCCACATCAATATCTTTATCAAATTAAGTTGTTATATAGATAATAAACATAGCTGCTGCTCTTTTTTTTTTTGTTGGTCTGTCTGCTTTTACAGAGTTTAAAAGCCACTGATGTTTTAGAGTCCTTGCACTCTAAACTGTTCATCAATGTGGCCAGCAGGTTGCAGTATAGATCTTTTTTTTTACCTTGGGAGGTTTTGGATTTTATTGTGGAGGGAGGGTTTTAAGATTAAGATTCAACTTTATTGTCATTGTGCATAGTACAGAGCCATTGAAATGCAGTTTTTTCGCATATCCCAACTAAGCTGGGGTCAGGGCACAGGGTCAGCCATGAAACAGCGCCCCTGGAGCAGATAGGGTCAAGGGCCTTGCTCAAGGGACCAACAGTGGTATCTTGACAGTGCTGGGGCTTGAACCCAGAGCCTTAACCGCTGAGCTACCACTGGCCCTGTTAATTTTAGGATTATTTTTGGTAACATTTTTTTTGTAGTACAAAGCCACAACACTACCATTCACAAATTGGACTTTTTCTGTACTCCTAAAGTAGTGACGGTACTAACTTTACATTGACAGTTCTTATAACGACCATTGGCCCATTATTAAAATACAGTGACAAACATGTCCCTGAAAAAGATTTCAAATACACAAGAAACCCCATTTTAAAGGCATCATTCTATAATCTAACCTTTTGTTAAATAATATTAAGTGGTTTGACTTAATTGTTTTCATATTTTTTGAAAATATATATTTGAATTCATCAATTGCCTAAAAACACACGTCCCCTTCATCTGGTCATTCTTCTATGATGTTTACAGATATTTATGTGTTTATTTTTTACACTTTTAGTTTTCTCAGGTCAATAATTAGTACAAGGACTAACAAGTGTGCAATAAAGCTAAATAATTAATAATAATTTAAGAAGAATCTTTGTCCTTGATTTCATGTCATTAGTGTTTTGAATGTTAAAAATGTGTATTTTGAAAATACAAAAGTTTGTGGAAAAGAACATCCAAGGTCAAAGTTCAGAGAAAGAAAAGTCTTCTCAAATGTTCACCATGTTGGAAAAGTTATTAATTTACAATTTAACCTTTAAACGCATATCTCGGGCCTTTAGTGACCCTGGACTTCATTGTGCTCACACCTCTTTAGTATTCCTCAATCTTTCTCTTATAAATAGTGTAACAAACAAACAAAAAATTATACATGCTATTTAATATTGGTGGTGCTGTTGTTTCAGTGATTGATTTGATTTACATTTGATATTGCTATTTGATGAAGAAACAACATGGAAGTAAACTATAGCAAGTACAACACTTACACTTACAACAATATGAGTTCACTATTGTCATTTGGGTGTACTACTGAAATTATAAGTTGTGTGTCTATCATGATATTTCATGATATTTCATGATAGAAGCTCACGTGATATCTAAATGATGTGTCAGTTGCTGGCAGGAAGCACTATTTCAAAGTTATTAATGTTTTAATTGTCGATTTATTTTTTACACAAACGTATCGTTTTGCTTCAGAAGACATTCATTGATCGACTGGGGACTTGTAGATTACTTTTATGGTGCCTAAATATGATTTTTGGACTGTCAAAATGCCGGCACCCGTGTACTTCCATTATAAGGACCTGACAGAGCTCTATATTCTTATAAAATTCTTTATTTGTGTTCTGCTGAAGAAAGTCATACACATCTGGGTTGGCATCAGGGTAAGTGAATAATGAGAGAATTTTCATTTTTGGATGAACTATTTCTTTAAGGGTTAACTGGTTAACAAAATGGTGTTACAACTCTTGCTTCATTTGTAAAACAAAATGAAATAATAAACTAAAGAACAACAGTCAAGTTGACCTTTTATGAATAAAAATAACTTCATGGCCCTGACATAATGAAAACTGTATACTGAATTGAAAATGTCAACATTTAGTAAGTCAGTAAGTCAATATGTTTTAAGAATGACCCTTTTCCAAAATGTAACTTCTTTTTCATTGTACATCTTGCCATTTCAGTCTCTAGGCATGATCATGATTTCAAGCTTGATTACACCTCCTAGTGCATCACGCATGCAGAGCGCTAGATGGCACTATTGGATGTGTAATCGAGCTTGAAATCATGATTACTGAGATGACTGCTGATTTCAAAGTAGTTAAAAAGGAAGTCTGCTGTTTGGAGCTTCAGAGGCCTGAACACCATTCACTTGCATTGTGAGGACCTACAGAAATGAGATATTCTTCTAAAAATCTTCAATTAGTGTTCTGCAGAAGAAAGTCATACACATCTTAGATGCCATGAGGGTTAGTAAATGATGATATAATTATTATTATCTCTTTAACTAGTTATATTATATTTACTAGTTTTATGCAGATAAATTCAATTCAGTTTCAACGTAGATAGCTTTGTTAGCAGAGGTAATGTAGCTAGCTATTTTTATTTCTTTTTAATTGTGGCTTAATTGTAGTTTAATACTTTAAATTACGAATAGCTTGGAAGCAACTGATTCAAAGTAGCTTCCCCAACACTGCCCAAATGCTTTCTAGGAAGTTACACCAGTGCATAACATTGTCAGTGGAATAGACATATTATTCAGTTGGAGAGAGAGAGTGTATATACAATGGAAAGTTAGATAAAACATTAGTTGGGATATGGGGGTTGATCTGTGGTGATAAAAAATAACACATCCATGCCAAAGAAAAACAGTGAAATCCACTGTGTTTAAATGTAGAAATCCTCTGACGTCTGTCCTGTCATAACTCCCTATGGATCTGATTCCCATGCCCCCCCGATTTTGACATGATGAGAAGTCAGAGATCTGCAGCACATGGTAACTGTGCAGCCAGAGTGTCTGCAGAGTTAAAGTATGATAAATCTGAAATGGAGGGATGGTGGGCTTCTCTGGTTTCCACACTGAGGCTCCACAGAGCTGACTCCACACGATCTAGCTCACCACAGACGGCTGTCTCCCCCACACCCTCTGTTTATCTCCTTCTCTCTCATTTGTCTCTTTTAATCTATGCACCATATTTCTCTCTTTTTTCTTTCCATCCCCTTATAGACACACATTCTTTTTAATTTAATCTTTGAATTAATTTAATTTACCCCCCCAACCACACACACACACACACACACTTCAGGCAACTGCTTGTGGTTGGCTAAGCCAGATAACACTCACACCCACACGCCACCCTCAGGGATGAAACGCATCCACACTCCGAACAAACAGTTGGACCCTTCTCCCAATGGACACATCTGGGACTGGTTGGACACAGATGTCTCTGCTAGCTCAGATGTCACACCCTAGCCCCATGCAAAACAGCCTGTGTCACATAAAGCAGTGGTTCTCAATTGGTGGGTAACAGGTATGTTCTGATAGGATTGTTGACAACAATGCTGAATGCAACTAATAAAATATCCTACAACTAACCATTTAATCATGCATAGGTAGGATATCAAAATAAATAGGCTTAGTTTAAGGTTAAAAGGGAGGTGACAATGCATCCTATATCTTTTGATGTTAACTTCAAAGGCTGTGCATCCAGTCAAACAACTGTATTTTTGCCAAAATGAGTCAGTAAGTAGACGCTCGCTAAATTAGGCAGATGGGCAACATGAACAGGTTGCAATGACATGCTTTCATACTTCAAAATCACCAGCAAAACCACATGGAAAGAACAAACCAGACTACATTAAATACAAGTTTGTGGCAACACAATTGTCTCCATTTTCATGAGCATGCTAAGTGCAGTGCTACACGTTATGACCATGCGCTATGTCTTATCCAATTTTCGTGAGAGTGCTAATTTAACAAGCAATCCAACGAGCAATTGCGCGACTTAATTTTTTTAAGAACTGGCTCAAAGTGCAATTTGCTATTTTCCTGACAAATATGTCATTGTGCTAAGACATTTTAATGCTACATCTGTTTTCAGTGCAAAGTCCAAGCTCAGTTCCTGCATTTGCAGTTTGGAGATTCCAACAGTAGGTGGTAAAAAAGGTCATGTTCAAACTCTGAAAATACAGAACATCAAAATTATGTAAGTTTATAGTTTTTTATTCTAATTCATTGCATAAAGTCCATTTACATTACCAACTTTCTTATGAATGTGCTGTCTTTGTTTATATCATTGGTGCTTGAGAGAATGGACTATATTATAGGATGCTGACAGTGAAGAACCTTGCACTTAAATTGCACTTGACTCAGCCCATTAGCACCCTGCCAAACCCAGTTGCTCCTAGACTTAGCGCATGCTTGCATGAAAATACCAAAACTTCAGGGCCCTGCTCATTGATTTTGTGCTTGTGAATTATAGCATAGCACTGTGCTTAGCGTTAGCTCTCTGTGTTTTTGTATGGTTAATTCGTCTATTGGCTGCCATGAGAATTTGATTCATTTATTTTCATGATTTTGAAGCCATTTTGAGGATATTTTGTCTACTTTTGTATGATAGACCCTGTTGGCACTGTACTATGTAAGTCACCACTGGATTCTACTGCAAAATCAGTTGAGAACCACTTTGACACGTTGAGACCAACATTGCACAATGTAATAAACTAAAACTGTTTGAGGTTGAGATGGCACAATTCAGTTGAAGAAAAAGCCAAGAAACTATCAGTAAACTCATATCACCCAGATTTGATAGACCGTTATTCTAGAATAGTGCGTCTGAGAAGCTGTTGGATTCTGGCAGTCGAATCTGTCTTGAACAGTCCACATGCTCTGCTGGCCAAAGGATTAAGTGTAAATTCATATTTTGAGTAATGACTAGATAACCGCTTTAGCGTGTTTGCAGTGTTTTAGTATGATGGTTTAAATGCTGCTATTAGTTGGCCTCATTCACTACACCTAGATCGGAAAAAGAGCAGGTATGGAGAGTGGATCATTGAGAAGGTGCCAGCAAAATCCATGGTGAAAATATCTCCTGCTGTCAGAGACTGATATGAGAAGAATGCATTGAAAACCCCTTTGGTTTGAGCAATAGCCAGTTGCTTGAATTTTAGAGACTCTGGTACACCCAGACACTATGTGTCTGAAGAAATGAGAAAAGCCATGTATGAAAATAATTATTCTATATGCAGTGGTCCCAAAAATTATATGCACACTTAAGCCCCACTTAAAAGTATATTAATTGAATTGCATTATATAACAGAATTTCAAACCAAGTGGCATCTGGAAACAATAATACGTTTAATAGGGGAAGATGCCCCCCTTAAGAACAGTGTCCATTTACTGATAAATTAATTTTTTCGCTTGCAATTTGATTTACGCTTTCACAAATCTTAATCTGTGCATGCACATTTTTCTATCACACTTGTAACTTAATTTATGCGTTTACAAGTATTACTCTACACATGCAAAACTTTTTGGCACTATTTTACCTTCATAAAATATCAACATGAAGTAGTCAACATGCAATTTATAAATATAGTAAAGTAAGTTTTGGCACCATTTGTGGTCAAGAGGAAAATTCACCCATCTTATCCTACATTGTCCCAATGTCATTTTCACGTAACACATCCTGTACTAGTTAAAGTTTTTCAAAATCAGCTACCTTTCAAAAAAATAAAGATAAATGAAAAATTGCCTGCTGTGGGAGGACCATGTTATTGTGATGTATCATATGGCAGTACTGTGGTGTATTGATGTACACCATGATATTTACATAGTCCTCCACTGCAGGGCGTAGCTAGTAGGACGAATGGTGGTAACGATTCTAGGGGCCTAAAGGTCCAGGGGGCCCCACAAAAAAAATCTAAACTGTAGTTTTAGGGCCCAGAGCAATATAAAGTGATGCAATGATACTTTTTGATACCTGTTTGGTTGGGGAAACCTTGAGTTGTTCAAAAGCTGCACATGCTTAACTTAACTTAATATAGATATTATTTTTGCTGTCAAACGGAGGATGCACTTGCATGTTTTAATTCAAAATATCACTGTCATCATATGAATGGGGAGAGCCCGTAAACTGATGCCTACATGTTGAAAAATCGTAAGTGACTTCTCTTAAAAAACTACGGAAGCTCAAAGAGGCCTTAGGTTATTATTATTTTTTCTTGCCTCCAGATAGCCTTATTGAAAACAACTTTTTGTTATGTCGAGATCACGAGAAAATTAAATCATGATCATGAGAAAACAACCTTTGTTATGTTGAGATCAAACTAGACAGAAAAATAATAATAACGCAAGGCCTCTGAGCTTCCGTAAAAAACAGCAATTTATATCATAGTAAACTCCACACATCGTTCACTCCAATAGGATTGTTGAGTATAAAACATGTTGAGGATAGTAGACAGATGGCCCTATTCATTAAATTATACGCTGTTTCCTCACAAAAGCAGTTTATTATTCTTGTATCTTGTCTTCTCGCCAGTGAAACGCCATAAGAATGTCTATGGGACCGCTGCTTTATGCTTTTTTTGCTAACTTGGCAGGCTGACATTGGCAGAAGGGCTCTGGTTGTTACAAAGCAGGGTCCGGGGTTGTGAGGTTAAGGAGGCTACTCCTCCATTACTGAGAGACAGTTTTTTTGAGACATGCAATTGGAGTGAGTGCTCGCGCTTAATAAAGTTTCAAAAGTTTCGTTTACCTCCTCATCTGCTCTGTGAATCATGACAGTAAATATTCCACTTGATTGTTTTCTGTTCTATTGATTTCATTTCTGTTTTATGGAGTGAGGAAAAACTCCAAACGATACAGTGTGTGAGCTGTCTGAACGATTTGGACCATTTTGCTAAACCGTTTGAATTATTCTTTGAGGGAATCAACTGAAATGAGTAAGTCATTCATAAATCGGGCATCACTAGTTCTGATTCTAAACGGGCGACACAAATACGGGACACACAACATGATTGCTAAAATATAGTCAGGGAAAATGTTTCTTCCCACAATATTCATACAGAAGATAATCTGCTGGCTGTTACAAACATTTGCTGGGGGTGCTACAGACTTACTTGGCAAGGCTGAAGTGCACGCTAGCCCCTCCCTAGTGCAATTTGATAATTAATTTAAATTTCCAATTATTTTCCTTGAAAGGTCAAAACTTTGTTGAGTTTTCTGTTCTTTTGTTGCTATTTACTGATTGCTCTGTCCATGTAATTTCTTACAGGCTTGTTTGTATTTGCCAGTGGGTGAACGCTTTGTGCCTCACCCATAATTACAATGTTTCAATGGCCTGCAGCTTTGCTCTTTGGGAGGGTTAGCATCACTTACAGCAGGCAATGCCACTGAACTCACTGTCACTGTGCAAAGATAGAGAGAGAGAGAGAGAGAGAGAGAGAGAGAGAGAGAGAGAGAGATACTACATCTGTCTAATAATTGTTTGTAACTGTTAAATTGTAGCTAGCAATTTTCTCTATGGTTATATGTCATTGCATGTTATTTGTTTCCAAACATTAGTTGCAAAATACTGTAATTTCATATATAAAGATTAAGTTATTAGTGGGCATCAAGGATAATCCATAAACAGGGATTCAAAAACATTTTGGTTTTTGCATGCCTCAATACCAAAAATTATGCCAGCATTGAATCAACCACGTGTTGTTCCAAAGACGCATGCCTTTCTATCTTCAGTGGAACAAAAGATGAGATATGCTGAAGAATATGATGTGGCTTGAGCTGTCAAGCTCCAAAATGACAAAAAAATTGCATAAAAGTGGTTTAAATATCTTGTGCGCTTTATTTCAAGTCTTTTGAACACATTCAATATCATTGTGAGAAGAATGGTCTGGAATGTAAGTCAATGCATACTTGGTCAGGTACGACGCCAATGCGTTTGGTTAAAAATGTTTGATTAAACATTTTTAATCTAACTAATTACATGACATGCTGATTAGTTTATCGAATCAGATATCAATATTTTTAATATCAATATTTTCTGAGAAAGGCTCCCAAATAACAATAAATAATATAAACAATACATGGTGTGATGAGGAGGAGAGCGTGAAGACAGAGAGAGAGAGAGAGAGAGAGAGAGAGAGAGAGAGAGAGAGAGAGAGAGAGAGAGAGAGAGAGAGAGAGAGAGAGATGTGTGTTTTGGTTATGTTGAAAAGTTGTGTTTGTTTATTAAAAGTCTTTTTGGTTGGTAACATGGTTCCCGTTTCCTCTTTTCCGATGACTTCCACACATGGTTATTAAAATAACTATGAATGTGATATATAATAAATACAACAATTCAGATATTCATATATTGTGTCAGACAAGTAAAGCATTGACCAGACATTACTAAAATGGCTTTAGAAGTCAGTATATTGTTTATTTTATTCCCATATCACTAAACATAAACCTACAGTCAACAACAATTCATTTTGCAATTGATTTCATCAATCTGTCCTGCTCTCACAGGATGCGTTCTTGCATTCAATCTGTGTTTTTTTGAATTGTCAGTCTATGTGCATATGCATCAGATGGAAGCTTTTGGAACGTCTCACTGGTTTTCAGCATCATAAACAGTGGCGATTTTAGGGGGTGGCCTGTGGTGGCCTTGGCCACCCCTGAAATCTCATTGGCCACACTGTGGCCACCCCAGAACTGATTGGTAGTTCAACATGTTCATCAACACAAGAACGAAGAACCAAGAGAAATGCCTGTCAATCAAAGATGACATCAGCCATACTGGCCCAGGGTCAGTTTTATATTTCTGACCTGTGTGCTGATCTTTGATCAGTGGGGAGGGGCAGACCGCAGGCGGCCAGGCAGGAGCCGCAGGTCACGGGCAGCGGGCGCCAGGACTGGAGTATAACGGTCGGTCAGAAGCACGAAGCTGACACAAGCTAGCATCTACTTCCAACTTCTAAGGAGTTGACGACGTCGATTTATGGTCAAAAAGAAAGCTGTTAATTGAGAGGTACGTTCATGTAATCTAAAGCTTAATTCATCCCGAAAACATTCATGTAGCATGTTAACAGTAGCTAGGTTGAAGAGTAAGCTAGACCCTACACCACATTCAGCATGTTATCTTGATATTGTTATGAAATATGAAATGCCACGTTTTCTGATTTAATGACAGAGGCGTGTAAAGTGTTTTACAAATATATATGTTCAATAGCTAAGAACACGAGTTATTTATATGGCTAACCTGTGTGTGAAATGGAAGGGGGGGGGGGGGGGGGGGTGCTGTGACTATACTTTATTATTGGTCAAACAGACCAATAAAATCTTAAAAGTTTTATTCCTTATTTGACATTTTAAATATGTAGAGGCAGGGCAAATTGCACTTAAATGCCGCAAATAATTTGACTAACTATTTTATTTGGTAATATTCAAAGTACTTGATAGTGCTGGATAGTGCAGTTATAGCTAATAAATGACTGAATAATTGATTGAATTATTGATTGAATTGCATTTCCCCCAGGATAACAGCTATGAAGTGAACCAAAGATATTCAAATCATTCTCTTAAAAAAAGAGAACTAGCCGCAGCTACTTCCAGCAGCAGTGATCCGTCAGCTCCCCTGCACAGCACGGTAAGTCATGTTTAGATATTCCCTGTGACTTCTGGATGAACATATATTAATTTGCCATGTACTCTTACATTCAAGTTGTCACTCAGGTAAAATCATATGATCAAATATTGCGGCAGCAGAAGATTAGTTAAAAATGGTTTTAATATAAATCATCACACACACGCAAATATCATCCTAGATCCACCGGCAATGCAGAGAGAGAGAGAGTGTACAAAACAAAAGACATCGAGAAAAGCCTCCAACCTCATGTCTCTTTGTATTCAGACACTGCAGCTTCAACTTCAGTTGACTGGTCACATTCACAACAGAAAGTTGTGGGAGATGAGTGTGATCCAGGAGTGTCTGGAGCAGCACCTGCCTCACCTCACAATAGTATGTTAAATTCAGTTGCTTCCTTTTCTGAGTTCCATGAATAGTTACTTGTTTTTTGTGCTCATATTTGATTTAATTTAATATGGGTGATCCACTTTTGCTCAGTGTATGATATTAATTTGCTAATACAGAGCAAACCCACACTTTAGCATACACTATATTAATAGCTCAATACAGAACATAAAAAAGATACAGGAAGAAGTCACATCAATGTGTCCATGAGTAAACTATGAATGTGATGGTTATTATTTGTATCATTATTTGGACATTACAAGTGGTGATGTTGACACCATTGATGAAGAGGCTCTTCAGGCTATAAAAGCACATGCTTCCCCACCCAGACCTCACGGTATGTTTTGACATTTAATCTTTCAGCCTAAACAACATTTTTATTAGCATTGAGGCTAGAAGAGCTAAGTCACTTGACATGGAAATGTTTATCCAACTTTTTGCTAGCGATCACCAAAACAGGAGACTTAATCTGATTTAAAAATGGATTTGTGGATTATGGTTCTTGTAAAAGCATTTAAGAAGGAAAATTAAGCAAGAGCTTATTATAAACCTCATATCGTTCTTGAGAGTTTAAAAGTTTACAGAACATTGTTTTATTGTACGTACTGTTTTATCCTCTTATTGTTCTAGAGATTAAAATTTGCAGAATATGACTTGCAAGTCCATTCTTTATAAGATTTCCTCACAAGGTTATCTGGTATTAATTATAAGATTAATTATTAGATAAAGATACAAGTTTAATATAAGATGAATTAACTATAAGGCAATTTGGTGAAAATGTTCTTCTTTTGACTGGATTGATTTGTTTTAATTTAACCACAAGAATGCGCCTCAATCAGTTATCACCTGTACTTTTGACATGTATCTTTTTATGATTATACAGTATACCTGATGTTATACACAGATTCATTCTCTACAATGAGAATAGCTCTTAAAAATGTGTAACTGACTTTTCCTAAACAATTACTGATTTAAAATGGGATGTTATGTTAAAATAACCAGAGATTCCCAGAAACTGTAATAGGTTGAAATAGAACAGGAATCGAAAAGTGTCAAATGTCAAAACAACAGTCTGATATTGAATACAAACAATTCAGTGAATGCTAACATGAGTTTTAGAATTCATTTATTATACACGTGTAGATGTTGAAGCATAGCAATGCAATATTTACACATTTTGATCATGAGCCATTCATAAAGTTCCTCCCAGTATCGCCACCCCACACTAGGCCCCATCTTGGCCATCCCAGTAAAAATTTCCTGGATACGCCACTGATCATAAACGGCATGTTTTAGGATGCCGTGTCAAGTTAAATGTAGTTATAAACTTTGAAAATCACATCTTGCGATCCCTGAATTCTGTTGTGCTTTGTCCAGCTGTCAAGACTCAATCCTGCATTGTGTGACCAGCTCTCAATCTGTGGCTGCGCTGCTTGTGAGGTTTGTTGAGGCGTGCTGACTGCCCTCTGCTGACGTGGTTCGTACAAACACAAAGCTACATGTACTTCAAGCTTAAATTGCTCCGATGATAGGAAAATACATAGTTTTATTACAAACTTTACATGCGGGTCAGGAGGAATGACAAATTGCATTATACTATTAATTGTACTTTATTAATGCGTTAAATTGGTCATGAAATTTTATTTTTTTTTAGAGTTTTATCATCTTCCCTGAGGTCTGCTGAAAATGTTAGTAACGTTTTTTTTTTTTTTTTTTTTTTTTACATTAAAACAGTAATAATAATTTTCCACCCTGTCTCTGGCCCTCTGTCTGAATGTCTCGGTTTTGGCATAAGCTTCTTCTTAAAACTTCAATGTAAATATCCACTGTTCTGATTGGCTAACATCGTGCAAATTCCCCTTAAATTCATCCATATCTGAAACTCATTCTGAAGACAATGAACAAGCACAACATTATAAATCTGAATTTCAGGGGTTACACATAACACACAGCCAACACATTGCATCTGAATATTTTAAACTGTTCATCTCAAGCACAAATGTTAACACTCACACCCTGTTTACACCAGATGTTAGAGTCGCATCATATCAAAAGCAATAGCACCCATTATAATCAAAGATGATATCTACCATGGAAGCACCCTCTGCAGCACGTTGCGTTGTAGTAAATGACTGAATAATTGATTGAATTGCTCCGACAGTAAACGGGTGTCCCGTTCCATTTTGAACTGCTCGCGCTAGTGCTACTGCTGCCAACAACACAAATAAACGGTTTAGAAAGATTGTGTCGACGGGCCCGGTGTAGACAGCCTCAAGCCATTGCATTGCATCACGTCAGCACCAGAAACTATCAAACAGTCATGACATTTTAAATATTCATGAATGGAACTGTTTACTTACTGTTTTGCATCTGGTGTTTTTATCTGCCTCATCCTTCAATAACAGTTCCTTTGCAAAGCTTGAATCATTTTATAACTGGTTCACAAGCAATCCACACTGATCACCGGAAAAACATGCAATCCATGCTGAAATACGCTAAAGACACATCCACATGACACACATTTATAGTCTAAAGCACAGTGTAAATTAGACACACACACATCCAGTTTCCAGTACCATACTGCACTGAAATGCACATCGCCAGAAATGCATCTAAATGGTCAAAGACTTCCATCCAGTGAATGTTTTCATACACCAACAATTAAAAATAGCACAGATGGGTGAAAGAATGCGTTTGTGCTCAAAACAGCAAGAGGCAGCAGCTGAATGACAGAGAAAGCTGTCTCTTCTACAGAGTTGTAACTAAACGTTGCGTATCCTCATGACATGACCCCTTTAAATAAACAGCCCAATTTAGAAAATAAATCATATGGACAACTTTTATAGTGCTTTATTGTCATTTTTGCGCTTGACTGCCCAAGTCACATTTATATTATGCCGTTATTATTGGAAAAGAGTATCCAGTACATTCTTCAACATTTCTCCTTTTGTTTTCCACAGGATAAAAAAAAAAAATATTTTGACTTTGAGGGTTTGAACGACATGAGAACAAGTAAAAGATGACATAATATTTATTTTTGGGTGAACTATTCCTATTACCCCAAATGAAATTCATGCTGCTCGCATTTTGATGCCAGTACACTTACCATAAAAACCAGGACTGTATTGTTTTGCCAGGGTTTGTGGAGGGTCCTCTTCCTTCCTTCTGTCTCCCATATCCTCTCCACCCCAACCACAGTGCTGTTACAAATTGACAGGCTATTTATTTTCAATCTCAAATATAGATCAGCGAGCTGTGTTTCAAACCACATACTCAGTCTGCCACAGGCCTGTCTATCTCTTCCACTCAAGCCCAATCTGAGACAGCTCAAGCTCAGTCCAGATCTGCCGTTCTGCCCTAGGACGGGTGAGTCTCATTGGACCTCAGGTCAGTCCAGACACAGCTGCTTCATGTCCTCTGACATGGCGAGATTGGGCTGACATTCTTGCTGGAAGTGGGGCCTTCTTATAGCACAGAGAGAAGGAATCCATCCAAGGAAACCTTGTGTATTTTGAGAGCATTACTTTTGTGATATCTCAGATGTGGTTTATGATTATTGTGCAGTGTACAGCCTGGTTCAAGTAGGCAATGAAGTAATAAACGTAAGTTAACATCATTCTTAACATCATATTACTTTTATAGCCTATACACATATAAATTACAAAAAAAATTTTTTTTACATAGATAATCATGTTGTTTGAGTTTTTTATTCATGTCTTATACCATTTTGGGTGCAAGATGAGCTAGGACCGCCATTCAAATAGCCACTCAAAAAGCCACAAAAACAATATGTGGCCACAATATGCTCCGGTTATAAGAATTTTGTGAATATAATCCACGTAAAATCATGAGAATGTTTTTTTCTTTTAGCATTTTATTATTTGATAAAACTAGGTGGAGCTCTGGGTCACTTCCCACTGATTATGTGGCAAATTGTAGTAAGAATGTGTTTAAACAATATGATCGCATGGGAAGTTCAAATTCATGCAACATATACTGATTTTGGCTAAAGATTTTCGGCACATACTTGACAAATTGTATGTGAGATCAGGCTGGTTTAAAGGTGCATTCAGTAGTTTGAGGCTATTTAAACATTTTTTTTACACATTAACAAATGAAATGTGTTTTTGTGAAGAATGATCTGAATGATGTACACTCACATGAGATGAAGACTTTACTCATAATAGTTTCCTATAAAAAGTGTTTTTATTATATATGGTGCAGGTCAACTCTTCAATGTGTTTCGTCATGTTGAAATGACATGATCCACTGGGTTTTGCTACAGTAAATGTTGAAGAAGTAAATACTCGCACTCATTGGCTGCTTGAATAGCGCAATGTTGTTTGGTGATGCGAAGAGCAAAAAGAATATAATGGAACATACTTATTTGCTTTAGAAGCAGAGACTACAGGGGATTCAGTAGCTGTACTGCCGAAGAAGCAAAAAAGGTCAGAAGCAAGAAGACAAAAAGAACTAGAGTAAACATTGGTATGGCATACTCAAGGTGGAAAGATTTGATGACAGCGAAAAACATGAGTGTGGGGGTGGGGGGTGGCGGGGTGGGGTGGGGGGGGATTTGGGTGAAGTAAAATCCTCACTATTTTCATGCAGGCATTAAAAGCTTCTGTGGTTTTTCATGGGACTGCTTAAATGTTTACTGTACTGGTAGCATGCAGTGGTATTATCAGATTGTGCTGACAAACTGCCTGGGAGCTCCTCCTCCCCCTCAATCAGTGGTGAACCAGGTGGAACAAATCTTCCAGGCAATCAGTGCCTGGCTCTGTTGTTGTCTTTAGACCGCAGTGGAAGGAGCATTTATAGAACCACAAGACTAAGGAAACTTCATCAAAGTGATTGTGCAAGACCAAGCCCTCCACAAAACTGTGAAGGACAGCCGGTTTTTCACCTGTTTACTGCCCACCAAAGAATGGTTAATAAAAGACAAACATCTGATCCCAAGGCTGTTTATTGAGTGAAATCCAGTTAGATCTTCATGTGGAGGGACTTTCCTTTTCAAGTGGGGAGTTGCACAAGAAATGAATCACAACTTGACAGTGAAAAACCGCCTCAAGACTGGAGAAGGACCAGAAAAGTGAGACACGTGTCCATAGAGACAAAGACTGTTCCCGCCCTGCTGTTGTGATTGAAATGGCTGATTCATTACTGTTGGAGCAGCTAAAGACCGCAAGGACATCAGCGAAGCGTCAGTTTTCCCGTCTGGCCAATAATGTGCTACGAATGCATACAATGATGTCAGAAGAGGAGCTCAGAGACATTTTTAAGAAGCTCACTGCAGAAGCTGGCAAAGTTCTGGAAGCCAACGATGATGTAGAGGAACAATGTATTGAAGAAAACTCTGATGCAGAGGTGTTGAGTGAGCAGCAAAAGAGGGACTTGGTCAAAACAGCCAATGAGTGTGAGAAAAAACTGCAAGAGCTAAAGGACCTCATA
Organism: Moxostoma hubbsi; assembly: GCA_032164185.1. Lineage (NCBI taxonomy): Eukaryota > Metazoa > Chordata > Actinopteri > Cypriniformes > Catostomidae > Moxostoma > Moxostoma hubbsi. The sequence goes on from JAVLUX010000038.1 coordinate 17,086,025, forward strand.
CAAAAGACATTGTGGGCCAATTTCGGGGAATATGAACTGACACAAGCAATTACAACTGCAGAGTCACAAGCAGAAAACGTGGGAGCTGTGGACCCAAGTAAAAACCCAGATGCATATCTCTTTATGATCGGGCAACTAGAGAAACTTGTGAAGGCTGCGAAGGAGGAGCATAAACATTGGAAGTGCTGGGTCCCCCCAGCAGAGCAACAACAGTTCCAGAGTCGTATCAAAGGCCTTGAAACCATCCTGCCAAATCTCACAATAAGACAAGCAGACTTCATAGGGGCACAAGTCAGAGGAGAAACCAGCAGATTAAGTACTACTTCAATCAGTTGTGTGACCACACCAGCAATTAGATTAAAGCCAGCTGCCCTCCCAAAATTTTCTGGCATCCGCCGAGAGTTTCACCGGTGGAAAAAAGATTGGGAAGCGCTCCAGATGCAGGGAGAACCTAGTGGATCCAAAGAGATTAAAAAGTTCCAACTTCTCGACAGTGTGGATGAGAAGACAATACGAGACCTCCGCCTTACAACTTACACAACTGCTGAGGAGGTTTTCCGGGTTTTGGAGAACCGCTTTGGAAATAAGACCACTATAGCCCTTGAGATAGTAGAAGAGCTCCAAAGACTCCAAGCAGTTAAAGGTAACCAGCCCAGGAGGATTGTTGAGCTCATCCAATCTGTAGAAAAACCCTGGTCGATCTGAACGAGCTTGGCAAGACTGGTGCTATAAAGAACCCTCTTGTAACAAAAACAATAGAGAGTAAACTTCCTGATGGCCTGAAGAAGGAATGGCTTCTTCATGTAGCTGGCAAAGGTGATGAAGCTGAAGAAGACAAGCGATTTGACTATCTCCTTAAGTTTCTTCAAGGTCAAGAAGCCATCTATGAGAAGCTGGACCAACTGAGCGAGGAGGAACCAAAACCAAAACCTGAACCTCGGCAAGCTCAAACCAGAACGTCCACCCAACTGAGCAACCAGGCTCAAGGATGTGTGGTCTGCGGAGACGGCAAGCATAAGAAAAGGCTATACTTCTGCCAAAAGTTTCGCGCGCTTAAGCTGTCAGAGAAAAGAGATGCTGTCAGGAAGCTGGGAGCCTGCAAAAAATGCCTGGAGATTCACAATGAAGGTGACTGTTGTAAATCAGAGTTTCTGTGCAGGAGGCCAGACTGCAGAGAGCAGCGTGCTGCAGAACACCACTATTATCTTTGCCCGAGAGCTGATACGTCCAAAGGGAATGCCGTCCAGAGGTCCAACAATAACAGCAAAGTGGGAGGTGACACAAGAGAGCGTTACACCCAAGCCCAAGAAGAGTTCATTAAAAGCCTCTCACCTGAATTTGCAGAAAAGTGTCGCAATGTCTTTTGCAACACTATAGCCAGAACCTCTCTTGTGTCCAACCAACCCAGTCTTCTAGCAGAGAATGGAATCGTGGAGTGGCCAGTCATCATGATGCTATTAGAGGTCACGGCCAATGCAGGACAAAAAGTTGGGACTTTGATCGACCTGGCATCGGATACAAATTACATAACTCATGATGCAGCTGATTGTTTGAACCTTAGAAGTGAAGCCATAACCCTTGTTGTCCACGGTGTGGGAGGAATGAAAGTTCAAGTTACCACAAAACGGTACCTCCTAAAGATCCGGGTCCGCACAGAGCAAGGCAACTTCAGATCCCACCAACTCCTCTGCTATGGTTTGGACAGCATTGCAGATATCCACAAACATGTGACAGCCAAAAGACTCCAAAAGTTCTTTCCAGATGTCCCCCAAAATGAACTTGTGAGACCAAGACAGATACAGCTTTTGATAAGCCATAAGGAAGGGCGACTGGTCCCTCAGAGAATACGCACCGTTGGGGACCTTGTACTATGGGATGGGCCATTGGGAAAGACAATTGCAGGGACACACCCTGGTCTGTTTGAAGAGGCTATAGTTACAGCACACCAGTCCAGAGCGCACTTCGCCAGGTCAATGAGAACAGCAGCATTGATGTATGAGGAACATATTTGCGACAAACCTACCATCAAGTCTTCTTGTTCTGCTATTACCACTCGGGATTTTGTTGAGTGGTGGAGATGGGATAGCATTGGTGCCCCCTGCACCCCAAAATGTGGAGGATGTCGCTGCGGCAGTTGTCAACCTGGTGGCAAAGAAATGACTCTGGCTGAAGAAAGGGAGCTGGAAGTTGTAAAGGGTGGCCTGACTTATGTTGGTGCTGATGACCACAGTGATAGTCCACACTGGCATGCAAGATATCCATGGCTCATGGACCCATCTACGTTGCCAAACAACAGAAAAGCAGTGGAGGCAACCTTCCTCAGAACAGAGAGACAGCTCGCCAAAGAACCGCAGTGAAAAAAAGCCTATGGAGCTCAAGTCCACGAAATGGTTGACCGCCGGGCTGCAAAAAAGCTGACCAAAGAGGATCTAACCAACTGGAATGGACCTGTCTGGTATATTAGTCATCTTATCGCACCCAACCCCCACTCTGTTACAACTCCGGTAAGACTTGTCTGGAACAGCAGTCAGAAGTACAAAGGCCAAAATCTCAATGACTTTTTAACGAAAGGCCCTGACGTGCTCAACCCGATCCGAGCTGTCCTCCTCAAGTTCCGCCAAGGCTCCTTCGCCGCTCTAGGAGACGTCAGAAAAATGTACAATTCTGTGTGGCTCGAGGAGAGGGAAGTCCATCTACACCGGTTCTTGTGGCGTGATTCAGAGGGTGATGAGCTAGAACAGTACGCCGTAACTAGAGTGAATATCGGGGACAAGCCAGCAGGTTGCATAGCACAACTTGCCATGAGGGAGACAGCTAACCTGCCTCAATTCAGTCACCTCAGAGATGAATACCAAGTATTACATAAGCATAGCTACGTCGATGACATCTTGACATCCCACAACTGCCGTGAAAGACTCGAAGTCATCACAAAGAATGTGGAGCTTATTCTAAAAGCAGGAGGGTTTGCACTGAAGCCTTGGGTCTTCTCAGGTCAAGGTCAAGGGAAAGGAGAAAGAGAAAAGGCATCACCAAATATTGTTGTTTTGCCGAACCAGCTTAAGGAGGAAGACAACAAGGCGCTCGGTCTCGGCTACATTGTGGATGAAGACATGTTGCATGTCATGGTGAGGGTCAACTTCTCCAGGCGAAAGAAAAAGATGAGACTTGGGCAAGACTTGCTGCTAGAAGAAGTGCGAGCACAGACACCAGACCCGCTGACAAGACGTGAACTGTTGAGTCAAGTTGCTGGTTTGTACGACCCAGTTGGCCTGACAACGCCATCAAAGCAAAAAGGGGCTATCTTAGTCCGAAGGGCATTCCAAGAGGCAAAACCAAAGTGCAGCATGGTCAAGGACACATGGGACCTTCCTCTGTCGGATGAGCTCCGTAAGGATGCAATTGGAATTTTTGAGGAGTACGTCCAGCTAAGCAAAGTAAGGTTCCCAAGAGCCCTTACTCCACCAAAGGCAACAACTGAACCAGTCGCTGTCACTTTTTCAGATGGCAGTGAAAGCTCCTATGGTGCTGTCCTCTACCTGCGGTGGAACTGTAACAAACAATTAACAATTCGATTAGTGGAGTCAAAAGCAAAGCTGACACCTCTAGACCAGAAGGGGGATGCGGTCAAAGCAGAACTTTGCGGTGCAGTTTTTGCAAGCCGCCTGAAAAAGTACTTTGAACAGCATACCCAGATCCAGATAAAAAGGTGGTACCATTTGTTAGACAGTCAGACTGTTCTTGGAGCTATCCAGCGTGAAAGCTATGGATTTCAGACTTTCTTCGCTAATAGGATTGGAGAGATCCAAGAAAGCACACGGCTACAGGACTGGTGGTGGATCCCTGGACCACTCAATATAGCCGACATTATCACTCGAGGAGCTGGGCCAAAGGAACTTGATGCCCATTCAGAGTGGCAGCAAGGGCCAGAGTTTCTACATCTTCCAGAGAGCGAGAGGCCAATTATGTCGTCAAAAGATGTGTCTGTGACAGCTCGAGAAAGCATTAACAATATGCAAAAGAAGTCATTCGTGGCAGCACTCACAAGAGCCCAAGCAAAAAGAAGTCTTCCAAGTCTTGTGGGACGACTTCCTGCTGGTGCAGCTGTCCTAAACTTGGTGGATGAGAGGCGCTTTAGTAGCCTAAAGTGTCTAATCAAGACTGTCGCTTTTATCTGGAGAGCCGCAAAAAAGTTTACATCTGCAACAAAGTCCATTGAGTACCCAAAGTGGGAGGCGATTCCCACAAAAGGAGTTATCACCGCCACAGAACGTCAAGAAGCAAGAAGAGACATCTATCTTGCTGCTCAAGAGGGGGTGACGTTCCCAGATACCACTATGGACCGCTTGGTTGTGTACAGAGAGCCAGAATCTGGGTTACTAGTTTGCGGTGGGAGAATCCATGGCTTCAGGGAGGATAGCGCTGCAGTTCCCCTTCTGCCTTTCAATGCATGGGTCTCTACTTTATTGGCACGGGAGGCGCACGATGAGGGTCATGAAAGTGTGGCTGCAACCCTGCTGAAAATGAGGAGGAAAGCCTGGGTCATCCAAGGGAGGAAAATTGCCCAAAAAGTAGTGGAGAACTGCCTTTTCTGCAAAAAGTCAAGAGCAAGAAGGTGCAAACAAGTAATGGCTGACCTACCTCCTGAAAGAGCCACACCTGCAGCCCCGTTCAAGTTCACTACAGTCGACCTCTTCGGACCGTATCTTGTCAAAGATGACATCAAGAAACGGGTCTCAATGAAAGTGTGGGGTGTTGTCTTCAGCTGTATGGCCAGCAGGGCAATTCATGCAGACTTGGTCAACACAATGTCGACAGAGAGCTTCTTGATGGCTTACCAACGCTTTACTGCAATAAGAGGGCACCCAAGAAAGATCTGGTCCGACCCGGGGACAAACTTCATCGGCGCCAAACCTGTCCTAAGAGAGCTGTACCAGTTCCTGGATGCTCAGAATAGAACTTCAATAGAAGAGATGTCGGCTCAAAAAGGTACCAAATGGGAGTGGATAATTCACCCTGCTGACTCACCTCACCGCAATGGGGCTGCTGAAGCCGCTGTCCGCATTCTCAAGAAGGCACTCCAGAGCCTGGGCAACAACACTGGCCTCAGCTACAGCGAGTTTCAGACAACATTACAACTTGCTGCAAACCTTGTCAACGAATGCCCAATAGACGCCAGGGTGCAGAGCCATGAAGAAAGTGTGCAGTATGTGTCACCCAACACACTTCTCCTGGACCGAGCCTCTCCAAGCGGTGAGATCAGAACATTTGACTTTGCAAACTACCCTTACAAGAGACTTAGAGAGATGCAGAACCAGGTCAACAAGTTCTGGAGGTCTTGGAGCCAGCTTGCTGGCCCAAACTTATTTCTGAGAAGTAAATGGCACACTTTGCACCGCAACGTTGCTGTCGGAGATATTGTCTGGTTGTGCGACCAAAATGCAGTGAGGGGCCAATTCAAACAAGGACGGGTGGTGAGCGTCAATCCAGATGCTAAGGGCATTGTTCGAGACGTGAACGTCAAAGTGGTCCAAAGTTCCTGCCTTCCTGTCACAAGACCCTCACTAAACCGGCCATCTGCTAAAGTCCTGAAAGAAGCTACCCAAACCACGGTTCTGCCCAGGGATGTTCGACGCCTGGTTGTTTTGCTACCAGTTGAGGACCAAACTCGGAGCTGACCGGCAGTAAGCAGGTGCTGATTTACGATCTTTCCATCGGTTCCCGTGGGAAGATCGAGTGGGAGGTGTGCTGACAAACTGCCTGGGAGCTCCTCCTCCCCCTCAATCAGTGGTGAACCAGGTGGAACAAATCTTCCAGGCAATCAGTGCCTGGCTCTGTTGTTGTCTTTAGACCGCAGTGGAAGGAGCATTTATAGAACCACAAGACTAAGGAAACTTCATCAAAGTGATTGTGCAAGACCAAGCCCTCCACAAAACTGTGAAGGACAGCCGGTTTTTCACCTGTTTACTGCCCACCAAAGAATGGTTAATAAAAGACAAACATCTGATCCCAAGGCTGTTTATTGAGTGAAATCCAGTTAGATCTTCATGTGGAGGGACTTTCCTTTTCAAGTGGGGAATTGCACAAGAAATGAATCACAACTTGACACAGATGGTAACAGCATTAGACTTTTATTATAAAGACATTGTGGTTAAAGACATTACAACAGAGTAAATTACATTCCAACTTACCTTTGAACTGTTTTCATTGTCTCCTGACAATGCCAAGAACTCAACATTATCACAGTCCTCAACATTTGAATTTGTCTAATCCTTGAAACATTTCTTATCAATTAGTTATTACAAACTAGGAGAGAAATGTTGACATTTTAGATGTCATCGCTTATAGTTTAAACACTAATTACTGCACATTATTATGAATAGTCAAGTTTTAGTGAAGCAGCTAACTAAACTCAGCAAAAAAAGAAACGTCCTCTCACTTTCAACTGCTTTTATTTTCAGCAAACATAACATGTGTAAATATTTGTATGAACATAAAAAGATTCAACAACTAAGACATAAACTGAACAAGTTTCACAGACATGTGACTAACAGAAATTGAATAATACGTCCTTGAAAGGGGGTCAAAATCAAACGTAACAGTCAGAATCTGGTGTGGCCACCAGCTGCATTAAGTACTGCAGTGCATCTCCTCCTCATGGACTGCATCAGATTTGCCAGTTCTTGCTATGAGATGCTACCCCACTCTTCCACCTAGGCACTTACAAGTTCCCAGACATTTCTGGGGGGAATGGCCCTAACCCTCCGATCCAACAGGTCCCAGACATGCTCAATGGGATTGAGGTCTGCCCTCTTCACTGGCCATGGCAGAACACTGACATTCCTGTCTTGCAGGACTCATGCACAGAACGAGCAGTATGGCTGATGTCTTCCCTGTAACGCACAGCATTGAGATTTCCTACAATAACAACAAGCTCAGTCCGATGATGCTGTGACACACCGCCCCAGACCATGACGGACCCTCCACCTTCAAATCGAACCTGCTCCAGATTACAGGCCTCGGTGTAACGCTCATTCCTTCGACGATAAACGTGAGTCCGACCATAACCCCTGGTGAGACAAAACCATGATTCGTCAGTGAAAAGCCCTTTTGCCAGTCCTCTCCGGTCCAGCAAAGGTGTGTTTGTGCCCATAGGAGATATTGTTCGTGGTAATGTCTGGTAAGTACCTGCCTTACAACAGGCCTACAAGCCCTCATTCCAGCCTCTCTCAGACTATTGCGGACAGTCTGAGCACTGATGGAGGGATTGTGCATACCTGGTGTAACTTGGGCAGTTGTTGTTGCCATCCTGTACCTGTCCCGCAGGTGTGATATTCGGGTGTACCGATCCTGTGCAGATGTTGTTACACGTGGTCTGCCACAGCGAGGATGATCAGCTGTCCTTCCTGTCTCATGCCTCCATGCAGCATGCCTAAGGCACGTTCACACAGATGAGGAGGGACCCTGGGCATCTTTCTTTTGGTGTTTTTCAGAATCCGTCGAAATGTCTCTTTAGTGTCCTAAGTTTTTATAACTGTGACCTTAATTGCCTACCGTGTGTACGCTGTTAGTGTCTTAACGACTGTTCCACAGGTGCATGTTCATCAATTGTTTATGGTTCATTGAACAAGCATGGAAAACATTGTTTAAACCCTTTACAATAAATATCTGTAAAGTTATTTGTGTTTTTACAAAATTATCTTTAAAATACAGTGTTCTGAAAAAGGGACGTTTCTTTTTTTTTCGTTAAGTTTATATACACAGATGAGCCAAAATTTTATGACCACTCACAGATTAAGAAAATAAAGTTGATCTCCTAACAAGGCCACATGATAAGGTCTGTTAAGGTTAATTGGTAAGCAAACATTCAGTTCTCAAAGTGAACATGTTGATTGCAGAAGAAATGTCTAGAAGTAAAAACCTGAGTGACTTTGACAAGGGCCAAATTGTTATGGCCAGAAAATTGGGTCAGATCATCTCTGAAACGGCAAGGCTTGTGCAGTGCTCTTGGTCAGCAGTGGTGAGTACTTACCGACAGTGGTCTGAGAAGGGACTAATCACAAACCAGCGATAGGGTGTTGGATGCGTGAGGGTATCTATCCCATCTGGTCCGATCCAACAGAAGGCCTACTGTGGTCACAGAAAATTTGAATGATGGTTACGGGAGAAATGTGTATCGCACCCTTCTGTGTATGGTGCTGTGTAGCCACAGACTGGTCAGAGTGCCCATGATAACCCCTGTCCACCTTCGAAAGCGCCTACAAGGTGCACGTGAGCATCGGAACTGGACCTTGGAGAGTGGAAGAAGGTCGCCTGGTCCGATGAGTCCCATTTTCTTTTACATAAAGTGTACATGTGTGCTGTTTACCTAGGGAAGTGATGGCACCAGGATGAACTGTGGGAAGACAACAAGCCGGTGGAGGGACTGCGATGCTCTGGGCAATGTTCTGCTTGGAAACCTTAGTCCGTCCATTCATGTGTACATCAATTTGACACATGCTACCCACCTAAACATCATTGCAGACCAGGTACACCCCTTCATGGCAATGGTATTCCCTGATGGCAGTGGCCTCTTTCAGCAGGATAATGTGCCCTGCCACACTGCGCACATTGTTCGTGAATGGTTTGAGGAACATGATTAAGAGTTCAATGTGTTGCCCTACCCTCCAAATTCCCCAGATCTCAATCCAATTAGGTATCTGTGGTATGTGCTGGACCAAACATTCCGATCCATGGTGGCTCCACCTCGCAATTTACATGACTACAGCTAATTTCTTGGTGCCAGATACCACAGGACACCTTCAGGGGTCTTGTCTATTCTATGCCTCGGCAGGTCAGAGCTGTTTTGCTGGCATGCGGAAGACCAACAGCATATTAGGCAGGTGGTCATAATGTTTTGGCTCATCAGTGTACAGAGAAGATAAGGCCTTATCCACAGCCCATATAAGCATGACTGCACTGCAGAAACCTCCCTAAAACCAACATATTTCAGATGGCCTTAAAAGATCCCTTGCTTGTCCTGTTCCCACAATTTGATTTGTGAAAAAACTTTTAGGTTAAAGGTAGCATGTAAAAACACCGCAGAGCACACAAATAGAGCAGGTGTTAACAGATTAAATTACCACCGAACTGAAGTGCTTGTGTGAAACTGTTACATTTTCATATTTATTTAAAAACCCACTCTGGCTTTTCTTGTTTGAAGATGGTTAACCTCACAGAAACCTCTTCAACAGCTGTCTGATTCACTTCCTGCATCGGACGAGCTCCAAGGATGTGTCATCCCCTGTATAAAGATGGTCTTTGAGGGAAACAGAGGAGTCATCAGCTTTGATATATGATATATAGCAAAGCAGGGGAATTTGTCCCCAGCTCTTTTAACAGCCCTTCAGTTATTAAGGATTCATTTGATATTTTATTTGATGAGCAGGATGATAAAGAATGAGGTCTGCTTCCTTTGCCCATCTAAACTAAAAGACATCTATGCATGGAATGGAAATGTTTCACTTGTGTTGTGGACTGGATTCATATGGTAGACATACTTTGTACAAAAACATGCAACCTAGGTAAAAAAGTGGGTTTTATTTTATTGCCAGTGCATTTATTCTTGTAGTAAAACAAAAAAAAGAGTAATTTGGTCTTACTGTATCTACTGTATCTTACTTATATTAAGGCATTATAAGCTGTTGCAGTGAAGGGCACATTGTGGAAGAACTGCTGTTTTTAGTGGCCAGGCCTGGCTCAACAGAAAATCACCACTCAAACCACACGTCCATCTAATTTAGGACAACTATGGGTGGATCTCACACAGACACAGATTACATGATCCTTTCATATATGTTTTTTCTACGTGTGATGTGTTTTCATTGCCTGACAATTGGTCCTGTGGCTTAAATGACCGTCTCTCAAAAGCAAACCAAACAATGCATCCTGCTTAGAAAATCCCTGCACCACAGCAGGGCACTGGATATGTTTCCTGTTGGACCAGAGCAGCCGAGGCCACATCATGCATGTCTGTTGCTTGTTTTGGTAAAAGAGTACTGTGGGGTTAGTCAACGTATTGTGGTTTGTGATGGAACTCTGTTCCTGATACGGTTCTTGGATCCACCCAAAATGGAAAATTCTAGCAACCACACCCTGTTATAACCCAAATAGCACAGCACGGCAGCATGTGAACCACCGTTCTGCACACGGCCGCACTTCCGTAAATGCCTCCCCCCACCGGTTGTTACCCAAACACACACGCGCACACACACACACACACACACACACACACACACACACACACACACACACACACACACACACACACAGATATTAATAACTTTGTTACCCATTTTCCTGGTGTTAGAGGAACAAGTTGTCAGTGAGTGCTTTTATTGTTAATGAAAACTGAACACAAAGGGTGTGTGACAAGCTTCACAGTCACCAGTATAAAAGAGCACACAGGGAACTGGGTTCACAAGCCAAAGCTAAGCTTTCTTTTAATGTAAGCACCTCCACAGTACAGCTTTTGTATTTCAGTGTTTTAACTACAAAGTATTTTAAGTACTCAGTTGTAGTCTCTGTCGGACTCTCCCTCTCAACTGGAGGTGCTGACGCACTTTTATGCCACTCTTCCCGTACTCACTGAAATCAGAGACAGGTGTTAGACATAATTTAGCTCAGGTGTAAGCGCCCTTACCACTTCCTCTCCCTGGACGGGTGCTTGACCACGCCCCCGCTGCCACAGGGTGGAATTGTGAAAATATTTTGTGCTTAGTGATGTCATACAATGGCTAACCACCTCTTCAAGCTTAAAAAGAACACAAAAGTATAATTCAGAATCTAATAAATTATTCCATGAGACAGATTTTTATGAAAGCATATGAGAATGTAAACAAACTGTAATCTAATGCATAATTTAGTGAAAATGTTCACTGATCATTAATCTCCTGTGGCCGTTCATGATAGGGCACGAGAGCAACAGTTCACACAGCCCCCTCGTGACATTGGGGCGTTCAAGCGAAAGCTAGTTTGTTTATCTATCCCCCCATGTAATCAATGGAAATAAAAATTAAGTGTTGTGTGTGTGTTGACATTCAGCTGTCAGTTGATAGTCAGTTGCCAGTTTGTTATTTAGAGAAGCATAAAAAGTCCAGTCTGAGGCTAATAAAGTGCGGTGCTGATATATGTATCATGAGCGATCAAGAGTTCAAAAGTCTTATTGCTTGGGGGAAGAAGCTGTCATAAAGTTGGCTAGTGTGGGTCCTGATGCTGCCATACTGCCTGCCTGATGGGAGCAGTGAGAGCAGCCCATGACTCTGGTGGCTAGAGTCTCTGATGAGCCTCTGAGATTTTTTCACAAACCACCTGGTATAGATGTCCTGGAGGGAGCGAAGCTCACCTCCGATGATGTGTCTGGCAGTTCGTACCACCCTTTGCAGGGCTTTGCTGTTGAGGGTGGTGCTGTTGCCGTACCAGGCAGTGATGCAGCCAGTCAGGATGCTCTCTACAGTACTGGTGTAGAACCGTGTGAGGATGTGTTGGTTCATTCCAAACTTCCTCAGCCGTCTCAGGGAGAAGAGGCGCTGGTGAGCCTTCTTCACAACAGCCTCAGTGTGGACGGACCATGCGAGTTCCTCAGTAATGTGGAACTTGAAGCTGCTGACTCTCTCCACCGGTGCTCCATTAATGGTGATGGGGCTGTGTTCTCTGTCTTTCCTCCTGAAGTCCACCACAAGCTTCTTGGTCTTACTGTCGTTGAGGGAGAGGTTGTGCTCCAGACACCAGCGTGTCAGAGTGTGCACCTCCTCTCTGTAGGCTGTTTCATCATTGTCAGTGATCAGACCTACCACTGTCGTAACCTCAGCAAAATTAAAGATGGCATTGTAGCTATGTGTTGCCACACAGTCATGTGTGTACAGGGAATACAGGAGTGGGCTGAGAACACAGTCCTGCGGGTCTCCAGTGTTGAGGGTCAGTGATGAGGAGATGTTGCTGCCCATTCTAAACACCTGGTGTCTGCTTGACAGGAAGTCCAGTATCCAGCTGCACAGCAAGCTGTTTAAACCCAGAGCCCGGAGTTTCACATCAAGCTTGTAGAGCACGATGGTTTTGAATGCTGAGATGTAGCCTACAACAGCATTCTCACATATGTGTTCCTTTTTTCCAGGTGGGAGAGAGCAGTGTGTATTGTAGATGCAATGGCATCATCAGTGGAGCAGTTGTTGCAGTAAGCAAACTGCAGTGAGTCCAGTGAGGTGGGCAGCACAGAGCAGATGTGATCTCTGATTAACCTCTCAAAGCATTTGCTGATGATGGGGGTCAGAGCAACAGGATGCCAGTCATTTAAACAAGTGATTTTTGATTGCTTTGGAACAGGCACAATAGTGGATGTTTTAAAGCATGTGGGGACTACAGACAAGGAGAAGGAAAGGTTGAAAATATCCGTAAAAACACCAGCCAGTTGGTAATATAATACAATATAATATAATATAAACTATAAAACACTGAAAGCCTAAAAAAGACAAATTGGTAAAACCCTAATGAAAAATTTAAAACTATTATAACCCTGCAATGAACATGTTCTCCCTCAAACACATTTGCTCCTTTCCAAGAATCCAAAATCTTCCCTTCATCGCCTCCTGCCTCTGTCTGTGGTTTCCTTCCAGTAGTGTAATAAAAACAAGCTCAGCATTTCCTGTGCTCTGATGCACCTGGAGCTGCGCTATTTTACTGACATGCTCTGCAGAATGGTTTTATAAAAATATAAGGAGCCAACTGCCCTTACACAGGTGCACATCCCTTTTGGCCAGTCGGTTAGCCAAATCTCTGTATTGTGAAGTATTTATTGTGCTTTGTGTGAATATCATGTCAACACGCATTGAGCACTCAAAGAGACCATATCAAGGGCAGATGAGAAGTTTTTCAACTCATTCTGTTTGATGTTTATTGGACAGCTGTAAGTCAGAAAACCCTATGCCAGAACCTTCTCTAAGTTTTGTCAGTTCATCCTAATAGAGAAGTGAATATATATTGACACTTGCTGTGAACTCCATGGTTTCTGTAACTGATGGAATGTTAATAGAATAAAAATAACAAAGGCTTCATCACCAATGAGATTTTCTTTATTTTGGCATTCTATTTTTGTATGCAGTGTTAAATAAGCTCCAATTCAAATGCAATGATGCAAAATCAATAATGATTTATATGCCTAAAAGCTTTTATATATTTTTTCTAGTATCTTGTATTCATATTCTGTATACTTTACATTCGCCGATTACAACCTAACTGATGTACAATGCAAACACACTGTCTCATAAGCTCCTGAGGAACATGATAGACCCACAAATAAAATAAATAAGAGAGCAGTATAAAACAAGGGACAAGTATGCAACCTGTAGTGTGTGTCTCTGCCATATGGGAAATAAGGGAGAAGAGGAAGGTTCAGTTTTGAATGAAGAGAAAAGTAAACTCCACTGCACAACAATAGCTGAATAATTGTACATTATGGAGGGGAAAGCTCTTGACTTGGTTTATTAACACAAAACACTAAAGTTTTTATATTGCAAATACAAGTTCTGTAACAAATCGTATTGCTAGTGCATTGAAATCCCCAAAGCAAGTTGCTGGTATTTCATGTCTGGAATAGTTTTGCATTCTTTCCTTGTATTTAAAACTCAAAATGGGTTTCCCAGTAAAATCAGTCAATTAGAAATGAGGTCTTAACAGTTTACAGACTTTATGACTTTAAGCAGCCATTTTTTGGTGTCCAAAATATAGTCCGCTTTTATTTTTAGGATGTCAGTGTAAGTGCGTAACCCAGGAGCGGTCAGCTTCTGATGTGTGCTTGGCCTGCCAGCATATTTAAAACATTGTGCAGTGTTATACTGTACCAGATCACTATCCCATCACACACTATCCTCACTGCAAATTAGAGCCTGGACTACAATGGCTGGGCCTTTTTAACTCTCAATTAGACCCTTTCTCTAGTGCTGTTAAATAGAAACAGACCGATGTGGCAAAACCATACAAACACACAACACACATGCAAAGCATTTCATGCACCCAAATGCCACAGTTTACGAACCCATATACAGACACAAAACCATTTGCAAAACTCAGAAATGAGTGAAACCTTTTATACAAATCTGGCTAAATGTTGCCAAAAAGGGCTGTGGATATTCTCTAACAGTAAAGATTTTGAGTGATGCAGCCTCTGAGAGTTTTTCAAGAAGTAGTGGTACACAATCACCCACTCTGAAGTGTAATTCAATTTAAATGCTCAGCTGCTGGAACTGATATGTATTTTATGTCAATTAACAGCTACTTTAGGAAAATATGAATCATTATGGCTGTAAGATTGAACATGTATGATTCTCTGCATACTGTATGAAGTATTCTTTTACACAAAACTTACACTATCTGAAAAACAATTGAACGAGTAAGAGTTTTGTTCTTAACCTCCTGAGGCCTGAGCCTGATGTGCATTTTCCATTCCCCTTTTTGATTTGCAACTTGTAGCCCAAAAGAAACATGCAATAATAATAATAATAATAATAATGTGGACAGGGGGACTAAGTTGTGAAATTTTAAATAATACCAAGTTATAGAAATTAAGTTATCTTTTATCAAATTGCTATATATATTTCCAGGAGTGTTGGTTATTCATGTTTTTGAGATATTACAGACATTACATCATCATGTTATATTTAAATTATCATGAATTAAAATAATGTCCAACATCATCCAATCAATTCCAACTTTTTAAAAATAAACTTTTACATGAAAAATTCTGAATCTATTCATTACTATTTAAATTCATGAAATCATATTACAGTTACTGACTTTTTTACTGACTGACTGTCAATTAAGGTAATTACTTTATTTGTAGTGGATTACTTTTAAATATCTTACCCATCACAGTTTACTGTAACCATAACTGTTGCTTTATATATATATATGTGTGTGTGTGTGTGTGCTATATTTACTGCATTTCATTGGCATATATATATACACTCACCTAAAGGATTATTAGGAACACCTGTTCAATTTCTCATTAATGCAATTATCTAATCAACCAATCATATGGCAGTTGCTTCAATGCATTTAGGGGTGTGGTCCTGGTCAAGACAATCTCCTGAACTCCAAACTGAATGTCAGAATGGGAAAGAAAGGTAATTTAAGCAATTTTGAGCGTGGCATGGTTGTTGGTGCCAGACGGGCCGGTCTGAGTATTTCACAATCTGCTCAGTTACTGGGACTTTCACGCACAACCATTTCTTGGGTTTACAAAGAATGGTGTGAAAAGGGAAAAACATCCAGTATGCGGCAGTCCTGTGGGTGAAAATGCCTTGTTGATGCTAGAGGTCAGAGGAGAATGGGCCGACTGATTCAAGCTGATAGAAGAGCAACTTTGACTGAAATAACCACTCGTTACAACCGAGGTATGCAGCAAAGCATTTGTGAAGCCACAACACGCACAACCTTGAGGCGGATGGGCTACAACAGCAGAAGACCCCACCGGGTACCACTCATCTCCACTACAAATAGGAAAAAGAGGCTACAATTTGCAAGAGCTCACCAAAATTGGACAGTTGAAGACTGGAAAAATGTTGCCTGGTCTGATGAGTCTCGATTTCTGTTGAGACATTCAGATGGTAGAGTCAGAATTTGGCGTAAACAGAATGAGAACATGGATCCATCATGCCTTGTTACCACTGTGCAGGCTGGTGGTGGTGGTGTAATGTGTGGGGGATGTTTTCTTGGCACACTTTAGGCCCCTTAGTGCCAATTGGGCATCGTTTAATGCCATGGCCTACCTGAGCATTGTTTCTGACCATGTCCATCCCTTTATGGCCACCATGTACCCATCCTCTGATGGCTACTTCCAGCAGGATAATGCACCATGTCACAAAGCTCGAATCATTTCAAATTGGTTTCTTGAACATGACAATGAGTTCACTGTACTAAAATGGCCCCCACAGTCACCAGATCTCAACCCAATAGAGCATCTTTGGGATGTGGTGGAACGGGAGCTTCGTGCCCTGGATGTGCATCCCACAAATCTCCATCAACTGCAAGATGCTATCCTATCAGTATGGGCCAACATTTCTAAAGAATGCTTTCAGCACCTTGTTGAATCAATGCCACGTAGAATTAAGGCAGTTCTGAAGGCGAAAGGGGGTCAAACACAGTATTAGTATGGTGTTCCTAATAATCCTTTAGGTGAGTGTAAATATGTATGTATATATATATATATATATATATATATATATATATATATATATATATATATATATATATAAGCAAGGAATAACTTGAAATTACTTTTGGTGGTAAACAACATTATGCCAAAAAAGCTGTCGATTGAGCTTAACATGTACTGAACCCGGAACATTCCTTTAATTTCATTTATTGTAATGTTCTGTGCAATTTTAGGTCTGTTGCCATGGAGTAAAATACAAAACATAAAAGTGAAACCAAAGAAAGCATTTTAGAACTGTAATGAGCATGCAAAAAATATTTTAAGTAGAACATTTTTGGAAATCTGGGATAAATTGGGTGTTAATGACAAATGAAAGGTCACCCAATCCCATTTATATGATTTTCTAGGAGGCTGAGGTTAAAAGTAATGTATGACATACAGTTTTAGAGTTTGTAAGATCTAATTTGCTGCAGTGTTAAAAGAACACCTTAATTTCTTCCAGACTCCAGCGTACTTGTTCTTTAGAATTAAAATGGTTGGTTTAGCATGGAGGCTGCCCTCCCTACTGTGTGCTGGGTCCTTAGTCCTCTCACTCAAGCTGCAGACAGGCATCAACCAAACCTCTGCCTGGGGCTGCTCCCATGAGAGAGAGAGACGGAGTAAGAGAAAAGGGGAAGATAAAGAGATGTGAGAGAGAGTACAGAGCAGGAGCGATTGAGAGCTGGCTTTCTTTGCAGACTTTCCTGGCATCCCTTAAACATATTAACACTCATCACCATGCCAAGATTCTTCCCACTTCCCATGCTGGTGTACTTCACAACCTTCTCTCACAGTCTCTCTCTCTTTCTCCCTCTCTCTCTTGGGTATAAGGCCAGCTCAGTGCTCTTGTCAGAGCCAACTCACAACACATCATGCAACACTCTGAGTGCATTTAAAAATCTATGTCTTTCTGTTGAGTAATTGTAGTTCACCTCATGTTTTGAGGTCATTTAAATATGTTTATACATATGCTCAAACAGTTCTGGGGTGCTGTGAATGATTTTATAGTGATGACAGGTATTGGTTTTTTTCATAACTATTGTACATAACTAGTTCATTGGTTTGTAAGCAGCTGTGCTGTGTTTTTGTTGTTAATATCTCAGATTGTACCAAACAAGCAAATTGCTTGAATGCCCCATCTTGCGAGGAGGGGCAGCATAACTGCTGCTCTCTTGCACTCTCATGAACGTGCACAGAAGAGCAACAGATGGTAACGTTTTTCACTAAATAATCAATTATATTTCAGTTTGTTTCTTACCAAAACTTATCATATGCCTTCAGAACTAGGCAAGAGTCACATTGATTAATTTATTAGACTTCTGAATTATACTTTTGTGTCCCTTTGAAACTTGAGGTCACTATAAACTGCCATTGTATGAATTTTTTAAAAATGTCTCCCTTTGTGTTCTGAAAAAGAATATTTTATTGGTTTAGAACAACACGAGAATGAGTAAATAATGAATTATTTTTTTATTTTTGGGTGAACTATCCCTTTAAGTTTTTTTTCCGAAATCCCTAATTTCTGACTGTAACTTGTTCTACAGCTTTTAAGCTACATCCAGAAAACTCGACAAGACCTTCGACAAGACTGTTCTGACTCAAGCTGCTATGACTTTACTAATTGATCAGAAATACAATTTTCATCACAGCGTACAGCACATTTAAATCCATCCGTCCGTCCGTCCGTCCGTCTGCCTATCGTAATTATTTTAAAACAATTAATTGATTTAAGCCAGCTGGCTATAGAATAATCTGCAATATATTCACTTAATGTGCTCTTTTGTGTCTGATGGTCTGTTCTAGAAACTAGACAAGATCATTGAAAATTGACTCAATCAATGAGACAAAATCGCAAAATGGCAAAAACCGATGACTTAACTTTTATCAGATTCTGTCAGCAGAGCTGAATGGACTGAGAAAATTATATCTTTTCACATTTTTACAGGTAGGGCCTATGTTATAAACTCACATCATATTAATAATAATAGTATAGCTAAGAATATTTCTGTATTTATGACAGCTTTGCGTTTTACTTTCGTTTAATTGATAATTATAAACTAGCTGTATGACTAGCAATAGTGTAAACAAACCTAGTTAACTTTGATCCTCAAAGCCAATTTTATTCTATATTATCTTTAAGCAATATTTAGAGGAGCTTAGCTAATGCTAGCTGTCTTATCTGTCAAATTTAACACAATAATTTGGCTTTATGCCACCACTTACTGAGCATGCCAAGGGCATAGCAGCCACAGGGGACGTGGGGGACACGTTGTAATGAAGACGCGGACAAATCAGGATCCATCTGCGGCTTTTTATTAAAGTAGAAAGGCAGGGGACTTAGCTTGGCAAAGAGTTCGTGGTCGGGCAGGCGTTTGGTCGGGACTGGCAGCTTGGTTCGTGGTCAGACGGGCGAGAGGTCGAGGCAGGCAGCGGACAGAAGGATGATCGGGTTCGGACAAAGGTTGGCTTCGGTAAAGACTAGATTCAGGTAAGTAATCGCTCGGTGATGCAGCCGGGGCAAACAAGACTTCGCAGTGAGGGCACGGGGAAGCGAGGCTTAAATAGAGGGAAGATGATGGGCAACAGCTGTTGGCGATCTGTGAGTGTTAGAACTCAGGTGAAGCGGATCTCTGGTGATCGGTCGAGGGAGCGTCCTCACTGGCGTTCGTAACAGAGCCCCCCTCCTGCGAGCGGCTCCTGAAGCGAGGATGCAGACGGCGTCGGGGTCTACCCCGGGGTCGTGGGGCCGGTTTGTCGGGTTGGCACGATGGAACTCGGTGATCAGATTGGGGTCGAGGATGTCGTCGGCTCCGACCCAGGATCTTTCTTCCGGACCGTACCCTTCCCAGTCTACCAGGTATTGCATGCGACCCCGTTGGCGTCTAGAGTCCAGTAGACAGTGTACTGAGAATGCCTCTTCGCCGTCTATGAGGATTGGGGGTGGGGGTGGGGGGGGGGCGGAGTTCGTTTGCTCCTCCTCGGACCGTGGGGCACCGGCCGGTTTCAGGAGAGATGCATGAAAGGTGGGAGAAATACGATAGTTAGTGGGTAGATGGAGACGAAAAGTAACCGGGTTGATCTGTTTAATGATTTTGAAGGGACCCACGTACCTGGGGCTGAGTTTCTTGCAGGGCAGGCGGAGGCGGAGGTCCCGTGTAGAGAGCCATACCCACTGTCCTGGAGCGTAGTTGGGGCAGGGGCGACGTTGACGGTTAGCTTGTTCTGTCATTCTTCTCGTGGCTCGCTGAAGGTGGATGTGGGCCTGGTTCCATACGGCCTCGCTGCGACGTAACCAGCTGTCGACCGCGGGAACTTCGTTAGGGTTCTCCTGACCAGGGGAATAGAGGAGGCTGGTACCCAAGCACGCATTGGAACGGAGTGAGGTTCGTGGAGGGTTTGAGGATGGAGTTCTGCGCCTATTCGGCCCAGGGGAGGTAGCGACTCCAGTCTGGTTGGTTCCCTTGACAGTATACGCGCAGAAACTTGATGATCTCCTGGTTGAGTCGTTCCGATTGGCCGTTAGACTGGGGATGGTAACCAGAGGTGAGGCTGACGTTGATGTTTAGGAGACGGAAGAAGAATGCCCAGAGCCTGGAGGTGAACTGGGGTCCTCGGTCAGAGACGATGTCCTCGGGGAGACCGTAAAAGTGGAAGACATTCTGAAGCAGGAGCTCCGTGGTTTCGAGGGCGGTAGGGAGCTTGGGAAGCGGAATCAGGCGGCATCCCTTTGAGAACCTGTCTACGACCGTGAGGATGGTAGTGTTCCCCTGGGAGACTGGTAGATCGGTTATGAAGTCGATGGCAATGTGAGACCATGGCCGACGAGGTATGGGCAGGGGCTGAAGGAGGCCTGCTGGGGCTTGTCTGGGAGATTTAGCTGTGTTGCAGGTGGGGCAGTCGCGTATGTAGGAGATTGCGTCGGCCCGTAATGTCTCCCACCAGAACTGGTTCCGCAGCAGTTGGACCGTGGAGGCGACGCCCGGATGGCCAGAGCTAAAGGAGGAGTGGACCCAGTGCAGCACTTTCTCCCGCAGGGGCGGTGGCATGAATGTACGGTTGGGTGGACAGTTCGTTGGAGGTGGATTCGCCGCTTGGGCTTGAGCGATCTCAGACATGATGCCCCACTGGACTGGAGCGAGGAGAAGCTTGGACGGAATGATGGGTTCGGGAGCCGAGTTCTGGGGTGTAGGGTCGTACTGTCGGGAGAGGGAGTCGGCCTTGGTGTTCTTAGATCCGGGTCGGTATGAGATGGTGAAATTAAAGCGGGTGAAAAATAGTGCCCATCTGGCTTGTCTGGGGTTGAGTCGTTTAGCTGAACGTAGGTATTCCAGGTTTTTGTGGTCAGTGAGGACTAGGAAGGGGTGTTTCGCTCCCTCCAGCCAGTGTCTCCACTCTTCAAAGGCCGCCTTCATCGCCAATAGTTCGCGGTTACCCACATCGTAGTTGCTCTCAGCCGGAGTGAGTCTTCGGGAATAGAAGGCACACGGGAACAACTTAGGAGGGCTTCCCTGGCGCTGGGAGAGGATGGCGCCGATGCCTGTGTTTGAAGCGTCAACCTCTACCACAAAAGGGATGTTCGGGTCGGGGTGATGAAGAATCGGGGCTGCGGTAAAGTGCTCTTTCAGATGGCCGAAGGCCTGGAGGGCATCGGTGGACCAGTGGAGTTTGGACTGGGTTGTTTTTACCATGGCGGTGAGGGGCACGGCGACCGAGCTGTAGTTCCGGATGAACCTTCGGTAGAAGTTGGCAAAACCCAGGAAGCGTTGGAGTTCTTTGACTGTGTTGGGTTGTGGCCAGTTCAGGACGGCGCGTACCTTACCCTCGTCCATCGCAACCCCTTCAGGGCTGATGACATACCCTAGGAAGGAGACGGAGGTTAGGTGGAACTCACACTTCTCTGCTTTGGCGTATAACTGGTGACTGATTAGCCGTTTAAGGACCTCACGGACGTGGGCGACGTGCTCCTCCCGAGTGTTGGAGTAGATGAGTATGTCGTCGATGTAGACAATGAGGCACCGGTTGAGCATGTCCCTGAAGAGGTCGTTCACGAAAGATTGAAAGACAGAGGGGCTGTTGGACAGGCCGAAGGGCATGACGCAGTATTCATAGTGGCCGCTGGTGGTCGAGAAGGCTGTCTTCCACTCGTCCCCCTCCCGGATGCGAATGAGGTTATAAGCGTTGCGCAGGTCGAGCTTGGTGTAAATCTTGGCAGTTCGGAGTTGTTCTAGTGAAGCAGGGACCAGGGGTAGTGGGTAACGGTACTTGACCGTAACATCGTTTAAACCACGGTAATCAATACACGGGCGTAGGGAGCCGTCCTTCTTGCCCACGAAGAAGAACCCGGCGGCGGCTGGTGAGGTGGAAGGACGGATGAAACCCTTGGCGAGTTCTTCCTTGATGTAGCGCTCCATAGCGACTGATTCGGGCTGAGACAGGGGGAAAATCCTACCCTTAGGTGGAGAGGCGCCGGGAAGGAGCTCGATGGCACAGTCGGTAGGGCGATGGGGCGGCAACTGCTGAGCCTTAGATTTGCTGAAAGCTTCCCTGAGGTCGGCGTATTCAGGTGGAATGCCTAGGGAATCGACTGGCCCTTCCAGGACGCTAGTGGCTCCCAGAGTGGTCGGGTTAATGGGCTTAAGGCATCTGGAGGAGTAGTCTGATCCCCACTGTGTGATCTGGTTGTCCCGCCAGGAGATCTGAGGGTTGTGGGTGCATAACCAGGGTAGACCGAGGATGACTGGGTTATGAGGGGAGTGAATGATATAGAAACGGGTGTGTTCGGTGTGCAGAGCCCCCACCTGCAGGGAGATGTCAGTGGTGGAGTGGCGGACTTGGCCGGTGCCCAGCGGCCGTCCATCTAGCGCAGCCACTGTTAAAGGAGGAGTACAAAGAGTTAAGGGGATTGAATGTTGTTGAGCAAAAACTTCATCGATGAAATTCCCTGCCGCTCCCGAGTCCAACAGCGCCCTGGTGTCGACGCTGAGGGTCAGGTATGAGAGCCTAGCAGTTACCTCTAGAAGCTTGGTTGATGGAGTGGAGGAGATAAACAAACTCACCCCTTGCTGTCGCGACTGGGCTGGACGCGTGGGGCAGTTGGCTCTCAGGTGGCCTGCCTGGCTGCAGTAGAGGCAGAGGTGGTTGGCGAGGCTGCGCTGGCGCTCCTCTTGGGTTAGGTGCGCCCGGCCCATCTGCATGGGTTCGCTGGTTTCGTGGGGTGGCTGTGCTGGAAGGGAGGGGCCGGACCAACGGGCTGGTCGCCTGGAACGGAGGAGGTTATCAACACGAATGGCCAGGGTAATGAACTGGTTGAGGGACGCGCCCTCATCACGGCAGGCTAGCTCTGACTGTAGCTCCTCCCTCAGCCCCTGGCGGAAGAGCAGCTTGAGCGTACTCTCCACCCAGTTGGTCTGTGTAGCTAGGGTTCGGAAGGTTAGCGCGTAATCTGCCGCTGTGCGGTTTCCTTGGCGGAGTGCCAGTAGTTGTTCGCCGGCGCTTCTGCCGCCCTCGGGGTGGTCGAAAACCTCCTTGAAGCACCGCAGGAAGGTGTCGAAGGGGGTTTGGCTTAGGCCCTGATTGGTCCAGACGGCAGTTGCCCACTCGCGCGCCCTCCCGGTGAGCAAGGAGCAAACAAAGTGGGTTTTGCTGTCATCAGTGGGGTAGAGGGCTGGCTGCTGAAACAAGAAGATGGAGCACTGCATGACGAACCCCCGGCACTGGGTAGGATCGCCGTCGAACTTTTCTGGTAGCGGCAATCGAGGGGCGGCGGTGGCGCCGAGAATGGGCGGGGCGGCGATCGCCGGGCTGGCTGTGGGCGCGGAGGGCGCAGGCTGTGATGCGGGCTGACGCAGCTCCTGGACGGTCCTCATGAGTTCCTCCATCAGAGCGGTGAGGCGGCTGAGCTGATGTTGATGTGTAGCCAGAAGGTTTGCCTGGGCAGTGAGTTCCTCGGACATACGTGAAGTTACCGCTGGATCGGTTAGTGGCGAAGTCTTCTGTAATGAAGACGTGGACAAATCAGGATCCATCTGCGGCTTTTTATTAAAGAAGAAAGGCAGGGGACTTAGCTTGGCAAAGAGTTTGTGGTCGGGCAGGCGTTTGGTCGGGACTGGCAGCTTGGTTCGTGGTCAGACGGGCGAGAGGTCGAGGCAGGCAGCGGACAGAAGGATGATCGGGTTCGGACTAAGGTTGGCTTCGGTAAAGACTAGATTCAGGTAAGTAATCGCTCGGTGATGCAGCCGGGGCAAACAAGACTTCGCAGTGAGGGCACGGGGAAGCGAGGCTTAAATAGAGGGAAGATGATGGGCAACAGCTGTTGGCGATCTGTGAGTGTTAGAACTCAGGTGAAGCGGATCTCTGGTGATCGGTCGAGGGAGCGTCCTCACCGGCGTTCGTAACACACGTCCCCCGCACTATTTGAAAAGGTGATTTTTGTCCCCGCACATTTCTAAGCTAAACTCATAACAAATGGTGGACTTGTATACATAATTTTTTGCGTTTTGTTACTTTGGGCTGATTGAGTGACCATCAAGCCAATCACAGATGAGTTTCATGAAACAGTCCTTACATAATATGCTGTCAGCCAGACAGTCTAATCAATGTGGCTCTGTTCATTTCTACAAAGTTGCTTTCAACAATGCATATTTATCAATGTGTTTTTTATCAGCATTGATGTTGATCTAATTTAATAATCTATAGATGAGGAATGACAGTTATTTATTTAGTTCTTAAATGGCAGCATTACATGAAATACATTGCAGATAGAGTTTATATCATTGCATGTGTCTTCATAAAGTTATGCTTTTTACATTATGTTTGTGAGGTAATAGTTTGATCAGTTGTTTTT
This sequence comes from Moxostoma hubbsi, assembly GCA_032164185.1. Classification (NCBI taxonomy): domain Eukaryota; kingdom Metazoa; phylum Chordata; class Actinopteri; order Cypriniformes; family Catostomidae; genus Moxostoma; species Moxostoma hubbsi. Next base: position 17,110,090 of record JAVLUX010000038.1, read on the forward strand.
GCCAATTTAAGAAGATTACTAGATCTGTGTTAAATATTTAAAGTTATTTTCTCTGTGTTGGTAGACATGCTTTTTTGTACATGAAAACGTATGGACGTTATTGAAACTCATAGTTATTATAAGACTATTATTGTTGTCTTGATAAAAGTCATGTTTAGCAGTTCACAAACTGTATGGAAATTTCTTATAATGCTTAAAAACCTCTACTAATGTCTCTTTGTAGGTCTGAAGACATTCAAATGTTAAAGGATTACATTTTTCTTTTGATCATTGATTCAGTGACTCATTTCACACAAGACACTAATTTGTCAACACCTGAGCTAAATTATACCTAACACCTAAATTATGATAACTGGATGCCACTCAACCCAAGAGAGGAGAGATGCAAGACTGAAAGGAGGAGAAGAAGACATGGAGAGTCAACAGAGAAGATGATCTAGCCAGTAAAATGAGAACCACCTGCATATCACCATGGTAATTGTCCTCATTGCACACTAAGATGAAAGATGGGATTGATTATTTAAACTACCCCTTTGAACTTGCAAGCCTTGGGGGTGTTAGTCATTTTAACCCAAAATGATCTCAAAATTAAGAGTTTTAATCACAGACACATTTAGCTGAGCCAGAAAGATTAAATTCAACATTTTGGCTCAACATTGAATGTTTTTTGGCTTTGTCTTTGAATCTTTTTCATTACCCTCCTTAGTTAACCCCCCCCCCCCCACCCCCCCACCCCACCACAAATAGAAAACCACAGAGCCACGCTAACATTTATTTATGCTTTTTCACTTATAGACTGTTACCCCCATTTTAGAAAAGTATAACCTTACAAAATCTATTACCCTACAAGAAAAGTACTTAAAGGGATAGTTCACCCCAAAATTAAATATTGTCAACATGAGTGTGAGTGATGACAGAATTTTCATTTTTGTGAACTATCCCTTTAAAGTTCTGTAGTAGATTTAAAATGTTTAAAATTTGCTTTTTTTTCTCTTTGTTGTCACAAAACAAGGATATAAAGGAGCAGGTGGGCGTGTGTTCTATATTTGATGTTTTAGAGCCACATCACAAGACTGCTTGTGAAAATTCTAACCACAACACAGTCCCTCTGAGTTACTGATCATTACAGGATTTTCTTGAGAGTGTGTCTTCCAGCCCTACCTCTGTTTAATGTCCCCTCAGGCTTAATAAATTGAGAGGTTAGAATTCAACACATACTCCCTCCTTTCTATCCCCTCACATAAAAAAACTTAATTACCACAGAAACACAGAGACCCCACATCAGAGGAGCCTGATGTGTGAAAATGAAACTGGGTACAATTCACCATGATTTAGGGGAGAACAAGAATGAAACTGTGGGACTCATAAAAAGGCCACCTTTATGGGTTTTATGGGTTCTGTGGTGATCACCCAAAAGCTTGCAAGCACAAGGGACCCCAGTGTAAAAGAGCAGAATATTTTCTTGCAGAAGTACTTTAGTGTAATATTTGGGACTGGTATAAAAATTTTGAAAATATAAATCATGGTAAATGACTGGGTACAGAGGAAATACTTATCTGTGTTTAGTTTCGCATGAATAACATTTTTTTACTGGCTCTGTGGGTTTAATTAATGTTTTAATGGCCACAAAAGTGGATATCATTGTCAATTCCAAGTTCAACATTTCAAAACTTTTATTATAAAATGGATCGTTCTGACTCTAAGTTGTGATTGGACGAGCCACATTCAAAGCCATTCTAAAATAACTATAAATGCACACCTGCATATGCACACCTTCTGTATTAATGTACCAAATCACTTCATTGCTTGGCAACCATAAAGAGCCTATAGTTATGATAATGAACTTGATTATTATTCTTATTATTAAAGGTAGCCTATTGTTCACCCAGAAATGAAAACTCTCTCATCATTTACTCACTCTCATGCCATCCCAGATGTGTATGACTTTCTGAACACAAGTGAAGATTTTAAAAGAATATTTCAGCTCTACATGTCCACTCCTTACAATCAAGTGAATGGTGACCAAAATTTTGAAGCTCTAAAAGGACATACAGTCAGCCTAATATTAATTAATAAGACTCCTGTGATTAAATCCATGTCTTCAGAAGCAACATGATGAGTGTGGCTGACAAACAGGTCAATATTTATGTCCTTTTCTACTTTAAATCTCCACTTTCACTTTCTTCTTATTTTGTTTTTGGTGATTCACATTCTTTGTGCATATCACACCTACTGGGCTGGGATTCGAATTTAAATGTTAAAAAGGACTTAAATATTGGTCTGTTATCGCTTCTGAAAATATGGATTTAACCACTTGAGTTGATGCCTTTATGTGCTTTTTGGAGCTTTAAAGATTTGCTACCTATTCACTTGCATTGTATGAACCTACAGAGCTGAGATATTCTTCTAAAAAATCATTGTTTGTGTTCTGCAGAAGAAACAATGTCATACACATCTGGGATGGCATGAGGGTGAGTAAATGACGAGAGAATTTTTGGGTGAAATATCCCTTTAATAAAACATTGAATTGCTTATTGAACATTTGTGTCTGTCTCTTCATGCCTAAGAACACCCCTTACGAGTGGTAAAATTGTAACATGTGTGGCTCTCATGGCATTTTGCTTTATTCAGAAGCTGCAAAGAATTACGTTTAAATCTGATACGTCAAAATTATTTTCTGTAATTGTTTCCATGTGCATAAGTCATAAGTTTTATTACATGCCCTTCCACAGGACCACGACTATTTTCAATAATAACATTACAGTATCTGCTGTTACAGAGACAACTTCTCAAGAGTCCAGCAGTAGCACAGCAGCTAGATTTAGAAAGACATATGGGCTCACAAACCTGTACATTCATATGTTGCCCATATTTAATTGCACAAAGTGTGACTATACAGCATGACTGTCTCATCATTAACTACATGTTTAAAAAATGTCCTGCCTTTTATTCAATATTCCACCTTTCATAGAGAGGAAATGATGAGCTGTAGAGCTGGAGATGAGTATGTAAACTCTACTTACTGTATACTCCCTATATTTTTTTTTTTTTTTAGAACAGTAAGTGAACCAGGTTATTCCATGATAAACAGTAGTATGCTACACTTTAAAGAATGTTTTGTTAGGTAACCTAATATGACTTAGATTGACTGAAATGCCAACCTGCCTACAGTACACTGGCTGTACCAGTGAAAGTTTTAAGGGACCGGTCAGGTTGAAGTACAGTAGCTCTTTGAGACTACAACTGCAGTTTTACATTTTGCAAGTGAGTGGCATCCAGTTATCATCTTATTAATAATCGATTGTTGGTTAAATTTCTGTGTGAAAATTTATTCCGAAAAGACAATCTGCTAAAACAAATGAAAAATGAAAATAACAGCTGTAATTACATCTGGTTTCATAATTACACAAGAGTGTGCTGTTGTACACATCACATTTTGGCAAATGTAGTACTGTAGCTCATCCAGGTATTTTATGTATAAAGCACATTTGCATACTGTGCACAGTATATGAACAGTGCTATTTAATGCAGAAATACAGTAATGTATGTATGCTGTTCCAAACATTGCATCTCTCCCCCTTACTCTCTTCCTCCTCTCTTTCAGATCATAGACAACTCCAGCTATCTTGCATACAACTAATAGCGCAGTGTCAGTTCAGTTCAAGGTTAACATGTGGTCAATATCTGTCATAACTTGCGTTGACGAACAAATAACAGTTAAAAAAGAGCTTATTTTCTTTTTAATGGCTGGTGTGTGTAGCTGCAGCTGTTGGTTTCATCAGATGCAGAATTTAGTTTGAATGTCCTTTCCTTTGTCCAGCTTCTTTTCAATGTGATATCCTCATAAGAGTGATCAAAGAACTTATTCTGAATTATTTAAAAAATGGTTTTGGGTGAGAACAGATAAAAATAGAACTCCTTTTTCACCATAAATCTTGACATCAGCAGTCTCCTTGGTGATCATGATCTCAAGCTCGATTAAACTTCCTAGAGCACCATCTAGCAATCTGCACGTGTCACGCACTAGGAAGTGCATTTGAGCTTGAAATCATGATTGTGCCTAGTGACTGCAGTGGCAGGATGTGGAGTGAAAAAAGAGTTATATTTTGGTGTGTTCTAACCTAAAACAAACTGGGTGACTTCAGAAGACATTGATTAAACTATTGGAGTCTTATGGATGACTTTTTATGCTGACTTTATCTAATTTTTGGGGCTTTAAAATTCTGGCCACCATTCACTTGCATTGTTTGGACCTAAAGAGCTGAGATTTTCTTCTAAAGATTTTTGTTTGTGTTCAGTAAAAGAAAGAAAGTCATACAAATCTTAGATGGCATGAGGGTGAGTAAATGATGAGAGAACTTTCATTTTTGGGTGAACTATCCCTTTAAGGGTGCACTTTAATTATGCACATGGAATGTTCTTGTTTAAGTTGTTGTGGCAACTTGCGGCCCTGAGAAACAGTCAAGTGAATTAAATGTCGGTTTTCGTTTAGTCGTTTCTGGGGCACAGAGTTTGGAAATTTGATTTAAACCTCTGACGACATTTAGGATTAAACAGTGTTGTGCTGTCAGCATCACATTAATACTAAAAGTGTTTCTCGGCAATATTCAAAAGAAATGTCTGTGTGTTTTCATTTAAAATAAATGCTTAATGCAGCTTAAAATGACAGCTCATTTGTTTTTAAGTGTTTCTAAAATACTCCACTCCTAATCCGAGTTGCCATGTTGTAATTCTTCGGGCTTAAGTTTTGTAGTCTGCATTAAGTCATAACTGATGAAAACCATTGACAAAAAAAATGTAGTACTGTAGCTCATCCAGGTATTTTATATATAAAGCACATTTGCATACTGTGCACAGTATATGAACAGTGCTATTTAATGCAGAAATACAGTAATGTATGTATGCTGTTCCAAACATTGCATATCTCCCCCTTACTCTCTTCCTCCTCTCTTTCAGATCATAGACAACTCCAGCTAAAAAAAAAAAAGGAAATAGACTCAAACCAGTGTTCAAGTCAAATAATTATTATTTTTGTTGTTATAAAACTACCATATTTCTGTAATAATTTCTTAATTTGTATTCTGCATTGCAATGCAGTCCAGTTAAACCTATAAGCCTTTATTTTGGCAGAACACTGAATGTAGACATTTCTTTTTGTGGCACAGAAATGCACTCATCCACTCTTCTGTCCACAAAAACCCAGTTTTATGAGATTACTTTAGATTTGGATAGTAATGGTATGAGCAATTAGTGAATCTAGAATTCTTTTAAATTTAACGCGCTTGGCTCATTAGCCTCACACGTGCTTTGAGTTTGTAAATACGGTACAGAGAACAGAGCTGCGCACATACAGTTAGTACAGACTATTTATTTATTTATTTCATTAAATCGCAGCCCTTGTGGTATGATAATCGCATTACGTCATTCCATGATTCTGATTTTATTTTGATTAATCATTCAGCTCTACACAGCTCTGTCAGTATATATAACCAAATCATTCCCAGGCTGCTCTGCTTGAACTTACCCAACCCTGATGTGCCTCAAAGCTGCCTTGAGCCTTCAGCAGTCACATTTAATCTTGATCAGACTCTCTTTATTTGTTATTTTTGCCATGGACTTCAAGCCTTGCCATGGAAACCCGGTCTAACGTGGTTTATGGGCTAATACATAATCAGGTATCACCGAAATAGTCTGTTGCATGATAATTAGAGCCCGCAAATCAGAGTTCCCTGTGATGTGGCCGGCTGGCCAACCTCTAAACGGTACAGCAGACCTTACAAATATTAAACCACTACCTTGCTTTTCCATCCAGGGCTATCTGTGTATAGCGATGGAAACACATCGGTGTATCAGTGTGACTGCTGACTCTCACTTGCCGTGGTGGTGAAGCCAACATGCAGACTCACTCTTCCACAATCTAGCTCACCAAGCACTCCACATCTTCACTGATGTAGGGAAAGGGATAATTATTAGACCTATGGAAATATAATTACTGGTTGCATTTGTAGTACAGTATGTACAGTATATGCCAATGAATGGGAACATAAAGTAACCTCTACCAATCACAGCCAGAGAACCACTGCCAACAACTGGTTGTGTTTTAACTTATTTAATGGAATGTGCGTCCATAAATGTTGGCTGAAATGTTATGCTCTGCTGAGGAAAATTAATTTAGAGTCTGTGACTACAGTTGTGAGAATTTCCAGTCTAATTCTAATAGCTTTGTGGCAATTTTAATTCCACACCAATATATATTTTCCCAGAGTTCTTTGTGAAGTGTTGATGGTAAGGTGATATGTTGTATTTTGGCCTTCATTGGTAGACTTAATCGGTTTCCCAGATATCCCTAAAAGTATATAAAAGGATTTCTTGGCATTATTTTCTGCATTTTATTATTAAATGAAATCGGATTTAACAATTGTCATCTTACAAAGGTTTTTATGGTGAATGCATAAGTCCAAATTAGGGATGTTAATGGTTAATCAATAATCAATTGCTGATAATAATTTGATAGATTAAGTTAATCAATCATCGATTAATCAATTTCAGAAAAAATGCAATCTGTAATCTTGCCAGCAGACATTGAAAAGACAATACAGTTATCTGCCGCTAGAGGGCGCAATACCGCTAACATGTTGCATGTTACGTCTTGTCTGCAACACAGAAGTAAAGCCACAGAGACGTGCATCCTTGGCTTTGGCTGCATTTGAAAATGTTGGCAGCTGACTTGCTGTCTTATTAGTTATGCCTAGTATACACTACATGACTCAAGCTCATCTCTTTTTATGTTTTGGGTCAGCGACTGGTCTGTGATGAGAAGTCATGGATATCATGATGAAAGGTCTTGTTGTGTGTGCACTCCTGCAACAGGCCCAGAGATGTGTCCCAGACGCTGTGACAGTTTTCAAAACTGCTTGATATCTAGACAACTTATTGTCACGTGTGCGCACTGTCCCGACGAGCGAGATGTGAAAATGAGCCACAGCCAATAAGATATAGAGAGAGCGCAGAAGACAAAAAATTATTTGGGAAAAAAAAAATAAAACTTCACTCACATCTCCCTACCCTCTGTCTTTATTATTTTCAGCTGTTTATTTTTTCTTTTGAAAATTGTGCCAATATAGCTCGAAAAATGGGCGAGAGCCATTCTTTATTGTTTTTTGACATGTTATCAAGAGTAAACTGGTGCGATTAATATAATGAAATTCTTTCAAGATGCATTTTTGGTGATCCATTTGAAATGGGATGATGCTAAGGGCAGCTGAAATGGCCGGTTTGTCGCTGGTTCTGTGTGGATTTAAAGAGAAATGTAAAAAAGCGAATGCCTGAACATGTACAACAGGGACACAGATATAAGCAGCATGCATACTAGAAGCTCAATTACAGGTACTGAACCAAAATAACTCAGAATTCTGCTCTAATGTCATGTTTAGGAATATTAAGAGAAACTGTGCTTCTTCTTTTACTTTTTTTATGATCATTTAATAAAACACAGATGTAACAATTGATGTATGTCCTCATGAAATCAGAGACACTCCTCGAATTCCGAACACAAATGGGCAATAGAGCCGACCAGGTGTAACGGTGATGTCTCGCTTGTACATTTGTGATCGGATAACCCAAAACTCATCTTAATACAAGGTGTACACATGGTCTCATTTGGGAAGGAATGGTTGTGTAGTTGATACACAACAGTTCTGAAGTGTTCGCACCAGCACAATGAAAAACCGGACTGGTGCCGAATGAAGTCATGTAGCGTATGCTTGGCTTTAATGGCTTAACCAACAGTGTTTTTGAATGAATGGAAACTAGTCTCAGAACAGTTTGAAATGCACCTTATTTACAACCTACATCTGTATACAGCAGGTAGGTTGTAAATAAGGTGGGCAGCCAGGTTTCAGAAACAACCTCTCTTGTAAAGATGAAGCGGACTCAGTATAATCACAGGTGCATCGTCAGATATATTGTCTTCAGATCATTCTGTGTGTTTTTTGCTTCTTGACTGTCAGAACTTTCTACTTTCCTCTGTTAGGAGTTAGAATTGTTAGGCAGTGTGCAGAAACCTTTCTTTTTCTCTTTTCTTTAAAAAAAGAAGAAAAAGAATGACTGATAAACAAATCAAGTGGTGTATGTTCCCATGTTTACGCTCTATGGCTGGAACGGACACACACCAGTTTTGTTTTGTGTGTTTGGGGGAAGAGCATGCTGCTCTTGCGTTGGGGCAGGGCGGGTGCAAGCATTGCAATCTGTTTACAGTCAAAATGCTTCACACTCGTCTCACTTCCTAGAGCCAGTGCCCACTCTTTCATCGTGGGGCTCTCGCATATATCTGACCGTCTCTATTGCTCACTCTCTCCCCAGATCCAGCTGATCCCTCTTGTAAGCCTGATGCGTGCTTCAGTGACTCTTCGGTTCACGAGGGGGACGCTGAACCTCTGAACATTCCACGCACAATAATAAAGGAGTTACTCGAGGTGGTTACTTGGGCTGTGGCCAGACTACAGTTAGACTGGCCACATGAACAAGAGACCCCAAATGCTCCAAACTAGAAGACATATTTCTGTCTGGTGGCCAAAAAAAAAAGGGATGGGAAGGGAACGCTATATCAGTTCCTTCCTTTCCTTGATGACCTCCATCATGAGCTCTCTCATTCCTGGAGGAAACCTTATACTTCCCGTGTGTTCGTGCCCTCGACATCTACATATTCGACTATCGTGGGTGCTGAGGCATGGGGGTATTCAGGGATGCCGCCGGTAGAAGAGACACTTGCGGGTTATCTCTCACCTGGCTCGGCATCATCACTAAAGAGACCCACTCTCCCCACAAATCCATGCAGGACCACCTCCACACTTGTGGGGAAGGCTTATCAGGCAGCAGGTCAGACTGGTGCTGCCTTGCACACTATGGCAGTGGTACAGGCACACCAGGCTGATCTGTTGAAGGACCTGGGTGCAGGCACCACGGTCAACGAAGAGGCTTTCTCTGAGCTTCATCGAGCCATGGATCTGTCTCTCCACGTAACCAAGCAGACGGCCCGCGCCATTGGCCGGTCTATTTCGGCTTTAGTGAGCGGAGAGACACTTATGTCTCAACCTGTCAGGCATCAGAGACAAGGACAAAGTTTTCCTTCTCGATGCCCCTGTTTCGCCTTCTGGCTTATTTGGTGACTCTATGAATGTAGTAATCACCAGGTTCCAGGAGGCGAAAAGTCACAAGGAAGCCTTCGGGCAATTCCTTCCTTGCCGCACTAAGGGGGAGGGGCCTTCAGCCACCCAGCCCCGCCCCGGTCCATCTAAAAGGGAGGCTCAGAAACAAAGCGTGGCGAGTCGTGCTCCCCCTCGTAGAGACAGTCAGGGCGTTCAAGATGATAACTATCAAGACGGTCGTGTCCCAAATCCAACATCACGATTGGTTGGTCACGATCGATCTCATGGACGCATATAGAAATTCTGCCACAGCACAGAAAGTTCCTTAGGTTCGCCTTCGGGGGCGAAGCCTTCCAATATCGGGTTCTTCCTTTCGGCCTAGCCCTATCACTCCACACATTCACGAAATGCATGGATGCGGCACTGGCTCCTTTGTGACTCCGGGGCATCCGCATTCTGAATTACATAGATGACTGGCTGATACTAGCACACTCTCAAGTACTGGCGGTTCAGCACAGGGATATCACGTTATCTCATCTGGTTTCTATGGGTCTGAGATTCAACATCAAAAAAAGCGTTCTCTCTCCCACTCAGGGAATTACCTATCTGGGCATTGTATGGAATTCGATCACAATGTGGGCACAATTGTCTCCTGCTCAAATCGTGTCCGTTCAGAACACCCTGTTCAGGGGTCAGGCTAGGCCAAGGTTGCACTGTTCGCCAGTATCAACGAATTCTAGGTCTCATGGCATCTGTGTCCTCGATGATCCTTTGGGCCTTCTGCAAATGAGACCATTTCAGTTGTGGCTCAAAGCCAGGGGATTTCATCCAAGGGCCAGTCCTTTAAGGCTAATAAGGGTTACGCACCATGAGCTTCGTACCCTTTCTATGTGGTTCAGACCCCGGTTCCTTACTTTGGGTCCCACGATAGGTGCCTCTTGCTGTCTCAAGTTGCTAGACGCCTCCATGACGGATTGGGGAGCGGTCTTAAGTGGTCGTCCAGCTCAAGGGGAATGGGAGGGTCATCAGCTCAATTGGCACATCAACTGCCTCAAGTTGATGGCTGTATTTCTGGCAGTGAAATACTTCCTCCAGCATTTGAGAGGCTGCCATGTCCTGGTGTGGGTGGACAACACAGCAGCAGTCTCTTACATAAATCATCAAGGAGGTCTACGTTTACACCAGCTGAACACTCTGGCACGTCAGATTCTCCTTTGGGCTCAGGGCAAGCTCCTGTCAGTCAGGGCAGATTATATCCCTGTATACCTGAGTGTGGGAGCAGATTTGCTGTCCAGACAGAAAATACCGATGGGGGAGTGGAAACTCCACCCTGAGGTAGTGGAACAAATCTGGTTGAGATTTTACAGGGCAGAAGTGGACCTCTTTGCCTCTCAACAGACAGCGCAATGTCCCCTGTACTTCTCTCTGAGTCAACCAGCCCCCCTGGGTCTAGACGCGATGGGGCATACATGGCGCAGAATGCGCCTGTATGCGTTTCCCCTGGTTTCTCTGCTCCAGGGAGTCTTGGCCAGAGTTTGCCAGCAAGGGTCTTGCCTCTTACTGATAGTGCTGTGCTGGCCAAACAGGGTATGGTTCTCGGATATAATGTCTCTCCTCGACAGCTCGCCTTGGGTGATTCCGGACAGGAGGGACCTTCTGTCTCAGGTGCAGGGGACAGTATTTCATCCCTGGCCCAAGCTGTGGAACCTTCATGTTTGGCCCCTGAAGGGTACCAACTGAGGGACACTGGGCTTTCACCTGAAGTTATCGAGACCATTCTAAGTGCTAGGGCTCCCTCTACTAGAAGAAGTTACAAGTCAAGTCAAGTGGTTTTTATTGTCGTTTCAACCATATACAGTTAGTACAGTACACAGCGAAACAACACAACGTTCCTCCAGGACCAAAAAAGATGACAGTTTCTAAAATTGCCAAATGTAAACATAACATACTATGAGATAGTGTTCTATGGACATAGCAGTTATTGAGGTAGCAGACAGTTATAAAGTGACAGTCTTACCGCAGAGAGCTGCATTTCTGTCGGCATGAAACAAGGCGAGCCCGTCTAGCTGAATGGCGGCATCCGGAACTCTCTCGCTGAGCCACGTCTCCATGAAAACAAAGACGCAGCAGTCTCTAAACTCACGCTGCGTAGCCTGCTGGAGTTGTATGTAGTCCAGTTTATTGTCCAGGGAGCAAACATTTGAGAGCAGGATAGACGGGAGAGCCGGCCGGCTAGGGATGTTTTTAGCCTAGCATGGATCCCTGCCCTCTTTCCGTGCCTCCGCTTTCTCGCACACCGCTTACGACGTCCTCTCCCCCGGCCACCGGCATCAGGCGACGCCGAGGACTGGAGGCCTGGTCTCTGCAGCAAGTCGAGTATGCATAGCGCCTCCTGTAGGTCATCATGCAGCTTGGTTGTTGCATGAATCCTATATTTTAGCAGTGTCTGGCAATGGTAGACACGAACACCAGTTGTTCCGATGTCCATGTGCTGCAAAAGTCTGTTTTTTTAACAAAAATAGCACCATTTTGGATCCGGAGTGGCCGCTGCGTGCTACCGCCATCTTGAATCAACACCAAGAAATAAAGGCACCACATTTATTTCTCATCAGCTAACCAGTGGAGCCTCCAGACTTTTTCGAATTTTTCATGTCTGAGCATGAAATAAATGGGGTGTCTTTGAAAGATTGTGCAGTGCACATAATGCAGATCCAGTTAACTGCCAGATTGCTTCAGTTCTGGACATTTTGCTGGAAAAATTGTCAGCAGGCACATGCCCCGCCACTCTCAGGGTTTACGTGGCCGCTCTATCGGCTTGCAATGCCTTGATTGATGGGGTGCTGTTGGGGAGACATCCTCTGCTCGCTCGCTTCGTTTATGGAGCCATGCGACTGAGACCTCCTACTAGGACCAGGATCCCTTCATGGGACTTAGCAATAGTCTGGTTGAGACCCCCTTCGAACCTCTAGAGTCGGCGTCTGATAAACTTCTGACTCTCAAGATGGTTTTTCTTATGGCAATTACTTCTCTAAAAAGAATTGGGGATCTAGAGGCTCTGTCTGTCTAGCCAGCCTGCTTAGAATTAAGTAATTTTGCACCCTCATCCTGACTACCTGCCTTTCCTTTCTTGACTGTACATCTGGTCACTCTCAAAGCCTTCTGCTCTCTGCCGTTTACAACACCAGAACAGAAAAAGACTTCACAGACTTTGTCCTGTCCGTGCCCTTCAGACTTATGTCCACCACACTAGCCAGTAGTGTAAGTCAGGGCAACTATTAGTTTGCCCTTGGGGGCCGCAACATGGGGGGCGGCCGCCGCCAAGCATACGGTGACGGACGCTATTTCCCTGGCCTATGAGGCGCGTGGTCAAGCTTCGCCAGTAGGTATCAGGGCTCACTATACCAGAGGGGTCGCCTCCTCTAAAGCCTTGTTTGTGATGCGGCAGGCTGGTCCTCTCCGTACACATTCAGAAGATTTTATAGTTTGGATGTTCATGCCACTCCGGGCTGTTATGTCCTTGAGTCAACATCACAAGCTCATGTCTGAGACCTCTTGTGAGCACAACTACACAACCGTAAGGGGTCCGGACATCCACAGTGGGTATTCTCGTTCCCAAAGTGCTAATTTAGCTCAGCATCAAAGGGCAGCTTTTTGACAGGGAGCGTCTCGGGTTAATTAACTGTAACCCCTGTTCCCTGACAAAAGTGGAACGAGATGCATTTAAAAAGTATTTTTTTAATACAGTATGTAGTCATGAACTTACACTGACACCTAGTGGCTTGGATGCAGCATTATTCAAACACAATAGTTTTAAGTTACCAATGCCCTTGTAGAAATTCACCATTCACAGTCAGTCATGATTAATGTAATCCATGAGTGAAAGTGTCCAATAACAGGGTGGTTACTGAGATTAAGCCAGTAGTATTTGGCTGGTCATGTGATTCTAATAAGGTTACAAGGTTACTGATATGACTGGAGTCTTCATCTCAAGTGAGTGCTAATGGTTTTATAAATATGTGTCAAAATTAATATTAATTTCTTTAGTAGTAAACTTTTTTAATGAGGAAAAAAAAAAAAGAGTGCACCTTTAACCTTAATCTGTTTAGGTGAACATTTAGCCTATCTCACATTTTGCGCCACTCATAGGACATTTCACGTCAGAACTGCCGCTATACATTTAATTAACCATGTAACATCAATTTGCAAAAATGTACTGATATCCATGAGATCAGAATGCACTTTTGACTGCTTGCACCTGTTTTAATGTAATTTACCATAATATGGTATTTTGATCTTACATGCTTATTTAAAGTTATGTCATGCCATGATATGACACATTTTTTATTTTATTTAAAGCTCTTAAAACGTGTCTACTGTAGACATACTGATAAAGAAAATTATAGCTTGTCACATTGCCAGATTTAAAAAAAAGAAACATATTGTTCAAACAAATGATATGACTTCAAAAGGATATGCTCCACCTACTCAATTCTAATTGTTAAAAACAGATGAAAGATCTCAATCTCATAAATAGTTGATGAAATGTCTTCTTTGTTGAACTATTTGTCAAGCCAAATAACCATGCGGAGTTGCGGTCCAGCGACCAGGGAGTTATCACTCTTTTAAAGTTGTTCTTGACCTAAATCCAGCACTATTTCAAGATGTGTTGTTTTCCACAGACGTTTAGGTCTCTTTAACTCATTTTTGATTGTTCCCACACTATCTTTCCCAAAATACCGAAATGTGATTTTTCTGAAGAGAACTGAGTGAGTCTATTACGTTGCCATGATGGGATTGTTGCTAAAGCGGAATTCTAATATATTTATTAGTTAACAACTTTGGCAAGGTACAGCAATCTTGGAGCACTAGTAATTTAAACTGTCATGATATCTGTGCAAAATTAGTTGTCGTTCCTTTAGAAGAGTGCAAGCCAAGCACTTATTTGTACTTTTGCAAACAAACTTATATACCTGTCAACAACTGATTTAGATCACTCTATAAAGTGTTTTCACCTTTAAAGTGTCATGAAACCCCCCTAGTTTAGCACCACACCTCAGACCTAAAAAAAGTTTCATGAAAGGGGTGTGAAAATATTTAAAAAGATGGCTGTGAAACAAAAAAGTTTTGGGCACTTTCCTCTGTGTTTGCGAATTAAATCTTTTGTTCAAACTTTTGTGAAGAAGTGAAAGCACACATTACGCCAAAACTATAATTAATATTATATAAATTCATAGATATTTATTCTTAAAATGAATGTTTCTGGTTTATTACAAGTTAAACTCAATTGACCATGTTTGTGCACGATGATGATTGTCACAGAAAATAATTTAGACTCATCCCTCTTTTCTAAAGAAAAAAATGTGTTCAGTAAGGTACATAATGAAACGAGTCCAAATACACAAAATATTAACTACGCACTTTTCCCAAAAGCTGCAATACTCAAACATAATACGTGTTAACATGATTTTGTGTCATGTTAACCTGTAGGCCAAAATCCCGGTAACTTTTGCTCAACAGAGTTTAGATGACTTTAATTGTGTAACTTAAGGATTCTTCCTTAAGCCAAAGTGACCCAAAAAAAAAATTAAATATCTTATTTGACACTCAGGTTTATCACAAAAATTGTAATTTATTAATACAAATAAATTAACCGAAGATACCAATAAACAAATGTAATGAACAAACAAACTTAGAACAAAAATTAATTCCCACTCAAATATTAATAGCCAACCAACACTCCATAAACCCCCCCCAAAAACCCAGCTTCTTCATGCAGAATCATGCAAATTAAAGAAACAAAATCAAATCAAATATATAACACAGGTTTACCAGAAAACCTACTCCAAACCAAATTAATTCCACAGCAAACATAAACCCCATACATATGAACAGTTCATGTGTTTTGAAGCATCGAGATTATGGAGGTTGGCTGGCAACATGAGGGTGGGAAGGTATAGACTAACAAACAAACAAACAAACAAAAAAACATAAAACGCCCCACGAGCCAGTCCCATTTACAACAACCATTAAAGATACTATCAAGGACGGGCCAGCGAGGAATTGGAACAAAAAAAGACACAAGAAGAACAGCGATCAGCTTAAACCTGAAACACAGCTATCTCCATATTTAACTGCCAAGATGAAATGAGCTCAGACGTGACCAATGGCCTACCAGACCATCCACAATGTTTGCATCTGCTCACCCCGATCATGTCCATGCAAAAGCAAACAATGTAGTGCTATCGAACAGCACGCTTCAATGCTTAAAAGCAGACCCCATCTCAATGTCTCCTTTCGGGTGCCTGCTTAAAAACCCTCTCATTGCCTAACTGGCCACGCCCTACTGGTAACCACCTCACCGGCTACAATTGCATTACTCTATGATTGTAATCTTTGTTAAAAGTTGTGTGGAAGGTCCTTTCATGATTTTTTTTTCTTACTTTAATTTGGAACGGCACTTCAAGAAGCGCCCTCTTTCCGCAGTGCCCTTCAAGAGCGCAAAAGTGCTGTTTGTAAAAACGCCCAGTCTCTAAAATGAGACAGTTCCTCCTCCTAAATCACCAGCAACTGACTAGCAAGTAGCAAATCATGGTTCATGGCTGTGACTTAAGTCTTTTAAATAGTCTATAAAATTCAATATGTCCCGCCCATATCATCCTATTTCAATTTAAAATACATCTACGCTGGAAAAAGATTTCATTGGATCTTTAAGATGCGTATTAAGATTTTGAAGAAGCCAAGCCAAGCAAGAATTGTAATCCAATACAACAAGCAAGTTGTCAACATGCAGGATAACACAAGCATTCAAGTGTCGTCCAACACAAATGTTCTTCACTGTCTTTCAAGTGTTCCTGCCAAACAGATCACAAATCCTTCCTGAAGTTCAGAGGCCAGTCACTACTGTCGGAAAGGGATGAGCTGAATGACTTGGCCTACTGCTTGGACAGAAGCTGTAAACTAATGATTTCCATCATTCTTTGGGGTCAAAGTGCAAGCATCTTTATCAGCAGAGCACAACATTCTCCATAACAATAAACAGGAAGCAGGTGAGAGGTCCATTTGCTTACTTTGTAAAGCAGATGAGCTAAAGTGGAAACAACCTTATCTTATGTCTACCACTTCCCATCTTGCTCTTTTGTGATTCCTTTGTCATCTGACTTGCCAAAGCAAAGAGGATGGCTTAGGACTTTTTCAGCACTGATTGCTTTTTCATTGGTCCCTAAAATTCATATGCCATAATGACAAGAATGGTTCCATAAAAGGGGGAAATAAGGGTCACTTGGATATGCGTGCGTGTGACCTTGCAGGACCTTGTTGAGTCTGGATTCGGTTCTTACTGAGTTCTGTTGCACTCTTGGCCTGATAAGAAGCGATTAAGCCAGATAAGAAGCCAGCAACACAATGGTGGAAGGGTGAACTTTTCAGAAATGCTTCAACATGGAGTGTGATGCCAAAATTGCATTCTGTCTTTGTGTGTTCAGGGAAACAAAGACATATACACTTCTACGCTTTTACTCACATACAATCACATACAAAAGAATAATCATGCAATGCCATGAGTATGTAGACCGTCAGTTCCTTTCACACATATAGTTAATATCCCAAATATCCCAAATCTAAAATTGTCATGCTTGTTTTGGGACAATGTTGAGGGACTAGGCACAATGCAGCGGAAAAGGCCAGTGTTGTCCAGAGTTTCTCTCTTTCCCACAATGCTTTTCACAGTCATGACACTGCACGGAAGGAAGCTGATGGTGAGCTTTGACGCCTTTGCATGGACGACCATGTTGTACAGTGCCGTACATAAAATTACTCATGGGAAGTTCACAGAATTTTGCACTTCCTGTTTTCAAAAGGGTCTTTTAGACAGAGAATAAAGGCAGTACATTGATTTCAATAATTGTTACTTCTAAAGGTTTCAAAAATGTTTCAAAGTTTCACTTGTTTTTCAATATTTGGATTCTATTTTCTGAGCCTACAGTATGTATTAATACTTTCAAAAAATTAACAATAATAGCATAAACTCAAAAAGACTAAGCTTTAAGGTGAAGTTTGACTTTTTTTTCTTTCTATGTTAAATACTGTCTCCCATTCAGGTGTTCAGTAATATACAGAGACAACTATAAGTAATACATTTGTAGGACGATTTCCCAGATAAGTGCAAACTCTAGCTACAGAGCAAAAACAACTTGCTAATATAGCAGCATTTTTATCCCAGGTGTTCAAGAGAACAAAATCCTCAATTTCAGGGAAAATGGCACAGCCGTATGCTGGGGATGCCTATACAAGGCCGTGACCTCATATACACATTCTTCTTAGTGTTTCTACCCTGGTACATCTAGGGTATGCCACTACGTAGTGCAGCGTGATGGTACTCCATACTCCATAGCATTCAAATGCAATGTCGAGTGAACTGAATTGACAGGGAATGCCTCCAGTAACTCACGTAACCTCGCTTCCCTTCATCTCAGGGAACAGAGGCTATGTGAGTAACCTGGAGAAGTTTTTATTTGTTGTTTTTTTGGTTTTACAATATAAATATCTAACACTCCTTTAAAACAACGTACATTTACTTTAGCAGCTATACTGCAGAAGATATCTGAGAATGTTGAATATAAAATTTAAAAAAACAAATATTCAAATATCTAAAATCCTTTAAAAAAAATATTCATTCTCCTGAGAAGCAGTATATAAGATATTTAGACTTGCTTTTAGAGAATAGATCTTGAATAGAAGTATATTTTGTTGTTACTGCACTTGCAGAAGTATAACCAAGTAAAAAATAATAATTGTGTAAAAAAAAAACACTTACTGTATATTTAAGATACATTCTCTTAAAGCAAGTCAAAGTGCTTCTCAAGTAAATTTATCTTGTTTTAAGGATTTTTTTGCAGTTAATTTATTTTTCTGAATTAAACTTAATAAAAAAGTATTTTCCCCCTTTAATTCAGTGAATGTCATTTAGAGGTATTTTTAAAAGATGATTTTGTCCTCTTTATTGTTAGTAAGAATGTTTAATACAATCTGAACAATCTGAATAGCTGAATAATAGAGCTAATGATTCGTTTTTGCAATAATCGTTGCTCATACTTCCAGATTATAACACCCAGATTTGCACAAAAGCTAGGAAGTTATCCTCTGAACACTTTTTCACTGCTAATTTTATTAGTAAAATATTTTTTGAGTTGACATAAGGCACAAATGTTTTCCTGATTTCTTTCCTAATTTATAGGCGTAAAACTCTAATGATGCTGTTTGAAAAAAATCTTTGTTGATTTGATTAAATAGTAAAAAACTGACAGAGGCAATTTATTAAACTTGTCAAAGACTGTGAAGCTGGTGGGATTCCAAAGTTTCTTAAACACTTAAAGTGCATATTTAACCCATTATTACATTATGAGCAGTAAATCATTACAAGGTGTGTGGTGAGATTACAGTAGAAGCCACGAGTCGTTAAATTGTGCCGCACAAAAATTTACATTTTATACACAGTACACCCGTATGTCCTTATTACTCTCTTGACATTGTGAAGAGTGACCTCATCCCTTCACTTTTAGTAAAGGAAGTGTGAACTAGAATTGGGCCAGACTTTTGGCTAGAGAGGTAATGGACAACTGAATGACAGACAGCAGAACAAGACAGACAGGAAGTCAAGAGCAGGAGTGTTTAAATGAATATTTCCTTAAAAACATACTGTTGCTGGAACTTAAAAAATGTTTTTCTAATGTAAACCGAATATCCACAATTTAATTAATTATATTTATGTAGTATTAAATATGTAATCAGTATAAGTTTAAAAAAACTGCTGTGACGGACGTTAAAAATGACTCCTAGCCAGGGAAAAGTCTGTTAGGAAAGCCAAACTCGCTCTATGTGAATGGTGTTGGAAAAGTAGACAGGAACCCTTATTAACTCTAAATGAGCCAGAACCAAATACCTCACAACTGTTTGGACACACCACAGCCAATACATTCAGCTCAAGGATTAAGAGCTGGAGCAGGGTCCTTTTATACAGAGTGAATAAAAGTTGCAGGCTCTCCTTGTGTCCAATGTCTCCCTAAGATAACAACAGCATTGGTTTGAAGTAAATGGGGGAAAAACTTCAAAGGCAACATACAACTACAGGAGTAGATTTAACTTGGTGAGAGTAAATTAAAATATTGTTTGTGTGTGGTTTAGTATGGCTGTGGATCAACTGTACTGTACACAAACTTCAACTGACTAAATCCAATTTTATCTAGACATAAAATCAGAGATAGTGAGGCTGATATCTGAGTGGTATGAACAGAAGCTAAGGGTGTCCTCCACCTCTTGAGCTTCTCTGGGAATATATCCTAAATCTTGTGGGAAGCCTCTCCCCAAAGGCTCGCACAAGAGAAACACAACTCTACCATCTGCTAACACTTAGGAGCGTGTGTCGTGAATTCTATGGTAAAGTCTTTACAAAAGAATGCCACTGAAATGTACATATGCACAGGGAAGATTATTCAATGCTGATTTCACCTCAAGGTTTATGGATGACCTAAATGTTTGTTCAATGTTCAAAGTCTAACATTGATTTACTTGTTTAAAATATGATACAACAGGCTATAGATATCTCTCTCAATTGTCATTACATTCCAGTCATGCCCACCACAATAAAAAACACAGAGCTTTGAAAATACTGACATATAATTTTTACAAGATATATTTATAGTGGAAACTGATATTTGTATGCATTTTCATATATGCAGCCTGCTCTGTCATTTTAAAGATCTCATTGTTTAAATTACAAGCTATTATGATGTCACCTTACCATTACTTCCTGAACACTTATCTATACAATGAAAGCAAAAACATTCAAACTCCACACCACAAATAATGAAACAGTTGCTTGAATTTTTGCGTGAGGGTATTCCGGTGACAGAATTAGACAGTGGTGGAAGATGTATTCAGATCTTTTACTTAAGTACTAAAGTACTTATACCACACTGTGAAACTACTCCACTACAAGTCCTGCATTCAAAACCTTACTTAAGTAAAAGAATGTAATTATTATCAGCTAAATTTACTTAAAGTACCAAAAGTAAAAGTACTTTACAGAAAAATGTTCCCTGTCAGTGTTTAACTATTTGATGTTTTTGGATTAATATTACTGCTGCATTAATGTGTATGTTGCATTTTACTGCTGTAGATGTTGAGATTGAGCATTTTAACTACTTTATGTACTGTTGGGTAGTTTAATCTGCAGCAATGCATCATATACTATCATCATATGTTTGTAGCGTCACTGTCCTGTGAGAACCAAGTATCTAAAAAGTCAACTTTTCATGATCTTTGTAACAATACATTTTCTAGCTAATCCAAGAGGGGTTTTAAATAGTTTATTTAGCTTAAGAAGTAGGAGAACTTTCTTAACCCATAAAGGAACACTTAATCTTTCAGTTTATCACAAACATTCAAAATCACCACATTTGGAGATACATGGTTCCCTGTCTGTCGCTCACTTCGACGTTGTGTCGAAGAAGCGACACTAGGGGTCTCTCTTGTGCGCCGAATATACCTCTGATCTATGAAAAAAGGCCAATGAGAAGTTGGCAGATAGAATTTGCATGTCCCGCCCCCGGACATATGGGTATAAAGGTGGGGAAATGCTTCCTGTTTCATTCAGAAATTTTCTTCGGAGCCGAAGGTCGTGTATGCAGTGAGCTGCGAGTCACACACCTGTTCCTCTTACCTCTGGTCGAATCTACTGTTGGATCTACGGCGCACATCAGCGGTGTTCTCCTTCTCTGCTCGGCAGTGCAGTTTGCCCTTGTGTGCTTCGACAGCACAAACTTAAGACTTTATAAAAGAGTGATTTTCTCTTAAAGAGTTTTTTCCTCTTAAAAGAGCAATACACAGCGGCATTGAACGTCCTTTTCAGGTTCCTGGATGCGGTAGAGTGCTCTCCGCTTCAGACGGCCACAGGCGCCGAGGCAGCATTTGTGGATGGTTCATGTTCTCACTGCGAGAACATGACCATGGCAACGTTGCGGTCGCGGCTTTCCTTCAACCGAAGGAACGCCACACCAGCCGCCCCCCGCGTCACTTCTTCTTCCCACAGGATTGAGGATGACGCGGCTGGCGATGGAGGCGATCCGGGGATGGCAGCGGGCATGGTTTTGCCGGGTACGTCCCCGCAAACCTCCCGCCCCCTGGCACACTCGTTGACTTCCGTCTGGGCTCAACGCCCAGATGTCCGACATGGTTGCCCGGGCCACCGCCAGCGTGGGGTTGAACTGGAACCCTCCGTCCTCCCCACAGCCATTACAGCTGGATGATTGGTTCCTAGGGTCTGCACTCCGCTCACAGCCACGCGCCCCCCCGGTCCCTTTTTTTTGCATGATGAGCTGACGACTGCATGGAGAGCACCCCTCTCTGCTCATCACAAAGCCCCTCACTCATCCGCTCTCACTACCCTCGACAGCGGAGCGGCCCATAGGTACACGGTGATTCCCCAGGTGGATAGGGCGGTTGCGATCCACCTATGCCATGAGAATGCCACCACCTGGCGGAGTCGCCCTGTGCTCCCCTCCAAGGCCTGTAGGACGATGTCATCATTGACCGTCAAAGCCTACAGCGCCACCGGACAGGCCGCTTCCATCCTGCATGCCATGGCCATGCCAAGTCCACCAGGCCAAGGCACTCAAAGATCTGCACGAGGGTAGTCCTGATCCCGACTGCAGGAACTGTGCTCAGTGACCAACCTTGCTCTCAGGGCCACGAAGGCCACAGCACAGTCACTTGGGCAGGCGATGGCCACAATTGTGGTTCAGGAATGTCATCTGTGGCAGATCTTGGTCAAAATGCTCAAGACGGACAAGACACGCTTCCTCGATGCCCCGTCTCCCAGTTCGGCGACACCGTCGAGGATTCGCCCAGCAGTTCTCCATGGTGAAAATGCAGACGGAGGCCATTTCACACATCCTGCCCCGCCACAACCCTGCTGCCATGGGCCAAGCCCCGTCTGCTCGCCGAGGGCGTCCTCCTGCGGCTAGGAAACGTGCTCCGCCTCAACCCGGGCCCAGCTCTCAGCCCAGCGTCGAGCACCCCGCAGGAAGCGCACGCCCCCCGTCTCACGGACCCCCTCGAGGACCCGCAAGGCTCCCAGGCGCTCCTGAGACGATCAACCCAGAGGCTGAGACGTTTGCTCCGGAGCTGGTAAGCAGACCACTCCGTCCCCTAGTGGAGGGCCAGGAGGAGAATTTTATTTGAAATTATTTAATTTGCCACATTCTCAATAAAAGAGCAATTTCCTTTGTCACTCTGCCGCCAGACCTTGACGGTCCCCTGGACGCGGACCCCCTGCCTCCAGCCAAGCCACGACTCTCCCCTGGTTGGTTCTGAAAAGTCTAGAGGATGCCGACACTGGACCTCCTCCTCAGTCACTAACCCGCCCCTTGCCGGGTGTGCGTAAGTGCTTTGAGTCTTTTCTCAGCTCCAGAGCCTTGGGACACACTTTCGCCTCTTGACGCTGTACCACCTGCTCCGCCCCGCTGCTCTGCCCTGCCAGGTACGTAAAAAATAATCGTCCCTTTAGTGCCCCTAGCGCGGAGCTTGGATGCATGGCTTTCACTTCCCAACTCGTCTAGCTGGCTGGCCAGGACCATCCAGTCAGTGCTGAAATGCCTCGCCACATTCAGGCCAGGCACATCAACTGCCTAGAGTTGCTGACTGTTTTCTTTGCCCTGCGAATGTTTCTCCCGCTAGTTCAGGGCAAACACGTCTTGATCAAATCAGACAGCACCACGCGGTAGCGTACATAAATCGCCAAGGCGGCGTATGCTCCTGCCACATGTCACAACTCACCCATCGTCTCCTCCTTTGGAGCCAGCAGTGACTCAAGTCGCTGCGTGCCACTCACATCCCTGGCAACCTCAATGTGGTAGCGGACGCGCTGTCATGACAACGCTTGCCCAGTGGAGAGTGGAGGCTTCCCCCCCCAGTCGGTCCAGCTGATTTGTGAACGGTTCAGCAAGGCTCAGGTAGACCTGTTCGCCTCCCGAGAGACCTCCCACTGCCCGTTCTGGTATGCCCAAACAGAGGCTCCCCTCGGGGCAGACGCACTGGCTCACAGCTGTCCCATGGGGCTGCGCAAGTACACATTTCCCCAGTGAGCCTTCTTGCACAGGTGCTATGCAAGGTCAGGGAGGACGAGGAAAAAGTCACTCTTGTGGCTCCCTATTGGCCCACCCAGGCTTGGTTCTTGGACCTCATACTCCTCGTGACAGCCCCTCCCTGGCAAATTCCCCTGAGGAAAAACCTTCTTTCTCAGGGACGGGGCACGCTCTGGCATCTGCTCCCAGACCTCTGGAACCTCCACATCTGGCCCCTGGACGGGATGCAGAAGATCTAGCTGATCTACCACCTACTGTCATAGACACGATCAACCAAGCCAGAGCCCCTTCTACCAGGCAACTTTACACCTAAAGTGGCGCTTGTTCAAGAATTGGTGTTCTTCTTGGAGACCCACAAAGGTGCGAAGTCAGGTCAGTCCTCTCATTTCTGCAGGAGAGGTTGGAGGGGAGACTGTCCCCATCCACCTTGAAGGTGTATGTAGCTGCTATATCAGCCCATCACGACGCAGTAGACAGCAAGTCTTTGGGAAAGCACGACTTGATTATCAGGTTCCTAAGAGGCGCCTGGAGATTAAATCCCTCCCGGCCAAGCCTGTTCCCCTCCTGGGATCTCTCAGTGGTCCTCTTACGCCTTTTGAGACACCCCTTTGAGCCATTAGAATCAGTTGGACTCAGGGGCCTCTCCTTAAAAACGGCCCTGCTGATCGCGCTCACCTCCATCAAGAGGGTCAGGGAACTGCAAGCATTCTCTGTCAGTGACACTTGCCTGGAGTTCGGTCCGGCAGACACACATGTGATCCTAAGACCGCGGCCGGGCTACGTGCCCAAGGTTCCTACCACGCCCTTCAGAGACAAGGTAGTGAAACTTCAAGCGCTGCCCCGGGAGGAGGCAGACCCAGCCCCTTCGTTGCTGTGCTACGGTGGACAGCGGAAAGAGAACGATGTCTAGGTTACGGATGACCTCCCGGCCACATCGCTGAGCCGAGCCACTATTGTGGCCGGACCATTTCTGGCTCCTCAGAAAAATCCTGAATGAAACAGATGCATTTCCCCTCCTTTATACCCGTATGTCCGGAAGCGGGACATGCAAATTCTGTCCGCCAACTTCTCATTGGCCTTTTTTCATAGATCAGAGGTATATTCGGCGCTCAATTGAGATCCCTAGCATCGCTTCTTCGA
Source organism: Moxostoma hubbsi (assembly GCA_032164185.1). Taxonomy (NCBI): domain Eukaryota; kingdom Metazoa; phylum Chordata; class Actinopteri; order Cypriniformes; family Catostomidae; genus Moxostoma; species Moxostoma hubbsi. The sequence goes on from JAVLUX010000038.1 coordinate 17,134,514, forward strand.
CACAACGTCTCGTTCCCTCCATCAGGGAACAGAGGTACATCCGTAGCCTAGACGTTTTCACTGGACAGGAATGGTATGAGCACTCTTAAAGATGTTGGTGCTGGTTGTGACAGCTATTTTTGTCTTTTCATTTTTGTGACTGTTATAGCCTACTTAAAATAATAAATAACTGAACATTTTACCCATCTATTCATTTATTAATACACTACTGGTTGTTGGAAGTGTATTATGCTGTAGAAAATAGGTAGCTACTAATATAGCTACTAATTCAAATAATTTAAATTATATGCTTTGGCTTGTCATTTAGGCTATATAAGACGACCAAAGAATGCTTATACTCAACTTATCAGTATGTGGTTTCATGCAACAAATAAAAAGTTTAGAATAATATACTGATTTTGCTCTCATGGTACTTTTAAAGAACCAGTATCTTTCCATAAGAGCAAAATAAGTACATTATTCCAAACTTTTTGCAGCCAGTGTGTATATTAAATACATAAAGATGAGAAAGAACCTGTGGTTGTAGTTGATACATTTTTACTAGACCGCATATTGTATGCCACACTGGCTGATAAATGACCAAAATGACCAGCCGTATTAGGCAAGAACATACAAAATAAGCTAATTATTGGGCGAGAAGGACAACAAAGAGGTGTATGAATATACTGTAGCTATAATATTTTGTAATGGCGATGCTGCTATTAAGTCATCCCACACACGTTATACTATATTGAAAAGCTTCCCTTGACGTCATCATGGCGAAAATACACAGATCGCTCAGGTAGGTGGGGTGCGGCTCCTAATCGCGATGAACTCTGGTATACAGCCTGAAACCGCTCCGAAGTGGTATTCGCGCTAGTGTGAATTTAGTGAGGGTTAAAGTGCATAGAGCTTTGGCATGTTTTAGACATGGGATAGTCTTGAACACTTAGGCTACTGTTACTCATGTGGCCACTTGAGGCGGCCATTTTAAATGTGTTATAACGAAACTTGTGCAGGATGTGTTATCGGTGACTAAAAATTTACATTTAGGTTTGTTCCTCACATAAAATGATTGTAAGACTCTGAATATACCCGGAATAAAATGGGTCACTTCAGCAGTGCAGCTTGTGTACAGATTAAATAGGCAGATAAACAACAGATTAAATAACCACTGTGAATAAATGTTGCTGATTTCAAATTAAATTACAATCATACGCAAAACATATGTCACGATGACAAAATTGTACCCCACCTTATAATTAACCGATGCGAAAATTCTAATGCCCATTGCGTTAGTCAGTTGACGTCAAAGGTTTCTTGTTGAAAAGAACGCATTTGCCGGATGCGTCGTAAAACTGACGCCAGAGGGGGCTTTAGGCGTCTGCACTGGGCTCTTGCACAAGCGTCAGACTTTGACGCCTTGGGAGTGAGAACGTTTTACAGAGCGAATATGGGCAAAGTGACAAAAGATATCTAAGATTTTATATCATATGTATTTCATTAAACTGTTACTAAACTTAACTTTGGTGAGTATACAATTAAAGGGATATTTCACCATCAAATTTTTTTATTCTCTAATCATTTACTCAACCTCATGCCATCCAAGATGTATATGACTTACTTTCTTCTGCTGAACACAAATTAAGATTATTAGAAGAATATCTCAGCTCTGTCAGTCCTCACAATGCAAGTCAATAGGGGACAAAACTTTGAAGCTCCAAAAAGCACATAAGACAGCATACAAGTAATCCATAATATCCAGTGGTTTAATACATGACATTAGAAGCGATGTGATCTTTTTTGCTCTATTCTCACTCAAAACAGATTAGATCACTTTAGAAGATGTGGATTAAACCACTGAAGTCTTATGGGGGCCTTTTATGCTACTTTTTGTGCTTTTTAGAGCTTCAAAGTTTCAGACCCCATTCACTAGCATTGTATGGACCTACAGAGTTAAAATATTCTTCTAAAATCTTCAGCTGAATAAAGAAATTCTTATACATCAGGGATGGCATGAGGGCGAGTAAATGATAAGAGAGTTTTAATTTTGGGGTCAACTATCCCTTTATTTTTTTGAGATTTAGAATTGAGGATTTTACTTAGGGATGTGTGACAGAACCCATTTCATGACCACTGGTATGAAAAGCAATGGTAAAGAAAATGACAGAAATTTGAGGTAAATCTAGTTAAGCTTACAAAAAAGTCAAATTTAACTTAATGTTATGATGTGAAAGTGTAAAAGAAAATTTTAAATAATTTGAAACGTGGATCTATCTATCGATCGATCTATCTATCTATCTATCTATCTATCTATCTATCTATCTATCTATCTATCTATCTATCTATCTATCTATCTATCTATCTATCTATCTATCTATCTATCTATCTATCTATCTATCTATCTATCTACACACACACACACACACACATTTTCTAGAGAATAATGTTTCCTCTGTCCCACTTTACCAGTAGGCCCTGCTGCTTAAACACATCTGGGATTTTGGTCAAAAAGGATCTTCAAAGGTTCTACTTCCCAGTATTGAATATTTTGCTTTTGACTTAGGTAGAAGACATCCTAAGCTTTCTTCAAAGGTTTAATGTTAGGCTATATGTCTGTGACTCCAGCCAGGTCTAAGCAACCAAATTGGCCCAGTTACAAGGGAGAGTAGAGTAACATAGGGTAAACTCCTCATGGTCACTGTAATGTGGTTTGCTCTTGGTGGAGCGTGTGGTGAGTTGAGGGTGGATGCCGTGGAGAATAGCATGAAGATTCCATATGCACTATGTCTCTGTGGTAACATGCTCAACAAGCAATGTGATAAGATGCCCAGAAGGTGGTGATATGCACAAAGAATGCAAATTTCCAAAAACAAAAGAAGAAAGTGAAAGTGGAGATTTATAGCTAAAAAGGACTTAAATATTGATCTGTTTCTCAGCCACACTCATCATATCAATCAAGACATGTGTTTAACCACTGGAGTCACGTGGATTATTTTATGCTGTCTTTATGTGCCTTTTGGAGAAAGTTCTGGCCACCATTCATTTGCATTGTATAGACCTAAGGAGCTGAAATATTCTTCTAAAAAAACTTTATTTGTGTTCTGCAGAAGAAATAAAGTCATACACATCTGGTATGACATGAGGGTGAGTAAATGACATGAGAAAATTAATTATTCCTTTAAATAACAAATGTCATGTACAAAAATTTAATGTTGGGTCTCAGAAGGATAAAGAAAAATATGAAGAAAAACACACACACACACACACACACACACACATTTATATATATACAGTGTGTATATATATATATATATATATATATATATATATATATATATATATATATATATATACTGTATATATATATATATACAGTGTGTGTATGATATATATATATATATATATATATATATATACTGTATATATAATTTATTTTGTCCATACAGTGGTTTAAAAAAACAGCTCTACATATTAAAAAAAAGGATAAAAAAAGAAAAAATAATTTTCTGACTATTAATACAAATAGCCTATCAGGCTTTTTAGGGTTAAGCAAACGACTGGGACATTGAATGCAGGACAAGTTGAAACACATTTTTGTGGTAATCAACATTGTGGCACAAATACTATCAACTGAGTTAAAATTAATTTGAATTTGAACCCGTAATATTCCACGGAGAGATTATCCTCTCCTTTCTGCAGGTTTGTATTCAGGCAGCAAACCTTCCTCTTAATGCTTGGATGCAGGCGGAGGGGGTTGACCTGAAAGCCAGGCTGATAAATGACCTTGCTGTCACAGTGATTCTCCTTGTGCTGCTGTACGTTTAGACCCCATCAGTCTGTGAAGTGTACGCCCACAATCTCAATACTGCAAAAAAATGTCCAGCAAGGCCTGGTAGACATTTTTTGATGTTCATTTCCACCCACAGAAATCAAGTAATCTAAAATTAGCATTTATTAACATTACAATTAACATTAACATTATTAACAGAAAATCTAAAAAAGCTATCAATAACATATGGTACAGAAAAAAAAAAAGAAAAGAAAAAAAAACAGAAAACAAAGAATATTAAGACATGTTAAACTGAAATGTATGCTGGTGCATTTAAAAATGCAAGCTTCCTACCTTAGTGATTACATTGTGCTTTTAAGATATAGATAAAAAAAAAAAGTTCATTATAATTGAATATGATTTCAATCTAAAATTCTGAATAATTACTATATATGTATGACTGCATATAGAAATGCATACGAAATTATAAATATGCGTTCAGCATCATATTAAACAATTGTGAAAAGGTCTTGAATCTGGTTCTTTGTCTTAAAACCACTTCTCCAAGGTGGAGCATGGTGGCACTACAGTCTACTACAGGAACAAATCCAGTCTTCTCCTCAGTCCTCCTCGGTTCCCCCCTCTGCTCCCCGTTTCGTACCGCTCCCCACGTGTCGAATATATTAGCAACCCAAATTAGGAGAGGCCGGGTCTCATCTGGGTGTCGGATTTCATTCTCAGAGGTGCGGTTTGTCCATAGAGCGCCCGGTCCAGGCACAATTGGATGCTGGAGTGACCGTTATACAGAGGTGCGCTTTACTACTACGGCAGATCGTAAAATACAGATCCAATTTTGAATGGAATAGTGGACTGCAGTCCTGCTCACACCTGACGTGCGACAGCCGAGGGTATAGACTATTATTTGCCGGTTAAAGCAAGAGGTCTGCAACCAGAGGGGAATCAGAATTTAACCTGCTTCCTATGGATTTAATGCAAATGTATTAATCTTAAACAAACCCGTTTCTTCCCTGTGGATTCCCTTTGTGGCTGGGCACCTGCTGGATACATCTGCATACAAATTGGATTGGAGTGAAACAACGGATGCTCAGACAGTGGCGGAGATCGTTCAGATGAATGTAAGAATCACTGTCATTATATATCGTATCATTTACAATGCCTCAAGACAGTCTACAGCACTGAACAGAATTCTGACATCTTTAGCGTTTGCACAAGGGGAAATTTGGAGTGCTGCGTTATGTTATTCTTTTTTTTTCTCCTATTCATATCTTTGTGTAGACAAAACCAAGGTCATCTTTGCGTTTAAGAGTAGCCTACGAGGGCAGTTTCATTAATTCCCTTATACTTCAAACCCTTATTACTACTACAATACCCTATATTAGTCCGCGCATTTTAAATGAGTTTGGTTAAAGCAGCAAGCTGCGGTAGTATCGATCCGTTAACACAACACCACGTTTTGTCAACTGGGAAAAGCATATATATTTTTTCAAAATAGATGAATGTGTCCTAAATTGATACATTGATTTACTTTTAAATTCATGAATCCATTCATATGATCCCAGCAAACAGAACGTTCCCATAACGTTAGTGTATGGTTCCCATTATTTATTTTGGCGATTTTTTTATTTTATTTTATTTTTTTTACATTTTATGAATGACATTTTCATTACATATATAAATATAACGAGTAACAAACAAGTAATAGTCTATATTAGGCTATGTCACAAATAAATAAATAAATATATATATATAATATTATTATTTTAACCTAAACTTTAAATCAAATGTGGTAATATAATTTGAGGAGGAAAAATTAATCCACCTCATCTATACTGTTGTCGAGCGACGTGAACTCCCATTATAATCATATAGAGACTGTTGGTGTCCACAAATCTGTTCGTGCTTGGAGCTGCATTATTGTCGACGCACTCGCGTGCACTGTAAACATACAGGCAGGGCTTTATTGTTAATCTGGCATATCGGCATTTTCCCAGTGGGCCGGTTTGGTAATTTGGCATACCGGACATTTTCCCGGTGGGACGACTGGCCATTGGGAGAACCAGGACTAAGCTGATATGAGCCACCATGTTTTGCAGAATGGGCCACAAAACGGTGCCGCGATATGCGACAGATTTCTCTTCCCAGTACATCCCTGCATACAGGCTACTGTACATTACAATGAAAGTGTTCTTGTTCTTGAGTGCCACATCTTTCCAAGTCAGAGATTGGGATTGTCCCTCTAGGCCTATTCCTCGAACTCTAAATGGCCAAGCGAATATCAATTTCTTCTTGGGCGATGAGGTGTGCAATATCCTGATAACCAGCTCTCTCTCTCTCTCTCTCTCTCTCTCTCTCTCTCTCTCTCTCTCTCTCTCTCTATCTCTCTCTTTGTTTTGTTTTTTTAACCAGAGACACATGTTTGAGTTTTTGTAAAAAAGTTTGCTGTCTTTCATTGGCAACTGCGGCTTCTGGACGCATATAGAATACTATGAGTACTATGTTCCTGCACGCACCTCATTGCATTTTCAGTTTCTCATTCATACCACACAGGCTGTAATTAAGCATCATTAACTTGCAGTCAAAAGAGAAGAAAGCAGTTTACTCACTTTTGTGTGCAAGGCATGTGTAACAGAGTGTGGTGGCAATGACAGACGTGGCAATCTGGGTTTGTATGCACCCCACAAGACCAAGGCTAGAGGATGGTGTGTGAGTGCAGATGTGTATTTATGACATTTTCACACTCTAAACACATGTGCAACTGATACTTCTAGATAACAAACTCTGGGATATACTCCCTGATAGCACATGTACATCATCCAGATATCTATTTGATGTGTGTTTACATCTGGAAGACATATTTTTTAGGTTGTTTGCTCATCTGCAAAACGTCTATAAGACGTTTCCTCTCGGATGTCATAAGCATATGTCTCTGAGACATTTATTATTTAGAATGTTTGTAAATCTGACCTTTCTAAGATGTTTAGCAGATGTTAATTTGAATACGATGCTTTCTGGATGAAAAGATCTATAACGGAGATGTCAGAGTTCTCAGAGACATAGGCCTACATGTGCTATCTGGGCTGACATGTAAGCAGTGGAGGAGCTAGGGTGTGGCCAGGCTAGGCATTGGCCACCCCATTCGCAATTGCTGTTTTAGTCATTTTTTGGCACAATTTAGTTCTTTAGAGGTGAATTCATCTCTGTAAATCAAATGTACAAACTTAACACATGCACACACCAAGGTCGCTCGGGTGTCATTGTGTCCACTCACTCTATTGTCCCAGGTATACATCGTTTTTTTACGTTCCCGATTAGATTGCACCCTGTAGATGGCATTGCCTTTCAATTTAATTGCCCAATTGTCACACATTATACATACATTTCTGCATATATACAGTGAAATTATTTATTTTTCACATATCCCAGCTATGCTGGGGTCAGAGTGCAGGGTCAGTCATGATACGGCGCCCCTGGAGCAGATAGGATCAAGGGCCTTGCTCAAGGGCCACACAGTGGTGTCTTGGCGGTGCTGGGGCTTGAACCCCCAACCTTCTGGTCAGTAATCCAGAGCCTTAACCGCTGAGCCACCACTGCCCTGCCTTTCAATGGGCATTGCAGATTTTCCTGGTGCCGCAATGGTGAGAAACAATTTTTATGCACTTTAATGATTTATGTTTGACAACATTTCCCTGCTTCTGACAGAAAACATGTGCTGATTGTCATTGATCCTTCCCCTGGCCGCGTCTATCAAAGAATGGGGTCTCTGTAACATATCAACAGCCGATATCTCACACAACTCATGTGAAAGGTGTGTGTTTCAGGACCATTTCTCTCGGTTTTTAATCTTTTTTGAGAAGTTTGGGTGTGACATGCTAAAATACGGAAACAAATGGCATCCCGTATCCGTATGGATTTCATATTGAAATCGTTGTCATTGAAATTAACGCAATTTTGTTTCCTTTAAAAAGGAACGATTCTGTATTATATGAGATGGTTGGCAACCCTACTGCCATGGTCCCCTGACTTTAACAAGAGCCTACCAATTTAGCAATCTGGGGCTGTGCTTTTGAGTTGCAGGTCTATCTTAAAACAATCTTTTATTTTACAAACTAAAGTGCAAAACTGATCTTAGAACAGGAGTCTAGGGAGCTGTCTAAAAGGACATTTCCCACATCAGAGCATTGCTGATGTCAGGAGCACATGGTTCATGTGCAAACTCGGCATGAGACACACATTAAAAAGCAGTAAAAGAAAGACATACCCAGTGAGGGGGATTCTGTTCATACTGTTGCCCATCAACACTTGGAAACTGATCAGAGGCAATGCTTGGTGGGAGAGAGGAGCCATTTGATTTAATTAGACTAAACTAAGAGAATAGGGCGTGTGTTTCAGTAGGAGGGGGATTTGAAACCACTCTCCCCAAAATTGCTTGAACATTACTGGACAAGACTCAGTATCAGTATAATTTTGTTGAAGGATTTCTAATGATTTTATATTGAATGTAATATTAATTACATAGAAATGTCATTTTCCACCTTTTTTTGCAGACAATGAGACTAAAACTATGAGATTAGATATGAGGTTGTTTAGCAGACTGAAATCTTTGTTTGTCTTGGGGAAGCCAAATTTAATCTGTTTCCTGCAAAACCCGCAGTCGGAAGTGGAGAAATAGAACGTTCGCCGAGTGATTTCCCAGTGTAGATTTGATGTGGTATATCAGGCATGCATTTCCATTTCTCTTTCCTTTTGCTTTTAATTTAAGCCTTATAATCATCTCAGAATTGTTCTTCAGAGGAAACAGATTGTAAGTGATTTTGTGCAGGTTTAATTTCTGATGTTATGACTGGATGTGGTACTACATTTTTTGTTCAAAGTTAATGGACAGGTTTGGGCATGTGTAAACGATGACATAATTCTAATTTTTGGACAAACTACCTCTGGTTCCTGAAGTGGTTACATCTTGTTTATGCCCATAGGCTTTTAATTGTACATTTTACACCTAATGATCAGGTTCAGTTTAATTACTATAAATAAGTGAAAAGGTTGATAAAAAAAGAGTAAAATGCTTGAAATCAAACCAGGTTAGTGAGTCAAGCAAACACACAGGTAATAATTGCATATCGTATACAAGAGCTTTCAATGATTTACTCGACTTTAACCTGAGCTGCTCATTGACTCTTATAAATGCCATTGAATCATTTAGAGCTTCATTCAGATTACTTCAATGGAGTATGTAGTACTGACTCTTTGTCTATCAGTCCTTTACAGCTTTTAGTCATTTTTTTTTTCATGGTGGCTTTGTGTTTTATTTATTTTAACCTCTGAGGACCTGCAATGGTTGTTCTCAAGCATCAGCTCTGTCAAATGGACTGGAAACATGCATGCTTGTAGATAAGGCCTGAGTTTGGACAAGCCAGTGTAAAATTCTACTCAGCACAGTTCCTTTTCTTAATTGAATGGCACTCACAGTTGGTGGTGGATTGCCATTGGTGTAGGCCTCTCTGTAATACTAATATAGACAAGTGTCTGTTATACTGTACACATCTTAACATTAACAACCCCCTTACTTAACATCTAAGAAGAAAGCTTGAATTGGTTGTATTAATCTTGGTTAAAGCTCAATAAATGAGCTAGTCCACTATGGTTATATGTGTCCACTATGTGTTTCAGTGATGTAAAAGGGAATTTTATTAGTCTATTTCAATGTGGCTGAATCTATACACCGGCAAGTTCAGTATTTCAGAGCAGAACAGTTGAGAACATGAAGTAATGTGAAGTAACCTGGGAGACATGGGAACGTGAGATGTGCCATCTCAGTGTTCAACTTTGTTAAACAGCGTGTCACATCTTATCAATTATTCAGTGAACTTGTTTCTATCGCCATCTCCCTTTTCCTGTTACATCCCGTTCCTCGAGAAAGATTATGCTGTACACCCGACCCTGATCAGTGAGAGCGCAGGTTTTCATTCATTTACTGAAGCTGACATTCTCTCTCTTTCTTTTTTTAGTGCACATAGTAAAGTAAGTGTTCCGGGTTCAATGCAAGTTAAACTCAAATGACAGTATTTGTGGCATAATGTTGATTACCACAAAAATTGATTTAGTCTTGTCTTACGTGTCTTTCGTGCCATTCTACTGTCCACAAGACTAAGCCGTTGATTTAGCCATGCCCCCATATCCGAAACACCACACCGATATTGTTGAAACCGACACAAAGCATGTTCCCATGGTTGTCAAACACAACAGTGGCGAAATAGCATCCTCAATTGTCAAATTATGAATCATAAAATGGAAATTAGCCTCAATAATTCGCTGCAACGACAACAGTATTAGAACATGCAAAATGATTGACAGGCAGAAAGCATCAGAGGCAGTGGCCCGCAGATACATTTTAGTTTGCTGTTTACAAAGTCTAGAGCTCCCAAAGAGACTGGTGAAAAATCTCATGAAATTTATTTCAGTGCTATCTTTCAGGGAGAAGGATTTTTTATGTTGCATAGCTTTCAATGAAATGAACTGCTTACAACACAAACTGATTGTAGTAAAACCATCATAACTGTGTAATTTTAATTATGCTGTTAGCTGTTAGCATGATGCCAGTGAATCACGATGTCTCTTTGTATGTACGTCATTGTTTTGGTCAAAGCTCGCTTCCCTATGGAGTGTGTGCACGAGCGCGAACACGAGCAACAGGTAGCTGGCTGCAGTTCACTTAACGGCCACAGGTGTCATTAATAACAAGGGTTTCTGAATCTTACATACTGCACCTTTAATGGGGCTAAATGTTAAATGTAAATGTTAAAATACTCAATGTTTCAAAAGTATACGGTAGCCACAAAATTTGAACAATATCCATGTTAACATGATTTTAGTGCGGTAAAATCACTTACTAACATTTTCATTTAGTTATATCCAATTTGACAACTTTGTTCCCATGATGTAATGCCGTAAATACGAAAAAGACCAAAAAAAAACAATGATTTAAACAACTGTAAAGCTCAAATAATACTCAAGTTTTAACAGAAGAATTAAAGTAGTTGTCTTAAATTATAAGCTTTACATTTCTGCTTTTGAACCCTCAAATAAATGGCCCCATTTTCTTCCATTGTAAGGGCCTCAATGTAACCACAATCTTTTAAAGGATGAGTCGAAATTAAAACATTTTATTGACTTGTATTGAACCCGGGGATATACCTTTAAGGGTAATTCATACTTACTGGGTGAACAGGATTCATTTGGTTAGCCTAAAAATCATGACAAAATGTCATTTTCATTGTGCTCAGGTGTTTGCTCCCCCTTAAGGCGTGGTCAAACATACCTTCGCTTGGTGAAATTCCACAGGTGAAATACAGTCATCTCAATTGGAATCTGAGCGATAGTGAATTTTGCTCTCTGGAATTCTTGAACTGCATTCTTGAAAACCTTGCAAATTACATAACTAAGAGGCAAATTTCATAAATACATTTTTATTTTACTTGTGTTGTAATTCTGTACTTACTGTACAACTATCTCTTGGGGTGAGAATCTACTAAGTTTTAACAACCTTTTTTTTGGCTTTTGACACTGTTTCTTCTTTGGTTAGTGGATGTAGCCTACTGGTTTGAACAAGACAAACCAAGATAGGATTTTATGCCAATGAAATGTGAACTGTCTCACCTGGACTCACCTGGGTCATTGCTTTAGCCCAAGTATTGTTTTATCTGCACTTGCTCGCAGTTCGAGAGGGGAAATTTGGAAATTTTTCTTCCTTGCAGTTTTGCAACAACTACAAACTTTCTGCTGTGACTTTTCAGGAAACTCATATCCTAATAAACTTGTGCCACAGAGAGACCATAATAAAAAATAAAAAAAAAGCAAAGATGTGTGTGCATGTGTGGAAAGAAATATCAGGAAAATTACACCAGTTACTCAGGATTACGTCATTGGTAAGTCAGTGAGTCCAAACTGGGGGATACATGTTTCATTTACTCACCAGATGATGGATATTGTTTTACTTCTGAGATCTTTCCTCACGCCATGTTAGTGTGATAGCGGAGGGTTTTATCATTTTCCTAAATAATGTATTGGGACTGTTAAACCTCCTGTGAACCACAAAAAGTGGATTTCTATTGCACACAAAGAGATACAGTGTAGAGTTAGAGCACGTTTCAACCTTGAATTCACTATATACGTCTTAAACTGTTTTGCTTAAGTGCATTGAGGGTTGTTTTACACGCTGAAGAGATTAGTAGTAATTACCCTCAAAAGTGTAATCTTGGGTTTTATTCAAACACATTACAGATGACGACTAAAACAAAAATGCTCATGGGCAACCATGAGCTCAGTGTGTGAGTCACTGTTAAAGCACGCTGATAAGGGTTTTTATTGAACCTGATATAACTGTACCGTACCTATAACTGTGTACAAACCACTATCTTTGTAAAGAAGTTAATTTTCTTTGAAGGGATATGGAGCTTTACAACTCTAGTGTAGTTTTATACCAGTTCACAACTGCCAAAGTCAGTGTCAATGGCAGGACACACAAATAGTTCTCTGGAAGCCCTTCCTGAAAATATATTTTCATCCAAAATAGCACTCCTTCCTCTGGTCCTAAATTACACAAACTTTGTAGCAATTTTATAAAACATTAATGTCCGTACTATGCCAATGCAAATACCACTACATACAGTTTGTGAGATAATGTATTTTTAAAAGCATTTTTTTCTTCAGTGGATGCTTACTGGTGACTGAGTTTTAGAGGCGTTCAGCAAATGGTTCATAATTTACATTATCCTTCTTTGCAAATCTGTCACCTGCTTCCTCAATCATAGCAGAGCACAACTAAGACAGACTCATATCAGTTGGGATCTCTTACTAAGCCCCGACTGCCACCTTCACTGTTAAACTAACCTAATCCAGCCTCCTGACGACAGCTGGATGGCTAAAAGCAGAAAGCCCAAGGAGGTCTGGCACTGTGGTTGTCTAAATACTGAAAACTGAGAGGGAGTGAATTCCATATGCATTTAGCCTGCGGAAACTGTGGCAACTGTTCATCCGTATTCAGTCATTTTAGACCCATCATAAGCATGGGTTTTGGTAAAAGAATTCTTATTCATCCCTCAAATAGATTTGTTTCTTAAAACTTAAATGTATTTATGCTAACCTGCTATGGTTTCTGCAAGAAGTTATCATAGTTCAGTAAGTTTTTTATGCCTCTAGCATGGCATCAAATTATTGGGACAGTTTGGATTTGATGGAGTGTGTAAGCAATATAGTGTTAACCCTCCTATGGGATTAATAAATGAGCCCTACCTTCGGTCCTCTCAGTAATTTTTGCCCAGAAAGAGCGAAGGTTTATCGTTTTTTTGTTTTTTTGATGATGATGATGATGATAATGATACCATTTCTTCTTCCTTGAAGTAATAACAATAAAAGTATGCACTTCTTTGGGGATTTTATGCTACTTTATTTACATGTACATTTCTCAATTTTACCATTATTGTGTATATGCAAATAAGCACATTTATAAAACTTTAGTATAGTAAAAAACACTTGCAATTCTATAAGTTTAAACGTGAGGAACTTTTGAGAATGTGACATATATTGGAGGTAGATTACTGCCATCTGGTGAACAAAATCTAAATAACATGACTTGAAATCATGTTGTGACAATAGTAGCCAGTAGACTGCTGCAGGTTCTCCTAAATATTAAAGCGTTTCTATGTGTGTGTGTGTATCATTGTGGCTGATTTATTGGTTTTATTTGACAAATAATAAAAAAAAATGCTCTGTGTTATAGTCTCACCAGTTCATTTTTATTTGTGTGTGTGTGTGTGTGTGTGTGTGTGTGTGTGTGTGTGTGGGTGTGTATGTTTTGCACTCTGGATGTTTTATAGTCTCGCCCTTTAATTTCTGTGTGTGTTTGTACCTGCAAATTTTTCCCTAGCGGCAACCAGAGGTCACTAGGAGATTAGTGACATTTAGTATTTAACTTCTTGTGTCTCTGTTCCTGGTTCATGCCCTGATTAGTTCCCAGCTTCTTCTCGTTTACCTTGTTTGCCCCACTGTATTTAATGTCCTTGTATTTGCTTAGCCTTGGTCAGTTGTTGTTTCCTGCTATCCCCATGGATGTAATGTTTGTTCAGTTCCCGAGTTTTAGTTTTGTTTTGTTCCTGTATTTTCCAAGTTTTGTATCTGGACTCATTTTCTTATTAAATCAAAGCTGCACTTAGATCCTGCTTTCTTGAAATCCTCCTGCATTTGTTATAGAACAACTGACCAGCAACTATGGATCTAGCGGCTTTGCAGCTGCTGCATCAGAGGTCGTTCCCCTGTCACTCCCTGTGCTCCGGACTGCGGCTACTCCAACCTCAGAGTCTTCCATGACTCTGCCCTCAGAGTCTTCCACAGTTCCGTCCGCTCTCACTGAGACTCCTCCTCCAGTGGTTCCACCCGCTCCCCCTCCAGCGGCTCCGCCGCCTGACCCAGTCCCAGCCCTGTGTCCGCTTCCCAGGCCTCCTGACCCAGTCCTGGCCCTTTGTCCTCCTCCCAGGCCTCCTGACCCAGGCCCGGCCCTGTGTCCACCTCCCAGGCCCCCTGACCGAGTCCCCAACCATGTCCGCTTACCAGGCCTCCTGACATTGTCCCAACCCTGTGGCCGCCTCCTGAACCTGTCCCAACCTTGTGGCCGCCTCCCAGGCCTCCTGACCCTGTCCCGACCGTGTGACCCAGTCCATGCCCTGTGGTCACCTCCCTGGCCTCCTGATCATCCGCAGGCTCCTCCTTTGTCTCCTGGCGGTCTGCCTGATATGCTCTGGCCTCCTTGGTCTCCTGTCTGTCTGCCTGATCTGCTCTGGTCTCCTTGGCCTCCTGGCCATCTGCCTGATCTGCACTGGTTGCCTGGTCTGTCTTCACACCTAAGAATTCTTCCCTAGCGTCCACCAGTTTTAAGTTTTGTGTTTACCTTCTTGTGTCTCTGTTCCTGGTTCCTGCCCTGATTGTTCCCTGCTGATTTTCGTTTACCTTGTTTGCCCCAATGTATTTAAAGTCCTTGTGTTTGCTTACCCTTGGTCAGTTGTTATTTCCTGCTATCCCCATGGATGAAACGTTTGTTCAGTTCCTGAGGTTTTAGTTTTGTTCCTGTCTTTTTCCAAGCATTGTGGCTGATTTATTGATTATATTTGACAGATAAAAAAAATTGGTTTCTCCTATTAATTTTCAATGGTCGGTCAATTTTGAAAAGGTGTCATTTTTTTTTTTTTTTTTTTTTTACGACCACTTAGACTTATCGAATCATGCCCAAATTATTTTGGAATGTTTAGAAGTCAAGTGGAGGAAAAGTCACCAAGTCTTTTACCACTTTTAGGAAACCATTTTTATTAAATCAGTAAAAATGATTCTGGCCAAAAATGTCCGAAGATCATAAAAGGGTTAAGAGTGGTTATTATTATTTTACAGGATTTATTCCAATCACAGTTTAACCATTTTCATTGCCTTAAAGAATGTATATCTTTCTGTGCTTAATATCTGTAGTGTGACATCTGGATAGTCATTCACTAGTTAGTCACTCAAGAAAGTTCATCTGGTAAGCATGACATTAGTCTAGCAACGCAAAGGTCATGGGACTTTCATTGCATAATAGACTATTGTACTGTTAATATGTCTGAATAGTTCACCCAAAAATGATCTTCTCTCATCATTTACTCATTTACCCTTATGTCGTCTCAAACTTGTTTGACATTCTTTCTTTCACAGAACACAAACAAAGAAATTTTATTGGAGATGTGATGTCTGTTACATGAGAACAGACAAAAATATACTGTAGCTCCTTTTTCTCTGTACATATTGCCATTGAAGTCTCTAGGCAAAATCATGTTTTCAAACTCGTTTTAACTTCCTAGCACTTGACGAAGTGTAATCAAGCTTGAAGGAGACTGCTGATGTCAAGATTTATAGTTCCAGGAGTTTCATTTTACTATAGACCGTAAATCTTTCTGTGCTTAAGCTCTGTTGTGTTGCTTTTGCTCAACTGGTAGAGCATGACACTATTCTTGCAACGCAAGAGTCAGGGGTTTGATTTTTTTTCCAGGACCTCCATTGCATTATAGACTGTAAATCACTCTGTGCATAAGCTCTGTAATGGCACTATTCTAGCAACGAAAAAGTTAATGATTTGATTCCCAAAGAATTTACATACTGAAAAAATTTAGATGAAAAGGTAACTACTGTATGTAAGTGACTATGTAAAATGGTTTGGATAAAAGTGTCTGCCAAATGCATGAATGTAAATCTGATCAAGCTTATTTTACACCAGCATTTGAATTAGAAACATTTAACTGATAGGAGAACAGCAGTATGCCGAAAATGTGAAGATTCTCAAGTCCAGGAGATTTCACTGCTCTAGTGATCCAATATTACATGGCTGTTAGCTGCTGCTCTGAACAACTGTAGAACTGCTGTGTGGTGAATAGAACAGCCATTACCCCCTACAGAGTTTCCTCAGACCCCTCTGTCATTCACTCAGTCTGGCTTGTGTTTCTATGGTGTGATGAAGAAACCGTCAGCTCTTCTGACCCCCTCAACAGCATTTTTCTGCTACTGTACGTATTTTAATGAACTGTTGCATATAAGAATAAAGCACATTGTTGAGGCAGGGTGGCAATGCATTGTGAACCTCAATGATTTCAGAATCTGTTTAAATTGGCTCAAAGTGACCCCCGAGTACCCTGACATTTCTGTTGCTTTCATTAGACGGAGCATGAAGGGGCCACCACAGTCCACAAAAACCCCTATAGGAGGTCTTCTGATCTAGAATTTCAGGTTTTTGGCTTTTAGAATTTTAGAAAAATACATCACTTTTTTCTGTAGTCCCTGCTAATGTGGCTCCTTATTCGTCACTTAATTGTGCAGTCTACAGGCCTGTTACTGTCAAGCAGTCAAGCATCGCCCTGAAGCTTTCTTTGCTCTTCTTGTTTGAATCTCTGTTTCACATCTGTGGAAATCAGCTTTGCATCGCTCATACAGACTGATAAGTCATGGAAAAATGATGGTTATTTTGATATTTGTTGTAGAGATCCTGACCATGTAATTAATATATGTAATGTCAAGGCTGTAACCATGTCTTGAATATCGGAAGGGACAAAATCATTTTGGGGGTGGGGGGTCTTGGAATATAATGCACAAGTCATATGGACTACTGTTCTGATGTGTGTATACTGAACATTTAATAGTGCTTTATAGTATTTGTCCTTTTTGAAGCTCGACAGCTCCTGCTGTTATTGTATGGAATAGAGCTGCTTAAAATATCTATTTTTATGTTCCAAGAAAAAGTAACAGCATATGGGTTTTGAACAACATAAGGGTGAGTAAATGATTGAGTAAAAGTACATTTTCCATTTTTAGGTGAACTACTCCTTTAAGTGGTTGCTCATCCTCAAAATAAAATGGCCTCTTTTAAAAGAAGACTCAGGAGATGCTGTACAAATTTCAGAATTAAAAATCTTAAATGGATTTTGAATTATTACCTAACAATTTAATATTTGTATTAAGAATATATGACACTCTCCTTGCCAAAACTTAAAAGCACAACAGAAGTTGTAAGTCACAGGTTCTAGTTCTAGTTCTACACTGTTCTAGTTCTGATCTGGGTGAAAACACTCTACTTTGTGTTTTTTAAATCATTATCTAAGACAATTTCAAGAGAATTTTCTAAAAAGCTACTTTTTAAAACTGAGAGATTACCACATTCATTCAATTCCTTTACAATATACACACATGCACTCTTTGTCTTAAATCTGATTCGCTGAAAACTGCTCCGTTAATGTTTTCACATTCACAGTAATCAGAGCCAGAAATGTTCGGGCAGCATTTTTATATTGTCGGACTGTGGGGGGTTGAGTGGATACAATGACACCCAGGATGGAGAGTTGCGTCGACCTTGGTGTGCACACGTTAAGTTTGTACATTTGTACAGAGAGGATTTCACCTCTAAAGAACTAAATTGTGCCAAAAAATTACTAAAACATCAATTGCAAGTGGGGTGGCCACAGCTACCCCACCCCCTAGCTCCGCCACTGACAGTAATGAATGACATACAAATCACGTACTGTACATGACATATTTTAATTTCAAAATGGTGAATTTTGCCAAATGGAAAACATTTTGCACCCTTGGTAATTACTGTCGGTCAGTACAATCATAGAACAGGGGTCAAATATTGCATGTTTAGTTATATAATGACATCTCACATGACACAATCACTCTTAACCTGAATTGCTTGCTGATGCTTGTTTCTGGAATAATCCACGAGCACGAGGTTCCCGTTTAGTATCTTAAACTTGAGTCCTGCCTTTATCGATTTGATTGACTATCTCGTATGACATTGATCTCGTTAGACTACTGGACGTGGTAAAAAGGAAACTTTTTTAAACCATTATGTTATTCCTGCAATAGCTTAATGACAATTAGACAGCGTTGCATAATGGACTGCAGCAGAACAGCAACAAAGATATCAATTACATATATTGTGGTTACGGCCCTGTGTAAGGTGCCCCCACACATGAAAGGCTGCAACCTTATCAGTAATCACATGTTGGTAAAGGTCTCGAATATTTGATTAGGACAGACAGAATGGAGCCCTCCTGGTCAACTGTGTTTATGAGGTTAATTATTTGTAAATGCCAGCCTTTACACAAAACCACTTGTACACACACACACACACACACACACTTTGTTTTTCTGTCATGCTGGGGACTTCCCTTTGGCAATTTTTAAATATTGTCTTTCACTTCAAAACCAGTTGACTCTCAAAAGCCTCTTGTTGCCACTAGAGGGAGCCTGGTTGAATA
This sequence comes from Moxostoma hubbsi, assembly GCA_032164185.1. NCBI lineage: Eukaryota > Metazoa > Chordata > Actinopteri > Cypriniformes > Catostomidae > Moxostoma > Moxostoma hubbsi. The sequence goes on from JAVLUX010000038.1 coordinate 17,153,108, forward strand.
GCCTTGCAATGAATCAAAACTGGATTCATGTGGTTTTTCTGGAGGGCCTTTTCTCTCTTAAAAATTTCAATATTTCTTTTAATCCTTCAGTGAGTTCTGTGTGTCTCGCAACTCTTTTTAAAATAGAGCTGACAAGGACAAATTGCAATTGTAATCCACTTATACATTGAGACCACAATGATGCTCGCTGATGATCTGGTGTCATTATACATTGAGGTTTGAATAACACAAATTTTACCAACAGCTTCTTTCGTCAATGCAGAGTGCAAAGACTCCTGAGGTTTTACTGCGAGTTCCAGCCAAAGTAGTATAATTTCCTAATTGTGCTAGTGTGCTTCTTTAGTGGCATATAAAATATCCCATGTTTGTCCATCTGTAGCAGATTGCTTCACACAATATTCGGCCTTCACTCATTTGAAAAGAAGAATGATGCTTTCCAAACACATATGCCAAACTCCTGTCTGGCTTTTTGTCTGAGTAATCTCTCTCTCCTCAAAATTACAGTATACTCTATAATGAAAAAACAAAAAAACAAATTTTTGTCTTGTTTTTCTGTAAAAAAAAAAAAAAAAATCCAAACATCCATAAAACAAATAAAATGTACCTATCAGTCAAAATTGTGTCAGATATGACTTGTTTCCCCATATTTATAGTGCTGTCAGATTAAATGCATTATTTTTTGTAGTTAATCACAGATTAACTGACATCTGACACTATATAAATGCATTTATTTCCATTTTAGGAAAGAAAACAAAACAATATATATAAATGTAATGCTTTATTAACAATTTAAAAAACAAAGCCTTCCACAGTATAAAGATAGAAATACACTAAAATATCACCAATTCAATTAACATTTAACATTTCCCAAAGTCTAAGTGGGAGTTTGATTCATTGAAAGAACTGGTTTGCCCATAAGTCTCAGTTTCATTGCAATGGGCTTAAACTCTTAAATCTTAAATCTCTTAAACGCTCATCCTCCACAACATTAATCTGCCGTTAGACTGTTGCTACCCACTTCAGCAATCGTGAAGCTGCATTCATGATTCGCATCAGGGCAGCAAAGCCAGCATCAAGCGCTTGCAGACAAAACATTTTTCATTCTGTATTTGTGATAGATAAGAATTGACGTGTTTCTGTGGTAAATAATTATAATGTGTCTTAAATAGGCTGAAAAATAATACCTTTTCTATCACAAGTCCTATCTGGTATAATAGTGTTAAGAGCTTCTTTCCCCATCATTTGATCATTAGCATGATGCGCTGTTGTTAAGTGTGCGTCAGTGTAATGACTCCGGGCGGACACATTGCAAAGGTTCTGCCCTTCAAACAAGTGTTTAATAGTGAAAAAATAACTTTTAAACTAGGATTTTAAACTTCAGCTAATTTAACTTCTGCATTCATTTTTATATCTGTATGTAAAGTGTCTAAAAATGCCGTGGCAATGTACACTTAAGTTTCTCTTGCTAATAAAGTTTAATATAAACTGAATCTGCCCATTTGATCCAATTATTAAAACATTCCACTGTAAAACGGCAGAAGATTTAGCCCAACTTTAAATGACAGTATGTTCACTGAGTTTATGATTTGTATACATATACTTGTATCAAAGATTTATTAATGTAAAAATTTGTCTAATTGACTATATCCAAAAAAAAATTATTAACACTTTGTTTCACTGGAAAACAAAGAAAAACACTGATTAAAATAATGAAAATAATGAAATAATTTTTTTTTGCATTGTAATCTCTTTTCTTTAAAACTGTTTTAAAGTTGATACAAAGATGGAAGTCTGTACTACTTCAAAATCTACTTAAATAATTCCCCCCTTTTAAACAGCTTTGGCTTCCAACATACTCAGAAAGCATTCTTTGTGTTATCCGTCCAAGTAAACAGTGGTGTGGGAATTACAGAGTCAAGTGAAAGGGGCTTTTCCTGCCTCCTGGTACCCAGTCCATCAATGATAAATGCTTCTATGCCATATGACATTGCGCTTGAGCAGCATGATACCCACTCATCTGAAAACATTTTAGGAATATTCCTCCACAAAAGAATCTAAATGAGGACCTAAATTTTGTGTAAATTAGTGATTTAAACCAGATTTCTTGATTATAATAGATCGATCTCTTTATTATGTTAGACATCTTATAAACCGAAGTAACTTTAAGTTACTGAAGGTGTTTGGACTGTCTGACAGCATCGTAGATAAGGCATGGAGGAACCATGGGAATGATATGTGTGTGGACGGAGTGTTATGTTTTTAAAAGGCATAGCACGTAAACAAGAGCCTGTACTACATGTGGAAGCAGCTTACGATTTTTACTGCCCTAACTGAGGGAAGACTCACCTTTCTATTTATTCCAGCTCTTTGTGTTTGACAGTGAGGGAGTGTGTAATGTCTACATTGTTATAATTCATCATAATATTTTGCAGTGCTTTGTAAACATGATAGCACCTTGTGACAATCTATCTTCTTTTTTGCAGGTGTGAAGATATCTTGGCACGATGACGCTGTTTAATAGCTTTGGGAAGAACACATGTGGACAGTTTAGTATATGGGTTTTCTGGAGGCTAAGGATGCTTTTGGTTATTTGCGTAGTAATGGGACTGTTAACGGTAATGGTCGCAGAAGATGGAACACCAGGAATTTTGGAGCTTCAGTTAGATGAGGAACAGCCAGCAGGAACAATAGTGGGTGACATCAGTGCTGGCTTGCCCCCTGGAGTTACAGCTTCACTATACTTCATCTCTGATCACGAAGGTACTGGCATTGGTAGCGATCTTCACATCGATGAAACAACAGGGATCATTAAGACTGCCAGGCGACTTGACCGAGAAGAAAGGGACCATTACAGTTTTATTGCTGTCACTATGACAGGTCTTACAGTCAAGGTTTCCGTCACTGTAAATGATATAAACGATCATGCTCCCACATTCTCCAAGAAGAAAGCTTCTTTGAAGATCCCAGAGCAAACAGCAGTAGGAACAAAGTTCTCAATTGACCCTGCTACTGATGCAGATAAGGATCAGCTTACCGTACAAGGGTATCAAATCAAAGATGGCAACGTAGGACAAGTGTTCCGGCTTGAGACCAAAAGAGCTGCAAATAAAGTTCTTTACCTTGACCTGGTAGTCAATGGTGTCTTGGACCGAGAGAAGAGGTCCTCTTACTCTTTGGTGGTGGAGGCCTTTGATGGTGGCTCTCCAAAGAAGACTGGTCAGATGACTCTTAATGTCTTGGTGCAGGATATTAATGACCATGCTCCTGTTTTTAACCAGAGTCGCTACCATGCCATCATCTCTGAGAGCCTACAACAGGGCAGCAACATCCTGCAAGTTTTTGCAACTGATGCTGATGAAGGAGATAATGCCCTTGTGCTCTACGAGATAAACCGACGTCAGAGTGATCCGGATCGCTATTTCGTCATTGATTCTCGCTCTGGGGTCATAACACTCAATAAACCTTTAGACTATGAGGTGAGGAAGGTCCATGAGCTGGTAGTGCAAGCCAGAGATAATGCAAGCCATCCAGAGATTACCAATGCATTTGTTACAATCCATGTACGGGACTACAACGATAATCAACCAACCATGACCATTATCTTTCTCAGTGAGGATGGTTCACCCCAAATCTCCGAAGGTGCTCAGCCAGGTCAATACGTTGCAAGAATCTCAGTCTCTGACCCTGATTATGGCGAGTACTCCAATGTCAATGTGTCACTCGAAGGAGGCGATGGGAAATTTGCTTTGACCACTAAAGACAATATCATCTACCTCATCTATGTTGACCAAACATTAGATCGTGAAGAGAGGGATTCGTATGAGCTTCGGGTCATGGCAACTGATTCTGGAACCCCGCCACTTCAAGCAGAGTCTTCGTTTACTATTCACATTACTGATGTAAATGACAACCCGCCTCTTTTTGACCAACAGGCTTATGAGCAAACTATTTCAGAAGTGGTTTTTCCAGGTAGTTTTGTGCTTCAAGTGACCGCAAGAGACAAAGATCAAGGTCCCAATGGTGATGTCCGTTACAGCATTCTACCCGACAAAAGAACACAAGCCAGTTGGTTCACCATTGACCCCATAACGGGTATCATAACCACGGCAACCCAACTAGATTTTGAGATGGACCCAAAGCCGAGTATCAAAGTAGTGGCCACTGATGGGGGAAGGCCCCCATTATCGTCCACGGCTGTGGTAGAAATCGACCTCCAGGATAGCAATGATAATGAGCCAGTCTTTGGAAGCAGCTTCTACAACGTTTCTATCAAGGAGAACACAGCAGCAGGAACCTGCATCCTTGAGGTGGGAACAGATATTTTTACACCACTTTTCACTTCACTATTGCTTCACTGTTAATTTACTGCCTATAAAATTCCTCAGGTTTTCCAGTGCTAAATGCAACTGAAACTTTTTAGAAGTTTTACAAATGAATGAGCCAAATTCTAGATTCAAAATAAGTATTATTTTCAAGTTACCCAGATTGGTTTTCAATATTCTGCTTGACCTTGCTTGAAAAGCCTAAGATGGTTTGCTGGTCTTAGCCAGTCACCCAGGCTTGTCTGTTGGCCGACCAGCTAAACCAGCCTGGTAAGGGTTGGATGCCAATTAGACCAGCTTGGCCACACTGAAAGAAGCTAAGCAAACCAGCAAACCAGCTTAGGCTGACACTGTGAAAACCTGAAGTTTCACTGTCCAAGACTATTTGTAATTATGACATATGATTAAAAATTGCAGAAAGAGTTGCTAAGCAGATGGTAAATTCTGTGCTTTTTTTCTTCTTTTGAAATTTTGATTCAAGTCTGTTTTCATGTTAATTGTTGTTACAATTAATCTCAAGCTGTTGTTACCCCTGTGGAAAAGAAATTAAAATTGGGGCATATTTTTTTCCCATTTTTCTCTCAATAACAAGCAATTTCAGACTTCAAAAGGTTCTCTGTAATGTCCTTTTCCAACAGAATCATCTGCTGAAAAATGCCCTCCAGAACAAACATTCTAGATAAATACTGGAATTCCACATTGTTGCTGGTTCATTTAACTTATATTTGGAAAGAGTGGTTGGTCAGAATTCAGTGGAATGTGGTATGTGGGTTCACTATATAGAGAAAACGTGGGTGAGGGAGACAAAAAGAGGGGTAGAAAGAGAGGGGGCTTTGCCACACACAGAGAGGGATGCATAAAGTAAAGAATAAAAAGGAGGCTAGTAGTGAATGATAAAGACTGATAGCTTAATCTGGGAAGCAAGTGGCCATTAGGAACAATGTAGAATGTAGATTTTGTAGTTTAGAAGAGCAAAAATTAGGGCTCAAAGAATTATAGTATGTATTAATTTTAGTCATTTATTGAAAATAACGAAAGCCAAGAAAGATTTTTTTCTCATTATTGGTCAACATCTTTTTAACTAATTTCAGGTCACAAACCAGCACAGTTGGTTTTTCAGTATCCTTTGCATGCCGTGCTGTCATTCCAGCATATTTCTTTTTGGTTTCACTGTACCAGGCCAGGGCATTTAGTGGATGAGGGTTTTTATCCAGAGCTCAGAAGCAGCAGCCCTCATGGCACCAGACCGCACACATTGGCATGTATACCACCAAAACAACTGTGGTCCCTGGTCCTGATACACTGAGAGACTGGACTTGGCTGGAGTCATCCTGAGTTTTGTGAATAAGGCACACTCTAGAATGTGTGTGCTGAAAAAGAATAACACTGGCTTAATTATTGTAAATACTCATGGCTCAGCACTGTTTCAGTGGATTTAGTGCCTGGTTAAACTGGAATTTAGATGGTTGGTAAATAAGATATTTTTGTGATGACATAACGCATACTAAACTGGTGCCACTCTTTAGTGATTGTCCCCTCAGTTAACACATTTTACTTTTTTTTAAGAAAAAAAGAAAAGAAATGGGAAGCAATTTGTGTAATTTATTAACACATATCTTTTAAAATACAGAGTAGGGGATTGGGTTTAATCAGTGTTTATAGAACAAACTGCTTTTAGATAAAAATATGGTATTTGTTCACTTCAGAATAATCACGCATTTGTCTTTAAATGTTTGGAGACATTAATTATTGTAGTCTTGAATGAGTGATTGGAAGATGAATGTGTATTTTTATTGGTTTAAGTTTCAACCACTCAATACACCCAACACAAACATCGCCCAGTGCTATCTATTATTTTTTTCCCAAACCTTTTCTGTTAAACAGCTTATCTATAGAATTGTATGGTGTTTTATTTACACACTGCTGAAAGAGAAAACTGACTTTTATTTATATTTCAGTTTCTTCTCCTCTCCCAGGAGTAATTTCTCATGGAAGCGGTCTGCTCTTGTTTTCTGTTCATTGTTCTGTTGAACCAATGGATTTCACAAGTAGGGTGCGCAAACCAAACCCTATTCGGGACAGCCCCTGTTACAGCACGTTAGGATAAGGATGACTCTTCTGTATATATTGGACAGAGGTCTCTTCACCCTATGAGTCATGTATCAACCATTGGGGTTTTTATTAGTTCCATTAAATTTGCACTTCCACACTGATCTGAATTCCTAAGTGTAGGATATGTGTTAAAAAAACGGACACTAAATCGGTGTACACTGTCAAGCCAGCAGGTTTTCATAACTAAAAGTAATGGTCAATTTCCTCCTATTCACATCTGATAATAAGAATCACACTGTTTGGTCTGATTTGTTTAATGTGTCTCCTGTTTGTTCCATAAGTTTAATTCAGAGCAAATGAGGGGCAAATTGTCTCAGGAAAGACTATAGACAAACAAACCTGCCAGTGTATCACTACTTTTTCAGTATGTGCACATTTTAGATACAAAGTGTATTGTTTACAGATTCTTCTCAGAGCAAAGTAATATATTTTCCTGAGTCGTGCTTTGGCAGGTCAAGGTCAGGTTGAACTGCTCAGTGCTTTAAAACAAATTATTTATTTCCCACGTTGAAGCTTATTTAAACCTTTGGAAAACATGTGCAACTGATCTTATACTCTATTATTTTTTATTTGATTCTTGTAATGTGTCACATATTTTTGGCATGGGAGTATCCAACATATGTCTGTGCACAGATGGAGCAAGGGTTCCATTCCATGCATTAAACCACAGCAAATGTTGCTTTACTTCACCTGCCTGAGCAATCCTGTTAAGCCATTTTGTTAGCAATATTTTTTTTACATTAAGGAAAGACCAATCACTTTTTATAAACAGGGTGTTGGAGCACATCTGGAGGGATGGTTCTTGAGGAAGCTACCTGGGGTAAAGATTCCTGTAACACTAGACTGGCCCCCTGGTGGGGTCACATTAAAAAGTGCCCCACCGGAAACAGGATCCAGATTGTGACTTCCTCCTCTCCCGGTATCCTACCATTGACAGAGCAGCAAACAAGCCCCTTTTTGTTGTGAATATAAGAAAGAGGAGAATATATAGTGTGTTTAGAAATGTATACAATTCACACTACATTATTTGTTTGTGACTGATGATAACATTTACCATTATTAATTTAACAGTTACTTTTATCCAAAGCAACTTATAAATCAGTAATGCTACATTATAAGCTATTCATCCTAAGGTGACAGATCCAAAACTGCATCTGAAATATGTACAAATAAATATTATGGTAAATGATCCCAAAGTTGTTTATGTGATTGATAACACACCCACTCCCTTCTTTAAATTCCTCCTGGCTCTTTTTTTGTGTATAAGACTCGCACACATTACAAGTACTCCTGCCATAGAATTTTTCTTCCCAATAAACCTCTTACCATGAAGGCAAGACCATTAGTTAATTCACTAAACAAAAACCTCATCATCATAGTTATGTTTAGTTTGAACATTCTTAATCTCAAATATGGGTAGAAACCTCAACCTTGTGATTGGGGGGTGCCAGTACGCCTCATTAATTAGAATTTTCACCCATATGACATGCTTCTCTGTCTTTCCAGCATTGTATTATCCAGTATTGGCTATTTGTACCCCTAATCCTCTATTTGGTGAAATTATTAATTAATTTAGCTATTATTGTATGCAGGGCTGGACTGGGAAGTGAAAACTGGCCCAACTGTTGAGCGGGGGTTTCAGCCAAATGTTGTTGAGCGTTTTGATTGTTCGCTGTCCTTTTCTACATAGCGCGGCGCCATTTTGTGGTCCATTCTGCATAATGAGGCGGCTCATTGTTGCATATCGTGACATATTCGGCACATTTCATGGGTGAACCACCGGCCTGCTCGGTTCTCCCGATGGCCATTACACCCTGATCGGCCCAAAAGTGTCTCGGTCCACTGGGAAAATGCCCGGTATGCCAGATTACCAGTCCAGCCCTGCAAACATTTGAAATCAGAAGTTTACATACACCTTAGCCAAATACATTTAAACTCAGTTATTCACAATTCCTGACACTTAATTGTAGAAAACATTCCCTGTCTTAGGTCAATTAGGATCACTACTTTATTTTAAGAATGTGAAATGTCAGAATAATAATAGAGAATGATTTATTTCAGCTTTTATTTCTTTCATCATATTCCCAGTGGGTAAGAAGTTTACAAACACTTTGTTAGTATTTGACAGCATTGCCTTTAAATTGTTTAACTTGGGTCAAGGTTTTGGGTAGGCCACTCCAATACTTTGACTTTGTTGTCCTTAAGCCATTTTGCCACAAATGGTATGTTTGGGGTCACTGTCCATTTGGAAGACCCATTTGCGACCGAGCTTTAACTTCCTGGCTAAAGATGTTCCTTCAAAATATCCACATAATTTTCCTTTCTCATGATGCCATCTATTTTGTGAAGTGCACCAGTCCCTCCTGCAGCAAAGCACCCCCACAACATGATGCTGCCACCCCCATGATTCACAGTTGGGATGTGAAAAGCCTCACCCTTTTTCCTCCAAACTTGATGGTCATTATGGCCAAACAGTTACATTTTTGTTTCATTAGACCAGAGGACATATCTCCAAAAATTAAGATCTTTGTGCCCATGTGCAGTTGCAAACTGTATTCTGGATTTTTTATGGCAGTTTTGGAGCAGTGGCTTCTTCCTTGCTGAGCAGTCTTCCAGGTTTTGTAGATAAAGGACTTGTTTTACTGTGGATATAGAGAAACTGAGTTTGAAGGTAGGCCTTAAAATACATCCACAGGTACACCTCCAATTGACTCCAATTAGCCTATCAGAAGATAATTGCTTGACATAATTTTCTGGAATTTTCCAAGCTGCTTAAATGCACAGTTAACTTAGTGTACGTACATTTCTACCTATGGGGAAACTCACTTTTTGAAAAAGTCAAACTCATAACGTTTAATGTTTCTTGAATTGATGCTATTTTAGTGCATTTCTGTCTTTATACTGTGGAAGGCTTTGTTTGGAAAATGTTAATGAAGCATTATATTGTTACACTTGTTTTCTTTCCCAAGATGGTAATAAAAGCATTTTTACAGGAAAAGAAGTATATGTAGTGTCAAATTTCAGCACTTTCATAATTTGTGATTAATAGATTAAAAATACAAATGATAGAATATTATAGAATAGAATAGAAGAACAGGGAGCCCTGTAACAGATGGCATGGTCCCCACAGAGCCCCCCCACTGAATATTGAGTCAGTCTGGGATTACAAGAATAGACAGAAGTAATTGAGACAGCCTAAGTAGATAGAAGAACTGTGGCAAATGTGAAGGAGCTTGAAACATCCTATCTGCCAAAAACCAAGAAAAACTGTTTCCAGGTCTAAGTAGGAGAATTGGTGCTGTTTTAAAGGCAAAAGTGGTCACACCAAATATTAAATTATACTTTTTTTTATGTTTGCTGGACTTTGTTTGACGAAAAGTAATTATGGTATTATTTTGAAGACATCCTCACTATGTAACATTGTGATAAGCACAATGTGATTAATTAAAAGGCTGAAAAAAACAGATAAATAAAATAAATTGATATGTTTGAAAGACCATTCTAAGCCAAGAGTTGTTAGCGAGACTAAACAAACTCAGAAGTGAGAAGCCATATTTACATTTCTCTACCTTCTCCTTCACCTTCATCATGCAATCTGCTCAGCACCCCTGATTTCTAATTCTCTCACTCATCCACCACTCTTTAATCTTAAATTCCTTTTCATACCCTAACCATTTCTTAATTTCTCTACATATCTTTCACCCTCACACATTGTTTGCATTCAAATTACTTCTGTGACTGTTTGACTCTCAATTGTCTCCGAGCCTGATCTGTACTGCTGTTGTCCCAGAGTAAAACAGAGCAGCTGTGGATGTATCTGGTGACACAGTGTTGAGACTGGCAATCTGCTGAGGGTTCAGGGGGCAGCGGTGGTGTTTAAGATCATGCTAATCGAATTTCACAATTAAGATTATTATGAATTAGTATGAATCCTCTAGGTTCAGAAATTCGCTGTTGGAGAGGGTGGAGAGTTGCTTCATGGGACAGCAGGTGGTAGATGACATTATATGTAACTAGCCCTTTGGGCTATGAGGTCATTATTGGAAATAATGTTCCTAGAGTGTCATAATTGGTAAATATGATAACACACAGATATAATGCAGGGATGGTCCATCCTTACTGGAGGTTCATGGAAGCCATCTGGTCTTTATTTAGAAAGGATAAGAAAGGACTCGTAATATTCTCTAGAGATTGTTCAATATAATGGACACAGCCAAGATGTGAAATTCTTGTAGTTCTTCCCTGCTGAAAAAACTGTGTAAAACAGCACTAGATTTGCTTGTCTTAGCTGATTTAAACTGTCTCCTGCCTGGCCAAGCTGGTCTTCAGCTGGTCTAGCTTGTCTCCCAGCCGATCCAGCTGACAGGTCCCCCCGATACCCTCTAAAACCACTAAGCCAGACCAGTCTGTCCATGCTGGGAGACCAGCTAAGACCAGTAAAGCTGGGTTGTTGTTTTTTTTGTTTTGTTTTTAACAGGGTTTTGCCAGTGTGAGTGCCAAAACCCTTGGTTGAGGCATTAAGCTATCATCTGAGAGCAGAAACAATAACGGCAGTAACAGGATACACAAGCTATCTTGTTTGTGTAGTGTCTCAACAGAATGTAAACCTGCTCACTTTTGTATTTTTCCATGTTTAATTTATCTCCCCACAAATAGTTACAGTTAAAGAAATTTGGACAACCACAATTTTCCATTGTTGTGTCTCTGCCTCATCATTCCTCTCGTGTATATTTTTTGTGGTCAAAAGGATTTTTCAGAGCAGCGGTTTTCAAAGTGGGTTTGCTTCACAGAGTATATCAGTATGTAGGGTATATCAGGAGGCGCAGAGGATTATGATACTATAACTTAAAGGAAACACTACAAATAAATACATAAAATATAACAATTTTATTAAAAGCAAACACATTTTAAGAGCAAATTCTTTTTTAGCTTAGTAGGCCATACATTTCTCAGTGGGCATGGATTAGTGTGAGGCAAAACACGGTTGCCATAGTAATCACTTCAAATGGGCAAATAGATTCAATAGATTTGGCTATAAACAGTACTAAAAAGTTGTAGGTTTTGCACTACAAATAAAGCAAATAAAATAAAATAGAATAGTTTTTTTTTTCTGTTAATCACACATCTAAACGTGTATGTCTGCAGTAAACATTTAGCCGTAGGTGTATGTAGCACAAGTGCTGTACTTAAGTATGTTTTCAGAATATTCAGAATACTTGAGTTTGTGTTGGCTTTTGCTAGACTACATTTTGAATATCAAAGGTTGCAGTCTAAGGCATTTACCCATATTGATCATGGTATAAATAACGGGGGGTTGTACTGGCTTGTTTTTATTATTGGGGGGTTACCACCCCCCATACCCCTGGAATCTACACCCCTGACTGCATGTGTTCTAGGTGGTTGTGTACTTTGATTTGTTTGCAAATTTTGTAAAGAGGTCATGTCAATTTTGTTGGGCTCACCAACTGCAAGTAGCCTAAACTAAGACTTCAAGATTGCGGTATTTTAAAGATTAAAGTACCGCCTAGCATGTGCTAATATTTTTTAAACATGTCTTTTCTTCACCAGCCCCATACCTTTTCTTTTCCTGACTACTTTTTCAGTTCAAATTTGCATAGCTAGTGTAGATAGCAGTGCTGTGCTGCACAGTGGCAAAATGCATCCAGTCAAATAAAAGCGATTATAGTCTAGTAGTGAAATGGCAGATTAGTAGAGGTGACTGGTAATAGTAGATTGGTAAATGCTTGGAATCTTTTTTTGAGATTGTTCTTTCACACATACAATACTCGCATTCAAATGCTGCTCTTTCCATTAATCTTTTTCTCTTCTCTCCCATGTCTCGCTATTTCTCTCTCAAACTTTAATTTCTTTTTCAGACTACACTCTGTTTCTCTGTCTTTCGGCCTATGGCTTCCATTCTCCAAAATGAGTTGGTCTCTCACACCCTCTCGTAAACCCTTCCTTTCAAAGAGCTCAGCTGAAAAAAATTTCATGACAAGACGACTGGGCACACCAGATCTGCAGCCAATAATAGTACCTACTGTATTTATTTAATGAACCGGTTGAGATGATAAAAAGCATTAAACCATGTTGCATTTATAAACAAAATGATGCTAAACCAACAGATTATGTTGTGTGTGGGCTAGTTTAACGTGAATTCCCTTCTCTAAGCAGTGATTGTGAAAGTTTTGTTCTGTTTATTTTTCTTGAAGTTATAAGTGAAAATGCATTCTATTCTGTTGTATTCTACTCTTTTTTGAGATTTGCAATGACATACCACACATGGCTATTTGATCTGTTTGATGTTTTAACTGATTACAATAATATGTACAGTGCAAAATTAATGCATGATCAAAATGGGAAACTTCTGATTTGTCTGCATATTTTAAATAACTTGTTCAGTTCTAGTCCTAATCTAGCCAATCTGAGTTTAAAGGGTAAACCAACAGGTTATTTTAGACTGTCAGGCACCCAGAGTATCCCTCCCTTGTCCAACGTACCCAATAACCTGGTCCTCACCCTGGTGGTCTCCTCTCTGTCCTTCATCCCTCCAGCACACACACTCTTTTGGTTGATGCTCTGCCAACTCGCCTTTGTGAGATTTTACCAATTTCTGCCACTCATCCAGTGCTTTGGCGTTCACCCTCATGCAAAAAGCCATCATTTCCCTCTATACGCTACAATTACATAATGCCGTTTTAGTACTTTTAAGGTTTGTTTGCATTACTTTTAAGAGTCTGTACATTAACTTGAGGTTTCTGTTTGATGGGAAGGGGAAATTACTGTTTTTTTCCAAACCTCATGCTGATTTGATTCATTTACACTAGGCAGGGTTTGGTAAACTTGTTTGAGTTGGCATCCGAGTGGGGCACTGCAAGATTTAATCCTGTGGAATAGATCCTGACTGCTAGAGAGAAAGATACGAGGGTGCTTCCACTCAAACTTCACAAATTGTGTCTACTTTTTACCCCTGAGCTGTCATGCTCACTCTGAGTATTTTAAAATAGAGCTATTATTTATTTTGTATTTAAACCAGTCGACTCTCAACAATTGACTTTCATTCAATGATTATCCAAGTGCTCTTCCATGAAATTTCCTGCTTTTCATTTAATGGCATTCTTCGTAAATTAAATAAAGTGCCAGATGTGGTTTTCTGCTGTTGTAGCCCATCGCCTCAAGATTCGACATGTTGTGCATTCTGAGATGTTATTCTTCTCACTACAATTGTACAGAGCGGTTATCTGAGTTACTGTAGCCTTTCTGTCAGCTCGAACCAGTCTGGCCATTCTCTGTTAACCTCTCTCAACAACAAGGTGTTTCCGTTTGCAGAACTGCTGCACACTGGATGTTTTTAGTTTTTGGCACCATTCTGAGTAAACTCTAGAGACTGTTGTGCATGAAAATATCAGGAGATCAGCAGTTACACAAATATTCAAACTAGCCCATCTGGCACCAACAGTCATGCCATGGTAAAAATCACTGAGATCACATTTTTCCCCATTCTGATGGTTGATGACCTGAATTATCATTAATTATACTTCATATGAATAATTAACTGAAGCTCCTGACCTATATCTGCATGTTTTTATGCATTGCAATGTTGCCACATGATTGACATATTAGATAATCACATTAATAAGTAGGTATACAGATGTTCTTAATAAAGTTCTCAGTCATAGTATTAATTTTAATGCAAAATATTTAGATATTTGCAAATATGTAAGTAGTTTTAAAGTGTAGGAAGACTGACTCTGGTTTCATTCATAATGCATCATGGAAGTGGGTGGCCAGTGCAGAGCTTGTCTGGCACACTTGTTGAACTGATTGGTGAAACATTCTCTTCAGGATCATGGTTAGTGTAGTTGTTCACCAGTAATTCCGCTATGAAACACCATTTGTAAAAAAATACGTTGAAATAAAACAGACTTATGTCTTCAACAGAAGCATATACTTTACCATTGATTAACAACCTCAGAGCTCATGGTAGGTCTTTTTTACAGGTATATAAGTTATCATTAAAAATGTATTTGCCTATAAAAAAAATTAATGGGATTTTTTATGTTGTGCTCTATTGTCAGCCAGCTACATCAGTAAAGCCTTGTTGTATTTTGCTGGGGAACAAAATGGCTATTCTGGTTTATCAGCGAGACCAATATAAACCAGCCTGGGCCAGCATGGCCATGCATTTAGGCATGTTAAGAGTATTTTCCTCTGACCACATATTTTTACTCCCTCTATATGGCTAATAAAGCATTTGGACCTCTGCACAGCTGTCCCAATTTATGTTCACTGTATTAACTTGCAATGTGACACAAATGTTATGCTGTGTTTCTTATCCCACTGAAAGCATTTCAGTTGGCATATCCCTTTCTTTTCCAGTACACGTCTATTGAAGAGCAAGAATGGATGGCCTGTGTAGGCTTATTGAAATTACCTTGTGGTGCAAAGCCTGGAAAAATGAGAATGCTGACCTCACGTCTCTGTCAAGCTGATCAAACTTGTGCAGGACTCTTAAAGGCATTAGAAAGAATAGGGGACACATTTCCAGTAGCTACATATAGTCTGTGTGCGGCTGGCTTTTTATCTACTGTCACTCATGAGCCTGGAAAGAAAGAGACGTTCATTGAATTCTCATCATGCTGTTTGAGATGGAGTTAAAGGCCTCTGGTTCTCAAAGCCAGCTTTTGGTTTGCCTGTTTAGGTTTTGCTCTAAGCTAACAAAGCAATCAACTGTTCCCTTTCTGGATTGGAAAAATCATCTTCATCTGGGGCAGTCCAATGTGCAAAGTTGCAAATCGAGTGTATACACAAGGGAATGCATTTTGGACAAGTCTACTCTGCTGATGAGATTTTAGACCAGCATTAAATTCCATGCTGGTCCAGTCTGTTTTTTGTTGGTTAGTGCTGGTCTAATTAGTGGACCAGCAAAACTTTGCTGATAAATCTGGTCGACCAGCTCTTTACACTGGTTAACTAATGAAGTCTTGCTGGTTAAGCTAGTTTAGAAGCCTGCTGGGAGCACCAACACAACTGCATCCCATGCTGAGGACCAGCACCCAAACAAAATATGTTTTGGGGCTGGATTCATGAAACTCTTCTAAAAAATATATTAAGAAAAGTAATAAAATCAATTATAAGAAGTTCATAAAGATGTACCTCAAGCTGGGTTCATACTGCGATTTTGGCCACAATTTTGCAGTCTGAGAGAAAATTTGGGCGATTGTAAAATATTGAACTTGTTATAAAGCAAAATTGACAGTCTTTCATCGATTAGTGTGACATATTCACCAACGCTTGATAACTTACCATTGCAATGAATGAAGTTGCCTCAGATGAAGTTCTGGTAGTGTCCGAAATTTTGTGTCTCAGTAGTTCAGTGTGATTGCTCCTACGTTGGTGAAAGGAGATAAAACACCCAGTCAACTCTTTCAATTGGGATGATTGGAACCATAGTTTTGGCTTTGATGTGTATCGTTCAGTCTGTCAATGTCACACAGTGTGACATGGCTTTTACCCAAGATCGAAATGGGAACATATCGTACATTATGATCCACAACAATTGTAAAGGATTTTAAATATTAAATAGCCTATTGTGCACACTATTGTCTGCAGGCAGACAGATCTCTTGAGGAAAAGCGAGTCTAGGGCATTATTTCGGCATTTCACAAGAACGGTTACAAATGACATGTTATCATTATTGCTCCCCTCCTCTCTTATACTCACTGCTGTCAGCAGTCTAGACTCTTCATTTCTTGCCACAAAACTTGCACTGATGCGTGAGGAGATGGTCGATTCGAGACCCGTGCTGTCCTTTTTTCTTAAATTATGCTGCAATTTTTTAAAACTTGTGACATTGTACACACTGCTGTGACATTTTCTTAACCTACATGATTAGCCCTGTGTACTAATTATCTACAGCTGGATTCAGAATCCATCATGGAGGAAAACATTAATCGCAGATTAAAGTTTAAATCCCTGGGTAAAATTGTAATCTTTGATTTATTCATCCATATTTATAATTAAGTGGTGAACACAATCTTATTGGTGCAACATACCCATATATTGTTTATGTTTTGTGGCTTTTAAAATGATGTGATTATTTTAACTTTTATGGATTGGCCCCATTCACTACCATTGTAAGTGCCTCACTTAAATACAAATTTGAAAAAGAGGGACAAGTCTAAATAATTTTTTTGTGGTAATCAACATTATGTCACAAATGCTTTCGATTGAGCTTAACTTGAATTGAACCCAGAATATTCCTTTTAGTAAAAAAAGAAAGAAAAAAGAAAATAGTAGTATAAACTATTTTGTGAATCTAGCCCCTGGAGTACAACTATGCTATTTTACAGATTATTGTTGACTTTCTCTGTATTCTGTTCCCTTTGGAGGCTTGTAAATTATCATATCAGATCCTGGATGCTCTAAACCAGACTCCATGCCTGGTTCACTTTGTGGCTGTGCTCTGTGCAGTAGCAGGTCTGGTTTAGCCTAGTGGTCAAAGAAGGTTGCAGGTTCAAAGCCTGCATGGGGAGATCCATGAGTATATACAATTGTACCCTTGAGAAAGGCACTTAAACCAGGTTGCCCCAGAGGGGCAGTCCCTGTAACTTAACATGGTGCTGTTAACATTGGGTGGAAACAAATTTCATCAGCCCTGATCTGGTGATGATTGATAGAAGTTTCTATTCTTATCTCCAGGTGATGTATTCTGACCTTTTTCATTGGCCATTTATGATGTGGTTGGCCATTCATCATAGTTCTCAGTTGCAGGCACTGCTCTGAACTTGTGTTTTGCCTAAGGAAATGGCTTACCCTAGGAATGCAAGGTTGTCAGAGCTTACAAGATGAAAGCGGATATAAGGGGACTCCATGATTGCAGTATGGAGAACTTGATCAGATCTTCTGGCTTGACATGCTGATAGGTCTCCACCTACAAGCAGAGATCTCTGAATTCTAATAAATGGCACTGTGCTCCCTATAGAGAGATGTGTTTTGCAAAGTAATAAACCTTTGGCCTTTGTCTGCAAATGGTCTTCAAAAGACTGGGCAGATGGGCCTGCACTGATCAAACAAAACCTGTCTGATAAGATCTCTGGAGTCTTTAATGTTTTAGGAAAATCTCTCAGCATTTTTTTTGGAAGGCTTAAACAAGAGTCTGTACCCTTAGTGGATAGCTCCCAACTAATCAATTCATAAACAGCCTTAATCCACGAATCAAACGCAGATAATTCCGTTCCAGGTGCTGAAAAGTAGCAGAACTCAGTTTGCCGCATGTCCCTGGATAACCCTGAATCTGTGCCGTCTGCCAGATGGCTGTGCCTGAGCTGTTCTTATGAGAGCTCTTATGAATGAAAGTAAAGGAGAATGATATATGATGCTCTTGTTAAAGGGAATGTTTATGAGAGAAGTCGATCTGGGAGTTTGGTTTACATTGGCTGTTTACAGTTTCGTTCAATTCGTATACACTTAAAGACAAATACACACACTTGAAAATTACAGTCCCATTATGGGCGTAGTTGGTGGTGTATGCTGCAATGGCAAAAAGCAATAAATCAGATGAGATACAGTATATGAGGCTTTTTTTGACTCATATTTGTGCTGTTTTTATGTATAAAGAATTATAAAAAATGTGTCTCATTTGCAAATGTGCCTCATATAAACATTTCAAACAGCTCTCAGATGTACAGCATTTATACATGAGTGTGTGTGTGTGTGTGTGTGTGTGTATGTATGTGTGTGTGAGAGAGAGAGATGTCTGCATGTGGTGTGAGTTATTAGCAAGGAACTGTGCCAGTAGTCATGGTTACCATGACAATCTGAAGGAGAGAAGGGGGTGGGGGTGTGTGTATGTCTGTAGTGTGATTGTGTGTGTGTGTGTTCTGAAGGGTTTGTGTGTATGGGTTTGTAATTTGCTTGGAGCTGATGGCCTGCTTGGAAGCATACAGGTTCCTGGTAAGGTTAGTCTGTTTTATGTCTGACAGTGCACCCCTCAAGGACATAAGTATTGGGCTAATAAATTATATGTGTAGTCCCTTGAAAGTCTTGTGCATTGCACAGGCTGGCTTGTACACAAACATTCAAAGATAGATAGCCCTCCATTGTGGAAACAAGGCCACTCCCTACAGCCTAACATATCTTCCTGGGCACACTACTATCTTGTAAACTGCACACACCCACACACATACGCTTATCGGACTTTTCAAGCCAGATAATTACATGACAAAAGAGAATAAAATGGAAGCAGACAGTCTGTGAGCAGTAATGAATAACATCAGCTCTGCCCAGAGATCTCCACTCTTGCAGAACAAAGAGCAGTCCCTTACTCCAGAACTCCAATCAGCCTTTCCACTGCCCATCATCTATCAAAGTATTTTCTCCCCTGGTTAATTTGGTATTGAATGAAAGTCTTGTGTGAAGATAGGAGAATGAATTTTGAACAAGTCAACAAGATCAGTCTGATCTAATGAAAATTACGTGATTGTGGCAACAGTTTTGCAATATGACATAACATGGTTCATTACATGTATCTCAGCAGTTCCGAAATTAAATGTTCAATATGTGGCGCTCATTTTCTGGTGCTTCTATTACTTTTTTTGCCCAACCAGTCAACTCCAATACATGTTCTTCAAGAATCGTAGAGCTACTGCACAATTTGTTATTGATCGAACAAGCTTGGAAATTTAGTTGGTTATGTAAAAAAAACGTTAAAACGTATCACCTTACAAGTCATGAGCTATAGTAAAAGTGCTATGATGTCATAAGATAGCATTGTGTGAGGAACAGGGCGAACTGATAATTTACCTATGGGCAAGTGAATAAAAGTCATTGTTGTTGGTGTAGCACCTATAATGTTTATTTCACCAAGGCACATAAATATAATTTTGCAAAAATGTAGGCATAGTATCTAGGCTTGGGATCAATGCATTTTTTCACACATAAATAATCGGAAGATTTTCCCAATGATTATCAATTCACACTGATCAATCTCAATATTAAAACCACTGACAGGTGAAGTGTATAACATTAATTATCTCATTAAAAAAGGGGCAAGCTAAAGAATCTGAGCGAATTTGACAAGGGCCAAATTGTGATGGCTAGACATCTGGGTCAGAGCATCTCCAAAAAGGCAGGTCTTGTGGGGTGTTCCAGGTATGCAGTAAATAGTACCTACCAAAAGTGGTCCAAGGAAGGGCAACCGGTGAACTGGCAACAGGGTGTTGCCCAGGGCTCATCGATGCGCGTGGGGAGCGAAGGCTATCCCGTCTGGTCCGATCTGGTCAGAGTACCCATGCTAATCCCTGTCCACCACTGAAAGAGCCTACAATGGGCACGTGGGTGTCAGAACTGGACCATGGAGCAATGGAAGAAGGTGGACTGGTCTGATGAATCACGTTTCTTTTAGATCATGTGGATGGCTGGGTGCGTGTGCGTCGTTTACCTGAATAAGAGATGGCAGCAGGATGCACCATGGGAAGAAGGCAGGCCGGTGGAGGCAGTGTGATGCTCTGGGCAATGTTCTGCTGGGATACCTTGGGTCCTGTAATTCATGTGGATGTTACTTTGACATGTACCATTACCTAGAGATTGTTGCAGACCACGTACACCCCTTCATGGCAACGGTATTTCTTGATGGCAGTGGCCTTTTTCAGCAGGATAATGCACCCTGCCACATTATAAAAATTGTTCAGGATTGTTTTGAGGATCATGACGAGGTTGGGGTGTGCCGGACCAACAAGTCCGATCCATGGAGGCCCCTTACAGGACTTAAATGATCTGCTGCTAACGTCTTGGTGCCAGATACCACAGGACACCTTCAGAAATCTTGTGGAGTCTATGCCTCGATGGGTCAGATCTGTTTTGGCGAGAATCAGAGATTATATCTTGAATCAATTTCACCTCACAAAATTGTGTTAGATTCATGGTTAAAACTATGAAAAAATAAATGAATTGCCATTGGGGTAAAAAAATGAAAAACTCCAAGATATATTGTCTGAAAACATTGACTTGGTACCTGACTTGGTATTGTATGTACATTTGTCTTGTAAGTAAATGTTTTGTAAAAATTATTTAAAAGGTTTAAAAAATGTTCTTCTTTAAATTTTCTATATATATATAAATAAAAAAAAAATAGTGTAAACTATGTATGTAAGTGCAGTTCTATGCATGTAAGATAACAATTTTATTGTGTTGTTTTCCAAGACCCAACAATTCCATTGTCATTTCTGGCATGTTTGCACATATTCTTTAAACAAATGTGTTGCAATAGATATTAGTATAATAGTGACCAAGAGCTTCATATGAGTACACACACACACACACACACACACACACACACACACACACACACACACACACACACACACACACACACATTATGATTATTCTGTAGAACTAGCAGAATGATTACTATTTGAAGAGCCTTCCTCCTTCCCCCACAATCGAAAGAATGCTAATGAGTCCTTCATCCTCTTGCTGTGTGTGTGGCTGTGTGCTTGCGTTTTGTGTGATTTAAGATATGCTGTGTGTGATTTGTGTGGTTGTTTAAGCAACAGTCTTTATGTGTACATGCAAACGTAAACATGAGTGAGTATATGTGTGAAACAATGGCTTAATTGTAACTTTCTTCTCTAATTATTGTCATTTCGTTAATTAGCCATAGAGGAGTCATAATTATCCAAAGCTCTTCAGGGGAATCTATCAGTCAAAGCAGTTTCTTACATATCCTAATTAAATGAATGTTCCAGCTTCCATACAAGTTAAGCTTAATTGACCACATTTGTGGCATAATATAGCGGGTGGTGGATTTCAGAATTTAGGGGTTGGGTTACAGTTGTGTCATCACAAATAATCAAATTTGACTCAGACAATGGGCTAGTCGACTATTAAAAAGCCCTTTGATGACATTATGCTGCAATCTTGGTTAGTGATTTCATCAGAATAAATTTGTTAATGTGTATAATGTTTACATGTTTTGGCTACACATTTGAAACATTGTGTATTTTAATGTTTTTTTTTTAACATTTTGTCAAAACTTTTTACAGTATGTGTGTCTCCTGGTACAATTACCTGCAGTTTCCAGATGAAATGAACACTAGAGGTGCTACAACAACTGTATGTTTTATTCACTTTCACTCAAATCATGACTTTAACAGTTGATTATGACTTTATAAATACTTATTACGGTAGCTCACCTGATAAGGCGTTGTACTTAGAAACAGAGGGTCATGGTTCAAGTCCAGCCATGAACTCTGACATTGCAGCTGACACGTGACGTTACAGAGTAATTGAATTGTCATGTAAGGGTGTGGTTGTTTCAGAAAATTAGATTTTTCATTTTGCTTCTGCATTTTAAAACACAAAGGTTAGGTTTAGGCACTGATTTGGAAAGGATGTCTTTTGTAAACGTCTCGTTTATATTTTATTACGCTATTGGTTAGTTTCAGGCAAAAGTTTTACATTAGGGAGGTATGTTTTACAAACATCAATCTATAATTCACCTTAAAACTTCACTCACTTTTGGCGCCCCCAGCTGGACATTTCACTGGAAACCTGCAGCCAAACATGATATACAGCATGAACATCATGTTCATGTATATTTCTGGAGATCAGACTGCTTCCATTGTAAGTGCCTTAGTAACTGCAATTTTTACCTTTTTTTAATAAACAAGGGACGAATATAATTATATATATATATATATATATATATATATATATATATATATATATATATATATATATATATATATATAAAAACTTAGCTTAACCTGTATTGAACCCAGAAGTCTTTTTTAATAAGATGCATAATTTTAACTATAGAGGAGATGACCATAAAGCATTCAAGCTTGCAAGCTCTGGCCATCAGTCAAAGACCATATGCACCTCCCTTCCACTTATGCAGCCATTAACACTTGCATGCATTTTCACTTTATCAGGGTAACATTAAAATGGGGTTGTTTCGCCATTCGCTGTCTTCTAATGTGTCTCTCTGTGTGTATCAGACCTACGATTGTGTTTTGTCAATTATTGACTTGTGAAGCTGGCTCTCATTCCATCACATGATATCTACTGAATAAATTCTTAATGGTTTCCTTTTTAATTATATCTGGTTTGCAGATGGCTTTGTGTGACAGCACACAAAACAAGATGTCAGTGCCTCTGTGGATCTCATTGCATTTTTATTCGAAAGGGTAGTGGAGTGTAACGTCTGGGGTAATATATCTGTTGTCTACCAGCCAGTTTGTGTAAATGGTTGGGGGAAAAGAATGAAGAAAAAAAAGAGAGAAAATAGGGCCATTTGCTAGGTTTGGCAACCATGTTACTATGGTAACCAGCACACATGGGATAACAGGTGTAGGAAAGGAAACGTGATGCAAGCGTAGGACAAACAGTGCGCAGGAATGAAGGGTGGGGGACATTATACTGACATGAATTGGTGGTCATTGTAAATCTTTCATAGTCCCTTATCAACAGGATAAAATCAGGAAAAAAGCACACTATTTTGGACCTTTATTCATGCGTTATATTTGTTTAAATGTGTTAAAAATAATGTTAGAATTGTTGTTGATGAGAATTATTGAAAGGGATAGTTAACCCAAAAATTATTTATTTTCTGTGGAAGACAAAATGAGATTGTTAGACAGAATATAAGGAACTGACAGCCTCAGTCACCATTCACTTACATTGCTTATTTTTTGGGTAGAAGTGACTAACATTCTGCATAACATCTCTTTTGGTGTTCTGCATTAAAACGAAAGTAAAAAAGGTTTGCACAGACATGAGAGTGAATAAATTATGTCAGAATTCTCATTTTTGCTAACACCTGTTGACTTATCAACTCGTTTGAACTTGTTATTTAGACAAAAGCCATACTTCAACACCACTCTTTTGTCTTGCTTGTGGCTTAATCCAAGTATAGATTTGTAGAAATGGTTTGACACACTGAAAGAACCCATAAACCCATTTTTATTTACCTCAAAGGAAATTGGTCTTAATCCTCAGAAGCCTTATTTTTCCTCATCGGAAATCTGTGGAGGGCTCACTGTACCTCCTGCCACACAGATGCAAATCATTATTGTAGAGCTAAAGACCAAATCACACAACCAGAATCTGCAACTGAAAACCACTAGGCATGCAGACACATTGTGTGAGGCACTGAGTCCTTTTGCTTTGTTTTTTCTATAATTAAATAATTTTGAGTTGTCATTTAAGAGCAAAAATCTCTCCAATGCCCCACCCTATTTCAGAGCTTTGAAATTATCTAGTACATAGCCATTTGTCTGGGTGGATAGGGGTCTGTCTGGTGTAGGGGAATTTTTGAAGGGTTGATCTCTGATTTATTTTTACCCCTTACCCAATTAAAACACATGAGCTGAATTATCGGTACAGTGGTGTGTTGGGGAAATCCAGTCTCCTGATGGAAAATAGCTACTTTACTTTCATGTGCATGTTTGGTTCTTCAAACAGCAGCCACTGAAGCTTCAGTTGGTTTGCATAAGTTTGTGATAATTTGATAAATCTGCATCATCAATGCTGACTAAAGCCTTTTTATTTAAGGGGAAATATTTGCTCCCTGCAAATCTCCAGGCATTCGTACCAATATTAGGGCACCCCCCCAACCATATATATCACATTGCATTTACTTTGATCCCATATTAGACCAGTTTAGCCTTAGATAACTGTTAGATAACAGTTAAAAAAAAGAAATTCACTTTGGGTGGTATTTGTTGCTCCTACATTCAATATATTTGGAGCATTTCTGCCAATTCTTGACAATTTTGCCTCCAAACCTGGTTATTACTTACCCTGGCAATTACTTACCCTAGTGCAAATCTTGATAGCCATTTCCAGGACTCAAGCAGGGGTTTGGGCAGCCTTGATTGGCAATACACACTTTGCATTGAAATAATTCTAATGACAGCATCTGAAAAAAATAGAAATCAGTGCTTTTCTGGTGCATTTGGAATGCCATTTTCTGGACTCACCATTTGGTATCACAGTAAAACTGGTAGTGGGACAAGGCTTTTGAATGTATAGCCAACCAGTGAAAATGTCACCTAAACAAAAATCCTGGCAAGCTTAGCAGAAAAACAAAAAATGGAATGTAAAGCTTTTTGATCGCTAACATATAATAGGAATTTAACCTTGCTATGAAAAATTGCATAAAACTTTGATGTTTTTTATCAACCTCTGATTAATGGTTGCAGTCTTGCAGCTTTTTTCAATCTAAAAACGAGTGCTATCAAAGCAAGACTGATTCTAAATGGAGCAGTGCTCTGTAGATGCCAATGAAGTCAGATGGTGACTTGAGTGGTTGTAATTTTCGAACTGGATTACCTCATCTGTTAAAGAATCACTTCCTTCCTTTGGAGATTGTATAACAGGAAGCTAACACCTCATGCTGATCGGAATATGCAGTCTGGGCCGCAGTGCTGTTTTGATGTTTATCAGCAATCAAAAAAATTAGCATTCCTAATGGGAACATTCATTGTTATACACAAACAATATAATAAGGAACCCAAGAGGCGAAGCTAAGAGCTAACCAACATCTGGAGTGTGTTTGGTGGGAAAATATTTGTGTAGCTGCTTGAAATTTAATATTTTGGGTGTATAATTTTTTTTCCTGGTCTCCCCTGAAAAAGAAATATGCACATGATCATTTTTTTTATACAGACTGCCATTTTTTTTTATCTCTCTCTTGTCAGCATTTGTCATTGTTACGCTGCCGGGGAGAGAAGACTGCAAGAGTGATGAGAAGAAAGAAAAGGGAATAAGGGGGAAAAATAGTGAAATCGTTCAAATGTCTTTGGTATTTCTAATCTCCTGGCTCTGCAGATAACTGAATTGCACAAAAAGGCAATTTGACAATGCATCATTGGGTGTTTGTTGTTGTTTGTTTCCATAATGCGCCTAATAGAGCAGGAGATAAGACCAGACACTCCAAGACCAAGAACAGACCCCTGAACAGACCCCTGAAGATCCAGACCAATGCAAAGACCCCCAAGACTGAATTTTGTTTAGCTGAAATCAGTCTGTGCCTATGAAAATTCGAACCAATGCCCCAGTGGCCGAAACTGAAAGTATTGTTTAACGTATGAGTACATGTGAACTGCAGGCAAAATTCCAAACCACTAGCAAAGATATAGGCAGCCTCTAACCTAAACCTTTCTCTTACCCTAACCGTGAGTGGAAGTGACTCCTCCTTTTAGAGTTGGTGCAACCCTTTTTTGGAGTCGCTCTGCCTGGATTACCCACCTAACAGGGAACGTTCCAACAACTTTGGCTAACATTATTTAAAGGTTTGGGGGGGAAAAAATTATATAAAACGTTAATGGAACATCCTTATAACGTTATTAACCTTAAAAAACGTTCTACTAATGTTAAGAAAACTGGACATTTTCATGTTCCCACAACCAAATACTAACGTTAGGAAAACGTTCTTAGAACATAAAATTGTTAGCTGGGTAACTACGCCCTCTTTTGGAGATTCTGCCCCCATTTGGAGATCTCAGGCCTGCAGCAACATCAACTTGAGTTTCCTGGTAAAATGTCCAGAGATTTGCACCAAATTAGGTGCCAAAAGTAGTAAAGTAAAGTTGTTATTAGTTGTAAATTTAGTAATAGCAAATTAATTTCTTGCAAGACTTTCCCAGATTGAAATGCCCCTTCTAGACACAACTGCCATTGTGAGACTCTACAATACTGCCCCAGGTTCTCAGTTGCCCCTGATCCATACTTTTTCTAATGTTTGATATATTATGTCAGCATTCCTAAAACGTAAAGAGCTAAAGGGCACTTTCTGGTCCAGCTTGTGGTCTGTAGAAGTTGCTTCCACTGGTCTTTGTTTCTCTACACTGAGTTTGAAGTTCCAGAGATTAGTTTTAGAGGTCAGAGGTCAAAAAGATATCAGGGTTAAACACATTCTAATAACTCTAATAGCTCTTGTAATCACCTTTGTGAGTCCTGCAAGAAACTACTGGATAAATAATTTGAGGTGCCAGAGTTGGAGCCTTGATCTAGTGATCTTTGTTCTCGAGACCTCTTAAGACTGTGACCTTGGTCTGGGTCTCAATAATCTTTGTCTAGGGTCTGGAAATCAAAATGTAAAGTCTTGGTATGGATCTAGGTTGGCTTGGTATCTTGGAGAATTTGCCAGAATTTCATGGCTCTGAACATCTTCTTAACCACTGTGCATATATTATACATTTCCGCGCAACATGATCACACGGGAACTCTACATATTGATACTGAACATCAACCCCAGTCTGCCGAGTTACTACAATTGCCATTGTTTACTGATACTCGTTGTGCAGAGACACAGGTTCTGATCCCATGGAAAACAGGAAGTAATTACATTCAATTCATCAAATTACATAATCAAATTTGAGCAAGATTCTAATGTTTATCCTGCTAATCCCACCAAGATTACAAATTTATGTATTAATTGACGGTTACGTTTAGGGTTAGGGATGGGGTAGAGTTAGTTTCTGTGTAACTCCAAATAAATTAATGTTGCATCTCTCTCTCTCTCTCTCTCTCTCTCTCTCTCTCTCTCTCTCTCTCTCTCTCGACTACCCACATCAAAGGTTCCCTTCTAGACACAACCCACAATGTATTGGCTCCCTGGAGTGCACTGTCTATCCTCTCACATAATGCTGAGTTGTTCCAAGCAGAACTTGCATGTAGGCCTTAAAGCATAGTTTTTAACAACAGTATTCACCAACACATCCAGATTAAAGCGTGTCATCTGCTACCACAGTGGTTAAGTCAATGAGGAAATAGCACATCATCTCTTGGAACACTTACTGTTGATGTAGCAGAATTGCTAGGGTTAAGCTTTTACTGTAAATGTACTCCAAACTTTTTCCACCTTCTAGAATCACCCTTTGTGCCCAGAACAATCCACTCATAGAAAAATCAAGAGTGTTCCCAGCTGCTGTCACCTCTTGTGATGTTCTTCTCATAAACTTTTCCCTTCTCCAGCCTGAACAAGTCAGAACTACAGAGCCGTTTGCACTGCTTTTGACTTTTGATAAAGTCTTTGATGTCACCAGGCACCTCTGTGATTTAATTTAGGCTGTGCTCTGAATAGGCCTGAAACTATCAGTCCTCTGCATTGCTTAGCCTTTTTAAACACTGCCTTAAGCTAACCACATAATACCTCCTGATGTAAAGGTGCTGAGATTTTCTTCTGCTCTTGCGAATATACTTTTAAGATATCGCACACAAACAAATATTGAAGTGGCACTCAGTCCCTAAATGTTCAGCACACGGTGGACACCTGGATGGTCAGTTTGATAGTGTGACCCTGGGTTACTTCTTTTCATCACGTAAACATCACAATCTTTGTCTGAAAAAGAGCTCAAAGGTATTTTCTGACACTTAAAGGGCCCTTGTCATATGGAAACAATATTTTCACAAGCTGATCACATGCCACCAATGTCATATTCATCTTAAACAATCTTTGAAATATGAAAGAGTGGGAAGCTCCCCCAAGCAAAACGTTCCCCTAAAATGGAAAAATGCCACACAACCTCCTTTTCAATGTAATTAGTATTTTCTATTTGTTTGCTTAACAGTCCAACAGGGTCCATGGCAAATCTGTTTATACAAATTTTACACATCGGATGCCCCATTTGTCTCATGGACATGGGCTCTAGCAGTATAGATTGAGTACCAAACCCCAGCCCAGAGCAACGCTCAGATCCCTGGGCATTACTCCACAAAAGTGCCCTTTATTCATGAAGATTGATGAACGAATGATTATGATTATTGATGAAAATGGCTCTTAATTTAAATGGTTTCTTTTTGTTGTAAAGCTGAATTTATTTTATGTTTAACTGAAAAGATAAACATTTTCAAGTTAATAAAAGAGATTGGTCTTGTTTTGTTGGTTGATGTATAGAGTGAGGTCTCTACCCGGTCGTATTTAACTCCCACTAAAACTGGATGCTGTGATTGGGCCGTCATTTCCCATAAACACCCTTTGAAACGTCCCTGATGCTAGCCATGGAAGTGCAGTTTTGCACAAACCAGCAAGCCCCAGTGGGAATTATGGGATGCTAAATGTCTCTTCACAACAGTAGAATATGAGCATGTCTAAATTAAGCCATTTTAAATGAGTCAAAGAGAGCATGGTCAAAGCAACCATTGAAGATCAGACCCCTCTAAACCCCAGTGAGATAAAAAGCTCAAGGGCATCATAGCCAGACAGACAGACAGACACTTTAAGGCTTTCTCTATCTCTGTGAAATGAAAGTCTAGCAAATTCTCATCTTGGCTCCATCTGACAGGTAGAGAAAGATGGGTGTAAATGTATGTCTCTGTGCATTAGTCTCCAGTGATCTAATTTGGCCTCATTTTTGGCATGGTGGGTGAAAGGCAAAATATATTTGCTTTTGTTGGAATATATCTTTAAAACATGTGCTGCAGTGATTTTTAAGGTTTACGGTACAGAAGTGTATTTATATATGGGCCTGGGACTATGTTTAGGTCAAATTATGGTGATGTAGGGAAGCTTGGCTGCTGGGCATTATCAGGTCACTGTGTTAATTTAGGAGGAAACAGCTTGGGAGAGAGTTTTAGCTTACCTGTTTATACTCTGCACAAGATTGGCGAGATACAGTGCGAAAAAAGAGTCTTCTTGACTAATAATGAATGGTTGAGGGAATTACTCACACTTTCTCTTTCTAAGGAGGTCAGAGGATTACTATGGGTGCTTTCACACTAGTACTTTTGGTGCGCACTAAGGGTTGAATGACATCAAATTTCGTTTTGCTTGTGTAATGTGAATGCTGTTTTCCAAATTCAGGTCCACACCCGGGTCAGCTTGAAAAGGTGGTCTGGGGTACGGTTCATGTGAACTCTGGTACGATTTGCTGCTAATATGAATGCAATTGTACCAAATCGCAGAAGTGAACTGATTGTGTTGACATATAATTTGAGTCTTTGCAGGCTCACGATAACAATTATTATGTTATAATGCATTTCTCATTACCTGCTTGTGTCCAAATGTACCGCAGCTCACATTCTTCACATCTCTTGCAACACATCCGCGGGCTCACGGCAGACAAGTGCTAATATTCATCACATCATTGCACATTCAATGCATCCGCGGGAGATAAACACATGTGTTGTTCTGTGCATGGCAAGTTTTTGTGGTAAATGCAAAGAGACAAACTTTAAATCTTCACTGAATTTAATACTACCTCACTTTCTCGAGTTGTTACCTAGTAAAAGTGGTAAACAGCTGCCGCTTGTCTGCACATTGATAACATAATTGGACTGCGGTATGCCCCCAAATAATATTATGTTAATACATACCAGTGCAGGCAGTGAGAGTGGGAGGAAACGAATTCGGGTTCAGTCCAAGCAATCGAACCCTATGAATATGACCTATCTAGTTCTATCTTGTCTATTTTGTTTACATCCATTGAACATACCCTTGCTTGGAGGGTAAGAGCTTTAAAATAGAGCATGTTTCAATGGTGCAGATGAGTCTCTAAAACATGAACAGCGCTAGTCCTGGCTTGCTATGGGCAATTTACAGATTACTGAGAAAAAAAAAAAAAAACATCAGCCTTTGTTTTGATTGAAGATGGAAGAGATCTATACTGATCCAAAACTTTCTGGTTGAGTTCAGTCTCGTCAGACCACAGCTTTGAAGGTAGGAAAAGATTTTTTTTTCCAAGAGGTATCTGTGTATGGAGCAACAGTTTCCCTTAACTGTGTCCTAAATGTAGTGAAGACATTGTCTCTTTAGGCAAAGACCTTGGGATCTTTTGGCATCGTTTCCTGAGTCTTACCAATGTACAGCTCCTTTTGACATTGGTGGTCCAAGATGTAAAGAGAGTGCTGAGTATTTCATTACTCTTTTATGTGTCAGTCAATAAGATGTGGGAGAGAGAAGGAACGAGAAGTAAAAATAGGCTCCAGTGCCAACAATGAGAAAATAGATTTCCTTATAAACAAGGTAAATCATTTCATATTGGGCCATTCAAACTGAAAGCGTTTGTGGCACGGTGGAGGGCGGGACCGGCGCGTGATTGCGCACGCCCGGTCCCGTATCAGGCTAAATTGAGCCGTCAAGAGGGATAAAGGCCACTCGCAGACGGTGATCGGGAGAGAGAGCTTAATCAGCAGACATGTCTGCTGTCCTATATGTTTGTTTTAAGTTCTTCATTAAATTATTATTTATGTTGACAAGCCGGTTTCTCGCCTCTTCCTTGCCCGTAACCTGAACTGTCTTTACATTGGTGCCGAAACCCGGGAAGGAAGAGGGATGCGCCGTAGCGGAGTTCTCGCCACTTCTCAATTGAGCAGCCGCGGCCATCTGCCGGGGGACGGAGGAGCCCAGCCACCTGGACGCGGAGGAACGGCCGCCGACCGCGAGGGGAGGAGGGGCTCCTGGCCGACCGCCTGGAGCGGTTAGGACCGCTGCCAGGGGCAAGGAAGAGGCGAGAAACCGGCTTGTCAAC
The DNA here is from genome assembly GCA_032164185.1 of Moxostoma hubbsi. Taxonomy (NCBI): domain Eukaryota; kingdom Metazoa; phylum Chordata; class Actinopteri; order Cypriniformes; family Catostomidae; genus Moxostoma; species Moxostoma hubbsi. Next base: position 17,184,018 of record JAVLUX010000038.1, read on the forward strand.
ATAAATAATAATTTAATGAAGAACTTAAACAAACATATAGGACAGCAGACATGTCTGCTGATTAAGCTCTCTCTCCCGATCACCGTCTGCGAGTGGACTTTATCCCTCTTGACGGCTCAATTTAGCCTGATACGGGACCGGGCGTGCGCAATCACGCGCCGGTCCCGCCCTCCACCGTGCCACAGCGTTCTTAGGTTAACAAAAGCATAATGATTGGAACAGAATGCAGGTGTCTCGAGACCTGGATCTTAACTTGCCGTAAAAATGCTCCTGTGCAAGACACTTAAAAAAACGCGCGATGAGGTGCAACGGTCTACCACATGGGTTTATATAGAAAAACAAATATGAAACAGAGCAGACTGATGCAACAATGTGTTCTTTGTGAACAGCATAATGGTGCTTCTACATGAGATGCTGAAAAAAATGGTCAAAAATGCTCGTCTAGGACATTTTAACATATAGGAAAACAATTACAGTGAGAGATATATGTATCTCAGATCCACATTAACTTGAGAACATCTCTGTTATTAAAATGCATCAGAAAACATGAGAAAATTGCATAGCATTCTCAGATTTCCCCTTTTTCAGGTAGGTTACGGAAATGTGTCAGGCCTGGTTTGCCATCAGCAATCTGCAAAGAGGGATAGTCAGCCATTAAGCTGGGCTGAGGCCAGGTGCCCATGCTCTGGGCAGTGTTACTCCACACTCTACTGGGACAGTGCCCAAAAAAAAGGGCATTTAGCAGGTATACCTAAGTTATAACTCCATCTGACAGTTTTATCCTATGGGCCTCTTTCTCTTTTTTTCCTCAACTTCTCTCTTTCACTCCACATACTCTCTCCTTTTGTCTCTTTTATCTGTCAAGAAAATGTATGTTTGAGGGTTTCTTTCCCTGCAGAAAATATCATGAATTACTCTGCTGATCCAAGCTGGGCAATGCTGCTTAGTTCTGGTTTGGTGCTGGTCTACAAGCATAGCCATGTTGTTCACCAGCAAAAAATGGTCGTTCTGATTAAGCGTGTTGACCATGGCTTGCTGGTAAAGACAGTTAAGAAAGGCAGAAATATACCTTGGTTGTCAAAAAACGAACAACATGTGTTACACTAATTTCGTCATCAGCACAGTCTGCATGGACTGTTCACTTGTGGCATACAATTTCTCTGACAGTCCTCATCTGTTTTTACTGTGTTGAATGAATTAGTATTCTCTTGCAATCAAAAGAGCATACTTTGCAAGGCTGAGTGCTCAGCCGTGTAAAGATGACCTGGAACATGTAAAAAGTATACCAGAGCCTAAATCCTGATAGTGACACCAGCATACCAGCAGCCCATGTTTGGGACTAGCATCTAAAGCACAACATGCATTCCAAAGATGGCCACCAAGTGGACTGACTTGCTAAAAGACTTAAGTAGGAATCACACTTTTAGATTTACTTGAAGGTGAGAAATTACTAAATGTTGTGCTCTTTAAATCGAACCCTGCTCTGGGTGAGTGGTATGTTTCTGTAGCCACAGGGAGTCTCTGCCTTTCTTTCTCTATCTGTTTCTTTTCTTCCCTCCTGTTATTTCTCTTTCACACAAAGGGATGCCATGATGCTTCAACAGCCTGACTGAAAAGGTACCATAGATTGCAGGTTTTTTTCAGTGGTAACCAAAGAGCTAAAGTAGAGCACATTCCAAGGGAAAAGAGCCTGCTTCAGTACTTTATCAGAATAAAACTGATTTGATTTCAAAGGGTTTTTATGGTGATTTACAATGCCTGTCACAGCAAGGTGGCTGATCAGTTTTACTTAGACCTCCTCCATTTGTTATCAACTCATGCTACAGGCACAAACACATAATAAACACATATACAGTATATAAAGGAAATATCTTGTAGAAAACGAGTTTTCCCTTGCTTTTTTTAAACCTTGTAGACACACACAAAGTATGCAAATATGCAGCTCCCTCCCCAGTCTACACAGAGATTTTTTTTATAAGAAAATAAGTTACAAAAGTGGTACTGATTTCACATACATATTCAGCATTCAGCAACCTCTTGGTTGAGTTGTTAATCATTTCAATTACAAAGAGGATAGCCAACCAAAACAGAGCTCATTTACATATAGAAGCATTAAATACTGTTAAATTCAGTGGCAAAAACTACCTGTGGTCTAAAACTAAATTGTAACATTTTGTGGTAACTTTCACTCATACTTATTTCACTCTCACACTTCATGACTCTGGGGCCTTGCTGGTTGTTATCGATTTAAGTTCAGGCTAACTAAATGACAGCAGACGCCTGGTTCTCCGCTTTCCCAGTAGAGGATCGGCCAGAGTTTCACATCTATGAAAGTGTACCCGCTTGATATGTGTGCGATGTAAGATCTGGAGGATGTTACATCTTCTGCCAAATCATAGAGCAGACTAGTCTGTAAAATCAGACAAGCTCAAAACAGCTTTTAGCTGCAAATCCTGTTTGAATAACGTCTACCGGAAATGCTGATTGCATTGTATGCTAGATAATAAACTCAACACACTATGTTCGAACCATTGCTAGATATCTTTGGATTTTCTGTAATGAAACACACATTAGGATTTGAGCTTGTACATTTTTTGCTTCTTATAGGATTTGTGCATCAAATGAAGTGTTTTACTAAATGGCTACATTCACAAAGCAGCAGAATACAATTGTCAGTCCTTTATTTGAGTGCATTATTCAGTTGCGTTCACATGCAGTTTGGTTATTTACGAGAGTGACAACTGCATTATATAACCAAACTTACACCTGTACATTTTCAGGACTCACAACTGTAATACGGTTTCCAACCCCAAACATTGTCTGTGTGAATTTGGCCAATGATTTGGCCTGATTTAACATAGTATTTCATGTAATTTCTTAAAATTCTGCTGCTTGATTTCCAGCCTAACAGTCATAGTTCCATTGAAGTAAAATTGTCTGAAACAAAATGAGGCTGTATACAGTATACTGACATAATTTTTATTTTGGGTTGAACTATTCCCTTAATAAACTCAGCATGTCACCCATCCATTGGGGTGGAGCAGCTTTTTCTATTATACCAGGCTTTGCTCGTCATTTCAGCAAGAAAATATTATGTGACATGACAGTTGGAGAATAACTTTTGCAGCCATCTAAATGTATTCAAAGGAGCATCCTCATTTCTAAATCAGTGCACTGTAAAGTATAAATAACTCTATATCAGTTTCACAGTAATTGTTTCCTAATTTTTCCACGTTGGATCTCATTCCTTGTCAATTCAATCTGAAACTGTGGACAGCAGTGGGGTTTTAAGGTTATAAACTTGAGAGGGAAAACCCCAGCCTTTTCTTTAGCTCCCCACACAATGTACCATATTGCAGCTGTCACCCTGCCCTACCCAAATTCTGTCACCCTCTTGAACCCATCACGCACACACCAGGTGGAGTGATCACTGCCTCCAGTACTTTAGAACACTTGGATGTCTAGTCGGTTTTAGTCCAATTGCTCTCTGCCATCCCTGCTGAGACAAAACTAATGAAGATAGATTTAGTTTCACTATTAGACTAGGCTTTATCAAGACTCTTTACAATCAGGGTTTACAAAATCCATAATATTTGCAATACAGATCGAATTGGATAGTACTACTTTATTAGATGTTTACAATGCATTCTCCCAATGGAGGAAAATTGTATTGCTCAGAGTTTGCTCATTTTCATAATTTAGGACAGTGGTCACCAATTAGCGGACCGCGGTCCAGGACCGGACCCCTGCTTGGTTTCATCTGGAGGCAACATGACAACAGTTGCCCCATCTTACTGTTTCTACAGTTTAAGTGAGAAACGTGTCAAAACTACGGAGCTGTAATACACACCATGCTAATACATTTTTCTCTACCGCCAAACGCACTTTATCCATGAGCATTGCCTCTCTATCCCCACTATAGGCATACATAAGGTGCTGCATAAACCTTATGAGTTGCAGGTGTGGTTATTTTAACAACAATAGTGGAGACATGGTGAGAAGCAATATAGATATATACTAGCACCTTTCGCCTAAACACATTGCAGAAAACAAGAATGAAGCAAAGTGAAACTATCTTCATCCATCTGATATATGAATCTGAGGGTCCAACTAAGGCCGTTTTGTAATAGGACAATTTAACGTGATGCCTATAATGTTTTTTTCCTCATCTATATATATATATATATATATATATATATATATATATATATATATCAAACAGTATTTTTATGCTGTACTGTTTTGTAAATGTTTGTTTGTGTTAGTAGATTGTCACTTTAAGGAATATCTAAAAATGGTCCATTCATTACAAATACATTTGATACATTTTCTTTCAGAGGACACCTCTGAACCCACATATAGTATTTTTTGATCTATCAAAAGGTCTCCTATGCTTACTGTTGAGATCTTTTCTGAAAATCTTTAGGAGACACATGAGATTACTGAGGTCCTTTTCACAGGAGAAACATCTGAGAAGCAGGAGACTTTAGCAAAGTCTCTATTTTTTCCCCATTGATCACATTGCTGTCTAGGAGAAACAATTGAGAAATTAACAAAATCTCATTTGTGATTTGTGTTTCCTATCAAAATGGTCTATTCTTTGGTGGATCCTAACTGTTGCAACACATTCCATCTTCTCTCTGGAATATTTTAGAAAATTATTTTACTGTAATTACTACCCTTAAGCCTTCCACTTACAATGTTGTTTCTCGGCTAAAAGGAGCGAGGGCTTGAGATCAGGGTATGGAGTTGAATGGAGCTTGGGGCCCCTCTCCTGTTTCTCCAGAGTGGGTCTGTTTTGGCAGACATGTGTAAATATCTTTACATATCTGTTTTATCAATCTGCTCTCATGGCTGAGGCTCTCCTCACACAAGGTGCTGATTGGAGACCCATGGCCATCTGTCAAGCCTGGGTTTCAACAATTGGATTTCGCAAACAAGACTGCCGGTGCTAAACAGTTTTGCTCTCTTCCCCCTTTTCCTATGTCAGGTACTGTGGAATAGACAAGCAAATGTATTACATAAGTATACAATAGCTGAAACAAGTTAAGGTGGAATTTACTGACAAATACAATTAAATAAACAGTTGTTTGAACCAAAAATGTAGGATATCTTTAACAATGTGGGGTGACTCCAGGAGAACCCCAACTGTGCTAAAACGATGACCTAGGGTTTGAGTATGATTTAAGGTTAAGTGTTTCACATTTTGGGAATGTGACAGCAGGGTCACTCGGGTTAGGCAAGTGGCAAAAGATAGCATAACACCCAAGGTTCTTGTCTGCTGATCAAATTACAATCACAGCTTTGGGGGCAAAAGTCAAAGGTCAAAGTGTGAGGGCTGGAATGCAAAACATTTCCAAAAGAGCTGCTCTAATGTCAGTATTACTCTTCCTTCCCTCTACCCTGAACCATTGAAGACGAGACATCAAAACTGGTCGCAAATCAGTGCCAAAGGCTTTTTTCTGCCAATAATTTAAAAGTCCAGCAATTACTCTGTTAACATGACAGCTAAACACCACTCTCGGGTCAGAAGATGCCATTCATAAATGCCTCCCTGCTGCTAACATGTCTTTTAATATGGCTGATCCAGCATGACGCCTTGCACTTGCACAGAATGCAACATAGGGCATCACTGAATCTCTAAAGATTCGAAGTAGGGCTGGGCAATATGAAGGTATGTATATGTGTCAGCCAGTAGAGATTCTGCTATACCTGCTATACCACTGACTTGCACACATTGGCTTCCAATTATAAGAAGCCAGTCAGATATATTATGTATTACTGTTTATGAGTCTTGTTTTTAACTCTTTTGTTTTTAAAGTTGTTGTCATTCTGAATACTAATGCTAGAACTTATCTATCCAAAATATAAAGTTACTATTTATAATTTTTTAAGGATTTAAAGCTGAAGTATGTAACTTTTTTCTGAGTTAAAATACTTTCTACTATCCCAGCTTTATAAACAGCTTTGCCAACACCCCTTACACTCATCACACCCTTACACACTCTCTAATTCACTATGAACAAATAGGCCATACTTAACAAAATGTGATAACTGTTTAATGTTGTAATAAACAAGACCACTATAACAAACACACTGGATAGAAAGCACGATTACAAAAAATAATTCATTTGTAATCAGATTACACACAGTACTGTAAAACATTTAGGTTGAATTTTTACTGTGTGATAAAGTTCATACAGAAATACAAGATTTTGGTCATTCTGCTCACCCATAGGTGGATAGGCCAAAGAATTCTGGCTTAGTTACCTCTCTTGCTCCTGATAACTGAAAATGGCAGAACAAACTTGAGCCAGCCCTGAAATTAATCTGTTTTTGTTGCTTGTTTATGGACTGTGGTTTTTCATGTGTCTGGAAGTAATCTCTGTTTTGAAACCTAAGATGTAAGTAATGGGTTGACATTGTTCAACTTGTTTTCTTCCCTGTTTGAGTGAATGTAACTCTCAGCATCTCTCTTTTTTTGTTGTTCTCCATATAGCATGATTACCATCCCATAGAGAAGTCTTCGTTCTTTGAACAGGGACTTATGAATCTTTGACGTGTCTTACATAGAACAGCGTCTGCCTCAGCTGTCATAACTTTGTGACTAATCTAAAGTGGAATGCCGCAGCTGAGCAATAAGAGTGCAGAGGGGAGAATAAAACAAAAAACAGAACAAAGAAAAAATGAAACAAACAGATGTAGAGGGAGAGACAGAGCCATGTGAAAGCCGGCATCAATGTGCAGTCCAAGAAAATGAATAAAGACATTTATGGCCCACATGAAATGATTTAATTTAATTAATGTGGATGGTGGTCATAAAAGGGTTTCTTAGTGTCTATGGTGCTACTCTAAATTCATTGCAGTTTTTTGGCCATTAAAAATATGTTTCTGCTGGTTTAAACATCATGCACTGTGAGAATGTTTGAAAATGCATTGTTGGGCTTGAAAAAGATGGCGTACGAGTTGTAGACAAGTTTGACTCCCGTTCCCAAGCCCTTTCATATACTTTCATCTCTAAAAATCCATATTCCCTTCTCCACCTTTTGCAACAAGTTTATATAACTTGTGAACATCGCATGACCTTCGCAGATATGGCTTCTAAGGCTGCAAAGCCAAATTAAAAGATACTGCACCTAAGGACGATGTAGCCACTAGCGATGTGAGCATGGCTGCACTGACCAACATGCTGGAGGGCCACAAAGCAGAACTTTCTGCTGAATTTAAGACAACCATCTCTGCCCTTGATTCTAAAATTGACCTGGTGCAAGCGACTGTGTGTAATCACTGTATTACTTCGCTGGAGTCCAGTGCCGACTCGTTTGATGAAAGGCTGTCATCCTTGGAAGCTACGTGTGCAGAGCTAGCTGCTAGCAATGCCAAGCTGAAGGCCAAAGCAGCGGACCTGGTGGCCCGCAGCCACCGTAATAACATCCGCAGAGTTGAACCCCCAGAGTCGATCGAGGGCTCTCAACTAATTGCCTTTTTCTCCTCACTACTATCCCAGCTTCTGAATGAGCATACACTGCCCACCCCTCCCATTCTAGACCACGCAGACAGGTCACTAACAGCCAAACCGTAGGAGGGCGAGAGGCCTAGGCCCGTAATCATCCGGTTCCACAGCTACCAGACCAAAGACAAAGTCATCCGTTAAGTGTGGAAGAGGAGAGCGGAGCTACGCTATCAGGGTAAACCTATAGCCTTTTATGAGGACTATACAGCCGAAGTTATGGAACAACGGGCAGCCTATCGAGACATCATGGCCAGGCTATACCAGAGAGGACTCTGACCTGCCCTCCAGTACCCTGCCAGGCTGTTGATCACGGCGGAGAACGGTGACAGAGTTCGGCTATCATCCGTTTGCGGTTACGGCTCTGGGTTACTGACCGAAAGGTCGGGAGTTCAAGCCCCAGCACCGTCAAGATACCACTGTTGGGCCCTTGAGCAAGGCCCTTGACCCTATCTGCTCCAGGGGCGCTGTTTCATGGCTGACCCCAGCTTATTTGGGATATGCAAAAAACTGCATTTCATTGGCTCTGTACCTGTACTCTGCACAATGACAATAAAGTTGAATCTTAATAAAGTTGAATCTTAAAAGAAGCCGAGAAGTTCCTCTTGGCCCGAGACACCTAGCATGGTCTGACACGGTAACTCTTAATAGCCTGAATGCTAACTAGCTGTATTGCCAGCTCTGGTTAACGTTAACTGAATAAGAGCCTGGACTTTGGACTTCATTGCTGCATTTTTTTTCTCATGTTGTTGTTCCTCCAATGGTATCCACCATTGCCAACGTGGTAGCATGGTGGATAATTTCTCTAAGCTAGAGCTGGCTGCAGATGTTTCATTTCAGTAGTTTCCTCTTTCTTTTTGTTTTATTTTCTATTTTTCTCTCTATAACGGTTACTATCAATACTGCTATATACAGTGACCTTGGATCTCTGACGTGCCCTACAGTACTATGCACTCCAATGCAAACTTTAATTACCTCAGTTAACTGATACAATATTTGAATGCATATCCACCCTGTTGCTTTAGGGGTGCTGTTCTTTTGTGTATATATGTATATAGGCATATGGGAAAATGCACTTCCAAACTGTTACACCCTAGTGCTTCTTTTGAGATAGGTGTGGGCATTTCCATTTTTCCATTCTTTTAAAAAGTTGGAGTTAGGTTATTATTCTGGGGATGGCAGTTTTTGAAGGGACAGAATTTTCTGCTACTTAGGAATGTATGCAGGGAGATACAAATGTGTAAGGTTCCCAGTGGGAAAATTATTATTATTATTCTTTTTTTTTTTTTCTTTTTTTTTCTTCTCTCCAGCTCAGGCAACTATGCTACAATTTAGGATGCCATGTCAGTGAGTGGTAGGGTGGTCCGTTTCATTTCTTGGAACGTCAAAGGCCTAAACAATACCACTAAAGCCAATAAGGTAATTTCTCATTTACGGCAGCTTAAAGGAACATTCTCTTTTTCCAAGATACCCACCTTCGCACTTCTGAAATCTCACGTATTAAAAGGCCATGGATGGGCCACTTCTTTCATTCTAGATTTTCCGAGAGGGCTAGAGGAGTGGCTATTATTATACACAGGGACATTGCTTTCGAACCCTCCACTGTTATTTCTGATCCCAATAGGTGTAATAGTATCCCAATAATAGCCCAATAATATGTAATAGTATCAGGCAAGTTACAAAGTACTCCGGTGGTCCTGGCCTCGATATATGCCCCGACTTGGGACGACTAGAAATTTATAAATACTTTGATGCTATTCCTAAACCCAATAATCTATCTAATAAAATATCAATCTTGGTTGTGATTTCAATCTGGTTCAGGACACTGAACTTGACAAATCTTCCACCACACGACTTGCTCTGTCAAAATCGGCTGATTGTTCCATGTGGCACAACTGGGCCTAGCAGATCCATGGAGGACCAAATTCCTTAACGGAAAATTGTTTTCGTTCTTCTCGCACGTCCATCGCACTTATTCACGAATCAACTATTTTTTACTTGACAAAAGGCTTCTACACAACATAATTTCCTGCGACTACCACAGCATAGTGATATCTGACCACGCCCCAACTTCCATAGAAATCCATTTTCCTCACGGCAGCCAGCCTCCTAAATTCTGGAGATTCAACTCCCATTTGCTATGCGAGCCCAAATTCTCTGATTTTCTTTCTTCACAAATTCAGTTTTTCTTAGACGTTAATGACATGGCAGACATTAGTAACAACACACTGTGGGAGACCTTTAAGGCTTATGTACGGGGACAAATTATATCTTTTGTATCCTACCTTAAGAAGTCAGAGCAAGCGAAATTAAGAGAAATATCAGATGATACCCAAAGACTTGACATCCAATATTCTGCCAATCCCTCTGCTTTGGTTTATAAAAAGCGGCTCCAGCTTCAATCTGAATATAATTTATTATCAACGGGTAAGGTCGAGAGGCAACTTTTGCAGACGAAACAGCAATTTTTTGAGCAGGGGGACAAGGCGGGCAAACTGCTTGCATATCAGGCTCGAGCGGCCAGTGCTTCTAGACTAGTGCCTAGCATTAAATGCGTTTTCTGATTATTTTGCCTACCTTTACTCTTCTGAGTCCTCCCCTATGGCTCCGTGCTGAGGAAAGATTTGAGGGTATCAGACGTTATGGTATGCCTCATAAACTTGCTTTGTATGCAGATGATCTTTTGTTTTATATTTCAAATCCTGCGTCCTCTCTCCCTGTAATGTTCAGCATTTTAGAAAGATTTGGGAAATACCCCGGTTACAAGCTAAATCTCGGTAAAAGTGAGTATCTCCCAATTAACCCCTCTGCCGAGGAGCTTCCTCAAGATCTCCTTCCTGCTAAAAGGGCCACTGAAGATTTTAAATATCTGGGAATCCTTGTTACCAACTCATCCCAAGAGCTTTTTGCCAAAAAATTTAGCCTGCTTTTAGATCGGTGTAAATCAGATTTTGCCAGATGGTCTTCCCTCCCTCTTTCACTAATGGGGTGGGTCAACCTAGTGAAAATGGTGGTACTGCCCAAGTTTCTTTATGCCCCTATCCAAAAATCTAAGGAGCGGAGGATAATAGAAATGTATTTGAAATTTATATCAACATTTAGTAGAGAAAAACAAATTGAGGTGACAAGTATGCAGGTATGCATGTTTGAACTTCTCTTGCTGATGCATCTTGGTAAAATACCATAGTCTTTATTTCACACAATTTTTTTAAAAAAAGGTATTATAGAGAAGTAACTTAAAGGACAACAGGCGTTTCATTCTATTATTCATACAGTGATGTTTTGAGTGACAAATCAATTATTTTTATTTACTATTGATTCTTCAGTACAACATTATTACATTTTTGTTTTATGAATTATTTAGTTAAAAGCTATGTACATTGTTCCTGATTTTGAATCTGGACATGTTGTGGTAATACGAAATGTACCAGAAAATATAATAAAGCTTTAAATAATTTGTAATGTTTATATGCACGATTGAGCACATGAATATGCAGTATATTGTTCAAGTTTAATCTCCAGAGACCTGAGCGTGGCTGCTGTGCGCATTTTCTATTTCCCTATTTAATTTGCAACTAGTAGCACCTAATAAACAAGCACAAAAAAAAAAGTATTCTAGAGCAAATAGTTTTCCTAAAAAATTTTGTCCACATATGTGGACTGAGGGAATACATTGTGAAAGTTGGGAAAGTCCCAAGCTATAGAAAGTCAGATTTTGTTTTCATCAAATTGTTTATGTTTCCAGGAGTATTGGTTATTCATGCTTTTGAGTCGTTACAGAGCATAATTAATTGTGATTCAAAGTAATGGACAGTATCATCCAATCACTGTCAACCATGTTAAAATGCAATTATACATAATAAATTCTGAATCTATATACTGATTATCATTGTCCTATGTCTAGCAAACATGTTGAGTGATCCAAACATCATCTGCAGCCTGAAACTGAACTTTTTATTGAAAGGTTGGATTAAATGCACTTAGCAGCATAGGAAATCTATAGGACGCTCTCTTTCTCCCTATTCAGTGAAGGACTTAACTTCCAGTGTGCTGTCTGTCTGCACTGGTCTCAGAACAGTTATAAATACAGCTTATTTTCATACTATCTCCATACAAAGCCTCTGAAAGAATATTTTTCATCTTTTGGATGAACACATTGATTCTCTATGCTTATATGCATAGCAAATATAGGAATGTTAATGAATAAATGTGTATTGTACAGTGATTAAAAAAATTAAATATAACAAAATGTATATTTAACTTAAATGATTTATCAACATAAACGTGGCTTCAGAATTTAGATAGATTTTATATTTAATAATGTATATTATCCCTTACATTTACTATCAAAAGTACAGCAATGAGACTGCAGAGACAGTGTACTGAAAGACCCCCCCCCCCCCCCCCCCCCCCCCCACAATCTAAACACAGTACATCACAGTGAACCTCATATTGTCTATTTGACTTCTCACCTTGAGAGAGGCGTTGACTGCTGACAGCTTGGACATCTCATGTGTGTGGAACGGGGGCCTGGGGAGGGAAATTAAAAATAATTTGATTGATTAAACTTCTTTAGTCCCTAGAAAGGACCCTATTTGATATACACAATCTGTTGCAAGCTTGAGTGTTCTGTACGGTTGTAAATGAATGTTCTCTCATTTTACTGACTCTGTGAAGACACCTCATCAGCAGGAACCTGAAGAGCTCTGCTGAGCTGAAGTCATTGATTTTACACTTCTGGTGCTGCCCATGCACTTCTAAAATCCATCGTAACACTTAGCGTAACACAAGAGGATAGAGGTTTTTTTTTTTGGGGGGGGGGGGTGGGGGGGGGGGTGATTGTTGAAGTTGTTGTGGTGTGTTTGTTGTTGTGGTTTGAGAGGTGCATTTAATGGGATTGTTTAACCAAAAGTGAAAATTCTGTCATTTACTCATGTTCATGTTTTTCCAAACCTGTATGACATTTCTTTTTTCTGTGGAACAAAAAAGGATACGTTTTGAAAAATTTTCATGCTGCTCTCTTTCCTCAAATGAAGGTGGATGGTAACCAGGAGCAGTCAAGTTCCAAAAAAGCACCCTAAAGCAACATAAAAGTAATCCAAATGATTCAAGTGAATTCTGAATTTGAAGTCTTCTGAAGGCATACAATTGATAAAAGACTGCAATTTTAAGTTGTTCACAAAAACATATTTTCTGACAGCTGTGTTCATCATTCACTTTCTTTTTATGGAAAATAACAGCTTGACATTGGCTATACATTTCTCCTTTAGCATCCTACAGAAGAATGAAAGTCATACAGGTTTTGATAGACATGAGTAATTACAGAATTTTCATTTTTGGGGTGCGTTGTTCCTTTTATATCATGAAAACAATCTAGTCACTAGATTGACTAGACACTAAATGAACCATAAGAGAACCATTGTTACAAAATGGGAAAAAAAAGGTTCTCAGTAATTTCTTTGACCAAGGGAAGTGACATGCATTAAATCTATGCCTTTATTGACCCCATTGCGTGTGCAAATCAAAAGCTGATGTCATACATTTGTTATTAAAGGTCTTGGCTTAAGAAATGCCGCCAAATCCACCCTTCAAGCCCAAAATCCTATTTGAAGGTGGCCAGATGTGTTTGCAGCTGCAGCTTGTCTTGCCCTGTTACCTGCAAAATAAATGTATGGAAGTCACACAAAGCATAGACTTTGTTTTCGTATCATCAATTTCCATTGCCTCAGTTCAGTTTGTATATCCTTGTTGGCAGATTTGGTGCTTAAACATTTGTAGCCTAAACTAACAGCAGCCAAAACTTGGTGACCTTGGTCTCCGCACTCCTCCCCTGAGGATAGAGGCTTAATTTTTTTTCAGCCACGTGAAGGTAATTTCCTCGACCCTCTTCACGTCAACAGTCATCGCAAGAAGTAGAGGCCAGTACACGAGATCAGCAGAAGCGTATACATACTTGAAACTGTAGACTCTCTGGAAACCCTGAGAGCTAAACAAAGACACTGTCCTCTTCAACACTGTCCACTTATAAGTCCATCGGTGAGAGCAGTACAGTGGGATCCGAAAGTCTGATATCACATTTTTAAATCTATTTAAATTTGAATATAAATATAGAATATAAAGGTATGGTATGATAGAATTTTGGTTATTGGCGATTGGTTAAACTTTACATTCATGTTCCCTTTTGTTAAGAATTAATAAAAGAGTTCATTATTGACTAATAAGTCATTTACAAATGCATTTGAAATTATTGACATGCAGTTAGAACAACATTAATAAAACATTTAATGCTAAAACACTTTTCACCAGTTCTTCATCCTCATTCACATAGGTATTAAATGTTGGCGACTCCTGAATAAATACTTCATATGTGTCCATTTTACATTTACATTTATGCATTTGGCAGATGCTTTTATCCAAAGCAACTTACAGTGCATTACAGGGACAATTCCCCCGGAGCAACATGGAGTTAAGTGCCTTGCTCAAGGGCACAATGGTGGTGGCTGTGGTGTTCGAACCAGTGACCTTCTGATTAGCAGCCCTGTGCTCTAGCCACTAAGCCACCACCATAACATAGCTTACCGTTAACCAGGCATTGCATGAAAGTCCCCCTTTTTTATGCATGTTTTTATAATCACATATCATTGATTTATAATGCATTTGTAAATGACTTATAAGTCATTAATGAACACTAAACAAAGGAAACATTAATGTAAAGGGTTACCGAAATATTTATGATTCTGCACTATTTCTAGATCATTAATCACACATAATCCACTCACATTGAAGCACACAAGTTGCTCTTTGGAACCCTCACAAATCATGCTGGAAAAACATTAATCATCAAGTTGTGAAATCCATATCAGCTTAAGTGCATGTTCTCATTAAAGCAAAAGAGGAGCCTACCAACAATACTTTTTATGTATTTTTTTAATGAGAAAAATGAAAAACAGTATTTTCACTAGTGGTCTGAAACTTTTGGTCTCCCACTGTATGTGCCTGTGTCTGTGCTGGTATTTATTTCTAAGCACATATTAATCTCAGTTTGTGACTGTTTATGTGCAGATGTCTTGTGATGTTGGATGCACAAATTAATCTCTTAATCGTCGCACCTATCTTGATACTGACATCATGCTTGGATAAGGAAATATGTAAACTGTTTGGAAAAGTACTCTTGATGGTTTACCTTATAGATTCCCTTCCCTCTTGGGAAATTCTCTTACAGTTCTCGCTGTCTTATCTGTCCAGTATCAGCGCCGTCAAGCTTCGGCAGCACTGATGCGGCACTAACTGTAATGCTGCTGACAATATCTCTCCATGGTAACCTGTCCGGGGGTAACAATCTCCTAGGGTACAGTTTCAATCAAACCCTTCAATAATTAATCGCAGAGCTCAAGCCTGCATTGAAACATTCAGGAGCCCATAGATTTTATGTATGAGAAAGCATAGACGTTTTAAGAAATTGCTCTACTTGGCTTTGCTTCACTTCTCAGTGACATCAGTTTGTTTCTGCACTTGTAGAACTGATGTGTTCATTAGAAGGCCATGATCTAACACAGATCCAGTTAATCTCTGAAGTACCCAGGTAACAGAGTACATCCAAAATATTTATTAGTGTAATTCTGCAAAGGTACATGAAGATCCGATGGACTGGAATTGAGACAAGGGTCAAAGGTCACCAATAGTGCTGCAACAAACGATTATTTTGATAATCGATTAATCTAACAATTATTAGAATGATTATTTGACCATTCGGGTGATTATTGCAACGATTAATCTTTAACTCTTAACCGATTTTTCTGCTTGTGTCCCGACTTAAAAGGTTGGATTAAACGTGCTTACTAACAATAAAGAAGACAAAATCATCTGTTAAAAATACCTCTAAATGACATTCACTGAATTAAAAGAGGAAACAAAATACTTTTTATTAAGTTTAATTCCGTAAAGAAATTCACTGCAAAAAAAATCTATTATCAAGTTTTTTGTCTTGTTTTCCATTTAAAAATGTCTAAAAATCCTTAAAACAAGATACATTTACTTGAGAAGTAACATATAAGATACTTAGGCTTGCTTTAAGAGAATGTATCTTAAATATACAGTAAGTATATTTTGTATATAAGTGTATTTTTTCACTTGGTTATACTTCTGCGAGTGCAGTAAAGACAAAATACACTTATATTCAAGATCTATTCTCTAAAAGCAAGTCAAATATCTTATATACTGCTTCTCAGATGAATGCGTATTTTTGAAAGGATTTTTAGATATTTGAAAATATTATTATTTTTACAGATATCATTTTTTTCTTGTGCATTATAGATGCTAAAGTAAATGTATGTTGTTTTAAAGGAGTTTTACATATTTATATTGAATGTATTTTGTTGCAGTGTGTATTGGGGCAAAGACTTCCTCTCTCACCTTTCTGTTCACTTCAATCCATCTTTAACTCACAAAAACAAACAAAACTGCATATTGTAAATTTTCTTCACAATAAGAAATGCACAGTGACATATATTATAATTCAATAAGTTGCGAGCCATCACGTTATAATTTAGCTGCAGCAAGTGCGCACGCTCAAGGGACGAGCATACCCGTGACAGTGTGTCTCTCAGCCGGGTGCAGTTTCAGTCTCTCCCCCTCAGATCAGGACATTCGCATTACATTTACATTTATGCATTTACCAGACGCTTTTATCCAAAGCGACTTACAGTGCACTTATTACAGGGACAATCCCCCCGGAGCAACCTGGAGATAAGTGTCTTGCTCAAGGACACAATGGTGGTGGCTGTGGGGATCGAACCAGCGACCTTCTGATTACCAGATTACCAGTTATGTGCTTTAGACCACTACACCACCACCACTCCATAGAACAGGTGCCGACCACACAGAGAAATGCCAGTTTTGGAGTTTGTGGTTATTTACATGATCTGCTTCCGTATTATTTAAACTTTAATAAAGCTACAATACATTAAAAATAACTGCATTAAAGATGTAACGCCGGGTTACCTTCCTAGTCACAATCCAGAATTTCCGAAACTGGATGTACATCTGTGGTACGACAGCAAAAAAAAAAATATATATATATATATATTTTAAAATTTCCTGGAGAAAAAGAGTGGTGTTTTCTTGTGCAAAACATGTGCTATAGGATTTTGCTTTGATATTGAAGGCGGTCTGAGTGGTTTTTAACATATTGTGATGCTAGGGATTTTGGGTGTTTGCAAGGATGTGGCTGGGATGTTCTGAGTTGTTGCTTACTAGCCTAAGTCAAAAGAGCCCATTCCCAAGTTTCTATGATATTGTGTTCTCTAGAAATGGCACAGTCTCTGCTTCAATGTAAGTCTATGAGAATTGTTTAATGGAAAATATTATGTGCCCAAGTTTAATACTAAGTTGTAGGTTTAGAATGAATCCTATTCATGAGCAATAAGTTAGCTAGAAAGTGAAGCATTGATTGTATTGCATTTTTTTTAAACGACGATTACAAAGTTCTTTACCAAAGACATATACAGTGTATGTTCATAAACTTTCACATACAGTATATACATATGGAGGACATGCAAGAAATGAAAATGAAAAGAATATGAATAAAATATACACATATTAGCCAAAATATTATGACCACTCACAGATGAAGCAAATAACGTTGATCATCTCCTAACAATGCCAAATGTCAAGGTCTGGGTAGATTAGATGGCAAGTGAACAATAAGTTCTCGTGGTCAATGTGTTGAATGCAGGAGAAATGGGCAGGAGTAAAGACCTGAGCGACTTTGACAAGGGCCAAAATGTTATGTCCAGATGACTGGGTCAGAGCATTTCTGAAACAACAAACAAATGATGGCAACAAGATGCACTGTGTGAAGATGACAAGCTGGTGGAGGGAGTGGGCAATGGAGGGAGTGGGCAATATTCTGCTGGGAAACCCTGGGTTTGTCCATTCATGTGGACACTAATTTGACATGTGTCACCTACCTAAACATAGTTGCAGACCAGGAACACCCCTTCATGGCAATGTAATTCCCCGATGGCCTCTTTCAGCAGGATAATGCGCCCTGCCACACTGCACACATTGTTCGGGAATGGTTTGAGGATGGTTTGAGGAACATGATGAAGAGTTCAGTGTGTTGCCCTGGCCTCAAAATTCCCCAGATCTCAATCTGATTGAGAATCTGTGGGATGTGCTGGACCAACAATTCTTATCCACTTACAGGACTTGAAGGATCTGCTGCTAATGTCTTGGTGCCAGATACCACAGGACACCTTCAGGGGTCTTGTAGAGTCCATGCCTCGGTTGGCAGGTGGTAATAATGTTTTGGCTTATCAGTGTATAGAAAGAACATAGAAATAAAAAATGTGAAATTTAAGTAAGAATAAAAGGGAATAGAGTGCAACAGTGCCTGCCCACCTTTTCATCTTGGTTTCAAAGTATTTTTACCATACATTTTTTCCGTAGGGATTACAAAAATCCTTCATAAAAGCATTCTATGACATGAACCAAAATAACCAGCTCCAAGGTGAATTCCAACATTACAAAATTTACAAAACTCAGTTAAAGTATTTGAAAATCTGACAAAAAGGCAAGACTGTGTACATACTGCCTTCCATGAGCGCACAAACTACAATCCCATTATGCATTGCGGATGATGGCATTGAGTTAAAAACAATTAAAAAAAAATATCCAGCTATTGCTTTAAAACAGCCTTTTTAGCAAGCAAGTCCACTGGCGACCATCCCGGGCAGCTATATTTCTATGTAAACAAGCGGCATACAAGTGCACCTCCTACATGTATCTACTTTAATGGAGATAGACTGAAATCTCCAAAACGGTTGGTCAATATAATGATAAAATAAGGAAATTCAAATTAGCACAAAAAACTGACAACACTGGAATCATACATTTTTCTTTTTTTACCCCCAATTACTTAAAAAAACTCAATTTTCCCGGGTTGTATATCTAATTGTTGATTGACAGGCGATGTCTGTATCTAAAAAGTGATTGGCTCTTTTAACTGTAAATAGGTAAGAACTTCCTTTCTATATCCATTGACTGTTCCAATTTCTCTCATTTTAATAGAAGTGGCCCATGTTTGTTAAAAAGTCTCTTCCAGGACCAGACTTTGTTAATGACTCCATACGTTTTGCAGATATCAGGTCATGATTGTATGCTGTGTTATCAAATTCACAGCTAATTCCAGGGGTGTTGCAGCTGTGACAGTTCTAGACTGTATATTTAAATGGTTTGTTTGGCAGATTTCTGTGACACATAGACAAGTATGTTCCTCATCAAGCCAGTTGCATTAACAATCATAGCTCGTTGCATGTCTAAAGCCCTCTTCAGGTGTTTGAACCCCATGTGCTGGTGATTAGGTACAAGATTCCACTCAGACCAAGGGTGAAAGGGTCAAGTGTGTTGTAGGAGACATGGCTTAACTGCTGCATTAGTTCTGCTCTCCATCAACTGATAAATGCTATACCGCTGACCCTCAGCTAACGTGATTGATTGGAATGTGTCCTGTTGCGTGAAACGATCTTCCTTTGTAATGGCATCCTAGAATTCAATCCTTCACACAGATAGAACCATTTAAACAGCCACAAGCTCTGTGGGCATCTTGACACCACAGGTATAGGAATGCTGCGTACATATCAGTTTTGCTTTTACTACATTTTGCATTGCCCCCACTGATAAACTGTTTCAGATTATTTTTCCTATTGCTCTTACATTGGTTGATGACCCAGCACATTTCAACCCCTGCAGTGTAAAGAGAGAAATTGGTGGTTGAGGTGCTGTAAAGAGAGCCCGAAGGTCACATTGAAAGGCCGTTGTAGTGCTGGAAGATCTATCCATAACTTTCCAGTGACCTGAAATGCTCATTCTGGAAGCCATTATCTTGAATAAATAATATTTGTGTCCTGTCTGCTTTTTAACGCTAACAGCACTCCCCACAAATGCAGCTCTGAAATTATCGCCTTTGGATCATCTATGCTCAGTGGTCTGCGCAGTGATTTCAATCAAGCGCACATACTGATGTGGAAAGCAACAATGAGGCTGTTTAAGTAAATTAGGCAGGAAAAAACAATGGTGCTTTTCCTGTTTTTAAAAGTGGAACACTTGTTTTGAGCTTTAAAATTCGAAGTTATTTATTTATTTATTTACTCCATGAAATCAAAATTAGAGTTTGTGCTTTTTAGGACATGTGTGTTAGCTTTGAGGGAATCTAACTCCTAAACGAAATCAACCTTTAGCAGATATACACATTTCTCTTTCAGCACAACAGACCAAAGATATTGATGACTCAACTTGCACTACATGAGAGAGATGATGGTTTACATTGTAGTGCATTTGCTGCATTTGCAAAACAAAGTGACAAATGAAACATTTTATTCCCCTCCCATTTTTCTCCCCAATTTGTAATGCCCAATTCCCAGTGTGCTCTAAGTCCTGTGGTGGCATAGTGACTCACCTCAATCCGGGTGGCGGAGGCCGAATCTCAGACGCCTCCACGTCTGAGGCCTTCAACCATCGCATCTTATCACGTGGCTTGTTGAGCACATAGTGAATGTGGAGGCTTCACGCTATTCTCCGTGGCATCCACGTCAACTCACCACATGCCCCACCGAGACCGAACCACATTTTAGCGGCCATGTGGAGGCTACCCCATGTGACTCTACCCTCCCTAGCAACCGGACCAATTTGGTTGCTTAGGAGACCTGGTTGGAGTCACTCAGCATGCCCTGGATTTAATCTCAGTAGTTACTAGGCTTAGGATCGAAGCCTTTTTAACCCATCGATAATCAGAAGATTTTTGTATCAATTTTTTTATCAATATACAGTATATCAGAATTTTTTTCAGATATAAATTGGGCTGCTCATTGCACAATAGTCTTTATCTTTTAAAAAAAAAATTCTTAACACAACTTGGTAAACTGTGAACAGTAGGGTAAATTAAAGAGACACAACTAACGAAAGCACGCAAATAAGGTCTCTAATTTCAATGTGTGCTAATTTTACGCCTCAGAAATATAGAGATAAAGTAACATGCCGATCAATAATCGATATATCAATATTTAATGACACACCTAGTAGTTACTGTAAGTTGGTAGCGTTGTCACTTTTAGTAAACTTCTCCCCAACACTGGTGACTACTGATTATTTCCTCTTTACTAGCCAACATAGAAAACCACTTTTCACAGTATTTACAAATACATTTTCTGTGAAGCTGTAAAGTTTTTACCATTCACACATTGACATTTTTTTTTAAAGTTAAGCTCTGTGAGTGGCACTGCCAAATGTTGCATTAATTGCAAACATATTAATCATTTTCTAACAAATGGCAGGATGTCAATCAATAATACACTGCTAAATACTAACCATTATTACATTTAAATTTTATTTGAGGTTACAAGTTTTGGTTGAAAAGTAAATTTGGGGTGTAAACGATTGCACACAAAGGAAACAGACAAAACAAACATTTAGTTGGGGTCCCGTGTCTATAGTCTGATGTTGAAAAAAGAGAGTAATGTGTTTTCATCACCAACCTCCTTCCCATGGATACAGTCAAAACAAGTAACTGAAATCATTAATGTCAATAATTTCAGAGAAACTGGCAAAGACCAAAATGAAACATGAGCAGAGTCCTCAAAATCACATTTACAAGCCAACCAGAGATATAAATTACACAGTTTTCTATGCTTTCAGTACATTTTAGTTATTGTTTTTTATTTTTTATTTTCTGGTGTTTGATAATTAGCCCTGACTAATTCACGTTTCTTTCGGATGCTTATCAAATCGAAATGACGGCTCATTCATAGTAGTAACAGCCTGAACACTTGGCAAGCTTGAATGGAAGAAACCGTAAAATGCCAAGCCCAGAGTAGTACAGTAGTGCCATATAGAAAGCATCTTTACCTACACAAAACACTGTAGTTCCACCGATTTCATACCGCCTCAAATGATAGGAGAATCAAAATGCAGATATAATTGCACGTTTATGGTCCATGAGCATCTACTTATGAATGTGCTTATGTGTGAAATTAGATATAGAAAAGTATATGATTTTGGGTTAAGACAAATGTAATTTAGCCTTAAGAGTCGAGGTGTGAAATTAGCCTTGCATTCTTTTCATTGTTTACTCTCTGTGTGTGTGTGTGTGTGTGTGTGTGTGTGTGTGTGTGTGTGTGTGTGTGTGTGTGTGTGTGTGTGTGTGTGTGTGTGGAAAAGCCATGGGGTTTTTACTTGAATGTACTCAAACAAAGTCGCAATGATCCTGAAATCTCCTTAAGAGAAAATTTCTTTTTAAATGAGCATTGAATAACCTTAAAAAACCTCAGTTTTCATCTGTTTGAGGTTATTTGGGGGGAAAAAATCTTTGACACTAATCTCCAACATATTGAACCGTGGATTTTGCGTGTTCTGATTATTTTTACTGCATCAAACTCCGAAATGTTGATATTCATTACTGTCTCAATATATTGAGTTATGAGGAAAACCAACGTCTGGATTTATTGTTTTCCTTTTTTATGACACATGTTTTTTGTATGACAAGAAGCATTGACAGTTTGCCACTCAGGTCACGCGTCATTGTCTCTGAAGTTTATTGTGTCAGCAACTCATGATCTCAGTGTTTCCGCATTGTTAAATGGATATTTGTAGGGAGCCAAAGAAATGTGAGCTATATTAATTACTGCATTACACCACTGATTTTACCATCTGCACTGTTTGCTCTCACGGAACTTCATCTGTTCTCTGCTGCCAGGGCAAAATATATATATAAAAAAGTGGGAAGCCCTGTAGCATTATATAAGATTATATAACACACCGGTTATTAAAAATAGATGCTGGAGAGATATAAGTGCAAAGTTAATGTCTTCTCAGGATGGTAAGTGCCTTGACAAACCTTGAAGAAAATAAAACAAGCTTAGTGCTGGAAATGAAGGCAATACTGCATAGGCAAAGTTTCCGTTTTCTCTCTGCCAACAATAGATACCTTTTCTGGTTTATTACAGTATTTCCTGCAAGGTTGCCGACCAAAGTTTGTAATGTACCACAGGTTGGGGTCCAAAAATCACTGTCCACATATAAAATCTGTGCTTGAATTTTATCCTGTGAATAAGTAAGAAGTTTTAGGGTTTTGAGAATATCAAACAAAGACATAATGACATAAAATGAATAAGAAATATTTCAGATTCTGCAGTATTTCTCGGTCACTAATCAAACTTTTTAACTCATACTTGTTCCTGTCATCAACTGAAGCACATAAAATGCTCTTTGAAACATTCTTAAATCATGCTGGATAAGATGCATTATTGTTTTTTGCACAAACTTGTGGAGTCTGTATCAGTTCTGGTGTAAAATGGGGAGATACAATAATTAATGTTCATTTTTCACTTCAACATTTCCTTCATATTATGCTGACAGTATAATTTGTGATTAAATTAGAAAAATGCAAAAATGCATAGAGGCATTTCCACTGGTGGTCTCAGACTTTTGAAGAAATAATAACAAACATTGTTTGAGTTTTTCTAAGTGAATTAGCACATTTTTACATCTTTAAACAATTTTAAAAATCAAAGTCACAGTTTATTGCACATGAAATCTAATATTTTAAAATTAGGTGTTAAACACAAAACATTCAAAGTAAGGTTAGAGATGTTCATGGTCAGTTAACATTGAAAAACAGGGCAGTGACTGATTATGCTTATGTTGACCTTGGGTAGGTGCGTGCGGGGGGGGGGGGGGGGGGGGAGGCTATTTACAGTATGTGTGTGTGTGTGGGGGGGGGGGGGGGCGTTGTTTACAGTATGTGTGTGTGTGTGTGGGGGGGGGTTACAGTATGTGTGTGAGTGTGTGTGGGGGGGGGTTACATTATGTGTGTCAGTGTGTGTGTGTGGGGGGGTTGTTTACAGTATGTGTGTGAGTGTGTGTGGGGGGGTGTTTACAGTGTGTGTGTGTGTGTGTGTGTGTGTGTGTGTCTGTGTCTGTGTGTGTGTGTGTGGGGGGGTTGTTTACAGTGTGTGTCTGTGTGAGTGTGTGTGTGGGGGGGGTGTTTACAGTATGTGTGTGAGTGTGTGTGTGTGTGTGGGGGGGGGGTTGTTTACAGTATGTGTGTGGGTGTGTGTGTCTGTGTGTGTGGGGGGGGGCGGTTGTTTACAGTATGTGTGTGGGTGTGTGTGTGTGTGTGTCTGTGTGTGTGTGGGGGGGCTGTTTACAGTATGTGTGTGAGTGAGTGTGTGTGTGTGTGTGTGTGTGTCTGCGTGTTTGTGTGTGTGGGGGGGGTGTTTACAGTATGTGCGAGTGTGTGTGTGGGTTGGGTGCTTACAGTATATGTGTGAGTGTGTGTGGTGAGAGGTGTTTACAGTATGTGTGTGAGTGTGTGTGTGTGTGTGTGTGTGGGGGGGGGGTGTTTACAGTATGTGTGTGAGTGTGTGTGTGTGTGTGTGTGTGTGTGTGTGTGTGTGTGTGTGTGTGTGTGTGTGTGTGTGTGTGTGTGTGTGCTCGTGCATGTATGTGTAGTACTTTCTGTCAGACAGACAGGAAGAGAGAGGTGGGAGAAGAGGTAGAGATATACTCTGCTTAGACGGAAAATGGAGATTGCCGTCTGGCAGACCCACATTCTTCCAGGTCTCACAATCACACACTACAGGTCCTGGTAAAACAGGAATGATAAGTGAAACTCTCTCACACACATGGGCAGCGACCCACACTCAGCCACTGGCTGGACAAACTGCCTCTGTTCTTCACAGCATGTACAAGTCCATTCTCCTTTCTTGCTAATTAAGTTAATTTCTGATAATTCTGTCATTATTTACTGACCCTCATGTTGTTTCAAACCAGTATTACTTTTTCTTCCATGTAACACAAAAGGAGAAAATCACATGCAGTTACAATGAATGGTAACTGAGGCTTTCAAGCTTCAAAAATGACACAAAAGCATGATTAATGTATTAAAATTTGTGAACTATATACCAAGCCTTCTTAAGTCATTCCATAGTATAGTGTGAGGAACAGACTGAAATTTGAGGTTTCACTCACAGACAATCTTCCCCTCCAGAGAGCTGTTAACTGTTTCAACCAGATCATTGAATCGATGAGTTGAACTTGAAAACTGATTCGTAAACAAACTGGATCAACCAATTCATTTTTTCTCCATATGCATATTTCATAAGTGCATGTATTATGAAGTGTTGTTATTTGCATCGTCAATTTTAGTTAAAGGTGCACTTTTGCGGCTTGGATGCAGCATAATTTTATATCAATAATTTTCAGTTTCAGATGACATTGTAGAAGTCTAGTATTCACAGTCAGGCATGATTACTTTAATCAACGAGGGAAAGTGTCGAATAACAGGACGATTACTGAGGTTAAGCGAGTAGTATTCGGCAGGTCATGTGATTCTAACATGGCAGCCCCCATGTGTGGACCCATGGCAGCCCCCATGGAGAGGCCATGTAGAATAAAACAGCTTTTATAAGATTAATGATATGACTGGAGTTTTCATTTTTATGTGAGTGCTCATGATTTTATACATATAATACAAAATTACAATTCATGTCTTTAGGAGTTCAACATTTTTAATGAGGGATAAATGACTCAGTGCAACTTTAAGTGAACTAGCAAGTATAAGCTTGATAAATGTCATTCATCATTGCTGCCAAATGAACCCAGTGCCCCCTAAAATTTGCAATATTCTTTTATACATGCTAGGCATACATCATTACAATGAGGTATGCCAAGCCTGTAAAGTTGTACATTCCAAGTTGTTGGTGTGACGTTTGTAGGCTAGGTCCCTTTTTGGTTGTTCGTAAAACTTGGACAATGGTTTTGTTTATTGTACCGAGACAGAATTATAAATAACCATTTAAGTCTCAGATTCTGTCTCTGATAAGGAGAGGTCAGAGAGTTGCTTGGCCAAGGCTACACATGAGCTTAAACAAACTAGCTGTGTTGATCTGTTTATGCCTTGGCTGTTCATCCAAAACACAAAGTACAGGGTTGGTAACATAATGGGCCTGGCAAGATTTTTTTTTATTTTTGGCCTAATTGTGAGAGAATTAATACAGTAGTGTTTAGTGGAAAATAGATCATTGGTAGATCGTCCAAAAATGAAAATTCTGTCATCATTTACTCTCCCTTATGTAGTTCCGAGCCAGTATAACTTACCTTTTTCCATGTAACACAAACCTCTAAGTTTACAGTGTTCTTTTATGATGAATGAATGCTGTGAAGCTCAAAAAAAGGACAAAAAACATCATAAATGCACCATAAAAACAGTGCATATGACTCATGTTGTATATTCCAAGTCTTCTGAAGATTTATGATAGCTTTATATGAAGACAGGCCAGAGTTGTTTTTTGCTAAATATCTTGCCCTCCACTGTAGCTGTGCACTTGCTTACATTCAAATATGCTGCTTGAAGACATGTTGCGGCATGTTTGACATGTCAATGATGGCAAACGACATTGGTTCTTATGTGTCACATGACCGTTTGCAACATGGCAAGGTTGAACATGCTCACATGCAAATGAGATATGAGAGCTATGAGTTGATAAATACATGCATAGAGGCAGTTTGTGCTATGAAAAATCCTGATTTTGTTAATATTTGCATTTGAGGTAAACAGTGGTGTAGATGCAACTTTATAGGCCGAGCCATGTGAAAAATCCTGTTCATTGTTGGAATGAGCTTGTTTGTTTGAGATTTGCATGTACGTGTGTGTGTGTGTGTGTGTGTGTGTGTGTGTGTGTGTGTGTGTGTGTTTAGAGAGAGAAGATGGCTAAGGTATTCACTAACCTCATGCACACAGAGGCCATTGTACACTCTGGATTTGGTGCCTAACCCAATCTGACGGCCCAGTCTAGAATAGGCCCGCAGGGAATAAAGTGTTTAAGGTAGAAATCTAAAAGGCTGTGGTGTTCCCGTACTGGCCTGTCTCTCTGGAGAGAGATGTTGAAGCCACCCCTCAACACCCCCCTATCTCCATAAACATCAGTCTTCTCAAGCTCACATCCACTGCAGTAAATGCAGTAAAACTTGTGAAATTCAGAGAAGTTGGCATCTATTTTCTCAACATTGTTGTATTTGACTGCAACTATGGGGAAACCGATAGAAAATGTAATTCGAAGTTATAAGTATGGTAAAGATATGATAATGAGAAAGCTGTGAAATTAATGTCACATTTGTTGTCTTCAAATGGATGGTGGCATATTCACCTCCTCCAATTTTGTTATTCTTTAGACATTAGTCATAATGAACATTTCTTGAGTGCCGTTCACACCAAACCTGTTTTTGTTCGTCTGCACAATTTTTCCATTGCTTTTCTTTATAAACATCCACTAGATGCACATATTTGACTTTTAAGACACATTTTTATATATTTCTTTTGACATATTTGTTTTTTATTCACCGTTTCAGGTATATAAAAAGAGGCAGTGTCACACAACTTTTTTTAGAGCAAGAACAAAAGTACAACAGAAGTTATTATTATTTTATGTAATTTCATCTTACCATCACACTGAACAAGCAAATTGAACTGTATGGGGCTGAATTGCATCAATAGACTAAAAATGAGTAAGGAAAATTAAGACCTCAGCTAATTTAAGACCATCAGGGTGTCTCATCAATCTTCCTCTGCCTTTTATCTCACACCCAGTGCTGAGCTGAGCTGAACATGACCCTCCAATGGACTGCAAGCTAAGCTTTAATATTCGATCTTTGCCTCTTGTCTGGAGACTCTGTTGTACAAAGAGTTAGGAAGAGAAATGTAAAGAAGCCTCTTGCAGTCATATTCTTTTAGAGGTCAGGAAAACATGCAGCTTACCCGATGAGTGGGTTAGACTGGTTTCTAAATTATATCATAACTGAAGAGGAGTTTAGGAAAGTGGTAAATTGCTCTACAATGTCATGTTTTGTTTGGGGGCATTTTTGGTAGTGACTTGGAGAAGTGAACCAGAGAATTCTATCTGAACCAGAGGAGGAACACCTTGTTATCAGGGAATACATACATAAGCTTGACCCCTCACTCATCTGTATTAGTTATGGAGCAAATTGTAAAATCAAATTATGGATGAAATCATCTAAATGGATTACATGGCCTTAAGGTTAATATTTCGACAGAATCATGTTGACTAAACACACAGGCACTCCTACAAAGCCATCCTTGGCCGGAAATACTTGCAGCTTGGAAGTCAATGAATGGGCGGACGGAACAGTCCAGTCCAGCAGTTTTCCTGGGGCAGAAAGAGAGGGTCACAGAACTCATTTGTATTAGAAGAAAATAACTCTTCGAAGGAAGATTGAATTTGAAACGTTTCTTTGTCCTCTACTTTTTTAGCAAAACATTGATGAGATTCCAAACTGTTCCCATTACAGTAGCATTGTTTCACATGGAACTCTGAGCCATATAGTCATACTGTAACAGGCAGTTTTTGAATAATACCACCAGAGCCACTTCATATCTCCACATTTGCTTTTTGTTTTGTTTTTTGCTTTGCTATTTTTAGTGTTCTGTGTTTTGTATTGACAAAGAATTTTTGGGATTAATGATATCTTTAAGAAAAATTAAGCAAATATGCTGAAGCAGTGTTTCTCAACTGGTGAGAAAATGGGTCGCAGGTCTGTTCTGATTGGGTCAAGGACAGCATGGAAAGAAATATGCCAGGGTTGTTCCTCCATTAAAATTTTTCCGTGGTCCAAGGAGAATTTTGAGCCGCAGCAGCAAATTTAATTGTGTTCATTAGAAAGACTTCCAAGACGTATGGACAAAATAAGAACAAAGTTTTCCTCCTATATCACTTAATACATGCCCTTTTGTTTGAAAACCATGAACAAAACTAGATACAAGAAGATACAAGAAAATGCGACTCAGGCTACATTAAATACAGGATACATGTTGGGTTGTCAGTTGACCTATGTAAAATCTGCATCCCGAAGCAAAACCAGTTGAGAACCACTGCATTTAAGTATTCCAATATTTGGTGACAAGCAAATACTGTAGAAGGACCTTTATATTTTTGATGTAGAATACAGTAAGTGTTAGTAGATTCAGTTAAGCATAAGGAAAATAAATATACAATAAATTAATTAATTATTGTATTGCCGTATCTTGGACTGAAGGTAGGGAGATGCAATGTGGAGAAAGAACGTAAAAAAACTGCTGCTAAGGTTATTATTGTTGAATTCTTTAACTCACACAGTGGAGATCATCTCAAGACAGCCATCCTAATAATGAAGCACTGGACTTAAAGGTCCAGCTGATTGGTCAAGAGCCCACCCTGAAACCCAAATCCACTTTATGGGGCTTTGATCAGCTAATCACCTTCCTGCTAGCCCTGTTTGTGTCTGCACATATCATGTGATGATGGGAGCTTTATTCCCTGACTAGAAGTTCATCTTGAAGTCTTTTATTCTGCTGGCAGTTCTGAGGCCCAGAGGCACAGTGATTCAAGGATAATCTCTTCTAATCATATTCTTTAGCTTATATTAGCACACAGAACTGCTCTACTCTCTCTGCATTTGACAAAATATAATTCTTAACTCCTTGTTTACATTCCATGTGTGGGAATTTGTAAGATAGACTGCTTATAGATGTCAGTTGAGAACATCTCCGTCCACCTCAATAACACGTCATCTCCTCTGTGTATGTCAGTGATTGATCTATTGGAACGTGTTTGATTAAATTGGGTCTGGTGGTACTGTAGGGACCCGGCAGGTGCGAGAATCGAAGATCCACTATGTATGGGTTTCATCCCTGGAGGAGACGGCAATGGAGTTCCTTGATTTGTCTACAGGGTTTGATGAGAGGACTGTCTCTGATTTAAGTGTCGTAACAGATGTGTTGTGTCATAATGGGATTTAATAAAGCAACAATTTTGGGAAAGGATTAATTCTGAGATAATGGAGTTGGGGAATGGAGAAATTATGTACAGAACCATATGTGAAAAGATTTAAGGATGTAGGCGATTCTGAGGCATACTAAGATTTATCAAAAATGTAGATCTGTAGGATGTCTCATCAGACACTATGCTCAAACAGACGGATACAGGTCATTGCCATTCAGTCAGAGCTTAAGCTTCAGTTCGTTTTTTACAGATTTGGTGTTTTGGAATGTAGTTAAACATTTTAATTCCAGTCATTAACATTCCTGTCATATCCGTTGAAGCACACAAACTGTTTTCTCTGGCTCTTGAGATTCTAAGTTTTCAAATCCTGAAGTAGGGAAGCTGGGTATACTGAAAAGGTTTCAGATTTAAAATTAAAACAATGTGTCTTCCACTGTCAGCTATTCATGCATGTGAGTTTTATTGTTTCTGAATTGTGGATGTTGTGTGTGATGTTCTGAGATGTTGAGCCCTATTTTAAGAGCGCTAGCACTAAGCATCATACACACAGTCAATGGGCATGGCCAGGAAATTCTTGTATTTTCATGCAAGCATGTGCTAAGTCTAAGCGCAAGTGGGTTCGGCTAAATTTTGCGTCAAAGCACTGATGGGCAGGTTCAAGTGCAATTTAATTCTGAGGTTCTTCTCTGGCATGTCTGCATCCTATTATATTGTCCATTCCCTGTCATGCACCATCGATATAAACAAAGACTACACATTTATAAGAAGTTGGTTGTGTAATGGGCAATGAATTGGAAGAATAGAAATATGGACTAATGTTCTTTTATGCATTAACTGAGACCCTGTTGAATGTCAGACATATTTATCAAAATATTGGTTTCATAAAATGGCTACAACAGTGATCAACATGGATATAATTTGATGTTCCAATTTATTTTCAGAATTTGGACATCAACTTTATTTAAACCTGCTGATAGAATTTACAAACTGCTAAAGCAGAAACTTAGTTTAGACTAAGTTTAGCACTGAAAACATCCTAGCACAATGACCGATGATTTCTCAGAGAGGAAAAGAGCAAATTACGCTTTGCACCACTTCATTTACATACAATACATCAACAGTTTGCACAAACACTCCCACCCATGCCCACTTGCACTTTGTGTTGGCACGGAAATAAGTTTAGAATTAGCGATTTCACGAAATTGGATAAGATGTATACACATGGTCGTAGTGTGTGGCGCTGCGCATTGCTCACTTACGAGAATACAGCCTGTTATCTTTGAATTAATAATATATGTTAAAAATTTCGAAAACAGAAAATGTGATTATTGAGGTTATGATGATGTCATTCTCCATCTCTTTTACGAGATTTTAAATCTACAGACGGTCTACAGCTGGAGAATTCTTTTCTCTTCTTATTTTGAAAGCCATTGAGATTTATTTATTTATTTTGAAAAAAATGTTTTGCAGTGTGACAAACTTTTCATGACAATTAAGAACAATCTTCCCAAGTTTTCATTACTGTAATACAAAAAAATCAAATTCTTATTACTGTAATGTGAAAACAGTACTGTTATTTTAAATATAAAGTATTTCTATAACATTGTGTTTGTTTTATCTTTAAATAATGCTCATTTAAATAACCGTATAATGATAATCTAATGAGATTCACCTTTAAGAAAAATGAGAATTACAAAACAAAACTCAATGTTACTGTAATGTTACACATTACATTAATGCAGTGGTTCTTAAACTGGGAGCCCTGGCTAGGAGGTGCTGTGGAATCTCTGCTCAGTTAAGTATTTAAATACCCACCCATGTTAAAAGCACAGGTAGTACTTTTGACTACTTTGACTACAGCCGTCTGCTTTCAAATGCTCGGATGCATATGTCTGCACATGCTCTATAGAGTGCTTGTGCCGTGTGGTGAATGCAGCTGTGCGCGTGAACTGTTAAATGCGCTTCTTGGTCAAAATGCCCCTCTTGACGCGATATTAATGCAAAAACATTAATATTTTAGGAGAGTGTAAGCAGACAGGGCAAAAATCTTATATTTATAAATATCTGATCTGATCTGTCTTATGTGTAAATGCAGCCTAATAGACCTTGATGTTAATCAAACAATATTGACAAGAAAAAAGCACTCACTGTCCTTGGCTGGATTACTTCACTAGCTTTAAGCCCAATACATTTCAATGACAGGTCTGTGCGGTGGAGGTACCGTGGGGGAAAAGTGGGTATACTGATTTTTTTTTATTTGACTTTGGTAGATAATGTTACTGGAGAAAACATTGTCTGGAGGAAATACTTTGGCTGCTTTGAAATGCTTTAATACAAATTGATACCAGAGAGTCTGTATTAATATTCTTGATGGTCTTGAAAAATGACACAGTATTGAATAAAAATCCATTTAATTTCTGAGTGTTTGTTTCAGTGTTTACTGTAAATACATTTGGTTAGAAATAAGGGTTGGCAGTCCAGGCAGCATTTTATGGTTTGGTCCAGTTTAAGTGCATATCCCTCAGGGAATGCTTTTAATTAGGCTGATGTCAAACAGTGGTCAGATAACAGCTGGCTTTTCAGGTCCTACGTTCAAATACCCATTTGCATTTAAAGAAGACTGCCACACCAGCAAATCTATAGTCTTCAAAACACTACTGCTAGTTTAGAGAACTGTATATTTATTTTAGAAATTGACTAGTCGGCTGATTACTTGAACAGCTTCTTGACTGACGGTCTAAAGTAAACCACTTTTAATTAGCAGCTGTTCACACGAACAAGTTTTTCCTGCCATCTGGGCTGTTTTTCAATTGTTTTTCTATGTGAAAATGTGCTAGATAGACATCTTTCACTGTTGCGCCGTGTCTTGCTACTTTTTCAGCTTCTTGCGATGGAGTGCAGCGTTTTTTATGCTGTATCCACTTTTAAAAACACATTTCAACATTTGCATTCTGTTATATTCAGTCTAAGCCTCTTAGGCTGGTTTCGGGTACATATGACCCATTCTTACATTCAAAAACTACACAGAGTGTAACGGAATTCAACAAGAATTTAAAAAGTAGGAATACTCTAACTTGACAACCTTTGTAGCGAGCCGCTTAAAAAAAAGAACTTGGAACAGCCGCTTTAAGGTTGAACGACCCTGTGCAGACAAGGTCTTGATTTAATGCTCCCTCAGAAGCTTCCTGCTCACATGCACACACATACAAACACACGTGCGCTCGTGCGCGCATGTGTGCATGTATGTGTTGGGTTCATCATCTGTCTAGCGAAGCCCTTGGCCTGACTCTGTACGTCCCAGCTGGAGCCCATGACCTCTGGCCTCTGTGCTATCTTGCGCTCAGCCAGCATGTTGTTTTTGGCCATTCTCAGAGCCTTAGTGTGTGCAAGTGGGACCGAGCTGGTGTGTGAAGTCTGGAGGATGTTTGTGTGTTTGGGTGGGTGTACTTCTATGCCTGCAAGTGCAATGTGTGCATTGTAAGTTTTGCTTTGTGGATGCATATGGGTGCGTAGGAAGTACTGTACCACTCTGATAATTTATGACCCCTTTCCACAAGACAGAGACTTAATGATCTGCTTAGCATGTGGTGTAAGCCACCATGGTTTGCTTTGATCCCATCCGTCTGTGTCCACAGGCATTGACTAGGATTGCGTATCTTAGAAAGTAAGGCAGGAACGGTTATATCCGAATTTCCAGGCAGCAGGGATTCGCTGACAACTTTATTTCAGTTTGTGTGCCCCTGCTAAGCTCCCTCTGAACAACAACAAGGGACCCTTGAGCTTTTGAGGTAACAGGTGCTTTACATGTTTTAATCTCCAGCAAATGTGAGGGGAAATGTGAGGGGCACGTGCCCTGTGTACTTGTGTGAGGAGGTGGGGATTGATTGGCGGGCATGTGTACATGTGTGTTTCAGGAGGGGGCCAAGTACTTAGATCTAGTAATAATTTATCGCCAGAGAGATAATGAGCTCAATTACTCTATAAATTAAACTCTATGGTTGGTCATAATTGAGTTCTCTGTGAAGTCTCATTTAATTATCAACTTTATCTTAGATGTTTCTCCAAAAATTGCCCAGGAGAAATGAAAATAGACACTTATAGAATTTATAAACTGGTAATCTGCCATTTAACCTTATGATTTGTGTGAGAGGATATAAAAGTAACGGGTAGTCTTGCACCTCTAATGTTCATTTCACCAGCGAAGTGTGGTGATACATGCAACAAACCACATAAAAATCTGTTTGCCTGAATCAAATGATTCTATAAGACCAGGTTGGGGGTTTTCTTCTCACGAGAAGGAGGAGACATTTAATCTCAATGCTGTTTTGGAGAAACAACTGAGATGTTGTGATTTTTCTTCTCTATGTGGAGATTGAGAAAAACAATGTGCAATGGAAACCAATTGGAAGGAACTTTGGCCTGCTTGGAATGTAGTCTGAATAAACTGCATGTTGAATGCTCTTTCCGTGCCATCTCCGATTCCATAACTCTCTCTATAACTCCTTACTGGTAAAGATAATTCAAAGAAATAATGACCGCTTCCATCATCAGCGCAATACATGAACACTGTGCTGTTTCTTCTTTTCAGTCAAGCCTGTGAGCTTCAGTAGGGGAAAGATAGATGTCTTATTGTTTTACGTTCTTTCAATCACCTCTCCATTTCTCCGTCTGTCTCCCACTATAATCTGTCTCTCCATTTCTCAAACAGTCTTTCCTCCTTTAATCCAATGTCCAATTCCAGTTAATATTCCACAGGGTGCTGATTGTTGATTCATATTCACAGAGCTCCTTTGGGACCTTGACTAGGATTTTAACCCTTTACATTTTTTTTAGATTATTTGGCATTACATATTATAATCAATAAGCTTGGTTTTTCTTGAATAATTCCAGAATAAACAAACAGAACTTTTCGAGGGTCAATTCGGGGAAAATCAGGTTAGGCTTAATATACTGCGGTATTACAAAAACAAAATCTAGTTATTCTTAGACTGAGAGCAATATGTCACTTTAACCTTGGATTTGCGCGATTTATGGATTTAGCATCTATCAGTTGGCAGGCATTTATAGTGATTTCTATGGTCATAAAAGTGTGTATGAGTCATCAACTACGATCTTCCGTGTGTGCAAGCCGGCCTAATTCAATATGGCTTGCATTAGACAGATTGGAGGGGTTCTGCTGAAGCGTTTTGAAACATTAACACCAAGAAGAACTCTCAGGGGAAGGTGCATTCTCTCTCTCTCCCTTCCCCCCATTTTATCCTTCTGGTTCTCTCTTTTCTCTCGTTCTTTCTCCAAAATGTTCTCCTTTTCTCTCTGTCTTACTGTCCTCCTTTTTCTAAATGTGCTTTGTATTAGAGATCTTTAGCAGCATTTGTGTCTGTCAGGGTCACCCATAGCTCTCTGACCATTGACTCACCATTGCAAAAGCAGGTCCTCTACACAGATTATTGTTACTCAGTTCTTATTGTTACCTTTATTTGTTTGTTTGCTTGCTTTCTGTCTTTTTTTACTTTCTTTTACTCTCCACTCTTTGGCTCTTTCTTTTATTTGATCTTTTTTTACTCTTTCTGTCTTTCACACTTTTGCTTTCTGTCTTTTGCTTTCTTTCACTCTGTTTTCTCCTTTTTCACTCTTTCATCTTCCTGTCTTTTTCACTCTTTCACTTTATTTATTTATTTCACTTTCTTTCAGCCATTCACTCTTTTTGTCTTTCACTCTTTTGCTTAATTTTGCTGGTTCTGTTTTATTTGCTCTTTCACTTTTTCTTTCTTTCGCATTCGCTCTTTCTTTCACCCTCTTGCTTTCACTTTTTTCACTCGTTTGCTTTCTGTCTTTTTGCTTTCTTTAACTCTTTCTGTCGTTTACTCTTTTTAACTCTTTATCTTTCTGTCTTTTCATTCTTTTGTTTTCTTTTGCTCTATCACTTTCTTTCAGTCTTTCTTTCGCTCTTTCTGTCTTTCAATCTTTTGCTTACTTTTGCTTTTGCTTTCTTTTACTATTTCTTTCACTCTTTTGCTTTCTGCCTTTTGCTCTTTCTGTATTCACTCTTTTTACTTCCTTCCTTTCTTCCTTTCTTCCTTTCTTCCTTCCTTCCTTTCTTCCTTTCTTCCTTCCTTTCTTCCTTCCTTCCTTTCTTCCTTCCTTCCTTCCTTCCTTTCTTCCTTCCTTCCTTCCTTCCTTCCTTTCTTCCTTTCTTCCTTCCTTCCTTTCTTCCTTTCTTTCTTCCTTCCTTTCTTCCTTCCTTCCGTCCTTCCTTCCTTCCTTTCTTCCGTCCTTCCTTCCTTTCTTCCTTCCTTTCTTTGTTTCTTCCTTCCTTCCTTCCTTCCACAGGATTACTTAAATCAAGCTCATGAAGAATATAATATAATATTAAAATATAATAAAATTGAAAAAGACAACATAAATCTGCATTATTCTCTAGATTGAGAATGGATTCACTTGATTGCTTTTTGTTTGCTTATTTATTCTGATGTCCTTTTGATATCTGAGGCATTCTTATCCTTTTGTGTCAAGTTAATAAGAACTAACTTAAAAATATTTTGTAATATTTGATTTGGGTGTTCTGTACGATTTTATTAGATTTTATTTGAGCATGAATAAACATAAGTTTTGGTCTGTTGATCACGCAAAGTGTTTGTATGGCTTTAGAAGACTTGGAATATAGTGTATAAGTTGTATCGACTACTTTTACTGTGCTATTATGGTGGGTCACTAGTGACTATTCACTTTCATTACATGGATAAACCTGATATTTCTTTGACAGCAATTAACAATGAAGCAATCCAAAATCGTATGCTAACTTCAAACTACACATTTTATTTTCAGGATTGTTATTTTTTGATCATTAGTACTGTTTGCACAATAGGTCACTGTATTTTAAGACCACATCAAACAGTATCTCGTGCTAAGAAAGCTTTGGTTGTGAAATTCAGCTGAGCCTCAACCTATTAAAGTAATTTCTGTCACAGTCTAGGAGCAGAGATACAACCCTCTTAGACACATTTGCAATTTATTAACCAAATCCTAAACTCTTGAACTTTCCTAACATGTTGGTCCCATGACTTTGGTATACCTTAAGTTGTGTTAATGTATTTAAAAACTCCAGAAAATCCAAGAACGATGGGGGTATCTTTTAAGTTGATCAATAGGCCTTTTTTCTGGTATGTGCTGAAACTATGGGAACAAGATTAAGGGATGTTGTTTTAAATTATATCCACCTTTTATGGGCCTCTGTTATCTGGTGGAAATATAGTCATTATATCTGCAACATACAAAAAATATGTAAAACTGACCTGCGTGCTCTGTACTTTCGTCTGAAAAAAACAACTTTCATTGTTTGTTTTTTTTTGGGTTTTTTTTTCATAATTTCAATTTTGACTCTTATATATATATATATATATATATATATATATATATATATATATATATATATATATATATATATATTGAGCCACAACATTAAAACTCCCTTCCTAAATTTGTGTAGGTCTCTCTCATGCTTCCAAAACAGCACCAACCCGCATCTCAGAATAGCATTCTGAGATGATATTCTTCTCACATCTGAGTTACTGTAGACTTTTTCAGTTTGAACCATTCTGGCCATTCTCTGTTGTCCTCTCTCATCAACAAGATTGTTGTGTATGAAAATCCCAGGAGACAGGTTGGTTGATTTTCACACACAACAGTCCCTAGAATTTACTCAGAATGGTGCCCAAAACAAAAAAACATAGAGTGAGTGGCAGTTCTGCATATGGAAACACCTTGTTGATGAGAGAGGTCAACAGAGAATGGCCAGACTGGTTCAAACTGACTAAGATAACCGCTCTGTACAATTGTGGTGAGAAGAATATCATCTCAGAATGCTATTCTGAGATGCGGGTTGCCACTCTTTTGGCAGCATGAGGGGGACCTACATGATATTATAGTCAATTCCACAAACACAATTACCACAAACAGATGGGTAATAAATGCAATTACACTCTTTAAAATGGAAGAAAAATTCAAGATTTTTCAAAGCTGTAGTGTCAACTTTTCAAGTTGAAATTCTTTCTACTGTATAGTCGTAATTTACAGAAAAAGTAAGTAAGCCATTTGCAGGTTGATTTCCCCCTAAATTTTAAACACTTTAGCTTTGTGAATCTATAAAAACAAAATGTCTGTTTGTTTTATCCCAACAATACTGAGACAGCAACATTGGCTCAACCCACGGCATGTGTTTAGAGCGGAACTATCTGTTTGTTTGATCAATGGAAGATGGAGGGTTGATCAAGATTTTTTTTTTTTTTCCGATTTGTCACCATCATTGTGTTCCCATAATCCTCTCTAATGAATGTGAGTTGCTCAGTCATTCTCTGACTTCAGCTTTTCACATAGTTTTCATTTTTTAACGCTTGAACGAACCATAATCTCATGACCTCCTTGATTCAAAGGTGCCCTGCTAAAGTGCAATGAACTCACATGACATTAAAATCGGTTTGATATTTCACTCCAAACGTAGAAAGTGTATGTTTGTATATATGGGGATGGCCAATGTGTAACAGCTTTCCACAGTCTAATTAGGTTACTCTGGGGCCTCTAACCCTCTGAAGCATATTACGTCATGTCTCAGGATATCCCTCTTCCAAATTGAATTTATTAGTTCTTATGAAGAGAAATAAGATCAGGGCACCAGAGTCTGCATATATGTTGTATTTAAAGATATCAGGTGGTCTTTCATTGTCTGGCTATGTGGCATGTGTCTCTGTCCAAATGAACAGCTCATTTTAGATATACTGAATAGGATTGTGTTTGCAGCTTAGCAGCCAGGGGTCAGGGGTCAACCTGGGACTTCAAGACATTTGGCTGACCTATGACCTTAACCATCAAAAGCTAAGGGTCATAACCAGAGGCTGTCTTAACCCCTACAGGTGGAGAATGTAAAGTTAATATTAGACAAGTCAGGGAGAAAACAATGCAGGCCAATCTAAGTCAAACTGCATGTTATGATGAATTTGTAACTGTTAGTGTTCTGTTAGTGTTCGTTTCAGTCACCTTTACTTTCATTGCATCTTTTTCCATACAGAGTTTTTATAAAGTGCGTTGTTAATTAATTATGAATAAACCATGACTATCACCCCTGGAGTCATGAGTTCAAATCCAGGGTGTGCTGAGTGACTCCAGCCAGGTCTCCTAAGCAACCAAATTGGACCGGTTGCTTGGGTGGGTAGAGTCACGTTGGTTTAACCTCCTCATGGTCGCTATAATGTGGTTCTCGCTCTCAGTGGGGCATATGTGAAGCCTCCACACACGCTATGTGTCCGTAGTAAACCATGTGATAAGATGCGCGGATTGATGTCTCAGTCGCGGAGGCAACTGAGATTCGTCCTCCGCCTCCCGGATTGAGTCGAGTCACTACGCCACCACAAAGACTTAGAGCGCATTGGGAATTGGGCATTCCACATTGGGGAGAAAAGGTGAGAAAATCAAATTATGAATATCATTTTTTTTTTATTATGAATAAACCTTTGTTTTTTTTTCATTTCTGCATTTTCATGCTTAAAACCAATTTGTCGATGGTTTTAATTTGGTCAATATTTGGCCGATAAATACATCTGATACAGAGGCTGATACATCAGTGCATACCTATACCTGACCTCTCCTTTTGGGTTCCATGGAAGGAAAAAAGTCATATGGGTTTGGAACAACATGACTTTAAGTTACATTTTTGGGTACACTATCTCTTTTAGCTTTTTCTAACCCCTTTTATAAGGATTCAAGCCTTTCTAAGAACGGTCAAGGCTTATAGATGCTCGAATAGTATAAGAAACATCAGAAACCATATCAAATAAAATAAAAATCTCTCTTGAGGTTCAGGATGATTTAAGTAAGGCCTGCATACCTTAATAACTCAATAAGCTAAAAGTCTCCCAGTGCTCCGTGAGTTTAGGTCAGACTGTGACCGTATGGAGCACAGGGAGAGCACCGTTTGTCTACCATATTTATGGAGCTTTGACAGATCATGCTTATCCACAGAACTCCCCCAAATTGAGAGCAATTTGAGCTATCTCTCCACCCCTTTTCTTAGCCCCCTTCTGTTCCTACTCGATCCATCCTCCTCCACTTTAGAGAGCTGTCATGAGCCATATGACTTAGCTTCTCTTGTCGCCGTGGCGACTACACTCTAAACCATTGTAGGTAATATATTAGGGGCAGTTTATAACTCACTACTATTGTTTGGGTTTTGGGCGGCCACATAATCAAGACCACACCAGTGGAGAGGAGATGGTGAGAGGGGAAGTAGAGACAAGATGGTTGATAAATGATGGTGCCATGAAGGCACCATGTTTTTTTTTTATTATTATTATTTCTTCTCTCTCTCCTTTGCTTTTTCTTCTCTACATTCTTGCTTCCTCTTAAGGGCTGGGATCACTTACTGTAAGAGTGTTGAGCTGTGAGGTTTGTGCCATTCAAGGTCAGGGTTTTGGGGGATGAATAGGCGGAGAAGGCGGTCTTCCTCTAGTTTCTGGCCTGTACTTTGTCAGCATCACTGATATAATACAGCATCAATAAATCAGTTAGATTGTGCTCATATTGTGGGGAGTAAATGACAATAAACTACATTCATTGAGCACTTTATTAGGAACACCTCTACACCTACTTATTGATGTGATTATCTAATCAGCCAATCGTGTGGCAGCAGTGCAATGCATAAAATTATGCAGATACTGCTCAGGAGCTTCAGTTAATGTTGCATCAACCACCAGAATGGGTAAAATATGTGATCTCTGTGATTTCGATCATTATATCATTGTTGTTGCTAGATTGGCTGTTTTGAGTATTTCTGTAACTGCTGATCTTCTGGGATTTTCATGCACAACAGTCTCTACAATTTACTCCAAATGGTGCCCAAAACAAAAAAAACATCCAGTGAGCTGCAGTTCTCTGGACGGAAACACCTTGTTGATGAGAGAGGTCAACAGAGAATGGCCAATCTGGTTCAAGCTGACAGAAAGGCTACAGTAACTCAGATAACCGCTCTGTACAATTGTAGTAAGCAGAATAACATCTCAGAATGCATAACACGTCAAACCTTGAGGCAAATGGGCTACAACAGCAGAAAACCACGTCAGGGAATTTATTAGGATAATAGTGCTCCTAATAAAGTGCTCAGTGAGTGTATATGCAGCCATATACATTATGTGAGTTTAAACAAACTACGGTATGAGTATCAGCTGTGTTGGACATCTTTTTGTTGAACTACATGTTTATCTAGGTAGGCTGCAACACACTTTACCCCCAAAATCAAAATTTCTGTAAGCCAAACAGATTGGTAGGTAAAAATGTTGTTCCAGATACCTAACTGTGGCAGGGCGGAGTGCGGGGCCGGGTCATGATGATACATCCCGTATCAGGCTAATCAAGACTCCGAGAGGGATAAATGCTGATAGCAGACGGTGGAGCGACGAGAGAGTGATCATTTACGGACATGTCCGTCATGTGTGTGTTTGTCTTTTTAAGTTTATCATTAAAATATGATTTATATTGTCAAGCCGGTTCTCGCCTCCTCCTTGCCTGTCGAAACGTTACACTAACCTTATCCCTAAACCGACCCAAAATTAGCAGACAATGATTGGTTCATAGGATCATTGTTCCAGGATCAACAAAGAATGTAAATAAAATAAAATAAAAAATAATTGGGGGGTAAAATGTGTGTACTAATGTCACAATGTAAAAAAAGGTCTTAATAGCCCTTAAAATAAGCATCATTTGCAAGGATCAGGACATTTTCTTGACAGGTTTTGTGAGAATCAGGAATACTAGCCAAATCTCAATCTCTTGCCTCAAGCTCTTGCTTCTTGCCTGCATTTTACTGGATTTTTCCCCAGGCTCCATTAGAACAATCACTTGTCTCTACATATTGTAGCAAAACTCCACTTTACAATGCCTGGACTCCATATCTAAGAAAGATGTGCTCAACAAGTCCCTTTATGAACAATTCATACAATAGTAAAGTGAATGTATGACAAAAAGAAAAAAAAAAGAAAAATCAAATATTTTCTTCAAGTGTATACTGAATTTAACAGACATACTCCGTTTCACTCATTAACCTTCACAGAGCTTGTAAACATTTCTAAACCTGTTGCCAGAGTAGAGGAATAAATTATGCCTGATATGTTTGCGCTTTTCTTTTCTGTATACATCTCCCATGAAATACAAACTGGATGCAATAACCAACAATCATTGAGTACTCTTCAAAAGCATACACGACTCTAGAGCTAAGACCCTGGCCAAATCCCACAATGTTTTAAAAGAAAAATTTGACTCCTGTGGCATCTTTACAAAAGCTGTTTGGAGGAAAAGAAAATCTACACTGTACTCTTACTTCATTGTAAAACCACTTAAATGCAGCCTTTTATATTCTGTGTCATGATGCATAGCTCAGGGCTTCAGTGCAAGATGCTCTTACACCATAAATTTTCTTAAAGGCGCAGCGTGCTACACAAACAGTTCTGAGTGGAGTTAGCCAGTGCGGTTTTCAGTTGTTGAGACATGGGCCCATTGAAAAGGAGAAGTGGTTGGAATCAATCTGCTCTCATCTGTTGCCAGTTTACCTCAAAGAGAACAGTCTGGACTGTCCCCAGTCCATCACTGTCCCAGTTAATTACTGTTTTCTTTAACCATAAAAATGAAATTTTAATGGCAGAATGATTTGCTTTGGATGTAATGAATTTTCATTCATAAAAGAGTTGTAATGTCTGGAAAGATTTCTCAATTCTCTCTTTCCTTTGTTTTAGTTTTTTTCTCAAATTGGCTTGTTTTTTTCTTTTCTGTTTTTTTTTTTATTTTATTATTCTCATTTGCTGCTTACTAAGATTCCAATAGTCAATATTTAGGCTGTACTGTATTCACTGCCTATTTTGATTGTCTTAGCTGGGTTTATTGTTTTAAAGAAACCCAAAGAATTTGTCCATCGCTTTCATGTATCACTTAATATTTCAGTGTAATTTTTTTGAAAAATATCCAATCAAATTGAATCAGTGAAATTACTAGATGAGCTTAGTTTTCTTATGTCGACTTGGGTGTGACATATGAAAGGTCTTGTCCCTTCTTTTTTTTAAATAGCCAATAGGCTTTAGTTTATGTCACATCCATGAACCATAATATGCTACTGTACTTCCTATTGCTGGTCAGAAGTCAATATTAAGCCCAAAATATATTTTGGTTGGACGCCAATGCTGTGTGTCCGTGAACATGACACGTGATGCAAATCTTGTAATCAGCAGAGTTCTCAAGCACTGAACGTGTGCAGCCCTATTTTTCTATCAAATCAAATCAAATCAAATCAAATCACTTTATTGTCACACTACTGTGTACACGAGTGCAACAGCAGGTGAAATTCTTGTGTGCAGTTCCGAGCAACATTGCAGTAATGACAGTGACGAGACATAAACCACTTTACAATAACAATATATTTACACAACACAATTTACATAACAAATGTACACATACCTACACAACAATTTACATATCAAATGTACACAATACACACAATGTAGAATAAACATACACTAGATAAGGGTATAAATATATATATATATATATATACACTAACTGAATTGGGAGCGAGAATATATTGACAGAATGAGGATTAATAAAGTGCAATGCTGATTGTAGATCGTGAGAGATCATGTGTTCAAAAGTCTTATTGCTTGTGGGAAGAAGCTGTCATGTAGTCGGGTGGTGCGGGTCCTGATGCTGCGATACCGCCTGCCTGATGGAAGCAGTGAGAGCAGCCCATAACTCGGGTGGCTGGAGTCTTTGATAATCCTCCGAGCTTTTTTCACACACCGTCTGTTATATATATCCTGGAGGGAGGGAAGCTCACCTCCGATGATGTTTCTGGCCGTTCGCACCACCCTTTGCAGGTCTTTGTGGTTGTGGGCGGTGCTATTGCCGTACCAGGCGGTGATGCAGCCAGTCAGGATGCTCTCTACAGTGCTGGTGTAGAACCATGTGAGGATGTGTTGGTTCATTCCAAACTTCCTCAGCCGTCTCAGGGAGAAGAGGCGCTGGTGAGCCTTCTTCACAACGGCCTCAGTGTGGACGGACCATGTGAGTTCCTCAGTAATGTGGACACCGAGGAACTTGAAGCTGCTGACTCTCTCCACCGGTGCTCCATTAATGGTGATGGGGCTGTGTTCTCTGTCTTTCTTCCTGAAGTCCACCACAAGCTCCTTGGTTTTACTGACGTTGAGGGAGAGGTTGTGCTCCTGACACCAGCATGTCAGAGTGTGCACCTCCTCTCTGTAGGCTGTTTCATCATTGTCAGTGATCAGACCTACAACCGTCGTATCGTCAGCAAACTTAATGATGGCATTGGAGCTATGTGTCGCCACACAGTCATGTGTGTATAGGGAATACAGGAGTGGGCTGAGAACACAGCCCTGCGGGGCTCCAGTGTTGAGGGTCAGTGATGAGGAGATGTTGCTACCCATTCTAACCACCTGACGTCTGCCTGACAGGAAATCCAGGATCCAGCTGCACAGCGAGCTGTTTAAGCCCAGAGCCCGGAGTTTCACATCAAGCTTGGAGGGCATTATGGTGTTAAATGCTGAGCTGTAGTCTACAAACAGCATTCTCACATACGTGTTCCTTTTTTCCATATCTCTAACTGTGCATCTTTGAGAATGTGCGTGTGCCTGGAATTATTTGCACTAATTAGTTGGTCCACAAGGTGGCAACCCTTACATTTGAGCTGCTGCTGTCACGAAGAAGCGCTAGAAGATGTAATCAGAGCTAAACATCTGGAGATGAAGGTAAAAACAACAACAGTGGATGTGCAAGTCAGGAGCCCATGTATGAGCAGGACA
This sequence comes from Moxostoma hubbsi, assembly GCA_032164185.1. Classification (NCBI taxonomy): domain Eukaryota; kingdom Metazoa; phylum Chordata; class Actinopteri; order Cypriniformes; family Catostomidae; genus Moxostoma; species Moxostoma hubbsi. The sequence goes on from JAVLUX010000038.1 coordinate 17,228,207, forward strand.
GGAGATGCCTGCATTTCTGCTTTGAACGGTATTCGAACTGGTGAACCCTGGCATGGGACTCAAAAGTGCTAGCAATAAAGACATAGCCTCTTACCTCGGTCGCTAGTGCATCTCTTAAGGCCAGGAGAGTGAGGTTTACACACTGCACAGCTATCACGTAGTGTCACTGGTCCTACTCGAACTGACCCGAGCAAGATTTGAACTGGCGATCCCTGGAATGGGAATCGGACATGCTAGCAAGGAGGCTGCAAATCCATGACCTTGGTTGCTAGTGGGTCTCTTAAATCAAGGAGAGTGAGGTTTTCACACTGCACAACTATAACGTACCAGCTGGCTACCTTTACCTGCACACATTTACATGGAGTTTACTTTACCAGGCTTGTGTTCAACATGCAGACGCTGAGTGTTCGTGTCAAACTGAAAGCATACCTAGGGCCTAAGGGGGAGGGGACATCCTCATTCTGGAGAGCTTGTTATTGGTCAGACAATTTTGAGTGCAAGATGAGTCATCAATATTTGTTGCCTGTTTTCTAGAAAGAGAGAGATTACATTTTAAATTTGTGTATCCCCTAAAAGTTACTTTTTTCAAATTGTAATGGGATTACACTAGTATAAAGATGGCCTTAAAGCTAATTAACTAAAAGTCACAAAACACTATTTCTATCTTCATGTATAAAAATGTTATTTATTTAGTTTTTAAACCATACCATACCATCATTACAGAACATTTCTTGTACTAGTTTTGTATTTTTTGATGGAAATTATATTAATCCTAATAATGACCCGTAATCGTATAAATACCAGCCTATACATCCTGCGCATAACTTCTCCATTACAAGGTAGGGTTGCACCAGCTGTGCGTAAGGTCTCATTTATGTTGAGACGTAAAGTTCACACTAAGGGCTTAGTAACTACTAGTTAGTTTGTAACTATGTCAGTGGTTAATTTGGTTACACCACCTGTTCTTAAGGCAAGACTTACAGTAACTATTAAGTCGTAAGCTCTCCTTAAAGTAGGCAGCCTTCAAATTCGTAGACAGAAGTGTTAAACAGCTGTGAATTTCAGTTTGATCTTGTTCAAACATTGTTTGCTCATAACTGTCGTAACTGTCAGCTGTAATAAATTATTTCCCCATTGATATACGATACGTTATAAAACAAGATTTAATTAATGATATATTTAGCTTATGTAAATAACAATATTCAATTACTATCTAAAATGAATTGGGGACCATAAATAAATAAATACTAATACAACAGGCTGGAAAAATAGACATTTATTCATTTTAATATCTATTTCGTATATGTTGAAACTAGACACCGGGCGGAGTACACAGGAAAGTGCACCACTAGATCTATTTTATGCTAAAGAGGTACGTTTTTTTACATAATTTTTTCTGCCATAAATGTAAACACCATCATATATGTTGAAAGGACTGAAGCCTTTCAACCAAAACATGAGCTCATTGATGTCAGTAAATGAGTCTGCTTTTTTATTCCAACCATTCCTCCTGGTCGGAGGCTTCTGTAAATATTTTGTTTATACATAAGGTTACATCCTACCTAAATTGAATGGTGCAACACTCAAATATTTAGTAGTGAGTAAATTGTGACTTAATGCCCTTTTACGCCACAGCTAGGGTAAGTTGTAACGTTCGTATTGCTGGTGCAACCAGCCCCATAATACAAATTGATTAATAGTCCACGCACACTAAAATATTAATGGCAAGCGGTCTGGTAATTAACATTAAAGCATTTATGACTTTAACAGTCCAACGGTATCATCAGCAATCTCATTAGTGTGCTGACTCATGTTCAGATCAAAGAACAGTTTAGCTACAGGTTTGCTACTGTCACATTCTGTTGACTTTTGTTCTGTGCTTTTATGTTGAAATTCCTGTTTAGTTCCTGTTTCCTGTTTGGTTCTTGTAGTCCTTTTGTAGATCCGTTTTTTGATTGGTTTTTTCCCTGATTGATTCCCTTTCTCTGATTGTTTTCCCAGGTGTTCCTTGTTTCCCCTTGTGTATTTAAGCCCTTGTTTCCCCCCTGTCTGTTATTTTATGTTTTGCATGTTTCCCTTGTTCCTAGTTTTCGTTTAAATAAAGAGCTGCACTTAGATCCTCTCTCATTGCCTGTCGTCACAGCTACAATATAACCGCCACGGGTTCACCATTTCTTACAACAGACCTTATAATTCACCACTGGCATATGACTGCCACACAAACTTCCTCTTTGATCAGCCATTTGTCACGGTGGTTCTGAATGTGGGAGGTTATGATTCTGTCTGGCAGTTTAAGGCTTACATTAATTAATAGAATTGGTGGTGGTTGGGCTGGCTTTTTTTGGTGATTAATGATATATTGAATTTGATGAGTTGTTTTGATTCATGAGTTGTATTGATCTTTGATGATCCGTGATCCATTATTCATGTTGCAAAGGAACAGGCTATTTAAATTAACTGAATTCCACAACCAATCAATACCAACAGCAGAGTCCAGACACTCCCACTGAAAGAAAAAAACTCTCATTAGATCTACTGTATGCTGACTCATCACTGGATGTCAATATATTTAAGTATGGATTTAAAGATGAAGAATATCTAAAACTGTGTAAATAGAATGTTTGCAAAGTAGGCCAATTTTTAACAAGCAAACTATTTCCTAAAAAAAAAAAAAATCTCACTATGTATATTCATATGTATTATATGTAATATTTTTAGGATTCCAATTCCCAGAGACCATGTCAGCACTATGTTGAAAATGCTTTGATATTAATTACGCCTCTCATCCAAACTGGGTGGCATTTTCCTCCACCGAAAATGGAGACATTCGATAACGCTCTCCAGTATTTGAAAACTGAGTTTCAAATGAAAACCAATTAGTGTGGACATCGCTTGAGACATGGGGTACTGAACAGAAGCTTAAACATGGTCTTCTCCCCGTTAACAATTTTTTGTTCCCAAAACATTTGGGGAATGTTGGATTTTGGTTCTAAAAATGTTACAGGGCAGATTTTTGAGGTTCTTTTCAGTAAGGATAAACAGAATGTTTACATGATGCATGATGGTTGGGGCAATGTTCTCCTAACACTCCCTTTAAATTCTGGAAACTTTTCTGCTACCATGCTGTAAAGTTACCTCAATAATCAGTTAACAGGTGACCAAGGAGCTTGTGGTGGACCTCAGGAAGAAAGACAGAGAACACAGCCCCATCACCATTAATGGAGCACCGGTGGAGAGAGTCAGCAGCTTCAAGTTCCTCGGTGTCCACATTACTGAGGATCTCACATGGTCCGTCCACACTGAGGCCGTTGTGAAGAAGGCTCACCAGCACCTCTTCTTCCTGAGACGGCTGAGGAAGTTTGGAATGAACCAACACATCCTCACACGGTTCTACACCAGCACTGTAGAGAGCATCCTGACTGGCTGCATCACTGCCTGGTACGGCAATAGCACCGCCCACAACCGCAAAGACCTGCAAAGGGTGGTACGAACGGCCAGAAACATCATCGGAGGTGAGCTTCCCTCCCTCCAGGATATATATAACAGACGGTGTGTGAATAAAGCTCGGAGGATTATCAAAGACTCCAGCCACCCGAGTCATGGGCTGCTCTCACTGCTTCCATCAGGCAGGCGGTATCGCAGCATCAGGACCCGCACCACCCGACTACATGACAGCTTCTTCCCACAAGCAATAAGACTTTTGAACACATGATCTCTCACGATCAACAATCAGCACTGCACTTTATTAATCCTCATTCTGTCAATATATTCTCGCTCCCAATTCAGTTAGTGTATATATATATATATATATATATTTATACCCTTATCTAGTGTATGTGTATTCTACATTGTGTGTATTGTGTACATTTGATATGTAAATTGTTGTGTAGGTATGTGTACATTTGTTATGTAAATTGTGTTGTGTAAATATGTTGTTATTGTAAAGTGGTTTATGTCTCGTCACTGTCATTACTGCAATGTTGCTCGGAACTGCACACAAGAATTTCACCTACTGTTGCACTCGTGTACACAGTAGTGTGACAATAAAGTGATTTGATTTGATTTGACATACATAGTGATTAAACAATTAAATAAGTCCTGGATTGCTGGCTGGGCCTCCCACAGATAAGATGTAGTTCTCACTGTCTAGCCTATGATGGATTCTTAATCCAGATCTAAGACTATTTGTGTTTTGTATTATGTGAATTGTACATATGCATGTTGAATTACACTGCATTTTTGTGGAGAATCCACTAAGATTTTCACCATCTGTACTCTCGTGGTTATGATGTTGTGACAATAAAGTGACTTGATTTGATAAGCATAGAGCTACATATACATGGATAAGATTTAAACTGTGGCATATACATAAGAGCTTTTTAAAACAGGCATGATATCATCTCAAATCAAACACACTTCCAATCACATCCTCTAGTGCTGGCTTTGAAATGGATCTGCAGAAAGGTTACAGAGAAAGAAAGGACATTCAGAGCATAGCTCTCAATCACTTGAGTACTGCTGCTTATCTTGATCGCATCTTGAGATATTGTAGTGCTGAATTATCTCTGTTTTTCTTTACTTACACTTACTCCTTTGGTTTTTAAAAAGAAGAGTCCCTTAGGTTGAAAATGTGAGAGTAGAGATTAAACCTGGGATCTTTAATTACAGGTATCAGGTATACATATCAAAGGTTATGTGCATTTGGGAGTAATTCTATAACTTTGCTGAGTTTCGCTAAAGTAACATTAATCTGGCTGTTTGGCAAGCTGTTAGGATTTTGTTGTAACAGATCTATCAACTAAGATAAAATTGTTTGTATGTGCCCATGCATTTATAGATCTGCATGGGTCAATGGGTTCATATGAGCATTGGAAACCCAAGTCTTGCCTTCAATGTTTAAAAGAGGGAAAAGACTTGTTAAAAACATTGATAAATTATGGCATCAGACACTTGATGTTGGATGCTAGCAAGAGATAAACTCCAAGATTATTTATTTAGACCACATGTTAGGGACTGCAAGCAATGTAATAACAAACCATTTATTGCACTTGTAAAAATGCGGTGACCCAGGAGAGACATGAGGCAATGTAGTTGTGTATGTTACAGTTTAAAATTCACATTGGCGTACGTACACATTTGTCAACTGAAATAACTCCTCTGCAATTCAGGAAGTAAAATCTTATATCTATCTATATACTGATATATGATGTGTATATTTTGTAGGACTTTCTTTTAAGCAACATGTTTGAAAGCTGATTATGACATTTTTACAGAATTGCAGTAAACTGAGGGATATCAAAAAAGTGGCTGCTCTGTTACTTTTCTTAACTTTCGTGCCAATTTTTTGGCATATTTAAACATCTACAACACCTTCACGATAATTCAGTGGAAGCAACCATTTAATTACAGTTCCACCACCTTAAATTTGAGTTCTTCTGGTTATTCATTGCAGCCGCAATCTCTTGAGAGGCCCAAGAAAGTGATGAGTTACAACCTGCAGTGTTATGGCCTATATTCTGGGAACGATTGTCTCTAGAGTAGCTCTGAACTGAGAATGGATGAGTCTCCATTGCAGAGCACAGCTTCATCCAGACAGGATTATTGCAATACTTTTGCACTAGTCCCTTATTTATTTGTATTGTTCAGTAATAGCAGAAAGACTAAGTGGTGTTTGAAAGTTCTAGTAGCTTGTCGTAGGCTGAATATGAGTCTCGACAGTATTGATCTACTGTGGAGAGCCTCTGAGTAAGTGATATGTTTCTTGTGATGTCTATAAAATCTTTAGTGTCTGTGGACAGTGATACAGATGGGAATTCTGCCTCTCGTCAGGAATGTCAAATTAAATAATGCCAGAATGGAAGATGGATTATTGCGAGTGTGCACAAATGCTACACAACTTTAGACTTAATTGTCATTGATGAGTGTGCAGAATTCTTGGCAGCCTGTTTTCTGCTTGTGCTCAAGACTGCAAACTTGATGACCTTCTTCTTCACTCTTCTCAAGTGTATGAACTTTATATTTTAACCAGGGATGGTTCACATTGTGCAACTAGTTGTCCAACAATCAACTAGTCAATTAGTGTGGTTGACTAGTTTATCTAGATTTTTCCTTTTTTAATTTCATTATTTTTAAAAATGATGCTTTAATTAGTGTGCTGACAGTGTGCGAGAGAGGTCAACAGAGAATGTTCAGATTGGTTCTACAGTAACTCAGATAACCGCTCTGTAAAACTGGGTTGAGAAGAATAGGATGTCAGAATGCTATTCTGAGATGCAGGTTGGTGCTGTTTTGGTGGCATGAGGGGGGCCTACACAATATTAAATTTTCCCCATAGTGCATACTTGTCATTAATTGCAGTATAATGGGTGATACACATGTAAACAATTCTGAGGAAAATGTGCTGCTACTGGTGGATCTTTGACATCCATTCATCTACATTACATTTGAAGAACATGGCGTGACATGATAAAGATCGCTCTGATTGCATTATAATTAATAATTTCTACACTGCATGTGCACAACAGCACCGTTGAGATAAATGGGAGAGGTATTTATCACGTCGTGACATACCACTCATTTACAGAGTGAGCCCATAAAGGCATCCATGCCCAGGGAATCCTGATGTCTTAATCCGTCCCTGGTACTACTGTCTCCTTAAGATGAATCGCTTATGATTTATTATTACTCTTTTCTAAGTCACTTTTGATAAAAGGATCTACCAAATGAATAAATGTAAAATGTAAATGTAAATAAAGCAGCCAACTCGATTTGTGGTGCTTCTGTGACACTTTCCACTTATATGTCCACTCACATGCACTTCAGGACTCATACCCTGGTGCTTTGCATCGCAAATGCAACACCCTATCAGTTGTGCTAATGCATAATTTGATTGCATTCAAACAAGCTTGTTATAAATGTAGTTTTTTATGTAATGCAATGTTAAAATGAATCGCCTTACAAGTCATGCGGTACAGTGAAAGTGTTTTGACATCATAAGAGAGCATTGTGTGAGGATCAGGTCGAAAAGTAAGTGTTTAAGAATTGATAATCATCCCTTTTACTCGTGATTTGTTTGAAAAAAATAAAGAAAAAGTCAATGTTTTTGTTGTGCACTTAATGTTTATTTCACCAGGAAACTAACACAATAAGTAGAACGAGCCATCCAAAACTGTATGTATAATAGCCTGTTTCTAAGAGACCATGTTGTTTAAAACGTGTCTCAAGGCCGCTGCATTTTATTCCATTCAACTGTGCTCCATCTAGCTGAAACCAGGAGCGTGTCTTATTTAAACACCCCTTAAGAAACTTCACCTTAAGTGTACGTTAAGAGTTACAAGGTTTCTAAAAACAATATGGCTTAGTTTATTGAACAAATTGAAGAGTACAAAGCAGCCAACAAGTACAAGCAAGTTAAGGCAATATATTTCGTGAAAGAAAAACTATTGCTGGAGTACATATTTGACCGTCACATAATATGACAAATCGGAAACAAGCTGGAGGGCGATCTCATAGGAAAACACACACAGAAGTGTGCCTAGTAGTTTCTACGATGGCGTTTTGGTGCCACGTAAAAAAACTAAAGATTTCGAGGATAAAGTCATAAACATTTCAGCGCCTCGACAAAGTTAAGAACAACTTCCATGTTTGTCAGCATGTCCACGTTATTGTCATTTTGAGAAGACAAAGTTTCAGCACTTTTGGAATGGACAGCTCCCATAAAGAAGCACTTAAGTTCTACTTTAAATGAAGTGTTAAGATGATTGTAAATGATGATTAAAAAACTCACTAAGAATGAATTACCCTATTTACTAGCACATGCTCTCTGCACTGGTTTAGCACCCCATTCACTAAAGGAATTATGCAGATCGGCCAACATTGCAATGTGTGTTGGGGCGGGCTGCTCTACACACCAGCCTGTTACGTGTTTTACCCGGTTTACCTGATTCCCCCGGCCTGCCTATCTGGGTGTGGTGGTCATCATTGTGTGTTCCTGTTCGCCATTTGGTGTCCTGGAGTTTGTACTCGTCTTGGCTCTGTGGCGTGGGACACAGAGGGACAACTCTGGTCATTTTTTTAACTGTTGGATCGGACTTGTGCACTTCCACATTTTCACTTTGGACTATGCATTTTACTCCTGGATTGTTATGTTGTGCTTTTGTGGACTGTATTGTTTTAGTGTTTTGATGTATATATGTTTGTTGTTGCATGTAAAGCGCTTTGAGCTCAGGCAAGCACTATATAAATTCAACGTATTATTATTATTATTAGTAGTAGTAGTAGTAGAATAAAGTTACATTTCTATGTGGTAAAATTGCCCAAATGTTGGTGAGAACATTTCCGATCTTCTAAAAGTAGGTAGAGGCATGTTGTATCCATGATAACAGTAGAATTTTACTACAGTAAAATCTGGCTCACTGTAGTAAATTCCTTAATGGTTTCCCTTAGCTAAGAGAACTGTCTAAGGGATTATATGCAACACCCTCATGTTATTTCCTTAGGTAAGGGAAAATCACACTTTAAGTGTTATAGTTAAGGGAGAAACTTTTTGTTTCATGCAACCGGCACTGGAAAGTGCTAGAGAAAGGATGTGCCACTTTTCTTTTCCTGTGGCCAATGGCCTCCAGTCCTCATCACCCAAAGGGTCAGGCTCCTCACTGGGCCCCCTAATGCTTTTCTCACCTGCACCCTTTTAAATGGTGAGGGATGCTTGACGCTGGTCTCTGATCAGTTCAAGATTTGTGACTGCCCTCCCAACTTTACACTTACACAAACACACACACATTCTATTCCTCCCTTGAAACTTCATACATCATTACCCTTACACCTGATAAAATTATCCACAGCTTAAGCACAGTCAATGCTTATATTTGAATCCTATAGGGTTTGGCATTCTTTAGTACAATATAAATTATCAGCTCTAGTCTGTGCTGCAAAAGATATGGTGAAACTTTCTAGAGGCTCTGGGATAACAAGGGGTGCTTTAGAGGTCATTCGCAGCAGGTGGGCCACACTTGTCTTTTCTATTAGCACCCTGAGACCAGCACCCCAGACCGAATCATTATCGCAGGTGTTCAATCCCTCCCACTTTATAGAAATATCCCATGAACACAAGCAAACTTGAGGCCTTGATTTGACAAAAAGATGTGTTTCTCCACACATATTTCCAACAGGAAATAAAGGTGATACAATAATGGTGAAGACAGCTGGAAAAGAGGTGACCGGGGCAGAAAGTCAGAACTGATGGTCTCATTGGGGATGAGAGATTGGGATATGTCTCTATTGCTGTTGGGCTTTTGCTTCTGAAGACTGTAACAGAAATTAACAGAAATTCACCTGTTGGCCTATCACTGCACACATTAACCGTTCTTGTCATACCAGAACACTGCTAGAGGCTTCTGTAATGGTACATAACATGCACAATGGAATACATTGAGAAATGTGGACAACATTCTCAGAGCAAGTGTTTATATTTTGTTTCTGATTTGTGATTGCACCACAAGACCGACTTTGGCCATATCTGATTTAAAGACTGTAGATCAAGTTACTTTTTTTCTTTTCTGTGCCAAATCAGACACAATAATGTTGCAGACTTTGGAACAGCAGATACATTTTTTCTTAATCATGATTTATTCATTTACTGTTAATAATGCATAAACCAGCTAAAACTCTGTTGGAACTAGGGCAGAAACTTTGCAATGTGTCTGCCCGGTCTCATTGCATTGACGCACAAAACACACACACACAACAACGATGGGAAAGGACCTCTTAATGCAATTAAGATGTAGAAAACAAGCCCAGATGAGACTTGTGACAGAAAGAAAGTACTTTGCAGCCTCTGTAAGGTGCAATTTAAATACTGAAGAAGCAGGTCAAGTCTTAACTATCATGAAAACGCAGAATGAAACATTGTTTGCAGTGCTTTTCGTGTGGAGATCAAAACAGAACATGAAGCAGGTATTGTCGCCCTGACGTGAATTGTGAATGATGTAGAAAACCTGACAGCCACAGTCTGATGGGTGATTAATATTGTGAAGCGATTTAATGCCCATTGCAATGAATATGCACACTATTTGGGGGCAAGTTCTTTCAATTAGTCAAACTCCCACTTTTAATGTTTAATGTTACTTGAATTGGTGCTATTTTAGTGCATTTCTATCTTAATACTGTGCAAGGTATTGTTTGGAAAATGTTTATAAAGCATTATATTGTTACATATTGTTTTGCTTTCTTTACTTAAAAGGAAATAAATGCATTTTGACAGGAAAAGTATATAGAGTCAAATTTCAGCACTTTCAAAATCTGTGATTAATCACGATTAATTGAAAAATAATGTGATTAATCGCAATTAAAATATTTAATCGACTGACTGTAATATACAGTATGTATATATTTTATGTTTTAATTTCTCCATTACCAATATATTATTTATTATTATATACTGTATATTATGTTTTCAATGCTCTATTACCAATTTGCACCTAACTTAGTCTTTGCACTAGAGGTTAAATGCTGACTGTATTTCATTGGCTCTGAACTTGTACTCTGTACAATGACAAGAAAGTTTAATTCAAAAGTTTAAGAAATCTTTAACAAAATATAAATATTGGAATTGATGAAATAAATAGCTTCACCTCCAGAACTTATCCCCATGCCATTTTGGCCAGATTTCAAAGCTACGAGATCTTCCAAAAAAAGCCCAGTTTTTACAGTCCTCGTAAATGGCACCAAGCAAGGTTATGGAAACTCTTCCAGTGCCAAACATATTAAATATTTGCAGAGAAACAGGCCCAGCAGAGTCAAAGGTCATTTCCCCTTAATGTTTTGCAGGGAGCCCTTTGTTTTGTTACAGGCACTAGGGTCTACAGGTCTTTATGGAATTGATGAATGAAAAGGTTTGTGGACCACCAGAGTAATTTTGTTTACAGAGTGCGGAATGGTGGGAGAGGGGTCACAATATAAAGCAGAGTTGAGGGGATTTGACCTTAACCTATCCGGTAGCAGGAGCCCTGTTGAGTGAGGGCCTGAGATTCTGGAGTTCTGTATGGCTTCTTTGCTCTGCTCTTTACCATGTCAGGGCTGTAATGGGAATCGGCTGTGCAACTGTGTTTCTGTAATTACACGGCCATGACAATAGTAAGATTTTGTTATCTATGGTGGTGTGTATGCATGTACTGTGTAAAAATGCATGGTGCAAGTCTCTTTTAACTATTCCCTATATTTTAAGTAAAACTGATTTACTAGCTTCAAAATGGCATTTTAATAAACTATACCTCTTTATTAAATGGTTTTCTAGAATACTTATTGGTCAATCACGGCATTCTGCTTACAAATATTTTTGTGTATTGAACACTAAACTTTTTAAATTCACTGTTGTATGCTGTGCTAGTTTTTTGTCTCTCACATCAATCTGCAGTCTCTTTCTTCTCACATATAGTTAAGTAATTAAGTATCCATGTATTTACACCTATCAGCCTTAAAACCACCTGCCTAATATTGTGCAGGTCCCCCTCGTGCCGCCAAAACAGCTCCAAATAGCATTCTGAGATTCTATTTTTCTCACCACAATTGTACAGAGCGGTTATTTGAGTTACCATAGACTTTGTCAGTTCGAACCAGACTGGCCATTCTCTGTTGACCTCTCTCATCAACAAGGTGTTTCCGTCCACAGAACTGCCACTAACTGGATGTTTTTTTGTTTTCGGCACCATTCTGAGTAAACTCTAGAGACTGTTGTGTGTGAAAATCCCAGGAGTTACAGAAATACTCAAACCTGCCCGTCTGGCACAAACAATCATTGTCTAATCTGCCTATCATGTGACAGCAGTGTAGTGCTAAAAATCATGCAGATACGGGTCTGGAGCTTCAGTTAATGTTCACATCAATCATCAGAATGGGGAAAAATGTGATCTCAGTGATTTGGACAATGGCATGATTGTTGTTGCCAGATGCATTTATTTGGTAAGGAGTCTTTTATGTGGGAGGATACATAGTCAGCCAAGCATTATCACAAAATAAAACTCTTCAGGGTAATAGAAAGGTGCTTATCAACCTGTTTGGATTTATTTTATGATAATGTCCAACTGTACATTAATCTCTATGTACATTACTTCTCTTTAATGGTAATGTATTAAATGCTGGAACTGATTTTGCTTGGAAAACTTGGACCTAGATGATAACTTGATTTAAAGAGATTTGTTCTGTCCAGTTTAAAATATTTAGTATGAACTCAACCTGACCAGAATCAAAAATACATGAATTTCTCACATTTTTATTTCCATCTATTGAACAGTACGCCAGTTGGCTCTTTCTCAAATGTTTTATGTCATGATGCTGTTCCCTAAAAACTCAACTTCTGACATCCACTCAGTTCCTGATCTGCCAAACTTCTTCTTTTGGAACAGAAAAGATTATTTTTGACTCGATCCATGCTGTCTCTTACACGTTTTTCAATTTTCTTCCCTGTCATATTACCAAAATATAATTGAGGTGCTGTATAGATACCAGTGCACAGAGAGGGCTGGGTGCCTAGATAAACTAAGACTTTTATGGCTTGTGGAGATAAATCCAATGCATATTTCCCTTTTATCATATGGACCTTTACTAGCCTTTAGCAACTGCTATAATGCTCACCCTCTTTCACCTTTGTCCCTCACCAATCCAATATATCCAGTGTAGAATGGCTGCATTTGCATATGGTTCATGTGCTTGTACATATTTGATGAATCTGCTCTTCTGTCTTCACATTAATATTGCTATAAATTGGTCAAAGCCCTTTGTGGACCAGATTACCTCAATATCATTGGTAACATTCTTCACCACCAGCAGCTAATGCTCTATAGTTTTAACCAGTTCCCCTGCTTAAAGGTTTCCATCTCTCTTCTCCATTTTCCATTGATATGAGAATGTGAAATATAGGGGGGAATAAATTTTCATCCCTACTGCTCTCTCTTTCTCTTTTAATATGTGTAATATGTCAGTGGACCATATATCTGACAGTGCTTGTCTCTGTGTTTTTGTGTTGCACAGGTAACAGCAGCTGATTCAGATGGTGGGTCTTTTGGGGCCATCACATACTCTATTGGATCTGGACCTGCTAGTGCTCCACCCAGCCAGTTCACTATCAATAAGGAGACTGGACAGATCTGCACCAGTTTGGCTCTGGATCGAGATGAAGGATCAGACAGTTTTGACTTCACCGTCACTGCAGCTGATGGGGTTAGGGAATAGGTTTTTATGTCTTTAAGAGCCACAGTGCACTCTTTCATTTTTTAGAATGGTACATAGCTTTTTCAATGAATATAATTTGTTTATAACTATGGTATAACATTGTTATAACATAATATTGTTACCTAATTATGCTAAGGCTTGCTAAGCAAGCAAGCCTTGTCATTTAATACAAAATAATGCTTTTTAAAGGCAAAGTATGTCATTTTTCCCTAACACTTTACATGAATATTCCTTTTTTTAAGGGTTTATAAAGGTGTTTGTTAATGACTAATAAGTCATTCATTTAAATCATTGATTTGTGTTTCTAACAACTTGCATGAAAAAGGTGACTTTCATGTAATACTTGCCAAATAGTGAGCCATTTTACCTTGTATTTTTTTACCTATATTTTTGCTGCATTGTGACATAAATCAGGAATAGTATGAACAATTATATTTATTAAGCATTTATAACATGCAAGTTAAAATGCTCACTATTTAGCAAGTATTGCATGAAAGTCGTTATGACATCAATGGTGATTTCTGATGAACAGACATTTTGTTCATCAAACAAACAGATAGTCCTGCCTCCAACTTACGTTCATCATTTTGCAGTTCCGTTTGTTGCTGCTAGTGCCGCAGAAATTACACACTGCAACTATTTGCAGAAGCTTCAATTGTGACTTAAAAAAGCCAATAGTGTTGTTATATTGCACCTAGACACCCAATCTGGCCCTTACATGCCCTGCTCAAGACATATTCTCTGAGCTGCCAGCAATAACAGTCATGGGCTCTCTAAATGAAAAGGCAATAAAACTGAGTGTCCCAAGGGCACATTGTTATACATACACAAACACTCCCACTATTTCCCTTTGTTAACTGCTAGCAGCAGTTTTCTTTGGTTCTCATTTCAATTATTAATGCAGCCATAAATACTGCCTTTGACAATTGAGGAGCCTACAGTACATACTACTCCTCACTGACCTCTTACAACCTGGAAGGGCAATCATATCCCACTGTGAAGAATGAATCTGTATTATTACATGTAAGAAATCATCTGACTGATTAGACTGTATGTGACAGATATCCACAATCCTCCATAATGGAATTCATGGAACAATGGTTAATATCTCCTTACAGGGAGGGCTTACCTCATCTGCCTATGTGAGGGTGTCATTGGTGGACATTAATGACAACAGACCCACATTCTACCCCGTGAACTATGCCATCAGCTTAAGTACACAGAGCACGCCCGGGACCTCCGTTGTCAGGGTAACGGCCCACGACCCAGATGCTGATGCAAATGGAAAAGTGACATATCATACTGTCCCTGGTGGTGGATCCAATTTCTTCACCCTCAACAAGGACACAGGTATTTAGTTAAAATTATTTAACTGCTTAAATACTGTTTAAACAAACTACCATTTGTTTCACTTAAGCAAATTTATCAAATGATTATTATTTATGTAGTTACAATGGAAATTATTTAAGTAAACTTTCATTTCACAAATTTAAATTGCACAAAATGAAATTAAGTTTCTATTTGCTATTTAATTAATAATAATTATATCATATTTAATCATTTTTGTATTATTATTAAAGTGCAACAAAAAATTGTAATCTAAATAAAAAGTTCAAAACTAATGTTGCATTTGCTCCTTTATATAAATAATAATAATTATAATCATTATTATTATTATTAATGATATGTATAAGCAGATGTGTCAATGCTGTATGCACAGTGTATACAATTACACAGTATACATTGTAAACGCTTTTCAAAAAAAAAAAAAAAAGGCTGTATCTTCATATTAAATTGTAAGACTTAAAGCTTAATAGCATCTGGATTTATTCTATTCCTATTCTCTGCATTTTTCTTCCTGTTAGGTGTGATCTCTCTGTCACGCTCCCTGCATGGAAAGGCCAACTCTGTCATTGCCATGGTGATCACAGCACGGGATGGTGGCGGTCTCACAGCACCTGTCAATGCCAGAGTGAACATCAGCGTTGTGTCCGGCGCAGTTGCGCCCCCAGTGTTTGAGCAAGCACAATACTTCTTCACCGTGTCTGAAGACGTGCTCCGGGGTACTGAGGTTGGCGTAGTGCGGGCCAGCAACAGAAATGGTAAGCTTTAGCCAACATTTTACAAATATTTGCTTTTTTTGCATGTCTTTCTGGGAATTACCAACTCATTGTCTACAAATAAACCTATATATAGTGCAATGTAAGAAGCCATATGCTGTAGCATATTTCAGTACAGTTCTCATAACAGTTCCCTTATAACTCAGTACTTAACATTGCATCAGGAAGCAGATGCTATGGGGCATGCCCTTCTATACGACCAAGTTGAAACCATTCTACAATAATGTCAATTCTAAAATTGCCTATGGTGTTAAAGCTCTGCCCTATTTGGAGTGAAGGTATAAAAGCGGGCACGTAAACACCATTCCTCAGAATTTTCTTCTTTCAAGACAGCAATTCAGCTCTTGTCTAGAAGCCTTCTACTACTTCGCTATCAACATACACGAGTCAGCGGGCGGGATCTTACGGCAATGAGAAGACTCTTCACTCCCGTGCAGTGTTTCTGCAAACATTTACTCCGCATCAACTCTTGACGCTTTGCTGGTGAACGGGGTGCTTCAGCATCCTGATTTCCCACAGTGCTTTGGTGTCTGGGCCGCACCCATGCAGAGACAGCTCTCATAGATACATACTGCCCTCACTGTGAGAGCACGAGTCTCAAGAAGCTTCGCTTGTGAAACTCTCTTGTTCTGAGTTCAGCCTCCCACTCCCTCCCAACCGCCTCTTCTGTGACTCCCGAGGGATCACACGAGGAGGCAGGGCAGCGAAGTCGAGCAGCATGAATTTGTGGTGGACCTCGTGCTGGCACACACCCTGCAAGCTCCTAAATCTCCATATACTGCGTCTATGCCGACGTTCAGCGTTTCTGATGCTGGGGATGATGTTATGTCTCTCGCTGTATCTGGTGAGTTGTCAGTGGAGGACGTTGCCGTCCCTTCCCCCAGCGAGGATGAGGAGCATGTACGCACCACTGACAAGGAGATGCTTCGCGTCCTCTCAAGGGCAGACGAAGAGCTCAGTCTTGAGTGGTCACCTCCAGAGGAACCTGAAAAATCTTACCTAAATTAATGTCAAGGGACTGCGTTTCCGTAGATCTGCCCCGTTCTTCCCGGAAGTTCATAATGAACTGACAAAATCCTGGTGCATGCCCTATTCAGCTCACTCACTCAAACATGGTTATACGATCCAATTTGCAAATCGTCCGCCCCATTTCAATGGTGTTCTGTCTTACGTGGTTCCGTCTGAAGACACACCGATATTATGGGCCGAGATTAAAAAAAGAACTGGGTGTTTGTGCACAATGGCCTGCATTCACACCATTGTATTTCCAAAAAGTCACAGGCACTTTCATTACAAACAAACTTCCTTCACGACTGGGTTTGTGAAAGGGATAATTTAAACTATGTGACTATAGTTAATTGTGGCACGGTGGAGGGCGGGACCGGCACGTGATTGCGCACGCCCGGTCCCGTATCAGGCTAAATTGAGCCGTCAAGAGGGATAAAGGCCACTCGCAGACGGAGATCGAGAGAGAGAGCTTAATCAGCAGACATGTCTGCTGTCCTAAATGTTTGTTTTAATTTCGTCATTAAATTATTATTTATGTTGACGAGCCGGTTTCTCGCCTCTTCCTTGCCCGTGAACGTGAACTGTTTTACATTGGTGCCGAAAGCCCGGGAAGGAAGAGGGATACGCCGTAGCGGAGTTCTCGCCACTTCTCAATGGAGCAGTCGCTGCCATCTTCAGGGGGACGGAGGAGCCCAGCCGCCTGGACGCGGAGGAACGGCCGCCGACCGCGAGGGGAGGAGGGGCTCCTGGCCGACCGCCTGGAGCGGTTAGGACCGCTGCCAGGGGTGGGGGAGTCCCCTACTGGCCGCTGGAACGTGGCGGGGTTGGAGACTGCCGACCGCGTGCGGGGAGGGGCTCGCCGCCGACCGCCTGGAGCGGGAGAACCGCTGCCAGGGGCGGGGGGAGGCCCCTTCGACACCCTGGGAACGCGGCGGGGCGTTCCGTCCGCCAGGGGCTGAGGACTGCCTCCGATCTGCCCGGAGAGGCACGGCTGTTGTCCTGTAGAGGGTGGAGAAGTGGCTGAGGAACGAGCTACGGCGTATCAGAGAACCGGCGAGTACGTTTTTTTTCTTTCTTTCCTTTAATCTCTCTCTCCTCTCTCTCTCGATACCGCTCTGCGTTGGCCTTTTCCCTCTTTTTTTTTTTAAATTATGGTGTTTGTGGGAGGGGAGGTACTGCCCAGTGCAGGAACCCCCCCCCCCCCCCCCCCCCTATTTTTAACTGTTGTTTCCCTCCCCTTGCCCCCTCCCTCGTCCAGGCTGATGGAGATGACCCGCCGGCAGACCGCGCGGGAGGCGCCCCCCCCCCCCCAGGGGATGTACGTCAGGCCGGGGGTCCCCAGCCTGAGAGAACGGGGGAGGAATGTGGCACGGTGGAGGGCGGGACCGGCGCGTGATTTTGCACGCCCGGTCCCGTATCAGGCTAAATTGAGCCGTCAAGAGGGATAAAGGCCACTCGCAGACGGAGATCGAGAGAGAGAGCTTAATCAGCAGACATGTCTGCTGTCCTAAATGTTTGTTTTAAGTTCGTCATTAAATTATTATTTATGTTGACGAGCCGGTTTCTCGCCTCTTCCTTGCCCATGAATTGATCTGTTTTACATTAATATATCCATTCTGAGTGTTCCCCTCCAGGCACACCATGAGGGTCATTCACTTGTGGTATACCCATGTCGGTCGCTGTCCCATGAGACTGCGGCGTCATGTTTCCTCTCTTGAAGTTTATGTTGCGTAGTGTGATGTGATGGGACACTGTTCCCCATAGCGTCAGCTTCCTGTCAGTTTTGGTTACTTATGTAACCTCGATTCCCTGAGACGAAGGAACGAGTCATTGCGTAAGCTGGCTGCACTACAGAATCAGAGTTCTTTGAGGTGCAAGCGATGCGCTCTTGTCCCTCAGCCAGAAAATTCTGAGGAATGGTGTTTGCGTGCCCGTTTTTATGCCGGACAGCTTATCGCCTAAAAAGGACGGGCTTAAACACCATTGCCAATTATAGAATTGCATTTATTGTAGAAAGGTTTTAACTAGGTCATATAGAAGGACACTCCCCATAGAGTCAGCTTCCTGGTGCAATGTCTCATTCCCTTCGTCTCAGGGAACCGAGGTTAGATACGTAACCTAGATGTTCTGTGTGCACTCAGAACCATGAATTGGTGACAGTTAGGGTTGTTGAAAAGCCTGATATGGAATATTTTTACTCTCGCTGAGCCAGTTGAGCAAATAAAACAGCAGCTGCTGCGTGAACCTCATTAAACAGTCACATCCATCATAGATTCCACTTTACCTCATGTTGTTGGAAATTATTGTTTGTTGATGTATATTTTCTCATAGCAATGGCATTTCTTTGTGTGATATGCTGAATGGGTGGGTATGTTAGTACCCATTTTTTATCTTCATGTTTTATTTTCTTGTATTACTCTCTTTACCTTTTTTGGAGTAATGTGTGGTGTAGTAGTTAAAGATCTGGGGCTGCTAAAACAAAAGGGTTGTAGGTTAGATTCCACCAAAGATTGTCCCATGAGATATCATCATTGTGCCCTTTTGCAAGAGACTTAAAGGTATAATTCACCCAAAAAAATGTGGTTTCTGTCATCATGTACTCAACCTTATTATTCCAAACCTGTGTTGTTATCTTTCTGTGAAACAAAAAGGGATATTTTGCTAAATTACGACTTATCTTCTCCCATCTCTCGTTCTACAGAAGTTTCAATGGACATCACCTACACTATCTCAGCCGGGGATCCAGATGGTTATTTCATGGTTGATTCTGAGACTGGAGCACTTAGAACAAGTCTTCCTCTAGACCACGAGACTCGACCCTCTTTCGATTTGAAGATTCAAGCTCGCAGTGGTTCCCCTCCAGCTTTCGAAGAGACTCTTGTTCGGATCACCATCGCGGATGTGAATGATAACGCCCCCATATTTTTCCTGTCCTCATCAGAGTCACTGCTGCTACCTGAAGCCACTAAGATGGGCACTGTTGTGTACCGTGTCCAGGCTGAGGACCATGACTCAGGCCCTAACGGACAGCTTAGCTTTGACCTAATGTCATCCGGAGGGCAACGTACATTTGGAGTGGAACGCAGCAGTGGGGAAATCCGCCTAATTGGAAGTCTGTCATATGACAGTGTTCCTCGCTATGACCTCCAAGTGATCGCAAAAGATAGCGGTGCTCCTCAGCTTAGTGCTACGTTCACCCTAGTGGTCCACATCCAGGCGGAGAATGACCAGGGTCCTGTGTTTGACACAGTGACCTATCGTGTTGAACTTAAGGAGAACACACAACTCAACACCCGTTTCCTACAGGTTCGGGCTCTCAACCGAGATCCGATGGGAAATGGAGGTTCTTCCAAAGATTCCATGACATCTTCCCCTGTGGCATACCGTCTCAGGCCTGATGGGGATACAGCAGGTTTTGGAATCTCCCCAGATAGTGGCTGGCTGTTTGTTAAGAGCGCTTTGGACCGAGAGGCCAAGGATATCTACTTGCTAACTGTGCTTGCCACCTCAGGAAGTGGGCAGATGAGGAAGACAGGCAGCGCGACAGTGAGAGTTTCAGTGACGGATGAAAATGATAACTCACCTCGATTCTCTCAGGAGAGAGTGTTCTTGGCAGTGAGAGAGAACCTGCCTGCTGGAACAGGCTTTGGAAGAGTGTCTGCTTCAGACCGTGATGCTGGCCTCAACAGTCTGCTTATATACAGGCTACTTCACATGGACCGTTACTTCCAGATCAATTCCCAGACTGGTGAGCTATGATACAACCCACACCTTCACTCAAAAAATACAAATGATTAATGTACTTAATTATGCTGAAGAAAACCTTTTCACAGAATTAGATGAAGACTTTTAAACAAAAAAATATCTTTCTAAATGGACTTGTACTAGTGTTGTTGTTCAAACTAGACTATTATGCCTACTAGATGCAATGCCAAAGTGAAGGCTTCTTTTATAAAGTCATTGTTTTAGCACAATACTAAAAATATTGCTACTTTACATTACTAAATCATTCCTTTACTTATTTTTAATTAATTTTTTTACAAATGTTTGGCTTTTTACCAAACAAATTTTTTTATTGGATATTTTTCTGGTATACATCAAAAGAGAGCAACAAAGAAATTACTTTATTTTAATTATTTAACCCTCATAGACCTAGTGTAACAGAACTGCAACATTTGTTTTTAAAGCCATTCAATTATTATTATTTTTTATTAAAAAATTTTACAACTACACCTAATGGTAGCTGACACTCTGAACAGTTTTCCTGGACAAAACTTTTTTTAAAGTTTATTGGCACGGCACAGCTCACACAAAATTGACTCCAAAGAAAAGTATGCTTTAAAATCAAGATTTTTCCATTGACTCAAAATTCACCCCCCAAAAAAATTCCTTTTTTTTTTTTTTTTTTTACGATTGGCTTCCTAAAAACACATTTAAGAAGGAAAAAATAAAATTGATGGATTACTAAAAGTAGGCCTATATATATATATATATATATATATATATATATATATATATATATATATATATATATATATATATATATATATATATATACATACAGTAAGTCTTTTTTTTTTTTTTTTCTTTTTGTCATCTTGGATTTTTACTGACCCCTAGAGGCATGGATCCAGCATCATTAAAACATGAGTATTTTTTTAAGAAACCATTTCCCTTGTAGACTATTCACTATTCTCAGTCAGCCATGATTAATGTAATCTATGAGTGAAAGTGTCAAATAACAGGGCTGTTAATGACATTAAGTGATTAGTATTCGGATGATCATGTGATTCTATCATGGCAGCCCCCATTTGTGGACCCTCAGCATGTAGAATAAAACAGCTTTTATAAGGTTACTGATATGACTGGAGTTTTCATCTCATGTGAGTGTACATGATTTTATACTGTTTCAAAATTACTTAGGAGTAAAACATTTAAATGTGGAAAAAGTTTAATTAAGATACTAAGTCTTTTTAATTAAATGTAATGAATAAGTAACAAAAATCTTTTTTTTGTTTGGGAGCGCAGCACTGGATGGTAGTAGATAGAAATGTTTGTTTCTGCTGCAGCAACCATTGGTGCCAATGGTCTCTACAATCAACTAGTCAAGCATCAAGTTTGGGATGCTTTTGGGAAATGCAGCCCAGGATGTTTTTACTCTACTGTGTTTAACTAACTCTCTCTCTCTCCCTCCCCCCCTCTCTCTCTCTCTCTCTCTCTCTCTCTCTCTCTCTCTCTCTCTCTCTCTCTCTCTCTCTCTCTCTCTCTCTCTCTCTTTGTTTGTGAAGGTGAAATCAGTACCAGAGCAGCTTTGGACCGCGAACACCAGTCCAGTTATCAGCTGATTGTTGTGGTCCAGGATGGAGGTACCCCTCCCCGTAGTGCCACTGGAACAGCCCACATCACTGTGCTCGATGAGAATGACAACGCTCCAGCATTCAGCCACACACAGCCTGGCAGGGAGATTCTCATTCAGGCAAGAGACAGACTGGCACAGACTGTTTTCATAGCCTTAAATCAGTTTGTCATAACATAGGAGCTTGCAGCATGGACCATCATATGTTTATTAAAGGACAGTTTACACATCATAAAAATGTCATTAAGTCTATACATAATATCTTTCAAAAATTGTTTATGTGACCTTGGACATGTTCCCACTCTAGCTGGTCTGTTTGGATCAGGTATAAGCAGCCAGACTGTGTTGTTTGAAACTTGGTTGATGTTTTGCAGGTTCAGGATGGTCTCCCTGCAGGTTCTTTATTAGGAACTCTGAACGCCAAAGACCCAGATGAGGGAGAGAATGGCACCATTTTTTACTCATTATCAGGTAAGCAAGAACCAGAATAGACTATTAAAGGGATTGTTCACCAAAAAATGTAAATTCTGTCATTTACTCACCCTTGTGTTGTTCTGCAAGCACATATGACTGTCTTTCTTCTGTCGAACACAAAATGTGATGTCAAGCACAATGTTAGTCTTAGTCACCATTCACTTTCACTGCATATTTTTTGTACATATAATGAAAGTGAAAAGTGACTGAGGTTGCCATTCTGCCATCTCTTTCAGCGGAAGAAACAGTGGGGAGTGGACACTCTAAATCTCATCAGCCTCTCTTCACAATACAACATTTTTAAAGAATTATTGATTTTGTTTTTAGAATATGTTTTATGTTTTTAAGGATATGTGATATGATTTGAAAGAAAGCATATCAACTGAACTTTTAAGAATCATCAGCATTTTTGATGATAGCACTTTAGTAATTAGAGCTAAAATGTAGAAGCCATGTATGAAGTACAGTTTTCATATTAAACAAAAGAATTATATAATTTGATGACTGTTGCCAAACATTGGTCCAGTCACCGAGAACCAAATAATCAAAGCACACTAAAAGATTCCGTGTCAAATATGATCTTACCTAAACAATTTCAGAAGCTTGTGTCACCTATCTGTCTACACTTTTGACCAGGTCACTAATCTTTTTTCTTTTTTTTTTCAAAATTAGATGCCACACACATCAACATTGCCATTAATCTAATTTCAATATAATAGCCAAAGAAAAATATGGAAATGTCAAAGAACGATATCATTCTTTATATGTATACTGTGACATTAGATTAGTGTTGTGACATACATGACTCTACGAAAGAAACTGACTGTGAGCGCTAGCCAGTGGGATTAGCGCTTTTGATTTCCACCCACTGCAGAAACAACCAGCTGTCAGAGGCTTCTGCTGGGTCTTAAAGGCTTTGTTTTAAACCGTTTGGGTCTTAAAGCTGCAGTTTTTAACATTATTATTTATCAAAAAGTGGGGGGGACCAATTTAGTTCTTTTTAAAATGTATAATGGTTCCTAAGCCCCTGAGCGTGCATAAATAATGACAGAATTTTCGATTTCCGGTGTACTATTTTATTTTTTTTTCTTCTGTTTTTCTGTTTATTATTATTTATGTTATTCCCAGATGATATTATTGCAAAATGTCTCCTTTTACAAAAAGTAAGATGTCCTTACACTTCTCTTTCTGTCCAATGTGATGTATTGTATGGATAATTATACTTCCATATTTGTCTCTATTTATGTCTCCATTTGTCCTTGCTCTTAAAGGCTCTAGAGTGGAACGTTTCTCCTTGAACCCAAACACTGGAGAGCTGCGCTCCTCCTTCCCCCTTAGGCGGGCTGAAAAGGCAGAGTACAGCTTGTCTGTGACTGCCTCGGATCGTGGGGCACCATCTCAAAGCTCTTCCACTGCCTTGCTTATACAGGTGAGATTTTACAGACACATTTCTAAACACATGACATCACTTATCCAGGGATGTTAAGCTGTGGTGCTCATATGGGAGATGCAGGTTCAAATACGGATCTATTTTTGTCTTGTATTTAATGAGATGTGCAGTGTAGCTGCAGTCATGTATTCTTACTGCATGACCACCACAGCTTACAACTGTACACAGTGACTTCTGATATGAACTAGCCACCTTTCACTCTGCCAAACTATCATCATCATGCTCACAGTCCCCTGAGCTGTGGTATCAGTATTCAAGTAGGGAAATTAGTTCTGACCCAGAGGCCAGCTCCTGTCTATGCAAACACAAACACCTCCAAACTCCCAGGATTGCTTCCTGTTCCAAAGGAACAGGCTGTAATTTAAAACCATGAATTAATCCAAATGCACAGTATGGAATTGTGTGTATCAGACATGTAATACAAAGAGGTACCGTTAACTGAAAATTATCCATCATTTACTGAATTTTGAATGCATTGACCGATAATTCATAATGCCTACATCTCAAAATCACCCTCTGAGTATTTTTGACAATTGGTACATTTTTGTCCCTTTTCAGTCCATCGCAAAAGCATCCAGATATCTACATTCCAAAGAGTTGTGCTTTGCAGAATTATTCTTGGCAAATGGTACAACGGTACAATCTATTTTGTAGTGAAATATCTTTGATGCTTGTACAGGTGTGATTTCAAAAAGGGAATTGGATGCTAATTGTAGAGCATGCATTTGACTGTAATTTTGGTGCTCTCTGTAAGGCTTAGATGAGAGAGAGTGAAAGAGAGAAATAGCAGAGAAAGAGAATGCACCTTTGAATCAAGTGCTCCCAGATGGCTCTGATGAGGCGCAGCTGTGGTTCCATATGATCAAACGGCAAGCGCAAACTTCAGTCCCCTAACACAGTAGCACCAACTGATACTCTTACACCAGAGAGTCATGCACCATAGCAATATCAAAATAATATTTTACATGCCATCAGTAATACCAGCCTTGCCTTAAAAGTCCAGTGTACCCAAAACATGGATCAACTTCAATCCATCTGTTGCTTTCATTCTTGCCATCCGGAATGTGTGTGCTGTTTTTTTTTTTTTCACGGGGATATTAGTATGAAAGACTTCACCTGTCATGATTACTGAAGAGTTTTCTAGCTCTACTTCAAGGACATGGAAATGGGCCTGTAATGTGACAGATGGGTTTATTGCATTGTAATCTTTCTCTGATGCACTCAGTTGACCCTTTAAACAATAAGGATATATTTTACCACCATTGGTGTATGAGTGTGAATGTGTGTGTGAATGGGTGATTGGGGCACAGTGTAAAGCGCTTTGGTAACCTCTAAGGTTAAAAAGTGCTATATAAGTGCAGACCATTTACCATGTTTAATTTACGTAATGTTTATTAAAAAAGTCACTTCTGACATACCTTTGTCTAATGATGACAAATAATCACCTGTATGTGCTTTAATGGGTATACCCTTCTGAAAAGACCAGTTCATGGATCTTCATGCTGGTCTAGTGTGATTTATGCTGTTAGTGCTGGTTTGGTTATGGTCTAGCTGGTGAACTATTTTTAGTTAAGAAGTCTGGAGAGCAGACCAGAACACCAGCATCCCATGCTGGACTGGTCTTTTCAGCAGGGTATATAAAACATTTGATATATATATATATATAAAATATGTGGCATCGCAATTAAAAAAAAAATTCAAATGAAAATTTTCTTCCTTGTTCTCAACATGTAGGTCATTGGCTCCTCAAGGACCTCTCCAAATTCCAACACCCTATCCATGACCCTCAACTCAGTGGAGGGGGCTAAACCAGGCTCTGTTATTGGTTCAATCAGGTCACATGACCAGCTTGAAGTCACAGCAAATGGTCAGGTGACCTACCTGGTAGTGGGAGGCACAGATCATGATGGGACATTTATGGTGGACCGTCTGACAGGAGATGTATACTTGGCTAGAGAGCTGGACTATGAAAAGGGATCACGGTATACTCTACAGATTGAGGTGGACGACTTTTCAAAGGCCTATCCAAGCAGTCACATGGTGCAGTTAGAAATCAATGTGGAGGATAGTAATGACCATGCACCACAGTTTCCAGAAGATCCGGTCACTATTGTCATTCCTGAGAATATGCAAGCAGGTTCTTCGATCTACACATTCCAGGCCACCGATAAGGATGGTAGTGGACCCAACAGTGAGATACGTTATTCTATCCAACAGCAGTGGCCTTATAGCTCAGATCTCTTCACTCTTGATCCAGTCACGGGAGTCCTGATGCTAGGCCAAGAGTTGGACCATGAAAAGACCTCCAGCCTCTTCCTGGTGGTCCATGCCACAGATTCAGTTATGGATCCCAATCAAAGACTATGGGGATCGGTAACAGCACGAGTGTTTGTGACTGATGAGAATGACAACGCACCGATCTTCAGCTCTCCTACAGCAGTTAGTGTGATGGAGGACCAGGCTGTTGGCTTTGTCCTACTCTATGTCATGGCCTGGGATGCAGACCAGGGGGAAAATGGACGAGTGTCTTACAGGATCCAGTCAGGCAACACAGCAGAACAGTTCAGTCTCAGCCCCAACAGTGGTAAGAATCATTACTTAGGGGTATTTTTAGACTAGCACTTTTGGTGTGCACCCGGGTTCAAATGATGTCAAAGTTTGGTTTGTTTTGATGATGTGAACACTGTTTCCAAAGTTGAGACCAGCAAAACTAACTTGGGTTTGATCCAAGCAATCAGACCAAGAGTGAAAGCACCCTTAAAGAATAGTAAACCCAATAATGAAAATTCTGTCAATTCTGCTAAGTAAATGATGACAGAATTTTAATTTTGAGGATGCACTATCCCTTTAACTCTATTTGAAAAATGTCTCCTCACACCACGCTGCATTATGGGCCATTTCCTCAAAGCCCAAGTAATCTAGCAGGAAAAGATCATTTTCTTGAAGGGTTTATTCATGGGAGCACATTATTTTGGCCCTGTTATCCATTAGCCAGAAATTTCTCCATCATCCAAGAAAATGACCATATACAGCTCACGCAAAATTCGATTAAAAAGACAAAGACATCTAAGCGACCGACCAGCTGTAGATGATTTTCCTTTCAGTATAGTCAAATGGTTTGTGATGTAGGTTAGTATTTAAATGGATAGTTCACCCATTCTGTCATTTATGCACCTTCATTTGTTCCGATCCAGTATTAATTTCTTTCTTCCATGGAAGACCAAAGGAGAAATTTAGTAGAATGTCGTGGCTACTTTCTTAATTTTTTTCTATACAATGAAAGTGGATGGGGACGAAGGGGTGTCAAGCTCCAAAAATGGCAAAAAAGCAGCAAAAAAGCATTATAAAAGTAGTCTGTACAACTTATTCCAAATGTGTGAAAGCCATACGATAGCTTAGAGTCAGGAATAGACTGGAATTTAAGTCGCTATTCACTTACAGTATTGCTAAACTGTCATGGTCACCATTCACTTTCATTGTATGGAAAAGAGTTGTGTGGACAGACATTCAGCTTATAATAAGGCCTTTTTTTTTTAAAGATTTGAAAGATATAATTTTAATTTTGGAGGGAAATTATTCATTTAATTTCTGCTTTAAACCAGGTACAAGCTGCATGCAAAATTCACCCGAGAAATAAAGTTGGGTTAAAATGCAAGGTAAAGTCACAACAAATGTCAATAAACTGATATTAGCCAGACGCTGGGAGTAATACTTAACACTATTTTTACTGTGCGAAGAGATTGATGTTAAGCACAAAACCAGAGCTACCGTGTTCAGAAGCAGAAACAAACTTAAACATCTCAATGATGTTTTTAAAGCTACTGTGTGTTACTGTAGGTGGGCTATAAATAAGAAAAGAGGCCACACATAGACTTCGCACAAACACACAATAATATTTCACAGTCAGCAAGCATTCAAGTTGCCATATGAACCGCAGGGGTGTTTTTAATCCTGACTGACCCTTGCTCAAGCTTTAGCTGATGACAGCATTGCACAGAGGTAATGCTGGAACGGTTCAAAAATGGATCCAAAATAACAACTCCAGACCCTGCTCTTCATAGCAGCTGGTCAGCGAAAATCTTTGTCAAGTTCCAGTTGGAAGAGCCAATCTGAGGAGAAAAACAGAATGAAGGAAGCTTAAAATGAATTATGAGCTTTGGATATTGTGTTTGACTTTTATTTTGCATGAACAAATTCTTCAAATTTGGAATCTCAGGTACACGTTAACAGGGGAGTAATAAAGATGAATAAGCCCTTGAAGTTTAATGCTAAAACCATACACTGACAAAAATGTACCAAACAGTGACAAAATTGTTTTTGGACATGATCATGGTAGTACCATTGTAGTCTTTCATTCAGTACCATCTTATACTGTATATGAAAGGACCATGATATTACAATCTGATATCATCACTGTGACTTGGTACCACCACAGTACAGTACTTCTGTGTTAGTACCACACTTAAAGATTACCTTGGGAGCAGTTGGTTAAGTAAATCAAAAAATAGCTATGAAAAGTTACAAGTTACATTTTAGGAAAAATCTGGTAGTATTTTTTTTGCAAATGCGACTTCATTAAAAATTAATACAAATTCACACATTTTTATTGTGGCTTAAAGGGATAGTTCACCCAGTAAATACAATTCTGTCATCATTTACCCTCATATTGTTTCAAACCAGTATGACTTTCTTAATTATGATGTTTTCATGAATATCGTGGTCTGTCTTTTCAGTACAAAGGCAGTGGAGGGTGCCTCACTTTAAAGCTTAAAAAAAGGATCCAAAAAAGGAATCAAATGCACAATGGATATTAAGATTTTCACTGAAACATTACTTACATTAGGTTGTTTCTTACCAAAATCTATCGTATGCATTCAGAAGACTTGGAATATGATGCAAAAGTGGCATTGACTACTTTTATGATACTTTTGGGTCCTTTTTATGTTTTTTTTAACCACAATCCACTACAGTTGTATTGAAAAGACAGAAGCACAACAGATGCGTTATTCATTAAAATATCTCCTCCTGTGTTCCGCATAAGAAAGAAAGTCATATTTGTAATGCCATGAGGGTGAGCAAATAATAGGTAAACTGTTCCTTTAAGTGTCCAAATACTCATTGGGTCCAAGTAATAGAAGAGATATCCCATCTTTAGAATGGTTTCTTTCTATTAAACCACAGAGCAACTGAGTACAATGCAATACTGTGAACCCCTCATGCAGGTGATTTAAAGATGTTTTTCTCTTTTCCTAATCTCCAGGCTCTCTTTCCATCCTGAAACCTCTGGATCGTGAGGAGCAAGAGAGCTACAACCTTACCATTGTTGCTGAGGACCACGGCATACCCCAACACTCCACCACTCAGATGCTGTCTATCCAGGTGATTGATGTAAACGATGAAGCTCCATGGTTTGAAAGGACTGAATTTGAAGCTCAAATCAAAGAGAACCAGCCAGCAGGAACAACCATTCTAAAGGTCTCCGCCTCAGACCGGGATCACGGTGAGTGATATTTGATTACTTTATGCATTAAACCATGTGTTAAATGTATAAAGTATGTACTAGGGTATTCCAACTGTTCAAATATTCATGGCCTGTGTCTGAAAACTTTGCCATCTGGTTAAAGCTGTTATGTTGTGTTGTGGTGAGGGCAATGTTTTTTTTTTAAAGTTTCCTGTGGAGGGTATGCGGGACTCATTCTAAGCCCCCTGGGCAGAGTGAGAGAGTATAACAGAGAGAGATTGTAAAGACATTCTCCAGGAACTATTAATTGAGTAAGCAGGTGCTCATGCCAAAGCTAGCTTACTTTGCACGCAATCTGGCATCCGTATGTCTTTGGTCTTTGCTTATGTTCATTTTCTGGACCAAGACTCGGCTGCTGAATCAGCAAATTGAACTATTAATGAAACGTATGATGTGATAAAAGCAAGATGAAAAGGTTTTAACTTGAACATTTTATGACATTGTACACATCTGTTTTAATGCAAATTAGGTTGTTTCTGTACAGTCAGAATGTATTTCTTATTTCTGAAATAAGGGAGACTTTTTGTAGATTGTTACAAGTCACAGGATATGTTCAGAATAGCATACTAACTACTTTAACTTTTTCTGGTAAATATAGTATGTATACTTCACACTATATGTAACATTTCTGCAATGATAGAGTAACTAGTTTACCTATTAAATTTCGGTATTCCTACAATATATAAAATACCCACTTTGACATTCCATTTCCAGTGTGATGAATTTCCCGTAAAGTAATATCAACGATTGATGTTAACATCTAAGCTGTCATCTCGTAATTACAGTACAACATATTGTGAATGTACCATAATGTGAGAGTTTCACTTAAAAAAAAAAAAAAAGAAAACTTGTAGGCAATAAACCGTGTGTAATGCAGAGTATACGTTTAAGGTGGTGTTCCATTTCAATGATAGCTATCGATTAAGTCACCAATCATGATTTTGCACATCATACTGAACAGAATTATTGATTATATATATCTGGTTTTAATGACTGTGTTGCAGGAACTAATGGCCTGGTGACATATGGTGGAGTGACTGAGGATTTATTTATAATTAATCCAGAAACAGGTGTAATATCTGTCACCCAGGTCTTAGACAGGGAAATTAAGGACCACTACACTGTAACGGGTACTTCAACATTATTGAATATTATAACTGATAATCATTACTCATAATTAACTTAGGAACTTAGTAATCATACTTATGTCTTGTGTTTGTCAGTGTATGCAAAGGATGGTGGCATACCCCCTAACTTTGTCAAGGCCAAAGTGCACATCACTGTGCTGGATGAGAATGATAATGCTCCTGCTTTTGGGAGGCAACAATACAGTCTGGAGGTTCCTGAGAACCTAGAGCCTGTGGAGCTATTTGCCCTCAAAGCCACGGATCAGGACACTGGAGACAGTGGCCGACTGGAATACAAGATCAGTGGTAAAACTATAACTTTTTATTGTTTTTACAGAGCAATATAAAGAAGAAGAAAAATAAGAAGAGCTTTTTCTTGTAGATTTACACATCATATACATTTTGAAATATATGAAATTTTCAATAATTTTTAATCATCTGTGATAAAGGCATGTGTTACTGTTTAATGTTAAAACTTCAGTCTTAATGATTTCTTTCTAAAAAGAAGGATTTACCACTTACCCTGCTGAAAGAACTCCATAAAATAACCTACGGTGGATTTAGCTTGTTTAATCTGGTCTAGCTGGTCTCCCAGTCTGGATACATTTGTCTTCAGCTGGTCTCCCAGCCCTGCCATTCTAATCTTCAGCAGGTCTAGCTGGTCTCCCAGCCTGGCTAAAATGATCTTCAGCTGTTCTAGCTGGTCTCCCAGCCTTGCCAATCTGATCTTCAGCAGGTCTAGCTGGTAACCCAGCCTGGCCAAGCTGGTCTTTAACAGGACTAGCTGGTCTGCCAGTCTTTCCAAAAATAGCCTTAAACTGGTCTAGCTAGTCTCCCAGCCCTACCAATCTGGTCTTTAGCAGGTCTAGCCAGTAACCCACCCTGGCCAAGCTGGTCTTTAGCAGGTCTAGATGGTCTTTCAGCCTTGCTAATATGGTCTTAAGATGGCCTATCTGGTCTCTCAGCCTTGCAAACTGGTCTTAACCAGGTCTAGCTGGTCTAGTTGGTCTCCCAGCCTGACTAAGATGGTCTTCATCTGATCTAGCTGATCTTTCAGCCTGGCTAAGATGGTGTTCAGTTAGTTTAGCTGGTTGGCTAACTGGTTTTAAAGCCTGACCAGCTGACACGTGCCCAAACCCATTCTAAAATCAGCAAACCAGACTAGCCTGACCAAGCTTGGAGACCATCTAAGACCAAAAAAAACATCTTAGCCTGGTTTAAACTGTATTTTTTTCCCCCAGCAGGCTAATATTAACAAATGTTATGTCTCTGTATTGCTCTTCAATAGCTGGAGATCCAGATGGCGATTTTCAACTTGACAGTTCCTCTGGAGCTCTCTTGACCTCCAGACCTCTGGACCGGGAAAGGAAGAACAGTTATTCCCTGGAGGTGGTGGTCCAAGATCATGGTAGTCCCTCCCTTAGCAGCACCGCCACTGTGGAGGTCAATGTCCTTGATGTAAATGACAACAGCCCCAAGTTTGGAAGCAGTAGCTACACTATTGATGTCTCAGAAGATACTGCTATAGGTAAGGTGGTGCTGGATGTGACTGCAACAGATGTGGATGAGGGTGAGAATGGTCAGATCCTGTACTTCCTAAGCCAAGATACCAAAGGTGCATTCACAATAGACCCAGACACGGGGCGAATCACAACCATATCATCCTTGGACAGAGAAAAAAGAGCTTCTTACACCTTCCAAGTTTATGCAGTTGACCTATCACCTGCCACACCCCGCAACACCTCTGCCCTGGTAACAGTTACCATCCTGGATGTCAACGACAATGCACCATTCTTCATCCAGGACCCACTTATCATTAATGTGTCTAGTGGAAGTGTGTCCACACATCAGGTGGTGGCCACCATGAGAGCAGAAGATAAGGACTTTGGAGCCAACGGGTCTGTGTTCTACAGGTTTGCGATGCCTGTGCAGGGTTTTGCTATTAATTCACTTACAGGAGAGGTCCAGACCACAGAGAAGCTGCAGACCCTGATGCAAACCCAGCGCACACTCATAGTGGAGGCTATGGATCAGGGCAGCCCTCCCCAATCTTCTCTAGGGGTGGTGGTCATCTATGTGAAGGAGCAAGACTACAAGGGCATTCGATTCTCTCGCACTGCCAGAGATGTTAGTGTCCAGGAGAATGCAGCTAAAGGTAGGTAGATAATTACATAGTTTCAATAATTATTTGATGATTCAGACTGTAACCTACTATCACATTTAACATTCTCACATCATACTGGATAATAAATCCTTCAGTGAAAGGGAATCTTTTATAATATCTGTTTTTAAAGAACTGAAATTAGATAATTAAGGGCTTGATTAATTTAGCAAGCAACTGTATGTTGAAAACTGCAACATTATATTTAAACTATCACTTACAGACATTTTTGCTCTAAAAGCCAATCAATCATCTTTAGTGAATGTAGTGAGTATTGACGTTTTTGTGTATTTTCCCCCACAGGCACAGTGGTTGCGCAGGCTCAGGCTCAGCACCCCGATGGCAGCCGCGATGGCATCACTTACACCATCTTCAGTGGGAACAAATTTCAGTCCTTCAGCATCAGCTCCAGTACAGGTCACGAGAAAATCCTGTGAATTATGAATCAAAAGGAAATGCCTCTAAAATTTGTACAAGATGCTCCAATTGGAAATTGGAGTTTTATGGCTTTTGGTCCATGTCTATTAAATTTGAAGCAAGTGTACTTAAAAACATTAAAAATGCAAAATTTAAAATCTTCCTTTTCCAGGAAAATGAACCAAAATATTGGTGACTCATGTTACACTACACAGATTTTTGTTCAGTCACATGCTCTCTTGAATGATAACGTCCCTTTCCCTAATACAACCAGCTACCGACTAAAAGGAAAGAGCCCATAGATGTGTTCCATCCAAACTTCTTTTTTCAATAGGAAATACGTCAGCACAGGAACAGCACAGAAAATCAAAAGATTTCTTGGGGTCTTTCAACTCATCAAAGAAGTTAGGAAGAATATACAATTTTGAAGTTAGTCACAATGAAAAAGAAAAAGACAGAGGAAAAGAACTTGTTGCAATGTCAGGCAGTTGGCCTACTTCAATGCATCATCTCTGCATTCACAGGTGAAATCTGGGTACAAAGCTCCAATGGCCTGGATTTTGAGGACACGCCAAGACTCCGCCTAGTGGTGAAGGCTGAAACTTCATCATCTAACTCCTTCATGGCTGTCAACCTGATTCTTCAGGATGTAAATGACAACCTACCACGATTCCATCTACAAAACTATGTTGCATATATGCATGAAGCACAGGGCTATGACTTTCCCATCATTCAGGCAAGGGCTCTTTATTTTTGGTACATTTTAAAGGTCAAAGGCAGTTGTCATGCTAAAAAAACAATGTATGTTGTGTTTTGAATGCTGGTGTGCTGATGTTCCTACCAGGCCTCTTTACTAGCTGAACTAGCTGGTTTATCTTGGTCAACCAGCTTCACCAGCTGTTTTGGTATGGCTATGCTGGTACACTTTAGTCTGTACCTGCATAAAAAATTCATACTGGTCAAAGTTGGTCTTTCAGCAGGATAGAAGCATATTAAAAACAGTAATATTCTACAAGCAACTTTCTTTTAAATGAATATAAGTTTTAACATGTTCATAAGATTTATATAAGATTTATATACCCATTAGGTTGTGGCAGAGGATGTTGACCAGGGTCAGAACGGTCAGGTAACTTACTCCATCGAGTCTTCCAGGCAAAGTGGCCTTTTCAAGATTGACTCTCTGACAGGCAGCATCACTACAGCGGCTATTATGGACCGAGAAATATGGACGCAGGCCAAGTGAGTGTACACATGTGTGTGCTGTGTTTTTTTGGACTGTGAAGTCATTGCTCTGCGGGTCTTTTATTTCTTCTGTTCTGTGGAATGTAACTGTCCTCTCTGGGCTTTGTGTTATTTAGTTTGTGTGTGTGATGTTTTCAAGCCCTCATGTGTTTTGTGTCTGAAATGTTCCCCTGACCCCTGTCATGCTGTGTGATTTTAATTTACCACATTTTTGGGCCTGTTAGTGTTTTTGGGTTGTTTTACGAATGTCCCTATCTTATTGAAAATAAAAAAAAAAAATTTGTTCTCTCTTTCTCTCTCAATCTCTAATATAGTTAATGGAATGATTCCCAAAAAATGAATCATATCCATCATATACTCACACTCATGTCATTTTAAACCCATATTACTTATTTCTCACCATTAAAAACACTACAGGGGGTACCTTACAGAATGTCCAAGCTGTTCTTTTCCATACAATCGAAGTGAATAGGGACCAGGGACAGCTGTGGTCACCTTTCACATTTATTGCATGGAAACGAACAGCTTTGACATAATGTAAGAAAACCCCTTTTTTTCTACACAAGAAAGAAAGTCATACAGGTTTGGAAGGACATGAGGGGGAGTAAATGATAACAGAATTTTCATTTTTGGGTGAACTATCTCTTTAAAGAAGCTCCACATTAATCTCTCCTTGACATTTAATCATTCATCTAATTTGCTTCAGGCTGGTGATAAAGGCCACAGATCGTGGCAGCCCCAAGCTAGTAGGCACTGCCACCATCACAGTGATTATCGTCGACCTCAACGACAACAGTCCCACCATCCCAGTGCCACGGGAAGTTAGAGTGCCAGAGAGTAAGTAAAATAAATAGTGACCGATGACCCTTCCTTATCCATTTAAGAGAGCTTAAAGTCAGGGTTGTCATATTCATTTTACTTCTTATTAGCTGTGGTGTAATACAAATTTGTGTTGCTTTTTTGTATGTATCTCACCTTTCATTAATAAAATGCAGCTTAAAATTCACAGGTCAGAGTATAAAAACATATAAATCTAATAAATTGTAAAAAAAAAAAAATAAAACAAAAAAAAACAGGTATCAGACTCTATATTGGCCAGTACCAAAAAGGAAGTATCATACTAAGTAGGAAGTAACTACTAAAAAGGCTTATTAAAGTTGTACTACAGAACTTTGGACTCTCTGTCAACATCTGTGGTTGAAACCTAAAATTGCAAGTAACTTTTGAGGAACATTTTATTACATTTGTGTTTTGGCACTGCTCTTCTGCACAGATGAATCTCATGGTTCAAGGTTACCTGCTTTGCCTGTGATCAATCTGAGATATTGATCTACAGAGTCATAACGTGCTATTTTCACTTTGATATTATGTAATTCGATTCAAAACTACAGCAATGTTATAAAATAGTCAGAAGTCATGAATATTAGTAAACATGTTACAATCACTGGAAAATGTAGCCCTTAAACTCTTTGCAAATTGTAAATACAATATCCATCAAGTAATATATAACCAATAAGCTTTATCAGCCCTACCAGAAAACATATCCAAGCATCATAGCATATAAACAACTTTGCCAAACAGTTAACATCCATCCAGACTGCTGCACCGTCGCTGCTAAAATTACTCCAGCCTCCCCAGCCAACACACATTTTTTATTTTTTTTTTCTCCCCAATTTTTAATTCACTATTCCCAATGCGCTCCTCATGGTGGTGTAGTGATGGAGGACGAATCTCAGTTGCCTCCACATCTGAGACGTCAATCCACGCATCTTAACACGTGGCTTGTTGAGCATGTTCACGCGGAGACATATCGCGTGTGGAGGCTTCACGCTATTCCCCGCGGCATCCACGTACAACTCATGACGCACCCCACCGAGAGCGAGAACCACATTATAGCAACCACAAGGAGGTTACCCCATGTGACTCTACCCTCCCTAGTAACTGGACCAATTTGGCTGCTTAGGAAACCTGGCTGAAGTCACTTAGCATGCCTTGGATTCCAACTCGTGACTCCAGGGGTGGTAGTCAGTGTCTTTACTCGCTGAGCTACCCAGGCCCCACTGAACACAGATTTGTTTTGTACTCACTCAATAATGGACTTTTGTTTTTATTTTTTGGTTGTTTTAAATGTGAATGCTGGAAGCTTAAGTCATTTCAGCTGGTTAAAGTTTCTAAGGAATAATAGCTAAAAGCAGCATCACCTGATCATTAATGTTGTAAATACCTTCAATTGCCCAACCTTTGTCTTTTGAAGGACATGAGATAGCTATCAAGTGCTTTTATTACGGTACATGTTTATTCTTACACCTCCTAAACCATGTCTCTGTTCTCTTCTCTTCCTTTCTGTTCCTCCAGACTCTCTTATCGGGACTGAGATCACTATGGTCACTGGAAATGATGTGGATTCTGGCCCAGTTCTTTCTTATTCTCTGCAGCTGGATGCCCCATCACAGGGAAAATTCGGAATCCACCGCTACAATGGCCGTGTGTCTCTGACAGCACCACTGGACTTTGAGGAGAGGACATGGTATACGTTGACTATTCGAGCTTCAGATTCAAAGCACCAGAGTGAAGCCAATCTAACTGTGTTGGTGGAGGATATAAATGATAACGCACCTACATTTACACAAGATCTGTACCAGGTGACTTTATCACTTTTCTACCATAGTAACTATCATAGCTGTTAACAAGTTAACACTAAAAAAGTTAAAGGGAGAGTTTACCTAAAAAATTAAATTCTGTCATCAGTTACTCACCTTCATGTTGTTCCAAATCTGTATGCCTTTTATGTGATTTTAGGCACAATGTGAGCCTCTGTCACCATTCACTTTCTTTGGAAGTAAATTAATGCTGACTGAGATCAACATTTCTCCAAAATGCCAAGTAATAGTTTTGTTGTTCCTATTGTTTTCCAGGTAACACTTACAGAGCATTCTCCTACAGGAAGTACTGTTATCACAGTAACAGCCACTGATCGGGATTCAGGAGATAATGGAAAGGTCACCTATCGAGTGGTGTCATCAACGAGGGAGGGGTTTTATATTGATCCTAAAAATGGTATAAAGCTGATGTTTCCACTAAATATGTGGATATAGTTTTATCATATAGCTTATAGTTAAAACATTATCATTGTGATGAAATCACCTGCAATACATTGTAAAAGTTAATCACTTCCTATGTCTTTACAGGAACACTTTTCATTAGACAGAAAGCAGAGTTTGACCAAGAGCAACCCACTGTGAGCGTAGTCATTGAAGCTTGTGATGGAGGGACTCCACCTCTGTCCTCTTCTGCCACAGTCCAGGTTCAGCTGACAGATGTCAATGATAATGCCCCCATATTCCATCAGTTGGAATACAGAGCCACAGTACCTGAGGACCAGCTACCGGGAGCCACTATCCTGACCTTAGAGGCAGTTGATGGAGACCTGTCTCAGGAAAACTCTGGCTTTGATTTTGCAATCACCAGTGGGAACGTTGGAAATGCTTTCCAGATTGAAAGTAGTGTTCGTTTCATAGAGGGTCAAGGTTTCCAGACAGTAGGAACCCTGATACTTGCAGAACGACTGGATTTTGAGGCATTGTCACACTACAATCTCACCATTGCTGTCTCGGATCGTGGTGTTCCCCAACGCAGTTCCAGTGTACTGGCCATCATCACGGTCACTGATGTAAATGACAACCCTCCTGTCTTTGGCAGAGCTGAGTATATAGTGGCTCTGAGTGAAGGGGTCGCAGCAGGTACTGAAATCTTACGTGTGACTGCAACTGATCCTGATTCCGCTCCCTATGCAGAGATCCAGTACAGCATAAGCTCTGGAGATGAGATGAAACTGTTCTCAGTGGATCAGTGGACTGGGGCACTGAAGCTTCAAAGGCCACTAGACAGAGAGAGCCGGACTTCCCATGTGGTTATAGTACAAGCCTCAGATGGCCATAGTCACTTTGCACTGGCCCCTATTATTGTTGAGGTCAAGGATGTCAATGATAACAGACCTTACTTTCCCATTGCAACTTTAACCACCAGTATTCGCGAGAACCAGCCACCCAACTCTGCTGTGACTGTATTGCACGCTATTGACTATGACACAGGAGTTTATGGACAGCTAAAATATTACATAATAGACCACTCCAGCCTGGGAAAAGATCTTTTCTTAGTAGATCAGAACTCAGGGGAAGTTCGTACAAAACAGATGTTTGATTTCGAAAAGGTGAACTCATTTAATTTTATCGCTTTGGCTGTGGATGCAGGCAACAATTCAGCCACTGTCACTGTGCAGGTCTATGTTACAGGAGAGGATGAGTATGACCCAGTTTTCACCTCTTCAGACTTCTCCTTTGAAGTTCCAGAGGGAGCCAAAAAAGGTCAGAGCATTGGGCAAGTACAGGCCAAAGATGAGGATGGTGGTGTGGATGGTATTGTCCTCTACTCCTTCCCCAATATTTCTCCATACTTCGATGTGAATAAGACCACCGGTGTGATCTACCTTAAGTTGGACAGCTCTAGCAGCTCAAGTGGTGGTAGTCGTTCAAAGAGAGAAACCCGCCTAATGACAATGGATGTCAGTGCTCACAGCCCCCTTGATACCTCAAGAGTTGCTTCTGCTCAGCTCACCATTGATATCACCAACACATCCTTTGGTCTTGCAACTGACCTTAACATCCTTCTTGTGAGCATAATTGCTGCCTCTCTTGGAGTAATCGTCTTATTAGTAATAATTGCTGTGGCCCTTTCTGTAGTAAGATCAAGGCGCAAGAAAAAAAGGCAGGATAATGGAAATAGTGCTGCCTCATCAGGAACAGCTTTGCAGAAGCTAGATGAGTCTAAACCCACAGGGGGAGACAGAATCTATCATCAGGCCCTTCCTGGATATACCGGTGATGAAGAAGGAACCGGTGGAGGGTCTTACACACGAGGAGGTTCCCTTGATCCCTCTCACTCCAGTGGACGAGGATCTGCAGAAGCAGCAGAAGATGACGAAATCCGTATGATCAATGAATACCCGAGAGTTGCAAGCATCACCTCATCCATGCAAGAGCACATCTCTGCTCGGGGCCCTGACTCGGGCATCCAACAGGATGCGGACCAGCTCTCTGATATTTCTTGCGAACCTGGGCCACTTGATGCAAGCCAGTGGTTCAAAACTAAAAAACTGGGGAGCATCAGTGGTACCCTGCTCTCTGGTCAGCTCCCAGTCTATCGAGACGAAGGTGGGGGCTACCTTGGAGTAGGTCGAGGGTTGAACATTTCCCATCCAAAAGATTACGCATTTCCAGAGGATGGAAAACCCATGGTAGATGGGTCCCTCACAGCCATAGTGGCAAGTGATGAGGAACTGAGAGGCAGCTATAACTGGGACTACCTTCTCAACTGGTGCCCCCAGTTCCAACCCTTAGCCAGTGTTTTTACAGAGATTGCTAGACTTAAAGATGAGAGCCTACCCCCCAACAATCCACGGCGGCCCTTCCAACCAAAACTCAAGACAGACCCCAAGCCAAGAATTGACCCGCCACCCCTTATTACCTCAGTGGCTCATCCAGGAGCCAAATCCGTCCCACCTAAACCAGCCATAGCACGGACGTTCCACCATTTGGCAACCCTCAGGCGCTCACCAATTAGCCATGAGGGCTCTATCTCCTCAGCTGCCATGTCGCCTAGCTTCTCCCCTTCCCTGTCCCCACTTGCTGCACGTTCTCCAGCAGTCTCCCCATTTGGTGTCACTCAAGGTCCCTCAACCTCCATCATCAGCACCACAGAGCACTCACTAGAGCACAGTGATGATGCAGAGATGAGGATTTAATGCTGCATTGCACTCGATTTTATGAAGAATTTTTTTTGTCTTTTGATAAGACATTTTATTCACTCTAAGTAATGTTGCATACCAGAAAAGGCTGCATGAAAATCAGCCGCTCAGCCATGACGATGACGCAGGTGTCTGGTCACTGAAAGGGTTAAATCGTTGTGCGGCTTTGAAATTATGTTACCCTTCATCAGAGCCACCGCAGTGTTGACGTAAAGAGTGTATGTGTTGCTTAGTGTTGCCTCACTGGCTGGCCAGGGAGTCAAAACATAATTGCTCCTTTGTTTTTTATATTTGATGACTCTGA
The DNA here is from genome assembly GCA_032164185.1 of Moxostoma hubbsi. Classification (NCBI taxonomy): domain Eukaryota; kingdom Metazoa; phylum Chordata; class Actinopteri; order Cypriniformes; family Catostomidae; genus Moxostoma; species Moxostoma hubbsi. The sequence continues at coordinate 17,268,417 of JAVLUX010000038.1, forward strand.
ACAAATTTGAAACTCCTTCAGTGTTGCGTTAAGTCTATCCAAAATAGCTGCTATCATACTTTATAGACTGCTGTGAGAACTCTTTGTAGGAACTCAAATCACTAAAATCATGTTGGTTATGTTTTCATAAAGAGATGTTTTCTGTTTTTTCCCCTTCCTTATTTTTTATTATTATTTTATTTTTGCAATGATACTCTCCATTTCATTTATATATTTTTAAAGAAGTTTTAACTTCTGACTTTAGAAATGCCATTGCTTTGAATGAGTAAAGAAGTTCTTACATTGTAGTGACTTTCTTTATGTGTATATTTGTATGTATGCCAGCCATAATATGAATAATCATTGTATAGTGTCTAGGATCACCATACTGTGTGGTTGTGAAATTTGTGACATTGTAATGTGAATGATTGGAAGATGTTGAATATTATTATTTATAAAGAAAAAGACTGAAAGTGTTCAAACTTTCCATGTTACATAGTGTTGTATTATAGGCCTTTTAAACTAATTTTGTCACTTCATTAAACATCATCCTAGCTAACTTATTGTAGAGAAGCTCTGACAAGACTAGACTGATTCAGGCTTATCTGGAAGCTTGTCAAGAAATTGGCGAAACCTAGAAGACTCTTCTTTCTGAATGGGTTACTTCCAACTAAATGCCAACTTCAACAGAGCAGCTCTGACAAACTATTTCTGTGCTGCTTTTTTCTGATTGTAAGAAAGATCATGTTTGTATTGTCTGCATAATTGACCTTCACGTTGCGAGTTTAGTGACTTACTCCATCATCTGGGATGCAGATATTTACTTTCAGGGTGATTCACCAGGAAACTGACCTTCTTTTTTGGACAAATTCTAAAGTGCCCTGCGCACTTATCTCACATCTCTGTGGAAACAGATTTAAGCATTTGTACAACCTTCCTTTTTCAGAGAGCTATTTTGCTAACTCTGGTGCATGCCTGATACCACCACTGGCTCAAGCGTAAATGGCCCCTGTTTAACACTCAGAGGGGCCTAACATTTTTGAAGTCTGTCATACGCAATTTTGGAAATGGACATTTTGTTGTCTCACAGTCTGGAAAACATTGATTTTGGAGACAGCTGCCTACATTCTGGCAGCAGTACAGTTTAAATCCTCTGTACATATATTTAAATCAAATATTAAATTCCTACTGATTTCCTTTGTCAAAACTGAGTATTCACTCTTCCTTCCTTTAAGTTTAAATCAAAACCTGACTGGAGAGTTTAAAAGAAACTGAACTAAAGCAAAAGGCCAATCATCTGGCTTTTAGGGAAAAAAGAGAACACAGAAGGGCTCAGAGTCAAATTTGTCCTTCATTAAAAAGCCATTTAAAAGGATACAGTATGTTCCAAAGAACTGGCCCTTAGGCTGTATATAGCCAAAGACAGGGTGTGACCATTCTCAAATCAATTACAGACATGTAAAAACAGCAAGCATTTCTTTGAATTAAATCAGTTCATATACAAGAAAAAATGTATAGATAATCATGCATGTTGTGTAGCCAACCATACCAGACTACTATGATCTACTATGACTGATTACATTTGGCATAACTATATGTGCAAGGCATCCCATACAGGAAATGCATCACTCATTCATACAGTAACATGCTTATTTTACATCCTCAACCCAATCTGTTAACACGATACATGTAGCTCTCCAGATGCAATGGATAAGTAAAGCACTACATGGCCAAAGGTATGTGGACATTTGGCTCTTTCAGCTTTACCCATTACTAACAGGTGCATAAAATCAGTGTACATCGGATATTTATATATGTGAAATAACATCCATTTTGCATTTTCTCTCTCTCACATTCTGTCTATGCCATTTTGAGTTTTCTCATCCCCTGCTGCGAGGTTGCTGTTGGCCAAGATTCAGCTCTCTTCCATCTCTGCTTGGCATGTCTAACTGATTTACACCATCCCAGATATCATACAGAAATAACAGTCTCACTCGCTTGCACAGTCAGTGTCTTATAAACACTGTAATGAGCAATGTGAACACTGTATAAACATTTTTTCCTTATCATAGTCAGTATTATAGGGTCAGATCTAACCTTTCCAGTTTGATATTAGAATATTTGTTACACTTATTCAGCAATCTGTATATCATGCAGGTCTGTGGTGTCAAGATAGTGTCTACTTGCTATACAGTTACAATCTATACAGATATTTTTTCACTTTCGTTGTACTTTAACCATTTTAAATATATTTATTTTTTTATCTTACTGCTTTTATGATACTTTGGATCCTTTTTAACATCCCACTGCCCTTGTATTGAAAAAATTAATCAAGATTTAATTTAAAACATCCCCTTTGTGTTCCTCATTGTGTTCCACTGAAAGTTATACAAGTTTGGAATGGCATGATGGTGAGTTTATTATCACCGAATTAAAATGTTTGGGTGAACTATTCCTTTGACAACTGTCATTCAGTTTTTATGCATTAGCACATCAGTTAAAATCGCTGTTTAAACAAATTAAGAAGAATATAGTCATTCTGGCTCTCAGTATTTGGTAGGCTGAGCATAAAATGGAATTTATAACATACTAAATGTCTGTCTTTAAGTAGAAGCCTGCATTTTTCATTTTGTAGTAATTTATCAAGGTGAGAAGCCTGCCCTAGCTTGTGAACTTTTATGGGAACTATTAAGTTGTCAAATGCCACATGATTGGTGACTTGAATCTAAAGACCCTAAGAACTGTAATATGCCTAGTCTGAGGAAACACCTGAAGAATAGATCAAATTATCCCTCATTTGCAGTAACAGTTATGTACTGTACACTCACTGAGCACTTTATTAGGAACACTATAGTCCTAATAAAGTGCCAACGTGGTCTTCAGCTTTTGTAGCCCATCCGCCTCTGGGTTCGACATGTTGTGCATTCTGAGATGATATTCTTCTCACTACAAGTGTACAGAATGGATAGCTGAGTTACTGTAGCCTTTCTTTCAGCTTGAACCAGTCTGGCCATTCTCCGTTGACCTCTCTCATCAACAAGGTGTTTCCATCGCAGAACTGCTGCTCACTGGATGTTTTTCGTTTTTTGACACCATTCTGAGTAAACTCTAGAGTCTTTTGTGCGTGAAAATCCCAGGAGATCAGCAGTTACAGATATACTCAAACCTGAGTCTGAGGGGCCCGGGTAGCTCAGCAATTAAAGACGCTGACTACACCCCTGGAGTAACCAGATTGGCCTGGTTGCTAGGGAGGGTAGAGTCACATGGTGTAACCTCCTGGTCACTATAATGTGGTTTGCTCTTGGTGGGGTACGTGGTGAGTTCCAAACAAACAGATGAACTAGAGGAAATGACTAGCAGTTTGAGCACCATTTTCTCTGGTACATTTTCTCTGTTGCACCAATTAGATTAAAAAAGTTTAGAGAAAAAACTAGAGCACCATGGTACAACAGTGCTACGCATGCTATCAAGAGAGAAACTTGTAACTTGGAGCGTAAATGGAAACAAACTAATTTAGAGGTCTTTAGAATCGCATGGAAAGACAGTATGTCACGTTACAAAAAGGCTCTAAAAACAGCCAGGGCTGAGCACCTCCGCAAACTAATAGAAAATAACCCAAATAATCCAAGGTTCTTATTTAACACCGTGGCTAGACTAACAAATAAACAGAGATCACCTGAGCAAAATATTCCGTTACAGTTTAGTAGTAATGATTTTATGAATTTCTTCACTGAGAAAATAGAAAACATCAGAACACAATTGTAAACACAATTGTTAATGTACAATCTTTTATGGTGTCTTATGATTCAGCCTCAATTATCGCCCCTCAAGAACAACTACACCGCTTTACAACTATAGGACAGGAAGAGCTAAATAAACTTATCATTGCATCTAAAACAACAACATGTTTACTAGATCCAATACCCACTAAACTACTGAAAGAAGTGTTACCTGTAGTGGAAGAGCCTCTTCTCAATATTATTAACTCGTCTTTATTTTTAGGTCATGTTCCAAGAATATTTAAGCTGGCAGTTATAAAACCTCTCATTAAGAAACCGCAATTAGATCCAAATAACCTAGCAAATTACAGACCCATCTCAAATCTTCCATTTATGTCTAAAATATTAGAAAAAGTTGTGTCCGCTCAATTGTGCTCTTTCTTGCAAGAAAATGATATCTATGAAAAATTTCAGTCAGGATTCAGACCGCATCATAGCACAGAAACTGCGCTAGTTAAAATTACAAATGATTTACTTTTAGCTTCTGACCAAGGCTGCATCTCAATATTAGTTCTACTCGATCTTAGCGCTGCGTTCGACACTATAGATCATAAAATACTCTTGGATCGACTACAAAACTACACTGGTGTTCAGGGACAGGCATTAAGCTGGTTTAGATCGTACTTATCAGACCGTTACCATTTTGTCTGTTTAAATGGGGAAAAATCGAAGATAACGTCAGTAGACTATGGAGTGCCACAAGGATCTGTGTTAGGCCCTCTATTATTCTCAATATATATACTGCCACTTGGTAAAATTATAAGAAAACATGGAATTAATTTCCACTGTTATGCTGATGACACTCAATTATATATCTCATCACGACCAGATGAAAACACTAACTTATCTAACTTGACAGAGTGTCTTAAAGATATAAAATGCTGGATGACGTGTAATTTCCTGTTATTAAATTCCGATAAAACGGAGGTATTACTTATTGGTCCAAAAAACTACCCACAAAATCCCTTACAATACAACTTTAATTTAGAATGATGTCCTGTTACATTATCCACTACAGTAAAAGACCTGGGTGTTATACTAGACCGCAACTTGACTTTCGAAAATCATATTTCATCTGTTACGAGAACAGCCTTTTTCCACCTTAGAAACATTGCTAAGCTACGTAACATGCTATCTGTTTCTGATGCAGAAAAGTTAGTTCATGCATTCATGACCTCGAGACTAGATTACTGTAATGCTTTATTAGCTGGTTGCCCTGCATCCTCAATAAACAATCTACAGTTAGTCCAAAATGCAGCCGCTAGAGTTCTTACTAGGTCAAGAAAATATGATCATATAACACCGATTTTATCATCTCTACTCTGGCTACCTATTAAGTTCCGTATCAATTACAAAGTATTACTACTGACCTATAAAGCCCTAAATGGTTTAGCTCCTGTGTATTTAACGGATCTTCTATCGCCATACAATCCATCGTGCTCTTTAAGATCACTAAATTCGAGGCTTCTGGTCATACCTAGGATATCTAAGTCCACTAATGGAGGGAGGGCGTTCTCACATTTAGCTCCTAAACTCTGGAATAGCCTTCCTGATATTGTTCGAGGCTCAGACTCGCTGTCCCAGTTTAAAACTAGATTAAAGACGCATCTCTTTAACCAAGCATTCACATAATGCTTACTTTTTATACTACTGCTGAATCAGTTATAATGCATTAATATTATGAACATCAGCTATGCTAATTATTTCCCATCTGCTTTTCTGCTGTTATCTCGGGACGCCAGTCCCGAGGTAAATAGCGTTCGTCAGCTCCAGTTTGTATCCAGCCTCTCACGGAGACTTCAGATGCCCCATCACCATGGACTACGATCTTAAAATGGGATACATAGACTAACTATTGCCAACAAAAGACTTCATCAGCCAAACAAGGACAATTGCATCTAAGTGAACTTCTGGAATTTAATCAAGGATGGACTTCAAAGACACTGGTCACTAATCTTGCAGTTTAAACACAATCACTGTCTAAATACTGACCCTTAACACTTAATAAGTTTAATAATTTTTTAAATCATGTTTTTTAACTATAAATAATTCTTATTTACATTATTCATGATGTTAGCCAGAGGGGAACTGGCCCCCCACAGTGAGTCTGGTTTCTCCCAAGGTTATTTTTCTCCATTAACCATCATCTTTTGGAGTTTTGTGTTCCTTGCCACAGTCGCCTTTGGCTTGCTCACTGGGGTTATTAATACAATTATTATTTAATTATTTTTAAACACGATAAAGAATCATATCTTATCTAATTCCACAACAGGGCTCCAAACAAAAAATCAATTAAGGAGCCATTGGCTCCTATAGGGGGAAAAACAGGCGCCAAATATTTTCATTTTTAACTCCTTCCATTCCTTTTTGTCCCGCAGCTCGCATGCAAGAAAAACTGCACGTGCTAACAGTGTAGTCTGTGGAGCATTCTTCGCAATTATGTGATCACGTGCATTTTTTATGCTTGTTACTGTCACCGTGTTTTCTCACAGTCTCTTTTTTGAAATGGTTAGTTCCTGCAATGAACTCCGTTTTCCCCGCTATTTCTTTGATATAAACTTTTGTAATCTATTTCGGGAAATATAATGCAAATTTTAAAATCAAAGGGAGTAAATTTTTACTGTCGCCAGTGGCGACCTTGACAGAAATTACACTCGCAAATAAATTTATTTGGTCGCAAATGCGACCATTTTTAGTCGCAGTTTGGAGCCCTGCACAATGATGATGATTTATCGACTTTATAGACATTACATTTTTATCGTCTGTTAATGCTGAACTTCTGTAAAGCTGCTTTGAAACGATGTGTGTTGTGAAAGGCGCTATACAAATAAAATTGACTTGACTTGACTTGACTTGAGTTGTGCGTGGATGCCGCGGAGAATAGAGCGAAGCCTCCATGTGCACCATGTCGCCACGGTAATGCGCTCAACAAGCCATGTGATAAGATGCGCGGATTGACAGTCTCAGATGCGGAGGCAACTGAGATTTTTCCTCCGCCACCCAGATTGAGGCGAGTCACTACACCACCACGAGGACTTAGAGCGCATTGGGAATTGGGCATTAAAAATTGGGGAGAAAAAGGGGAGAAAAAAAAAGAGTCTAGATGCGAACCTGCAGCACAAGTGGTGGAGAAAGTACTCAACTTCCATGCATAAGTAAAAGTACAGATACCACACAAAGGTATTATTTAAGTAAAAGTTAAAGTCATCCTTTAAAGTACTACTTAAGTAAAAATATAAAGTATCTGGTTTCAAAAATAATTAAGCATTAACAAGTAAAAGTGAATACTGCAAATTCAAATCCGTTCATTTTTAATAATGTGACCCGTTCATGCTGTTATTTTTAGTTGTTTTTAATGTAATAAGTAATGCATAGTCTCTGGTGGATAAGGACTAAGCATTTCTTTCTGAAAAGAAGCTTATAGTACATGGAAATGAACATGAAGAGCATATAATTTATTAAAATAATAAAGTCAAATAATTTTATAATGTGTAATTTTAAATATTTACTTATTTTGTCAATTTTGAGTTGAAGCTAGCCTTTCAAAAATAGTTACTACACTACAAGCTATTAACAATAGTTAACTTTATTAAAATATATATCTAACTATCAGTAATAAACTATTTGAAGAGATAATGTAAACACATCCATGTAAATAAATGAGTCGAAAAGAGTGGTGAACAGCAGCATTTAACTAAATATTCAAAATCAAATAAGTAGACGTAAAAATAGGGTATTCTGCGTGAAACTCAAATGAATCGTCCTTTAATACGATTCATGTAAATAACTACTGAACAAATACTCAGAACAAACAAATTCACTAACATGAGCCTTCCCAGTGCTTCATATGAGAGGGACAGAACAGTTTTGGGGAGCTTCAAACACGAACCGACTCACTAAAATTAATCAGACTTTCTAAAAACTCATTTGAAAGAGCAGTTTAGCAGAGCACATTTGATGATCAGTCTTCTTGAATAAATACTGTACAGTGCACATAAACAAAAAGTGTTTATATTCATAAAAGCGTCATGAAAACGTTCAAATTCTGTGACATTTTGAGATTCAAATTTTATTTTTACAGAATGGCCAAAAACCATGACGATCCTGGGAAATCATTGACAGGTGCAACTCTAGATGAGCGCTCTTTACAGCAGACACAGACATAAGCAAACATCATGTGAGAGTTTGAAAGCAGCACCTGTCATTATTCCACTGAATCTTATGAGTTCTCTATTGTTTTCTGTGCTCCTCGTATTCTGTGGCTTATATACTTTGCATTGCATTATACGTGTATACATTGAGACTAAGGTTTGTACACAGCAAGGGTAAATTGCATCATATACATTATGTGCATTTGGAAGCGCATTTAGGCTTTTTATAGTTTAGACATTTGCTAAAGACCTTCATAAAAGCGTGCCTCGCTGGTCTGACACAGACTCTTTAAGCGCATGCGCTGAATGTCTCACAATGCGCTCTAGTTATAAACTACTCACTGCTCACTTTTTGCAAATAATGAAACAAACTTCTTTCAAGAAAGTAAAATAAAAAAAGCTACTTAAGTACAGTAGCAAGGTATTTGTACTTTACACCACTGACTGGCACCAACAATCATGCCATGGTCGAAATCAATGAGATTATATTTTTCCCCATTCTGATGGTTGATATGAACAAAAAAATAGTATATCTGAAAATATTGTTAATGTAATTTGTTTTGCTTTGCTGGTTGGTAGAGGTATTTTGACTGTGCATCATCACAGAATATGTACAGAATGCAGAGCCATTGCAATGATTATACAATATATCATCCCTCCACTTTTTGGGAGAAAATCAGTAATGTATGATTTCTCTATGGAAATATCTTACTGTCTTTACACCTGCTCTTTAGCTCTACATCAAAACGTTACAGTCCAAAACCCCCCCTAAAGTAAAATAAAGAGTCTCTCATTACACTCCATTTTATATTCCTCTTGTGGATATTCCTTATAAGACTAAATTCAAAATGCCGGTAATGGTTGTATAAAACAGCTGAAGAGGACGCATCTGGTCATATAGATTATGGTCGCAGTGATAAATCAAATTCCTGAACCTACAAAAAAGATAAAACAGATATACTTATAAAGATTCCTGTGACAGGAGGGACATTTTTGTGTTTTTCTTATAATATAATACACAGCATTTGGATTGTGGGTTTTGTTTCACAAAGTAGAACCAGAGACCATTTAGCAGAGATTTGCCACTTCTATTAAAATGAATGGGAGAAATTGGAATGGTCAATGGATGTAAAAAAGGAAGTTCTTACCTTCTTACAGTAAAAAGAGTCAATTTCCTTTTAGATACTGTATAGACATTGCCTGACAATCATCTCGAGAACGTGCATGTGCATTAACTATACAAGCCGTTTACGTTTTTTAACATAATCTGAGGGAAAGAAGCACAATGTATGATACCAATGTTGTCAGATTTTACTGCTGATTTGAAATATGTTGATTGTATCTTGACAAACTGTTTTCGAGATTTCGGTCTTTCCCATTCAAGTAGATAAGAGCTACACTGTCATGACTGAAAATAACTTCCCGAGTACGTTCCAAAGAAGGCCATCAGTGGACTGACTTGCTAGAAAGACCCTTTATTGCTTTTTGGGCTGTGTAAGAATGCAGTGTGTGATTTGAAGTTTTTTTTTTTCTATTGTGGTAAGAATAATCTCTTTTGGCACATTTATAAGTAAAGGGCTGCTGAAGGATTTGGGGATGTTTACCCTCCATGTTTCTCACCATTATTTATTCTCAGTGCTTTTTTTGCCAAGCAATACATCAATGATTTTTTTAACCATCTTGCATACTACTTATTTTTATTTTCTGTAGTTCATGAGGTGAGGTGTGCAAAATGACAAGAGCATATCAGGAATATAGATATACAAAAATCAAATGTATTTTTATCTTTTCCAACCTTAACCCAAACTTTAAACCTACTGTTTAGTTAACTGTAACATCCTAAAATAAAATAAATAGATAGATTGTCACATTAATGACTCTTCGCTCAGTTCTAAAAGGAACATGCATACATACACATAGAGTAAAAAAGGGATTTAATCATTGAAAAATCTAAACTTTTAAGGGGTCATGCCACAGCTTATTTTATTTTAATATGTTCCTTGAGGTTCACTTATAACATTAGCTTGCACAAAAAATCAGTCATATATTTGTAAAACATGACCATTTTCCACCATTATTCCGAGCCTCTGTTATAAACATTCAGTTTTGCTGCTGCTTCTCCTTTAAGACTTGAAAGTAAACACCCACTGCTATGACTGGCTCTCTGCTTTTGACTGACCTGCTCTTTTCTTGCCATCTCATTGCTATTGGAAGTGATTAAAGGTAAAATAGGCATTGATGTGTTGTTGTGGAGGCAGTCAGATGTGAATGTCTACCACAGTGTGACATCACAACAAGTTGTTTTGGCAGCTTGGTTTCAACAAATGCTCTTTTTGTAGTGAGAAGGAAGTTTTGAGTTCTGAAACTTACAATTTGCTTTTATAGTAAAATTACCTCTTATATGTCAAAAGATGAAGAAAAATTTGATTCTTCATGTCATGACCCTTTTAAAACTAAAAAAGCCAGACAAGATAGCAGTATTAGATACATGAACAAAACCAGAAATAAAGCGTGTCACAAAGCTGTGTATTGGTCAGGTGTTTTCTGCAGCTAAAAGGGGTTTATGGTCTATCTTTTGAAGATTACATTAAATAGATAATAATGATCCTGAATTTTCAACAGGTGAGGGTTAAACCCTGTATTCCAATGAGACGCATACTGTGGCAGACAGTGAGTCCGAGAGAAAGCCTCTGGTTTTGATATTAAAAAGAACATTTTCTTGACGAATAACACAAAAAATAATGTTTATGTATTTTTTTTTTTTTTTTTTTCAGAAATGTATCATTTCTTAAACACAAGTTTTCAAACTAAAGAAAATCTCCATAGAACCATTCAAGTCAAAAATAAAGATCAAAGGAATGACTACTGTTAAAATAAGTCTGGTACTCCCATCAGATCAGTAGTAAATTGTAATGATCCCTGCATTCCTCATGGAAAAAGTCAAATGTAGCTCACATTGATTATAATGACTCCTTCCTTACAGTCAAAATTACTTAAAAGTCAAATGAAAACCAAACGTAAATGAAATTTGAGTTACACCAAACATGTATTTTGAATTACAAGACTATAATTTTGCTTTTTAGATCTTATCATCCTGTGATGCCATATATTGTTTTTGAAAAGAGCCTATGCCGAGGTTTTGTTAATGAAGGCCAGCTCTGGGTAATGCAAGGGGAGTTTTCTATTTTTTCTTAAATAAAACCTCTATCTTAACTTTTATTATGCTGACTCAAAGTCACTGGCAAAATCTGTCAGATTCACAGGAACCAATGAGGCACTGAATATATTGAACTACATTTGCACTCAGTTTAACACCAGAAATGTAGATTTGCTCTTAAGTGATGGTTTCCATGTAATCTATCCATTCCTGTTTTTCTGACTGAGGTACTTACTGGAGGTCTTAGGTTGAATGCTTCTGATATGCCAGTTAGCATTTGCTTTCTTGATTAACATTAAGAGTCGCCTTGCGTCACTCTATTCACCAACCTGGAAAGTCCTCAAAATAAATGTTATTTGTGACTGAAATAGTTCTCAATTGTGCATGTTTTCCATGGTTAATCCTGATGGAGTTGCCGAAATGACTTATCTCATTGACCTTGAGAAGTTCCATTTGGAGAACATGATAGATTGAGTCTCATAATAGTTATAATAACATTGCTACAAGAAGGAGTGTTTCCTCATTTAGAAGGAAGATGTGTTTGTTCTCTTTTAGCGACGGTGAGCCATGCCGCTAACTGAAAAGAGCTGGTACCGAATGACTGCTCTCAGGATCTGTGCATGAACTGGAGCTGAATGCGGAGGTGGACAAAATCGCACCAGACACGGCTGAAGGATTCCATCAACAACTCACGATTTACGAGTGTCCGGATATGAGAGAAGAGGAGGAAATAGTAGCAGAAGTACAGTTTGAATTTAGCCCGAGATGGAGCACTTGTATTAAAATGAAAGAGAGAGATTTGAATGCCCAATATGGCATTAACTATAGGGTGGATGTAGAAAAGGATGTCCCACCTTACAGGTAAAAGAGCCAATGCATTTGCATTAACTGAACTAGCCTGAAGAATAGAGTTTTTTAAATAGGGTTAAAATTCATAATACAATTGTTGTCAGATTTAACTGATGATTTCAAATATGTTCTTTGATCGTAATAATGACCAACCATTTTGGAGATTTCAGATTTTCCCCATTCAAGTAGTAGCTGTACTTTTATGCCGCTTGTATCCATGACTGCCGTTTAGACTGACTTTCCTTGAAAGAGACTTTCATTTAGCACAATGTTTTATTTGGTTTGTTGAGTGAAAATATGAGATAAATATCAAGTTTAACAGCAGCTTTTCACTCTTTGCGATTCTTGAGTGCAAATCTGTCAGACAAGATTTGATTGACCATGTTAAGAAAAGACAAACACTGCTGGTTCACAACATATGGTGCGTTTTGGATGCCTCATTCACCAAAGAGATCCATTCAGTCGCCATTTCCACAGATGACCTCTTTACGGCCAGTATGTGGCAACAAAATTAGCATCTTTTATATGTAATGTATGTATATGTAATAAGTCACTAAATTGATTAAACTGATTAGCATGCTGAACAAGAGCTTCAGTTCCTTCACTGTGATACTGTAGCTGGCCAAAACCCCAAGCATGTCTACTAAGAGATCTAAGAGAGAGAGAGAGAGAGTGAAGAGAATGACAGCATTATTGGTAAATTATAAACACAAGTTGTTTAATACCGAAACACTGGAAGTAAACAAGAATGATTTGCTCACTCAAAAGATTAGTTCAAAAACACAGATTTGTTCATGAGCGAAAAACTACTTGTATTTTTATGCAAAGTAAGTGAAGTGAAAAAGATTGGACAAAACTATGAAAAGTACATGTTAAATAAAAAAATAAAGTCCATAGTGGGTTGCACAAAGCAAAAACTAATAATGCCAGCCTAACCACAGAGCGAAGCCACATTGTCCATACTCAGTTGCATCAAAAGCAAGTTTATTGACATTGAAGGATGATTATGACAAGCCGTGTCAGGGATTGCAGATTAGCACGATGTGCCAGGCCCAACAGTCACTGAGAATACAGTAATCTGAGGTCTATTGTGTGTCTATATGCATATAGCGTGTATAACCATAGTTCAGTCATGACAACTATTAGAAAGATTTCAAATTTAATGTGGATATGACAGTGATAGGTCTTGGAAGATTAGATCTGCTACACTGCTGCTGCTGCTTCAGAGCAAGTATGGAGACTTTCTACTGCTAGAACATACACAGACATACTAAGTTAAGCATCTGGACATGCTGCTGCACATTTAGAAAAACATAAGGCATGCTGCATCAAGCATGTATGAAATGATGCTGCACAATTAGACATAAATACAACCCCCCAACAAAGCTGGAAACTTGCACAAACGCATAACATAAAACACAAACCCCAAAACAAACACATCAAGATTTGAGTACTGCTGCTGCTCTGAAGAGCCATTGCACCGAGTCTGTGCTAGTTTGGTTTGCCTTGGCCTGCTTGTCCGAATGTCATAATGGTAATTAACTAAATATCTATGTGTGCCTGATTTGGCTAAGGCATACTTTGTAAAAGACGTGCTTATATGTGTCATGAACATAAATATACCTTATTGTGCAAGCTGAAAGAAGACAGTGACCCAGTAACCACCTGAGCAAATACCATTCTCAGAGAAAATTTTTGCAGCGTGCTGCAGTGATACCAGCTTACTTGTAAAATTAGCAAACTTAAATGTTAGGCAAAGAGAGAGTACGCAAGTTGATTGGCTGCATGATTAGACGTCAAAGGACCAATCATCTAACACCATGTGAGCTGATTAGCTTGACATATCACTTGAGCGAGTTGATTGGCTAACATACAGTATAAAAAGTTAAAAGATCTAACATACAGAAAAACAAAAATTTTTAAACAAAAAGTTAAAAATGGCTTGTGCCATTCAGAGTGCCTGAACTTAGTCATTTTTATCATTTAAAAAGAATGTCAAGGGTGCAGCAAATGTCTTTTACATTGAATTTTGGGTCGAGATGGGTTGCATGAGCTCATTTAAGTGAACAGAGAGAAGCGCATTTCAAGACCTAGACCAGCATCAAATCAAAATGGAAATCTTGCTGTTGCAAGTTGATCTTTACAGCTAGGAGAATGTAAAGAAAATACATAATATCTTTAAAAAATACTTTTTATCCGTAAGCATTTTTAGTCTTGTTAGCATAAGGCTGGTGATTTCCCAGCTTTTCATGCAACCCATGAAAGACTTTACTTATATTGCTTCTGCTGAGTCTTTTTCCTGTCCCCCTTGTATTAATATAGTTTTTTGTGTGCTGGTTAAAATCAAAGGGTAGGGCAGCAAGTCTGAGCTTTTGAATCATAGTTACAGGTTGGATTCAGAGAGTGTAAAACTGTTTTTCTGCTTGATCGCTGAGTCACTGCAGATCTGTATTAGACTGAGTCACACATGCCGCTGTAGAATATAATTACAACCCTTCCCCAGGGCTCTTACATCTCCTCGGGTGTCTGGAGACACATGCGGTAAAACATGAGATGTTATGGTTTGGCTTCGGAGTAGTCTTGGCAAGGAAACCATAGTAATTCATACAAATGTAATTCTGTTTAGAGAATGTTTAAAGGTGTACACTCAGTCATTTTTTTCCTCAAAAAAATTTTACTCCTAAAAAATGAATTGTAATTTTGAAACATATGTATAAAATAATGACCACTCACATGTGATGAAGACTCTAGTCATATCAGTTACCTTATAAAATCTGTTTTATTCTGCAAGGAGAGGGTCCTCTCATGGTGGCTGCCATGTTAGGATCACATGACTAGCTGAATACTCACTTAATTTCAGTAACTGCACTGCTATTCGACTCTATCACTCATGGATTAATTTAATCATGACTGACTGAATAGTGAATTCCTTCATTGGCATCTGTAACTGAAAACTACTGATTTTGAATGATGCTGCACACACACCACTAGGTGTCAGTGTAAGTCCAAGATCACACAAATAAAAAAGTTACTGTGTGCACCTTTAAAAATGGTCACCATTTAGAGTTTGGTTTCTGTTTTGCTGAATTGGCCTAAAAATGTTCCACATCCACACCAATCCATTGATTAAAACCTCTATTTTCAAGTTCCTAACATTATCATTTTCCAAAGTATGCGGTTATGGACAGGGCTTTCGAGTCTGTTTTGGTGGAGAAAAATGCCATTTTCGAACAAAAAAACAGATTAGTGTAGACGTGGCCTAACACATTTTAGTTTCCGCCTCTCATCCGTACTAGAATGTTGTTTTCCACCCCCGAAAACAGCGTTTCAGAAATGCTCTCCACAGCCACATTCTTTAGAAAACTATGACGATATGAAACTGAAAACAGAGTTTTCAAACAAAAACGTATTAGTGTAATAAACATATTAGCCTCAGCTGTTGTTCTGGATGCAGAGGTGTTGAGTAAGAAATTAAGTTGATGAATGTATGTACTGAAAACTTTGTGATGTAATTTTACTGTTTAGAAGCAATTGCATCCAAAGTTCTGACAGATTTTTTCCATTCAAGAGGATAAATTGTAACATTTAGAATCAAGCATTTAGACAGTGAAATTAACACAATAACAACATCCCACCTGGTTCTGATTTGTCTGCCCTCACCAGACCAGTAAAAACTATCAACAGTCCTACCAAACAGATTTTTCTATATGTCTATAGAAATAGACATGTGGATAGAGAATATAAACTTGAAAAATACTGATCTCTTAAATAACTGCCTAGCTCAACTTTTAGAACCTGTACTCAGCTAATTCACCATATTGTGGTGCCAGTGAGTAAGATGAATTGCATTTAAAAAGGGGGTCTATTTCATTGTATATCAGTGAAAATCAGACTTCTTCACCCCTTCTTTTGTGTGGCCTAGGTTTACATCAACAGCAGGAAACAGGCTCCATCTATAACCTCTGCAAAGAGCTGCCCCCTCTTTCAGTGGATCCAGGTTTATCCAGGACTCCCCCTCAAAAGACAGTGTTTACTTAGTGTGTTAAAATCTGTTAGGAATAAGATTGTTCATTTTCCCTTGCTCTTTCTTTGTTTTATATAAAATAAAATTGAGACAGAAGTGAATTTTTCACCATGGGATAAGAAGATTGTTAATCCAGAGGGAACATTCGATGAATATTTGTGGCGTTCCTGGGTAAAATCAGCAGTTTTCTTGTTATGGCTATTGTTTTAATCAAACTGGATGGTATTGTAACATTCAGGCAAAAGGAGCAGCTGAAGATGATATAAGAGCCCATGTGCAGTTCATATACACAAAGTAAAAATCCAAAAACATGAAAGTAGCAAACTAAAGCAAAACAAAACACAAACTACAACTAAACCTTTGGTCAAAATCCTTTACAAAAAAGTTCATGGCAAATTTGCCAGAGATAATTTTCACATGCATTGTTGCCAAAGGTTTGTCGGAGGTTCCACCACTACCGACGAAGAGCTGCAACTTCTGTGCAAACATTTGCAGCGAATCAAAAGCTCATTTACAAGTGAATAAAACAAGCGTCAAATTTGCAGCTAATTAATTTTTTTTTTGAAGGGGACAGCATGAACATCCAGCGGGACAAAAATACAAATCCACGATACCTGACCAAGGACAATGGCAAACATGAGGCGTAAAGGTGCTGTAAGCGATTTTTGCCATTCTAATTTCCACGAGATTGAGCCGTTGATTTAGCCACGCCTCCTCTTTCCAAAACACCACACTGATATCGTTATAATTGACACAAAGCATGTTCCCACTGTTGTCAAACACAACAGTAGTGAACTAGCACCCTCAACTGACAAAGTATAAATCAGAAATGGCATTAAGCCTCAATAGTTTGCAACAACACTGAGAACGAGCAAAAATATTGACAGGCAGAAAGCGTTCACATGAATGAAGCGAACACGATACACTTCTCGTGAGAGAATCAGCATGATTTACTTCTCCGCTGAAGATACTTAATTCATGAAAATTATGAAGAATTTAAGTACAGTTACACCGCTCAGAGGATGTTATAATAATACGATAAATCAAAATACATTTACATAAAACAAATGATGTGAATGAATAATTATAATAGACAGCAATAATAACTTTATATAGGTCCACAACAAGAACATTCAGGTGGATACATTTTAAAAGATTGATTTGACAAATCTTTAGTATTAATTTAAATTCTAATCTTAATATAATTTAATACTTTTATAAATTAAAACACCATTGAATAATAAAAATATGAGCAATTGGAAAATGAGTATATGCGAATTTTGTGGATTTCAAAAATTGTAGTGCGCTTTAAATTGGAGTAAGAGATAGATGTGGATGGATTGTCACTTTGCTCACAGCTGATTGGTCTAGTATCTGTATGCGATCTCTGATTGGGAACAGGTTAGCCTAGCTTATGTTACTATGGCGATGAACCTCAATGAAAACCTATCAACTTGTACAGCAAATTCAGAGTTCACACAAACTAAGTTTCAGTTTACCTAGCTAGCTGCCTAAATCCAGTTTTGGGATATAGACCACAGATCCATTGTTGATATTTATTTCTAATATTTGTTCCGGGTTCAATGCAAATTAAGCTCAATCGACAGCATTTGTAGCATAGTGTTGATTAACACAAAAATACATTTTGACTCATCCCTCCTGTAATCTGGGTTACAATGTGACACTTGCAATGGAGGTCAATTGGTTTCAACACTATGGCCATGCAACATGATTTGTGTGTGATAACACTGCTTACTAAACTTTTCTGTGTGATATTATATCCCTGTATGACTTATGCCCTGAAATCCCACAAAAAAAACACCAGTTTAAACAACTTTACAATTTGTTTTGTAAAAATTATAGAATGTGTTTTTATAAAATTATATACTTAAAAAATGGCCCCCTTCATTTCCATTTTAAGCTCATAGTGTCTTGATCGATCAACTTAAATTTCAAAACTCTAGAATATTCAAAGAGTTATGACTGAACATTCCAAGGTCACGTTATTACATTCAGACAGGAAGCTGTTTGGTAATTTAAGATTTGACTCTAAACTGGTTGAACTCTGAGCCTTAATTCAGTGAAAGAGCTACTGCTACTTCAGTCGATGACCTATGCAAAGAATGACAGGGGGCTTTTAAAGTATGTGTCTGGTGATGTATGTTGGCTGAATGTGGGAGGAGACAAAAATGTTCCGGACTATTTGGGAACCAAGACTTACTATACCAAAAAAATATTTCACTTCTGAGTCTGAGCCTGAGAGTGTGCATTTGAATATCGAACAAGGACATTTACGTAGTCAACTTCATAACCACTATGTTTTTGTAAGACATTGGGAGTCATGATGTATGGTGTCTGGCTTCAAACTATCAAGGTGGAAATGTTAAATTATTAGTTGGACAGATCTAATATACAGTAGGTTTTAATGGGTTGTCTCAGGGTTTCCGGTTAAAAAATGTGTTTTGTAGTACTTTCCACTTCAAATAAACGTTCCCCATTTTTTATTTCACCAGGTCTGTCTATAAAAAATATTATATTGTGCTGTTGTTGTGTGAAAAGGACCTTGGGAAAGAAAAGATGTACCTTAAATATTACTTACCGGTATTATTTAATATCTTGGACATGACCTTCTCAGACAGTAGGGGAGCTCAAGTTTAACATTGCAGAAAACGACACTGTTTCCTCTCCCAGCATACTGGGAGAACTTTTTGGCAAGACACGCAGATTGTCAGCAATATCTTTATGGCAATATCATGCTCCCACTTTATTCTGTGTCACAGCCCATGTAAATTTTGTGTCTGAGAATAATATCTCTGCGGTCGATGCACGCTAAACTGGAGGGTTGATTTGATAGAATCACGCCAACAGAAGTATTTAAAAAACAAAGGTACTTGCTCAAGAGATTTTAACCCTAAAAGAGATAAATGAGGTGAAACCAGAGACTTGACAGCTTCTTAAAGACAAGTGTTTGACATGTGCTGTGTTTAGAGTTAAATCTTGGAGATATGTCCACCATATTGAAATGGCAGCA
Source organism: Moxostoma hubbsi (assembly GCA_032164185.1). Classification (NCBI taxonomy): domain Eukaryota; kingdom Metazoa; phylum Chordata; class Actinopteri; order Cypriniformes; family Catostomidae; genus Moxostoma; species Moxostoma hubbsi. Next base: position 17,287,387 of record JAVLUX010000038.1, read on the forward strand.
ATTAGTGTCAACTAATAAAATCCAGGAATACAAAACTGTAATAGTAGATTAGTACAATTTTATTATTTAGCTAGTTAATAATAAATTATCTAGCAGTGAACTTCTTAACGGAACTAAAAAGAGGGATCACATTTCTCCAGTTTTAGCAACTTTACATTGGCTTCCTGTAAAGAGTTGAATTGATTTTAAAATTGTTGTTTTTGTGTACAAGGCTTTATGTGGTGTCGCACTAAAATACATTAGTGACCTTCTGATTCCTTACTCTCCCCAAAGTTAGGTCTAGGCTTCTCTTAACTGTCCCACGTTATCACTGTAAAACTAAGGGTGGTCGGGCCTTCTCTGCTGCAGCCCGTAAATGTGAGGTTTACTCCTTCACTAGCCAGTTTTAAATTGGCTGTTAAATCTTATTTGTTCTCTCTGGCTTTTGATTAAGATTAGGTTAAGGGTTTTATGTCGAAGTTTTCTGATTGTATTTCATTGACTGTGTATATATTGTACGCTGCATGTTTTCCTTTAATGCTTTCTTTTTATATGCTCAATGTTTTATTGTACAGTACTTTGGTGCTTTTAAATGTGCTATAGAAATACATTTGGACTTGACTTGAATATAAAATTGTATGTGGAATATTTTTTTTACTAGAGATAATATTGATACATTGATATTGATACAGATGATATTAAATCTTAATACATGATACGTTTTTATTAAGAGTTTTAGGGCAACTTTAAGTCCCAGAGACTGATTTCAACTTCCATTTTCTTTTTTGTTATATGAAAGTCACATTATCTTTTTACCAGGCCATCATCATTTATTTTTTTATACAATTTAATATTCTGTAATTGCTTTTTATGTACAGATTTGACTGTTTAAGCATTGTCCCAGACATACAATATTGAACTGTAAAAATCATTTATAAAAAATACCATTTATTATGTTTAAAACTATGATAATCTAAACACAGAGTGCAATAAACAAACCATTTTAATGTTTAATGTGGGAACATTATTTATACATTATTTATAGTTGTGGCGTCATTTCCAGCAAAAAAATACAAAATTATTAACCTAATAAATTTTTTTTCAGAAGTTAGAGTACATGTTTACCAAAAGTCAACAAAAGTGTCAGTAAAGAGCATGCTTGAGATGAAATACGAGGCAAGTAATGTTTTAAGAAAACCAAGGAAAATATCAAATCTTTGCCAAATTATTCAAGATGTGTGAAAATATTTCATTGTGTGTATTTATAATATACATATAGATGTAATATACAGCTGTCATTTTATGAAAATATTGATACTTTATATAGTCAGAAAATATAACCAGAGCTCTTAAAGCACATATACACACTGACACAAAGCTTTAAGTGCAGTTCCAGTGTTGCTTTGTAAAGCTCGCTTCTAAACCCTCAAAAGTGAACAGATGATAAAACCAAATGTGTCATTTTTGAGCGAGAAAAGGTGTGCCATCTTAATTTGAACATGTGCTTTTACTGTCCCATATCTTATTCTCTCCTTTTTGTGGTTTGTGAGACTGTAGAAAATAGTACAAAATAAAAATGTAGTTTTTTAGTGACCACATATTAATTGAGATTTATATTTTTAAATCATTTGTCACACTGTAACATTTAAAATGAACTGGTGAAGGCACAAACGTGCTTAAAATGGAGAGAAAACGTATAAGAAATGATGACTGTATATCTCTTAATCAATCACAAAGTCTTATCTGAAATTTTGATGTTGATAAAAAGGGCATAGAAACATTTTGCCACTATATTAAAAGGCCTATAGATCTGAAAGTCATCCTCTTTTCATGCACCGTTCTGGATGCAGGCACCAAATCTGTCTGAGAGTTGTAGAGCTCTGGAGCTGACCCAGATTATAGCAAACAAGAGCTGCATACTTCAAGTGGAAAGTATTCCAGACTGTACCATCTGCTTTCACTTTAGAGTCCGATTCCACACCTAAATAAAGATCCCTCCTGTACACTTTTATTGCTCTCCAACCCCTCTTGTTCAGTGTTTCTTTCTTTTATTCTTACTTTTTCCTGCTTTACCACTGGCTATATTGCAGCACCTCTCTTCCACTCACATAACTGTCCTGTGTTGAGCCAGTTAACCTTAATACTTTTGTGAAAAAGTCAGGTTTGGTTTTTTGACTGGTGTGTGAATCCTTTGAGTTGATTTGCTTTCCCACCTGATTCATGCTAATTTGTGTATACGTAGTTGATACTACTCCATGTATACGTAGTTGATACTACTCCATGTATATTGACACTTTTAAAACAACACTGAGATTGTGCTTTCTTCAAATTAAGTATGATGTTTCAGCATGTTATCACACACTAACTGATCTCAACTTAAAGGGACAGTTCACCCAAAAATGAAAATTCTGTCATCATTTACCCTCATGTTGTGGCAAACCTGTTACACTTTTTGTGATCAGAAAAAGAGAGGGCAAAGTGATTGGGAAATGACACGATCTGGACTCAAACTTTCATTACTGACATGACTTGTTAGAGTATTAATCATAAGGGGCCGTTCACACAAAACACATTTCTGAGTCCATCTGTGCTGTTTTTCCATAGTTTTTCTTTGTAAACATGCACTAGATGCACAGCTTTGACCGCTGCACTGTATCTCACTGTTTTTTAAGCATCTTGTGCAGGAGTACCGCATATTTTAAATGCAGTGTCAGGTTAAAAAGCATGTCATGAGACGCCTGTGTCTTGCTCTTTTAGCACAAGAACACTTTCAGTCTGAACAGCATCAGACATGTACTACCTCATAGAGAAAAAAGAGAACAACTTATCAACAAATAAGAACGTGTCAGTAAAGACCTTAATTCACATTACCATCATCTTGTCTTCTTGTCATCAGGTATGTATCTCTCTGCCCAGGAGACTGGCATCCAGTGCTCCCATATGTTCTTACTTGTTCGCAGCCCTTCCATTATTTTTATTCTAAGACCTCAAGACTGCATTTGTAGCCCATGGCCTGAGCTTCAGAGAAGGGGAAAAATGTAATATATGGTGAAAAATGCATTGCCAAACTAACCAAATGTTGTTTTCCATCTGAGATTCATACAGTATATACTGTAACTCAGAATAGCTGTGGTAGCTTATTGTCCTTAAGGATTTTCAATTTCAATTACTGTGAATGCACTAAATCACTGTAAATAAATTCCTGATGCACATGTGGGCACAACATGCTTGTTACTGTAAATCATTATTACAGTGCTTGCAAGGTAGCACTCTGTTGATATTCCTCAAACAAACTGGTTAGGATGTTTTACCCTGGGTGATTCTCACGAAACCGGTCAAGAATATATCCTGGTCATATTTAACCCCAAATCGATTCAAAAATATGAAATTATATTTTAAATGACAAAAATAAAGCCTACATTTAGGACAATTTTTTTTGGCATAGTTACAATATTTTCAGGACACTTCTAAATATTTTACCCCCAATTCTCATTACCGCAATGCATCTGGAAGTTTTACTTTTACTATTATCATTGTTTTCAAATGTGATCCACATAACCGTGTTTTACAGTAAAAGATGCTGTTGTACTTTTTTTTTCTTTTTTTTTTTTTATTAAAATTGATGAAAATGAAAGGCAGTGTCAAGAGAGTAATACTATGATGAGTAAATACTAGGACTGTAAATTGATTACAAATTTTTATCAAATGAATTACATGGTATGCTGATTAACTAATAGAATTAATTGCATACAGTATATAGGTATAAATATTTGCTGAGAAAGCAATAATATATAATGATTCAATAATTACACAAAAAAAACAAGTTGCATACTCTAATATTTTGTTGGACTGCCTTAAGTTTTGATTACGGCGTGCATTCTTCATGGCATTGTTTCGAAACCCTTATGCAATGTCACAACATTTACTGATGTTGGATTTACAGAGTTGCATTAATTTCATGAAGGGTTCAAACAGACAAATAAATAATGGCCAAGATCTTGTATTGATGACGGGAGAGTCAAACCACTCGATTGATGGGATAACCTGGTCATTCAGAACATTCAGGTAGTCAGCTGACTTCATTTTATTGCTGCATAACGTTGCTGAGCCTAGACCTGACCAACTGAAGCAACCCCAGATCATAGCACTGCCTCCAGAGACTTGTATACATGGCAGGTGCATCGCTTCATGCACTTCCCTTCTTACCCTGATGTGCCCACCGCTTTGGAATAGAGTAAATCTGATAATGTGGTCATCACACCATATGATCATTTTCCATTGCTCAGTCCAATCGTTATGCTCCCTAGCAAATTGAAGTATTTTTTTCTGATTAGCCTAACTAACAAGTGGCTTTCTTGTGGCCAGACAGTTGTTTAGTCCCAATCCTGTAAATTCTCGTCGCACTGTGCATGTGGAAATGCTCTTACTTACGCTATTAAACATCGCCGTGAGTTCTACTGTTTATTTTTTACAATGTGACTTCACCAAGTGTTTTAGTGATCTCAGATCACGACCATTCAAGATTTCTTCCAATAACATTTATTTCTCAAAGCCGAGAGTTCACCACTTTCCTTCCATGTTTTAATAATGCGTTGGACAGTTCTTAACCGAATTCCAGTGAATTCAGCTATCTCCTTAGTTGTTTTCTTTGCTTGATGCTGGCCAATAATTTAACCCTTCTGAAACACAGTAACATCTTTTCTATGACCACAGGATATGTTTTCCGACATGGTTGTTTAAGAAATGAGAAGCTACACACTGCATTAGTTAGGATTAAAAGAATTGTTGCCAGCTGAAACATATTAATCACTGCAATAATATTCCAATCATAGTCTCTTAAGTATCTGCTTATTTAAATCCAAACGGCAACTTTTATTATAATTTCTTTGGCCTGGCAGTGTATAAATATCCATCCATCTTCAACCGCTTATACAAAGTCGGGTCACTGGGGCAGCAGCACGGGGCCCCAAACTTCCCTATCCCGAGCCACATTAAAAAGCTCTGACTGGGGGACCCCGAGGCGTTCCCAGGCTAGTGTGGCGATGTAATCTCTCCGCCTAGTCCTGGGTCTTCCCCGAGGCCTCTTCCCAGCTGGACATGCCTGAAACACCTCCCTAGGGAGGCGCCCAAGGGGCATCCTTACCAGATGCCCAAACCACCTCAACTGAATCGTTCCTCACGAATGACTGAGCTCCTCACCCTATCTTTAAGGGAGAAGCCCTTCTCCCTTTGAGATACCCTCCACCCTTCTGAGGAAGCCCATTTCGGCCGCTTGTGCTCACGACCTAGTTCTTTCTTTCATGACCCAGCCTTCATGACCATAGGTGAGTGTAGAAACAAAAATTAACCAGTAGATCGAGAGCTTTGCCTTCCGGCTCAGCTCTCTTTTTGAGACAACGGTGCGATAGAGCGAGTGCAATACCGCACCCGCTGCCCCGATTCTCCGGCCAACCTCCCACTCCATTGTCCCCTCACTCGTGAACAAGACCCCGAGGTACTTGAACTCCTTCACTTGGGGCAATACCTCCTTCCCTACCCGGAGTACGCACTCCATCGTTTTCCTGCTGAGAACCATGGCCTCAGATTTAGAGGTGCTAATTCTCATCCCAGCCGCTTCACACTCGACTGCCAAGCGATTCAGTGAGAGCTGAAGGTCACGGACCGATGATGACATGAAGACTACATCATCTGCCTAAAGCAGCGATGAGATCCCCAGCCCACCGAACCGCACACCTTCCCCACCCTGACTATGCCTCGATATCCTGTCCGTGAATATCAAAAACAGGATTAGTGACAAAGCACAGCCCTGGTGGAGACCAACCCCCACATGGAACAAACTCGACTTCGTTCTGAGGACCCGGACACAGCTCTCACTTTGGACGTACTCCCGCAGCACCTCCCACAGTCTCTCCCGGGGGACCCGGTCATACGCCTTCTCCAGATCCACAAAACACATGTAGACCAGATGGGCATACTCCCAGGCCCCCTCCAGGATCCTTGCGAGAGTAAAGATCTGGTCTGTCGTTCCACGGCCAGGACGGAACCCGCATTGTTCCTCTTCAATCCGAGGTTCGACAATCGGCCGAACCCTCCTCTTCAGCACCTTGGAGTAAACTTTACCAGGGAGGCTGAGAAGTGTGATACCCCTGTAGTTGGCACACACTCTCTGATCTCCTTTTTGAAGAGGGGAACCACCACCCCGTTCTGCCACTCCTTAGGCACTGTCCCAGACTTCCATGCAATGTTGAAGAGGCATGTCATATATAAATAGTAAATAAAAAGTGTATAAATAGTTATATTTAAATAATTATAAATTATAATTATGTATATACAATACAATAATGCAATAAATTTCCATTTGTTAACATTAGTTAAAATTACCTATCAATGAGCAATACTTTTACAGCATTTCTTTATCTTAGTTAATGTTAATTTTAACATATACTAATATGTTTTGAAGATCAACATTATTGCACTATGAACTAACATTGAACAATTGTATAATAATTAACTAACATTAACAAAGATTAATCAATGTTATAAACAATATATTGATACTTGTTTATTCATGATTCCTAATGCATTATATAATTTTAAGGAATGGAACCTTATTGCAAAGTGTTACCAAAAGGTCAATACATTAAGTGGCTTTAGAATCCAATATTCTGTTTATTTCCATATTACTGAACATAAGCCTATCATTGGCCTACAGTTCATAGCAATTCATTTTGCAATTGAATTGGGCTTATTGACGTATGTGTCAATGTACAACTTTGACCACAGCTGGAGATTTGATTACTCCTTAAAGCAGGTAAATTCAACATTGAATTATTTTTTATGCATTATTTTTTATATAATTAATCGCTCTGAATTAATGCATTAATTGACAGCCCTACTTAAAACCTAAGTTTACCGTAAACATTAACACATCTTTTGCTGCCTTTCTGGCATTGGTATATTCTTTAGGAAATTAAATCTAGTTAAGATTATGAAGCCATAGTTTTTCCTGATTCTACCATAGGAACTCTTGCCCTGGTCCACCTTTGCCTCCCAAAGCAGCCATATTATTGTCTTCCTTGGACTTAGCATTGAGAGATGAAGTGGCTTCAACTTGAATTAGGGATGAGCTCAAGAACTCTCCTTATTTGAAGATGATGCTTTTCCAACTCATGGTTCCAATGGCTCTCCTCTTAAGAAGCATATGATTTATCTAACCATTGACATATTTATTTGTCTGTTTGAACCCTTCATGAAATTGATTCCCCCCAGGAGAGTGCTGGATTTGACCTATCAAGTGCTTCCAGAAAACCTCCTCCACACTGTCAATGGCAGATCGGGTTCCTGGAGAGACATTGTGCTCGTGAGTCAGAAGAGGGCTTATCCAACGTCCTGCCCCATTTTCTTCCAAGCTCCTGCCAACTTGATCAGCCGCAAATCTGATTAACCTTGACAGGAGGAAAATGACTCAGTGCTGTGCTCTTTTAGACTGGATAGGGAGTTCAACACTTTACCTAAATCTATTCATTAATCTAAAGTCTGCAAGAGGTTTATAGGGTGGGTGTGATGGGGCTCAGGAGTGAGCGATACTGGCTCGTGCTCAGAAAGCTGGACTTAAATGTTGAAATAGGAGATTGCTGAATGCGTGGCTGGTAAAGGTAAAGTGATATAGTATGCCAACTGAGCATCTCACTTTTGAGGTCACTTGCACTAATTTTGTGAGAGCTTTGCCATTTCTCTTTATAACAGTAGAAGTTAACATTTGAGTTATAAAGACTTCACCTGGTTGAGCTTAAATTGTGTAATATCATCAGTCACGCACCTTGGCATTTCATCCACTAATAGTCATTGATGCAAAAGGAATGATTCAGCACCAGGGAAATAAAGTCCATATGGTTAATAGGGATCAGAGATGATGGTGTGAATCACTGAGAAGTTGCATGCTTTGATTTCATTTTCTCATGCCACAGCGTGACAAACAGCCCCTTGTTTTTTAGCTGACGCACAGGAAAGGGTTACTGACTTCCCAAAAATTATGTGATTCTAATCTGGCAAAATAGAGAAAAATAGCCTGTACAAAGACAAAAACAATTTTCTTCAAAACAATGAGTTATGGTCTCAATCAGTTTAGCAGAGAAAGCTTTCGGCAAAGATTGTCTAAGATATGTTTGTCATAGAAAAAACTCCTCTTTGAGTTACAGATAATACTGAACATTATTTTACTTTTTTTAAGAGTTGAAAACGCATTCAGAAAATATTACTTCTGAAAGTTAGGCCTATATAAATATATATATATATATATATATATAAAGCTTTGCTTGCTTTTTCCAGCTGCTGAATCACATTTCTAAAAAGAAAGGAGAATGAATAAATAGTACATAATACGCATATACCATTAATCAGCACTCATATTAGGATCTTTAGTAAGGTTCTTTTATATAAATAAATAAATATGAATAGTAAAAGAAAAAAAAGACAGCAAACATTTATTTATTTACTTAAAATTCTTAATTTGAAAATGATTACTTTATTAAAATGTATTTATTTATATATTTGTTTGTACATTTCTCTTGTATACCCTGCCCAACAAGCCATCTGTAACATAAATGAGTTTTTAAAAGGTGAAGTGGGTTTATAAAAATTACAGTAAATGAGAAAGAAAAAAGGGTTGTTGATGTAGATTCAAAGTCATTATAATGATGACTTACTACAAACACCTGCAATTAACCAATGGAAGAACCAAGTAACCATTGGAGGAACCAAGTAAATATTGGAGGAACCAAGTAACTAATGGAGGAACCAAGTAAACATTGGAGGAACCGTGGAACCAAGTAACCAATATAGGAACCAAGTAACCATTGGAGGAACCAAGTAACCAATGGAGGAACCAAGTAACCATAGCTCATAGCCTCTGAGAACCAAAAGAGGGTACATGAGATAAAATAAACAATGGACCCCATTATCATAAATGCAGGGTTTTATTGGTTTAGTATTGGTTAATTTATCAATGCAGATGAATGGAAAATTGCTTCTTTGATTTAAGGCAACATGGTGGGTTGGCTTGGAAAGCAACCTTATTACACAGTTGTCAAGAATACTTGATTCTGATTGGTCAATTTGTATGTCTCTCCTAGCACGCCATGGTCTCTTTACTAAAATAATTCAATACAATAAATATTTCAATATTTTATAGATCAATATTTCATGTCCATTTATTACTTGTTTGGTAAGTAGTTGTGTAAGAAGTAGGATCATGTACAGTTAGCCAGTCATTATCACAAAATAAACCACTTCAGTATGATTCAATACCTCTCCACCTCACGTCGGGGTACTGAATACTCTGGCAGTAAACTTAGTAACATAGTGTGGAAACTTTGTATGGAAAATATTTTTTTAAAAGTGCCATACGTGCATTTATACTGGCTCTCCCAATCTCTGGTCTAATCCAGTATAGATCCCTTCTTTTTGAAGGTATTACTAGCTGGCAGGAGAGGAGAGAAAGAGATGGAATGCAATAAAAACATGGATGCAGGGTCTGGGAGAGTAGCATAAACCCAACACACTCAGTATCCTTATAAGGGCATTACCATTGTGATTATAGCTTTGCTGACACATTCGCTCAAGATATGAACTGAGCTGGGTTTTCTCAGGATGGATACCTCATGTGGAGGCCTGCATAATGACAGAGTGTTTCTTGACAGTTTATCTAAAGTGAACACTAGAACGTTCTGGTGGTTTATTGTTTGGGAACGGTCACATCTCACACATGAGAAGTATTTCTGCATGTGCTCAGCATGTGTGTGGAGACTTTGACTGTCTAAGAAAGCTACAACACAGTGTCTTTTTTTAGAGTAATGTTAAAACTGAAGTGTGTAATTTTTTGATCAGTAAGCTATTTGTTGGTTGATTTTTAAAAAAAGTGTAAACAATGTGGCTCTGTGACGCTATCAAGACATTGATATTTGAGCCTCCCAACCAGCCCAACATGGCAACATTTGCTCAACCAATGGCATTAGTTTGGGCCGGGGCTAATCTACTGAGTTTTGGGAAACCTGAAAAACAATTATAAAGTTGACTTGAAAAAGCCAACATATTTTTCTACAGTTTAGGCTTATTAGGGTTTTTTTTTTTTTTTATCCTTAAACAAAGACCAAAATTATTAAATGTAAGCCCTCCTAATGCTTCCAAGCTACATTGACAAAACTTGGCACAGACATTCAGACTGTTCTGACTTAGTGTGCTTTGATTTTGCTCACTTATATGACTTACTGTTTTCTTGTAACGGCCGATCAAAATCCCATAGACTTCACAAAATGTTCTACTGGACCAACTGTCAAACTCAAACTGCCAAAAATTCAAATGAAAGCTGAAGAATGCAACTTTTTTCCTGTTAAAATTCTTTCTTCTATCCCAGTTTAATATGCAGAAAACGTCTCGGGTTACTTGTGTAACCCTTGTTCCCTGAAAAAAGCGGAACGAGATGCTGCGCTGCTAAGCGCTATGGGGGAAACAATCTTATTGTGAGCTGCTCTGAACATGTGTGTAACACGTCAATGAAATTGACTGGAATTTATAGCCTCGGTTGGTGAGATCATTGGACGCACCTGTGGCCAGGCTATAAATAGGAGGCGTCACCAGAGTGTCGTCAGATTATTTTTCTGAAGAGAGGTCCTGGGACGTCCCAGTGCTGCAAAAGAAGCGCAGCATCTCATTCCGCTTTATTCAGGGAACAAGGGTTACACAAGTAACCCGAGATGTTCCCTTTACAAAAATCTTCACTTTGATGCTGCGCTGCTAAGCGCTATGGGGAACGAAATGTCCACGCCGCCGCACTGGGGCTGTCCGGACCCCTGATCTTTTTGAAGTGTTTTCACAGAACGCGAGAGGTTCCAGACATGAGCTTGAGATGTCGACTCCAGGGCATAAGCCCGGAGTGGCAGAACATCTAACACCATAAAATCCGAAGAGTGTGTGCGGAAAGGACTAGCCTGCCGTATCACAAACCTGGTTAGACATGAGCTTGAGATGTCGACTCAAAGGCATAAGAGTCCGGAGTAGCGGAGCATCTAGCCCACAAAGTCAAAAGATGAGTTTGAGAAGCCGACCCAAGGGCTCTAACTCAAAAGTTCGTACATGAACTTGGATTTGGCATGAGCCTGGGATGTCGACCCAAGGACATAGTCCGGGGTAGCAAAAACATCCTAGCCCATGTAGAAAATTGTAGAATGTGCGTGGAGAGGACCAGCCCGCCACGTCACAAACTTGTTTCTGGATGAGTTTGAGATGTGTACTCGAGGGCGTAAAAGCCCGGAGTAGCATGGACATCCAAACTATAGAATCTAATGAATGTGTGCGGAGGGGACCAGCCTGCTGCATCACAAATTTGCTTAGACATTAGCGTAGATGTCGACCCAAGGGCATACCGGGGTAGCAGGAGCATCTAGCCAAACCATAGATCCTGAAGAATGTGTGTGGAGGTGACCAGCCTGCCGCATCACAAACTTGCTTAGACATGAGCGTAGATGTCGACCCAAGGGCATAAGAGCCCGGGGTAGCATGAACATCTAGAAACTTGACCATGAAACCAGATGAATGTGTGCGGGGAGGACCAGCCTGCCACATCACAAACTTGCTGCAGAGAGAGAGGCCTCTAGCCGAGGCTTTAAAGGAGGACAGCCTTCTGGTAGAGTGAGCCCTAAAACCTACTGGCGAAGCTTGACCGCGTGCCTCGTAGGCCGGGGCAAAAATGTACCTCACCCAAAGTGACATAGTCTGCCAGGAAGTGACCGCCCCCGGTCCGTGAAGAATTGCTGCCCTGACTTTACGCCACTAGCAAAAGCGGTGGACATAAGTCTGAAGGGTACAGACTGGACAGAGTCTGAGAAGTCTTAGCTGCTCCGGCATTACAAACGGCAGGGAGCAGAAGGCTTAGAAAATAACCGGCCAAGGGACGCTAAAGACACCTTGGGCAGGTAGCTAGGGTGAGGGTGCAAAGGATGCTTTTGGTCATTCTGGGGCAAACTCTAAACAGGCCGGCAAAAGAGACAGAGCCTGTAGGTACCCAAGTCTCCTTAGAGACGTAATTGCCATAAGAAAAACCATCCTGAGAGTCAGAAGTCTACCAAACGCTGACTCTAGAGGTCTAAAAAGGGGTCTTACCCTGTGAAGAGGTCCTAGCAAGGACGCCTCTTAGGGGGCACTCCGCCCACCAAGGCGTGGCAAACCGCAGTGGAAGCCACATAGAACCTGGCAGTGGTGAGGCAAGTGCCCGCTGACAGTTCTTTCTACAGAAAATCCAGAACTGAAGCAAACTGGCAGTTAGCTGGCTCTGTAATATGAACTTAGGGGGGAAACTGGGCGACTCGGGGAGAAGTAGAGGAGACATTGCGCTATCAAAAGAGGCGAAGAGGTCCTCTTCTGCCCTGTAAAATCTACCCAGATCAGTTCCAAGTGGAGGGAGCCGTAGCACTTGAAATGTTCTCGGAAACTTCAATAGAAAGCCCTGTGAACCTCAGTTGGTACCCTTAGGGGCCAAGCATGAGAGTTTTCACAATTCGGACCAGTGATGAGAAGGTCCTTCCTGTCCGGAATCGCCCAGGGCGAGCCGTCAAGGAGAGGAATTCGAGAAACATATCCTGTTCGGCCAGCGCAGCGCCATTAAAAGGAGGCAAGACCCTTGCTGGCGAACCTTACCAAGACTCCCGGGAGCAGAAGAACCGGGGGACACGTAAGTGCCTTTGAGCCCAGACCCAAGGGGGCTGGGTGACTTAGGGAGAAGTAGAGGAGACATTGCGCTATCATAGAGGCGAAGAGGTCCTCTTCTACCCTAGATTAGTAAATCTGCTCCCACACACACACGGGCATCCAGGGACGAAACTGCCCTGAGCTGCCCTGGGCCCCAAGGAGGATCGAACGTGCCAGAAATTCAGCTGACATGAACGTGGATCCCCCGATGGTTTATGTAAGAGGCTACCACTGTATTGCCCACCCGCACCAAGACATGGCAGCCTCAGGAGGAAGTATTTCAGGGCCAGAAATACGGCCATCAGCTCGAGACAGTTACTGTGACAACCGAACTGACGACCCTCCTATCCCTTTAAGCCGGACGACCACTTAAGGCTGCTACCCAGCCCATCAGGGAGGCGTCTGTCGTTAGCAGCCTGCGACGACAAGACGCACCTAGAGTGGGACCCAAGGTAAGAACCGGGGTCTGAACCACATAGAAAGGGAACGAAGCACTGGGCGCGTAACCCTTATTTGCCTGAGGGGACTGGCCCTTGGATGAAACCCCCTGGCTTTTAGCCACAGCTGAAACGGTCTCATAAGGAGAAGGCCCAAAGGAATCACCGTAGACGCAGACGCCATGAGACCTAATATTCGTTGATACTGAAGAACAGTGCAACCTTGACCTAGCCTGAGATTGCTCAGGGAGTTCTGAATGGAGATGACACGAGCGGGAGACAACTGTGCCTGCATCGTGATCAAATTCCATATAACCCCTAAATAGGAAATTTTCTGGGTCGGGGAAAGAACGCTCCTTTGGCGTTGAGTCTCGGACCCAGGGAACCTAGATGAGCCAAGACGATATCCCTGTGCTGAACTGCCAGTTTCTGAGACTGGGCTAGGTTCAGCCAGTCGTCTAGATAATTCAGAATGCGGATGCCCTGGAGTCGCAAAGGTGCCAGTGCTGCATCCATGCATTTCGTGAATGTGCGGGGTGATAGGGCTAGGCCGGACCAGGAAGTATCTGCTGTAATAGCCTGACTTTTTTTTCTCTGGAAGGGGAACATGTTCTATGGCCCCTTTTTTCCAAGAGAATTTGCAGTTCTACCTGAAGTAGACATGCCTGTTCTGGGCTTACGGTAGTGGAAACCACGCCGTTGAAGCTCGGAGGGCAGCAAGCCTTTTTCTACTGTTTTAGAACCCACATAGAAATACCTGGCAGAAGTTTCCACGCTGCCAGGTTCTCTGAGATGGGAACTAATTTCAAGACTTCCTGTCGAGGGGGTGCCGAATGTTCCGTGTCCTGGATTATGGCAGGGAGCAACGGTACATTCAACATCTTGTTGGAAACCTCTGTCACCCGAAACACCAAGGGTGGCGGGAGTGAAGAGGTTTCGTGAGGGTATCGGGAGGGCCGAAGTGAATGATACACGCGCCCCGTCCCGAAGGGAACTACCCTCACAGGGTTGGATACAGGACCATCAGGGCTTCTTTCTCTTGGAGATACAAGCCCTGAGGTCTTGTTTGGGAGGTTGCTGAGGGCGACGAGCCTGTCCCCAATCACTGCGAGGGGGAGCACGACTTGCCACGCTCTGTTTTTGAACCTCCCTCCTAACAGAATCAGGGCGAGACTGGGTGACCGACGGCCTCGCCCCCTGAGTACGACGAGGAAGAAATTGCCCAAAGGCTTCCTCATGGCTTTTCGCCTCCTGGAATCTGGAGATAACCGAATTCATGGCATCTCCAAAGAGACCAGAAGGCGAAACTGGGGCATCAAGGAGGAAAACTCTGTCCTTATCCTTGATGCCGGATAGATTAAGCCATAAGTGCCTTTCAGTGCTGACCAAAGCGGACATAGACCGGCCAATAGCACAGGCTGACTGCTTGGTGGCACGGAGAGACAAATCCGCAGCTCGACGAAGTTCAGAAAAAGCTTCGTCGTCGAGGTCTCTTCCAGCACTCAAGTCTTTTAGTAGGTCAGCCTGGTACGCCTGCAAGACAGCCATGGTGTGCAGTGCAGCACCAGCCTGACCCGCCGCTTGATATGCTTTCCCAACCAGCATGGAGGTTACCCTGCATGGCTTAGAGGGGAGAGCAGATTTCTTAAGCGACGATGCCGAACCCGGCGAGAGATAACCCGCAAGTGTCTCTTCGACCGGTGGCATCTTTAAATACCCTCGCGCCTCAGCGCCCACGATAGTCGAATATACTGACGTGGAGGGCACGTGAATGCGCGAGGTATAAGGTTTATTCCAAGAACGAGAAAGCTCGTCGTGGAGATCATCAAAGAAGGGAAGGGACTGATGAGGTGTTCCCTTCCCTTGGTCACCAGACAGAAATCTGTCTTCTAACTTAGAGTGCTTGGGGGGAACTTGGTCACGTGGCCAATCTATTTTAAGTCTGGCCACCGCGTGAGTAATCACATCGAGCAGCTCCTCCGAAGATTTAGAATCGCGATTGGAGCGCTCAGATGCGGTTAACTCGGAATCTTATCCAAGGGAATGGAGGTCCCCCTCGCGAACTGAAGAGGCGCCGAAGCACGCTTCAGGATCACGCGAGGGACCAGCAGGATCTGGGGAGAGAGCGAGCGAAAGGGACGAACCCGTCTCTCGCTCCTCAGCCAGATCCATGCGAGAGCCCCACGAATGAAGTGTGGGTGCCGGCTCTCGGAAGTAAGCAAGGCGAGCGCGAAGCATCCCGACCGAAAGTAGGTCGCAATGCGCGCACCCGCCCTGTTCCAACGCGAGAGTAGCATGCTCTTCCCCCAAGCAAACAAAGCAAAATTGATGCGTGTCCTTGTCAGACATAGAACGCTGACAAGGAAACACGCATTGTTTGCCCTGTTTGTCCGCCATTTTCCCCTTTCTTTTTCTTTTTTTTTTAATATATATAAAAGAGAGAAGGAAGGAAAAGACTTAGATTTTTTAACAAATTTCTAACAAGAGTTTTGTGAAAACACACAGAGAGAAAGCTCTGAAGAAAAATGTCTGACGACACTCTGGTGACGCCTCCTATTTATAGCCTGGCCACAGGTGCGTCCAATGATCTCACCAACCGAGGCTATAAATTCCAGTCAATTTCATTGACGTGTTACACACATGTTCAGAGCAGCTCACAATAAGATTGTTTCCCCCATAGCGCTTAGCAGCGCAGCATCAAAGTGAAGCATTTTGTAAAGGGAACTAGAAGTAAGCCATTCATAAGTTCCACAACAACTCAACCAATTACTCAATCAATGGCGTGTGTTGGGGGGTGGGACTATCTAGCTGTTTTAAAAACATTGTTTATTTTGCAATTCCATTCTGTGGTGCTAGTGCTCCAGAAATTACATACTTCAACTATAATTAGTCTTATCTCTCTTTTACAGGGCCTGTAAAACCTTCAAACTTTTAAAACAATCTAAAACTATCAGACAAGGCTTTGCCAAGCCATCATCAAAGTTTGTCTTCACAAACGTCATCCATCTAGTTAATTTTGTAGTTCGGTTTGCTGACACTAGTGTAGCAGAAATGACACGCTTCAGCTTTAACTTAAAGGGACAGTTCACCCAAAAAGTTAATTCTGTCATTGTTTACACATCCTGTGGTATAACACCATTAGACTTTATTTTTTTCTTAACACAAAGGGAGACATTTTGGGAAAAAAAAACAACTGCTCAGTGATTTCATACAATGACAGTTTATGGCAACCACCCCTTCAAGCTTTAAAAGGACACAAAATTAAATCTGTAGAAGTCTCATGTACGACTAATGCCTTCTTCTGAAAGTCAAGGTTTGGTGAGAAACAAACCAAAATCTAAAGAATTATTATTATTATTATTATCATAATTATTATTATTATTATTATTATTATTAGGGGTTCAAGCATTAAGTGATAGAAACCCTATTGTTTTTGCTCAGATTTTTATTGTTATTATTATTATTTTCTGCTTTAAAAATGATTGTGGATCCCAAACCCTAAGGCCTAGAAACATGAAACTTGGTTGTATATCCTGTCGCTACTCAGGCACAAAGTCTCACCCTGATCAACTTGAAAGTTTGCATGCAGTGGCTTTGTCCAAGTTGCCATAAAATTCTATAAGGACAGTCGGATATCTTGAAAAACATGGCCACCATTGTCCAATCAGCTTTTAGCAGCTATTTGACAAGGTTATAAAAGGCCTATCGAAACAAAACATGGTAGGCCTCTTTGTTTCTTGGCCAGAGAATTTGAAAAAAATTGCCCACCAGGAGGCACTATCCCATTTTAATTGTGTGCAAATCAATGTATAATAATCTGTCTTTCACAAGAAACACATTATTCATATCATATGATAGACCTCCTCATTCTGAACAACTTTGCCTCAAGAACTTAAATATTTGAGATTATTTAACAAAAATATTTTGTGAACTAGTCCTAGGCCATTCACCCGATCAGAACAAAACCAGTACAGAAAGATTATCTGGAGTCCCGTTAAATTAAATGTATTATTATTATTTTAACCCCCCTTTTTTCTCTCAATTTGGAATGCCCAATTCCCACTACTTAGTAGGTACCCCACATCTGAGACAGTCAATCTTCGCATTTTATCAAGTGGCTCGTTGTGCATGACACCGCGGAGACACCCAGCATGTGGAGACTCATGCTACTCCCTGCGATCCATGCATTACTTACCACAAGCCCCATTGAGAGCGAGAACCTCTAATTGCGACCATGAGGAGGTTACCCCATGTGACTCTACCCTCTCTAGCAACCGGGTCAATTTGGTTGCTTAGAAAACCTGGCTGGAGTCATTCAGCACACACTCGACTGGAACTCGTGGCTCCAGGGGTGGTAGTCAGCGTCAATACTTGCTGAGCTACCCAGGCCCCTAGAGCCCCATTATTAATAATTATTTTTTTAAAAATTAACTTTCAATACTGCTTCGCAAAGCTATGCCAAATGTGCATAGTGGGCGTGGCCACTTTTACTTAAACGGTTATAACACTTGAACAGAATGAGATATTATCCCCAAATTTGGTACACATACTGTATATATGGCATAATTCTAAGCCCACTCAAAAAATACGTGCTCCTCTGCCTCTTGGTGGCGCTATAATGATTAAATATCTAAAAATGGTTCTAACTATGGAACATTAGTCCAATCGATGGCAAGTCTTTGTCCAAGTTGCCCTAAAGGTCTTTTGAGGACATTTGTATATCTTAAAAACATGACAACCATCGACCAATCAACTTTTAGCAGCTCTTTTAACTAGTCCTATGCCATTCGCACAATCGGATCCAAAATATTTTCCAAATATTAATTATCAAATAAAGTTTTAACACTCGATTCATTGTCACAATGGTACAACAAAATGTTAAATGTAAGCGTGGCCAAATTTACTCAAATGGTTATAAATTTTAAATGGAATGAGATATTATCACCAAATTGTAAACACTAATGTAGGAGGTTAATCTGAGGGAAAAATATTGTGCACTTATGTCTTTTGGTGGAGCTATAACAGTCATGAGTGTAAAACAATACAATATTTCTTTGCGTCCTAACCTGATGTTTCTGAAAATTAAGTCACTTTATCATTGTTTTAGGTGCTAACAGACTGTCTAATTAATACTTATTATCTGTTACATATGCACTTAAAAGACCTTAAATGCTTGAACCCTGTAAATTGCTGCTTGCAGCTATATTTATTATTATTATTTTCATGATACTGCTCCATCTGCACCTTGGTCCCTGTCTGTTTTCTGTGTGTGTTTGTGGAGTGTATGTGCATGTGGCTGAGTTTGTTTTCCCAACTCTTACCTGTATATGTTGTGCTCCCTTTCCTCTTGTGTTTGTCGGATTGTTGTTTTTCCCAGGTTCAGTCTGTGTTTTGTTTTCTCAGCCTCCAGACGGTTTGTTATTTTGCCTTTCAGTTTTTAATTTCTTTGCTGTTTTACTCTCCATTTGTTTTCTCCCTTGTGAGTGTTTTTTTCCCTGTTTGTATTGTTTATTTAATAAATCTTTATTTTGACTTATTCCTGCTTTTCTGTGACAATTACTATAAGTTCTGTTATCTGGATTGTGTGCAGCTGTGTTCTGTCAGAGACTACTTAGCAGAGATGGCCACTTCTATTAAAATTAATGGGAGATATTGGAATGCTCAACGGATGTAGAAAGGAATTCTATTCCATTTTGTGATAGGGTCACAAACCCACTTATCATCATCATTAATTTTTGAAACCAAGTCAACTTGAAACCAAGTCAACTTGAAAATTAGGGATGCTCCAATCAGGATTTTAACATCAAACCCACCATCCTATAATGATCTCCAATTTTCTTTTCATCTAATTATCCGATGTTGATCATTTAACTCAGGGGTCGGCAACCTATGGCCAGCATTGGCAAGTGGAAGGGTAATCACTGGCACGCCAGCAATGGCGAGAGAGGAGTAGACCATTTTATTTGTATGAAATTCTGCACCTGCATTCCAGTTTGCATCTTGATGTAATAGTAATTAATAATAATAATAATAAAAATTCCTTAAATTTATACAGCGCTTTTCTAGGCACTCAAAGCGCTTTACATAGTATAGTGGGAATCTGCTCAACCACCACCAGTGTGCAGCATGTAATCCTTCCTCATGATCATGCAGCGTGTTTTCATGAGCTGAATGGGAGGCTAAACAAAAAGTAAAAATGTGACAGGACTGCAGTATATCCAACAGCCTCATTCAGCACGTGCAAGCCATTCATGCTTCACTTTCGGATAATCGCACGAGTAAACGTGCCAGTCAGGCTGTGCGGATGACAGTCTACATTCCGTGTATCATTTGTTTCTTTCGCTTTCAGAACAACACGTCAAGTAATAAGGAAAACACCACTGTTAATCCTTGAAATCTCCAACCCAGCATACATAGGCCTATAACCTCCTTAAACCATAGTCACACTCAAAATTACATTAAACGATTAAAAGTGAAAACATAAACCCTCTTCGTGGGGTTCAAAAATGTGAGTCTATTCAAAATATAAATTGAACCTGGAAATAAAATATTAGGATTTTGCAGGTGTGATTCACTGAAAAGGGCTGAACAGTTGATCGGCTTGTAGTGCGTAAATGGCTTGCATGCGCAAACTTCATATAAATAAAATAGCCTAAATAAAATACACACAATTTTGTGATCCGTAATCAAATAAGCACATTTGGGACATTATCTGGGTTAACTCATTTTGTACAAAAGGACAGGTTTTCTTTCATTAAAGCACTTTCACAAGATGCTCTGTGAAAATTCACATGTAGGATCATTATTATCATAATCATCGGGTTTTGCACAAATTGTTCTCTCAATCTGTTATGCTGATAATATAATTTGTATTAAAAATAAATAATTAAACTAGATAAATGAAAAATAGAAACACTTTCACACGTAGACTCAAACTTCGGAAAATCAGCCATTCCATTCCAGTGTCTGTTGAATTTCTGCTTGAATTTTTTGCCAGGAGTGGCATAAAATCATCCAACAGCAAGGTAAGACTGGTGGAGAGCATGCCAAGACGCATGAAATCTGTGACTGAAAATCAGGAATATTCCACCAAATATTGATGTGAAAACATTAGTATTGTGTTGTTAAAAAAATATGAACTTTTGTTATTTTGGTCAGTTGTCATTTTCTTTAAATAAATGCTCTAAATGACAATATTTTTATTTGGAATTTGGGAGAAATGTTGTCAGTACTTTGTAGAATAAAATACAATTTTAAATTAATTTTACTCAAATACATACATATAAATGGTACATCCAGAAGAACTCAACATTTGGATTGGTCTCATAATCTCTTAAAACCAAAATCTCATTGTCAGTTATGGTGATGAGATGCCAAATAAAATAATGAGAGACATATCTGTTTGTGTGAATTCAACAGAGAAAGCTCACACAGATGTCCATTCCCTCATGTGCAGTAGGCTCAATACTGTATTCACAGTATTCACTAAAGAAGAAATATAGATGTGTTAAACAAGATGAAATAAATACAAAAACACTCTACTCTTCAATCTGTTCCAAAGGCCTGTGAATAAACAGGGGGCCTATTATAAATGAATACTCTACAAACTTGTGTTTGGGCCCATAAAACTTAGCTTCACAGAACAGTGGCTAGTTTTACCTGAGTGTGACCTTTTTATCATTGTCCATAAAGAGCAGGTGGGTTGAGGCGATGGGTGAATGCTCTCTGAACGGGAAGTGTACGCTAAATCTAGATGATTTATGTACTCTGTGTTTAGGCGAATAGCTGTGGGTGCAAATAACCAAAGAAGTCAGCCGTTATTCACATACAGGTGTTCACATGTTATAAGAAAGGAACTTTGACTGACCTTGCGGAGGCACTCTGGGCAACAATCTGTGCCTCCCTTTAAATCCCAAACCACTAAGGGCCCCTGTTCCTATAGGTCTCTGTCACGGGTCAAAGGTCATCCCCTTTGCATTTATTTATCAGTACATCTTTCAGAGAGCAGTTCCGGATCAGATGACATCGGAGAGGAGAGCTCTGGAAAAGTTATTTGTTTTTGTGTGTGTGCATGTTTTATTTAGAGAGAGTTTTGTCATTTTAAGAGGGGCTAAGGGAATGTTTGCTCACCCTCTTAATGACTTTGTTGAGAAAGACTATCCATCTTTTGCTCTGCATATCCTGAACCCCAGGAGGTGACTGGCCTCCCAGATACACACGGTTTCCATGGAACTGTGCTGGAGACAAGCTAAGGAAATGTCACTGCATCATACACTTATGTTTGTTTTTCTATCATTGTGGGGAATTTCTTTTGACTTCTATTGGTGTATATACAGAGCTAATTATAATTTCTACCCCCTACCCCTAAACCTAAGCCATACAAAACCTTTTTTAAATTTTCATTGTGTCTCAAATAATGTCAACTTGGGCCCCTGTTCACTAAAAATCTTAAGTCTACAGTGCATTCGGAAAGTATTCACAGCGCTTCACTTTTTCCACATTTTTTTAAGTTACAGCTTTATTCCAAAATTGATTAAATTCATTATTTTCCCCAAAATTCTACAAACAATACCCCATAATGCCAATTTTGAAATTGTTGACAAGTTTGTTTGAAATCTTTGCAAATTTATTACAAATACAAAATGTAAAAAATCACATGTACATAAGTATTCACAGCCTTTGCCATGACACTCAAAATTGAGCTCAGGTGCATCCTGTTTCCACTGATCATCATTGAGATGTTTCTACAACTTGATTGGAGTCCAACTGTGGTAAATTCAGTTGATTGGGTATGACTTGGAAAGGCACACACCTGTCTATATAAGTTCCCACAGTTAACAGTGCATGTCAGAGCACAAACCAAGTCATGAAGTCCAAGAAATTGTCTGTAGACCTCAGAGATAGGATTGTATCGAGGCACAGATCTGGGGAAGGGTACAGAAAAATTTCTGCAGCATTGAAGGTCCCAATGAGCACAGTGGCCAAACTGAGCAATCGGGGGAGAAGAGCCTTAGTCAGGGAGGTGACCAAGAACCCGATGGTCACTCTGACAGAGATCTTTCCAGAAGAACAACCATCTCTGCAGCACTCCACCAATCAGGCCTGTATGGTAGAGTGGCCAGACGGAAGCCACTCCTCAGTAAAAGGCACATGACAGCCCACCTGGAGTTCGGCAAAAGGCACCTGAAGGACTCTCAGACCCTGAGAAACTAAATTCTCTGGTCTGATGAAACTCTGGAGGAAACCAAGCACCACTCATATCCTGGCCAATACCATCCCTACAGTGAAGCATGGTGGTGGCAGCATCATGCTGTGCGGATGTTTTTCAGCAGCAGGAACTGGGAGACTAGTCAGGATCAAGGGAAAGATGACTGCAGCAATGTACAGAGACATCCTTGATGAAAACCTGCTCCAGAACGCTCTGGACCTCAGACTGGGGTGAAGGTTCATCTTCAAACAGGACAATGACCCTTAGCACACAGCCAAGATAACAAAGGAGTGGCTACGGGAAAACTCTGTGAATGTCCTTGAGTGACCCAGCCAGAGCCCAGACTTGAATGCGATTGAACATCTCTGGAGAGATCTGAAAATGGCTGTGCACAGATGCTCCCCATCCAACCTGAAGGAGCTTGAGAGGTCCTGAAAAGAAGAATGGGAGAAACTGCCCTAAAATAAGTGTGCCAAACTTGTAGCATCATACACAAAAAGACTTGAGGCTGTAATTAGTGCCAAAGGTGTTTCAACAAAGTATTGAGCAAAGGCTGTGAATACTTTTGTCCATGTGATTTTTTATTTTTTTTTAAATCTGCAAAGATTTCAAACAATCTTCTTTCACATTGTCACTATGGGGTATTGTTTGTATAATTTTGAGGAAAATAATGAATTTAATAAATTTTGGAATAAGGCTGTAACATAACAAAATGCGGAAAAAGTGAAATGCTGTGAATACTTTCCGGATGCACTGTACGTACCCTAGTACTCTTTAACTCAGAAATGTTGGTGCAATTCTTAAAATAGATGGCTGTGTCATCCCTAATTTTAGAATTCGTAAATTTTTCATCTAAGAGTAATTAATGGACCATTTTAACGTTAAAAGTAGATTTTAAACCCACAACAACAAAGAAGTCTTCCTGAGGACTCTAGAATCCCTAAGAGTGAATCACAAATGATCAGAAGCATGGCTGATGTCATCAATCCACATAGCAATCAAGTGAATGCATTCAAATATTATAATGACACTGATCTTTTAAAAATCATGAGAGTTTTGTCATTATTCTAAATTAAGTGAGGTATGCAGTTACCTCCCCACAAGTCGAAACAACCCAATTACACTGGAGATAAAAGTTTTGAGCTATTTTATACATATGTATATATATATATATATATATATAGAGAGAGAGAGAGAGAGAGAGAGAGAGAGAGAGAGAGAGAGAGAGAGAGAGAGAGAGAGAAAATAGTGAAAAAGAATAATTTGCTGTGTATGATTAAAATTAATTAACCAATTACCTGTGGCAGAAATTTGTCGCTTCAAGTCTGCAATCTCTGCTCTTGACTGAGTCTGAAGAGTCTTTTATGCTTTAATGGTAACGCACCTTTATTTATGTTCATTAATTTCCCTTTAATCATGTGTTTCCTTAAGCTCTTAGGAGAACTCCTAGTGTAAAATAAAAATCTTTGTGAATACGGGCCCTGGTCTCATAGAATCACTTTACAATACCTGTATTTTTGCTAAATGCTTTTTACATGGCTTGTTGTACGTACTGTTGAAATGAACACTAGAGGTGCTAAACAACAATGACTTTTATTCCCTTTCACAAAACCCCCGAGTAAAACGGTAGATGATCAGTTCTTAAACACGTACTTTTCCTCACATAATGCTATCTTATGACACCTAAACATTTTGACTATAGCGTAATGACATATTAGGCCTCATTTTAACATTTGCATTACATAAACAACTCATTTTGCAATTAAAAATGCACAGAAGTGCAACTGATACCGCATTCGACTTGTGAATCAAAGGACTTGGGTCCAACAGAGCATGCAAGTCGACACATGTGTCAAAAGTGTCATTGAAGCACCACAAAATTATTTGCTTGCTTCAGCAATCGCGTTTTTCATGTCACATTTGCTTTTTTATGACACTATTTTTGAGGTTTTGGGTTAAAGTTTAGGTTAGAGAGGTAGGTTTTGTTGATTTAAAGTTCGATAAGAGCATGAACCTTGAAAACCTCATCTGTTTTGGAGAAAATGTAACTTGCATTTAGTGCAACAGTGGACATTTCACCTCGGAACTGCCTCAATATGTGTAATGAACTACGTAATATCATTTAGCAAAAATGTGCCACATTCACACAACTTTCATGAAATCAGGCTGAATTATGGACAATGCACTGTGTGTCTACATTATACATTATGTACTCGATAATATAGCTTATAATTTTTCAATGGGTAGTATCAGCTCAAATTGAAAAAAATGATTTTTTTTTTAATACACAAAAGCATTTGATCTTTATCAGTTGAGGAAAATCACATTTCAAACACACATCTTCCCATTTGCTTAAGACATTAGCTAACCAGAGTCCAATTTGATACGAGTTCCTAAATTATACATATAAATGACACACAACATGGGATGATGGTAAAGCATTCAACTAAAATTGTCAATTTGTAAGTTTCTGTCTTCTCTACAGAAGTTTTGGTAGTTGCTACATCTGCCATCTTCACAATTTTTGTCAGGCCAGCATTGCGGGTCAATGAAGTAGATGTGTTATGGCTACAGGCCTGAATTTGATCGGTTTTTACTTGACTTTCACATTTGATTAATTTAAAATGAAAAAGAAAATGAGTAAATCCCACTCATCTAACATGCTACATCTTTTTTGAGACACTCAATTATTCAAACTTTCTCATAATCCATCAGCATTCATTTAAAAGTATTTTCCACCCTTCACTGCATGTTGTGTTTCTTATTAACATTTCAGCCTCTGTTTCAAATGGAGACAATATAACAGCTGAGAGGGATTATGACAGAGAGTCCAGTGAGCTGTCATTACCATCCACAGATTTTCAAAATGACATTAAAGGGATAATTCACCCAAAAGATGAAATTTCATACCAGATGTGACTTTTTTTGTACTTCTGAACACGAACGAAGATTTTTAGAAGAATATCTCAGCTCTGTAGGTCTATACAATGCATGTGAATGGGTACCAATATTTTAAAGCTCCAAAAGGATATAAAGGCAGCATAAAATTAATCCATATGACTCTAGTGGTTAAATCTGTATCTATATGGGTGAGCGATTTCTTTCAAATCTCTGTGCTGAATCTTCTTTTTAAAAACAGGACCTAATTATTCAGATTGTCAGTTTAATGCTAGTAAGGCACAGTGAGGAAAAGGAGACTACACAATTTGCTGGACAGGCTGATACAATAATGTCTTATGGGAGATGGCACTTGTCAGTGTGTTGGCATAATGTGGCCAGTTCAAGAACTCTCAGTAACAACATGCCGACTTCCCGTATGATCAAGTTGGAAAGAAACATGACAGTCAAGTCAGTCTTGATCATTTCACAGTAGGCTTGGCTAAAATGGCAATCCTACCTATTATGATTAAAAATCAATCTCTTGTTTCTGATTGGTCAATTGCAAGATTCTGCGGTCAACATTTTTGTATAATGACCCCCAACTGTATAACTGACTGTTGTTTCAGGCAAGCAATTTCCTACATAACTCTGCTAGTTTCATGTCTCTAATATCACTCCACAGTCTCTTTCTTCTCACATAATAAAATTATTTCAGCTAACTCAATATTCCATTGTCCATGTCCATTTATTTATTTGTTGAGCAAAATAATGTATAGGCCGCTGCTTATTCACTAGTTATTATCACAAAATAATTTCCTTCAGGATGATACATGGCCATTATTTTGCAATATGGACCTGCTGACTGTACATTATCTTTTTACATATAAAACTCTAGGTAAGCTTACCAATTTTACTTACATTTTGGTTTCAGCCTCATGGTCTTGATTGAAACTTCATTGAAAGTGAAATGGTAACATGATGTCACAAGACATTCAGACATAAACACATGAGACTTGCTTTTACTCAACAATTTTTGCTTGAGTATCGAGAGACAATTGATGGATCTCACAGGACACACCTGTATTCACAGCTGTAAATCTGCTCATTCTCTCTCTCTCTCTCTCTCTCTCTCTCTCTCTCTCTCTCACACACACTCACTAACCTTTGCACAGTATAAACAAATCTCACCAACCATGTGTATTCTTCCTTGTAGGGTGTGTGTGTGTGTGTGTGTAGAAACAGATGAATTACGGATCTCTGATCATAAAGACTGAGGTGAATTAAGTCATTTTGGACTTGATTTTGGTCTTTGGGTATTTTAAATGGTGAATTAGGGGAAACAGTTAGATTTCTTGGTCAGAAGAATTTCTGTTGAGGAAACAAATAGGCTTGCTGCAGCTGGCAGCTGTGTTGCATGTGAGCACTTTGAGAAATCACTGAGAAATCTCTTACAAACACACACATGCATAAATACACTCTGTCTCCAGCTATACCCACAGTTAGGAGCTCCAAACGGAGCAGGGAAAAGCTATACAGTTTTTTACCCCATGGTGGCTGGAACACGGTAAGAGTTCAGTGCTTCTAAAATAGAAGAGTTCTGTTACTTATTTAGCTTTGTGTTTAAGATGCCTTGGCAGTATTTTAGTGGCCTTTTAAAGTATTATGGCATCAGATAGGCTACCATGTCCTGTTAAATGGGTAAGTGTGAAAAATTCACAAGCCATCATCATCACAGTTGACATCAAAGAGGGAATTGTGGGAAGTTACTCATTGTTTCTCAATGGCCAAAGACTGATCACACTGAATTCGGTGACAAGAGGTTGAAAGTTCTGCTGCTGAAATCGGTTTGTGCATCTAGAAATTCAAACCAATTAGTGGTTTGTATTTCTGTATGCACAGTCCGATTTCAGCAGCAGAACTTTCAACCTCTTGTCACCGAATTTTAATTAAAAATGGTGATGAAGGATGGTGCTTGACTGTAATTCAGCTGAATTTGATTTTAGGTTACAAGAACATTCAAAAGCATGTTGTTTTACTGTTTTATCATTTTGCAGATGCTGTAAACAAAATCTCCAACAGGGTTTAGTGATAAAGTATATTTTTATATATTAATAGTATTAATAGTGTGTTTTAATCAAATGTTTTTCAGAGCTGATTCAAATTATCAGCATATATCAGCAGCTCAGAACTTTTTGATTTAATGTGGGCCATAGAAATTAATTGCAGGAGCTTCATCGACGGCCAGCTCTGACTTACAAAGACAAACTGGAGTTGTGTATCTTGGGGGAACTGGTTTGGATCAGTCAGCAGCCTCTGATGTACCATGTCTCTGTGCTCTCTGGAGGGTGATTTGGGTCGAGAGCAGTCAGCTGAGATTAGGGGATCCTGCAGCTGCTTTTAGTTGTGATTCTTTGTGCAAATACACACACGTGTAAATGCACATATGCACATAGCCTCTCTAAATGGCATCTGGTTCCTTGTGAAAGATATGGAGGTGGGATGTTGGGGTCATCTGTTGAGCCAGGAGTGCAGTTTGGTACTTAATCTCATAAACATTACTCTGGATTCTTCGTGTGTAATGGCAGCATTCCAGAGCTGATCCCAAAGGCTGCTATAGTGCTCAGCATCCAGGAATCAGTCATCGGTGCTTTGGTCCTGACCCAAGAAACAAGAACTACTAGACACTGAAAGGGGATCCAACACGTACACAAGGTTGACTGTATTCTCTTGTGCTCTGTCTCTGTGTTGAACTGATAAAGGTTTGTACATGTATCAACTGTGTTATTCTATTACATATACAAATAAAATGCAATTTATTCTCTTTTAATCAAGACACTGTTTTGAAAAGCAGTTGATGTCAACACAAAATCTTTCCATGCTGGCAAGTAAGTTGTCCATCTCACGCAATAGTCCATCGCAAACAGTTAACAGGGCCAAAATCAGAACCAGGGGCTAAATTACAGGATTTTAAAGAGATAGTTCACCTAAAAATGAAAATTCTATCATCATATTTTTAAAACACATTTGATGTTCTTTCTTCTGTGATGGAAAACAAAAGGAGATGTAGGCTAAGTCTTTAAGTTCAACAAGTTCAGGTTCTCAGGATCTCAACAGATTATAAAGGATTCAGAGTTAGAATGCTTCTTGAAATACAGACTCACAATCTCATCAGGGACCTTACTTTAAAACAACCAGAAAGTTAATCAAAACCAGATTATGGACGTTCTACATTGAAGCTATAGCTCTATCAGGATCTCATTAGAGAGCTTGCATAAAAGCTGTTTTATTTAGAGTTTAATGACGAGAGACATTAAGAATTTGGCAGTGTGAAAAGTAGAAATCATGCAATGCTTACGTGTAAAGGCTATCACTTTGTGTGGCATCTGTAGTGGACAGCTTTTGCCTGATGTGACATATAAACATATGATTGTAGACTAGAAAAAGTCAACATCACAAACAAATGTAACCACTTAAAGGTGAGTGGTGGTGTCCAGTTTTTCCTCTTACAGCTTTCAAAGCAGCTCAGCACGTAATTCTCATTCCATAGTTCAGACTCATCTATGAAGGTTACAGCTCCACCAAGTGGTTCATGTAAGAGTAAATGACAAATAAGGATGTTTGAAATTATATAAAAAAAATAAAAAAACATAAAATCATGAAGTTTTCTTGGTTATACTGTTTGACAACTTTTTGTGTCATATAGGCCAATATTTTTCATATATCAGGTGTCATCGCTGTGATATAATTTCCTGTTTTAATATCTCCCTGCATGTTGGTAAAACCCAGGGGTTTAATTGGGATTATTTAGGTGGAGGAACCCAAGTTCCTTCCCATTTGGAGCATTTGTTGCATATAATTTGTGATTTAACTGGAACAGAATTGGAGTGTGTAAAAAGAGCACCGCTCTAGGCGAATATAGCGGACCAGGTTCTGAGACAGACTAGATGGAAGCATAATGCTTATGTAATTAACTTTAAAGAACTTTAAAAGTTTTTTGAGCAAGCACACTCGCTAAATGGAAATGGAATGCATAAAAAAACTGAACTGGAGCCTACAGGTAATAGAATGAAGTGATGAAAAAACTGCCCATATTTTTTCCTTTTTTGAATAAGGGGTGTACGAACGCAGTTCCAGACCAAAAAGTACAAAAAAGTATAAAAATAAATGAACAAAAATCAGTAATTGTAAAGAAATATAAAAAATTATGCCAAACTACATAAAGTGGTCATGAAATAGAGTATCAATTTGATATTTAAACATATAAGATTTAACTGTACTATAAATTTCAGAACTCAAAACTTCCTCCAATTCCAATGTCCAATTCCTACTACTTAGCAGGTCCTCGTGGTGGCGTGGTTACTCAATCCGGGTGGTGGAGGACAAGTCTCAGTTGCCTCCGCTTCTGAGACAGTCAATCCGCACATTTTATCACGTGGCTCGTTGTGCATGACACCATGGAGACTCGTGCTACTCTCCGCAATTCACACACAACTTACCATGCACCCATTGAGAGCGAGACCCACTAATCACGACCATGAGGTTACCCCATGTGACACTACCCTCCATAGAAACAATTTGGGGACAATTTGGTTCCTTAGGAGACCTGGCTGGAGTCACTCAGCACACCCTGGATTCGAACTCTTGACTCCAGGGGTGGTAGTCATCGTCAATACTCACTGAGCTACGCAGGCCCCCCTCTGTGCTATTGTTAATTGTTGGTGTATGTAAACATGCATTAAATGGACGTCTCATGCATTAAATGGACGTCTCATGCATTAAATGTACGGTTTTTCCGTCAGTTTGCACCTAAGTGTGTTCATAATTTCACTGTGCTTTGCACTATGTGTGTGCAGATTTTTCAGCACATATCAGCATGGATTGCTTGTGAACCAGTCATAATACAATTCAAGCTTTGCAAAGGAACTGTTATTGAAGTATAGGGAAGTTAAAAACACTGTTGGACCCGATCACAAAACTGTGAGTAAACCGTTTCATTTATTAATACTTCAATAAAAATAAGACTTAATAATTTCATTATTATCTCAGGATGGTCACACCACTTAGAGTACAATAAAGTTCTATTTGTTTAATTAGTAAATGTGTATCATGAAATAATTATGAACAGTATATTTATGCAGAATGTATTAATCTTGGGTAATGTTACTGGTAAAATACTGAATAATTGTTAACCTTATGTTGTTCATGTTAGTTCCTAATACGTTATCTAATTCTTATTAATTTAAAAGATGTGTTAGTATATGTTAATTAACATTGACCAAGACTAATATGGTCAAATTGGTCTTCTAAAAAGTATTGTTCGCTGTTGGTTCATATTAACAAATGCAACATTATTGTAAAGTGTTACCAACCGTTTTAAATATAAACCTTATGAAAAATTCAAATTTAAAACACAGAGGTGTATTCAAGTCATTGTCTGACATTTACATTTAGTCATTTAGCAGACATTTTTATTAATTTTGTGCAAGTTAAGTGCAGTAGTAATTGCAATTAGTTTGGGTTGGTTTAGTGCTTGCGGAACAGATGTGTTTTCAGCTGGTTCTTGAATGTTGAGAAGATAAGTGCAGATAGTGTAGAGGTTGGAAGTTCATTCCACCACAGAGGAGAAGAGATTGTAAAATAGACTTTGAGCCTCTTTGTGATGGGACCACCAGGCGTTGCTCATTCATAGACCGCAGAGAGCAAATTGGAGCATAGATCTGTAGAAGTTAATTGAAGAGGGTGCGGTTCCATTGGCTGTCCTGAAAGCCAGAGTCAAAGCCTTGAAGGAAGCCAGTGGAGTGAAATCAAAAGTGGGGTGACATGAGCCATTTTTGGCTGAATGAAGACCAGATGCGCTGCTGCATTCTGGATCATCTGCAGTGGCTTAATTGGAAGGCCAGCCAGCAGAGTATTGCAGTAGTCCAGTCTTGGCTTATTCCTTATGTTGTAAAGCATGAACCTGCGAGACCAGGCGGTTGATGAGATGTTAAATTAAGTTGGTCATCTACCACCACTCCCAGGTTCTGGGCTGCTCTGGTTGTTGTTAGTGTAGTTGAACCAAGATGAATAATGAGGCTGTGGTCAAGATATGAGTTGGTTGGGATCACAAGGAGTTCTCTCTTGGCAAGGTTAAGCTGAAGGTGTCATTCCTTCATCCTTTATATGAGCTGAAACAATAAAGTCATCAGGCTGGAACGACAGGTAGGGCTGCGTATCATCTGCATAGCGGTGGCAGGAAAAGGCATGTGCCTCAGTGACCAGCCCAAGTGATGTTGTGTACATTAAGAAGAGGATGGATCCAAGCACTGATCCTTGAGGATCACCAGAGGTCAGCTTGTGTGTCTGACATGTGCTTTTAAATAAATGAATAGATTCAAGAAGACCTTGCTTATGGAGAGATTAATAACTTGTTTTCCTTTCTATTGCTAAACTAAAGTGTGGTTTGAAATATATTGCTTGTGGCTTTTGTCAGATATCTTTTGGAGTGTGTTTAATGCATGTTATGACTGTTAGTTAGTTGCATGCGAGTAAGGTTTACAACATCACTGTACGTGCAAACCACTTGTTAAGCACAAAGTTATACGTGCAAGCTCCATATTACAGTGCCGTTTCTCCCTTTTTAACCTGCGGTCCTACATAAACCAACAAAATACATAATAGGAAATAGTGAAACAGTAAAAGCTCAACTTGGCAGCTGAAGGAAACTTCCAAAACACCTCGAAAGAATGGCAGGTTGTCCTCTTAACAGCCTTCACCTGCCAACTTAAGGTAGCTGTTTTTAAAAAACACATTAGGAAATGCCTTTACATGTTGCTGTCATAGCCAACAACTGCATGTTGCATTAATAACCATAAATATACCTTTATGTTTTGGATGGCTGTTTCTTTAATCTGTGAAGTTAATATAAAATGCAGAGCTCCCCTGCTGAGATACACATGCAGCTGCAGACCACCAGGATGCTGCTAACCTAAGATTTGGATATAAAAATCTCTCTCATCAGGTCTGTTCTACAAAGGGTCTCATGGCACTTGGAGTGAGAAGCTGTGAGAAAGAGTGTGTGAGTGAGCATGTGTAGGTGTCAGATAAATGGAATGAAAAAGGACAAGACAGTTTTAACATACTGAATGAAAGACTAAGCGAGAGCAAAATCAAACCTATTTTATATATCATCAAAATATATTTATGTGGAAATATTTTGCAAAGATACCACCTACTCTAAAAAAAAATTGTAGCAGTCAAACAGAAAGTGGGTGCAGAGTTCAGCAAGGGAGAGAAGAGACAGGCATGAGTGTAGGAAGGGAGGTAGAAGAGGACGTGACGGTGTTACAGCAAGAGAAAACTGGCTGCATTTTCTGGAAAAGCTGATTAAAATAACAGACCCTGACACCTTGCACCAGGATAATTATTACTGTCCCAAAGTTGACAGCTATGTTCCTACTTTGTTTTTCTGCTTTTGTTTGTGTAGATAGCTGAAGCCCACAAAAACAATATAAAAGTCCTATAAATTCTCTCTAAATTAAATAATTTTGTGAATAATACTATGTATCATTGCATAATATTATCAGTACTGACAAAGAAACAGACTCACTGTGCTTTATTAATCTAAAGCCATTTGTGCCAGGGGATCAGCTGTGGCCGTCTGCCTGGGGACGGAGGTGTCGCTGCCGGTCGCCGAGAGCCAGAGGAACTGCGGCCATCTGCCGAGAAAGGGAAGAGCAGATTCATCCACCAGGGGCCGGAGGACTCGCTGCCTTCCACCAGGGGAGGCGTGAGCTGATGTCCGTCAGAGGACAGAGGAGCGGTTGCAGACCGAGCAACAGCGCGTCTGGGACCAGGCGAGCAAGTTCTTCTCTTTCTCCTCTCACTCTCTGTGTGTCTCCGCTCGCCCTTTCCCTCTCCAAATGGCTCCCCTCGTCTCTCCCCCCAGGTTCACAGGAGGCAGGGTGGTCCACCGGCGGAAGGGCAGCGCCCCCCAGAGATGGGGTAGTCAGACCGGTGGTGCCCCGCCCTGAATCAGGCGGGGGAGGAGTATGATGAGGAGGAGGGCGTGGCTGGAGTGCTGAATCAGCTGGGGCAGCCGGACAGGCTGGTGAGAGAGAGAAAGAGAGAGAGAGAGAGAGAGAGACGCATGCGGCCGCGCTGCATGTTTACCATTAAAGTTTATGTTTACTGTTCAGCCAGTTCCCACCTCTCCTTGCCCATCCTTATACAGTTACACCATTTTATCTGAACATCTTTGATATAAGAAATGTCTCTATTTGCTGATGCTCTATGGTATTAGATTACTTGAATAATAATTAGATAGGGGCTCGTCCACAAACCAAGGACACTGCAGTTTATTTCAAATGAAATATTAGTCGTAGACATCTAAATGAACCATACGGTCGTCACTGACCATTCTGATACCAAACAAATTTGCTTGGTTTAAGAATGGACACCAAAAGGATTTTAACCTTATAGTTGCAATCAAAATATTGGCAAGATAAATAAAAACTTATAGACACTATAAGGAGCTCTTGATTTAGACAGCAAAGCCTAAAATTTACATCTTTACTGTTTTGCTTTGAACTGATTCTTTACCCATTTTATTTAGTATCCACTGAGTTTATAACATGAGCTTCTGAATTTTGATGTGTGCAAATTGCAAAACGTGCTTGTTACCAAGTGGGCCTTATCTTAAAAGGATAAATATTGTAAACTAAATACATTTTTACTATGAGTAGTTACAACAATACAGTCAGTATTACGCAACTCTGCTTTTGGGCAAGACACATTTTAAGTGGTCTGTGAGTAATATAAAGATCAAAGGTGTCAGGCTGTTTTTTGTCTAGTACTTTGCAATAAAGAACTTATATTTTAGTATCTTATTTCTCTGACTTGGTGTTTTTCTTCATTCTAACTGTTATTAGTCATTGACAATAATGTGTCAAGACAAGTGACATTAGACTTGTTGAAGACTGGAACCATTCAGTTTTGGATGAATAAAGGGTGTAATGTAACTGGCTGCTTTTGGGTATGGGTAGAATAACAAGGCTTATCTTACCTCGTACTGCCACCCTCTGATCAACAGAGGGATAGTTTGACTGTTAATGGGTTAGTTCACCCACATATGAAAATCCTCTCATCATTTACCCTCATGCCATTCCAGATGTGTATGACTTTCTTTCTTCTACTAAACACAAACAAAGATTTTATAGAAGAATATCTCAGCCCTGTAGTCCATACACTGCAAGTAAATGGTGAACAAAAAGCTCCAAAAGCTCCAAAAAGATCAGCCTAAAAGAAATTCATAATACTCCAATGGTTTAATCAATGTTTTCTGAAGTGATCCAGTTGGTTTCGGGTTAATTTTGTTCCGGCTATTTATCTTGACATCATCAGTCTCCTTGGCGAGCATGATTTCAAGCTCAATTACACTTCCTATAGTGCCATCTAGTAACCTGCACATGTGCAAAGCACTAGGAAGTGTAATCCAGCTTGAAATCATGATCGTGCGTAGAGACTGCAATGGCAGGTGTGTACAGTGAAAAAGTTATATTTTGGTCTGTTCTCACCGAAAACCAACTGGATCACTTCAGAAGACATGGATTAAACCACAAGAGTCATATGGATTACTTTTATGCTGACTTTTTCCTCCTTTTTGGAGCTTTTGGAGTTCTGGTCACCATTCACTTGCAATGTATGGACCTAAAGAGCTGAGATACTCTTCTAAAAATCTTTGAGTTCATCAGAAGAAAGAAAATCATATGCATCTGGGTTGGCATAAGTCTGAGTAAATGATGAAAGGAGATTCATTTTTGGGTAAACTATCCCTTTAAGCTACTTGATCTTGACCTTACTCACTGAAGCGCCTTATTTGTTTTTTATTGTTTTGTTTTTTTATCCCCTTTAACCTCCCAATTTGGAATGCCCAATTCCCACTACTTAGTAGGTCCTCGAGGTGGCTCATTTACTCACCTCAATCAAGGTGGCAGAGGACAAGTCTCAGTTGCCTCCGCTTCTAAGACAGTCAATCCGCACATCTTATCACGTGGCTCGTATTGCATGACACCATGGAGACTCTGCATGTGGAGGATCACGCTACTCTTTGCGATTAACACACAACTTACCACGTGCATCATTGTAAAAGAGAACCACTAATCGTGACCACGAAGAGGATACCCCATGAGACTCTACCCTCTCTAGCAACCGGGACAATTTGGTTGCTTAGGAGACCTGGCTGGAGTCACTCAGCAGCACACCCTGGATTCGAACTCGCTACTCCAGGGGTGGTAGTCAGCATCAAAACTCGCTATGTGGCTTTTGACATGAATGAAAACGAGGCTCTAAATACACTTAAAGACTTCAATGACATGCATTGTATAAAGCTGTAAAAATCACATCAGATTTTTTCACAACTTATGTTTTCTGGAGTTTTTTGTCTACAGAATGTTCTTTGAAAGATGTATTCTCAATGTTTTGTCCTTAGTCCACAGTGCAGCCCATTAAGAAAGACTATGTCTGTCTCTCACAGCCTCGTTGTCATTCCGGTCAAATATCAAAGATGGCGCTGCTGTAAATTAGGTCTATTGTATTTATACTGATTTTATTATTATTGATTGTGTTAATATTGTTGCTAAATTTGGTTGAATTTAGTCCTTCTCTCTCTCTCTCTCTCTCTCTCTCACACACACACACACACACACACACTTATTTAAACATATACAGGGTATACATTTACAATGCACACCAACATTATTAAAGTAACAGACAATAACTATTAATTACATGAATTAAAAAACATAGAGATACACAAACTGTGCATCACCTGTCATGTTCTTGTCACTCTTTCATGGTGCTTGTGCAAGCAATAAAACAATGAAAAGGCCCCATAACAACATTTTATCTTGAAACCTACACTTTGGTGTTTAATACATCCAAAGTCCTTTTCCATCCATATATTACTATAACTATTATAGACTTCTCTGTATGTTTAGTTATTATTCACTGGGACTTCCTCTCATTTCATAGCTGATCGTCCAGTGACAGAGGCATGTTGGCTCCAGGTTTTCCTTCTCATCATGGCCGCTTCCTCGCGCAAGCTGTGTGTGTATTCCACGTTGGACAGAGGAAGGTCGGCGCTTGTCGTCAGATCCGCATGGTACAGGAGGCTGATTCGCCCAATAATACAAACAAGCCGCCGCTGGCGGACATAGTGGCATCGGCTGAGCAAGCGAAAAGCCGCTTGCTTATAAATGAACATAAATTCAGCCTTCGTTAATGCATTATGTAATTATTTTTCCGATTGTTTCGAAGGGTCAGTGTTTGAATGTGCACGAACTGGGATAAAATCGCCAGCACTCTTGTCAAAAAGCTAATCCTAGAATAGGAAACGGCACAGGTAAGATAACATTTATCATTTTTATCTTTATTTATATGCAATCCGCCTCACTCTTAGCAAACGTTAAGTGCAAAATACAAAACGGGAAAAAATAAATGGTGGCTTTTGCTACCGAGCTTACAATCCAAGTGTGTTAAATGCGTCCCGATGCAAGAAAAGCGATGTTTTAATGTAAGGCCCTCGAGCGAGATGGACCGTCACTTGGACCTTTAATGCGCGAGCCAGCCGAGTGTATATTATGACAGTAAGACATTGTGAGAAATAGAATACCTAGTCCTTTCAAAGAAAGTCTATAGACAGAGTAAATATCTTATGCTTTTGAGAAAAGATTGCTTGAATGTGTTTTTGTTTTGTTTTTTGCTCGAGGTTGCACAAATTAATGGTGCTGTAGGTTAAATGGAACAAACCCACATCACCTGTCGCACCTGTTGTCAGTCACTCGGTAAATGTGCGACACAACAGTCGGCTAGTGCACACAGTTGTACCCTACATTCTGAATATGCTTTTGGTGGCTGTTTTGTTATAATGGCTTCTTGTTCCATGTCGATCCCTTGAGACTTTGTTTTACGAAGGAGCACAACGAGGCAACATTCCACCTACTGTAGTTCATGACGTGTACTTTTTGCTGTAGTGGTTGTCATAGATGCAGCATTAGTTAAGTTGCATGCTGCCTCTTCATATCCAGTGGAAAATCAGGGAATAAAATGTCATGGTTACTTAGGCACGTTTGGTATGACTATGACTGTCAAGTTGCTGTCCTATCTGTTTTTTAATAAAATTAGTAAATTCCACTTTCCACTTGAGTTCCATATGTCAAGATGTTTAAAGCAATATTCCCAGTTCAATACAAGTTGAGCTCAATCGACTGCATTTGTGGCATTTTGTTGATTACTTCAGAAATTTATTTTGACATATTCCCCCTTTTCTTTAAAAAAAAATACAAATGACATGGTTACAGTGAGGCATTTACAATGGTGCTAGGGTTTAAAGGCAGAAATGTGAAGCTTATCATTTTACAAAAGCACTTGCATTGTTTCTTCTGTTAAAAATCATGTATTATTTGAGCTGTTAAATTGTTTAGATCATTGTTTTGTGGCAAACTACTAAATTACCTGGATTACAGGATTTAAGGATTTACATTGTCATGGTAACAAAATTGTAAATTTGGGTATAGCTTTACACAGGAAAGGTAAGTAAGTGATTTTTATAACTCTAAAATCAGGGCCTGGGTAGCTCAGCAAGAAAAGACTCTTGACTACCATCCCTGGAATCGCAAGTTCGAATACAGGGTGTGCTGAGTGACTCCAGCCAGGTCTCCTAAGTAACCAAATTGAACCAGTTGCTAGAGAGGGTGGAGTCACATGGGTTAACCTCCTCGTGGTCGATATAATGTGGGTCTCGCTCTCGGTGATGCACGTGGTGTGTTGTGCATGGATGCTGCAGAGAATAGCATGAAGCCTCATGATAGCTCAACAAGCCACGTAATAAGATGCATGGATTGATGGTCTCAGACGCGGAGGTGACTGAGATTCGTCCTCCGCCATCCAGATTGAGGGGAGTCATTACACCACCATGAGGACTTGGAGAGCATTGGGAATTGGTCATTCCAAATT
Organism: Moxostoma hubbsi; assembly: GCA_032164185.1. NCBI lineage: Eukaryota > Metazoa > Chordata > Actinopteri > Cypriniformes > Catostomidae > Moxostoma > Moxostoma hubbsi. Next base: position 17,325,625 of record JAVLUX010000038.1, read on the forward strand.
GGGGAAAAAATAATAAAATAAAAAAACTCTAAAATCATGTTGACGCTCATGTTGTTTACATCTTGTGGCTATACTTTTGAAACAGTGAGTACATTAACATTAATGGATTGACCCCATTCACTTCCATTGTAAGTGCCTCACTGTAACCCAGATTTGTACTTTTTTTAAAAGCAAAGGAGGCATAAGTCAAAATAAATATGATATAATCAGCATTGATAATAACATTGAACCAGGCATATTCCTTTAAAGTACCAAAATATAATTTAATCTCTGGGTTGACCCAGAGGCTTATTTGTCTGTCCATCTATCTAATCATCAGATGAGATGTAACCAAGGATTGGCATATATGATGACAACTGATCAAATATGGATCAAATTAATAAAAAAAATCCCAGAATCCCTCTGAATAATTGCATTCCTATGGATAGTTTCCATCAATCCTTCTTAACAACCCTCCATTGCTGGCTTGCATCTTATTGTAGATGTTGTTTTGTAGATATTGACCACCACATTATATACGCTCAAAGTAGGAAATCCAATATGACATTCCCATCCACAGGTGGCTGATGAATTAAAGGTGATATTGCAGGCCAACACCAGCCATTGTGAATAGCCTTGTAAAAACATTGTTTGCTCTCATCAAGGACTTTCCACTCGCCACAGTGTAATTAAATGCTGTTCATTTTAGTTTTAATGCCTTGAATTAGTTAACAGCATCCCACAAGCCATGACCCTTCCGTTCCCCTTCATTCCATCATTACAGCAAAGGAGCACTTGCTCTGGCTGTTAGCCACTATCACCACTGAGTGAGATAAGACCTGAATCATTAGATTATCTCCTGCCTAAATGTCATGCTCTAGCACTCTGCAGAATTAAATGGCTCTTATGTGAATGCAGGCTATGATGCCACTCCACTCAGATCAGTCCTCTGAGCAATGAGCCTTCCTCTCTGAGCGCCTGTCTAGCTGAAGCTTATACCCACATGCATGAGTCACATGATTTTTACATAGTTCTCAGCATTCCTGTATTTCGTCTGCCCATTGAAAAGGCTGAGCCATAGAGCTTTATGAGAGCTAACAATGAAAGCCCACTTCAGGACATGTTGCTCAGTCGTGCCTGTGAAGCCCCCCTCACACAGGTGTGAGAGGATTTGGCTCTATAGAGGTAGGCCTATAACCAAAGCGCCTGGTCCTCTTTGAGTCTTTGAATGTTTCCGTTCAAAAATATTAATTGAAATATATAGAAACTCAGGGTTTAGGAGGGGTTTCTATCTAGCTTTGGAGTGACTGATCTTTTACTTGAACTCTGTGGCCATTACTTTCATGGTAAAAACAGGGTTGGATGCTCTCAGATCTGATAATGACTGTTTCTGAACAGGACATTCCAGAGTGAACTCTTTTCCATCTACAGTTAGCAAATGGATGTGGAGTACATAAGCGCTTGTGAAATTTTAATTGTTATTGTCTCTTATGACAAAATGTCATGTTGAGGTTACAGCATTAAACAGAAACCCTTAAAATTCAAGACCAGACCTTGTGCGTTATCCTGCTTTGCATTGATAATGTTATTTATCAGCCAGTAACCATCATGGTCTTGTGGTCTAAAGCCTGTATTGTTAAGTGTTAGCTCTTTTTCTGTGAATAAATTATGCAGTAATATCACATACCTAACAACCTTTTATTATATTAGGAACTATATTACTCTGTATTCTTTTTAAATCTCATTCTCTCTTTTAGTAACACTCCAGTATGGCTGACAGTATGATGAGTAAAGCAGCCACAATGGAGATCCCCATTAACAGTAATGGGGACTCCAGGAACCTGGCAGAAGATGACAGCCTGGAGCAGGTGAGAGATATATGGAAGTAGGGTGAGTCAGGTGAATTGAGACACTTTTTTGATACTGGACGTGTTTGCATGCACGATCTTATAGTAAGCGGACAACATTTAAGGTTATGTAAAGATTTTGAGTGGGTTTCCTTTATCGGGGTAAGATCATAAACTTTTTCAGCAAAAAACTATTGGCACTGGGAAATTTTTGCCCCGTTACCCCTATTTTGCGTTTGAGACATTGAGAAGTGTCAATAGGTGACCATTTTATTTTATTTTTCACCCTACTGGTTGAGGTTTTCCTTTAGCAATCATAATTTATTTAATATAACTCTACAGTTTATATATTTTATTATTATTTTTTATGTTAAATATGTGGATGTTTGGAGCCTGTCTAATTTCAATTGGTAGAATGTTCCAGATCTTTGGGACATAATGGCAAAAAGCTGCTTACCTGATCTCTTACTATATGTGTTACATAGAAATATTTGAAAAGGTCAGGAATTATCAATGTATCAAAATGTGGAAAGTTGTGGGTTTGCAGCAAAGTTTTGGAGTTCAGTTTTAGTTAATCTATCTAGGGGTCCACCCACTTTGTTTGGTGATGTCACCTGAAGAGTTTCACAAAATCTCCCATGAGAAAAAAAAATGAAGTTAACAGGTGGTGCAGGCATTTAACCTGATGCAATATGTGTGAGCACTTTTCTAATTGTTAGGTTTGTTGTTACATATTGCAGAAGTAAGGAATTTAAATATGTCATTAGAAATTGAAGCTGTCAAGAAGGTTAATAATTAAAAGTAATATTGGATGACAAGTAAAACATTTGTTTCATAGGAATGGCTTGTGGTGATACCTCACTGAAAATCTTGCATGTTTCTTGATTTCAAGGTCTTTGTGGATTTTATATGTAGCAGGCTTATTCGGCCAAAAGGAAAGTGTCAAAATCTCTCGCCATTCTTCAAACCATTGCACATAAAAGGTTAAGTGGTAATGTTGTCATAAGCCACACCTCTCTAAGACAACTAAACTGTTGCACTGGATCCGGGAGAAGACGTGTTAAGGCAAACACAAGTTAAATAATTTAGTTCCTTGTGTGACTCCTACATGGAACTAATAGTTCTTTGTTCTATTTTACTATTTAAATTGGTGTAACTTTTCTTTCTTGTGTCATTCTCATATAATGTCCATTTTAAAAAGCGTAACCTTGGAGCATTCCAGTTGATAATGTTCAAATATGCAGTAATAATTTAACTAAAGGCAGATTACACTTTAAAATGATTGGGGACATTGAGCCAGAATGTGAGAACAGACTTGTAATGCATTCTAGTTCTTCTTGTCTTTCTTTACCCAGAGATAGAAAAGACTGATATGAGAGATGATTGAAGTGACGGGGGATCTGTTATGACTCATAAATTAAGGAGGCTTAGTTGCTTAATGAGGACTGAAATTAAACAGAATTGTGTAGATCAGATACATTTCTTAATTTTCTTAGAAAATGAAATGGAAGTTTCCAGAATGTAGCCTTGAAGTTTTTGTTACAACCCATTTTATTCCCTTGTTTGATGCACCATCCAAGTTTGTTAAAATCTCATTTCTGTGTGTCAGTGTCACATTCTATTAGAAGGTGCTAAAACACCCTAAAATATGAATTTCCATTGCATTTGAACAGACTACTCCATCATCATTTTCATGTCTGATTCTTTTGTACATTGTGCTGCTTCATTTTTGGTTTATTATCTTTCTTTTTGTTGCCATGTTCTCCCTTGATGTCTGTGCAGGCTGCAAAGAATCAGTGGAGCTTAAAAGAGAAGGTAGGGAGTCCCTCAGGCCACAGGGTGAGAAGAAGCATTGGGAAGAGGGGACATGGCTTTGTGTGTGCGTGCGTGTGTGTGTGTGTGTGTGATTTGTCTTATTGCATAAAATGGTTTTAGTCCTCCCCATAACCTTGTCACAATGAACAGGATGTTTTCTTTGTCACTCCTCAATACAAAATCAGTGTTTGAGGTCAGAAACAAACCCAGTTAATACACATTTAGTTTGTTTGCTTTGAAAAACATCCTGTTTATAAAAAGAATCCTTCTGTATTATTAACCAACGACCAGTGACTTTTTAACACCAATTAACTCAGTAACTCTAATGTATACACCTTAATCTGTTTAGTTTGATTACAACCGTTGTACTGTTTGTTTTTCACTTGTGTGGTCTTGGATATCATTTACAGCCCTTGTAGGTGTTGTTAACTGTTTATATAGTCACTAATGTAGCTTGGTTTGAATAACAGACTAGTAGCTTCTGCTGTAATTGTCTAGTAAGCTTTGGTGTCAAATTAATTTACACTACGAAGGAAACAAGTACTGTGTAAAAGTCTTGGGGACATTAGATGTTTAACAACTTAAGATGGTTATTTTATGTCTTCTGCTTTAGTGTGTCAGTAGGAAATATACATTTTAGATTCACACACATTCCTTTTGCAAATAGAACAGAATGGAAGAAGAACAAGGAGTCCTGCAACAGATGGTATTGCCCCCACAGAGCATGGATCTCAACATCATTGAGTCAGTCTGCGATGGCATGAAAAAAACAATTAAGACAGCCTAAATAAACAGAACTGTGGCAAGTTTTCCAAGATGCTAAAAAAAAAAAATGTGAAAAACTGCAAACAAGTGCACCTAGGAGAACTGGTGCTGTTTTAAAGGCATAGGGTAATCACACCAAATATTAATTTAGTTTTTTAGTGTTTACTGCACTTTGTGTAAAATTAACTGATAAATAGAAATTATTCACTGTATTATATTTGAAAATATCCTCACGTTACAGGATGTTTCAAATTTCACAAGTTCCTAAAACTTTTGCACAGTACTTTATGTAAAAATACCGATACTACATGGGTTAAAATGTTAATGTCTCACACACCCATGATTCTTGTTTAATTCTGGGTCTAATGTGATTCTAACCAAAAATGCTGTCCTCTAATCATGTACAACATTTGCAGATGTGTGTATGTTTGTGTAGGACTTGCATAATTACCTCACTACATGAATAATAATGTCCTGGTTTTAATGAAGTAAGACCCTTTCTTCCTTCTTATTCTGTGTCTGTAGGACTTGCAGCAGGTCATGGTGTCGGGGCCCAACCTAAATGAGACCAGCATTGTATCAGGTGGTTATGGAGGCACAACAGAAGGCATCATTCCAACCAGCTCCATTAAAGGTCAGCTCTATACTTCTGTATCACACTGTGCAAGTAAACTGCCATCCTGCTTAAATTTAATTTCAAGGAAAGCATTTGGGATTTTAATATATTACTTATATCTATCTGAAATACATTTTCCACCACATACTTGTACTGGTTTTCCTTATTCTTTACCTGTTTTATACACTTTTGCCAACACACTTACATATAACATCATACTATTGATGTTACTTACTAGGATGGAAAATGATTGGATTTTTTTAGGGATGCAGCTAGAATTGTCCATTTAAGATTTGTATAATTTCCTCAATCACTTTCGTATTGTTTTCCGCTCCTCCTCCTTCCTATTGTGCAATACAAAAGGAGCTGGGGTCTCCAGAGGCTTTGGCCGCTCAGCACTGTGTAGGCTCTATGCAGTGTGTGAATCATGCTTAATGGCTTTAAAGTTTGACATTAACTAGAGTGAAAAGGGCCACAGATGCTGAAATACAAATGAGTTTCAGGACTTTTTTAAAATCCCCTGCAATTGAAATCTAAATAAATACAAAATATGAGGCCAAGTTTCGCAACGTAACCCAACCAAAATAGACTCTGCTTTTGATTTTAATTTAGCACCATACTGTATATCTAATATCTGAATCAGAAGTGTAATCCGATCTGAATAAAAATGTGTAAATGTATTCCTTTCCTTCTCTGGTGGCTGATTCATTGAGGGCTTTCCATCTCTTTTTACTCCTCTTCAGGCCCTGCCATTTGTCTTAACACTAACTTTCTGGGCAACAGATGCATTCCAAATGAAGGACAAGGTCATTCATCCCTCATTCACACCCCATCTCTCTTCTTTATCTTTCTCCACCTTCCTATGGTGCCTTAAATTATTGCCGTTTCAAAGATGTTTTCTCCTTTCCCAGGGCAAGGGATGCCATTTTACAGGAGCAAATTTAATCACGTCTCCATCCGTTTTCCTGGCTGTCATTTCTTTTAGCAGATTGGAATGGGTTTCATTTCTCTTTCTCTTCTTTCTTCCAGGGCAAAGGCTTGTGTTTCTACTAGCAGAAATTCTGCCTGTGATGAGGAGCCTTTTGTCTTTGTTTTTTTACAGAAATCAATTTGAAAATTGAATCTGCTTTAAACCTTGCTGACTTTGTTTATGAAATGTTTAGAAAAATCTGCTGCAGAATGGCTGGGCATATGCATGTCTGGTGATCAAAGATCAGATCAAGACAAGAAAACTTGTATTATTTTTTTTAGACCAATACTGTCTGGTACTCCCAGTCACTGTTTCTGTAAAATAAAGCTTAATAGGGTTTAAAAATAACAGTTATGTGATGTTAAGTGAACTGTAATGTGAGTCTCCATCTGTTTGTCATCATGCAGCAGATTTAACACATTCACCATGTGCTTTCACGTTTTTAATTCATCTCACTACATAATTACCTTATTTCTCTCACCATCCCTTTTTTCCTTTTCCTCTCCCTCTGCTTATCCTGTACTATATTCACACACACACGCACTGCCTTTCAATTACATTTTTCCATAGAGTTAACTTTCACATATTGTACAACATATTCCCCATTTTTCTCACCACTAACACATTCACCACCTACTCCCAATTTCCCCAACATCCCCTAATATCCTTGGCCATGACCCGAATGAAATCCATGGGTGTTGGTTTTGCCCCAAGACAGACTGTAGCCAGCCAATCAGAAGACATCCCAGCTATCCCAAATAGTGCTGGAAGATCCCTTCATTTAAGTGCTCTTGGACAACATTCCACCGCTCGTTTACTTAGTTACTGTCATCTCCTGTCTCACATACAGAAGCTGATCACCACAATAAGATGAAAATGTGTAGGTTCTTGAGGATGAATAGACATTTGTACAATAAAGAACTTTAATTGTCTGTTGGAAACTTAAATAAGAGACTTACTGTGAGATTTTTTTCCTCTGTATATCAGGATCCAACATGCATCTCACCAATAGCAGTTCCTCCATGACAGCAGATGAGGCTTCAAGAGGTATTGCTGTGGAAAAGTTTGACATAATGAAGAAGTGGGGTCTGAACACTTACAAGGTTTGTCAACAAACTGAATCTGTACCATATTTGTGGCATTTTTATCCTCATTTAAATTTAGAGTGGAGCATTGTACATGTTTAACAGCTTCCTTTACTCTGTTTATTATTTTGTTGTTAGAGTCCAAGTCCATGTGCTGTTATCTGTTATTTTAAAGACATTTGTGTGTTTTGTTATCTGTCCTTTAGTGTACCAAGCAGATGATCTCTGAGAGGTTTGGTCGTGGCTCACGTACGGTGGACTTGGAGCTGGAGGCTCAGATCGAGGTTCTGCGGGAAACCAGACGAAAGTACGAGAATGTGTTGCGTTTAGCGCGAGCACTAACCAACCAATTTTACAGTATGGTGCAGACACAGAACGCCCTTGGGGACACTTTTGCAGACCTCAGTCAGAAGTCTCCAGAGCTTCGGGTAAGCCGCCACAGCCATCTAAAGATTTATGAGATTTGATGTGACTGATGTGCAAAAATATGGGACTGGTATAATCTTGGCTCATGTATTTTAAGCAATTTCTAAATGTATTATTCAGGCTGTGTAAATGTAAAAAAATAACTAGTGGTTGCAAGTCAAGAATATATGTTGCTATTGAGACTCAAGACCCATCAGGAATCTTTCTAACATTGTAGATGAATTGTCTTAATCTATTTAAACATGTTATTGCAGTCTTTTTTACTTCTCATAAGAGTGTACAATATTTAACAATGCTTTTGGTAATATTTACAAAAAGGATGAGTTTGGCTACAATGCAGAAACACAGAAGCTGTTGTGCAAGAATGGAGAGACTCTGCTTGGTGCCATCAACTTTTTTGTGTCCAGCATCAACACACTGGTGAACAAGACAATGGAAGACACCCTGATGACCATCAAGATGTATGAGAATGCCAGGTAAAAGCTGAAGCCTGTTGTTTTACACATTTGAACTTGATTGTGATTTTCAAAGGTGTTATAAAAAGTGTTTAAAAAAAAATGTGCTGGACTGGAAACTCAAGCACCTCAATTGTTCTAGTTTAATTAGCATGTAATGCTACTGGACGTTTTTGAGGCTCATTAAACATTACTGTTGTCTGGCTTAGTGTCGAATATTATTGCATGTGCAGACAAGATGGTATTGAATGAACTGAAAGTGAGGCACCAACAGGTCCGGTGGACACTGGCTGACCCACTTGCTCAAGCCTTAGAGGCAGAAAAGAAAGGCAGTAGCATATCCTGTATCAGAGTTAATTATTTCTTGTGGTACACTATATGCTAAGAAGGTTTGTCCCCTTGTGCTATTTTATCCTCATATCCTGTATTTACCTCCATTCCCAAAGATAACTTGCATAAGTAATTTTGGGTATCACAATATATAAAAAGGTAATGTTATTTTTATTTTTTTTGTCATTTTGCTTTGAGCAGTGTCATTCCTTGTGTGGATATTTTAAGGAAATGCAGTACAGAATTTATTGCGAATGATTTTGCCTGATGTCCTGTAGGCTAGAGTTTGATGCATACAGGGCAGACCTAGAGGAGTTGAACATGGGCCCGCGGGACGCTGTTACTATGGCTCGTATTGAGGCTGCTATGGAGCAGTACCAAATCCAGAAGGACAAATATGAACGGCTCCGTAATGATGTCACCATCAAGCTAAAGTTCCTGGAAGAAAATAAGGTTCTTGAACCACCCTCATTTCCTTCTTTATATCAGCCAAGGGTATTGGATTGATCTTTCTGAAGTTAAGACTGCTCTACAAAAGGAATAGTTGCTACCCTGCTATTTTTTTATTCTAGTTTAGAAACATAAGAACTTTGTTGTTGTTTGTTTACAGTGGCAAGAAAAAGTATGAGAACCCTTTTGAATTACCTACATTTATGTATAACTTTGTCTTAAAATCTGGTTTGATCTTCATATAAGTTACAATAATGAACAAACACAATCTGTTTTAACTAAAAGCACACAAATTATTGTGTTCTTGTACATACTGAATACATAATTTAAACATTCAAAGTGTAGGTTGGAAAAAGTATGTGAACTCCTAGGCTAATGACATCATCAAAAGCTAATTAGAGTCAGGAGTTGGAAAACCTGGCATGTAAATAATGAAATAAGATTTTAGGTGTGGGTTAGAGCTATTTTGACTTCTAAAAATCACTTAAACATTTTGAGTTTGCTATTCATCAGAAACATCTTCTGATGTGAACCATGCTTTGCAAAATAGGAGATCTCAGAAGACCTACGATCAAGAATTTTTGCTTTGCATAAAGCTGGATAGAGTTGCAAAGTTATCTCAAAGAGCTTAGATATTCATCTGTCCACAGTTAAATAAAATGTTTATAAATAGAAATGATTTAGTACTGTGGCTACTCTCCCTAGAAGTGGCCATCCAGTCAAGATGACTCTAAGGGCACACCGCAGAATGAGGTCAAAAAGAACCTTAGAGTGACAACTTGAGATTTAAAGGAATCATTTAAACTGGTTACCATTTCTGTCATGAATCTACTACACAGAAAACATTAAACAGGCATGGTGCCCATGGCAGAACACCACAAGTGAAGCTGCTGCTTTCCAGGAAAACTTTGCTCCTTGCCTGAAGTTTGTCAAAGACCACCATGACTCCACAATGCTACTGAGAAAACATTTTGTGGACTGATGAAACTAAGGTTGAAATATTTGGGAAGATCACACAGCACTACGTATGGCGTTAAAAAGGCACCGCATACCAACATGAAAACATCATCTCAACGGTGAAGTACGGGTGAGGGAGCATCATGATTTGGGGCTGCTTTGCTGCTTCCGGGTCTGGACCGCTTGCCATCATCGAGGAATATGTTATTTCCCAAATTTATCAAGATATTCTACAGGATAATATCAGGGTGGCTGTGTGCCAGCTGAAGATCAGTAGAAGCTGGGTGTTGCAGCAGGACAATGACCCTAAACATCGAAGTAAATCCACTACAGAATGGATTCAAAAAAAGAAGTGTGGCCCAGTTAGAGCCCAGACCTTAATCCAATAGAGATGCTGTGGAATGACCTCAAGAGAGCCAGTCACACCAGACATCCTAAGAATATGGCTTGAGTAGTTCTGAAAGAATGGTCCAAAATTCCTTCTGAATGTTGTGCAGGTCTAATCCGCAACTATCGGAAACACTTGTAGGTTATTGCTGCAAAAGGAGGATCGACCGGTTATTAAATCCAAGGGTTCACTTACATTTTCCACAGCACTGTGAATGTTTAATGGGATGTGTTCAGTAAAGACATGTAAGATTATAATTGTTTGTGTGTTGTTAGATTAAGCACATTGTGTTTTGTCTATACTTGTGACTTTGAAGTTTGCATTTTATGACCAATTAATGCAGAAAACCAGCTAATTCCAGGGAGTTCACATACTTTTTCTTGCCACTGTATATGCAATATTATGGTTACATGGTTTTGAGTATAAGTATATTTTGTTTGTGGGAACAGTGGAAAATTTATTCTTGCTTATCTTTGATGTGTCTGCAGCTAGTAAGATTTTGATCAATGGCACCGGTGTGTTTGTCTCTTTCTCACAGGTCAAAGTAATGCACAAACAACTTCTGCTGTTCCATAATGCCATCTCTGCCTACTTTGCTGGAAACCAGCAGCAGCTGGAACAAACCCTCAAGCAGTTCAACATTAAACTCAAACCACCAGGGGCTGACAAGCCCTCTTGGCTGGAAGAACAGTGAAAGTGCACGCCCCTGGTCTTTAGCCAGATAAAGCAACGCGGTAGGCCCACATGAGACTTGGGATCTATGATGCTAGCAGAGATGGAGGCTACAACAAATCCTCTTTCTCCCCCTTAACCCATACTTCTCTTCAATATTTTTCCTCCTATTTTTGCTCTGAGACTGTTTAAGTGTCACCTCTGGTGTGTAACCAGTCCCAAAAGCTCCAATCAATGTCAAAGTTATCAGCTTCATCACTATAATCATCATTAAACCAACTGAAACAATACATCTGATATGGGAGTCAGACAGATTATTTTTTCCCAATCTTTCGCACACTCTTTCCCCCTTTTTTTCAGTGACCACGGTATGAGGAACTTTTTTTTACTCTGTTTCCCCCTGAAAATGGTTTTATTTTACTATTATCTTTTTTCTGTATTGTGCTGTATATTTGATCTTGTAGGTGAAGTGTTTGAGGGGAAACAATTAGCATTCCAATCACGGAGCACTTGGCATTCAATGTTGTTTTTTTATTTTGAAAAACTCAGATAAATGTCTATCTGATATAGGTGTGGCATCCTTGAACGTTTAGTAGGCCATCAGTGTACTACTGAGTCTCTCATTTTAACATCAAATTAATAATGCTGGAACAAACTGATACTATGGTCATGAATTTCCCTTGTCACAAATGCATAGCTGTCTGTGCAAAATCCCAGACATCATCGTCTCTTGCCCCAAATCACCCTCTCTAGTCGTTATTCAGATGATTTTCAGGAGTTTGAATTTCAGCCTTGAACACAAAACATAATTTTTTCTTTAAGGGAGAAGACTGTTTTGTTTTATTTGGACCGTTATTGCTTATTATTGTAGTTTTATGAAGTAATACATAATTCTGTTGAGTGATCAGTTTTATATAACTATTTTAATTTAATAATCAGATATTGATCAAGGAATGTGTATGTATGAGTTCTAATTTTGGTTGTTTTGTTTAACACAGGCCATTAATTAAGGCACACCATTATCTGCCTCTTATCTACCAAAATGTGCACTAGAGGTTGTGTACTGGCTTGTTTTGTTATAAGCAGTGACCTAATTACCTTCTGATCTCCATTCAAAAGCCACATTTGCCCTGTGTTATACTGTGTATTGTGTATTTAATGCTTCTTTCTGTCTTTGTTGGGGGGAAAAAAATCCTTCAATGAAACCTTTATACACAGATTAATCTTTTTTTCACAATTAATTTTTTATTATTATTGTTATTCTGTGGTGTAGGAAGACTTATGCATTTTTAAATTAGTTAAGACTCAACCTTCAAAAGTGTCACTGAAAATGTAGTACAAAATCAGAGGTATTTTGTAGTACCAATTTAAAAATCAAAAATAATTTTTTTTTTGTTATTTAATGCATTTGATTAAGTGATGAAATATTACTGGGTATATAATATAAAAAATATTTTCACAAAACATGTCAAACATTCATGTTCACTGCAGTAACTTGCAGCCAAATTATTATGGATGTTTATTTTTAAAGTGGGCTCTTTGGCATTTGTTGCTTTTGTCCTAAACAGACTTGAAATGATGCAGTGATTCTGGGGTTAAAGTGCAGACTGCCAGATCCATGTCGGTCTTGTAAAAAAAAAATCTCATGATGTAATAGACCGAAATAAGAACTATGACCTAATGTTCAGTACTTTTGAATATTGCACTAAATCTTTATAAGTTTGAGATGAAGCAATACTGAAGATGTTTCTTAAAAAGTGTATTTTCATGTATGCCTGCATTGGCTGTTCCCTTGTGTGTTTTTGCACAGCAGGTCTGATGATATTAATGTAGTTGTACATTGTGCATTGTGATTCAGTCCTATTGTATTCAATGCTTCAGTAAAACACAAAATGGGTAGTAGTGTTTTTATAAAAGAAGAAGGGTTTCTTTGAATGTCAGAGGATGCTTGAAAACATTAGATTTGGCTTGAATTTCACCTGTTGAAGAGTAAGTAGTGCACTGGCATGCTCCCTGGAAGTCTCTTTTGCCTTCAGTTTTTTCTGTGAAGACAAGTTGCTTACCCTAGAAAAGGGATCCAAGAAAAGAAAACAATGGGACTTTTTGTCAGATTTCTTTATACGAATGTTTTGTTTTTCCATACTGAAACTTTTGTTAAGCAGCAGAGTGGTGTGTGTGATTATGTTCATTGAGAAAGCTGGAGAAACGGATACTCTTACCCCAGAGACTGGAGCATTCCATTAAGTGATTGACATTTGTTCCAGACCTCCTCAACAATAAATCCAGATACATTATCCCCATAGATTTCTATTTCTTTAAATGCATCCATAAAGATTATCATTGTTATAAATTTGATTAATGTTACAGAAGTGTTTGGAATGGAATGCTTACTCCATCAGCCGGCTTCTTTTAGAGCATAGCAGAATCAAAGGGTTAGATTGCCATATTTATATATACAATTAATATTTTAGGCTGCTTTGTGGTATTGTTGTTTATGAATGACTGTATTTATGTAAAGATAATTAAGAACACGCTTTCCAGAAACTGGAAACCCATGATGTTAGCCTTTGTTCCTGGCTTTGACCAAACCTTCTGGAATACAACACTTACATACAATAACCCACGTGATAAAATTTGAAAAGTTTGCAAAGCAAATATTGTCTTCATTTAATTTGTCCTTCATTAATGTCCTTTTTTGCTGTGTCACTTTGACCCTCTGATCAAACATTTCCAACAGAGGAAATAAAGTCAGGGATGCAAAATAATGCTGATCACTAGATGGCAATGTTGAAATATGATGCTATACCTACTCTCGGACATCTCAAGAGTATGGTAATACAGTATTTCATATTAAACAGGTAATAAGTAAAGAGCAGTGTTGGTCATTAAGCTCTACAAAATCTCTATTGAATATCAATTTGACATAAATTTTGATAGTTCAATTGAGATGGACACCCAACCAATCCCTCAAGTGCAAAACAAAAAATTTCAAAGTAGCTTAAAGAAATTTCCCCCAAAATTAAAAATGTTCTCTTAATTTACTCAACCTTATGCCATTCCAGATGTGTATGACTGTCTCTCTTCAGCAGAATGCAAACAAAGATTTTTAGAAGAATACGTCAGCTCTGTAGTAAAAACTCTGAAAATGTGTTCTTTCCCTGTTCAGTTTAGTGGGAAAATCATGTTGTTTTACCTCTAGATGACACCATAGATGAGTCAATTGCGGTAATTTTCTTGGTCTGCTTGAAAGTAAAATCAGTATCAAAGAGTCAAAGTTTACACAACAGTGTCAGCTGCTCACAAAATAATTATATTTAAAAAAATATTTTCTCTGTCATTATTGCACACTCATGCAATGAAACAGTATAGTACAAATTCACAAATTTGTAGTAGTATTTTAATACATACAACTGTTCATCCTAAATGATACAGGATAGTTATTCTATAATTCTATAGTTACAGGATATGTGCTGTAATCTTGCAGCATTGGCAGAAAAAAAAAACATTGTCATATGCCAGAATAGTATCTGTTTATTACGAGTCATTTTCAGCATCTATCCAGATTCTACCTCCCTCATTCTTCTGTTTAGATGGTTCAAATAGTAATAAAGTTGGGTGGATTGATTAATGCAACACTGTATGTCCTATTGAGCATTTTGACATACAGTCCTATTATTCAGGGGGGTAATAACTGGGCAGAGTCATTTTTACTCACCTGCCTAGAAATTAACTCCCTCAATCTTCTAGCTGGATGCTACGATAGTCATAAAAATAGGTTTGGTACATTAATAAATGCAACACTGTATGTCCTATTGAGTATTTGTATATTTTGACATAAATAGCCTAATTTTTCAGGGGGGTAATAACTGGGTGGAGTAATTTTAAACTACCTGCCTTGATTCTACCTTCCTCATTCTTCTGTCTGGCTGCTCATACAGTTATCAAAATGGATTTAGTGGATTGACACAAGCAACATTATGTCCCATAACACATTTATCTATTGACATAGACAATCATATTGTTCAGGATGGTCAAAACTGGGCGGGGTCATTTTTTCCCACCTGCCTGGATTCTACCTCCCTCAATCCTCTGTGTAGATGCTCAGAAAGTCATAAAAATACTTTTAGTGGATTAATAAGTACAACACTGTATGTCCTATAGAGCATTTGACTCTTTGTGTTAATATTAAGGGGGGTAATAACCAAGCGGGGTCATTTTTAACCACCTAACATTTTAACCGCCTTCTACCTCCCTCATTTCTGTCTGGATGCTCAGACAGTCATAAAAATAAGTTTGGTATATTACCAGAAGCAACATTTCATGTCCCATACTGCATTTGATTCTTTTGACATTAATAGTCTTATTATTCCGTGGGCTAACAACTGGGTGGAGTCATATTTTATCACCTGCCTGGATTCTACCTCCCTCACTCTACTGTCTGGGTGCTTAAATGTTTTTCAAAATGAGTTAATACTTTTTAGTGTATTGCCAGGATATGGTAGCCAGTAGCCACAACTGTTTACATTATCAAACTTTTAATGTGTGTGTGAGCCTTTGTAGTTTGTCTTCATTGACTGCAAGAGAGATAACACACTAGACTTAACTAGACATAAACAGAGTGTGTCTGCATCTCGAACTGTGTTAGGGAGACTATTCCATAGTTTAGGAGCCAAATATGAAAAGGATCTACCTCCTTTTGTGGATTTTGATAGTCTAGGAACAATTAACAGGCCAGAATTTTGTGATCATAATGAACGTGATGGAATATAGCATAGTAGAAGGTCACTTAAGTACAGCGGAGCTAGACCATTCAAAGCTTTGTACGTAGCTAAGAGAATTTTATAATTAATACGGAATTTAACAGGTAGCCAATGTAACAATGATAAAATAGGTCTGATATGATCACATTTCTTGGTTCTAGTCAGCACTCTGGCTGCTGCATTTTGAACCAATTGAAGTTTATTTATTGATCTTGCTGGACATCCTCCCAGTAATGCATTACAAAAATATAGTCTTGAGGTCATGAACACATTAATTTGATTTTCAGCATCAGCAACAGAGAGCATGTGTCATAATTTAGCAACATTTCTTAGGTGGAAGAATGCTGTTCTACAAACATTGGTAATTTGATTTTCAAAGAACAGATTGGTATCAAATATAACACCAATGTTCTTCACTGTTGAAGACGATATAACAGTACATTCATCGAGAGTCAAATTATATTATAGTGTCTTATTTTTATAGGTTTTTGGTCCAATAATTAGTACCTCTGTTTTGTCGGAATTGAGTAGAAGGACATTTCTGGCCATCCAATCATTTATTTCATTGATACACTCTGCTAATTTGGAGAATTGTGAAATCTCATCAGGTTTTGAAGAAATATAAAGTTGTGTATCGTCGGCATAACAGTGGAAACTTATTCCACAATTCCTGATAATATCTCCCAAGGGAAGCATATACAAGGAGAAAAGCAGAGGCCCTAAAACTGATCCCTGTTGCACTCCATGCTTTACTTTTGTTTGGTTTGACAATTCCTCATTTACATAGACAAAATGGTAGCGGTCTGCTATATAGGACCTAAACCAAGCTAATGCAAGTCCACAAATGCCAAAATAATTCTCTAGCCTATTCAAGAGAATGTCGTGCTATATCGCGTCAAATGCAGCACTTAGATTGCCATTGCCAGAAGGTTAGTTAGAATCTAGATAGGTACTGAAAATGACTCAGCTCATAATAAACATATATTATTCTGGTACATGACCATGTTTTTTTTTCCTGCCAATGTTGAAAGATAGGCAATTACAGCACATGTCAAGTGACTACTGCATGTATCATTTAAAGGTTTAACAGGTTTATGAAATAAAATGCTAATAAAAATCATGTATGTTAAAAACAAATTTGTGAATTTGTACAATATTTTTTCATTTGCGTGAGTTAGTAGCATGTGAGAATTATTAGCATTTTTTATTTTTTTTTATTTCGTGAGCTGCTGACACTGTAGTGTAAAATTCTACTCATACTGATTTTACTTTAAAGCAGACCAAGAAAACGACCTCAAATGACCCAACAATGTGTTAAATGACACGAGTTGAGTCGAAACACCAATATAAGTGTGGCCACACGCACGTTTGGCAAAGACTTTTGAAATGAAGAGGTTAGAAAGCCTTTGAGTTTAATTTCTGAGTCTATGGTGCCATCTAGAGGTAAAACAAAGTGATTGTCCCACTCAACTAAACAGGGTGAATGAAGCCTTTGAAGGAATTTTCCAAGTTTTTACTGCCATCTAGAAGAAACACAGCACTATTTTGCGCGTGCACGCGAAAAGGGGTAGGCTCCAGCCAGGCAGGGTTGCCAGATTGTGCGGTTTCCCGCACAATTGGGCGGTTTTGCAATATTTTTTGCGGCCAAAAATGGGTTTGGGCGGGTGGATAAAAATTGGGCTGGTTTCGGATCAGTTCGGCGGGTTTTTGTAGCCGAAATACCGGCACTTCAGATCCTTCTTTCTGCGACCCTGTTCAGCAGGCAGCAGTCTCACTCACTCACACACACGTCTGCCAGTGCCAATAAGCCAAAGTGGGCAAAATATAGAAAAAGTTACAAGATAGAAACCAGTAAAATCGACATTTTTTCCATATTAATTTGTGAATATTTTAAAATGTTTAATAAAGGGGCAAAAAGTCATAAACCAAAATCTGAAAATACGTCAATATTATTATTTTTTATTTTTTTGCGCAGCATTTAGTGTAGGCTATAACGTACTGTTCAAATTTGGTGTTCAACTTTGCATTTAAAAATACAACAACCGTTCATTTTTCGTTTTTCAATTACGGGTTAAAAAAGGAAAAACGAATGGACGCCAAAGTACACGGACCAGTAATTTGAAAGATTAATGATTATGTGTTTGAACGAGAAACAAGCCAAAAAAAAAAAAAAAAAAAGTCAAAACAATTTTGGGCGGTTTTTTGTGCATTCTCGCGGTTTTTGACGAGGTTTTGGGCTGGAAAACCTTGCTGGCATCTGGCAACCCTGCAGCCAGGCAGTAAGAATCAGGCATTACATTGGCAGAGAGAGCATTACTGTCATCACATCAGTGAGGTTTATCAGGACTAGTGACACGTTAAACTTTTAAAAGTCTGTAAACATTTGTTTAGGCCTACTTAATGTTTTTATTACTCTATTAAAATGATGCCCAACAAAATAACAAACGTTGACGGAGTATACCGACTCTCACGAATTTACAGCGGAAAAGCCACCGTAGTACGGCTTCCTGTCCACAAATTACCATTTGATGCATCCTTGATAATCGGCCTTATCAAGAACACATCCGTGTAATTTTATGCAATCAGCGATTTTGAGAATTGGAATTTAACTTTGGTAGTGGATGATGACGTCGAACGTGACCACGAGAACGTAAGAACACAAAAGAATGCACTTTGAGAAACAGCCACAGTGTTAAAATAAAGCATTTATAAAAAATAAAATAAAGAAACAGCCAGTCTTCTGAAGTCATTCAGTTGTTTTTCGGTGAGAACAAACCAAAATAGAACTCCCTTGTCATTGCAGTCTCTAGGTACAATCATGATTACAAGGTCAATTAGTGGTTTAATCGTATGGATTAAACCACTCATGTTATGGATTACTTTTATGTTGCCTTTAGGCACTTTTTGGAGCTTCAGAAGTTTTTGCTCACCATTCACTTGCATTGAATTGACGTAAAGAGCTGAGATATTTATCTAAACAAATTTATGTTCTGCAAAAGAAAGTTATAGGCTGACTTCGAAATTGCATACTACTAGTTCTACTTAATCCATATCTGTCTATGGCAGAAACAGCAAGAGTAGTATGTTAGTATGCAATTCCGAACTCAGCGATACACATCTAGGATGACATGAGGGTGAGTAAATAATGAGAGAAGTTTCATTTTTGGGTGAACTATCCCTTTAATTTCTTACCAAACACCTTTATATCTCCCATTCAATGAAACACATAGAAACAACTTTGTGAAAGGATTCTAAGAAAAAAAATCGGACTTTTTATGTAGCACATTATTGAACAAGCCGGCAGAGATCATTATAACTTCACTTTAATTATACAAGTTATAAGAATGTATGACTTACATGAATACAACGAAGTCAGTTACGACCGTTACAATTGAATAATGCTGCAGCAAGACCTTGTTTGACCCAACTTGCTGGGCTCTTATGACTAAAGATAACTCAAAATAATAAATAAAGAAATGTGCAACCTAGTTGTTTTGCTTTCTTAATGAGTTATAGTGTTCTTTCTGAAGAAGCAAGAGTATTTTAAGTCCGCTGAGAGAGGCAGGTGAGAGCTCAGGCGAGAAGATGAAGCGGCTCCTCCTGACCTGAGCTCGTGTAACGGGGTGTGGCTGTTGTCATCCATTAATTAAAGAGTTCGTGCTGGAGTTGATGGCGTTTGACATGTAGGTTGTCTAATAACTTTCTCCGGCAATGGGCATCAGTTGACTGAGTTCTTGTGAAACAACCTGGACTTATTTATTTACTGGTACGTATATTCCCACATAAATACGTGCTATTACTTTTTGGTTTGAATGTGATATTATTTTATAATTTACTGTTGTAAATTGTTTTAGTTTAGTGACTCGGTTTGAAAGTTTCTCATTTCATAGTTTGATAACTTTCTTGGAACTCCGTCCAAATGTATTCACCATAAATTTCGAAGTCAATGAAAACTCGAACGTTGATGTGATATCGATTATTACTGTATGTTTACATAGTCGCTTTTGTAAACATACTTGAGGAACAGTTGTGTACACAGGCTTTTCACAGTGCATCTAATTTTAGCCAGATAAATGCTCACATTTATTTAATTCATTAACATAAGTTAAGAAAATTGTTTCAGTAACACGGAATATTTTATTGTATGCAAAGTTAAAACTATTTGAAGGGATTCCTGATATGAATATTTCTATATATTTCTATATATATATATATATATATATATATATATATATATATATATATATATATATATATATATGTGTGTGTGTGTGTGTGTGTGTATATATATGTGTGTGTGTGTGTGTGTGTGTATATATATATATATATATATGTATTTGTGTGTGTGTGTGTGTGTGTGTATGTATGTATATGTATGTATGTATGTATGATTATTATTATTATTATTATTATTATTTTGTTTTTTGTTAGTTTTTTGGCCAGGCAGTGTGTATATATGTGTGTGTGTGTGTGTATATATATATATATATATATATATACTGCCTGGCCAAAAAAAAATAATTGTTTTTATAAAAATTGCCATTTGGATGTCATGATCTGGGGTTGCTTATATTGGTCAGGTCTAGGCTCAGCAAAATTATACGGCTATAAAATGAAGTCAGCTGACTACCTGAATGTACTGAATGACCAGGTTATCCCATCAATTAATTTTTTTCTTTCCTGACGGCACGGGCATATTTCAGGACATCAATGGCAAGATTCATCGGGCTCAAACAGTGAAAGGTTCAGGGAGCATGAGGAATCATTTTCACACATGAATTGGCCACCACAGAGTCCTGACCTTTACTCCATTGAAAGTCTTTGGGATGTTCTGGAGAAGACTTTACGGAGTCGTTCAACTCTCCCGTGGTCAATACCACCTTTTAGTTTTTATTATGGCGCACATTCATCGTGGCATTGTTTCGACAAACTTATGACACGTCACAACATTTATTTTCATCCAGAGTTGCATACATTTTTGACAGAGATCTTGTATTGATGACGGGAGAGTCAAACCACACCGTAAAGTCTTCTCCAGAACATCCAGAAGACTTTCTGCAGTCTTAACGTTGCTGAGCTTAGACCTGACCAACTGAAGCAACCCCAGATCATAACACCGCCTTAAATCCAAACAGCATCTTTTTATTTTTTTTTAGCAAGGCAGTGTGTGTATATATATATATATATATATGTATGTATATGTATATGTGTGTGTGTGTATATATATTTTTTAGAAATTGTCACATAAAAACCATTACTTTTAATGTTAAGACTGTTTACATATGAAAAAAAAATTGAGAAGCCTGTAAAGTCCTTCTGTTCATGTAGACCAAAGTATGCAGTATGAAATGCAAAGTAGCCTTTATTCATGATAACCTTAAATAAATATTTGTTTTGGGTCTACCTGTTGAAGTGCCAAGGCAAATTGGTCTTGTAAAGCATTATATGACTTTGTGGTTGGCTTTCACAGCTATCGCATTCAAATAGGCAACTTGCTCTTCCAGTCACTGTGTTGGCATTGGAAATGCATATGTTTGCTGTAATGCATTCTGAGCTTCTGATATTTAGTTGCTTTTCATATCATATCATATCTTTTATTTTAACTTTAATTTTTTTTTTTACTTTTGATTGTTGATTAGCAGAAAATGTTCCCCAACATTGACATGCGCTTAATCGGCTTATACATCCAATATCATATCTTTTATTTTAACTTTAATTTTTTTTTTTACTTTTGATTGTTGATTAGCAGAAAATGTTCCCCAACATTGACATGCGCTTAATCGGCTTATACATCCAATTTCTAGACATATGAAGCCCACATTGTAAATGTTCTTGCTTGTTTACAAATGCTGGGTCACTGTAACATTAACTTTAGATATGACACCCCCTTTTCGGTCTACTGATTATTTTCATTTGTCTCTTCTTCTTTTGTGAACTTTTTTTTTTTAAACTTTTTTTGTGTAACATTTTGTCTGAAACTTCTTTTATCAGATCCCTCCAGCCAGTGAACTGGATTCGAGGCCATTGGACGCCCACTCTGAACTGCCAATGGATAAAGCATCAGTTGTAACAACAAAACCTCTACCTCAGGATCCATCCAACTGCTTTCAAAATGAGACCTCGCCCTTCAGACGTACCATACATCACCCAACCCTGGGCCCTACCCCACCTCCTCCGCCACCCTTACCACCTCCACCACCCCCACCCCCCTCACCTATGGGGGACCCCTTCACAAGGACTGTCCACCGGCGCTCCAAAATGCGCAACTTCAACTGGGACACCATCCCCAGGCTCAGCGTGTTGGGTAAGCACAATGTGTGGAATGCCCAGCACAACCTCGAGAATTTTGAGCTGGACACTAAGCGCATGGAGGAGCTTTTTAGCCGCAACGAACACCACAGTAACATCCGGAAGGGTGGAACAGTCAGAAAAAGTGTGTGGGGAATTTCGCAAACCATCAGAGAATCAGAGAATGTAAGTGGTATTGCTTAAGTAAAGGGATAATTCACCCAAAATTATGACATTTTTTATTTTTGGCAAAACTGTCCCATTAATAGTTGAACTGAGGTAAACTTGTATTGATAAGCTGAAGGCATTGTCATGAAAACCTAGTCATGAATAACTATAGCTGTACTTTCCAGTAAGGCCCTTTTGCTGGGACAGTAAAAGACCTGCAGCATTGAAAGGCAGCTCAGATGTCATCTGTCAATTCAAAGCGCAGGACAGGGGCTAGTGGGTGAATACTCATTATTAGCCAAGATGAACCCAATCTATAGCTCAATCGTGTCTCTCAACTTTCAAACATTCAGTTTAAAACAAAACTGGAGATATGACTCTGAACATACTGTCTTAAAAGAACAGTTCACCCAAAAATGATAATTCTCTCATCATTTACTCACCCTTATGTCCTCTCAAGCATCAGAACTCCAGAACACTAACAAAGATATTTTAATGGAGATGTTATGTCTGTTTGACCATACAATGCAAGGGAATGGGGACCAAAATTTCCTGCTCCAAAAAAGCACATAATTGCAGCATAAAGATAATCCAAACGACTCTAGATGTTTAATCTAAGTCTTCTGAAGTGATCCAGTTGGTTTTGGGTGAGAACAGACCAAAATATAACTTATTTTTCACTGTACATCTTGCCAATGTAGTCTTTAGGTACAATCATGATTTCAAGATCGATTACACTTCCTAGTGCTTGATGCATGTGCAGAGCGCTAGATGGACCCATATAAAGTGTAATTGAGCTTGAAATCATGATCACCAAGGAGACTGCTAATGTCATGATTTATGGGGAAAAAGGAGTCATTTTTTGTCTGTTCTCACCCAAAATCAATTCGATTGCTTCAGAAGACATGGATTAAACCACTGGAGTCTTTTGGATTACCTTTATGCTGCCTTTTATATGCTTTTTGGAGCTTGAAAATTTGTTCAACATTCTCTTGCATTGTATGGATATATTCTCATCATATCTCATTTTGTGTTCAGCAGAAGGAAGAAAGTCAAAAAAGTTAAAGATAACATAAGAGTGAGTAAATGATGAGAGAATGATCAGTTTTTGGGTGAACCTTTCCTTTAATCTGAGAACCAAAGAGAAGAAAGTTCAACTTCATTTATCTTGTCTTGAAAGATCTCTAGCTTTGCATGTTTTCTAGTCCATTCTTGTTTGCATGGAAAAGCTGAGCATTTGGACGTATTTGGTTATCATTTATTATAAAAGGAAATGTTTTGACTCATCCTTTGAGGTATGACCAGTTTAATTTTCTGTCAAGCACGATTTTATGGAGAGAGAGAGCATTAATAAATATTTATACTCTATGAAACACTTCAGAGGTACTTTTATCTTTATATTTTATTATTTGCTGATACTAAATTAATTTAGGTCTGACATGAAGATTAAGTGCTGTTCAGCTTTATGATACCACTTTCATCTTCTCTCATGCAACGGTTGATGCATGTTCAATAATTTGATTCATAGGGTTTCTTTTTGAGGTGCTGTCACTGAATATAATGTAAATATGCCATGTATTTGTCTTTTTTTTTTTTTAGGTCTCAATCCTCAACTCAAAGAAAAGTATGAATATTGGTATTTTGCTAAAGCAGTTTAAAAGGTAAGCCCATGAAGTAGAAATGAAATTATGAAACATTTTAGCCTCACAATGAGGTTATCTTATTAGCATTAGAAATCCTAGATGATCACAGCCCAGCAAATTAATAGCTTGTCGCATAACCCTTATGATGTGTGATAACTCAAAATTAGCAATATTACAATAAAAATGGCAGACAAATACAAGATTTGTCTGGTAGTTGCAACAGTATGTTTAATGTTATCAAACTGTTTACATGCTCAGTAGGACAGTATTGTCTGTTCTAAAAATTGGCCTGAATTTTTAAGCCTGTACGTTTCCTATCCGATCAGCTAGTTTTTTATGAATGAGAAACATTTAAGAATGTTCTGCTGTTTAAAGCATGTTTTATTTATTTATTTATTTTTATATTTTAATCATTAACATTCTTGACTGGCAGGCCTAATTCAGTTTTAGTATTTTTGCTAACTTAGACCTTGAATCTTTTTTTAATCACTATCATTTTGATTGTTGTTTATTTGCCATGAAAATACCCATGGAAGCTGGCTTGGTGTTAAATCACTAACAAACAAACAAATAAACATTATTGGCTGGTACATTCATTTAAAAAGACGTAAAGTGTGCCATAAGAAAATGTGCAATGGGCATATAATTTTGTTATGCGTAGATTTGTCAGTACGTAAGGTGATGAACTACAAAGTTTATATGTCATTAAAAATATCAAGGTCTTAAAGAGATATTTCAACCAATAATGAAAATTCTCTCATCATTTACTCACCCTATTGCCATTCCAGATGTGTATGACTTTCTTTCTTCTGCTGAACACAAAGATTTTTAGAAGAATATTTCAGCTCTGTAGGTTATTACAATGCAAGTGAATGGTGTCCAGACATTCGAAGCTCCAAAAATCACATAAAGGAAATTTAAAAGTAATCAACACGACTACAGTGGTTAAATCATATCTTCGTAAGCGATATTAGAATCAGAATAAATTTCTCCTGAAGTCCGCTATCATCTCATCTTTTGAGTATGCAACAGACAGCCAGCTGTTCAACCTCCCATCCCGTGACTCGTCGGATGAGACAGTTGACCATGGTGTTGTCTACAAATTTCAGGAGCTTGACAGAGGGGTCCTTTGCAGTGCAGTCATTCATGTACAGGAAGAAGAGCAGTGGAGGGAGAACGCATCCCTGAGGATCACCAGTGCTAATAGTGAGTGTACTGGATGTGAGTTTCCCCAGTCTTCCCCAGGTTGAGAAATTTGGTATTGAAGGCTGAACTGAAGTCCACAAATAGGATCTTTGCATAAGTCCCAGGTCTGTCGATGTGTTGCAGGATATAATGCAGTCACATGCTGACAGCATCATCCATCTAGATGACCTGTTTGCTCAGTAAGCAAACTGAAGGGGGCCTAACAGGGGTTCAGTGATGTCCTTTAGGTAGGCCAAATCCTCTCTCAAATGACTTCATGACCACAGACATGAGAACAACAGGTCCTGTGATTTTGGGTTTCTTTGGGACAGGAATGATGGTGGAGCATTTGAAGCAGCAGAGAACTTCACACTGCTCCAGTGATCTATTGAAGATCTGTGTGAAGATGGGTGCCAGCTGGTCAGTGCAGACTTTCAGACAGGCAGGTGAAACACCATCCAGCCTGAAGCTTTCCTTGTCTTCTGTTTTGTGAAGACCCAGCACGCATCCTTCTCTTAGACCATAAGTGCATGTTGAGTTGTTGTTGGGGGGAGGAGGGGAGTTCCAGGAGTTGTTGGTTTGTGAAGTGAATATCAGATTGGGGGAGGGGTGTGAGACTGGGCTTTTCAAACCTGCAGTAAAACACATTCAGGTCATCAGCCATTTGTTGATTCTCCACTGAGTGAGCGGGTAGTATCTTGAATTGTTGATGCTTTTCAGGCCTTTCCACACAGATGCAGGATTGTTGGCTGAAAACTGTTTTTCAGGTTTTCAGAGTAGCTTCTTTTAGCCACTCTCGTTTCCTTAGTCAGGTGGTTTCTGGCCTGGTTGTACAATATGTTATCCCAGTTTCTGTAAGTATCCTCTTTGGTATGATGAAGCTGTCTGAGTTTTCCTGTAAAACATGGTTTACCGTTATTGAATGATAAAAATGTCCTAATAGGGATGCACATATTCTCACAGAAACTGTTATATGATGTCACAGTATCTGTGAGCTCGTCCAGGTCTGTGACTGCAGCTTCAAAAACACTGCAGTCAAAGCAGCTTGTAGTTCCAGCTCTGCTTCATTGGTCCAACACTTTACAGTCCTTACTACAGGCTTAGCTGATTTTAGATTCTGCTTGTAGGTCGGGAGAAGATGAATCAGACAGTGAACAGAGAGTCCCAAAGCTGCTCGAGGGACAGAACGATATGCATCCTTTATGGTGGTGTTGCAGTGGTCCATTATATTTCTTCATCTGGTGGTGCATGTGATGTGTTGTTTGTATTTTGGCAGTTCATGGGTGAGGTTGGCTTTATTAAAATCTCCCAGAACAATGATAAGAGAGTCCGGTGTTGTTGCTCCGTGTCTGTGATGTGATTAGCCAGCTGTTGCAATGCTGCCTGCATGCTTGTGGTGGGATGTACACACTCACCTGAATAAACGAGGAATACTGTCGCAGCGAGTAGAAAGGCTTTAGGCCAAAACATACTTTGCGCAACTACTGTCCGAAACCGGGAAAAGCACACTGGCGTGCTTCCCTCACTTGCGTCTCTTGGAGCACTTGTAGAACACTGCTGTGTCTCCAAATAAGATGTCTAATAAAACATCCAAATAATCAAACACTGGCAAAAAATTATCAGGTATGCTCTGCCGAATATTCAGCAGTTCATCCCTGGTAAAACTGATCGGGAAAGAGTGACATCTTGACACATAAAAAAGTTTTAAAAATACTAAAGAGTTCCACACCAAAGCAGCCATCCATGGCGCCATCTTACTTTATATGATAGGTTTGGGTGAGAAACAGATCAATATTTAAGTTTAATATTTAGAGTTTTTTCTCCAAACCTCTACTTTCGCTTTCAAAAAAATCTCCACTTTCACATCTGAAAGTGAAAGTGGAGATTTATAGTTTTAAAAAAAAATAGAAAAATATTGATCTGTTTTTCACCCACAGCTATCATATTGCGTCTGAAGACATGGATTTAACCATTGGAGTCCTTTTTGGGAGCTTCAAATCTCTGGTCACCATTCACTTGCGTTGTAAGACCTACAGTGCTGAAATATTCTTTAAAAATCTTTGTGTTAAGCAGAAGAAAGAAAGTCATACACATCTGGGATGGCATGAGGGTGAGTAAATGATGAAAGAATTTTCATTTTTGGTTGAAATATCCCTTTAATTTTTTCATCATAAGAATCTAGAAGAACATTACAATTGAGTTATATCCATTTTACGTCATTATAATACATTACTGTGAGCTAACAAAAGATCTCCAAGTAGGTCCTAACATCTTGTCCTTGATTTGGTGCATTTTTCAGGCCAACAAAGGACATTGTGGAAGCTATCAGGCATGGTAACCTGTGCTTTGCTTCTGGGAAACTGAGGGAGCTCAGTAAACTGCTGCCCGATGACATTGAGGTAAACTGGTTCTCTCTATGACCATGTTTGTTGTACTATTATCAACTGATCAGCAGTGCTGTTTTTAACACTGCTCTTGTATTGACACTTTCCAGTCAAAGAAGCTGATGTCATTCAATGGGGATTTATCACAGTTAAATGATGCTGACCGTTTTATGGTGATGCTGGTTCAAGTGCCAGGGTGAGTTTTTCCTCTCTTAAGGTGAGATTTAAACTGTAAACAAAAACATTTACTCAAAAGAATGTGCCTCTATATTTATGGACAAATTATTAGTTTTAACCAAGTTGGAAGGCTCCTTCACAATTAGGTTCAGCTCTGTATTAAATCAGTCACCTCAACATATACATTTGTGGTGGCGTGGGCATGGTCGTCCGTTTGTCCGGAGAGAGAGAAAGCGGTAAGGGTGCACACACACGAGCACTATAATGGCTAACACCTGTTTCTAATTGCAGTAAGCACTGGGGAGAGCCACCAGTCATATGGAGACTGTGTTGAACTAGGATCTAAAGAGTGTTCTGCTGAAAAGATATTTCTAGTTTGTTTATCATACCTTTTGAGTTGAAGTACCAAGTTTCCTGTGTCTGACAATGAACTGTTACACTGGTGCTGAAACCCAGGACTTCAACTCAAAGGTATGACTTTAATAAACAAACTAAAAATAGCTTTTCAGCATAACACTCTTTAGATCATAGTTCAACACAGTCTCTTTCTGACTGGTAGCTCTTTCTCCCCTCGTCAATGGCTTAGTCCCTTTTTATCACTCTCCCCAGTGCTTACTGCTGTCAAAAAACTGTTTTAGACATTATAGCGCTCAGGTGTGTGCACCCTTACTCCATTTCATTTTATGGGAAAAAAGAATGCAATTAATGTGAATGGTGACTCGAGTGAATGTTGTGCCTTACGTCTCTTTTTTGTGTTCCATGAAAAAGTCATACAGGTTTAAAAAATATATATATGAGGGTGGGTATATTATGACATAATTTTCATTTTTGGGTGAACTATTCCTTGAAGTGACAAACTGAACTTTCTTATGAAATTTAGGTAATCATGTTTATTGGCTAAGCTGAACCCGCTAAATCGAATGTCAGTGAATTCTGTAACTTTATTGTTTTCAGGTATAAATTGAGTTTAAAGAGCCTACTTCTCCGAGAGGAATTTTTCCCCTTTATAGAGGAAATCAAACACTCCATCGCTGTCATGACAACAGCTGCTAATGGTACTTTTCTGTCAGTCTTTTATACAGTACTGTTTATGGGCTGTAAAACCTTCTAACTTTGTGTTTTTATTGAGTTATCTATGGATTCTATATAGTTTTCTTTTGCAAAGTTTAATAAAACTGTATTGTCACACAACCAGGGCCAGAAGAAACTTAACAGTAATGTATTTTTTTATCTTATCATTTCCTACCAGAGTTGCTGGCATGTGATGGCTTGCATTCAATCATCAGACTGGTGCTGAAGGCTGGTAACTACATGAATGCTGTGAGTGTCAACTGTATTGTTTACTATAAATACAATATTCCGGAGTATGAACTACAGCTGGAGCAGATAAATACTGACTGTGGCTGAATCTTTTGCAGGGTGGCTACGCAGGTAGTGCTATCGGCTTCAGGATGGCATCATTGCTCAAACTGGTGGACACCAAAGCAAATAAACCTGGAATGAACCTTATGCACTATGTAGCTATGGTGAGCAAAGCAGTCAGAAAATCTTAACATTTATCAGATTTTTGAACATATCAACATTTGAAAGTTGTATCAAATGTTCTATCCATCACAGCAAGCCCAACAGATTGACAAAGCTTTGCTGCGGTTCCCTGAACAGCTTCAACACATTGGGATTGCTGCAAGGTAGATATAGTACATGCCTGACTTATTCAATAGTTTCATTATAATATTGGGATTCAAAAGATATTGTGATTTCAGCAAAATTCAATTCTGTTCATAAATGCATCACAGGATCCAAAAACAGGAGCTGGAGATGGACCTTCAAAAGGAATTTGACAAAATTAGGGAAGCAAAGATGGATGCCAGTAAACCGCTAGCTCTACCATATCAGATGGAAGGATTTCTTTGTGTGAGATATTTTCGTTTTTCATGTAGACTACGAGAAAATGCAATGACAATTAGGAATTCAAAAGCTGAAAAATGTTGCCTCCGACATCAAGGTATGTCCAAATCCAATATTTGCGTATCATCCAGGTCTTCTGAGAAACCTTTATCTGCTTGTTTTATGAAGCCAGTATATATGTGTCCTTTACTGCCTTTGGTACCCACAATCCTGTTTGGGTGGTTTGGTAGTTGGTTGAATTAATAATATAAACTTAAAAATGCAGTAAGTTAGTTTATAAATGTCCAGTTGTTTTTTTATTTTTTGTGCGTGCGTGCGAGCGACTACATGTCTACCAAAAAATAAGCATGTTACTTAATATTTGCTTGGTTATCTCACAAAATACTACCTGTGAAAATGAATACAATGATTTTGATAATAATTGATATATGCTCTTGCACAGATGGCAGACATGCAGCTTGCGGATGTGGAAGCCTCCCTTCAGGAACTTGACAGCATTGGTAACTCTGTGGCAGACTACTTCTGTGAAGACCCTGCCACATTTAAACTAGAGGAGTGCTGCTCAATCTTTCATTCCTTCTGTGAGAAGTTTGAAAGGGCTATACAGGTAAATGTCAAGAAATTAAAACCTTCTGAAGCTTAACAAGTCACTTTATCAGAATCAGAATGAGCCAAGTATGCTTCGATACAAGGAATATGTCATGGTGACAGAAGCTTCCAGTGCAAAGAGAATACAAAAAATATACATATACAACATATACAATCAAACATATTAAATATACATATAACATATATACATAAATGGTGAAATAAGAATTAAAGATAAGATACAACAGATACATACAAAGTACATTAGGGCAATTATGTTTCAAATATGTTATATACAGATATACAATTACTGTATGTGTAAGGTGATTCAATTTATTGTGCAGAAGAGATAGGATATGTCAAATAAATATAAATGGAATACAAATATGAATGAAGAGTTGAATGTGCAGATGATTGAATTGCCACAATGAAGAGTATTGAGGACAGTTTTTTTAAATGTTCATAAAGTGAATGGCCTGAGGGAAGAAATTGTTCTTGTGTCTGACTGTTCTTGTGCTCAGAGCTCTGTAGTGCCAGCCAGAGGGCAACAGTTTAAAGGGGTTGTGTGCTGGGTGAATGGGTCCAAAGTGATTTTCCAGCCCTTTTAATCATTCTGGATATATACAGTCCTTCGAGGGTGGGAAGGTGAGAACCAATAATCTGCTCAGCAGTCCGGACTATCCTTTGAAGTCTTCTTGGTATCTGAACCAAACCAGACAGTTATTGAACAGCATAGGAAAGATCCTTGGTGGTGCAGTCATTTGTGTACAGTAATAAGAATAGTGGGGAGAGTACACATCCCTGGGGGGAACCAGTACTGATTTTACAGGTGCTGGAAGTGAATTTCCCCAGTCTCGCTAACTGCTACCTATCTGTCAGAAAGCTGGTGATCCACTGATATATAGATGTGGGAACCGAGAGCTGGGTTAATTTATTCTATAGGAGAGCAAGTATGATGGTGTTGAAAGCCGAACTGAAGTCCACAAATAGGATCCTTGCATAAGTCCCTGGTCTGTCTAGATGTTGCAGTATGTAATGTAGTCTCATATTGACTGCATCATCCACAGACCTGTTAGCTCGGAAGGCAAACTGCAGGGGATCCAGAAAGTGTCCATTAATGTCCTTCAGGTGGACCAACACCAGTCTCTTAAATGACTTCATGACCACAGACGTCAGTGTTCTGTAGTAATTAAATCCTGCAATCTTGGGTTTCTTTGGGACATGGATGATGGTGGAGCATTTGAAGCAGCTGGGAACTTCACAGTACTCCAGTGATGTGTTGAAGGTCTGTGTGAAGATGGGGTCCAGCTGGTTAGCACAAGCTTTTAGACAAGTGGGTGAAACTGTCTGGGCCCTGTGCTTTCGCAATAGTTTCAGTTGCTGTTGTGTTGGATAAAGCCAAGCAAACACTACACAGTTGGTACCCTACACACACTTGAAGATTCTATTGTTTTTGGTGTAAGACCATTTGTCCCTGACTGAAGCTAAAATCCTGTCATTCTCATTCAAATTCACGCACATAGCAACAGGAGAGAGTATTCATGAAAACATGTCAGTAAACATGAAAGAAGGACTTTTGGCTGTTCTTATTTTCACTGAACATGGGAAAAAACTATGAAAATGAACTGAAAATATTGACGAGACTGCATGTCAAGAGACATGGGCAGCAGTTTGATGTTTTGTTTTATTTGTGGTGAATTTGCCTGTCAAAGTTCACCAAACATGATCTCCATGCAAAATCTTCGATGTCCATCTCGCGAAATTAACAATTGTGTGGATTCCCGATGAGATGACTATTTAGCCCACAGAATTTCACCAAACGAAGGTTAATGTAACCGCACCTTTACCAATGCAATGCTTTTCTCTTGCGCTGTCTATATTTCATTGGCTGTTTCTCATTGCCAGTGTCTTGCACACACCTGACAAGTCTCGGAATTGTGCAAATTACTAGATTGTCAACGATAGACACTTACTATGATCTGAGACTTCTAGTTGCACACTAGTCACCAAATTAAAACATCAAAAGTGACAGGCTTGTGTCATGTGCATTTGGTGTAATACTACTAGCATAGCTAGTATAACTACCTTATATATCTGCTTAAGTGTAATTGCAAACACACTTTTTCTATGTCCTGCAGGAGAATCAGGAGCGAGAGGCTGCTGAGAATCGCAAGCGACTACAGCAAGACAGGAAGAAGCTTACCAGATCAGTTAAACGTCGATCCACCGGCACTATCTCTGATCAGAATGTGACAGATGACACTTCTGCTCTAGAATCTGTCCTAACAAGCTTCCTTAGCCAACGTCGTTCTCGCAGGAGACCTGGTGGTGTCACGCCAGTACTGAACTGCCCCTTAGAGTTCACTAAGAACATCAGTCCTCAGGTTGAGGAGCACAAGGTGAGGGTAGATCTGGACAGCCCTGCAGAACCCAAGGAGGAGCAAACCAATATCTGTGATTCAGGAAGTTCAAGGGTACGAGAACTAGAGGATGGCTGCAAGACAGAGGAGGTCGCACCCTGTGATGTCAGTAATGTACAGCGGGCACGTGCTGCATCTAAGAGAGGACAGTGCATTGATGACAATCTAATTCCTGAAAGCAGTGACTGCAAGGACGGTAGGTGCACAGAAATCTCAACCAGACAAGTTTTTGGGAGTTCTGAGGATAAGGGAGAGGTGAAGGAGATTGAAGACATGGATAAAGGAGTGGTGAATATAAAAGATGATGAGGAAGAAGTGGAGAAAAGAGAGGGGGGGGACAAAATGCCCGAGCTCTCCAGGAAGGTCTTCCACTTCAAGGACTGCAGTGGAGGCCTGAATGTAAATGCTACACCTGATTGTTCCAGATTTTCTGGTGTATGCATCTCCACTCCTCAAAAGAGGGATGTTAGAGAGGTGGGCCTGGCCTTGCAGAATGGATTTGGAGTTCTGGGATCACCATGGACCATTCTCAGCCCCCGAATTTCTCCCTGCAACACACCCAACCGCAGACACTCCTTCTCGTTCACTAGGGTTGATATACTTGATGATGGGGTTTGGGCTTTACCTGATACTCCTGTACGCAGTAAGACTCCACATTTGGCACATGTTGGCAAGATGAACACTTCAGAAAACCTGTCCTCTTCTCTGGTAAACCCGAAGGCAGGAGTGGGTACTTCTTCCTCGCTACCAGACTGTCAATCAAAGCGAACCCCAGCTCAGGGGATATTTGTCAGGTCTGTCTCACTTACTGATGAAAAAGAACCACCGGCCAACTTCAAGTTGGGACAGCTCTTTGAGAGACGTACAGGAGAGGACCTTCCTCTGGATAAGCGACCTCCGGAAACCTCTGCACTTGTATCTTTCTTTCGATGCTTTAGCGA
Source organism: Moxostoma hubbsi (assembly GCA_032164185.1). Lineage (NCBI taxonomy): Eukaryota > Metazoa > Chordata > Actinopteri > Cypriniformes > Catostomidae > Moxostoma > Moxostoma hubbsi. Next base: position 17,358,842 of record JAVLUX010000038.1, read on the forward strand.
TCGAAACAGGGCCGGAACTGTCGGTTAAGAAGAAGCAACTTTTCCTTTTAAGGTTTTACCTTTTTAATGTATTTGTTTCATACTTTAACAGATTTAAGGAATGCTCTTTTATTTCTACTCTGCTCTGCCATTGCAAATACTTATTTTGTTCCCCTCTCAAAGAATATGATGAATGTTGACAAATGGGAACTTGTCTCAAAACACTCTTGATATCTTTTGGGTTCATATGCAAAGTTTCATGATAATTGCAGGCAGATGTAATAATTTTATTGTATTTTTTATTTTAAAAGTGATTCTTTTTTCCCTCCTAACGAGCAGATTTTATTGGTTTACAATATTGACATTCAGTACTAAAACACATTTTATTTTTGTTCCTTGACTTTTAAAGCCTGTCTAATATTTTTATGAAATAATAAAGTGTGGATTCCACCTTATAACCCCTGTTTATCTATTCCCAATATATTGATACCAAACTTGAATACCTTTTTGTTTTTGTTCCATTTATTCTTTTATGACTGATACGAGGTTAGCAATGAAGGATAAAGAACATTTCCTCTGTTTATCTGGCCAAGCAAAGCTGCCCGTGACAGAATAATGTTGATGTCACCATATAGCCATATCTTGTTCACTGCCTGGCAACAAATAAAAGTCAACATTTAGATTTAAACAAAATACTTAAGAGCCTATGATTGGATCATTATTGCAGTGATTAATATGTTTCAGCTGGCAACAGTTATATTAATCCAACTGATGCAATGTGTAGCTTCTCATTTCTTAAACAACCATGCCGAAAGACGTATCCCGTGGTCGTGGATTTTTTTTTTTTACGGTGTTTCAGAAGGGTCAAATTATTGGCCTGAATCAAGCAAAGAAAACAACTAAGGAGATTACTGAAATCACTGGAATTGGGTTAAGAACTGTCCAACGCATTATTAAAACCTGGAAGGAAAGCGGTGAACCATCAGCTTTGCGGAAGAAATGTGGTTGGAAAAAAAATCTTGAATGGTCATGATCGGAGATCACTAAAATGCTTGAAGTCATATTGTTAAAAATAGACAGTAGAACTTACAGCTATGTTTAATAGTGAAAGTAAGAGCATTTCCAAACACACAATGTGACATGAATTTACAGGATTGGGACTAAACGGCTATCTGGCCACAAAAAAGCCACTTGTTAGTTAGGCTAATCGGAAAAAATGACTTCAATTTGCTAGGGAGCATAAAGATTGGACTGAGCAATGGAAAAAGATTATGTGGTCTGATGAGTCCAGATTTACCCTATTCCAAAGCGATGGGTGTGTCAGGGTAAGAAGGGAAGCACATGAAGCGATGCACCTGTCATGCATAGTGCCCACTGCTCAAGTCTCTGGAGGCAGTGTTATGATCTGGGGTTGCTTTACTTGGTCAGGTCTAGGCTCAGCAACTTTATGTGGCAAAAAAATAAAGTCAGCTGACTACCTGAATGTACTGATTTTTTTCTTCTCTGATGGCACAGGCATATTTCAGGAAGACAATGCCAAGATTCATCATGCTCAAATTGTGAAAGAGTAATTCATGGAACATGAGGATTCATTTTAACACATTAATTGGCCACCACAGAGTCCTGACCTTTACTCCATAAAGGAGTAAATGTGCTGGAGTTAACTTTACAGTGTGGTTCAACTCTCCCGTCATCAAAAATAATGCAAATCTGGATGGAAATAAAAGTTATGACATTGCATAAGGTTGTCAAAACAATACCACGATGAATGTGCACCATAATCAAAGTTAAAGGCGGTCCAACTAAATATTAGGTAGGATATGCTACTTTTTTGAGGGGCCAGGCAGTGTATATTGTGTGCTGTCCTTCCCCTACATGCTTCTGCTGAAGTCTGAACTTCAAAACTTTCTCACTCTTATTTCTGCTCTTGCTCTTTGACTTGAAAAGGGAAGTGAGAACTATGTGAATTTCCATGTTGTCTAGGTGATGGTGTTTGTTTACAGTCTGATCTCCTATGGCTTATGTCACAGTGAATTAATACCCCCTGAAAAAAACAGCAGAGTACAGGCTCTTCTTTTATACTGTACCAGAGTCCTCTGCTCTCTCACAATGAAGGCTAATTTTGATCATGAAACATAGTCTGAAAAAGAAGCTGAGCTAGAACTTTAAAAAGGTTTTAAACTAATGACTCTGCTAAAGAAACTTCTGATTCCTGTCTCACCATTTAGACCACTCTCAAATGTGAGCTGTAAAGAAGAATGCTTGGTGTCTTTCTGCAGCTTTTCTGTGCAATAATTTTTGTTCACCAGCTCTTCCTGTCACTTTGTGCACATAAAGTGAGCACAACAAATATAAAAACAGGGCCTCAAAAAACAACTTGTCTATGTTGAAAAAGCTTGATGTGTGAGTGTTTGTTAGAGAGAGAAAAACTAGAGCTGAAGAGAAGGAAAGGAAAGGAGGACTATGGGATCACTTGTCATCAGAGGGACTTTCACACACATGCAAATTCCTTCCACACACATGCAGACCGAACAGTACAAAGCTTCTTGGAATATATTTTTTGTCAAGTAAGTATGCTGTTATCTATGTTCCTAATTTTCAAATGAGAACAATTTTTACATTAATACTTTTAATGGAGACTTTCAGCCAGTTGTTACATTAGGACATTTGGTAACACTTTACAATAAGGTTGCATTGTTTAACATTAGTTAATGCTTTAGTTAACATGAACTAACAGTAAACAACACTTATTTACAGCATTTATTTATCATAATGTTAATGTATACATATATTAACAAATGCAACCTTGTTGTAAATTGTTACCGGAAATGTTATATCGCCAATTACAGTGTGTGCAGGCACTTTTTCTATTTGTTCTTGATTGTTTGACGTTTGATGGTCTTAAAATGATGTTCTATTAATGCCAGAGGTTTAAGGAACTTAGTCAAAAGAAAATATTTTTTTCTTTTTTTGCAAAGAATGCAAAAGTGATTTCATTTTTATTCAAGAGACACATTCGTGCCCTGAGGATTTTAATTTTTGGAAGAACCATTGGGGTGCTCAGACATGGTGAAAAAAGATAAAAGAAGTCACGTTTAAAATATTATACTCTTGTAATAGCAGGCTCCATTAGTATATTCAAAATATTGAGAAGAAATGCAGTTTCTGTGACATAGAAGAGACAATTGTTCATCTTTTTTAGTGAATGTCTTTGTGTTAAATCCTTTTGGAACAAGCTATGTACCAGAAAAAAACAAATTTTCAAAATATGTATAAACACTTATAATATTATTTTCTTTATAACAAGGCAAATTCTTGTATCCAGTACATTGTTAATCTCTTTATTATACTTGGTAAATGTTTTATACATAAATGCAATTATTTGGGTAAGAATCCGCTTTTGTCACTTTTACTGGTAGACTATAACTTCAATGTTTTGTCCTTGATGGGCATAAAAAAACCAAAAAAAAATCCTTGAAAAGTAAAAAAACGCTTTCATTGTATTTGTATACCTTATATAGATTTTTTTTTTATATATAATTTTTTTCTCCCTCTGACTTTTGTTTTTTTATTTTAGAATTATTGTATTTATTATGCCTTTTTTTAATACTGTTCTTGTTGTTCTGTACTTGTTGACACAATTTCATGTAAGACGTTTGACATCAATAAATAAATAAAATAACAGTGTGTGCGTGCTGTCCGTATATCACCAGCGTTGGGGTTAGGAAGGGCTGTAAATTATACTGTTAGCTTTCAGATTATTTCGAAATATGATATATTGACTCAGTGGGGAATAAACATCGTTTTGACATGGCAACATCCATAGTCAAGCAGCTAAATCACTGCAGAGAGTTTTACAGGGATTGTCTTTGTGTTGCTGATAAACCATTAAATAGTAGGCTATATAAATCTGTTGAAGTTTAAAATTCAGTGTTACCTCTGCTAGGCTTTTCCCATACAATGTAACCTACTTTACTGTGGTAACAAAAGTGTCCACTAGATATCACTACAGTTTTGTAAAAGACACTGATTGTGTTTTTCAATTCGTGGGAAATAAAAGAATCGTGCGAGATTTGTGTTTCAATTTCAAACGAAACGACTCTGAACTTGCCAACGTAATACTGATATTGCCATTGCATATTGCATGACATATACAGTATATTGCATTCAAGAGAATGAAGCCAACATTTAAGGACCATTTTAAACTTTTTTTAGGACACTTTCTAGAGGCAATTTTCTCTTATTTATTTCCAGTGCTCATTACCATAACACCCCCGGACATTTTACTTTTACTATTCCATTATTTTCAATGACGACTCTTTTTTCTTAAATTTTCTGTGAAAATGAACAGTACCAAGTGAGTCCTACTATGATGTACAGTATTAAAACTGTAATGGTAATGAGATAAACATGATGATAATCAAAGGCATAATTTACGGGAGGGACATGTCCCTACCACTTTTTTTTTGGGGGGGGGGTCACACAACACTTCGCGCTCCATTCAAACGCATTAGACAGCAGCAGACTGGAAACGCAAGCTCGTGCAAATAAATGTAGTACTTTTCCTTATGAAAATCGAGTTTTCATGGCAAATTTGCCGCAAAATCGCCACTGATTATTGTCACATGCAAATGAAATTTGTGGCAAACTTGCGGCAAATTGTCCATTGTTGCTAAAGGTTTGCTGGAGGTTTACCACTACCGTTGAAGAGCTGCAAATTCTGGCAAACACTTGTGGTGAATCAAAAGCTCATTTGCATGTGCAAATAACAAGTATCAAATATGGGGCAGATTGCGGCTAGTTTAGGATTGTTTTTTCTCCCCAATTTGGAATGCCCAATGCGTCCTCATGGTGGTGTAGTGACTCACCTCAATCCGGGTTTGATCAGTTGCATCCATGTCTGAGACCGTCAATCCACACAATTTATCACGTGGCTTGTTGACCATGCGTATGCAGGGTTGGGAGGGTTACTTTTTAAATGTATTCCACTACAGATTACAGAATACATGCTGTAAAATGTAATTTTTAACGTATTCCGTTACATTACTCAAGGTCAGTAACTTATTCTAAATACTTTGGATTACTTCTTCAGCACTGGTAGATTTTTCACTTAATTTGTCTATAAAACCTCTTGTCAAAGTACAGTAAAACAAAATACACATGCTAAAAATACATTCTCTGAAAAACCGAAATATCTTATGCAGTGTTGTTTCTAAAACAATCAGCGAGTAAAGACACCGACTTCCACCCCTGGAGTCATGAGTTCGAATCCCTGGGTGTGTTGAGTGACTCCAGCCAGGTCTCCTAAGTATCCAAATTGGCCCGGTTGCTAGGGAGGTTATAGTCACATGGGGTAACCTCATTGTTGTTGTTATAATGTGGTTCTCACTCTTGGTGGAGTGTGTGGGGAGCTGTGCATGTATGCTGTGGAGAATAGCGTGAACCTCCACACGTGATAACTCTCGGCATGTAACATGCTCAACAAACCACGTGATAAAATGTGCAGATTGACGGTTTCAGACATGGAGGCAACTGAGATTCATCCTCCTCCACTCAGATTGAGGTGCCACTACGCCACCACGAGGATGCATTGGGAATTGCACTAATATCAAAGGTCTTGCTTGGAAAAAAAGAAATTATGATCCAATGTGAATTTTCTTGATAAAAAATATGAACGTGTCTGGTAACATGTGCATGTAAAATGACTAGAAATAGCATTTTAGTTTAGTGTAAAGCTGACAATTTACACAAGGTTTATGTCTATTTCTTCTGCTCCAAACTTACTTCAAACTTACTTCTCTGTCTGCTCGTATGAATGTAACGCATCATAAGAAAGTGTTTCACTGCTGTTCAAAGGCACTTTGGATCGCATAATTTATGTAGAAATGGGACTAAATATTAAATGAAACAAATGACAATGAAATGCAAAGTAATCTCTTCAGTAATCAAAAAACATTTTGAATGTAACTGTATTCTAATTACCAATAATTTCAGTTGTAAATGTAGTGGAATACAGTTACTTATATTTTGTATTTTAAATACATAATCCCACAACATTTATTTTGTTACTCCCCAACCCTGCCCACATGGAGGCTTCACACACTCGCCACATCGAGAGTGAACCACATTATAGTAACCACGAGAAGGTTACCCCATGTGACTCTACCCTTCCTAGCAACCGGGCCAATTTGATTGCTTAGGAGACCTGACTGGAGTCACTCAGCATGACCTGGATTCGAACTCCCGACTCCAGGGGTGGTTGTCAGTGTATTTTCTCACTGAGCTACCCAGGCCTCCAGTTTAGAATTTTTGTAAGGTACGCTGCATACCAAAGTTCAAGCTTGGTTAACTCTGAACTATGACTTCGTGTGACAAGAGGACCGATAGGACACTGAAAGGTCACATGCTAAACTAACGGCTCAATTAAAAGGATACATATTCAAAGCTGTGAGATGTATTGTTGAAGGAATGTTTGTAGACAATATATTTTTATTCATATATTATTTGGTTTTGTTATGTATTATTTACTTACACCAGATGCATGACATCATATCCTGGTCCATCTAGTCTATTGTGACTGCCCTTTTAGCCAATTTTGTCTTCATACGTAAATGTTTAGTGCAAAATAAGCATCTTCATTTCTTGAGCAGGAGTGTCCATTTTGCTCATGTGTGATATAAGTGACGACCCAGTGCTGGAGTTATCATGAGAGCTCGTTGCGGCTGTTATAAATGGTGCTGTACAGCTGTTCAGCTGTACGTACAGATGAACTTTCGATTTACTAAAATATAACGTTATATTAAAGTTTATTTTGATATTGTAATAAAAAAGACCAGGACATTTTCCATACAGATTTCTTGAGAGTCACCCCATATTTAGATGTACGAGACCACTTTATTTATGCTCTCTTTGAAACCCTAATGAAGAGTCACAACGCTGTCTAGGAACTTAATTTCTAACAGCTACATTTCCTCCCTTCCTTTATAGATCACAGAGTTTGAAGAATGCTTAACTCTAATTCAGCATGATTTTTGAAATCAACAAGAAAATGTTGAGGTAAGTTGTTAACTCCATGAGATTACCATACATAAAATGTAGACATTTACAGCAACAAAAAAAAATGATGAAAGAGTATATTTTTGCATAGTAGATCTTGCATTTTAGTATTAAAATCTGTAATTGTGATGCATTATAATTGATCACCAGCTTTATCAATATCTTTTTCTAAATGGCACTATTAAATATAATGTGACTCAGCGCAAACAATGTCATCCAATAAGCATCCATGAGTTCGTTTGCATTTGATAGCAGGACAATAGCTGATTTGCATTTGGCTACATAGATCATAGTCATTTCCGGGTTGACATTTGCCGGGAAAGTGTTACAAGTGGACATAATCCTTTGAAGCTTACTGACACATTACATCAGTCATTACTCAGCAAAGTCACGTACACCGGATATCACCTGTATGTGACCTCCCAGACAGTTAAGTACAGAGACTTACTCATTCTCTAACTAACAATGATGACTGAAGGATCTGAAATAGATTTTATCCTATGTAATAAAGAACAGATATTGTATGCACTTAGAATGCCCGTTGCTTGATGTCACAAATTCCTTCTGCACATATGGTACTGACAGTTTTGTGCTATACATAGTAACAACAAACATACATTAGTTGTTTAAGAAAGAATTTAAGTGCAGCTGTTCTGCTGTAGATGAACTTTGTTCCTTAGATGATTAAGAAAGACTGAGCTTTAAAATGTTTTTAAATCCCTCCGGTTCATTCCTAATACAATACCCTCATTAGTGCAGACAGTGGCAGCAGGGAGTTAAACCTCTTTAACTCGAGTGAATATTTAAGCTTTTCATACCAGGCTGTTATTAAGTAATTAAGCACATGCATTCCCTGTTTGCATATATGAGGATATTGAATACAATAAAGGATCTCTGAATAAATGCTGATGCATTATCTCAGGACAAGTTTGTATATAACAGCCGTTTTGTGGAACTGCACTTGCTTTGCACAGACATGCAAGAAGTGGATTGTTCATGCATTTGACGAGATGCTCAAAAAGAAAACAAATATATGTATACCACAAAAATGATTGTCCTAACATATAATTGTCTTGTTTTCCAGTAAAAAATATTTAAAAGATAAATTTACCCGTACAGCAACACTGCATTAGCTAGACTTGTTTCAGAGACTGTATCTTTAAAATAACTGTATTTTTTCCTACTGTACTGGCAGATTTTGTTGCTTCTCAGTCTTGTTTAAAGGATTTATTATATTATTATTTTTTCCAGGAAAACAAAAACTTTTTGCCGTGTAAGTTGATTTATTGTCACATTAATGACAATAAGGGGCCCCAAAAAAGTGCATACAAACACATTGAAAAAATAAAGTACATTTTTGGCTAGTACATTTTTGTTTTACTGCCAGACTTTTGACAATAAGTTTATTATAATGATATTTATAATGATTATAAATATTCCCAAGATTGGAACCTAACAAAAAAAATAGAATTCCACATCTAATATTTAAGTGCTAATTTGTTAAAAATTTGTTAATATATATATATATATATATATATATATATATATATATATATATATATATATATATATATACACACGGATGAGCCAAAACATTATGAACACTCATGGGTGAAGCAAATAACGTTGATCATCTCCTAACAAGGCCATATATCAAGGTCTGGTAGATTAGATGGTAAGCGAACAGTCAGTACTTGTAGTCAACGTGTCGTTCACATGGACGTCGATTTGACACGTGCCACCTACCTAAACATCGTTGCAGACCAGGTACAGACAGACAGATAGGCCACTGCCATCAGTGGTATTCCCTGATGGTAGTAGTCTCTTTCAAAATGATAATGTGTCCTGCCAAACTGCACACATTGTTTGGGAATGGTTTGAAGATCATGATGAAGAGATCAAGGTGTCTCAATCTGAGACACCAAGATCTCAGTCCAATTGAGCAAGTAGTCCGATCCACGGCAGCTCTACCTTGCAACTTACAGGACTTGAAGGATTTGCTGCTAATGTCTTGGAGCCAGAACCCACAGGACAAAAATATGCAAAACTCAATATATATATGAATATATTCAACACTTTATTCAATACCCCCCCCCCCCCCCCCCCCCAAATTATCACTATGTATATAGTGATAATTTGTACTACTTACAAGTATTTACACTGAGTTTATATGGATATGAGGAACACATGCATATCAGTTGTACTGTCTCTTTAAGAAAAGCGGCAGATTAGCAAGTGTCTCAAAAATGATTTGGTTTGAGTGAATTCTTTACCTCTCAGCTAAGTGTGATTACAATCATTTTTTCTTTATACTTTTTGTCCAACATCTGATTATAAATAACTGAAAGGGTATTTAAAGAGTCATAATTCAATGAAAATAGATTGCGTGGATAACATCTTTGGATGCACATTACATGGAACAAGTCTAACCAAACTTTTACTCTCATATTAACATGCATACACTAATATTTATTGTACAATTTCTCACATTCAAATCCGCAAGCTCTCGAGTTTTGCAACACATTTATCTTCATATAAGTTTGTAAAAACTTGCGGTAAAATGGAGAATGTTGTGAAATCAGTTGGTGGAAAAGTTTACCCTGAAATCAGAGCTGACCTAATAAAATGTAATGTAAATGTAACTATGGCATGTCACGGCTCAACTAAAGCAATGGTGACTTTCGTGATTACTCCGTAACCCACTGCAGCCAAAGAGGATCAATTTCATTTAAATCCAAAGATCTCATGCAAAACAACACGCAGTGAAAGGATCTCGGTGCTAAACTTATTCATCACTTCACAACTCAATCACTGGTGAGTGAAATCTGAAAATTTTCTAACCAGTGGCTAATAACAGACATTTTTAATCGGCTAGCATTAAATGTGGTCGCACATGTGAGTGATTTAATCACATTGTAGAAGACTGTACTGTATATCATCTCATACTGCATGCTGCAGTGTTATGCATAGCGTTTGTTGCAGACACATGCAATTTACGGTGCAATATGTGTCTTGTAGGTCTGTGCTCTTCCTTTATGAGTCTGCTGAGAGAGAGGGGGGGGGGGATTCTGCTGAACTGGATGCAGTCTCCATGGCAACATCGCTCTCTCATGCAATCCAATCAAGGGACCTGATTGGGCCCTGCCCACCCCCCTCAGTGTGTATGTAGTTGTTGCTTTTATTAGCTAAGCCATGCCCCTTTAAATAAACCCCTCCCCATATGATTTTTCTCTCCACCCATTCTGACACATAGGTTGGCATTTAGGGATACTGGTTCAAAGGACTGTGAGTTTCTTGTACAAGATCTCCAGCAGTGTTTCCCCTTCAGTTGACAGCTATTTTTAGCTTGTCTTGTAAGGCTGATGTCATTTTAGTGACCCCTGCCACCCGGCTCCTGTAAACTGGATTATTATTGTTCAGTTCTGCTCTGTTTGGTCTTGTGATATGTTTTTTTTTTTTGCATACACAGTTGTGGCTGGTCTCACTTTTTATGCTGCCTTAGTCAATTATCTTTAGTAGCTCTCATGCAATTACTTTGTAATTAAATATCGTGTTTCCCCTGATCTTTCTCCTATTATTGTGTTTCATCCTATCACTTCTTCTTAGAATCTATTTTTCCCAATTTTGAATGCAATTAAGCCCTCCTTCTCCAATGCCGGGAGAAACCAACAAAAGAGCTTTTCAGAGTGATACCCATGTGCCTAGGTCTGTCAACGGGGCTTAGAAACTAATCTTAAAAAAGTAAAACAAGAAAAGTAACACTTCAATATATGGTTCTATTAACATAGTGTTGCACAGTATCATATACAGTATACCAGTGCCATAGTACTACCACAGACTCAAGCTTCATAACACTGGCAGTACCACAGTGTTTTTTTTATTTTTATTATTACATTCATTTTCATAAATTTAGAGTTAAATTGGGGTGAAACAGCATTCCAGCACTTCCAATTCAAAAAAGAAAAAAGGTGTTAGTGTTCCCCTCCTCAAAAATGCCAATTTATCCCCTTTTTGTAGACTATGTTCGTACGTATGCTTATGCAGTGAGATGCTCAAAAGAGCAAGCCAAGAGACAGACAAGACACAACCATCCAAGACTTCCACCTAAGGGGCTGTTTACTCCAAACACGTACATCTTTTTCAATTAAAGCATGTGCATGATATTCCTGACCATTGCACCATGTTCAACCATTAAAATGCGTCTCGAGGTACCCACATTGTGTTTTATAAGTTGCACTGCCTCTGTATTAACCCAACAATTCAAGTCTGAATGGCCCATAAGTCATCATCAGTGCTTGGCAAACATTCTCATTCTCATACTCATTTAAGCGTTGAATGTGCATTTTTATCTTCAAATCAAAAATGTTCATATTTAAATTTAAAAGCCTTATATGTGCCCACAGTAAAGCTTCCATAAACCAGTTTGAACACACATGATATGGGGCTGTGCCTCTAAAACTAGTGAACTGCCTACCTAGACAGCATTTTTGGATTTCAAACTTGCCTATAATGCTCAAAAATGCTTTCTAGGTAGTGCAGCTTACTAGAATTGGAGAGTCAGTTGAGGAGCAGTCATTTATTTACTTGCTTAGATTTAGATTCAACTCTCTGCAGGACCAGACATCACAGTGTTGATCTCAAAGTGAATTCTGAAACAGGACGTTGACTTTTCTTTAGCTAAAGTCTGTCTGTGCTGACCTAAATTTGAGTCACTGCCCCCAGTGGCTGACACAGGAAGTGTTTTTGAATGTAAGGCATATGTGAGCTCCAGTTTCCAGGTAAAACACCTGCTGAGGAGTGCCAAAAGCAAGTTGTAAGGATAGTTGTTTTTAGCTGTAAATGATGTAATACAGTTAAGAGGAATGCATATTTTATTAACTCTACCCCCAACCCTAAACCTAGCTGTCAGTGGTGGAAAATGGGTTTTTAGTGGGTAAATGGATTCTTAGACTCATGAGTATATGAACCCGATTACTTCCTGGTTCCTACGCAGGGTGAGAACCTGGGAAAATGGAACCTCAGAATTGTGCTAGTCACTGAGTATACAAACACGGTTACTTCTGGATAATACGTGGGATAAGAACTTGGGTCTCCTATCCTGACACAATGCACTTCTTAAAATGCCGGTACTGGTGCTAAAATGTCTGATGGGAGATGGTGCTTGTCAATAACTCGCCATTATGTGGTCAATGTCAGGGTACTGGAACATTCAGAAGCAATATTCCGGTTTCCACAGTCAGGAAAAACCTGGTAATATTACAGGATTTTAAAATAAATGGAAAAGTCTTGGAAATTAATAAAATCTTAAAGGGCCATTAAAAAAAATGGAAAATTTGATAGTAAATATACATTTTTCTAGTTATGCTCAGCTAAATCATCAGTCTCATCCGAAGGAAATTCATCAGTCAAAAGCTGTGGGAACCAACCCAGTCTCATGACAAGTCGTAATTATAGTATGAGATGGTGAAATCGTTTTTGGCTTGTACAAAAACTGATTACATTTACTCCCATAGAGAAAAAACAACAACAACCCAACAAGCCATGTTTTTATGATTTCCCTAAGTTTAACACCTAACCCAAAAGTATTCACCTTACCCAAAGTGTTGGATAGTAGGCAAGCTAAAATTTGATGCCTGTATCATTGATCATGAATTTCTGTTTGTTGACTGATTGGTCTGTAAGTTATTAAAAGTCTTACCTTTTCTTATGAGCCATGTCACACAATATCTTACAATTTCACTATCTCATACAAGTTGTCATCAGACTGTTGATTGAAACCCTGTCTCTGATTTAAATTCCTTAGGACATTTCCAATAGATAGTCCCAGACCAAATCAAAAGGAAGTATTGCTTCTAGTGTGATGCTTCCTTTTGCCTTATTTTTTATTTGTAAGGGCATTCAGGGTCTATGTTTCATTGCCAGCTCTCACAGAGAAAAAGTAGAGAATCTTCTGTATCTAAAGGATGTGTCCTCTCCATCTCTTTTCCATTTTCCTGTTGCCTTGCATCTTCACTCAGAGCATTGGCTAGCCTCATCCCTACCTCTCTTCCTTTCAGCCAATACCCTTCCACTATCTCCCCTTCCCCTCCCTTATATAAGTCTCTCTGCCTCTCTCTCACTCACACACGCATTATATGCCCTCGCTTGCTCACGCCCTGCCACTTGAATCTTCTCTGCTTTTTCTTGTCTGCTTTCTGGATTGCTCGTTTTAACTCGCTGTTTCTTCTTCTTTGGGATGAGGGGCTGTAAGGTTGGATGTGCTTGGATGCTTCGCTGAGACCTGTCTGTCTCTTTCTCTTCCCTTTATATCCCTCTCTGTCGACTGCAAGAACTCACGTGAGTATGGCAATGGGGAGCTCCCACTTTCCGCTCCTTTACTGCAGTCTGCAACCTTTTCTTCAATAACCTCTCTATCCATCCATCTTTCTTGCTCTCTGTTGTGGATTTGATCATACACTCATTTCAGTAGCTTTAAGAAGGACTGTGATTAATAATTTACTGCAGTGTCTGGCCTCTCCCTTTCAGTCAGCTGGGTTTTTCTGATACACACACGCATGCAGGAACACACATGAGTGAATCGAAAGCCATGCAGATAGATAATAACAAATATCACCATGCTTGCCTTTTGCCACTTATGTAAAACAACAGTGCATGAACATAAGGTAAATGTGTATCATGTGGATGTGCACGTAGGTGAGTATGTGTGTGTGTGTGTGTGTGTGTGTGTGTATGTACAAGAATGTTATCTGTCTCAATTAAAAGGCATGTGGGATCAGTGTTTTTCTGTGTCTCTCCCTGATATCACCAGCTTTGCTTTCTGTAATTTGTAATAATATGGGCGCATCTTGCAGGATGGCATTTTGATGGTGTTAATTGAATTGGACTGCTTCCACTGGAATATTTGCATGTTAATTGTTGTATCTGGATTATATCTGTCAAACATGAACTAAGACAAAAAAAAAACACAAAAAAAAACTATATTAAGATTCTTTCTGTGCATTACCTTGACAAAACAGTGTGCATTCATGAAAAGTGTACTATATTAGGAGAATATGCCGTTAATAGCTGGGTTTTGTTTGGAATGATATCACAGTGGCTTCCTGTCTCTTGGCAATGGTATGAACTGTCTGTAGACAGAAGATGTGAGATACATCTTAATGATGCAGCAATTGATCACAGTGAGTTCTATGAAATCCCTTAGAAACACCTCCTAATGGAGATATTCAAGAACAAAACAATTATTGGTTTTTATATATTGCTCTCTTTGCTATGGTGAAGTTATGTGTGCGATCTTTCATGTAAAATCTTTCTTTAACATTACTAAAATACAGCTGTCGATGGGCTATATTTATACGGGAAGCTTATAGATCTCCAGAGGAAAAGTTTATTGCTTGGAGTTTGCTCTGTTATAACTCGAGACTTAATGGAGTTGTCTCGAATGTTTCTTTTATAATTCCTTATAGGAGAAATAAAAATAGACACAAATGAGACAATTCTTGACATGCAGTAAATTAGATTATGCTGTAACATGAATGTGTATATCATAGCTTGTATTATTTGTTTTTTGAAGCATTTTATGGGAAATGTTTGAGTTTGTATTGGAACTATTCAAATTTAAATAATACTTTCATATTTAATTGACTTTTGACATATTTATCCAATGTTATCTTGTCCTACTCATTGAATAGAATAGAATAGAATAGAATAGAATAGAATAGAATAGAATGTTTTTAGAAACAATTTAAAATAAGGTTCTATAGATTAGTACGTTAATAGGTTCTATTAGTAAATGGATTGGGAATCATGAACTAACAATGAACCATATTTAAAGGAATATTCAGGTTTCAATACAAGTTAAGCTCAATTGGCAGCATTTGATGCATAATATTAATTACCAATTACCACTTGCCACTCCTTTTCTTTATATATATATATATATATATATATATATATATATATATATATATATATATATATATATATATATTTATATATATATATATATATATATATATAAAATAGGGTTCCAGTTAGGCACTTACAATTGAAACGTTAAAAAACTTTTTCAAAAGTATATCCACAAGACATGAACAATATGTGTGTTATCAGGATTTTAGTGTGATTAAATCACTTATTAACCTTTTCTGTGTAAAGTTATAGCCAATTTTATAACTTCATTGCCATGACGATGTAATGTCAAAAAAACCTATATTGACCAATTAAACAAATTTACAACTCAAATAGTACAAGTTTTAACAGAAGTATTACTATAAATTATTTTATAAAATTAGAAGATTCACATTTCTGTCTTTAAACCTTACGAATATTGGCCCCATTCTCTTCCATTGTGTGTCTGACTGTAACCTTGATTCATGCTTTTTTTGTGGTAATGAACATTATGCAACAAATGCAGTAAATTGAGCTTAACTTATATTGATACCATAATGAGCTTTATTGAGAGCAGAAACGGTTGTTAAAAACAAAAGTAGTAAAATAGCGCCCTCAACTGACAACTGTTATGAACAACATTGCATAAAAATGGCAGTAAGTCTTAATTATTCACAGCAACTACAATACTATTAGAACATGCAAAATGATTGACAAATATGAGATTGCAAGAAGAAAATAGGATTTCTTAATAATAATGAGGCAGAGGCTATTTGCACTAAGTGTAAATACATCATCTGTGCACTTAGTGCAAATAGTGTTAGACAGATACTATTTACACCCCTAATTAAATACTAACAGTGCGTCACTGCAGTGTGTTTATTTATAGTCCCACAGACACCCTACACCAGCCTCTACCCCTAAACCTTATCACTTACAAAAATGAATCATGGTTTTAATACAGTAACCATAGTATCACCATGGTATTTTATAATAACCTCTAAAACATGGTTATACTACTAACACCATATTACTGTTACATTAAAACTATGGTTTCTGCCAAAAAACATATTAGTTTTACCCGGATCATTCTGAACTTCATCGTGACCAATTCACTGCAAGGAAATCAACCTTTATATTCATTTTCATTTATTATTATAAATATTATTAAATAAAAATATTAAGAATTGAGACTGGAAACAGGATGTGGAAAACTGGATCAAAAGCAAGACTAGAACCCAGATCATCCACATAGAAAAATCACATCCACACCTTTTTATCACACTAAGCCATTGGAATAACACTCAAGAGGTAGTTTGTCTTTTTCCACAAGACTAATTCAGTGTCAATGTGTGGCAGGTATATAAACCTAGTGAAAATAGTCACTCAGTGATGATAATAATAATGTTATATTACTGATATTTTTTACGTTTTTAATGCTCTCCATCATTAATACACTGATCTACGAGTGTAAAAAGACGAAAGCATTATAACAGAATGAGCATGAGCGAGAACTTGACGAGAGAGGGATCCATTCTAGACACGACCACAATTTTTGAATTATGAAAATGAAAGCAACGCAGGTTGGTGTTTGCGGCAGGGGCGCTACGGCAGATGGAGATCATTGAATAAAAGGCTTGGATTTGGGTCTATTACTCAAACAATTCTATCTGAAGATTTGGATTATAGCGAACAAATTAAATGGATTACTTTTATTATTGTTTTATGGCGCTTTTGTGGTTTAATTTTATAATATTTTGGCATATTCTGTAAACTCTTTTTGTGTCCCCTGGCAAATTAAATGCAAACAAAATTCTAATTAAAACCTTAATGAATGATTAAAGGAGTACAGTTTTTTTTTATTTAAGGTTTAGTCTTGGTTAAAGTGATATAATCCTTAAAAACATTGAATGAGGCAGCAGAAATCACATTGAACTGAATTGAACTGTTAAAATGTCATATTATGTCAACTACGTTAAATAAATATGAAATGATCTAACTGATTACAAATGCAATGGAAATAACTGATTAATTCCATGAATTCAATATTAAATTATTCAAACAGTACATGTAAACATTCGTAAGTTTCTAAGGGTTTTAATTCGTAAAATGATGACGTTTAGATGTTGTAGATACGTCAGTATTGTACGTTTCGTGTCTGTGCAAACGTAAGACAGTGTTTGTTTGCTAGTAACAAACTTTATGTAAGAATACATATGCATTCTCATGAGATCACGTTGGATAGGACATGAGAGCAACAGTTCAAGCGGCACCCTCGCGACATTGAGGCATTCAAGCGAAACGTTTTTATCTAAAAACATGCGATAGAGACAACAGAACACAACACAGCTGCACACAAAATAGAACAGCACTTACTAAACATGTCTGAAGAGTTTGTAGCCAAAGAATTGATGCATTTCTATGCCCAGCCTTTTTTTTTTTTAATGGAGCACTTGGAAATCAAACAGAAACATAGATAAGGTACAGGCAGCCACAGTCACACTGTAACAGCAAACAACTCAAGATAAAAGCTATCTTTGCTGTGTTAATCAGAGTTTTTAACCAAACTAGTCATGACAAGCGATGGTACATTCTATCGATTGCTTGTTTTCTATTTTCGGCATCGCATGGGTAACTCCATCCACTGTGAACTGGCACCGCTAGCGCTGAGACAGACCTATTTTTAGATAAACAAATAAGCTTGAAGAGGAGGTCACCATAAACTGCCATTATGACATCACTGAGCACAGATATTTGTTCACAAATTCTCCCTTTTTGTTAAGAAAAAGAAAGAAAGTCATACAGGGTTCTAACAGCACAGGATTGCGTAAACAATGACTGAATTTTCATTTTTGAGTGAACTATCACTTTAATGTAGTTAACTGCTGTCAACGAATACAACCTTATTGTAAAGTGTTAACAAAATATGTTTTACAAGTTTGACTCTAAATTTGTAACCTTGATTTATACTGAAAGGTCAAAGGGGGTCACAAACGGCATTTGACGTCCTTTCTTTGGAGTTACTTTTATAGAGATTATGATGTATGAAAAGGCATTGAGATTGAACTCAGCTGACAGATGTCTCTGCTTTAGTGTATTGACATGAACTAACTGTCTATAGGCATTGTTTGTATACGTGTGTGTATTCATGTGTGTGCATATGTGCGTGTGTGTGTGTGTGCTTTTGCTCAATGGATTACATTAAAGACCATCGCCAGTAACATACAACTGTTATTGTTATAGTTAAGGCTGCCTTGGTGGCCATTACTCTGCTAAACCTTCCTCTGCAGGATATCCTTTATGTGATTTTGTTTGTGTGTGCATGAAATCACATGTGATAAGAATTGTAACTTTGATGTCATCGTTACTACAGTAAGTCAATAGAACCAGTTTAGCCAATTTCTCCCCATTTATAAAGACGTAAGCAGTCATTCAAGTTGAAGTCATTCAAACACATGTAACCACACCTACTCACAAACAAACGTGAACCGTTCTGATGTGACATTCATGATCATAATTCAAACACTATAACCAGTTTCTGTTTTAAAGCCTTTGGAGGTTGTTGCCTCTACTTGCAGCTCTATAATCCTCACAATCTATAATCCTCACAAATCACAATCTTTGTTCGTATGCAAAGAAAATCTTTTGATCCAGTGTTGCATTGACACAATCATTTGGTGGTTGTTTTATTAGCTTGTTTTAATGTTTTTTTACATCACTGTCACACTATTGTTATCAGTGTTTATCACCCAGCTGTCAACATTAAAACGTCTCTGCGCATTCAAGCCTATAATAAAATATCGGTGATATGCCTATTGGCTATGTGATCACACTGGCGTTGAACAAAAATATATAACACAGTTTAGTGAGCAGAAGTTGTCCTCAGAACTAACAGTTTGATTGACAGGGAGTAAATGGATCACTGTCTGAACTTGTTAGCTAAAAATCGGACCTCTTTAGCCTGAGGATGGAAGTATATATGCTATTTACAACATTCTATCCTGTGAATTCTGTGGTATACTGTTAGTTTTGATTTGTATGTTTGTTTGTATGCCTATTTTATCATTTTGCCAACACAGTTAAGGAAATTTGCCTCCCATTTGTAAGGAAAATTAAATGAGTGCAGTTTGTGGGTTCATTTACACACAAACAGAACAGTTCCTTGTAAAATGTTAAACTTATTTAACTGTTGGTAGAACTACTTTCTAAGGCCACATCCACACTAATCTGTTTTCAGTTTCCTTAAATCACAGTGTGCGATATTGGAGAGCGTTTTCAAAATCTCAGTTTTCGGTGGTGGATGAGAGGCGTTAACGTAGTAAAATCAATGCTTTTTAGATGAAAACGTTGACACGCCTTAAGCCGTGGTAGTCAAATAGTTTTGCTTTAGGACCCAGATATTAAATTTGGATAAAAATGGTAAACCAGCAAATTAATGTAGGGCAAAGTAC
Organism: Moxostoma hubbsi; assembly: GCA_032164185.1. Lineage (NCBI taxonomy): Eukaryota > Metazoa > Chordata > Actinopteri > Cypriniformes > Catostomidae > Moxostoma > Moxostoma hubbsi. The sequence goes on from JAVLUX010000038.1 coordinate 17,378,215, forward strand.
AGTTTAGTTTGATGCTCAACGTCAACAACAAACTGAAGATAAGGAGAGCATTTTCTCCTCCCTTTAAAAAGTTTATAAAGGTTTCAACAAAACTTTTATACTGGCTATTTATGATTATATAAGTTGCTTTTTAATGTTTACATTTATCATTGTTTTTCTCTACTGTCCATATCAGTACAGACCTGCGACCCATTTTGGATCTTGACCCACTAGTTTTAAAAGGACCCGAGAGACCTGTCTGTTTGAAACAGCTGACAGTGAATGTCATTGTTCACTTGAAACAGGAATGCAAGACACCAAGCCACTGCTGCATAAAAGAACCCAAGTGTGTGTGTGTGTGTGTGTGTGTGTGTGTGTGTGTGTGTGTGTGTGTGTGTGTGTGTGTGTGTTCACATGCATGAATATGTGTGTGTGGGTTTGATGTGATCAAACATGCTGTAATGGGATAATACAAGCATTACAGGCACATCCTCTGCAAAACAATCATTTTTAATGCATTCTCAAGTCACCATACTTTGATGCCTTTCAGATGGGCTGTAGGAGGTATGTTTTGAATCTAAATGATTCTCCATAGATTGAGAACATCAGAGTGTTGTAATTTCTGTCTACGTCTATTTTGGTTTGGTTACAGACACTATTGACTATTGTTTGTGGATTATGAAGCTGCTGAGAGAGAGAGAGAGAGAGAGAGAGAGAGAGAGAGAGAGAGAGAAGGAGGAATTAATGAATGGTCAGGAGAGATTGAAATAGTGCTGCTTCATACATGCATGTGCATACTGACAAACTACACTGAAACTTAATGATCATTCCATGTAATGTTTGGATTTAAAGAAACTGATTTTGAAATGGCATTTGCAAACCATTTTACTTCAAAAATGTGACTGTTTTCTGGATAATACAAGATATTCAACAAGAAAATATGTAGGGTGGAACTTGAATTTATCCATTGGGAATTTATTGGATTGTAAAAAGCATAGCATTCTTTAGCAGAATGAAGCCAGACCTGAATGCGAGTTTGCTAAAACAAAGCCTTAAAACCCATTTGGCCATTGGTTTACATTATGCCAATAGTGCGAACAACCTAGGTGACATTGGTGGAAAAGAAAAGCCATTTCAGAGGTAGTAAATATATTCTTTTTTTACGATATCTTTAATACATTAGTCTCCATTACAAATACACTCACTGAGCACTTTACAAGGAACACTATGGTCGTAATAATGTTGAGACTTTTGTGTGTGAAAATCCCAGGAGATCAGCAGTTACAGAAATACTCAAACCAACCCATCTGGCACAATCATGGCATGGTAAAAATAACTGAAATCTATTTTTTACCCATTCTGATGGTTAATGTGAACATTAACTGAAGTTCCTGACACATATCTGCATGATCTTATGCATTGCACTGCTGTCACACGATTGGCTGATTAGATAATCCCATGAATAAGTGTACAGGTGTTCCTAATAAAGTGTTCAGTGTTATGCTATATTATCAGCATAACAATTTTAGTGAAAAGTTGAATAGAAACAATGAATTTCAGAATATGTCAGTATTTGTTATGTCCTTTTGCTTTTACAACATGCATTTGAGCTGGCTTGAATTCCGCAAGTTTGTGCAAAACTTGATGATCCATGTTATCTCTGCATGATTTGAGAATGTTCTAAAGTCCATCTTGTGCGCTTTAAAGGAACCAAGGAAATCTGACCAAGAAATAGTGCAGAATCTTAAATAGTTATTCTTCATTTTATGTAATGTTTTCTTTATTTGACATTTCAAAAGCCTTAAATGTTATTTTCAGGTTTAAATGAGATTTTAAATCCCATATTTCAGTGTAGTGTCAAACTTTTGGAGAAGAGTATAACTGCAGGCCGTGCTCCAAAAAGGGGCGGGAGCTCCAAACGCCAAATTGATATGGAGTCGCTAATCAAACACTTTCCCTAACCCTAACCATGCAAGCTGGCTGCAGGCCAGTAAATGGGTATGAAATCTTCAAAAGAGGGTGGGGATACTTTAGAAGGGTGCAGGTTTACTTGCCATCTCCAAAAGGGGGTATCACTTTAACACACTTTTAGGGTTTGGGAAAGGGTTAGGTTTGGAGCTCCCACCCCTTTTTGGAGGTGAGGTGAGGTGAGGTAATAAAGATGATATGAGATAGATAATATTATATCATAAATATTATTATTTAATCATTCAACACCAGAAGAACTAATACGAGTAAAACCTGGTGGTCATCCTGGCTCTGTGTAGCACCCGTAGCTTTGCATATTCTTCCAAAGGATCCCAATGTTAGGAAAGAGTGACTGAAGTTTAATTTTAGCATTCGTGATCATAGTTTGTCAGGAATGGATTGAAACATGGATCAGTACAAATTATACTGGTCCTGACATCAGACTCACATAAGTATATGTTTGCCATACACTGATGAGCCAAAACATTATGACCACCTGCCTAATATGCTGTTGGTCCTCCGTATGTCATCAAAACAATGCCAACCTACCAAGGCATGGACTCTACAAGACCCCTGAAGGTGTCCTGTTGTATCTGGCACCAAGACATTATCAGCATATCCTTCAAGTCCTGCAGGTTGTTAGGTGGAGCCGCCGTGGATCAGACTTGTTGGTCCAGCACATCCTACAAATACTCAGTCGGATTGAGATCTGGGGAATTCGGAGGCCAGGGCAACACATTGAATCATCATTTTCCTCAAACCATTTCCAAACAATGTGTGCAGTGTGACAGGGCACATTATCCTGTTGAAAGAGGCCACTGCCATCAGGGAATACCATTGTCATGAAGGAGTGTACCTGGTCTGCAACCATGTTTAAGTAGGTGGCATGTGTCTAATTGATGTCCACATGAATGGCCGGACTCAGGGTTTCCCAGCAAAATATTGCCCAGAGCATCACACTCCCTCCACCGGTTTGTCGTCTTCCCACAGAGCGTCCTGGTGCCATCACTTCCCCAGCTAAATGGCACACATGTTCATCGCCATCCAAGTGATGTAAAAGAAAACGGGACTCATCGAACCAGGTGACCTACTTCCACTAATCGAAGGTCGAGTTTCATTGCTCGAGTGCCCATTGTCTGCGCTTTCAACGGTGGACAGGAGTCATCATGGGCACTCTGACCGGTCTGCAACTACGCAGCCCCATATGCAGCAGGGTACGATGCACTATGTGTTGATGCATTCCTCCCATAACCATCATTAAAACTTTCTGTGACTTGTGTCACAGTAGACCTTCTGTCAGTTCGGACCAGATGGGATAGCCTTCATTGCCCTTGCGCATCGATGAGCCTTGGGCACCCAAGAACTTGTCGCTGATTTGTGGTTTGTCCCTCCTCGAAAACCGCACAAGCCTTGCCATTTTTAGAGATGCTCTGACCCAGTCGTCTGGTCATTACAATTTGGCACTTGTCAAAGTCACTCAGGTCTTTACTCCTGCCCATTTCTCCTGCATTCAGCACGTTGACTTTGAGAACTGATAGTTCATTTACCATCTAATGTACCCAGACCTTTATATGTGGCCTTGTTAGGAGAAGATCAACATTATTTGCATCACCTGTGAGTGGTCATAATGTTTTTTCTCATCAGTGTATATATACTTACTCATTTTGCATGCAAAGAGGGACATTTATAAAGATGTCTTAAAGGCACAGCAGCTTAAAACAGCCTATTTTATTGGGTTAGAGACAGGGTGGAAAATTGTCATGAAAAACTACATTATGACCATTTTTGGCATTATAAATCCTTGACTGACATTATAAGTGGACCTCAAGGAATTTTTTTTTTTTTATATGAACCCTTTAACATGGTGGAGCTCTTTTAAACTGCAAAATCTTTGTAATGACCATGAAACAAGTAGAGCAAAATCTCTCTCTCCACATCTTTTTCTCCATCATCTTATGTTTAGTTGTCTCTCCAAACGCTTTCTCTTCCATGCCCCGTGTAGTCCTGAGAGCATTCCGTTGAGTCATGTTTCCTGCTGCAAGAGTACCTCTCCCCATCTGCAATTGCAGTGAAAGGCTGTTTTACATAACTGGACACAGATGCATGAGGGCTCCATCTGACAAGAGTGGACCAGACATACCATCTTATTACACTTAATGTAAAGATGAATTAATGGAGCCATCAGGAAACCTTTAGTAAGCTTCACTGTTTGTGCTGCATTTTAAATGGGAGCACTCATTATTTTCTTGCATAGCTCTATCGACTCACTGCACTAACAAAAGCAAGTACATTTTAGTTAACAACAGATTTTTTTTTATTTTTAATAGTATTATTAATCATAGTGTCCAAATAAGTATAGTTTGAAATTCATCAGTCCTTGAAGATTAATGGATTAATCATCTTCACTGAAGGATTGAAAATGCTGTCCATTTAAGACATATTTTTTTGAAAAATCTATGAAGTTAATTAAAGCATAAACATAGAAGCATGTGTGCCTGTATATTTTAACCACTCCACAGATTTAATATTAGCAAACTATAGTTTTGGCAAGTTGTTTTGGACAATTACTTTGTACATGACATCAGTAATTTTTCCAACAATTGTTTACAGACAGATTGTTTCACCTTTAATTGACTATATCACAATTCCAGTGGGTCAGAAGTTTACATACGCTAAGTTAACTGTGCATTCAAGCAGCATGGAAAATTACTAGAAAATGTTTTTAAGCCTTTAGACAATTAGCTTCTGATTGGATGTGTACCTGTGTATTTATTTTAAGGCCTACCTTCAAACTCAGTGCCTCTTTGCTTGATATCATTGGAAAATCAAAAGAAATCAGCCAAGACCTCTGAAAAAAAAATTGTGGACCTCTGCAAGTGTGGTTCATCCTTGGGAACAATTTCCAAATATCTGAAGGTACCATGTTCATCTGTACAAACAATACAACACAAGTATAAACACCATGGGACCACACAGCCATCATACCACTCAGAAAGGAGACACATTCTGTCTCCTAGAGATTAATGTAGTTTGGTGCGAAAAGTGCAGATCAATCCCAGAACAACAGCAAAGGAACTTGTGACTATGCTGGAGGAAACAGGCAGACAAGTATCTATATCCACAGTAAAACGAGTCCTATTTTCCTATTCATATAAAAGCCAGACTACAGTTTGCAAGTGCATATGGGGACAAAGATCTTACTTTTTAGAAATGTCCTCCGGTCTGATGAAATAAATATTTAACTCTTTGGCTATAATAACCATCGTTATGTTTGGAGGAAAAGGGTGACGCTTGCAAGCCGAAGAACACCATCCCAACTGTGACTCATGGGGGTGGCAGCATCATGTTGTGGGGGTGCTTTGCTGCATGAGGGACTGGTGCACTTCACAAAATAGATGGCATCAAGAGGAAGGAAAATTATGTGTATAAAAGCAACATCTCAAGACATCAGCCAGGAAGTTAAAACTCGGTCGCAAATGGGTCTTTCAAATGGACAATAACCCCAAATATAACTCCAAATTTGTGGCAAAATTGCTTAAGGATAACAACGTTAAGGTATTGGTGTGGCCATCACAAAGCCCTGACTTCAATCCAAGTTCTGTGGGCAGAACTGAAAAAGTGTGTGCGAGCAAGGAGGCCGACAAACCTGACCAGTTCTGTCTGGAGGAATGGGCCAAAATTGTGAGAAGCTTGTGGAAGACTACCCAAAACATTTGACCCAATTTAAAGGCAATGCTACAAATACTAACAAAGTGTATGTAAACTTCTGACTCACTGCGAATGTGATGAAAGAAATAAAAGCTGAAATAAATCATTCTTTCTACTATTATTCTGACATTTCACATTCTTAAAATAAAACAGTGATCCTAACTGAGCTAAGACAGGGAATGTTTTCTACAATTAAATGTTAGGAATTGTGAAAAACTGAGTTTAAATTTGGCTAAGGTGTATGTAAACGTCTGACTTCTACCGCATATAACCATTATACTAAGCAATTGTTTTAAGACTTTGTGTGTCACTCAGTTCGCAAGCAAGCAAAAGCAGAGCAATTTCCAGAGCTAAAACAAGATTAACATTGAATGATCAAAAATGTCAGTTATGTTAAAGTAGTAGTAAAAATAAAAGGCATATTAATAGATGTTTCGATGTAACATCTCATTATGGCAGAAAATAAGAACTTTTTTGTGAAATAACCTCAAACTCAAAATTCTTCATTTTAACTCACTTTAAAGTCCTCACTTTAAAAAGTGCATTTTATAATAGTGACGAGGAGGAGGCCGTAGCCGGGCCGAGAGGATGCATGCCAAGCCATGCCCTCCTCCTCGTCACAAATAGGTACATTTATATACTTGGGTACTTATATTTAGGGGCAAAGTCTATTGATTAAGGTAGGGCAAGTGAAGTGGACTGGCACACTGACTTTGCAATGCAAGTATACACTATATTCAGTCTATTATTAAGATTTATGCATTTTTCAAATTTCAATCAAACTGAAATGATTAATATGTAACCAAACTGTTCATGTTATGAATTAAGCATACTTTGAAAAAAGGATTTAAACATCACATTTATGATTAATTTATAATAATAGATTATTTAAAGATTACTTCAGACTGAAATACACAATTGTTTTCATGGCTTACTGCAATTCAGTGGTGTTTTCTTGCCAAACTAGAGCCATTTTATTTTACTATTATTGTTTATTGTTATTCATAAACCATCACAAACACTAAGAATAAAAAGCTGACATGCAACTCAAATCCTTCCTCTCTCTTTTCCCTGTCCCAACACACCCAATCTGTCAATAGGAATTGCTAATCTCTGAGGCAATTCATGCCTTTGAATGGGTAACATACGACAGCCGATCCCAGTACAGGTTGTGGGAGGAGCTAAGCGTGTGCATTCAGCACCCACCAGTGGCATATTGTAGTGGGCGTGGTTTGGATTTAGCACTCCGCCTATTTGTGATGTCACAACCGTTGCTCGGGTAGAGAGAGACGGAGAGAGCGCGCTAGGACGATTGATATTGCTTTTATCTGGGGAGGTGGGTAATAGACAGTGGAAAAGGGGGATGTTGGGCTTTTGAGATACCAGGCCCTGCTGAAATCTCAAAAACAACAATGGAACCTGCCTGAGAAAGCCCACTTTGCGCGTGTGTAAGTTTGTTCCCTTTCTGTGCCGTTTTGTTGTGCGCAAGTGAATGAACGTGTTTGCATGTTTTTGGACTGCGATTTAAGAATAGATGAATGCTTTTGTTGCGGTCTGCTTTTTCCTTCGTACGACAGCTAGTCAGAGTTGGTCTGAGGTGTAGGAGTGGTTGGACCTGATTTACTAATAGTTTTAGGAGAGCTGCATGTAGTAGGCTGAAAATAAGCACTCGCCTCTCAATTTACCGTCAAAATATGCTGTGAGGGAAATCATGTTGGTTGACCTTTTTTGAGAAGTTGCATTATAGTTCTGGATGTTGTTCTGATGTAAGGAATGTCTGAAGCAGGTTTATGTGCTTTGAGTTTGTATTAAAGGTCTGTTTGTGTGTATACACACGTGCCATGCACACAGCAACGGGTGGGAGTGTATTGTGGGGTAATGTTGTAAGACGCTGCATGAAACAATTGCTCGTTGTTGTTTTTTGTTTTTGAACAACGAAACACGTGCTTGGTTTCTCAACTGTGACTCTGTCTGGGTCAGGGTTGCTGACTGGTGGCGTGACCTGTAAGATCTCGCAATGCTCTTTTTAAGCGGAACAGGTGGATTTAGGCCAACCTTTTACGTTTAGACCAATTCGTGAAGTTTCTATTGTGTTTGTTGACGTTGCATGTATGTCAGGGTTCTCAAAGTCATGAAAACGAAGAGGAAATTTCCAACTCTGGAAAAGGCATGGAAATTAATAAGAGCTTTAAAAATCATGTTGAAGTCTGGAAAGTTCTATAGCAAATATACCTTTTATCTGTTTTTTTCTTCCACTTCGTATTGAACAATATTGTATTGCAGAAATATTATTATTATTATTATTATTAGGCCTATTATTATTTAAAAGTCTAGAAACTATATATATAAAAAAAATAATAATTCTATAAGGAAAACCTGGAAAGTGATTATTATTTTGCATTTATCTAACAGAATATAGAGGCTGACAATAAATTAAAGACCCTTATTTTTCTCTTTTTCGTAAATGTCTTTCAGTGTAAAAAAATAAATAAAAATAATTAATTAGACTAAATATATTATGTACAAGTTCATTCCAAAATGTTCAACTGCTATTGTGTAGACAATAACTATATGATAAAAGGTGATTAAAAATGAGAAATCTTTTAAAAATCTAATTTAAAATACACATGTCATGTTTGTAGAAATGTAGTCTTTGGGGGGCCGGGGAAGCTCCGTGAGTATTGATGCTGACCACATCTGCAGTCGTGAGTTAGAATCCAGGTCATGCTGAGTGACTCCAGCCAGGTCTCCTAAGCAACCAAATTGGCCTGGTTGCTATGGAGGGTATGGGGTTACCTCTTGGTCGCGATTTAGTGGTTTTTGCTCTCAATGGGGCTTGAGGTCATTTATGCGTGGATCGCAGAGTAGGATGAGCCTCCACATGCTGCGTGTCTCCAGTGTCATGCACAACGAGTCACGTGATAAGATGTTTGGATTGACTGTCTCAGAAGTGAAGGCAACTGAGACTTGTCGTCCGCCACCGGGATTGAGGTGAGTAACCGCGCAACCATGAGGACCTAGTAAGTAGTGGTATTGGGCATTCCAAATTGGGAGAAAAGGGAATTAAAAAAAAAAAAGCATATACAAATTTGTGTCCAATTTGGTTTCATACATTTTCTTAAAGGAAAAAAAAAACTTGTGTCTTGTGATTTTTACCATCAAGTAAAAGGTATTCAAATATTTTCCTTGCACCTTGAATACATGAGTGTACACAACGTTTTCAAACACATTTTCAAGTTAAAATTTTTGACGAATATCATAATTTGAGTCAAGAATAGTAAGAAGTTTTTCGTAGGGTTACTCCATTTGACTTTTCGTAATGTCAAAAGTGCTGATATTTTAAACAACTTCACACAGTCATGAGGCTCTTAAGGGGCCCTTTCTGTTTTATGTTTTTTTTGTTAGCACAAAAATCAAAATGGCAATCTAAATGTTAATAACACCATATTTGGATATTTTAATATCTAAAACTGTTTCATATGTTAATCTTTTAAAACAAAATTGTTTTGACATATTTTTTATGAACAATAGGCTAATAAAATATTATTCTGCACTACTCATGCAACATTTATTTTATTATTTCAAGTTCAGCATTTAAAGAGGCATTGACTATTTTTGACGGTGAGCCTAAAGACAGTTACTCAATTTGACATAAAAAAATCTAAATAAACTCCGTAAATGAAAGCATGTTCATTATAGAAGTGTATTCAAGTAATTGTTTTGTGTGAATTGTATTTTTTAATAACTTAATGGATTCAGACAAATAAGTGTCATGTCATTGATCCACTTGCTCACAAATCGTAGTGATGTCAGGTTTGTGAGCGAATCATTCTTTTGAACTGATTCACAAATTCTCTTGAATGATTCCATTAGTGATTCGTTTTGAATTTTAAATGATATAAAGGTTTATCCAGTAATCACAAATGACTTGAAAGTTCTTGTAAATTCAAAAACTGTGGGAACCCTGTCATATGCAATGCGTGTGCAATGCAACAACAGCAGAAAAAGTTTGTGCACAGATGGGTTTCATTTCAGACTCGTCAAGCCTCGGTTTATAAATATGCTTTGCTTATATTATTAGTTGCACGTCGTGCATACATTCGACATGTCTGTTTACTGGCGTGTTTGAGAAGCAGCCCAATCCAGATACCTGCTCTCACCATGTCTGGCTCCTTTTTCTGTGTTGTGCCACAAGAATCCTAGCCATCCGTCGCTGGACGTGACACTTTATTTAGCTAACCCTAGTGAGACATAAGTCTAAATATAGCCTGCATACATCAGCACATCAAATCGGTGAGGGGAGGGGGGGGGGGTTTGGGTGAGAGAAAGTGAGAGAAGAGGATTAGAGAGCGTGGATGAAGTATCAGTGTTGTTTGAAACTCTCCTATTTCCATCACTCAGACTGTTTGTGAGAGCACATGCAGGGCGTGCAGAAGTATCAGGGCTCACATGAACTGTTATTAAAACCGCATTGAGATCAGAGGCACTAGAGTAAACCGAAAGAGAAAGACATTTGCTGTCTTAATTAGACATAATGTGAGCTATTAAGTGAGAAACTGGAACTTTATTAAAGGCAGATTTTTTTTTTTTTTTTTTTTTTTTTTTTTTTTATATATTCTAGATTAAAATGACCGTTCGCTCAAAAAGCAGTTGTCATCATTTACCCAACCTCATGTTGTTCGAAACCAGTAAGGCTTTTTTTTCCCACAAAAGAAGTCATTTTGAAGAATGTCCATGCTGCCTTTTTTCCATATAATGAAAGTATTTAAAAAGGACCCTAAAAAGTTGTCTGTATGATTTGTGTTATATTCCAAGTCTTCTAAAGACATGCAGTAGCGTTTTGTGTGGAAGAGACCATAATTTAAAGGAATAGTTCACCCAAAAATGAAAATACTGTTGTCATTTTCTCACCCTCAAGTTGTTGCAAACCTGTATGACTTTCTTTTAACAGTGGAGAAAAAAAATGTTAGGCAATTTATTACAGACCGAGAGTCTCAGTCACCATTTACTTTCATTATATGGAAAAATAGACGCAATGAAAGTGAATGGTGACTAAGGCTAACATTCTGCCTAACATCTCCTTGTGTTTTGTAGTTTCTCAGAAGACACCTGCTGCCTTACATTAACTGTCATGGTTCTCTTTTTGATTAGTGGTCTGAATTAAAGGGAAAATACTTTTTATTTAATTCAGTAAAGAAATTCACTGCAAAAAAATCCTTAAATCAAGATAAGTTTACTTGATAAGCAACTTATTTATTTAGACTTGCTTTAAGAGAATGTATCTTAGAAGTATATTTTGTATATATGTGTAATTTATTACACTTGTTATACTTCTGTGAGTGCCGTTAAGACAAAATACACTTCTATTCGAGATCTATTCTCTAAATTAATCTAAATATCGTATATGCTGCTTCTAAGGTAAATTAATATTTGAAAATATTTGTATTTTTAATAGTATTCAACATTCTCAGATAACAATTGTTTCTTCTGCAGTATAGCTGCTAAAGTAAATGTACATTGTTTTAAATGAGTGTTAGATATTTTTATTGGAAAACAAGCCAAAACAATATCATAAACAATCATAACAATGAAACCACAATCATAAACATATTTTGTTGTAGTGTATAATGGGGTGAAGACTTCCTCTCTCACTTTTCTGTTCACTTCAGTCCATCTTTAACTCGCACAAAAAAGCTCTCCCTTTAATAAAGCTGTGTATTGCCAATTTTCTTCATGATAAGAAATGCACAGTGACACATATATTATGATTCAATAAGTTGCAAGCCATCACGTTATAATCTAGCTGCATTAAGTGTGTGCACTCAAGGGACGAGCGTCCCCGTGACAGAGTGTGCATCAGCCGGGTGCGGTTTCAATCTCTCCCCCTTAGATCGGAAAACTCGCGCAACTCATAGAAGAGCTGCTGACAACACAGAGAAATGCCAGTTTCGGAGTTTGTAGTTATTTACATGATCCGCTTCAGTATTATTTGAACTTTTAATAAAGCTACAACGCAGGTGTTTCCTTTGAAGATGCTCAACACACAAGTTTTCCTTCAGCGGAGCAGCAGCTCAACAACGCGAGTGCTATTGTATTTAATTATTTTGTATTTTTGTATAATTCCCTCATACTTTGTGATCTACATATGCTGAAGTTGTTTGTAAAGTTTAGAGTGCATCTGGACTGTGATCTGTGTAATTATTCCTCTTATCATTAAGGCACGAGCCGCAGAGCTGCTCTCCTGCGGCATCATTAGAGTTTAATGTTCTCTCATGTTACGTTAAATAAGATCAAACGACTATTCGACAATGAAAATTGTTGTTGACGTTGTTGATAACGTTGACTAATCATTTCAGCCCTAATTTAAATAGGAGGATGCTCAGTAAAACCTTAACATATGTGGTATTAAATTGTGATATCAATGACTTTATGCCTCTTCTATGTGTAGAATTTACAATACATCAGTAATGGATGCTTTTTAAGCCACTCAATGATTTAAAGTAATATACACCCACTGATCACTTTATTAGGCACACCTGTACACCTACTTATTCATGCACTTTATCTAATCAGCCAATCGTGTGGCAGTAGTGCAATGCTGGTCTGGAGCTTCAGTTAATCAACCATCAGAATTGGGGAAAAATTAGATCTCAGTGATTTCAACTGTTGCATGATTGTTGGTGCCAGACAGGCTGGTTTGAGTATTTCTGTATCTGCTGAGTAATTTTCATGCACAGCAGTTTCTAGAGTTTACTCAGAATGGTGCCAAAAACAAAAAAACATCCAGTGAGTGGCAGTTCTGCAACAGAAATGCCTTGTTGATGAAAGAGGTCATTGGAGAATGGCCAGACTGGTTCGAGCTGACAGAAAGGCTATGGTAACTCCGATAACCGCTCTGAATAATTGAGGCGAGCAGAATAGCATCTCAGAATGCATAACATGTCGAACCTTGTGGTGGATGGTCTACAACAGCAGAAGACCATGTCGGGTTCCACTTTTGTCACCCAAGAACATAAATCGGAGGGTGCAGTGGGCACAGGCTCACCAAAACTGGTCCGTATAAGACTGAAAAAAACTTAGCCTGGTCTGATGAATCTCGGTTTCTGCTGAAGCACACAGATGGTAAGGTCAGAATTTGGCACCAAGAGCATGAATCCATGGACCCAAACTGCCTTGTGACTACAGTCCAGGCTGGTAGCAGTGATGTAATACTGTGGGTAATATTTTCTTTGCTTGCTTTTGGGTTTGTTAATATCAGTCAATTAGAGGTGCACCGATGTCATTTATCTATGATCGACGACTGGCTGATCGTGTCTAGATTTACGGCTGATCTTTTTTGCAGCATGCTGTGGTGATTCACATACAAACTGCTACTCTAATGAATGCGTGTTTGTTCACCACTTGAAGCATGACCGAGTGGCCTCTGGTGGGTGAGTTGTTGGCAATTCTAAACATTCATGAATTTAAACTTTCAGACATTATGTAATTCACATGAATATGCCTTTTTGTTTTTAAAAATGTGTATGAAAATCAAGTTGCCCATTTTCTAGTGTCATTACAGTAGTTATTCTGACTCAGCACAGTGAGCAGGAAGAGGGTAAAAGGCTGCTAACTGAGTCGTGACAATCAGACGTTGTGTGGCGCGATAGAGACTGTTTGAACGATCATGAGCACTTTTAGCTTCACTCTCTTTAACAAAAGTGCTCTCGGTGTCAAACATGCGCTGTTTCAGTTCTTTAACATTAGTTAATGCATTAGGTATATTATAAACAATGAATAATATATTTTTGCAGCATATATTAATCAATGTTGGTTAATAAAAATACAATTGTTCATTAGTTCATGTTAGTTCATAGTGGATTAATGTGCATGAACTTAAACAACTTTTGATTTTAAAAATGTATTGGTATATGCTCTAACATTTAAGTTTATTAGTTCATGTTAACTACACTAATGTTGTTAAATATTATTAACAAATGGAAACTTTTGGTAAAGTGTTACCGTAATTTTACAGTGTGGGGCATAAAAATATGGCACAATATAACTTGCAGAAGTGTGGCAAAGGGCACTTAAAAAAATACATTAAATAAAAATCTGTATATTATCGGCCAATCTTGGTGTTCAAAAAATCTGAATCTGCCTCAAATTTCCTGATCGGTGCACCACTAATCAATTATTGCTTGAATGCCACAGCCTGTTTAAGTGTTTAACCATGAGCATCCATTCATGGACACAATTGACTCATCTTCTAATGGCTACTTCCAGCATGATGGCGCACCATGTTACAAACCAAAAGTTGTCTCAAACCGGTTTCATGAACATGACAATGAGTTCACTGTTCTTCAGTGGCCTTTCCAGTCACCGAATCTGAATCCAATATAACACCTTTGGGATGTGGTTGAACGGGAGATTTGCAGCATGAATGGGCAGCAGACAAATCTACAAAAAATGCATTATGCAATCGTGTCGACATGGACCAGGAATGTTTCCAACGTCTTGTGAAATCCATGCCAAAATTTTTAGGCGTTTTAAGAGCAAAAGGAGGCTCTACCCAGTATTAGTATAGTGTTCCTAAGAAAGTGTTCAGTGAGTGTATATGCAGTTAAAAATGCACAATTTGTCTTGTTTACATTCTGAATTCATGACGCTAATGCGCTAACACGCTATACATGGCCATAATATGCACCAATTAGGCAACACAGTTATTGTAATTGATGATGACTGAACGGTAGATGGAACTCCAAGTCACACCTACTGAAAACATGGGCCAATGGCAGTAAGGTGTTTAGCAGCTGGTAAGAAGCTCTCCTAAAATGTTGACCAGGCGAGCTGTTCTAAACCAACGAAACGAACTAAAAAAAACAGAATCTTTTTGACCAGATTTTGTTCTTAATGATGACACACCCATTTGTTCTTCGAATTCGTATGAAGTATATCAGGGCCTTGAGATGGCTGTGCCATCTAAGCCCAAATCTATTTTCCATTTTATGAGATCGTTCACCCAGAAGTAAAAGTTTACTCTTCCTCATGTTGTTCAAAACCACTATAACTTTCTTTCTTCCGTCCGTAAAACACAAAAGGAGATGTTGGGCAGAAAGTCTAACCTCAGTCGCATTTCATTTTCATTATATGGAAAAAGGTTCAATTGAAGTGAATGGTGACCGAGGCTATAATTATGCAGGACATCTCCTTTTGTGTTCCACACGAGAAAGTCATACAGGTTTGAAAAACCACGAGGGTGTGTAAATGATGACAGAATTTTCATTTTTGGATGGACTATCCCATAAACCAAGCTTATGTGATGCCTTTGTGTTTATTGGACAAAAAAAGCCCTGAGCAGAATTAATATGTGGCTGCAAATAAAGACAGATGGGAATTTTATGAGAAACCAAAAACAACATTATTATACTTTATTATAAATAGGGTAAGGAAATGTGTACTTCCAAAACACAATAACCATCTCATTGTCTCTTTAAGACAAACAACTCCCTTTATTTCAGATATCATTTTAATGACTTGGCCCTTTTTTTCTTCTTCATTTCAGGGTAAGGTGTGTCCTGGCCCCGGGCCCCCTCTGTGGATGTCTGTCACCATGGCAACGTTTGAAACAGGCCGCACAAGCCCAGTGGTTCGGCAAATAGACAAGCAGTTCCTGGTGTGCAGTATATGTCTGGATCACTACCACATCCCCAAAGTCCTGCCCTGCCTGCACACCTTCTGTGAAAGGTCTGTACTGAAGTATCCTGAACATGTTATGTTACAGCATTTTGACAACTATTTATAGTTGTAGTTAGGGCTGGGTATCGAGTTCGATACATTTTAGGCACCGACCGAATTGCCTCTACAACAAGCAAGAGACTGTCTGAACATTTTGTTAATTTATAGAGAGAAATGCACATTAAGGTTGAGCAAACAGACGATGATCTTGGGATCAATGATTGTCAGAGTGATCACCAATAGCTGATGCCTTTGACCATGTCATGATGATATTTGGCTCATTTTCCCATTAATCTATTAGATTATTATTAGACTATTATTATTATCAAATTAATATAACCAATAATTTGCCCGTAGACACAGACACATGTTTGAAGAAACACTCTTATATTATTAAGTACAGATGACAGAACAGCCGTATATGGGCATATATGACGCGCTGATACAGAGGCACTCATCTAAGGATCTCACACTTTTTTTTTTTTTCTGCCTTCCGATTTGTATTTTTATGAGTACTGCAAATGATCTCAGTTCAGGAGGTGCTTTGAGTTCAGTTCACTTTATATTCACAGAGCAGTTTAATGTGAACGCAACTCAGCAGCCTGTAAAATAATACAAACTATATAAAATAATACAAACACTTTCACCTCGAACCATCATTTAAATTTCCATGATCATTATCATCCTTATAATTATTTTTTTTACATTTATAATTGTTTTATGCATTCATTTAAGTAATTTTGCACCTGCATGTTTAGACGGATTCTTGCCTGACGGTAAATGGAAAGGTGTGTGTGTGTGTATATGTAAATGTGTATATATCACTATTATTTATTTGCCGTTTTAAACAAATTTATTCACGCATGATATATTTTCCTGGATAATGAAATACCCGATGGGCAGAGAATGCACGGATGAAGCTTGAAGTTGAATACATTTTAAATGCACTTATTTTTTTCCAGTTTCATTTGAACTTTTAGTAAAAATAAATGAGTGTCTTGCTTTGTTGTATAAACTTAACCCTAACCATGTTTACCGAAAATTATCCCATTGTACCACCTAGCATCCAACCAGCGGTAATATAATTGTTCGTCATTTTCCTGTGGAGTTTTTTTTCTTTCCGACCAAAGTATCAGAAAAAGTATCGTTTAGGAACCGGTATTGAAGTAAAGTTATCGATATCAACTTTTTTTTTTTTTAAAGATATCCAGCCCTAGTTGTAGTAGACATAGGACAGGAAGTGATGGGGGGGGGGGGGGGGGAAGAGAGGATAACCGTATCTGAAAACGATGCAAGCCAGACTCAAACTCTTTGCATTTTTCTACGAGCACCACGGCTCAATGTTTTGGACCATGTGAGCTAACCACAAGGCCATGGCTTTGACCCGGCATGTCATATTTGTTGCACACTGTTTTAATAGCATGCTCAATGATTGAAACGTGCTTTAGTTAAAAATGTTTTGAACTTGGTTTACTTATCACTGACAGTTATTGGCATGGATGGTCTGTCTCTTTGCCAGAAGCTGACAGAGTGCAGTATGACAATGTCCCTCTGGATGTCCCTTTTGAATATTTTGTACCCTGTTTTTGTAGTCAGCAGTTGAGTGGTTGCACAATGATTGTTCAGGTTGTGACTACAATTTCGGCAACCTTTTTGTCCCTCTCTCTTTCTCGCATTTGATATATCATATCATAGTTAACACGCTTGTGTGTGTAATTATATATATATATATATATATATATATATATATATATATATATATATATATATATATATATATATATATATATATATATATATATATAATTTTATGTATTGTGGCTATAGACCATTTCAAGGACTGTTCGTTGGTGACATCGTTGTTCCATATATGAGTTAAAAGTCAATTACTTTTTATGGTTGCCTCAAATGTATTGTATTGAACCCTGTACATTTTTTTTTAAGGCTACTGTGAGTGATTTCTTTGAAACTAGCTGCACCAAATGGAATTAAAAATTAATGACTGTCCAAACAAGTTTCCAAAACATTCCCACCCAGTGATATTGTTTGGAAAACAGGTAGTCCCACTCCAAACTCACGCTAGTGGCACAGAGAAGAAAAAAAGAAAACGCATACAGCAGCTTTAAAGCCTACATGATTTATCTCCAGTCATAAGTTTTAGACTGACTTTCTTTCTTCTCTTCACAGGTGCTTACAGAACTACATTCCTCCTCAGTCCCTGACACTGTCCTGCCCGGTGTGCAGACAGACCTCCATCCTGCCAGAGAAAGGTGTGGCGGCACTGCAGAACAACTTCTTCATTACAAACCTCATGGAGGTGCTGCAGAGAGATCCAGAATGTTCTCAGCCAGAGGCTTGCAGTGTGCTGGAGTCCGTCAGTGTTGCGGCCGCTGGGATACCACTCACCTGCCCCAATCACGAGGGCAAGGTAATCCTCTTACCACCTGATCATGTAAAACAACATTTGGCAACAGTTAAATGCAAAAAACACTTTGCCGTGGGTGCCAACGTGGTATTTGCATTAATTCGATTGAAGTGACGATTAAAAGGATAGTTAACCCAAAAATGCAAATTCTGTCATTTTATCACACTCATGTTGTTTCAAAGCTGTATGGCTTTCTTTTTTATGCAGAACACAAAAGGAGATGTTTTAATGAATATTGCGGCCCATCTTTTAAAGTGAGTGGTGGTTAATAGTGACATAGCTTAAAAACAACCTAAAAGTATCATCAAGTAGTCATTGCAATTTGTGTTCCAAATCTTTGAAGGCAAAAGTTAAGTACTGATGAGAAACAACCCGCAATTGAAGTCATCTTTCATGCAATCTTTTTTTTTTTTTCTCTCAACTTGATGTACATTGTACGTTCATGAGTGTATGAGAAGTTTGTTCACAATGGCTTGCGTGAACAAGGGTTATTTAATCTACTGAGACCCGAGTGTGTCTACTGTGTGCATTTTCCATTTCCCTTTTTGATATGTAAGTAGCACCTATACACAAAAGCAACAAGTTTGTTATTCATGTTTTTAAGACTTTACAGACATTATATAAAACATTTGCATCAATTCTGATTTAAAGTAATTGCTAGCATCATCCAATCACTGTCTACCATGTTAAAATTAAATTTTTACATTTATAAATTCTGAATCTATGTACTGATTATCATTATCCCATGTCTGCCAAACAGCATCTGCAGCCGGAAACGGAACTTTTGGTCAGAATTTAGGAGTGAATGCACTTAGCTGCACAGAGAGCTATAGGATGCTCCCTTGCTCCCTATTTAGTGAATTACTTAATCACCAGTGTGCTTGCTGTCTGCACTGGTCTCAAAACAGTTGAAAAAAATCACCAAATTTAGTTAACTCCATATAAAGTATGAAATATGAAAGCAAAATTTGTCAGTTTTTGGATGAACCCATTGATTCTCACTGTGAAAATGCACAGTAAATATTAGAGATGCACTGATACCACTTTTTCTCTTCCGATATCGGAAATCTCTGTTAGAATATCTTTACATTATTGTGTGGAACTAATTGGGAATACTCTTTAATATGTAAAGAAATACAAACCTCTCACTACACATTATTTCAATATAAATGTATAGCTTATTAAGAAACTCTTTATTATTAACTAGTATACTGGATAATATAGCAGCAAAATCAACAGTAATTACAGTCTTCAAGTCTTCAGTAGGAATGTTTTATTTTTTTCCCCAAAATTTTCAACTTGTATCAGGACTTTAGAGGATTCAGATTTCTCTTTTGTATGAGAATATTTTGTGAATTTAGATATAAGATATCAGTTCACTTTTCATTCACACGGTTATTTTTTGGAACCCATTCAACTTAAATATTATTATAATTTGTAAACAAATAATAATATATTATAATAGTAATATCTCAATCGTGCACCTTTAACTTTTAAACCCTCATGCTTTTATTTTGCCATTCTAAACTCTTCAGGAAGTCCTGTAAGTGTGTCTCTTTGTTGGCAAGTTCACAGTAGTTTAATTCGCTTCTTATTCCAATTCTGGAAAAATGCACATCAGGTGCCATTCTAAATGCATATTATAAGTGAACCGAACTATTGAGCATCTACAACTGAGATGCTGTTCTTGAGTATCATTCAAATATTGCGCACTACGTGAAGGCTAAAATTAGCTGTGTGTGTGTGTGTGTGTGTGTTTAAACAGAGCAGCGCCATTCACTGACGCGTTGGAGCTGCGTGTGCATTTTATATATTTACTTAATAAACACAGCCTTTTGTGATTCACAGAGCTATCACACGTCTTCAAGTGGCTTTGAATAAAATGCACAAGTCTTATGAACTGCTTTAATTGTGTTTTATGATTCTTCATGTCATTTTTGGAGCTTGACCGTAATGAACATGACTAACACACAGTAGCAGATTTGGATCGAGCTTGTTGGACCAATACCCGATGCGTCTAAAAGCTTCAGAATCGGAGCCGATACAGATCCAGGTATCGGATCTGTGCATCCCTAGTAAATATATGTAGGATTTCTAAGGAGACGATGCACTGAAGTACACATTAGTGTACATTGTGTTTAGCAGTGTGGCTTTTCATGATGGATCACTCAAAATAAATGGCATATCAGATGAAACTAGAGACTTAAAATCTAGAGATTAGGTTTCTTACTAAATGTATTTTTGTTGCCATTTTTCCCAAAGACAAACTCTGCTGTGGTCGACACCATGTTGTTTGGTCACATGACTTGAAAGTTTAACCCTTTACTGACAGCACAGAGTGTCCTGAACAGACACTCTAATTTCTAATCCTGAGTGGTGGTGGCGTAGTGGGCTAAAGCACAGAACTGTTAATCAGAAGGTCACTGGTTTGATCCCCACGGCCACCACCATTGTGTCCTTGAGCAAGACACTTAACTCCAGGTTGCTCCGGGGGAATTGTCCCTGTAATAAGTGCACTGTAAGTCGGTTTGGATAAAAGCGTCTGCCAAATGCATAAATGTAAATGTAAATGTTCTAATTGAAATAATGTGTTGCTTATAGCAAATCCAAAATATAATGTCCATCCATGTGTACATGGGGATGTATGAAGTGAACTCGTGAGCTAACATTAATTTTTTCACTGAAAAATAGCGGGTTGTTTCTCATCAAAACCATAGTTTTTTTTTTTTTTTTTATTCACATACTGTTTATATTAACCTTATAGACACTAAATGGACACTTCTACACTTAACTCCCCCAATTCCAACAAATATCTCAAATGCTTCAGGATATCATATTGTTAAAGCTTTGGCCAGAGATGTTAGATATGGTCATAAATGACTAAAACACAAACATTTTGTGCTTTTCAATAATGAGGAAAACCATGGCAATACCACCCCTGATTTCTCTGCATTTGTGGCAGTTATTCTCTGGCAAAGGCTGTGTTGCTTTGCATTATTTTTTATCTTTACTCTGAAATGCACTAAAAGCTGCCAGATTCTTTTATGTACCTTCAAAGTCAAAATGTGTGTGTGTTCAGTTCAATCTGTTAGTGTACATTAGTAGCCTTTGATGATCCATCAGGATGCTGAATGAATAAGTTACTCATTGGTGCCCTCTGTAGGTGATGGAGTTTTACTGCGAGTCCTGTGAGACGGCCATGTGCCTGGAATGCACTGAGGGAGAACACAGGGAGCATGTGACTGTTCCGCTGCGGGATGTACTGGAACAGCACAAAGCAGCACTAAAGATCCAGCTGGATGCCATACGCAACAGGTACAAATGCTCAGTGCATAACAGTCAGCTGCTATATACAATTCATCACTGATGAAATAACTCATTACATAATTGCTCTATGGCTGCAAAAAAAAAAGTTCAAATTAGCCTAAATACATAACATAATGAATTTAGTGGCGCTGCAGTTACACACTTAATCATTAATGATCCGTGATGGCACAATATCATTGTGAATGTGTATAACCCGCATTTCATTTTTTTCCTTAAAGTCGCTTTTTATCCATTATCATTCTTATTAAAGATAGGCTTCTTCATGGGACCTACATTCAAACCTGCATTTGTTCTATTTTTCCTTGGTCAGGCTTCCCCAGCTAACAGTGGCCATCGAGCTGGTGAATGAGATCTCTAAACAGCTGATGGAGAGGAAGAGCGAAGCAGTCAATGAGATCAATTTGACATTTGAGGAGCTGGAGAGAGCACTGAACCAACGCAAAGCTGCGCTCATCACAGACCTGGAGAACATCTGCAGCACCAAGCAGAAGGTCAGAAATCGCACAGTAGATCAATTCTAGGGCTGTCAATTTAATGTGTGTTAATCCAGTTAATGAAACAAAAAAATAACATGTTGAAGTATTAATACATTCAACAATACCCTGACCATACATAGGCAATTCAAGCTTGAGGAACCACCTAAATGATTATTATTATTTTTTTTGTCAAACGCTGAACCACACTTAAGCCTAATTTATATAATGGAAGTAGTCCAAATTTTGTCACCTGTATGAACTAAAGAAACCCTAGGCAAATTAAACACAATTTTATCGACAAAGGGCCATCATTTTAAAAGGATTAGTTGCGGAGAATAAATAGTGTTACGTCCAAACCAGTTTAGCAGAATAAATGCGTTGTTCATTTTGTCATAATTTTAGGCGTATTTATAAAAAAAAAAGTGCCAGACACCCTTAGAATATGGCTGAGCTGAAGCTGTTCTGTAAGGAAGAATAGTCCAAAATTCCTTCTAAACGTTGTGCAAGTATTATCCGCAGCTACTGGAAACACTTGATTGAGGTTATTGCTGCCAAAGGAGGATCGACCAGTTATTAAATCAAGGATTCACTTACTTTTTCCACAGCATTGTGAATGTGTAATGGGATAAGTTGCTGGAATTTTGGCCCATTACTCTGGACAGAACTGGTGTAACAGAGACGGGTTTGTCAGCATACTTGCTCACACACACTTTTTCAGTTCTGCCCACAAATTTTCCATCAGATTGAAGTCAGTGCTTTGTGATGGCCACACCAATACCTTGACTTTGGAGGTATGTATTTGGTCATTGCCCATTTGGAAGACCCATTTGCGACCAAGCTTTTTAACTTCCTGGCTGATGTCTTGATTCAGTATATCCACATAATTTTCTTTTCTTCCTCATGATGCCATCCATTTTTTTGAAGTGCACCAGTCCCTCCTGCAGCAAAGCACCCCCACAACATGATGCTGCCACCCCCATGATTCTTCTGGCTTGAAAGCCTCACCCTTTTTCCTTCAAACATATTGATGTTCATTATGGCCAAACAGTTAGATTTTTGTTTCATCAGACCAGAGGACATTTCTCCAATAAGTAACATCTTTGTCCCCATGTACACTTGCAAACTGTATTCTGGCTTTTTTATGGCAGTTTTGGAGCAGTGGCTTCTTCCTTGCTGAGCAGCTTTTCAGGTTATATCAATATAGGACTTGTTTTACTGTGGATATAGATACTTGTCTACTTGTTTCCTCCAGCATCTTCACAAGGTCCTTTGCTGTTGTTCTGGGGTTGATTTGCACTTTTTGCACCAAACTGTGTTCATCTCTAGGAGACAGAATGCATCTCCATCCTGAGCGGTATAATGGCTTCATTATCACATGGTGTTTATACTTGTTTAATATCAGGCGTTTGTTTACATCAGGTGTTTGGAAATTGCTCCCAAGGATGAACCAGACCTGTGGAGGCCCATGATTTATTTTTATTTCTGAGGTCTTCGCTGATTTCTTTTGATTTTCCCATGATGTCAAGCAAAGAGGCACGGAGTTAAAGTAGGCCTTAATGTGCATCCACAGGTACACCTCCAATCAGAAGCTAATTGTCTAAAGGCTTGACATCATTTTCTGGAATTTTCCAAGCTGCTTAAAGGAACAGTTAACTTGGTGCATGTAAACTTCTGTAAACTATAGTTAATTAAAAGTGAAACAATCTTGTCTGTAAAAAATTGTTGGAAAAATTACTTGTGTTGTGCACAAAAGTAAATGTCCTAAACAACTTGCCGAAGCTATTGTTTGCTAATATTAAATTTGTTTTAATGACTTCAACCTAAGTGTATGTAAACTTCTGAGTTAAACTGTATACTTAAGATTAATTAATGCAGAAAACCTGCTAATTTGAAAGGGTTAACTTTTTTTTTCCTTGACTAATTTAATTAGACATGCTGTTTTAAAAAATGCGAGACAGCAAAATGTCATTAGATGTCTGACATTTATACAGACCAGCAAAAAATAAACAGTGCAGACATAACGCAAGTATTTGCCTTGTGTTAACACCCCTTGGAAATCTATCCCGAGGTAGATGGACATATCGAATGCAAAATAGATTGCTGTTCACTGTAGGCCAGTGACCGGCTTATGTTCATTTATATGCAAACAATATATTAACTTCTAAAGCCCCTTTTCGTACTGTTTAGTTACTTATCATTTGGGTGCAATATCAATATGAGATTCAACTGATTATTTAATTTGATTAAATAGTATCTATTGACAGCCCAAACAAATTCACATATTGCCACTCGCTTTTCTGGTGCTTTCTCTGCAGGTTTTGCAGGCACAGTTATCCTCACTTCTGCAGGGAAAGGAGCACATCCAGAGCAGCTGCAGTTTCACCGAACAAGCCCTGAACCATGGCAGCGCCACCGAAGTCCTACTGGTACAAAAACAGATGAGCGAGCGTGTTGGCACTCTCGCCTGCCACGACTTCCCTGAACGGCCGCATGAGAACTCCCACTTGGACTGCCAGATAGAAACAGAAGGCCTACGTCGCTCCATTCAGAACCTTGGTGTGCTGCTGACGACGGGTGCTGTGGGACACATGAGTGTAGCCACGGGCGAAGGGCTCAGACATGCCCTGGTGGGTCAACACGTGACCGTAACCGTTACCACTAAGGATAAGGACAGCGAACTTGTGCGAACTGGTAATGCGGTGCTCCGAGGGGAGATAACTGGGCAGGAGGGGGCACGGGTGACCGAAGTAGAAGTTGTGGACAATAAAAATGGAACTTATGAGGTAGGGTACACACTTAAAAGTGAAGGAGAGTTTTTGTTTTCTCTGATGCTGTACGGACAACCCGTGAGGGGCAGCCCATTCAGGTTACGGGCGATAAAGCCGTCCGATATGCCCCAGTCTCCGGACGATGTGAAGAGGAGGGTAAAATCACCCAGCGGGACAGGTGGGCACATCAGGCAGAAAGCAATGCGGAGACCCAACAGCATGTACAGTACAACTAAGAAGAAGGAAAATCCTATTGAAGATGAGCTGATTTACAGAGTAGGTATGTAAGAGCAGAGCCAAGATGGAAAAATCATATAAAAATCTATTTGTGCGCCGATGTCTTTGAAAAACATAACGCTCATTACAAACAAATCAGATCAAGACTTGATATTATGGGATCAGATTTTTAAAAAAAATTATACAATTTGTAAATGATTAATATGATTGAAAGTGTACACTTTCATCTGTGCCGTGGCCTAGCTTTTATTATACAAAAGTTTTTGTCCTCTAATCTGATTTGACATCGATATACATTGAAAAATAAGCTAAATTTGAAACAAAAACTGGCCAGATTGTGTCTAAAGTGTAAGTTACTCTATATTAAATTCTTGTTTATCAAATAATGTGTAAAAACTATATTGAGCTATATTATAGTATTGAGCCATGGTTCTCATGTCGGAAATGCAGGTTTAAATCTGGCTCGCGTCACGTCCAGTTACCTTCTCTCCATGTCCTTTTTACCTCTCCACTTTTACTATCAATTAAAAAAATAATTGCAAAAAGTCCCAAAACAAGTAACTACTGTTGGGATGTCACAGGTATTATTGTATTTTAGTAGTAGATTTCCTCCAAATCTTTCTGACCCCTCAGGCTCTCGGGGTAGGGAGAAGGGAGAGTTCACTAATCTACAAGGCATCTCTGCCTCCACCAGTGGGAGGGTCGTTGTAGCAGACAGCAACAACCAGTGTATACAGGTTAGTCATCTGGCAATGCATGGCAATATTGTATCTATACCAGTTTAGCAGACATTAAAGTAATGAACAGTACGTCACTAATTTGTCTTGCATCAATACAGAACGATCTTTGTAAAGCTTGATTGTAAAATCTGATATGTTTTTATAAAGGTGTTTACAAATGATGGCGTGTTCAAAGCACGCTTTGGGGTCAGAGGTCGCTCACCGGGTCAACTGCAGAGGCCAACAGGAGTGGCAGTTGACACAAACGGAGACATTATTGTAGCTGATTATGATAACCGGTGGATCAGCATCTTTTCTCCTGATGGAAAATTCAAGGTAATGTTTATTATCAGTTATACACGATACAGAATACAGTTGTCCGAGGTGATTTAAAAGTAGATTTTTAAAAGATTTCTTATTTTCAACACGTGACTGTAGAACAGATCAAGTTCACGGGCAAGGAAGAGGCGAGAAACTGGCTTGACATATAAAATAATAGGTTTATGAAGAATTCAAAAGACAAACACATAAGACAACGGACATGTCCGTGAAAGATCTCTCTCTCCCGCACGTTGTCCGCAATCGGCCTTTAACCCTCTCGGAGGCTTAATTAGCCTAATACGGGACCGGGCGTGTTGAGTCACGACCCGGCCCAGCCCTCCACCGTGCCACAGTGACAATTTTGTAGAAATGTAATCTTTGTGTCCATGTTGAAAACCGTTCTAGCATTTTCTACGCATCGGCACAGCTATTGACCAGGAAAATAAAAAATTGCACTCCGTGTCAAAGGTTGCCAATCCCTTGCCTATACAGTTAAGTGCAGAAGTTTACATATCCTATAAGAGATAAAAGATTATATTTTTTTTATAACTTATAGAATCATAATAAATGTGTCCTGCATCTCATTTCCTGTCACCTCTCTACTTTCCTGATTATTAAAAAAGATGCATTCACTTGAAAAGCAGTATATAAGATATTTAGACTTGCTTTTAGAGAATAGATCTTGAATAGAAGTGTATTTTGTTGTTTCTGCACTTGCAGAAGTATAACCAAGTGAAATACAATTATGCAAAATACTCTTACTATGTATTTTAAGATGCATTGTCCAAAAGCAATTCTTAATATCTTATATGTTGCTTCTCAAGTTAAATGTATCTTGTTTTAAGGATTTTTAGCAGTGAATTTATTTACTGAATTAAAGTTCAAATGTATTTTTCCCTATAAATTCAGTGAATGTCATTTAGAGATTTTTAAAATATAATTTTGTCCTTTATTTTTAGTAAGCAAGTTTTAATACAAAACTTGTACAACCTTTTAAGTTGAGGCAAAAGCTGAATAATCAGTTAAGAGCTAATGATTAATTGTTGCAATAGTCGCCAAATAATCGTTAGCTTAATCGATTATCAGAATAATTGTTATTTGCAGCCCTAATGGAAACCAGTTGCTCATTTAAGCTCATGTGCACAAAAAAAACCACCGCTGCAAATGAGAACAACTGGATTCCACTGAAGTGTTCAGTTTACATTCATTTACCAGCAATATTTTGCCTTTTTTAAAAACTGAACAAAATATCAGGGTGGGCAAAAAGAACAATTGTTGTGCTCTGCCCATTGCTGATAAGCATGGCTCATACTCTCTAGAACTACAATACCCATCATGCGCACACTACAATGCCAGTCATACACATACTACAACTTCGTTGAACATCTCTAGTAAGCCTCCCACTCTCTAGAACTACAATGCCCATCATGCCTCTCGAAGTTTGCACACTTTTACTCTTGCTTTATCACAGTACAGGGAAAGGAGAGGTGTACTAAAGCATTACTTATTTTCAAACAATAACTCTATTATGGTATTATAACAATATGGTCCTAATAAAGTGCCTGACGTGGTATTCTGCTGTTGTAGTCCATCTGCCTCAAGGTTTGACATGTGCATTCTGAGATGTTATTCTTCTCACTCCAATTGTACAGAGTGCTTATCTGAGTTATTGTAGACTTTGTCAGTTTGAACCAGTCTGGCCATTCTCCAATGACCTCTTTCATCAACAAGGTGTTTCCATCTGCAGAACTGCAGCTCACTGGATCTTTTTTGATCCCAGGAGATCATCAGTTACAGAAATACTCACCCGGCCTGTCTGGCACCAAAAATTATGCCATGGTCAAAAAACACAGATGTATTTTGTTTTTCCCCCCAATTCTGATGGTTGATTTGAACATTAACTGAAGCTCCTGACCTGTATCTGCATGATTTTATTCTTTTCACTTCTACATGAATGATTGGCTGATTAGATAATCGCATGAAATAAGCAGGTGCACAGGTGTACGTAATAAATTGGTCAGTGAGTGTATATGGTCTTATAACCCTCCCTTTTTTCTTTTCGTCCATGTCCCATGCAGAATAAGATCGGGGCTGGCCGTTTGATGGGACCTAAGGGTGTGGCTGTGGACAGGAATGGTCATATCATTGCAGTAGACAACAAAGCCTGCTGTGTTTTCATCTTTCAGTCCAATGGCAAACTAGTGACCAAGTTTGGAGCCAGAGGCAACTCAGACAGACAGTTTGCAGGTGAAATTGATCAGACATTTATGTCATGCAGCTCTTATATTGTGGTGTATTACCTGTCTGGTTTTGAACAAAGTTTGGTCTTTATTATTGTTTGCACTTAACCAAGTATGAAGCCTTTTCCAACTCAAACACCCCATGTTGTGTGTTTTGACCCCCTCCTAATACTCACCATACCTCATTTTAAGCATTTATTCAGTTCAGGAACTCTGGTTGTGGCCTAAAATGTCAGCATTGAACACAGTGTGAAACAGGATATAAAGAGCGTTTCACTACACGGGAAACAATTATTGCTGTTTGCAACAACTAAGAACCATTCTGGGAAAACAAACATGCTGTCTACAGAGTGGAGTGTTTCATAAGACAAAAATGGCCAGATTTACCCAGGCTTCAGTTCCAGTGTTTAAAGAGATTTAAACACGGACATCTCCCTTGCCTCAGTTCTGCGTTTTCTACTTGGCCTTAATTTTCAGTTGCATGTTATGCCTTAATGGTAAATAATGAAGACTAGTTAATGCAAATACAGTATGTATGAATCTGTATGCTCTTTCGGAGATTGACAGTTCATGGAGACTTTAACTGATAGATGCACTCGCATTAATCATGCTTTTTAGTTTATCCAACACTTTCTACTTTCCTCCTAATTTAAACTGTTTGAATATGGCAACACATTTATACTAACCCCTATTTTTTGCATGTGGTCTCTAAGTTATGTGTCTTGGATTGAAATGCGACGTCTACATTCTCGAGGCATTTTAAAGATGGTTTTGCATCCCTTCATCACTGGAAATGTTTTTGAAGTAGCTTGTGCTCCTTTTCTTTGTGGAAACTCCCTCTGCTCTATCATTTATTTGTTTCAGCTTACCCTTGTTTGTGTTTTTCCCATTCCTTTGTAGAAAAAAGTGTTGCAAAGTTTGCACTGGAGCAAAAGTTTAGTAAATCTGGTCCTGTTTTCAGTAAGTATTGAGTGAATTCTCATCCCTGAAATCTGGTGAATTGTCTAAATGAATATTCTGGATACCTAAATTGGTAGACATTTATTGTTTTCTTATTAATCTGGGAGAAAACACTATATGTACAATGATTAAACTTCATGGGAGCTTTACTTGTCAAGTTCATTCCAGAACTGAATTCAAAAGAATATGATTTAAATTAATTAAGTCCAAATCGAAATGTAGCCTTTAAAAACCAAATCACTCAGCAGCAAGCAGTCCAGTGGATATGGATAGTTGAAGTCTTCCCATACACATTTGATCACCTGTGGGATCTTCTATCTAGATCACATGACATCTCTTTTCCCTTCTCCTTACTCTATTGTCTCAACTCTGCATTCCACCTGTCTTCTTGATCTCTTGTTTTCTCCCAATCAGGTCCACACTTTGTTGCTGTTAACAACAAAAATGAAATTGTTGTGACAGACTTCCATAACCACTCTGTTAAGGTGAGCGTGTCTCATTTATATAGATACATGTACAGTATTATTGTCAAAATATACATTCATTATTATGATATTATAAGGTATTCATTGACTGTAATATGATTCAAAATCCAGTTAGTAGTTAAGGATGAAGTATGTAATAACTGGGCCTCTGCTCAAACAAACTGGTGTTTTTTTTTGGCACCATGATGTTGACACTTTTTCAGGGAAGTGAACCTACCATTGGCTTACTTATGGACCATTCCAACTGAAAGCCTTGCGGTTAAAAAATAATAATAATAAAAAAAAAACTATGCTGCACCAAATTATGCACTTACATTTTATACTGCGCACTCGACCATGTAGTGTATGAATCTTTAATGTAATGGTACTCTCCTAAGTGGAAAAATACAATTTTTTTTTTTTTTTTTTTTTTTTAGCTGTCAGGAGTGACTTTTCAAACACACACACGATGTGTTGCCACTAGCTTTAGTTTAACACTTCTATCTCAACGTGTATAATCACACAGCGTGGGGTGATACTAGCGTTCACTCATGTTTGTAAGGTGCTGTCTACACAGAGGTTTTGCTAGTTGCCACATGCACTATTTATTACAATTGTTTTGTTAGACCAGCACTGCAGCCAGATAACCCTCTGCTACGCCCAGTGTCCAACATTTCGCACTCCGATTTATCATTTATAGTAGTACATCTTTTTGTTGCATTTTATGTGTGAACCTTATGTGCATTAGCTGTCAACTGATATTTCGCCTCGGACGATGTTTGGTATTTTTAAATTATTAGCCGATACATTTTTCTGTTCATTCGATTAGTTTCATAAGCTGCGCTCAACTTCATTTACCAACAATCAACTGTATCAGCATCTCAAGAGCTATTCATGTGCATTGTGAAATCAAATTGTTGCTGGTTCATACATATGCGCACAATTCCAAACATATGTAAATGGCACAAGTCATTTGTGACGAGGAGGAGGGCGTGGCCGGGCTATGATGATGCATACGTGGCGCTGTGTTGACTAATCAGTGGCAGAGAGATTATCCGAAGATAAGAGAGAGACGCACGCAGCAGTGTTTGTGTGTGCATCTTATTTATATCAAAGTTTCAGCACTTGATTTTTTTTTTTTTTTTTTTTTCTTGTTGCTCTGGTGCGAAGACAATAATTCCACAAGCTAAATGCTAAACAGTTCACTATGTAAGGTGCTTTCACTGTAGTGTCAGAAAAGCACTACAAAATTGGTATAAGAAATTATTAATAGTGTTCAAAAATGCACTGTGTGAACAATTCTGTATAGTTGTCTATGCATATTTAGCTGGGATAGGAGAAATTATTTTAACTGAAAGTTCATAAGATATCAAGACACGCATCTCCTTTAATTTGTGGTAAATTTCCCCATTGGAAAAATAAAGGTTAAACTGAAATGGATATTAATAAGTGACAATGTTTTTGTTTTGCAATCATGTTACCATTTGTATCTTCTCAGGTCTACAGTGCAGATGGGGAGTTTTTGTTTAAATTTGGCTCCCATGGAGAGGGAAATGGCCAGTTTAATGCTCCCACAGGGGTAGCTGTTGACGTTAATGGCAACATCATCGTAGCAGACTGGGGCAACAGCAGAATACAGGTAAGGAATTCTCTAAACTCACGTTTCTTATTTACAAGCTCTACAGAACATGTAAGGAGTTATTAGAGGACAATCTTTACAACACTGCGTAAGGAACATTTTTTTTTCTGTAGCACTAAGAACTGGCTGCCTAAAATCCCTTAAAAGTAGCCACTATTTATTTAGTAATTTTTTCCCCCTCAGGTGTTTGACTGCTCAGGCTCATTTCTCTCCTACATCAACACAAGTGCTGATCCCCTGTATGGGCCGCAGGGTCTGGCGTTAACCTCTGATGGCCATGTTGTGGTGGCCGACTCTGGTAACCACTGCTTCAAAGTGTACCGTTACCTGCAGTAATGCACAAGGCCTTCTCCACCTCAGGTCCTGCCACAGGGAGCCAAAACCTCTCCAGCAATTTCATCAAAAATACTCATATCAGCTAAGTCCTCATCTAAACCAGAGAGGATGAATTGAATGAACTAAAAGCACTTTTCTTTTACTCTTCTAATTTTCATGTTCCAAAAAGGACTGCTTCTCTACTAAACCAAGAATGTTGATTGTAAATAACAGAAACCATATCAATAAGCACAGATTCTTACTGGACATCAACATGTAATTTAAAGTTGTGTATAAATAAAATTAATATTTAGCAAAACATTTTATCCATGTTCTTTAACCCTTCCAGAAACGTTATTTCCACGATTATGAACTTGCTAATAAAATAATTTACTAGCATCATATCAGTTCCTATCCTTTCCCGTAGTTATAACCAAACTGCAAAAAAAAAAAAATCAGTATATTTGTCTTGTTTTCCTTTAAAAATATCTAAACATGCTTTGTAAGAGATTTACTTGAGAAGAAAAACTGAGTAAAAAAAGATAAGAATTTTCAGAGAATTATATCTTTTATATATTTGTTTAATGTTATATAAAATATTTTAAATATAAATTACACTTATAAAGTATTATATACCTTTCCTAAAATAATTCTTAAATTGTAAAAAAAAAAAAAAAAAAAAAAAACTGCTAGTTTTATGCATCACACAAAAAAAATCGATTTGACAGTGCGGTAAAGTCATTGTCAAATAGGTTCATCTTGTTTTACGAAAGTTTAGGTAATTTTACTGTAAAACAACACAAACACTGATTTAAATTACTTTTGCATTCTATACCCAACAACTGCAAGAGCAAATGTGAATTTTGTTATTGCTGTTATGTTTTGCATTTGTAAATACTCATTTGTGTACATATTGTATTTGGTGTATGTAACCTGTATGACACTGGCTTCTTGTATTGTCCTAACTATGACAGCGTTTACCACTAAGATTTCATTATACCTGAGGCAATCACAGTGAGCACTTTTTGTCAGCCTGTTGTTCAAAACGTGCGTACTGCAGAGTGTACCGCTGCGCTCATGGCTGATATCGACAGCACAGGAAGTGAAGTGCATCCCTACTGTGTGTTCAAACCAATAGGAGCCAAAAATGAAATTTTATTTTTCTTTCATTCCAAATTTTTTAAAGCACAAGGCTACTTAACAAGGAGTAACCCAACTATTTCAAGTATATTGCTTCTGATTTCTAATGTTCTATAAAGATGCTTACCTATATAGAATTCTATATCTCTGTAAATAATCATTCAGATGCATTTATCGTTCTGTTCTCCGTGTAGCAACCAATTGTTGTCTTTAGTCAGTATTACAGTTTTTATTTATTTAATGTTTTATAAAGTTTTTTTTTTTTTTCTCCTAACAATTTGTTTTCATGTCCCATATCTTCATCAACAGCTAAATATATAAAAATGATTCCTCCTCTTAATTTTGTGACAATGTCCTTTTTCTCTATTTGAAGATTGATGCCATAACTCCTTAATGGGATAGTTCACCCAAAAATGAAAACTGTGTCAATTACTCACCCTCATATTATTCCAAACCCATATGGCTTTCATGATGAACTCACATTTAGTGCTAATAAAAAAACAATGCTAGTTCTCAGGTGAACACACAAGCCACAGTGAACAAGTAATGGACATCAAGATTTGCACTGTAAAATTTTGGGGGTTTTATCACTAAAAATGTTCATCTATTCTGTTGGTCTTCAGAAGACTTTTCACATTCAGTCCCAGATCCAGAAGTAATAATAGAATAATAATAGCCTCGCATAACAGTTTTTATTGTCCAGCTGAGCCAGAGTGGTATGAAATGTGTGTGATATGGCATCCTCAGTGGGTCTGTTGTGGCGGTAGGCAAACTACAGTGGGTCCAAAGTGTCTGAGATGGTGTTCTTAATGTTCCAGAACAAGCCTCTCCATGCATTTCATTGCAATGGGGGTTCATGCAACTGGCATTAAGGCAGCTAACTTTGTTTTTCTTTGGAACAGTATAATGGTAGTGTTTTTGAAGCAGGTAGGCACAGTTGTGATTTTTAAGGAGGTGTTAAATGTCTTTTAAAGACAACAGCCAGTTGCTCGCTGCATGTTTTTAAAATGCGTCCTCAAATTACGTCTGGACCAGCAGCTTTGCGAATGTTGACTCTGTTAATAGTTCTCACATCTGCCACGGAGATGGTAAAATTGTTGTAATGCAGCACTGCGGGAGCTCGCACTGGAAGATCTTTCTTTGCAAGCTCGAAACGGGTGAAAAATGCATTCGGTTTGTTAGGAGAGACGCTCCAGCATCTGTGTCTGCTGTTTATAATCCATTAAAGTTTGGATTCCCTGCCACATCCGACATGCATCTTGAGTGCAGTTCAACTATAATTCCACGTTCCTGCTGTCCCTTTTCTCGCTGGTGATGGCTTTCCAGAGGTCATACTTACATTTCTTTACGTATCCATGTCTACGGACTGAAATAATGTCGGAAATTTCTTTTTATGAGAAATTGACTTCGCATAGTCCTCTTGAGTGATTTCAGGCATGCAGGTGAAATGTGTTGATCTTTATTATGCTTTCTTCTCTTTTAATTGGTGTTGATGTAAAAGCATGAGGTTCGATGTTGGTGCCAAAATTCTGTGAGAAGTTTTATCGCTGATATTTCACCACACACAAAGAAATCATGAAACTCAACAAAACTTTATTCGTAATGAATGCAGAATAGCAAAAGACCATTAAGAACCTTTTAACTTCATTGTTTCGGTTTGACGCTTGAACCGAAACGCTCCTACTTTATGTTTGCAGATAGGGATGGGCGGATTGATCCTAAAGTATCGATACTTCCGATACTGATGTTGTATCGAAAATATTGATCCTTGCATAAAGATTTTTTTACTAGTGATATTATTTAGTTACATTTATTCATAAAAAAAAATGCTTCTCATAACTTCAACGGTATAAGTAGTATTAGTAAATAAATGGTTGCACTTGTACCGCTCAGCGAACAGTTCTTGGTTGAGGTAATACATGAAACATATACATGAGGCAATTCCTCAATGTCAACCGTACCATGGAAAAATGGTGATTTCAAACTTATTTCAGTTCATCATGCAGCCTTAAGTATAATATATCTCAGAGGTTGAAGTCAGCAGATTTCAAAGTGTTTGAATGGTTACCTCTTGATGTAAGTGCTGCTTTCAAAACGGACACCTCCGTAACGAAGATATGTCACATCTGTAACGCTGGTTTCCCCCCCCCCATTTATGTGAAAAGGACAATGCATAAAAAATAAATATGACATGTTCTTCAGAGTGCCTACTCTTCTACATTCTGTGGCCATTACTATATCTGGATCATGCATTTCACTTCACAGAGTTTTTACAAAGTATTTCCCATAAACTCGTGTCTATTTTGTGTGTCATCCATAATGCAAGCCCATTTCCCGATCTAAACTGAAAAACAAAAAACTTGTCCAGACTGAAACTTTTCTGATGTCTGGACTCTATCTGCAGGGGTCTATGATTATGCATAAAATATAGTTTTATATACTGCTAATGAGATTTTTATCGCTAAAACAGGGAACATGCACCATAAGATGCATACACTTCAGTTTCTTATAAGGGGTGTGAGAGAGTTTCTCACCCAATCTTATCATTTATCATTGTTGGGGCTGTTTTGGTCACATGACTTGATTCAATTTTCTGTGATTGTTAAATCAGCCTGATCTAAAACTAACATGGCCGCCATGATGGACATGCTGACTTTGTGATAATTCATTGTGTATTAATCTTACTTGAGTAAAATAACAAACAAACAATAAAACTGCTAATATTCATTGTGAAAATTGTCTTAAGATGCAGAAGAAGAAAATGAAGTCATATGTTGTTCAAGCTGTTATTTAGCACATTTTGAAGTGTGCATATCCCCTGAGATACGTTAAGGGAAGAAAAGGGTTAATCCACAATATTACACATGCACATTTATTACACTTAAACATGTCCTACATGCAACATTAAATCTAAACTTTTCTCAGTTTTGTTACAGTGCTGGGCAGTAACATATTACATGTGATCTGGATTATGTAATCAGATTACAAAAATCAAGTACTTGTAATTGGATTCAATTGTAAATAGTTTGTACGCGGGCTACCGTTACTTTTTTGGTTTAAATGATTACATATAATGAAGGCAACAGCAGTACATTTTTAATTTATTGGTAACTCTAATAATTATTTTTTCAATCTTTTGCATTTTTTTTAAAAATTCTAAATCAGTACACCACTGATATACATAGCAACATCATTGCTGTTGACTTTATGGTAATTTATTGTTGTTAATTTTATAATCATTTTATATTGATTTTATGACCAATGAATGTTCACAATGTTTGTTGTTTTATGCACTTAAAATGAACTTGTCTCAGTGTTTTGAATGATAAACTTTGGCCATGCACTCATTGCTGTTAGATTTAATGTTTATTGCATGTTTGTTCATGTAACGTTTAATGCACTTTTAAAAAAATGTCATAAGAAGCTCTTTTTGTTTGTAATAAAGAATGGAGTAAATGTACTTATTGTACATTTGTTTTAAAATTATACAAGGTTATCCTACTCATGTTGGAAGTAATCCAAAAGTAATCAGATTACCCCAATGTAATCTACATGATTACGTTACTGACTGCATTTTTTGTCATGGCATTTGTAATCAGTTACAAATTCACAAGTAATCTGCCAAGCACTAATTACACATTCTCTCTATCTCACACGCATGCGTATATGTTTTAAAATAATAGAGGAAGCCAGAAACTACATTTTTTGCTGGAAGATACAACTCAAAATATCCAAAAATACAGTACATCAAAACAATTCCTTTGGATAAGTTTTAATTAAGTCTAAATTATATAAAAAGAGACATGAAATTATTCTTTGCTAATAATTTTTACACTCTTGCCTGTTTATATATATATATATATATATATATATATATATATATATATATATGAGTTAAATTTCACATTTTCACTGAAAATGTCACATCCATAAAGCTGGAATTGCCCATCTGGTGTTACAGCAATTCACAATAAATAAGGACAAATCTAAACAGCATTTATTATCATGGGTTTGTTCATACTTGATTTAAAGTTATAACTGTAAATGTTAATTTTTTCACACTTTCTGAGGTAAATTGGACCAGGACAGCTATGTCACACTGCACTTTTTAATGATTAGTGCTTAATTGTTATATGTGTGATTCTGCTTAATTTGTAGGTTTCGACTTGTTAATAATTTGTGTTAAATGAGGTGGTTGTAAACAGAATATAAAATAAAACACACTTTCACATGTTTGTGTATTAAGAACTTCCCTGTCCGGTTTCACACTCTGCTTACCTGAACTATAATACGAAGGGTGAATAACATGAGAAGTTGGTCATAGGTGTCGTCCAGAGATATTTTTAATGATTAATGTGTTGTCTCTTGGAGAATAGATAAAGTAGGAGCCTTTAAAATGTGCAGGGGCAAACTGTTCCAAAGCTTAGTGGAAGCGAATGCAAAAGCACGATCACCTCTGCTTTAACCGGGACCTGGAAATGGTCAAAATCCTCTGATCAGACCTTGAATTCTTATGCATGTACAGGAGTTCACAGAGATAGATCGGCACCAGCCCATTCAACGATTTAAAAACAAATAGTAGCAACTTAAAATCGATTCTGTAACAGACAGGCAGCAAATTAAGAGATATTAAAATGGGGGAGATATGATCACGCTTATGGCTACCTGTCAGCAGCCCAGTGGCAGGAATTCAGACCGTCTGCAGGCGAGACAATGAAGATTGACTGACTCTGATGTAGAGAGAATTACAGTAATCCAATCTTGAGGAAAGAAATACTTGAATCACCTTTTAAAAATTGGCAAAAAATGGAAGGTCTTAACTTTTGCCAATAATCTTAAATGAGAAAAAAAAAAATAGATTTGAAAACTGAATTTACCAGTTTTTCACATTTCAAAGAGTTGTCAAATACAACACCTAGATTCTTCACCACTGGTTTCTGCTTCTAATATTGAGATGTCATGGACATCAGAGCCTACGAACCAAATCATTTCTGTTTTACTTTCATTTAAATATTTGCATGTCTTTTGTGTAACAATGGAATGATATGCCATGCTTTCTAAAAATGGGCAGCATGTAAAGTGAGAACAAAGTGGGGCCTAGAACAGACCCTTGAGGAACCCCACAAGTAAGGGGCTGAGGAAGATATAACATGACCAATATTAACTGAAAAACTTCTGTTGGAAAAGAAAGACTTAATCCATGTAATGGCAGTGCCATGGACATGGGACCGACTCCTCAAGGTGGGAGATAAGGATACCATTATCTGTGGTGTCAAATGCTGCACTTTGTCTCCCACGTCAACCAATAGCAAAATATCATTAAGAAATTTTAAAAGTTCTGTAATATGGTGTGATCTAAACCCAGACTGAAAGACCTTAAAAACAAAATATTTATCCAAGTAACTCAAAGAGCAAAGAGCAACCTTCTCCAGGACCTTTGAAAGAAAAGGCAGTTTAGGCGGTCTAAAATAGAAAGTAGAGTGGGGTCCAGATTAGGCTTTTTAAGAAGAGGCTGCATGTTTAAAATATGCCGTAACAGACTCAGTTATAAGACTATTGTTAATTAAATTCAGGATACTAGGTCCAATAGTATCAAAAACTTATTTTAGACACCTGTATGGAATAATGTCAAATGGACAGTTGCAAGGCTTCAAGTGGTCTATAATTTCTGCCAGAAAATAAATATAAACAGGCTCAAAATGATTAAAAACAGTAGGACCTTCAAAAGAGACAGAAGGGTTGTAAGTGGATAATTTTCACACATATCTAGACACATCAATACAGGCAGTGTTAATAGGGATAATAACAGAATTTATGGTGTTAAACAAGACTCTGGGCCTGTGACAGTTGGTATCAATTATGTTTGAAAAATATTTTTTCTTATCTTCTTTTAGAG
Source organism: Moxostoma hubbsi (assembly GCA_032164185.1). Lineage (NCBI taxonomy): Eukaryota > Metazoa > Chordata > Actinopteri > Cypriniformes > Catostomidae > Moxostoma > Moxostoma hubbsi. Next base: position 17,416,514 of record JAVLUX010000038.1, read on the forward strand.
TTCTGATAGATCCGTAGATAATCTCTTAAAATTTCGTAAGACACAGGGAGCTTGTCCTGCTTCCACTTGTGCTCGGCTCTCCTGCAAGACTGTCTGCAAGCATGGGTAACATAATTTAACCAGGGCTCAGATTTGGGTTTAACACGCTTTACTTTTAACAGATCAAAAGATTTTAAAATAGTGGAACTGCCCGACGGGCCCGTGACCTCATATACATATTCTTTTACAAGTGCTTATAACCTGGTGTATCTCCGACGTCATGTAGTGCGGCGTGATGGGACTCCGTTCCCCAAAAGCCTTTACCGTAATTGAAAGGGAACACCTCCAGTGACACATGTACCCTTGGTTCCCTGAGATGAAGTGAATGAGATATTGTGAAAGCTAGCCACACTACTACTTCAGAGTTTCGAGGAGTGATGCACTCTTGTCTATCAGTCAGAAAATTTGGAAGAAATGGTAACTGAGCACCCATTTATATAGGCCAACTACATGCCTAAAGAGGCGAGGCTCAAACACCACAGCCAATCATAGGATTGGCGCCATTACAAAAGGGCTTCTATTAGGTCATCGGAGAAGGAATTCCTCAAAAGCGTTTACCACAATGTCTCGTTCTCTTTATCTCAGGGAACCGAGGTAAGACATGTAACTGGAGACATTTTTCACACCATCTCTGGCCCTCTGTTTGAAATGCTCAGTTTGCTGTGTTGCCCCTTTAAGACTTCAATATTCACACCCACTGTGTTACGATTGGCTAATATTTTTGAAGTGCAAACACACTTTCCAAAAAAGAAAACTATTTTTTTTTTTTTAATATATATATTTTTGTGATTGTTTGGTGACAAGGGGCACGCAATTACACTCCATCTTTTAAAATACAAATACTATGCTTGCTGTTCGTGACATATTATATATATAAACATTATCACATTTTAATATTTCAGATTTTATTTTCCAAACGTCTTTATTACTGCAGAGGAAAAAAAAACATATTGCAGTGATTTAAACAAGTAAAACGCAAATAAAATGTACACATGGTGGCATCCAGCAGTTACATCAGTGATAAAGGAATAAAAGTCAAATCAGATTACACATACAGAGATTACACTCAATGCCTTCAAGATGAACACATTAGAAAGTAGACAGTGATTAATAAAAGTACTCTAAATGTTAAAGCTTAGATCATAGAAATCACCATAGAGTTAGACAAAATAAAGTGAACATCACAGATTGTATTAAGTGTATCAGAGCTGGAAATCTGATCATTGTAGAGCAAATGGTTGTAAGATACCATATGTACACAAAATCATTATATCAAGAAGGAATCTCTTCTGGTGTTCTTCAACATTTTGGTCCATAGAATAATTATAGCAGTAGTTCTTTAAACATTAACATGCCAAGAAAAACAACCCATCTGAGCTCCAGTCAAAAGGTGCAAGATTGTGACTGATTCTTTGTGCTTATTCCAGTATGTATGAGAAGTGGACATGTAAAAACAAGTATCAATTCTAATCACTTGGTGGTGCAATTAAAACAGATTTAAATAATATAAAGTACCATGAAAATTGTTTATCAAATGAAAACAACGTGAAATGGCACACAGCTTTATGACTCACTTTTAATTAATTGCAGAAATTAATTTTAGTATGAATATAGGGATATTCCTCACAGGATATCTGACCTACTTTGTCGTCAAAAACTCACCGCACGTACTTAAGTTGCATAGCACCTATTGAAATCTGAGCTATTTAGATATTAGTATGTGTTCTTACAACGTAAAACTTTTTATGTAACTCATTACATTGTACATCATAATGGGGTAATTTGTCTATCAAATATACCGTATCCCATAAGCTGCGTTCACACTGCCAGCAACTTTGTCGCTGCATGTCGCCAGTGGCTGGCAGTTAGGTCGCTAGTGGTGTATAAGGAGTCTAAACAGCGCTTTCTTTACAATTAATATTATTATTAAATATTAGGATCAGGTGATCGTCCCGAAAGTCACATTCGCGTTAAGTTAAACATTTCTCAACTTTGGGGCGTCGCTGGACACGCCCACATCTGGTCGCCATCGCTCATATTGCTGGAAGTCGCCAGCTCTCACTGAAAATGAATGAGATGAGATTGTTGTGTCGCTGGCAGTGTGAACGCAGCTTTACAAATACAGATGAATAAAATGAAGTTCATTAACAAATAAAAACAAATGTCTGAATATATGCCATATAATGGGACACATAGTGATCAGAAAAAGTTGCTTTTGTTAAACAGCAAATTTTATCACTTGCTGATTTTCTCTGTGGATTTAAATTCAGTATCATATCGATGATAAATTTTTGACCTGACAGACAGAGTTCAAGCCTTATTTTCACCTGTATATTGATGTACAACAGACAACACTGAGGTCAAAGACTAGAGACTACACAGAGCAGCTAAAGTCCACGTTAATGTGAAAACCTGTAATGCCTCTACCTGAATTTCAGTGGGGCTACATCATAATTCAAGAGTAAGAGAAATTCAATTAACTCCTTCGGATTATGGTGTATCAAAGCTCTACACCGGTTCTTAATTCAGATTAACTGAATCCAAAGATTTTAGTAAACTTGAACAATCCACTCCCTCCATCCTTTCAGGAGAAAAATGCCCTGACATTTTTACTTAGGATTTCTTCCTTGCTGCTTCCTATGATGTTCAGTAGAAATGACATATCTGTAGTCGACTGCCTGGGTCGTTTTTGCCAGGGCTAAAGAAAGGTGACACAGGCTCGTCAAAGTACGTAACAAAGTTATAGATGCGTTTCATAGTGACGGCATCGAAGAAAGTAACATGACCCCTGTCGTAATCCAGAAAGACTCCAACACGCGGGGAGTTCCAATAGTCTGCAACGGGCACGCGGGAGTCCTCCTCATTGGCGTACAGTCGGTCTTGGAGACACAAGCTCCAGTACCCGGCTGAGGGCGAAAGGTTAACGAAACCTTTGCGGTTGCTGTACTCGGTGGTGACGCCCAGATACCAGACCCCCTTGTCCCGTACATCCACCTCCCAGTAGTGCTGCCCGCTGGAATACTGGGCAGTGGCGAGCACCCCAAAGAAACGTGTGAAACGCTGCGGCATGTCGGGCTCTTGGGACCGACCACGGCCCTCCTCTACTTTGGTGTCAAAGTCGCTGATGGCCAATGAGGGGTGGGCGGTGTCTAAATCTAGAGTCAGATTCTGAGGCACTGGAGGACAGAGAAAAATTGGTTAGCTAAATTAGATTTTAAGGGTCTTTGGTACAAATGTTTTTCAAATAACATATTAAAAAAATTGTTTCACTACTTAAAAAAAATAAATAAATCCAAACTACTATCTTTTTTTTCCAGAATTTCAGGTTTTAATGAAACCTGTTACCTGACAATGTTTGTTTTTTTTTTTTGTTTTTTTTTACTTTAGCACAAGAAAAAAATATCAAAATTATTTTTAACTCAGAAATTATAATGATCATCACACTATAGGTGTATGCAAGTAATTGACTTTAACCTTGTGCGACCCCATGTACACATATGTGGATGTTGTATTTTAGCTTTGCTATATGCAACGCATAATTAATTTAAACCAACTGATCTCAGTTCAGGAGACTCTGTGCTGTCATTAAAGGAGTTAAACTTTTGACTAATGGAGTAATATGACAAAACAAAATGGTCCCAATCACAGCAGAGTTTATCTTTGGTTGAAATGCCAACAAAACTACAAATGGTAAGAAAAGTCTTTACATTTAAACCTAGTTTCATCCGCTATGCCATTTTTTAAATTTGAGCAATTTAGCGCAAAATGCCACACTGCTAAACACAATGTACACTAATGTGTACTTCAGCACTTTTTTCCTTAAAAATCCTATTTTCACTATGCATTTTCACATTAAGAATGAGGGTTCATCCAAAAGCTGGTAAATGTTGTTTGAGGCTTTATATGAAGTTAGGATGAAATTAAGGTGCATCTCAAACTGTTCTGAGACCAGTGCAGATAGCCAGCACACTGGAAGTTAAATCATATACTAAATGGGGAGCAAGGGAGCATACTATAGCTCTCTGTGCAGCCAAGTGCATTCACTCCTAAAATCTGACCAATAGTTCAGTTTAAGGCTGCAGATGATGTTTGGCAGACATGGGACAATGATAATCAGAACATGGATTCAGAATTTATTATGATATATTTTATTTCAACATGGTTGACAGTGATTGTATGATGGTGTCCATTTCTTTGAATCAAAATGATTTATACTAATTTCTGATGTAATGTCTGTAACGTCTCAAAAACATGACTAACCAACACTCCTGGAAGACTTTCTATAGCATGGTGTTATTTAAATTTCACAACTTAGTCCTGCTGTCTACATAAGTTGCCATCTATTTTTAGGGAAACTATTTGCTCTAGATTTATTGTTTTGCACGTTTATAAGGTGCTATGAGTTACAAATCAAAAAGGGGGAGGGAAATGCGCACAGCAGTCATGCTGTGGTCTCAGGAGGTTATTGCGTTTCTGAATAATTGATTATTTATGATCATTATGATGATTTTAAATCATGATTTAAACATCAAATTCATCATAACAATTATTTCAAAACTAATCTACAGACCCTATTAGAATGATTATTCAACTATTCGGGCGATTATTGCAACGATCAATCATTCACTCTTAACCGATTATTCAGCTTGTGCTCCGACTTGTATTAGGTTGTATTAAACATTCTTACTAACAATAAAGAGGACAAAATCATCTTTTAAAAATACATCTAAATGTCATTCACTGAATTAAAAGGGAAAAATACTTTTTATTAAGTTTAATTCAGTAAAGAAATTCACTGCAAAAAAAATCCTTAAATCAAGATAAATTTACTTGATAAGCAACATAATATATTTAGACTTGCTTTAAGAGAATGTATCTTAAATAGAAGTGTATTTTGTATATACTATTTTGTAAAGACAACATACACAAATATAATTGTGCCACCAAATTACATTTAATTACAAAACTAAAATAATTTAAAAAATTGATGACTTGGACCAAATAAAGGAAAGCAGCCAGTAAGTGCCCAACATAGATGGGAACTCCTTCAATACTGTTTAAAAAGCATCCCAGGGTGATACCTCAAGAAGTTGGTTGAGAAAATGTCAAGAGTACATGTCTGCAAATTCTAGGCAAAGATGCTCAAATATAACAGTTTTGAATTATTTTGGATTTTGTTTAGTCACAACATAATTTCCATATTTCCATTTATGTTTTTCCATAGTCGTGATGACTTTACTATTATTCTAAAATGTTTTTTATTTATTTATTTTTTTAATAAAAATAAAGAATGAGTAAGTGACCCTACACTTTTGAATGGTAGTGTAATATTAATACACACAAAACACACACGCACAATATTCCCATGACTTTTATATGATATGACATTTCCAGGTTTTCCATGACCACGAGAACCCTGCTACTTTTCAGTGTATTTTCACTAAAATCACGACTAGGCGCAAGACATCTGAAACATGGGAGCCAATCATTTGCTTGTAATTTGGGTCATAAGGGACAACAGCTGTCATGTCACCAAACACAAATACCCACATGTTACAGTTGACTATAAGCCAGATAATGAGTTAACAGCACTCACTTGTGTGTAAAACATGCATCATTTTCTTCCACATGATGAGCTGAAAGGGGCCTGTGAACTCAGAGTAATCTGGAGGGCTGTTAGACACTTGAACACCAACATTGATGTGGCAGGGGCTAAGGGGAAGATAAAAACATTATGAGACAAAAAAATCCCCCAAATTCCCACAATATAGGTTAAGAAATTAAGAAATTAACTTTCATTCAAAATAGTACAGATCCACATACCTGTTGTATGAATTACTAATACTCTGGAAAAAGAACACAAAAATGTTAAGTGTTAACAAGAAAATGACATTACAGCATATTTTGTTTCAGTGTCTAAAGGGCCTACACACAATCTGAAAAGGTCTAAAGGTGTGTTCACACTTGGCAGGTTTGGTTTGATTAAAATGATCTCTGGTGTGATTGCGCCGTTAGTGCGGTTCATTTGAACAACTGTGAACGCTGCCATCTGAACCTTGTGGTGCACCAAACAAGCGGACCGCTTCCAAACTAACTCTGGTGCGGTTCGACTGATATGTGAATGCAGCATGGACCAAAGATGTCTAAACTGACCAATAACAGGATGTGATGTCACAAGATGCGACCCTAAAAATCACGGTGTACACAAAACAAAATGAGCAGAGGGAAAACATGGAGCAATGTTCAGTGATAGGTTAAGGGAAAAGTGGGTCCAACGAGTGCATCTGATCATTCCGGCACCGAACCGTCCGGCATCCGAAAACATAGACGGAGAACAAACATACATTTGTTTTATTTAAATACTTCTGGTAACCCTTGCAAATCGAGGTATAATACTTTTCTGATAAATAATAATAATAAAAAAGTATTGATAATCCTCAAGGATTGGCCTATAGACCTCATAAAGTTCCATTTTCACCGTTACTGGTCATTTCCATTCACCTTCTGTTACAGCTCATTCACCAACCTGTTTTTACATTTGTCTATGTGTGTTAGTGTTTTTATGTTGTAGATTAGCAATACAGTTGTTTATATTCAAAGATAATGATAATTTGACTTTGGTATAGTTTGATAAATAATCTCATCAATTGATTCTAAAAGTTCTACGCTCTGTACTTAAACAATATTTCAACCTATTTGTGATATTTTCAATGGCCATGAGAATAGTATTACTCTAAAGAGTCAACAGATGAATCATATCAACAGCGTGGCAGAGTGATCAGACGTACATTTGAATCCTTTCAATAATCCCCAAATTAATCATAATTCCCTTCTTGATCTAAAATTCCTCACATATAAATTGTGAGCAGATTCAACAAGCCTGTTGTATTACATATTTAATGGTGGAGAATTTTTATTCAGATTTCTAATTTGATCATTTGTCATGTATCCTTCATATAATGATGGACGAATGCGGCCAAGATTCCTAAACTAATTTACATATAAACTCTTACAAAATATTGGTGAAAAATGCTGGCAGTTGTAAATATACGCTAATTTCCTACAATTAAATAAAGATAGATGACAGGGGAGTTCTTCACCTCAAAGTTAACGCCATCACTCAGCTGTTTCTGAATTTCAGTAATGGCTTTGTCCACTTTGGCTGCTTCGCTCTCCACAAGCTTCAGGTTCCCATCGATAAGCCCAATAGTGGCCACTGCTTCAAACTCCAAACGTTCCAAGAGATCATCTTTCTCATCCAACAGAAACTGAACCAGGGCACCAACGTCTTCCTCGATCTTCTCCTTCAGGGCTTGTTTCTTGAGCTGTTGTTAAGTAAATGTAAAATTTAGGCCCCTTTTCTTGGAAGCATACAATTCAAAATGTGTTGTCTAACAGTGTGGCGAGTCTGTCGTACCTTAACATCGGCTTTGACCTGCTCCTCAGTGCTCTTTACTCTGGCACACATCGATTTCTGCCAATTGAGCTTGATGAGCCTTAGCTTGAGCTCACTCTGCATATGACATAGAAATAAAACTTAAAATGCAGTATTATAGCATCCATCGATTCATCCATTTATCTAAAATACAATCTGATGATACCAAATTAGTACACAATTTACATGATTTTACACAGCATTTGATAAACGTATTATCTATTGATATGGCGGACCATAGCTTTTAGAACTGACAGTAGGAGCAATGACAACTTCTGTTAAGTTTTTTACAATATTTCAGATTTTTAATTGATGACTTGACTCTATATTTGGCCATTTTGAGCTGAAAAATTGAAAAAAATAATTTGACTTAGCTAAAATGTTTTGCTAAGTACAATCAACAATAGAAATAAAGGTTATAGGAAGGATCTTGTGGTCAAATTGAATATATAACTATATATAACTGATATTAACCTAAAGAATGCATTACAGAGTTGCTTTTATATTAGGGCTGGGTGGGTATTGATACAGATGTCCCAATTCTGATTCACAAGCTCTCGATCTGATTCCATATCGAGTTCAAATGGGTGTATTTCAGTAATGATGTCCATTTTGCTTACATATGAAAGAAACTTTCTTCCAGCTAATGGTGTTAATTATATAATCTTCTAACTAGGTACATTATGAAAATTCTAATTTGACTAATTATATTTTACTTGTTTTTCAGCATTCTGATACATTTTAGCTTTTTAAAAATGTAAAATGCATGCATTTCTTCAATAAATATGATTTTATATTGAATGTATTATACTTTGTTACATGTTTGTTTAATGCATATTTTATATTATTTACATTGATTCGTAGCACATGTTTATTGTTTAATGCATAATTTATATTATTTACAAGCATTTGTGTTGATTTGTGGCACATTTATTTTTTTAATTCCTAATTTATTATAGTATTTACATCGATTTGTAGAACACATGCTGAAAATCAGCATTGTCTCTTTAAGAAAACTGGCAGTTCTGTAACTGAGCACATATTAATGAGAGAAGACTTGAATGGCTGCTTTACCTCATCCATGCTTTTCATGATTAGAATTAAATGTTTATGTTTTGTTGATTATGATCAACAACTGACTGTAGAAAACAGAAAGGATATTAAGAGAGACATTATTTATATATAAATGGATTGCATGAATCTCACATGTAAAGAGTCAAAACAAACTTTTACTCTCAACACGCAGGGAAACGACCATGCTGTTGAACTTCACCACTAGGCTATACTAAATCGCTGGTGAGTGAAATCTGAACACTTTTTTTAGTCGAAAAGTGCAATATTTGGTCTCATATGCGAGTGATTTACTTGCATTGTAGAGGGTTGCAATAGAGTAAAAGATTGAACTATGGATTTAAAAATCGATAATGTGATCGTTCAAATGAAGATCGCGAGGCATCGAAAAAGGTATGTTTTTACATAGTCCTACATTGCATGATGTTGATTTACCATACTCATTTTCCTGTAAAATTTTCAGTTCTCTCAACACAACAAAAGTGCATTTCTACATTCTGATATGCCCTTCTGTTGCTTTGTGCTTGCAACGGAACAGCTGTTCAATATCTGAACATGTTTGACCAAGTAGCATCACTATAAACCAGAGGAATAGATACTGTTATACATATGAAAGAAGTCCCATTTTCATTAGCCATCACACTGGAAAATAAAAAGCAATCTAGAACTAACCTTCATGTCTTCAACAACCTCTGGCACAGGAGCAACATCATGGTGTCTAGAAGAATAATTTTTTTTTTATTATTAACTTTCCTAATTTTTAGGACAATTTCAATAAACTGATACAATGGTAGATCTGGTCTTCTAGACAGTGGAAGTGCCACAAAACCTAGTGAGCAACCTACCCAGACAGGGCTTTGGGCATCATAGATGCCTTTTATGCCCCAAAATGATGTCTATTTAGGCAGTTCTCCAAGTTGAGACATTCTGAAATTTATCTTGATGAAAATATAACGAGTGTGAATGTGTTAAAACACAAAGAGTCGGCATCACCTGTGGGTTCTGGACTCTCTGCAGACCACGCAGATGGGCTTTCTGTCCGTGTGGCAGTACAGTTTGAGTTCCTCGTGGTGTCGATCACATTTTCCGTCCATTTTCACCGGTTTCGCGGGTGCTGAGGGCCTACACGTCTTCAGGTAATCGAAGTCGCTCAGTTTATCCACCAAGTTCTTCACCAAGTAGTTCTTGGTAAAACTCATTTTGGAGAACACCTGCAAAAAATAAATAAATACAATTTGGCATAACGCTACAGAGTACCATGTATGATTTAAAACAACCTTTAAAATACCACATTAATGACCGGATCGTCCCGACAGCTCATTATCTCATATGTCATGATCAACAATATAGCCAAATATGATGCTTATTAGACTGTATGTTTAGAATAGTTTGCGTTAAATAGACACAAACTGCACATAATGACGTTATTTGCGTTCAAACAGCTATTTAACTAACCAACCCTGAATCAAGGAAGGTTTATCAAAACAAACCACACACCATCCTGCACTCCGGACACTGGTAACCCACATCGTCGCCTCCATTTTCCTCCCAGTGCATCAAAATGCACATGCGGCAGAAATTGTGGCCGCATTTTAAAATCACAGGATCGTCGAAATAATCGAGGCAAATTGAGCACACTAATTCCTTCTGCAGTTCGCCCCTCGAGTCTCCAGCGGTGGCCATGTTTCCCCGAGCAACCGTTGCGTTTAGCAACTGCCTAACGGGGCCAGAGAGATTCCGGACGGAACGAGAGATGCCGCTATGTATTCACTTCCTGCTCCAGTCACGTGGTGCTCACAGTGGCGAATCAGATTAATGTGTATGATCGAGGCTTGCTCATGTTTTGCACATTAAATCTGACAAAAGACAGTAATGTCTCTTTAATCAAGATTTCCAACCAGCGTTCCGTGAAGTTACTTCTAACTAACATTATTACACAACATTATATTTTATGAATTATTTTTCTGAATATTTATATATGCCATTTATTTTCCAGATGTGTATGACTTTCTTTCTTCTGCTGAACACAAACGAAGATTTGTAGAAGAATATCTTAGCACTGTAGGTCCATACAATGCAAGTGAATAGTGGCTAGAAAGCCCAAAAAAGCACATAAAGGCAGTATAAATGTAATCCACAAGACTCCAGTGGTTAAATCCATGTCTTCTTAAGTGATATGATAAGTGTGGGTGAGAGACAGTCTCAATATTTAAGTTCTTTTTTTTTTTTTTTACTATAAATCTCCACTTTAACTTTCACATTCTTCTTCTTTTGTTTTTTGGCGATTCACATTCTTTGTGCATATCGCCACCTACTGGGCAAGAATGAGAATTTATAGATAAAAAGGATTTAAAGTGCACTTAGTAATTCAAATCCACAGGGCTCCAGACAGTGACTTAAGTGGTCGCAAATGCGACCAAAAATAATTAATTGCAACTATAATTTAAAATCTAGTCACCATTGGTGACAGTGGGGTTGTGTGCGTTCATATGCGGTTTCGTCAGATATCATCAACATCTATAGAGCGCGAACTAGTGTCTCGCGACTCTTTACATCCCTTCTGGTTCAGACAAGCTCGCTGCACTACACACAACAACAAACTCAGAACAAGAGAATCGTGAACAAATTACTCTTTTGAACCGGATCTTTTTCATAAATAAAAGAACTGAGGGTTTGAACCCAGGAGCTCAGGTTAGCAGTTTGAATCAGATTCACTGTCACAGCAAATCAGCCATCAGTGAACTCACAACTGGGAGTGCAGACATTTCAAAATAAGAGTGCCCTGTGTATTTCGGGTTTCTTTATAATTAAAAGTACTGTATTTATATATATATATATATATATATATATATATATATATATATATATATATATATATATATATATATATACTCAAGAAGACAACACACTATTATATGCATACTATATTTTATGTAATTATCTGTATGTAGATTCTGAAGGGCAGTACTAAATAAAAAACATCTTTTATCTCTTACATTTGTATAAATTATAAAAGGGGGTGTGAACATATGAGATAAAAGGGAATGCAAACTTATCTTCTCAAATATATACTGTATAGTGTTTATTAAACCACAGGTTAATGGGTTATAAGCTGGCTTCCTTTTCTTCTTCTTTCTATCTTGTTTCTGAACAGCAATTTAAATCAAGCTATTCTGTGATTTGGCAGCTAAAAACAGACATTTGTCTCCTTAATGTTTCAGTTTAGGAGCCAAGTCATTTTTTAGTCTGGAGCTCTGATCCAATACACTTTTTGTCAAATTCTACACATCTCCTCACAGTCTGCTAGCTGTCCGTTCTGTGAGTGAGCTGAAAAAAAAAAATAGTATTTGTACACGGCCCTGGCTCTGTAAATGGGACAACATAGTGGATCAGACCGATCCACACAACACTACTCCAGCCAATCAGCAACAGGGGGCAGTTCTTGCGCATGCACAGACAGAGAGGGAAATTCATTAGAAGTGCGAAGGCAAAAAAATCTGACTGATGTGAACTTTCTGAACTCCAAGGAGGACAAATGGCTGAAGAAACAAACCAAGAGAAAAAGGTCAGACGAAAATAAACTAAAAAAGAGCAATTATGATAAGTCCAGGGCAAGGAGCCACGTCAACATGGGCGAGAAGTTTCAGCAGTGGAAACACCTCAGAGAGGTAAAAGGCTTGAAGATGGATGCAGAAGTTGCACTTTTTCTTCTCGATAAGTGGGTAACATAAATGTAGCTATGATTCACAGAACCCATATATGCCATATTTATCTCCTCGCTAGAGCCGCTTGTGCTAACTCGGACCGCTTCATCAACGATGGTCAACACAATGCTGGATTTTCTTCAAAGCTAAAGATAAAGGATGATCGATCCCAACTCTGACCCAACTTTAGATTTGGAAGTCGTAAGTTTCGCACTTTATACTTTTTTTAATGTTCAATTCACACAAAACAATAACTTGAATACACCTGTACTATGATGAACGTTGAGTTCAAACCATTTAGATTTTTTTCTTTTTTTTTCTGGGGGCTACTGGTCATTATTTCAAAATGATTATGAAACGATAAGTGGTTTAACCATCCAGAGACAGTAATAAATAAATAAAAGTCTCATTAAAGTTGCACTCAACTTTAGTGTAAGTCCAAGATGACACAAAAACAAAAGTTACTGAGTCTTTTTAAACAAAAGTCAGTCTGTAATGACAGATAAATCTAAGGCAGGAGAGCCCAATCCAAAAACATGCTGTTGAATCCCAATTTCAGCCTGTTATAGGCAGTTTGAGCAAAGAGTTTTGTCAAGCAAGCTGGAAAGACAAGGCTCATTCTGGTCTATTATGTTAAATGCTATGTGGTGAACTTCCTCCAATCTAGGGAATTCTTTATTGCTATTCTTTTTTAAATGCAGGCTATTTTATTTGATATACCTCACCAGAGATTTAAAATGGCTGCATTTGCTCTAAAGGTAAATCAATTAGATTCCTCATGCATTAAATACATTTGCATTGCAAAAATAAACCTTTCAAAGTTACTGAGACTCAAGACTTCGTTTATTTTGTGCTTCAATCCCCATTACATAAAAACTGCATTTAGCATTGAAAATATTAAGCAGTGAACAATGTACAAAAGCACAATATCTCACCATAAATACAATTTCACACATAGAAAAGAATATGTAATTGTGCCCAAAGTGTCGTGCCTATGTCTGTTAGTCAGCCTCACAATCCTCTGCAAATACTGTATGGGAAAGTATCCACAGATTTCTTTGCATAGCACATTTCTCTTTAAATATCAAAAGCCTGTTGAGGAGTATATTAACAGTATTTGTTAAATGAGACAGAACATTTTAAACCAATTCCTTGTTTGGATGCATACACAAACACTTGAATAATTGTCTGTCAATGACAACACAAATGTAACATTTAATACAACAGTTTCAAAGATTAGTGTACTGAAGCGCATAAGAGAAAAGTGAAAAATGGTCACGAGTGAAAAAGATCAATTTGGAAATCTAAATGATTTCTCGAATCACAGTTTTCCCCTTGGTTTATAACATTCAAATGAATCCTCTCAGAGTGTAATTGCAATATTTAAGATTTAATGCTTGAGTATGCATGCAGCTCTCATGAATACTAATGAACAAATGAATATTAATACAGAACAGCGGCAACAATATAAATGTCATCACATCTGACTTAAATGTAAACTTAGGAATGACTGTAGTTTGTATCTATATTAAATGTATGAATGTAAAGTGAAACACAATATCAGTACCAGTGTCAGTGTAATTATCAGTTCATACCTTTAAGCAATATTCCAGGTTCGATACAATGTAAGCTAAATCGAAGGCATTTGTGGCATAATATTGATTAACACCAACACCACCATCACCAAATTCTGACTTGTCTTTAAAAAGGGCAAAAATCTAGGTTCCAGTGAGGCACTTACAATGGAAGTGAATGGGGCCAATATGTAAAACAGTAAAATACTCACAGTTTAAAAAGTATAGCCACAAGACATAAACAACATGAATATTAACATGATTTTAGAGTGATAAAATCACTAACTAGCCTTTTCTGTGTAAAGTTATATCCAATTTTGCAGCTCTGTTGCTATGGCGACATAATGAACAACCATAAAAATGATGATTTAAACAACTCTACAGCTCAAATAATACACACATTTTAACAGAAGAATTCATGTTAGTGCTTTTATAAAATTATAAGCTTCACATTTCTGCCTTTAAACCCTCCAAAAATTGGCCCAATTCACTTCCATTGTAAGTGCCTCACTGGAACCCTGATGTTTTTTTTTAAAAGACGTGACGAATTATTATTGTATTTTTTTGTGGTAATCAACATTATGATACAAATGCTGTCGATTTAGCCAAACTTGTATCCTTTCAGAAGTACGTATACTATAGATTCCCTCTTTATCATCCATTTGCAGGTAGACACTTTGCCCATGTTTGATAAGCATATTGACTATAAAATAAAACCTCTGTAGAACACGGCATGAGGACTGAATGGAGAATTCTTTGGGCTGGTGTTGAACTCGGTCATGAGCTCTTCTTATGATCACACCTGTCAGAGGCACTTGTTTAAAACAAAGAAAACAAAACACAAGAATTCATCCAACGTATGTTTAAGGAGGCCATTAGTTCCTCAAACCTCCGAACTGTCACCAACATCAAGGCTACTTCGAACTATAACAGGCTGCATTCTAGACAAAACCCTTGGGGCCTGTTTAGCAGGCATCCGCCTTGAGCGAACCACCAGTGCCAACACTACAACAACAAGGGCAGTGAGAAGCAGTCCGACAAGAGCTCCCGCCACTGTTACCGCATTCTCTTCTGCATCTCGTCCGCTGAGCTCCCGTGGAGACAGTCCGTCTGCGAACAAATCCTCCCCAGACGCAGCACGCCAACGATTGCGGTCCAGGGCTATGTGCATGATATTCGTTCCTCGGTTGTTATCCGGTCCGATCTCCTCTGCCAGTATGGGATCTTCTCTGTTGGACCGCTTAGCGCGTCCTCTGGCGTCCATTGGTTGAAGATCACCTGGTGTTACGGAGTGGTACTTTAGACTTCGCTTGCCAATGCCACGTTTGGCATTGTCTTTTGAACGAACTGTGTAGATGGTGTGAATATACCACTCCCTCCCAGCTGCCACCTTCAGGATGAGGAAGATAGTTAAGTATTTGCACAAGTCTTGACTACCTTTAACACATGGTAAATCATTTCTTCTATTACAATAACCCAAAGATCCCATGAAATCATTGTTTTGAGGCTTTTAGTTAATGTCTATTAGCTATATGCAGAAAAGGACATACTTTTGGGCCAGTTGCCATGTAAAATCCCGGCCGATTTCTCTTCCCAGTCCAGCCCTTGTGAATACCATGGGTAATGTAGTCGTTTACACTGAATTCCGCTATCAAACATGATTTTTAAACAATGAAGTTGAAATAATGCAAACAGATTGCTTCAACGGAAGCATGTACCATCGATGAACAACCTCGGAGTTCAAGTTAGGTATGTCTTTCGAGTTTATAAGTTATTGTTGAAAAGCAATTTGTCTATGGAAAAAATGTACGAGACTGTTGCACACTAGAGTAATGCTAACATATATACACTGTGTGTCTTAATCAGCTCCCTATCTCGTGAATAAGTATATAGTGAACACGAATTCGGGCACTGGAAAAGGTGTTCATCCACTGAACTTCGGGACACTTATAACTCAATCACCTGCGACAAAATTGCTTGTTGCACTTTTTAACTTAGCTGGTATTAATCTGCATCATTGCTTTAATAACGTCACTATTGTGCATATTAACACATACAGTGTTATTATTAAAGATAAATGACATAATTGAAAAAAGAAATATACAAAGGAGTGCATTTTTAATCCTTTTTTAACAACTCTAAATTTTAAAAGATAATTTTACATTTATGAACATTATATGCTAACAAAGAGTTAGCAAAATAATTTTTAGGATGCGAACATTTCACTGCACTGGAAGAATTTTGAGATTGGGGCAGTCCTAAAAATGTCAAGACTCCTGCACCAGTGCCCTGACTACTGATCAAGGGAGCTGATTGAGATGCACCCAATGTCTACGTCTTGTATGGTGTGTATTTTAATGTTTATGGACTGGCACCATTCACTTTCATTGTAAGAGCATTAGTGTAGCCATGATTTTAAATAAAAAAGGGAGGAGTCGAAAACATTTTCTGTGGTAATATCAACATTATGCTTCAAATGCTTTTGATTGAGCTTGACTTGTATTGATCATTAACATTTTGTTAAAACGTACAGACTTCCTAGTAAATGAATCAAAAATATTGATGACTCATGCTGCTCTACACTAATTTTTGTCCAATGAAATATACTCTAGAACGATAATGTCCCTCCCCCTAGTACCACCTGCAATTACTAGCAAGTAGCAAATAATAGTTTATTACTGTGACATAAAGCCTATCTTAAAAAAAGGCTTTTGATATGTCCTTCCCAAACTTTCTGTTTTACTATGTAAGACATTAACACAGGAAAGAAAACGGTCAACTGATTTCATGGGGTCTTTAAATGTCATTTAAACTTCTATTAACCATCATGAAGATTAGACCTGGAATAGGGGAGTCGAATCCAGCCTAAATCCATCAGAGCCTGGCTGTTTCACCAGAGAGAGGGCAGAGGGGTCGTCCACAGCCAGCAGGGCATTGAAACCCACGTCTCCAAAACTCTTGGCCTGAGTCTCCGGCTGAGCTTTGTCCTAGAGGCAAGGAGGATTCATGGGACGATTTTCACACAGAACAATTTAAAATGTACTACACATCAGCCAAATATTACAAAAGACTTTAGGAATATTTTGCACAAGTTGTAACCATTTGAAAAAATTCTTCTTTATTACAATATATTATATTATATTCTATTGTGCTGACCTTCTTATATGGATGTTCTTATTTGCTTGCATTTTATTTTGTAGACTACTCACAATAATCTTGAATCGGTAGAGGAGAGAAGGAGAGTCTGCGAGGCATCCAAACTCAAACTTGGTGGGGTTGTATTTCGGAACATATCCATCAGCTCCAGTGCACAAATGCACCTTCTCAATGTTACAGTAGAAGGAGTCCCCCAAGTTCTGTACAGGGTCCACCATCACCCGTCCATAGATTGTGTCACCTTGAGGAGAATAAGTGTCAGCATTACACAGTATAATCCAGAACTGTGACAGAAACATAATTCACAAAACATGTGATTGATTCTAGGCTTTCATTGTAAAGAATTACACACTGATTAAATCTGGTTTGACTAAAACAGGAAGCCACAACATCCCTTACTGTGTGAAAAACTCTCAACTCTAGACAATAAATATATTTCATTTCATTTAATACCTGATCAAGTCTAAAAAGATTTAGCTTGGCAATCTACACACATACACAACTGAATTAATTACATAGTGACATACATAATTACCAGGGCTGTCAATCAATTTACATTTTTAATTGAATTAATTACATGGTATGCCAATTTATTAACCAAATTAATCACAATTAATCACATATATAAATACTTGTGGTATATAATGATGAAATAATGATATATATATATATATATATCATTATATATATATATTTAAATATATATATATATATATATATTTAAATAATTACAAATCAAATATATATATTATAAAAAAATATTAATTCAGATAATTATAATAATTCACATTATTGTGGCAGACGAGTAAGCACTGATAAGACAGTACAAAAAGTGGCATTGGAATACAATTTATTGTTTATTTCCATATTATTGAACATAAGGCTATCTTTGGCCTGAAATTCACAGCAATCTGAGAGCAACTTTTCATGCTACAGTTTCCTTAAGATGAATTACTTATGTTGTATCCTGGATACAAGCGTCTGCTAAATGAATGTCACCTTTGTCAGGACTACATGTAAATGTAGCAATCCATTTTGCAATTGCATTCGTCAATCAGTCTGAGATTTATTACAAGGGCTTTACTAAGGATGTGCCAATGTACGCCCTCGTCAGATGGATGCTTTTGGGCATCTCACTTTAGTTGTGTCACTGAAGTTTCGCTTACTGCTCCCTGGAGAAAACAGGAGGTACTGTTTGAATTGCTCCGATGGTAGGAATCTTCTTTATTACGGTCAGGGAACATGATTAATTGCGTTAATTATTTGCACTCAATGAGTTAAATCGACAGCCCTAATAATTACACAGGTGTTTGTAGTGGGGGTACCCTGAGAGAAAGCCGCATCACTCTCTTGGCTGAAGCCCATAGATCCATCTGATAGCCACAATGATTTCTTAGACAACAGGAACATCTGTGTGTTGAGACTGAACTCCACAGCAACAGGGTCGCTCACCTAAAGGAAGTGTAGAAAACAAGGCTTCTATCAGAAGTGTTTTAGGTTTGACTGTTGTCTATAGATCTGCTCATAAAATCCTTTATATACAAATAATCTGCATATGATATAAAGAGATATAATAATTTGAGCAATGCATAAATATGATAAAATAAAATGAAAAGATAAAAACTGATATATATATATTAAAATATTAGACTGTCGATAGAATTTATTACATTAATTACACATCTATCAATATTTAACTAGGCCCCCAAATAAAAACAATTAAATATATAATGATTAAATTATGATAAATAATCATATTTAAATAATATAAACATTATATATAATAAATATTCCACATATTTAAAATACACTACATTATTGTGGCAGATAAGTAGAGCATTGATAAGACAACACAAAAAGTGGTTTTAGAAGGCAATATATTGTTTAATTCCATATTAATAAACACAAGCCTATCATTGGCCTACAGTCCACAGCAACTGAACTAATCCCAATTACAATTTTTTTACCTGCTGAAAGCGGATATCAAGATCAAAGGTAACCGGCTCTCTAGGGTTACAAACTGGAAGTACAGAGTACTCCAGATTCAGCGCTGCTATACAGGGGATCAACTTCACTGTGTATGTGCCTGAATAATCACGAACCTGCAGGTGATGGATGGCACAGACGAGTTAATAATAAATACTAACAAATTAGATATTTATAACATTTTACAAAATGAAAACTGTTTGTATTTGTGATGTTTGATTACTCTCTGTGAGAGCACATGGTTAAAAGAGACTTACGGCAAAGTCAGATATGAACATCCATTGCTGGACAGGCTGACTGTAAGTGGGCTCAGTCCTGATCAGAGAGAGGTTAAAGGTCAAGCCTGGGTGGTCTGCACTTAACACCATGGACCTCACAGGGGATGCTGGGTAATCAGGTGAGATTAATTTAAGTTAATATATTAAACTGGAGAGATAATTTAGCTTTGAAGTCCTATATGTTGTATGTATTATTATAACAACAGATTGGGCTCTTATAGGATCTTTTGATCCTGTCTGTAATCTTTAACCACCTCAGATTTGCTGTGATTAATATACTTCTTCTGTTTTCAGAAGTAGTATATTAATGAATGAAATATGGGAACTTGGAGCATCTATTTGGGAGGAGTATATTAAAAAAAACCTACCAGGATGTGCCACCACAAACAAGCCCCTGAAGCGAGCTTCTGTTCGGAAGTTTACAACAATTCTCCCCTGCTCATTAATCCTCATGCTGGTTGGATACATGGCACCTGCACAAATGACACATTTTTAAAGCCTTTAATTTAGCATGTGGCTACATGTGACATCTATATAACTAAAATATACAGGGACCCAAAAGGTATTTGGATACTTAAGTGACACTGAAAGACCACTTCTTAAAAACAGCATGATCATGTATATTTACACTCTTCTGATGCTAGTGAAACTTTGTCATGCAGCACATTTCATACTGCGGCCTCCATAAGACGAATTGCTTATGATGTATTATTCCTCTTTTGTAAGTTGCTTTGGATAAAAGCATCTGTCAAATGAATAAATGTAAAAGTATTGTAAATTCGTATGGTAACTAGATCCACAACTTATGCTGCATTCCATTCAACTCAGAAAGTCAGATTTTCAAACGTCCTACTAGGAAAAGTGCAATGGAACACCACTTGAATACGAAATTACAACTTGAATCCTTGTGTGGAAATTTTCAACTCAATTTCGCCGAGATGAAGGTGTCAAACATGTCGGCACTCAGGAAGATATACACTGATCAGCCACAGCATTTAAACCTCCTGCCTAATATCGTGTAGGTCCCCCTCGTGCTGCCAAAACGGATCTGACCTGTCGAGGCATGGATTCCACGAGATCTCTGAAGGTGTCCTGTAGTATCTGGCACCAAGACGTTAGCAGCAGATCATTTAAGTCCTGTAAGGGGCCTCCATGGATTGGACTTGTTGGTCCAGCACATCCCATAGATGCTCAATCAGATTGAGATCTGGGGAATTTGGAGGCCAGGGCAACACCTTGAACTCTTTGTCATGTTCCTCACAAACCATTCCTGAACAATTTTTGCCATGTGGCAGGGTGCATTATCCTGCTGAAAGAGGACACTGCCATCAGGGAATACTGTTGCCATGAAGGGGTGTACGTGATCTGCAACTATTTTTAGGTAGGTGGTATGTGTCAAAGTAACATCCACATGAATGCCATGACCCAAGTTTTCCCATCAGAACATTGCCCAGAACATCACACTGCCTCTGCCGGCCTGCCTTCTTCCCATAGTGCATCATGCTGCCATCTCTTCGCCAGGTGAATGACGCATATGCACCCATCACTTTGACACGTACCACCTACCTAAAAATTGTAGCAGACCACGTACACCCCTTCATGGCAATGGTATTCCCTGATGGCAGTGGCCTTTTTCAGCAGGATAATGTGCCCTGCCACATTGTAAAAATTGTTCAGGATTGTTTTAAGGAACATGACAAAGTGTTCAAGGTGTTGACTTGGCCTCCAAATTCCCCAGATCTCAATCCTATTGAGCATCTATGGGATGTGACCAACTTATGGATCGGACCAACAAGTCCTATTCACGGAAGCCCCTTACAGGACTTAAATGATCTGCTGCTAACGTCTTGGTGCCAGATACCACAGGACACCTTCAGAGATCTTGTGGAGTCCATGCCTCGATGGGTCAGAGCTGTTTTGGCAGCACGAGGGGAACCTACAAGATATTAGGGATGTGGTTTTAATGTTGTGGCTGATCGGTGTACATAGTAAGTAATAAACATTACATTTTATTTAGTATTATCAATCAGCCAGTCAAAGTTCTTACATTACATGACATTAAAGTTTGTTTGCAGTGAGTTTGCAAAATTTAACATGAATGCCTTTATGGTTGGAGATCGGAAATATCAAGTAGGAATATCCCACATCCAACTTTAATGGAACAGCATAAGTTTGGACTGTGCCTTGTCCTACCCGCAACTGGCTTCAGTGAATGTTATATTACCCTCTAGTGGTGTCCCAAAGCTATTACGCCAAACTACATTAAACAAAAGGCACACTGACAGTGAATTGGAAAGCACACAAATTAGGCTTCTAATATAAATGTCCACTAATGTTAATATATTGATGCCTTAAAAACATAACGACGTAATGATATTTTGTGACATGCCTAATTTTTATGTTTTGCCTAATAATCATCAGTGTCAGAAATGAAGTTCTCTATTAAGAGGCCATTTTTCCTGGAGGAATTTTCTTTTACCTTAATAAGGGCAATTTTGTCTTACCTTATAAATTAATTAAATCCCAAAAACGAGACACTATAGGCCATTACCAATAAAATGAAATCAAAATTAATTAATATTTGTAGAGCTGGGTTTTGGCACTGATTTCCTGATTTGATTCAATATCGATTAATTTTGAAATATTTCAGTTACAATGTTAACAGGCAAGTTTCAATGTTATTGTTCTGTTTAAGTATTAATAACGCAATAACACAGACTCTACAACAGAATATTAAAAACCATATCAGATGTTATATATAATACAAAATAAACAGGGAGTATGTTATTATATTTAGAATTTTGTTGGCATTTTGCCCCTGACCTTCATACAATTTTAAGTGTGGCTTAAGTATCAGACTACTTTTTGGGGCCATAGTATGTATATGCGGTTTTAAGCCATGTGTAATTGGAACCCTATGAGATCAAAATAAACTGAAATACTTGTATGTATCATAAATGTGGAAATCCTCCTCATGACTTGCCTTGCAGTTCTGTCAGCGCAGGGCTGCCGACACCATCCTGCCACAAGATGGCGGTGTCATACACGAAAGTGAGCCGCAGCTCAGAGTGCAGGTCAAAGTGCTGCCATCCTCCTGCGCCAACAGGGGAATGAAACACGTATGAGATGTGGAGAGGGACTCGCAGGGTCACATACGACTGCACCAGGTTCAGCACCTATTAAAAAACACATAGCAAAAGATGATTAAGTATAAATATACAGTAAGTGTCAAAAAGTTTGGACACATGTTTCTCATGATCTTATATATAATATCTCATGTATCTCATGATATAAATGCTAATGCTTAAATGTGTAAAATGTTTTTGTATACCACAATATGCCAAACAATAGCAACAAAGAATGCGTAGGTGTTTAAAAAAGAAAAAGGAACCGTATTGCAGCGATCGGTGACTAATTTTGCACTAGAAGTGGCCATGAATCAGTTCTTTGCCAAAGCAAATTTCATCAATAAGCCAAGATGTTTTTTTTTGTCATTGTTGTTGTTGTTTTTTTAGAGGAAAAGATGTTGTCTCGATGCAAAATCTGTTTTGATTGAATGAAACATTTGCTAATTTCCATAGTCAATTATAATCAAAATACCAGGCTATAAAAATGTGCTCTTCAGTAATGAGGCTGGTCTGAACACCTGCTGGACAGAGTTAAATCAAGACTAGAATAATCCTCACAAACATCCTCAAATTGCCATCCTGAGGGAGAGAAAGAGAGTCCGGCTTTTCATACTAAACCAGCTCAGCTCAATATCCTCAGCAGGATCTGAATACTTCTTTTAAATTAAGTGTTTTTTAATCCATGTCTTGTTTCAGAGGGAGCTATTGCTGATTTTAAGAATTATGTTTGTAATAGCAAATATCATTCAGAGGTTAGACACTAGACTGCGGCTAAGCCATTTAAGCTAGATCTCAAATAAAATGAAACAGAATAAATATTAAAGCACAGTGGGTTACTGCAAAGTCAATCTTGACAGCCGAATCCAAAGAGAGCTACACTTGTCAGATGGCACTGTGCATAAAATATTACAAGAAAAAGTACTCGAGAATGAATGAGAAAAAGTAATAAGAATGAAAGCGCTGTTTGAGTTTGAAACCCGGTCGTTCTGTTTCATTCAAATGCACTTTTCATCCATAATCACTGTTTACAAAACACCAGGTGACAGTCTGTGTAACTATAGGAAAATTGTATTGGTCTTTCATAGCTTGGAAGACTTACTATCAACTTTGTCTTAGATGTTCTTCTAAAATTTCTTAGGAGATATAAATATTCATGGAGATAAAACACTTGTTGATATTCGCGAATATTTATGAACCTCTCACCTGCCCATCTGTCCCGATGGTTCCCCCGCAGTCTGTGAGCAGCTCAGACATGTCATAATAACTCACAAACTCCCACAGACAAGCCTCCATGTTCAGGTTCCTGTAAAAGCGTAGCGTGCTCGGTCCCCTGAGAGCGCTGCTATACTGATAGGGCAGAGACTCTCCAACGCTCTCTATATTCCGGGTAGCCTTGGTCAGGAAGCCGTGGCGTGTGGAGACCTCGTTAAAGTCCAGCAGATTGGAGCACCTGTGATTTCCCACGCGAGTGCTGTCGGGGCTTAGGGTCAGCTCAAAATTGGACAGAGAACGAGTGGAGACCACCGGGAGCATGCCTGGTAAGCAGAGAGCAAAGACGATGATAATTAACAAACTAATATTGTAGAGTGGACTGTTGTAATCTTAGAAGGGTTAGAAGCCAAGCAATATGAATTACCTGAAATATATCCAAAGAGACACTAATTTAGAAAAATATTAAAAGGGATAGTTCACCCAAAAATATAAATGCTATTTACTCATCCTAATGAGTATGATTGTCTGTCTTCCGTGAAATACAAAAGGAAATGTTAGGCAGAGTACAATGAAATAAAAGTGAATGGAGACTGGCTCCAAAAATGTATCTCTAGTCTAACAAGGTTCCCACTCTTTCAAGGCACAATATTCCAGGACATTTCCAGAAACTTTTATTGTGCCCAAACAGGTGTAATATTTAAGCCAAAATACATGCGTCCATTTAAACCGAGCTTTTATTTTGGCATTTAAGTGTGTTTTGGATTGTAGATAAACAGTTCACTACATGGTCTAGTTAACCACAAAATATTTGAGTTATAAACTTCAGACACCGGTGATGGTCGGACCACTGATTTTTAAATGTTTTAAATGATTTCACACCTTGAGTATGTAGTGTGGTGATTTGGCATTCGCACCTCGGGAAGTGAATTAAATTTCAATAATGCAGTGTGTGGAAAACATGGATGGAATCGTGGAATTTAACCATGAAAATGGCATTCCTGTGAAATGCTAAATGTCACTAAATGAAAATGAGTTTGAATGCACAATTCATCAGATTAAAATTGCAATATGTCCTAGAGTGATAATTAAACTGCAAAAGTCTGTGATTTAATTAAATAAATATACACTGCCAGGCCAAAAAAAAGTCACATACTCTAATATTTTGTTGGACCACCTTTAGCTTTGATTAATTGTGGCATTGTTTTGACAAAATTATGCAACGTCACAACATTTATTTCAGTCCAGTGTTGCATTAATTTTTGGCCGAGATCTTGTATTGATGACGAGAGAGTTGAACCACACCGTAAAGTCTTCTCCAGAAAATCCCAAAGACTTTCAATGGAGTAAAGGTCAGGACTCTGCGGTGGCCAATTCATGTGTGAAAATGAATCCTCATGCTCCCTGAACCTTTCAAAGTTTCAGCCAGATGAATCTTGGCATTATCATCCTGGAATATGCCCGTGCCATCAGGGAAGAAAAATATAATTGATGGGATAACCTGGTCATTCAGTACCTTAGTGCTGCACAATTAATCATATCGCAATCACGATGTCAGCCCGTGCGATTATATGACGGCAAATGCTGCGATTTTATTAAATAAATAAGTGCAAGTGTGGATGTGACAGCCCATTCTTTCTCAGAACTGTTTGCCCATTTTCTACACAGCTAATAAAAAGATGACCAGTCAGTCTCAGTTTAGGGGGTGGTACGTGTGGTCATGTCATGTTAGTTTCTGGTGTTCAGCGTGGAAATCAGGTGAAGATGGATGCCGAGCAGACCAACACTGAACTGGTGGCCTAGAAAAATAACACAGAAACACAGATCACAGCTTGGCGATATGTCTTTATTTCATCAATAATTAAAGTTAATATAATATGGGAACTCCAAAACTGTCATTCTCTGTGCGGTCAGAGCTGCTTCAACCAGTCGTGGAAGAGACCCAATCTAAGCGTGAGTCGAGACCGGGAGAGATATAAAGTTCCGCAGGGTGATGCACACTCTAAAACAGAGACGCTCGTCTGTCACCCCTGTTGTCTGCAGCTCGCAACATGTTGCATCATTGATAAGATCAATCTTATGTGAAAAATAACACTAAAATGACAACAACAATAAAACGTGTGTGTGTGTGTGTGTGTGTGTGTGTGTGTGTGTGTGTGTGTGTATATATATATATATATATATATTTATACATGGATAGACTAGATTGACAAATGCTTATCAATAATACATTTATGGCTAAAATGTTTACAGTGTTCAGTGATTAAAATGTCAACAGTTTGCATTGACTAAAACTACATTAAAACGACCAGTAAGCAAAACAAAAGCACAATTACAGATGTGTTTGCGAGTACCACGCCACATGACAAGTCTTCACAGGGATATAAAGAGACATGATGCACCGTTAGCAAAGTGTAATTTCAGAAAATGATCCACACACTGGACAAGAGGTACCAGTGATGAGTAGAACTTTTTAGAAAGAGTATTTGGAAATACCATTTGGTCATTTAAAAAAAAAAAAACACACAACAGCAACAGTTTTAGTGGTTTGATTGAGTGAACCACACTTTTATATCCAGTTTCTTTTTCAAAAGAGTTTATACAAAGTACATGTTACTTCCTGCTTAAATGTCCCTGTTTGTTTGGACAATCTTATTTTCATGATGTATGTTCTTATTTATTGTTCTATTTTATTTAGGTGTAATATTGAGAAAATAACACGTTTGCAGTAATGCAAAGATATTATTTAATTTGGTAAAAATATTATTTTAATTTGAAAAAGGAATATCTCCTTTTGTGTTCCACAAAAAAACAACAGCATATGGGTTTAAACAACATTAAGTTGAGTAAAAGTTGACAGAATCCATTTTTTTTTGGCGAACTATCCCTTTAATTGCACATTTTGTAAGCCGTAAAGTGAATTGTTGCCGATTATCATCATATTGTAGGAAAACCTATGATTTCTTTTTTTTTGTTTTTTTGAAAGGGGAAGCAGATTTTGATGCATTGTATAAAAGTAGCATTAATACACTACTTCTGTCCTAGATTCCTTACATGCAATAACTTTTGACAAGAATTTATCAAAATATTTCAATATGATGTTTGCACCTTTGTATTGTTTCCATCTCAGAAATAATTTGGATGGAAGAAAAATATGTTGATGGAAAACATCTGAAAATTTGTGACATGACGTTTGTTCATGTTTATGCATCATTCAGTCTTTAATTCAGTCTTTTGAGGATGAAACTGTTTCACTTTTTGACAGCAAATAAAACCTAAATCCAACAGTAATACCGTGTTTTCCCCAGGGGAATGTGTTAAGATTTATTTCTCTGAGGGGTTTAACTAAGCAAACAATCTTTCAGCCAGAGGGGAAAATGATTCTCTCACCGTCTATGTGGGGCATGGTGACAGTAAGCTTGATGAGATTGGCATATTGAGGGTCTTCAGCGCCTGTATAACGTAGTTTTGCAGAAAAGGGCTCAGCACCTACTGTGCCCAATTTACGTGGCTGGCACATCCCTGCTCGGAACATCAAAGACATAAACATTACTTCAAGCATTGTACCACCTACTGACAGTCTAATTCCAAATTGCAAATGGTATATTATAACCAGCAGTTCAGGAAGAGTGTAATGTTCTTTGGTTCCATCATACAAACCAAAGCATTTTCATATGATCCCACTTAATGTGACTGTTCCAGCCTTACCTTCTTCTGTGCTAATAGACACAATAGGGCTGCTCAGCTCCAGCCCCTCATTCCTGTTAGAATTCACAGCACGGGCCACACACTGAACTCTAGAGCCCGCCTGGAAATAAATGGAGTCTAGGGTGATCATCTTGGAGGAGGTAAAGAAAGTGTCAAAGTCAGCTTCTTTCATGGGGCTGGTGACACCATCCGGGCCACTGGGGGAACTAATGAGCCATCGGTAATGAGTCAGGGTGTCGTTGATGTGTTCACTAATGCAGATGGAGCCTGTTTTGTCGTAGTCGGGATATTTGGGGTTGCAGGCCTAGAGGAGTCAGAAAAGAGTTCAATTAACAATACCATACCATGGTACATGAATAACATGGCAAACATTCAGTACCATCTGATACCATCATTGTACAATGGAAAAACCACAGGCATTTTTTGTAAGACAAAGGGTGAGAAAGCAGACATTTATTTGAAAACAAAAGCATTTATCAATACTTTATAATTCTTCTGCAAATAGTGATGTGCTCTACTGATATGAAATTAACCGATTAGTGATGCTTTTTAAAACAATGCATGAAACATTTTGAGCAGAACTTAGTTTCAGTTACGTAGTTACAGACAACAGATACAACTAGTTATCTCTGACAACACTGACAAACCCACCGTGACACAGACAACGGGATACCCTGCAGGTGGATGGGCATTCTGTTTAGTTTTGCTGACATCATCATAGTGTACCAGTGACACAACATGAGGCAGAGAGGGGAATGTGACATCAGCCATACTGTTGGTCTCCTCAATATAGACTATAGCTTTAGTCATCTGCCAAAACAAGAGGCTCAGCTTTAATTTAAACAAACTTCTGTGTTAACAATGTGTTAAAATATGTTAATACTTAAAAAATCAAGCAACTGTAATAAAACAAAGAAATAAGCCATGAGAAGCTGTATGTTACCATAATTTTACCATGGTTTAAGGGTGTTGTTAAGCACAACACAAGTGGAGTATCATTATCCATTGTAAAATCCCTGTAATGCAAGTCATTGAGTGGCCTATTGCTTTGTGATAACAATAATACGACAGAAAACTACATTTATTAATAATAATTGCAAAAAACTATTTTTAAGGCTACACTATACTTGTATGACTTTTCTATACTTATAAATGTAGGCATGCATGTGGATCAGAAATGAACCAGAGACCAGGGAAAAAATGCTAAGGAAAGTGACATAAATGCCCCAAATTTTTCAAATGTGGGTGCAAAAAAAAATCATTCTAAATGTCACAGCTTTTTAAAATCTGATATCTAATCTTTATATATTCTGTAGGTCCGCCTACAGAATATATATATATATATATATATATATATATATATATATATATATATATATATATATATATATTCTGTAGGCGGACCTACAGAATATTCGGCAGGTGGTTTTAATGTTGTGGCTGATCGGTGCATATATATATATATATATATATATATATATATATATATATATATATATATATATATACATACATACATACATACATACATACACACACACAGAATTCTGCAATTAATAGTTGACTGTTTAATGCGTTAAACTCAATTTTATTATATTATATGCCAGTCTAGTTTAGCAAGTGTTTGAAGTATTTGACAAATGGATGACATGCTGTGTGCTTTTATATGGTTAAGAAAAAAATCCCTCATAAAAGGGAAAAATTTCCAAGGGGGCAAGTATTGCTTGAAAAGATAGAAAAGTGTGGGTCCTCTTGCGGGTATGTATATCTGTCACTTTACAACAGCTGTGAATGTGGCAAATCAGAATTTAGAGCAGGAACTATCTATTTTTACAATAGAATGTACTTTATACACACTGGACATTCAGGACAGTTTTCACCTGGGTTTCAGCAACCATGTTCTCATCTGGTTTCAGATGAACAGTGAAGGCCTCTCTCATCTCTCTTACACCATCAAACAAAACCTCCACCTCCACGACATGCTCTGCATCACCCGATTTAAACTCCACATCTACACAAACACAAAAAAAGCTGATTACATTACTGAAAAGATAAACACCCTTGATAAGTATTCCACTCTTGTGCTCCACCTAAACACTTCCGATCTTGATTGCACCTGTCATTAGCATCCTGAACTCTATAAAACCTGATTTAGATAAGAAATGCATGCACATGGTAGCTGCTTGGTGCAGCTGCTGTAAAGCATCTGCCAATCTACAAAGGTTAATTAGATGTGGCATATTCAAAATGCAAACGAAGGGGTCTAGCCTTGTGAATTCTGCACGAGCCTCTATGGATTCCTCACCCTGAGAGATGGGATGATAGTCTTCGCCAGATATGGCAGAGCCGTCCTTGGTGTGCACTCGCACCACGGACACCTTTGAAGTGTCTCCTTTCCTGTGGATGGGGATTTTCACCAGCATCATATGTCCTGACTCTTTTGGTTCGCTCACACTGAACTTTGTCTCAGCAAACTTGATGATGGGCTCTGAGATATGAAGATAAAGGGTTTGAGAAGATATAAGAGAATATATCACAGTTTACTGAAGTTTGACCCAAATTCTGGAGATCTTAACCTAAATGTCAGGTATTTCTTTCAATACTCATCTAAAGTGCTTTTTAAATGAAAACCGCTTTGATGAATAATGCCTCTGTGTCTCTCTTACTGTCAGAGTTGTCTTTGATCTTGATGAGCATTTCGTTTTGGTTGCCTATTGACGCTTCATACAGTGAGTCACTCTTCGCACTGCCCAGAACCAGCCTGAGTTCCTCTTCTTCCTCATGAATTGAGTCATCAACCATTTTCAATACACATGGCTTGTCAGCCTCACCTGGGGAGAAAAAATGAAGACCAAAGTGTGAACACAGGAAACACATCAATATTTTTCATTGCTCAATACTTCAGGAATTAGAACCTAAAACATTACAGTAAAAAACAGAAAATATCTTCTGTATTGTTCACACAATCTGATTATGAAAGAGTGTGACGATTGCATTCTATAACAAATACAACTTCCTTACATTTTCAGGACTCACACCTGAATTTTGAAAGTGAGTTTGGTTGATGCGTATGTGCTGTAAGAACCGCAGTCGACAACTAGTTGTTTCTATTGTATCATTGACATGAGGCATGCACTTTATTCTCTGCTGTCAATCACTAATGTGAGAACTTTCAATCTCTCTCAAGTCATAAAAAAATGCCAGAAAATAGGAAGTAGTGTGTAGTTGAAAAAAAAATAAAAATCTTTTGGCTGCACATCTGAGGGGATGAAAGCAGTGGGAACTGCCCGAAATAGTTTGTTTGTTTGATCTTTAATTAATTAATTAATTCTTTCATTCATAAATTCATCAGTTTGTTGTGTCCCCTGTAGTCCACAACCCTATTTATGTAAATGTGTGCTTACCAGGCAAGAAAGTTATGATGGATACATCAGTATTGGGTCTCTCATCAAAGTCGGACACCACCTGTGCAGAGCCCTGCCGTGTGTAGCATCGTACAGTGGACTTGTGTCTAATGTCGCCGCTGCGGTGGACCATTGCTGTAATGTAACCTTCACTCTCCTCTGCGGTCACCACAGCCTGTTTAAACTGCACCTTCGGCACTGAAGAAAGATAATATACAAAATCAGACAACTCTTATACAACAATCTACCTCTATACTGTGGATAAAAGCTTGTGTGATCAAATACTATTAAGCAATACATATATGTCCATCTGGGTAGTTGCATAATATGCCCAAAGAGTTTTTTGAATGAAAAGATTTTAAGTTAAAATTTGGTTACCATGTCATTTAAACGTGAAGTCTGTAAGTTTTCATCATATTTAATTTTCTTTTTGCCTTCACTGGTTCATTTAAAATGGTGCTGCAGTGTGGCAAATTCATTTTTAAAAGTCCATAAAAGCCGCATGCATGCCAATTAGAAAAGGTTTTTGAGATTGTATTTAAAGATTTCTTGTTTCAATAGCATACCCCCCCCAAAAAAAAACGAAAACAAGGAGGGTCAAGTGTTTGGTATCACAACCTCCTGGTGGCCATATGTAATTAGAGTGAACGATCCTCTCTGCCAATATCTGGATGAATTCTACCTCTGGTTGCAACAATCTGAATCCTAATGCAATTGATTTAGTACTATCATTTCCAATGATGCCATTTGATCCAGGAAAGCTAACGTGTTTTTAGCCAGATAGCACATTATGTGCTGTGGGCACATTGTGCTTCGTGTGGATTATCTAATGAACTATGCATCCTATTACACTGTGTTTGTGCTCATTTTAAAGATAATCACCTTTTCTATGTAAAGTCTTTCTATATTTAATCAATAATTTTTCTTGAAGTTAGAAGCAAAAACACGGCATATAAGCAATACCAGTTTACATGTAACATGTATGCCAAAGACACAGTATACTTAACTTTTACTCACTATATTTTTGACTGTGAAAAAAACAAATAGGGCTGTATTCTGTATTCTTTTACATTGTAAAGTACATCTTCTAAGTTTTTAAATTATACATATTTTGTGTTGGTCAAGACTGTAGTTATTTTTATAATTATGTTTTTCCTCAGTGGGCCCGTCGGCCCATCCGAGCTTAAAGGGTTAAATGACTGACTACATTTGGGGCTCCTTATTTTATATTACGTCATGACACAAATTAATATATTAATGTTGCTATAAGATTTCTATCGGAAAGCAGAGGTAAAATATTTAGACCTTTCTAATGATGAATATTGTATAAAGATTAAGTAATGTTTCGATAGATCAATTGTGCAATAAATCTTTAAAACAAAGAAATGTCCCACCAGTGTCACCCCAAAATGTTAGCAGAATAGTTTTAGATGGAGTACAGCATGTCACACTGCAGGACCAGTAAACTTCCCAAAAGTGTTTCATGTCAACTATCCATATGCCTTTGTCCCAATTGCTATCTATGATGTTAGAAAGAGTATTTTTTTCTGTTCATTCTGTAGATCTAACACATAATCTTAAAAAATAATATATCTTCTGTCAACACTCACAGTCTGAAATTGAGTCGTTGATAAAGATCATGACTTTTGCTGGCTCTCCCAGAATTCCATTGGAGGGCATCCGGAGGATAAGCTCAAATCTCTCTGTCCCTTCCAGAACTGGCTGCCCAAGGTCGTCCAGGATGGTGACCCGCACTGTCTGCATGCTCATGCCTGGTGCAAAGTCCAAGTTTCTGCTGATTCCAACATAGTCCAGCCCCACTAGCAGAAGAGCACACAGAAATAGGGGTAAGATCAGACTGTATTTAACAGCAAAAATGTAGCTTCCTGAATACCGATTAATCCTCTCTCAGAGATATTGCTGTTTCTGCGTTTCTTTTTGTGTGTGTGTGTGTGTGTTTTTTTTGAGGAATGAATGTACTGTGCAGAGCTTTCAGCTCAGTT
The DNA here is from genome assembly GCA_032164185.1 of Moxostoma hubbsi. NCBI lineage: Eukaryota > Metazoa > Chordata > Actinopteri > Cypriniformes > Catostomidae > Moxostoma > Moxostoma hubbsi. The sequence goes on from JAVLUX010000038.1 coordinate 17,449,209, forward strand.
TGGGATGATTGCACAGAGTATACGGATGAACAGAGAGATTTTGTATTATTTTTTCAGCTCAGCTAAAAACTGTCTTTGATGCCACATGTCAGTTGTTAAAGGTCTGAGCCAAATGAGGCAATAACTCCAATCTTTTACTCTTGCACTCATGCACCACCCTGCACTTGGGGGTTAGCAGGTTTTCATAAAGCACTTTCAAATCATTAAATGGGCCATATTCTACAGTTCTGCAGCATTTTTTCCTTTTAAAGTCCCTTTACAATGTTAGTCAAGTATCTTGCAGCAAAAAGTCATAAGTTAGTTTTTCATGACTATTTTCCTCCCTCTTAGACCCTTGGAATTAGACTGGCTATTTCTGCAACTGTACCTATATGACTTTATATGTAACTGACCTATGTTATGATTGGCTAACATCTCAGCAAGTGTAATGAGTAACAATACCCTTACCAAATTACTGAATAGGGGATGATATGTAAATGTGGGACATCATATGTAAATGTTCTCATAGTTCTGACATCGCAACAGTGACAATTTCTTTACAACACGATTTTGCAGATTTGTTTCAATAAATCGTTGAGGGAAATTTGCACAGTGAAGGTTAGAATAGGTCTATGTAATACATCAAGCTCTTTTGTTTAAAAAGAGCAAGGAAAATTCCTTTGTTCCACCTGATTTGAGTAAAATAGGAGCAGGACATTTTCTTGACAGGTTTTGTGGGACACACCCAAGGATCGATACATATGTACAGTATGTGTAGAAGAATCCTAAAAATCTTACTTGTATAAGATTAAGCCTCTATGAAATCATAGAATGGATGGATTAATGGGGAAAGCCAACAGTATTTCTCACCTTCAGCAGAAACAGGGTCTGTTTTGCGGGATCTCACAGTGACTGTAGCTGTTTTAGAGAGATCTGTCCCTGTTCTCCATACACGCACTTCAATGTGGCCGACGCTCTCGTCGACGTGGTACTCCTGATTTGCGAAGTAAAACACTGGAGCTTGGGGAAGAAGAAACAAATAAATAAAAAATTTTTTGTAATTGTTTGTGTTTAGATGTAGTTTTATCATAGCTTTGTTTATCTAATCAGCCTCTAATCATCTCAGAATGCACAACACGTCAAACATTGAGGCAGATGGGCTACAACAGCAGAAGACCACATCGGGCACTTTATTAGGACCATTATAGTGTTTCTAATAAAGTGCTCAGTGAGTGTATGTGTACTAAGTCAGAACCAATCCTCCTCCTTTTCATTATGATGCAAACCAAAACATATTGGCTGTGCACTGAATGGGAAATGAGTATACTGTACACATACACATACTGCATACTATACACTTATTACTTTTTATTTGCATAGTAATGTGTGAAAAATAACCTTGAATAAATCCTCTTGTTTATTGAATAGTAAATCAACCTCATACCATGTAATAAAAGTGTATGATAGTGCAAATCAGCCGAATTTAATAACCACCAGCTTCAGCCATCTCAGTTTGCAGACTGAACGGTGGACGGTTTCCATGACAACAAAGTGACACCTAGTTTGCAGGTTTGTGTTGTTCTCACTCGTAATGTCTCAGAGCAGAGGTCCCTGCGAGAGGTTTCAAGTGCTCTTCTTTCACATTATCTGCAGGAAGTCACTTGCCTTTAACCTTCCTGTAACCTTCCTAATAAGAACACGCTTCCAACACATAAGACCAGGTCACCAATTGCAGGGTTTTCTTTGTGAAAGGATTAATCTAAAAAGCATACTGTACAAGGTAACTTACTCTGACCTCTCAAACATTATTTATTAAGGCAGTTATATCTGTGACAATTTAAAAAACCAAAACTCGATTCACTGTAAAAAAAAAAAAATGAAATAAATAAGAATTTCATACTCAATTGTGTCTTGTTTTCTAGTACAAAATATTCTTCAAACAAGATAATGTTACCTTAGAAGCAACATTGTCTAAGATAAAAAGACTCATTTTCAGAGAATATCGTTGCGTCTCAATTATCTCTCTATGTCGTGAATCACTATATCGTGAACACGAATTCGGCAACTGGCAAGGGTGTTTATCCACTGAACACTGGGACATTTATGACTCGTTCACCTGCGACACGATAACAAGCTAAAAGTAGTGTATCTTTAAACTCTTTCTAAGAAATCTAATATTTAAAAGATTGTTTCCCTTTGATGATCATTGTAGATGAAAGGCATTACAAACAACATCTCTTTTAAAGAGAAAATAAGGCTTTGACTTCATAGTTTTACACTTGTGCATGTCTTTTAACGATTTGGAAGACCTCAGAAGACATGATGACATATCCGGTAAGGGAATATAGTGAGTAACAACGCACCCTGGTTTTTACGGTGCATTCTGGGAATTTTTAGGGTGAACTGCAGTGCACTGCAACAATTTTGCAACTGAGACAGCCCTAAAAATGGCTGACTGTCTGATCAGTGCCCTGACTACTGAACTACTGAACCATCAAACATTTTAAGGCAAAATGCCTTCCTGCAAAACAACATGTTTTCAAACAAATCATAATGATTTTTGTATGTTTCAATGGAGTGGTTGATAATTTAAAACACTGCTTTTGACAAAAATATAAAGTCCAATATTAAAGAAGGTTAATATTCAACCTTGTTATTATTCATTAGCATTCATACGTTTTCAGGTTGTTTTAAATTGAACCAAATGTTGAAAGGAATTACCATGTTGAAATATTCAGTACCACATGACACAAAGTGTAAAGTTGAAGGGCAAAGCCCCTCAGGGTAAAATCTCATTGTACATTATATTTTTATTCAAGGCTGAAGCTTCAATTAAGCCCATTTTTACAGGTCTTATAACAGTGGAAAGTTGAATAAAGACATTTCTACTATGATGAATCATACACGCATTATCATACTCCGGGATAACAAGGTATGGTTCATATAAAAGATGAGAGGTGACCCCTGGATCTTAACAGAGTGAGGATTTTGTCCTTGTGTCTTCAATTTATGAAGATAAAAGTTCAAAGCGATACAGATACAATTCACTTAGTTCTTAATGATCAAGATATTCTAAGCATCTGGTGATCTATTGCCAAGATTTCTAGGAGAAAATTAGTCCCAATTTTAGGACAAACTCAAACTCGTGATTTTACAAAAACAGTTTGGTTTAATCCATATGTGGGTGTCCAAACAAAGAGTTTTGATTAAACAGACGCATAACAATCAATTGCATTTCTAGATCCACAACTCAATTATCATAAAAAGCTTGTGTTCTTTCAACTCCTCCATTGCATTTGGCAAATATTTCTGGCAATCTACCCTGAAATGAACCACAGCCCATAATTTCTATTTCTGGCAGCCTTATCTCGGGCAAGAGACTGTCAGCATAGTTTAAAGCATCAGGTGATGGACAAATGTCTGTGTGTTCTCCGATTCTGAAAATTCATGTTTGAACTTGCTAGCATGTCTGTCGTTGGCAGGGAGTGCAGATGTGTTTGTGTAGTTTTGACAGCTTTGTGAAACATCTCTGAAAACTAAAGAGAATTCAGATTGTTGCTGTATTTAGTCAGTAAGTTACTGATTATTTACTGTTAACCACAAACTGATTCGGCAAAAAGCTCATTTAATATGTGTTGTTTTATATACAACAGCTAATGCAATGTTAATAAAGAAAAATGGCTGAAAATGTTCTAGACTGATCACACTGTGAATTTTGCCATTAAAATCAGCTCGTTTCTACCTAAATTCAAATCACTGCCCCCAGTGGCTGAAGATGGAAGTCTTGTATGGGCTCTTGTAAGCTCCAATTTCCAAGTGAAATGTCCAAAGAGTAGCATCAAAAGCAAGCTGTTTTTAGTTGTAAATGATATAATACAGTCAACATTAGGGGTGGGGGGACAAATTGTTTCACTGATGCATTGCGATTCATACTCAAACAATTCTGAATCGAATCACGGCAGAGCAGTGGTGCGCGCCAAAGACAGATGTGGAAACAAATACGTGAGATAAGTGCATATACTAAAGTGAAGTGCACAAACATGACTGTTTGCAGACCAGCTGTATAAAATACATGACCATTTGTGCCCGAATGAAACTACGATCACAAAATTATTTCACAAACCCACGCAAATAGCAACAGGACAGTTTATTTGTGATAACAAGCCAACAAACAACATGAAAGACGAGCTTGCACCCATAATTGCACTGATTTGCACACAATTGGGGGAAAACAGAAGAAAATAATGACGAGGCAGCGGTTCGGGAGATGTTGATGATGTTTTCATTTCATTTCACGACTTCCAGTTGTGGTTAAAATGTAAAATGAATAGCATGGCATAGATTCATTTTAAATAATAATTAAATACTATTAAATGATTTACAATGCTTAAACATAAATAAATAAAATAATATAATCAGTTGAAGCAAAAGTATTGTTTTTTTTTCTTGTGCTTTTAAGAGATTTTTTTTTAAAAGGTTCTAAAAAAATAAAATAACTGAGAATCTTTTAAACTACAGAACCATTTTTAATCTTGTGGATGTTCCATGTTTTATTCACAGCTCATACTGAACGTAAAATACCAGTTTATGAATGTGACTCATTCAGATTTTTTAAAACAGCTGTTAAATAACAAGCTGAAAGGGAAAAAATAGAGAGTAAAAAAAATACATTTTGAAGAAACTGAAAAAAGAAAGAAATTGAAGGACAAGATGCATCATGAATCATTTTATAATCGAATCGTTACCCTTTGAATCGTAATTGAATCGAATTGTGAGGCCAGTGAAGATTCACACCTCTAGTCAACATGAATGCATATTTAATTACCCTACTCCCCTAACCTAACCTAAACCTAACCATCAGTGTAGTATAAATGCTATTTTAGAGTGAAAATGCAACCGTGATTACTCCCTGGTTCCCACAGGACCAGAACCCGTGTCTCGGTGGATACTTGATCACAATAAATGTGATCACACTTGAATTGATGCAAAATGTCTAATGGGGAACATGTCTTAATAGAACACAAGGTCTGAACACTGACCCACTATCTTAACATTCAATTTATGTATTGGTTTAATCTGCAGCTACACCGTTGGTTTACTAATGCAAAGACAGTGTTTATGCCCTAAGGCTTCAACAGATATGTGTGAGCGATAATACCTGAGTGTACATTCCACACAATAATAAAAGGAAACAGCACAAAGCATTTCTTCAGACAGCTGCTCTCTGATACTGCTAGTACTGCTGACTGAGAAGACTATTTTAGCTCAGCGTGGAGCTGTTTTTGATGGTCTACATGTTTTTGGGGTGCACCTTTCTTGCTGCGTATTGACCTCTACGCCCCTGAAAAATAATGTGCAAGCTGGTGAATCTGTGAAATTGTAAAGTGACTGTAAGGCTCATTCACAGTCAGCGTGAGTGTGTTTATGTTAATGTGGCAATTTGTTATGTGCTAATATTTGAATTACTTTCAACATAAACATTGAACATTCTCTGACAATGAACATCTGGCACATCATTAGGAAGCTAACATCATCAGGGATTCATTTCAAACTACAGACAGGTGTCTCCGTAGATATACACACTTCCTTTACCAACAAACTTGACACCATTGCTGCATCCAAATACTTTCCATTCTTTCATAGTTTTTACTACAGGGCATGTACTTCCTACGGGCATACTGGAGAAAGAATCCCCAATCACCTGGAAGGGGGCATATTCACATATTTATAATATTCATGTACAGATTTTTCTCTCACCTTGTCTCCCCAATTTGGAATGCCAAATTCCCAATGCGCTCTAAGTCCTTGTGGTGGCGTAGTGACTCAATCTGGGTGGCGGAGGACGAATCTCAGTTGCCTCCACGTCTGAGACCGTCAATCTGCACATTTTATCATGTGGCTTGTTGAGCATGTTACCGCGGAGACATTCACAATATTCTCTGCGGCATCCATGTACATCTCACCACGCGCCTCACTGAGAGTGAACCACATTATAGTGACCACAAGGAAGTTACCCCATGTGACTCTACCTTCCCTAGCAACCGGGCCAATTTGGTTGCTTAGGAGGCCTGGCTGGATTCACTCGGCACACCCTGGATTAAAACTTGCGAGGTGGTGGTCAGCGTCTATACTCGCTGAGCTACTCAGGCCCCTGGTACTGTCTCTTTAAGAGTACCGGCAGTTCCACGAGAAAGTGTATACGGTTGGGTGCAAATTAATGTGAGAGAAGTTGCATGGTAGTTTTTATCTCATCTGTTCAATTTGTGATTAGAATTAATACTTCTTTTACTTTTTGATCAACAACTGACTGTAAATTAAGACATTAAATTAAAGACATAAACAGACATTAAATTAAAAGAGACATTATGGGATTAAAATGGGTCACGTGGATCACATATAGACTAACGTGTACAAATATTTATTGTACCAGTTCTCAAATTAAAATCTACAAGCTCGAGTTTGGAAAAGTTTTAGCAAAATCAGAGTTGACGTTGTTAAATGCAATGTAAATGTAACTATGGCATATCACAACTAAAACGATGGTGATACAGCAATCCATGATGCTTCCGGACCCACTGCAGCCAAATAAGGTAAATTTCCTTACATAATGAACATAATGTTCTTCTTTATCACTACACTACTCAATCACTGGCGAGAGAAATCGGAATATTTTCTAGCCAGTGGCTAATAAAAGCTTAATTTGGTCGCATATGCGACTGATTTACTCACAATGTATAGGCCTGTGTGGCAGGGCGGAGGGCGGGGCCAGGTTGTGATTCCACATACCTGGCCCCTAATCAGGCTAATCAAGCCTCAGAGAGGGATAATGGCCAACTGGAGACTGCAGTGGGACAGAGAGAGAGATTTACGGACAGCTGTTTTTAAAATATTATTAACTTTAATTAAATGCCACAGGCTGTTAAGCGACAAGAGTGATGTCCTTATAACATAGGAATTGCATGTTTTGGTAGACTATAATTTGATAACTAAAAGTGGGCATTTGCAACAACTGAAGAACAGAGCTAGCTTCAAAGGTCTATGACATTAAACCGGATGTATTAGTATTTAGGAAAGTTGCTATAAATATATTGACTTTAACTTTCTTGTTCAGCAATATTCTCTTCAAATTGTTGCTCTGGCATGACAAAAGTTGACTTGAAAGGGAAAACTCACCGCAGAAGCAGACCGTTTACACTAATGTCCTCTATAGCACCCCTTGTGACAACTTGGAGAATGCAATGCGTATTTGCGTTGTGTTATGAATTGCACACTGTTATGAAAATATGTTTGACAATGGGGTGAGAAAAATAAATTAATTCGAAAAGAAAAAAACAGAAACCTTTTCTTTCTCATGCAAATCTCTTGAAAACATGTCAAAAACAACAAAAAATTTTTTTTGCAGTTTATCGGTTGCCTGTTGTATAATTATTATGGAATATTCAGACATCTTTGATATACTCCTTTTCTAAAACTATGTGGCAGGGAAATATGCGTATTCTGGTTCAATAAATCATGTAATTTGGGTCAGTCACATTGTTCACCAGTTTTCAGCATGCTGTTTATTTTCTCTCTCAGAAATGAGCAACACATCTGTTGAAATCCACAGTGTGTTCAGTTGCTGTTGGCCAAACAACACTGAGCTCCATCAGGCCATGTTTGTCTCTATCCAGTTAATTAGCTCTCTCAGAGTGAGAAATTGTGGAATGGAGTGTAGCTTGCTGTCTCAGTCCACCATACAGCTCTGTGACAGGTCTTATTTATTTAATGTTTATTTATAGATTATTTTCCCTTACACAGAGATACTGTCACACCATCCCTCATGTTTAACACACACACAGGGTACTAAATTAACACCGGCTAAGCAGGCCTGGTTCCAGCTCTAAGATCTCAGGTGGGCCATAGGTCTCTTTGGGTGGGCTGTACAGTTGGAACTAACTAAAGAAAATGTAAAAAATAAAATCATGGTATTAGTCTTTTTTTCCCTTTGGAGATAGTACAATGCTAATACCATGAGAGAACATGAGAGAAGCTCATTCACAATTAACCACATTCTTTGCTTTTTGCATTGCTTTTAGCTGTGAACGAGCTTTTTTCATGAACACATGAATGTGCAACAGACTTCAAGATTTTCACAGAAAAATGACTTAAATTTCAGGTTGTATCATATTCTTTCAGAAGACTTGGAATATGAGGCATGAGTCACGTGGACTACTTTTGAGAGTTAGTTCCTATCAAGTGCCATTGTACTGAAAAGATGGAACAAAAATAGCTTTTATTAAAATTTCTTCTTTTCTGCTCCTCATAGGAAAAAAATTAATATGGGTTTGGAACGACATGAGTGTGAGTAAATTATGGCAGAATATATATTTTTTTTTTGGGTAAACAATCCCTTTAAATGAAACTGCGATGTCCAGTCTGCTTAGCCTAAAAAGAGCAAATAGATTAAATTGAATGCGCAGTATCTCTTAATTCACTCGCCATTGACAGGTGTGACAAAAGTTCATTTTTTGGCCCTGCTAACACACCATACAAAACTGAGAGAGGGAAATTTTATTGAGTAAAAATAAAAACAGAAATGATAAAGAACCTACTTAAGCAACCCAACCCAGTCGATCAATAATTAATGTGTAGGAACTGTATGTTTGAGTTTAAGTGTGTGTGTGTGTGTGTGTGTGTGTGTGTGTGCACACAAGAGAGAGGGATAGAGAAAATAAGAGGGGGATGATACAATTTTAAGTGTTTTACATTTTCATACAGAATTTTATCTATCACAGTCAGCATTTCATATTAAAAGGTTAAAGAAAGAGTCTAAAAAAATCTTTTCTCACACACACATTAGCCCTATTCCAAGACCAAGTGAGTTGCCTTGCTTTATACTGCCTACATAGATAGATGCCTTCATCTATAATTTTTCAATCTACTCTTCACAAGCAGCATTTCATAATACAAAGAGCTGTAGAGCACCCGTCCTCACACAAACACATTAGTTCTCTGTTTCAAAACCCCAAATTCTAGTAAGCTGCCTAGGTTAGGATTCTGCATAAGCATCTTAGAGGTTATTCAGACTGAACAATGTCTTGCGCTAAAAAAAATCTAGTAGGCAGTTGCCTCAAGGCGCATTTTCAAAAGTTGCATTTCTTTGACACTATATAAAAAAACATGACACTCCAGTGCAAGATGCAGAGAAAAAATTAGTGGTGGCACAACGGTCAAAGATGCCTGTATGGCGCACATAGGAAACATATTTAAAAACAATGCAGATGGAGGAGAAATTACATATAGATACTCAAAAAAGATTTCAAATACATACTGTTGTGCACACCCATATGGAGTAAAATAGTCAACATTTTAAATATTTTATTGATACTTTTAAGAGGGGAATGAAATTGTTTAATTATCTTGTTTAGAGTTCTGTTTGTTCATTGGATTATGTCCCCCCATCTCATGTATTTAAGCCCTCATGTTTGCTATTGTCCTTGGTCGAGTATTCTGTAACGTTGCTGGCCGGCAATGACACAGGAGCAGACAATGATACGATAACGAACCCAAGTGCAGTTTATTTACAATGGTGAATATCCAAAAACCCAAACTAAAAACATGAACATAAACATGAACTAGACTTGACTATGGCTTGAAACATCCAAGAAACTACATTACATCAACAATACTCGACAAAGGACAATGGCAAACATGAGGGCTTAAATACATGACATGGGGGAACTTAAACCAATGAACAAACAGAACTCTAAACAATATTATTAAACAATAAGCCAATAAAAACAAGACATATGAACATGGAGGGAAAACAGGATATCACATGACTAGGAAACAGGAACTTAACTTTTCAAAATAAAAGACATAGAAAACAGCTAGGAAATAGCTTTAAAGGCTTTAAATGAACAACTTCAGCATTATGGCTCATCACAGCTGAGAGACACATCAGACTGATTTGAAATGCTGTTTAAAATTGTGGAGGACATTGCTGTTTCTATAGTGATCGACTCTTGCACACTGTATACTGCGAAATAGGCAGAAATACCCCCGTTGGATGCTATTTTTCCACTGAGAAAGCAGATCTTCTGACAGCATCTCTGCTTGGGAGTGGCAACAGGTGATTGCACACACTCCGTCTCTCGCTCTCTCTCTCTCACTCACACTCTCTCTCTCTTTCTCATACACAGACACACACACATCCTTGTTTAAACAATAACTTGTTTGAAACAGCACAGTTCGTGATACTATTTCTGAAGTGACATTTTTGAATTACTAACGTAGTGTTGGACGCATCATTTGGTTTGAACCAGCAACGGCAGATTTTGATCCTTCACGTAAGTAAGTAGTTCCATGCACAAATGCGTTTATATGACCGTACTTAGTTTTTTCATATCGCACTCTTGCTCGTGTGATATTGCTTAAATATACACACTGGCAGCCAAAAGTTTGGAATAATGTACAGGTTTTGCTGTTTGGGAAGGACATTTAATTCACCAAAGTGGCATTCAACTGACCACAAATTATAGTCAAGACATTACTGATGTAAAAAAAACAGCAACATCACTATTTGAAAAAAGTCATTTTTGATCAAATCTAGACCAGCAGCCATCACTCCAACACCTTATCCTTGAGTAATCATGCTAAATTGCTAATTTGAACCAGAAAAACACTTGTCATTATATCAAACACAGTTGAAAGCTATTTTGTTCGTTTAATGAAGCTTAACATTGTCTTTGTGTTTGTTTTTGAGTTGCCACAGTATGCAATAGACTGGCATGTCTTAAGGTCAATATTAGGTCAAAAATGGCAAAAAAATAAAAAAATAAAAAATAAACAACTTTTTCTAGAAACTCACCTGTCAATCATTGTTTTGAGGAATGAAGGCTATATATACAATGCTCAAAATTGCCAAAAAACTGAAGATTTCATATAAAGATGTACACTACATTCTTCAAAGACAAAGGACAACTGTCTCTAAAAAGGACAGAAAGAGATGTGGAAGACCAGATGTACAACTTAACAAGAGGATAATACATCAGAGTCTCTAGTTTGAGAAATAGACACCTCGGATGTTCTCAGCTGACAGCTTCATTGAATTCTACCCACTCCAGTTTTCTTGTAATCCCAGGCTGTCTTAGTGTTCAGTGGGGCCATGCCTTTTGTTGTAGGGCTCCCTGTTCTTCTATTTTATTCTATTCTATTCTACTTGCTAAAGGAATGTTTGCCTAAAATGTATATTTCCTATTGACACAATAAAACTGTAGCTATAAATAACCTTAAGACAAATGTTTTTGTGAAACATCTTACTGTATGTGCATTTTATACAGTATGATATACAGTGTGTATATATATATATATATATATATATATATATATTAGGGATGTGCCCGAAGGCACGAATAATAACTTCAAAACTAATAACGAATTCATCTGAATAATATACAAATATTCAGAAGACTGATCATACAGTGAGCAGAGGCATTTATTTATGTTTAAATAAACACATAGAAAATTACAAAGCAATAATGAGTAGTTGAAGCCAATATTACATCAGTGTAAAACTTTTAAACATTTAAGTTTTAAGTTTAAGTGATTTTAAGATCAGATGGCAACATTCAACTCTGTGTGTAGTCTCCGTTAATTGTGTGCGTCTTAGAAATCTAAGCTTGTAAAGAGTATTAACTATATCATACACATTTTCCACTTCTTGAAATGTCTGATCAAATTAACGACAAATGTTTCACACAATTCACTTGTAAGGATGTATAAACCAACTGAGCGTGATGTTTAATTCCTGACAATGAAGTGATGATCTTATAGTGGAGCTCCACTGTAAGTTGACCACATTTATATCCACATTAATATAATTATCTGGTTAATCCTTTATTCCAAAAATATTTAAATGCTGCATAGAGGTTTAAATACTTCATAGAGTGTATATCTATTCAGAATATTCCTGCACATGGAGGATTAACACTTTTCATTTCAAGAAATATTTCGAAGCTCGATCTTGCAATTTATTCCACTGCATTTCACAAATTCTGTAAATGTACTTTAACTGATTAATATATAGGTGAACACAAAATAAAAGTCGAGTGTATTGTAAAACTTTCTGATAGAGATTCACGGTGCTTTCAGTTTGTAGGCTATACTAATTAATTCTCATTTCTTTTAATATTCGCATTTATAGGAAGAGTCCAAAGTCTGGTTTTGGCTAATATTTATATTGGCAGGCTAGTGCCTTGCATGGCAGCTCTGCCGTCATTGGTGTGTGAATGTGTGTGTGAATGGGTGAATGAGACGCAGTGTAAAGCACTTTGAATACTGCTAACGTTAAAAAAGGCACTATATAAGTGCAGACCATTTACCATATAAATGGAGACCATTTAGTCTCAGATCACTCCCTGATGAGTTTAGAGGAGTTGCTACATATGGGGAGTAAAAGAAATCATATAGTTGGTGCTTTATTGTATCCCTTTTGCAAATCTAAAAAAGATGCTAAAGGCTGAAATCAATGTTTATATGGAGACCAACTGGTCCTCAGTATCCTCTGTGAGCGTGGCTTGGGAGATACTTAAGATGGTTCTTAGGGGTCGGATCATACAGTATGCCGCATTCATCAATAAATCCAAAGCACGAGAACTCGTGGAGTTGGAAGGAAATTTGTGCCGAGGCAGAGCTGAAGTGCCAAATGTTGTCTGATGGCCTCAGAGAATTGACCCAATTGAAATACAGATATAATACTATTTTGTCACAGAAAGTGGAGTTTTGGTTATTCAGGGCAAGACAGTCATACGTTGAGTTGGGGGACAATGCCGGGAAGCTTTTGGCTAGATATATAAAGCAGAGAGAGTCTTTTTCTACTATTCACTCAGTGAGATCTGCTGGTGGTGGAAATCTGCATTGATATTAATACTGCTTTTTAAAGAGTTCTATCTTGATCTTTATAGTTCCACGTCTTCGTCTACTAATGAAGATATTAAAAAAACTTTGTGGAACCTCTAGAACTCCCTAAATTGAAGACTGAACAAAACCTTGTAGGAGCTTGATGAGGCAATAAAGACTCTGCCTACAGGCAAGGCTCCGTGGCCAGATGGCTTTGCCACTGAATTGTTTTTAGATCTTATGCTACAGAATTGGCTCCACTTTTGTTAGAAGACTGTCTGAATGTCTGAATCATTAAAGAATGGAAAGCTTCCGCCAACCATGACACAAGCCCGGATCAGTCTGATTCTTAAAAAGGACAAAGATCCAATCGAGTGTAAGAATTACCGTCCAATTTCCCCAAAATATTGTCAAAAAGTTTGGCTAACCAATTAAGTAAAGTTATGACATCTCTTATACATATCAATCAGGTGGGGTTTATTCAGGGCCACAGCTCTTCTGATAACATTAGGCATTTCATCAATATCATGTGGTCAGTGGCAAATGATCAGACTCCTGTCGCTGTCACTTCTTATCTTTTTAAGATTTTGGAAATGTATGGATTTGGGAGTACATTTATTGGTTTAGTTGCCCTCTTTCCCCATTATTGTTCTGTCTTGCCCTGGAACCCTTAGCAGCTGCGATAAGAAAGGAGGATGATTAAGAAAATGATGGTAAGAAAGCAGATGATACTTTATTGTTAGTCTCTGACCCTACTAGTAGTTCTCATGATACAAAGTCAATTGGTCTAAATCTGAAACTTTGGCTCTGACAGCATACTGCCCAGTAACAGCTTTCCAGCTGGGCGCCTTCCAGTGGCCCAAACAGGGCATTAAGTATTTGGGTATTTTATTCAGAGCAAATTTGTCTGATTTAGTTTAGTTAATTTTGACCCTTTAATAAAAAGTTTTTCAAATGATGTTGGCAGGTGGGCTTAATTACATTTATCGATGAATGGGAAGGTTAATGTTATTAAAATTAACTGTATTCCAAAATTCAACAATATGCTATAGTCATTCCTTATAGATGTCCCCATCTCTTATTTCAAGCAATTAGAGAGCATAGCGAAGTCTTTCGTTTGGAATGGTAAGCGTCCCAGATTACATTTCAGTAAACTACATAGACCGATTGACAAAGGTGGTAAAGGCCTATCCAAGATTTGGTTTTTGTGGCAGGGCGGCTGGTAGGGCCGGGCCATGATGCTACACACCTGGCCACTAATCAGACTCATTAGGGGCCAGGTCGTGATGCTACACCCCCCGCCCTGCCACAATATGTTTTTTTTTCTGTGTTCATTTATGAGAATCAATAAAAGATTGTTAATCTGAGAATATTAACATTTATATTAAATATTCACTGCAAAATGTGTACTTGACATTTTACAATTGCTTGACTCCTCGTGCCTCCAGAATAACATTGTTACTTGCACACTGCACAGACATAAACAAAAATGTTGTTTCAGCAGATATTAATGCCCAAAATACCAGGAGAAACCACTGTTAACAACATATTCCACAGATTATGTAGCCTACATATTCATCTTAATCTGGTGAGAAAAAATAAAGAATATTTCAATAATATAATTAAATTATAATAATACAAATATATAATAATAATAATAATAATAATAATAATTAAATAGGCCTATCCAAGGCATACTTTAAATACAGAAGCTATAGCCTAAATGTAAGGGAGTTACATTTTAAAATGAGTTTTGATGCACTTTCGGTTCAAACCACGCCCACTTCCGGTTCTATCAGAATACAGATACAGTTACAAAATTCTTTGTCACAGTAACAGATACAAATAATGCCTTTGCTGCACACCCCTAATATATACACACTCACTGAGAACTTTATTAGCAACACCTGTACACCTACTTATTCAAATAATTATAAAATCAGCCAATCGAGTGGCAGCAGTGGAATGCATCAAATCATACAGATACGGGTCAGGAGCTTTAGTTAATGTTCTTATCAACCATCAGAATGGGGGAAAACAAAAATCAGATTTCAGTGATTTCTGGTGCCAGAAGGGCTGGTTTGAGTATTTCTGTAACTGCTGATCTCCTGGGATGTTCACGCACAACAGTCCAGTGAGTGGTAGTTCTGTGGATGGAAACGCCTTGTTGAAGAGAGAGAGAGATCAACAGAGAATGGCCAGACTGGTTCTAGATGACTGTCAGTCTACGGTAACTCAAATAAACCCTCTGTACAATTGAGGCTAGCATCTCAGAATGCACAACCAGTCGAACCTTGAGGCGGATGGGCTACAACAGCAGAAGACCTTGACAGGCACTTTATCAGGACAATATATTGTATGTATATACAAATTCACTCTTGCATTCTGGTATTGCCTTTTCTGCAAAGAAGAGTTGTGCTGTTGCCTAAGAATATGGCCAAAACAAGGTATCTTAGTGGGCAGCATAAGGGGCTGTTCTCAAGATGGTGTTCCTGAGCGAGATCCTGAAATAAACTGTGATACAATGGGGGGGAAAAAACCCATCTGTCTAGTCAATGTTTACATGGAAAACAATTTAAAAATAGCAAATATTAAATTATGTGTATACAGCCCCTAATGTTGCGGTCTATTTTCTGAAACAGCCTTCATGTTGGGAGCACACCTATGGTGCCTGTCTAGGTATGCAGCTCACTTGGTCAGAACAGATTGTCTGCTTGAGGACTTTTATAAATCAAGATATGCACATGCATATCTTGTGCATCGGCTTGTATCATTAATAGCACACATTCTGGATTATACAGTATAAACATTATATAAATTTTCCATAGATACACTTAATCTTGTATAATAATAAAAGCATTTTTAAGCCTTTAGGAGCCTTTAAAGATATTTAGTCATGCATAAATAATCACAATAGGTTAAGCCCTGAATCTATACCATAATTTATAGCCTTAACCATGACTCAAACCTTGACTTCAAAGAGTGTTGCATGTTGTTAATTGATGTTTTAGTGATTTATTGGTAAATTTACTGATAACGGACTTAAACAGAGGGAGATACAATCTGATGCCCTTAGGATGTTGCACCATAGACAAGAGGATTGCTCCAGAAAAAAGTTAACTTCAGTACAAGAGCCTGAGGTGCATTGTTTGTGTGTATGTGAAGTTTTTAAGGAAGACAAAGACTCAGAAAAATGTGCCAAAATAAAGCCTTTATAAGCAAATCACTACAGGTGAACGAGTTTAATACCAAGACAACAGCAGGGCTAAAGTTAAAAAGTAAAAAAAAAAAACATTTGATTTTGATATTGTACAGTTCGGTGCTGATGCAAACATCCGATTACATACTGGATCGGCTCTTTAAAATGCAGAAAGCGGGGCTTCCTATATGGTGGCAACAGGATAAGCAGCATTGAGTAAGTGGTCCGAGGCAGTCAAGCTTTATTCCCATAGATTTAACTAAACATTTAGCCTCAAAGTGATGTAAATACTATGGAAGGGGAGAAAACAAAGAAGGTTAGGAATAAATCACAGCCAATGCCCTAAAAGATGGAGAAAACAAATGAAAATACAGAGTTCAATGTGTGTGACGAGCAGGCTAGAAGCTCCACCGAGGCTCTGCTAGTTAGCATCTCTGCTATTAATGAAGACATTACACCACACAGATGTCAAGATAGAATTTACTACATTCAGGGACTCCCTTACAAGTGACATGAATAGAGAACTGGACAATCTGAAAGGTGAAGCCAATCAAAAGCTGGACGTTATCGTCACAGATCTAAAAGCCGCAAACGATAGGATGGAGGAAGCAGAGCAGCGGGTAGCAGATCTAGAGGTTGAAAATAGCGAATTAAAAGAAGCCCTCAGCCACGTACTGGAGATTCAGGAAAACTTACAAGGCAAGTTGCTCAACCTAGAAACACACTCACATAGAAATAACATTTGAATATTTGGGATCCCAGAAGATTATGAGGGGAAAAGTGTGAGGGAATCGGTAGATATTATAAAAAAGAACTAGCACTTGACGCAGAACTCAAGATTTAGCGATGTCACTGAGCCCTTTGTCCCAAACCACCAACAGGTGCACAACCCAGATCCATAGTGGTAAATTTCCTTGAATCTATTACGAAAGATTTGGTTATCCGAATGGCATGGAGGAAGAAAAAAGTATAATGTTGCGGAAAAATTCTTATTTTTTTTTATCAGGATTATCCACTTGAAATTCAAAAGAAGAGAAGAGCATTCGCCCCACTCCGAAAAACTTTGAAAGAAAAAGTAACCAAGTTTCAGACATCTCCACCAGCCAAATTGAAAGTCTTACTGGAGAATGGCAATGTCACATATAACAATACAGAGGAGGCAATGGACGACCTGAAGAGGAAAGGGATGATGAAGAGGCCAATGAAATATCCCTTGACAATCAAAGGCATGGATGACAGCAGGCCCAACATCGCAGAAATGCAGGGAGACGCATCGACATAGTATTTGGGAGAAATTATGGGGATTTCAACGAGATGAAACATAATCAGCCTGACTTGACAATGGACTTGATAAAAAGACAATGGAGTCCTTAAACACTTGGAAGATCACGCCATACTTGAGTAATATCAAAAAATATGAAAAGTCAGTAGATGTCCCCCATCGGAATAGTCCTTAAAAATAATTTACTGAATGTCAGTGAATTATCTAAACAATAACGTTATATTAAAAACTATGTATACTTCTAACGGCGGGTTGCTTTAATAATGTCAGATCATAGCATACAGGTTAATGCTTCTGTTCACGAATGATGAGCAAGAAGCTAGATTATGTTTATTTGATGATCTAACCTGAACGATGGGAATAGTTTGTTAGACGGGACTGGGTGTTGGCTACACCTTTCTGTGCGCTAGACTCAATCCTGAGAAACTGTATCGGCTTTGCACATAGAGGGACCCTTTGCAGAACAATGGCTTTCCCCTCTCATTTTGGAGTTAATGGCAAACTTCATGACAGGAAGTCAATTGCTGTTGCATTCTGTTCTACAAGTTCGATATGTTTGTTTTTAGTTTAAGAAATAACATCTATGTTAAGGTCACCCGAAATACCCTTAAACCAACGCCTATGGAAGGTTTATGCATTTCCAGAATTATAGAATAATTACAGTACCTTGAATGTTAATGGGGTACTAAATCCGATTAAACGAACGAAATGTATTGCCAAGATGAAAAGAGAAATGCAATAAATTATCTTCTGGCAAGAGACTCACCTCTCATGGCTTGAACATGAGAAACTGAATAAAATGGGATTTAGAACATATTATGCTTCATATAAATTGGCAACGTTAATCTCCAAAAATGTAAACTTCCAATGCTTATAGAAATTGCTGATAAAGCGGGACATTATGTTCTTCTGAAAGGGACAATTGACCAGAAAGAAGTGACTTGGTTAACGTGTATAGACCACCCAAGGAGGATAAATCATAAAAAATATTTAGCCTAATCACGGAAGAGGCCTCGGGTATCTTGATCTGTGGAGGTGAATGGAATGTGCAACTGCAACACAAACTTGATTCCTCTAGCCTCTCAAAGCAAATTAATCAGGAAGGCAAACTTATGAGAAATATGATGAAAGAAATAGGTCTGATTGACGTTTGGAGAGAGCTGCACCCATTAACAAAACAGTATACATTTTCCTCTGCAGCACACTCGTCCCATTCAAGAATAGATTATTTCTTTGTGTTTAGCTCAAACACTAATCATTTAAACAACCTATTATGTAAGAATATGTCCAGAAAGAGTTTTCTGACTACATGTCACAGAATGATAATGAAGAAGTATCACCCAGCACCCTCTGGGATGCTGCTAAAGCAGTTATTATGGGTAAGCTTATAATGTGGTCATCAAAAATGAAAAATCAAAAATAGAAACATATAAAGGCTCGAACTGACTGACTTAAAGAATTAGAACATCAACATAGTAAAAATAATCATCCACATATTCTAAACAAGATAAAAGAGATTAAGTTAAAACTCAATGAAATCTATGACAACCAAGTCGAACCGAATCGTAAATTTGTTAGACAAAGATTTGACATAAATTGACCGAGAGCAAATAAACTGCTAGCTTGAAGGATAAGGAAGCCAGAATCTGAAAGAAATATCCATAAAATTATAGCTCCTACAACCAAAATGATGTCATAAATTAGAAGATATTCAACAAGTATTTGAGAGGTATTATAAAAACATAGATTCACAAAATGGAGAGCTGACCATTTTAGCATACAGACTTTATTAGATGTATTAGATCTACCCTCCATTGGAACCAAACAAAACTAAAAGCTAACCCAGGAAATAACACAGGAGGAGCTAGACATAGCAATATCCAAATTAGAGACTAATAAAGCACCAGGACTAGATGGTTAACCTGCTGATTACTACGAGACATTTAGGTTAAAACTGATGCTAGTGATCCTAAGGTGCTTGAATTATACGCTAAAGAGAGGTGATCCACTCAGGTCCTGGAGGGAAGCAGTAATTACTGTGATCCCAAAGGAGGGTAAAGATAGATTGGAATGTGGCTCATATAAACCCATATCAGTACAAAATATAGATTATAGACTATATGCATCTATACTAGTAAAAAGACTAGAACACATCCTCCCAGACTTAACAGACTTAGATCAAACAGGTTTCATTAAACATAGACAGACAGATGTTAATGTGTGGCAGGCACTTCATGTAGTTGACCATGTAATTCAGAACAAAACCAGTGCTCTCGTAATTAATCTTGATGCTGATAAAGCTTTCAATTCAGTAATGTGGGAGTTCCTATACATAGGGTACATCGTTTTGGATTTAGTGAGTGGGCAATTAATATTTTTAAATCCTTATAAACGTCGCCCACAACGAAAATAAAAATAAATGGTAACATTTCCAATAACATTCACCAAGAAAGAGGTTGCCGTCAAGTATGCCCCCTAAGTCCCCTTCTTGCATTATTTATTGAACCACTTGCACAAGAAATAAGAGACCACACAGAGATACAAGGTGTATTAAAGAAACAGAACATAAAATATGTTTATACGCTAATGATGTCTTGCTATTCCTAAAGAACCCTGACGCCAGCCTCCCTAAAACAATGTCTATCCTTGAGAAATTTGGCTGATACTCAGAATACAATCTAAAAACCCAAACACTCACTTTCAATTATACACCAAATGATGACATAGTGAAGCAATATCATTTCTCATTGAACATGCCTTAAACACTTAGGGGTCCAAATTCCAATTGACGTAAAAAATATCTACAAAAGCAACTATACCCCTGTAACCAAAATTAAAATAAACTGATTTGAATAGATAGTGTCTACTACCTTTAGACATGTATAATTGGATAGATATAAAAAAGATGCACATTCTACCTAGATTACTCTTCCTCTTCCAGGCTCTACCAGTAAAGGTTCCAAAAAAACTATCTGATGAGTGGAAAAGGATCATCTCTGGGTTTGTGTGGAGAGGCAAACGACCAAGAGTACGACTTGCTACCCTTTAACTACTTAGAGCTCAGTGGTCTTCCGTGGTTAGTAGACTATTATAAGGCATCACAGCTAAGACATTTAATCTGCTGGTGTAATAATAATAATTATAATGCTAAATGTAAAGAATTTGAGCAGAGCCTGCTTGAGATATCCATTTAGGCTATATTGGGGACAGAAGCTATCTGCGCACATATTCTGATCAACTGAACGGTTGGACAAAAGTACCCCTAGAATTTTGGTTCAAGGAATGTGGGAAACCTGAAATAGAAAGACAAATAAGAACACTTAGATGGATAGCTTATGATCGACAGTTCACATCTGCAGGTCTAAATGGGAGATTTAGACAGCACAAACAGCACAAGCTAAATAGCACATCTGGATATACAGTATACTAGGCTTGGGATCTATGCCATTTTCACGTATTGATTATCTGAAGATTTTCCTGATGATTATCTATATATATATATGAATTTTTTCAGATATAATAGGGCTGCTGGTTGCATAATAGTCTTTGTCTTTTAAATATATTTCTCAACACAACTTATGTAAAGTGTGAGTGGCAGGGTTAAAGTGGGTTGCGCAGCGGACAACATGGTGCATTCTAAAATTTTAAACAATTATTTTCTACATACTCACATTGCAGGCTTCCAGTTTCCAGAGGCTTTTTAAAATTCTGCAGTGCCACGGAGCTCAACTCGCATAGTTTTCCATTAAATTCTACCTAAATCGTTATCAAAAGACATTACTTACTTATAGTCATTATTTACTCAGTCATTACTGGATGATATATTTTATACAAGTATCTTTCATACAGCCTATACAATGTATTTTCAGTTAAAAGTACAACCTATTCAATGCTTTTCAAGGAAATTGCATAATAAACGTTGCGATTTCTAATCGTTCAGTTTGCATTTACACACAATTCATACACTAACCAGCAAACTCATCAATATCACTTTGTTCATTCTTGAAGAAGTGCAAAAACCTTTGTAAAATTTGCACTGCCATCAGCTCGTAATATGTGTGATGCCTTGTTCATGCCGCAAAATGTCTTAAGTAAATGTTATGTCGCCCCCTTGTGGTCTCTCAAAGCTAGTACATCAGACTACATTGAATGGAAGGCAACTGGCAGTGAACTGAAAGCACACAAATTACGTTTTAATTTAAATGTCTATATCAATGCCTCTGTGGTGAGCAGGGCGTGGCCTAGCGATAAGGATGGACGGTTGGGGGAGAATTATTACAATCAGCAGGGAGAGAGATAAAGAGGAGCCAGAGCCACAGTTCGAGAGTGTGTGTGTGAATGTGTTTAACATGACTGCTGAAAAGCAGTGTGTGTAGTTTATGTGATGCTGAAAAGAAAAGTCTTGTTGTACACTGAAAAGTGTCATTAAAATTCTTACGTGTCCTACGTGTGATGGTTCACCCGGCTCCCGCTTCCTCCTCCATAAGAAAGGCAGAGGTCTGCCACAGCCTCAAATATGTATTGATAAAATTACATGCCAATCAATAATCAATATACAGATATTTTATGACATCCCTAATATATAGTAAACCCTGTTGCAACTATATTTTCCATTATTTGAACATCATTTGACAATTATTTAATTTAAGTAGTCATTGTGCAGTGGCACATTTAGTGGCTGGTTAAACTGGATGGCATTTGGTTAACGCACGCAAAAGTGCCGCAAACGTTTAGTGAATTTTATCCTTTTCTTTGCCTATACAGAATGTGGCATACTTAACTGAACTAAACTTTATAAAAATATAGCTTTCACCTTCATGTCAGATAGGAATTACCTCTAATCCACGTTCAGTATTAAGTGGAACAAGGCTTTTGACACACACAGCAGTATATACACATATGTGCAATGTATAAATTCCTAGTCATAATGAGCCAAGGATGAACACTCTCCCTTCCAGCTCTATCCGAAGTGCAATTTCACGCTTTTTGTCAGAGGTAGGCTAAGCCAACGGCTCCTATTTTCCTCAAACTTTTGAGAGACGGCATAATAACAGCAAAACAGAGATAAAAGAACAAAAATCCTTTCGCTTTCCAGTGGAAAATAATTAATTCCTTTGCTTTGAGGAGAGAAGGCTTAAGAATAACTCAACTTTATCAGTGATTTCAGGCCTCATAAACCCTGAGGAGAGACTACACCCCTGTGCAGACTCAGAACTTTGGCGTAGCCCATTTACATGAGTATTGTGTCTATTCTGGGTTCATCCGCTGTCTGCTGTGTGCAGAAATTCTGTCTCTCTACGAGTCTCTGTAAAAAGATAAATGGCTCCTTAAATAACACTGTGTGTTGTTCTAAAAAATACATATCTGTGTAGGTATGGAGTTTGAATAGCTCAGCTTTGCATGATTTACAGAATGGATTGTAGGTCTACGCCAGAGTCATTGAATCATATGTTCAACCAGCCGTCTTTTCCCCCAAATTTTATTTTTGGCCTTTATGTCACTTTTTATTGATAGGATGGAAGAAAGAGGGCGAGAAATGATGGGGAAAAAAGAAGGGAAAAGGAAATGATGCAAGCCGGACTAAAACTTACTTCCCCCACATTATTGCACTGGCTCAACAAGTCAGAATAAAGGGTACAGAAGCACAAGGCCATGGCTCTGCAACAACCAGGCCATTTTTGATACTTGAGTTTCAAAGTGTGAGTTTGAAACACATTTACACACGTACACTCACTGACCACTTTATTAGGAACACCTGCACACCTACTTATTCATGCAATTATCTAATCTGCCAATCATGTTGCAGCAGTGCAATGCATTATAACAAGCAGATATGGGTCAGGAGCTTCAGTTCATGTTCACATAAACCACCAGAATGGGGAAAAAATTTGATCTCAGTGATTTAGACGGTGGTATGATTGTTGGTGCCAGAAGGGCTGTCTGAGTATTTCTGTAACTGCTGATCTCCTGAGATTTTCATGCCAACAGTCTCTAGAGTGTTTAGAGAATGGTGTGAAAAACAAAATACATCCAGTGATTGGCAGTTCTGCAGATGGAAACACTTTGTTGATGAGAGAGGTCAACAGAGAATGGCCAGACTGGTACGGGCTGACAGAAAGACTACGGGAACTCAGATAACCACTCTGTAAAATTGTAGTGAGCAGAATAGCATCTAAGAATGTTGAAAATTGAGGTGGATGGGCTACAAAAGCAGAAGACCACGTTGGGCACTTTATTAGGACCATAGTGTTCCTAATAAAGTGCTCAGTAAGTGTACTTGACCAATAATGGTCAAAGAATTTTCTCATAGTTCGTGATAACTGGATAAGTAATTTAAACATAATTTTACTGAGATTTCACAGAAAAAGAGCAATTAAAAGCTGATTTGTTTTACTTGGAGATAGGCTGCTTGTTTTACCAAGATCACATGACCAGCCGAACAATAATTATTTATATTGGTAACCCCACTATTCAGTGACTAAAATTGTCTAGTAATAAATAAATCATGGTTGACTGCAAATAGCGCATTTCAGCAATGGTATCGGTAACTATTGATTTGGCGTAATGTTGCATCCATGCCACCATCTCAATTTAAGAATAAGATGACTGAAAATGGCCATTGCAACATAAACATTTTAAATAACTTTAAGACATTAAGGCATGCTTTTATGTAAAGCTACTTTGAATGTATTGTGAGGCACACAATACAAATACATTTGACTTGACTTTGAGAAAACACTGATTGTCAATATCAGAATAAATATTGTAATAAATATCTCCTGTTTGTTAAAAAAGAAAAACTTCCTACCATCGTCCTGGTCTGGCAGTATGCGGATATGTGCGGTGTGGTATTCCAGCCCCAGACGGCCTCCCACAGGCATGCTTAAAGTAATATTGAAGCTCTCCTCTTCCTCATACAATGAATCGTCAATGATCACCACACGGCAGTGCTTCTCTGTCTCATCCTTATCAAAGCGCAGAATGCTGGCTTGCTCCTCTGGACGGGAGATGTAATCGGAATAGGACAGAACAGAAGTGGGGACGGTCCCTGTGGCAGAGCCTGCAGCCGACACAGAAAGAACATATACTGTACTGTAAAGATAAATAATTTTATGGACCTGTTTTTAGATCATTTAATAGGGGGTGGAAATCATTGCACAGTCCATTCCACTTAATAAATAAATAAATAAATAAATAAAATAAAAACCCAAAACGAATTTCTCCCCAATTTGATATTTTGATATCAAGTTTACATTTAAAAATGTACATTTTAAATTTGTACTGTATCAATGTAAAAGGGAAAGTTTATAATGAATGGTGATTGGTCACCTTTTTCTAAATCAAATTTTTCCTTCACTTGTTTATTTTATATGTTCCTGCTGTGTGACAAATAAATATTTAAAAGTAAAAATATTCCAGGTTATTAAATGTCATAAAAGTCATAGTCAAAATGCATAATAATGATAAAATAATAATAAATAAAGTTAATAATTGAATCAAATACTTATAAATAATTTTGTACATATAGAAATGATTATCAACTTCCCAAAATGATTGCATGTTAACAACCCATTTGTGAAAAAACTTTGTACCTCAAAGCCTTTTCTTTCAGCTATCAAAATCACTAATTCTGTGATAATTATGGTAACACTTTACAAAAAGGTTCTACATGTTAACATTACATAATCCATTAGGTATCATCAATTCATTTTTGATCATGAATAATAATTTTGTACAGCATTTATTAATCTTGGTTATCATTAATTTATAAATATGCATTTGTTCATTGTTAATTGATGTTAGATCATAATGCATTAACTAATAGTACTGCCTTCAATATTTAATGTTAAAATGTATTAGCATATATCAGGGTATATGTAAATATGAACATTAACCAAGATGAATAAATGATGTACAAGTACTGTTCATTTTTACTCCATGTTAACTATTGTGTTAACAAATACAACTTTATTGTAAAGTGCTACCATCATTACTTTTTACAACTCATAATATATGATAACAGATTTATGATTTCATAGGTTGTGTGTTGCACCTTGTTGAGTGTGACAGACCACCATCAGGTCCTCACTAACATCTCCCCTCCTGTGCACTGGGATCAGGAGTTCTCCAATATCCTCCTCAACAGCAAAGCTGGCCAGAGGAAAGAACACCGTGGACTCTGTTAAAGAAAAAAAAGAAAAGATACAGCTCAGTATCAAAACTGATGTTGCCTTGCTGTTCCGTTCTATCAGCCACAGAGGGATTTAGAGGCACCCTGGGAGAAAGACTATTAGCACAGGGGTTTATAACACCACAGGCAGTGGATTGATTTTTCAATATATAATTATTTCACATCATAAGAGTCTATACTGGGCGTGTAATGGCCATTTATCTTGCACAAAAGGCAAAAACAAATTTTCTATGAAAGCATTGATTTTTTTAATATTGAGTGCTTTATATTAGGTTTTTAGTGGCCTTTGGAGCATGAGGTATTGATATCTGTCCATGCCTGTTGTGTTTTGCTTGGTGTTGTGAAGGGAAGTGTCTGGCTTGAGTGGGAACTCATTCAGTCATTGCTATTTTCAAATACCGTAGGTCAGGATTGAGTCAACATCGGAAAGGATTTTTTTATATCACGCCGAGCTGAAAAGAATGCTCTTGCTGAGAAGGGAAGACAGAATCAAAAGACAGAAGTCTTATGTAAACAATCTATATTTGAAAAGCTCAAGAATACATTTGTATCTGTTATTTAAAGAGAGAAAAGTAACTTGATATACATTTTTATTTTAAAATGTACCCTCTGTATACATAAATTCATGTCTGAATCTGCCAGTAAATAAAATAATATATATATATATATATATATATATATATATATATATATATATACACATATATATAAAATCACTTCCATTCTAAGTGCCTCACTGTAACCTACATTTTTGCAAAAGAAAAGTACAAATTAATTTTTGTGGTAAACAACATTATAAAATGTATTTGTGTTTTTTTTATGTAGATTTTTACTACTTATAGTTATACAATATAGTTGTATTATATTGTCTTGACATTTGGAATCTCAATAACAATATTGTTTAAAAAAAAGAAAAAAAGACAGAACTTGTGAAAGCATGGTGATGTTTCTGAAATCAAAACAGGTGCCCAGGGATCATTTCAATTCCTTGTCTGTCACTCACTTCGACATTGTGTTGAAGAAGCGACACTAGGGGTCTCTCTTGAGAGCCTCGCGCATCTCTGAACTTGAGAAAAGGATAATGAGAAATTGGCAGACAGAATTTGCATGTCCCGCCCCCAGACATACGGGTATAAAGGGAGGGAAATGCATCTGTCCATTCAGAATTTTTCCTTCGCAGCAGAGTGGTTGTGTGAACAGCTGTAGTCACTGACTGTTCAC
Organism: Moxostoma hubbsi; assembly: GCA_032164185.1. NCBI lineage: Eukaryota > Metazoa > Chordata > Actinopteri > Cypriniformes > Catostomidae > Moxostoma > Moxostoma hubbsi. Next base: position 17,475,960 of record JAVLUX010000038.1, read on the forward strand.
TTCATCGCTACAGGGTGTATGCTGTTGGATCTACGGATATCAGCGGCTTTCTCTTTCTCTGCACAACAGTGCAGCTTTAGAGAGATACGGGAGGTAGACAAAGCATGCTTTCTTAAACACCCCCGTCTCCCAGCTCGGTCTATTCGGTGACACAGTTGACGACTTCGCCAAGCAGTTCTCAGCGGTGAAGAAACCGAAACAGAGGCCACATCATGCCCCACTGCCATACCAGCACGGGCCGTGCTCCGTTTGCTCGCCGAGGGCATCCCCCTGCGGCTTCCAAACATCAGGCAGCTCTGCTTCAACCTGGGTCCAGCTCTCAGTCCCCCGTTTCCCGAACGTCCTCGAGGACCCGGAAGGCTCCCAAGCATTCCTGAGACAGACGACCAAGGGAACGAGACATTTGCTCCGGAGCTGGTAAGCATACCACTCCATCCCCCGGTGGAGGGCGAGGAGGAGAACCTTCAGTTAAAGGTATATTCTTTGCCGCACCCCCTTCGGGCTGCGGTTCTCACATTCTCAATAATAGAGCAATTTCCTCTCTCCCTGGGTCATGACTGCCCCCGGCCGGCCTGTTCTGATGAGTCCTGAGATTACGGAATCTTCCCTCGGGACAGACGCGCTGGCACACAGCTGGCCCTGGGGGCTGTGCAAGTATGCATTTCCCCCACTGAGCCTTCTTGTACGGATGCTGTGCAAGGTCAGGGAGGGCCAAGAACAAGTCATTCTGGTGGCCCCCTACTGGCCCACTCGGACTTGGTTCTCGGATCTTGTGCTCCTTGCGACAGCCTCTCCCTGGTGAATTCACCTGAGGAAGGACCTTCTTTCTCATGGACGGGGCACACTCTGGCATCCGCGCCCAGACCTCTGGAAACTCTACGTCTGGCCCCTGGATGGGATGTGGAAGATCTAAGTGGCCTACCACCTGCTGTGTAGACACGATCAACCAAGCCAGAGCCCCCTCTACCAGGCAACTTTACGCCCTGAAGTGGCGCTTTTTTTGCAAATTGGTGTTCTTCCCGGTCTGACGACCCGCAGATATGTGCAGTTTGGTCAGTGCTTTCATCCCTGTAAGAGAGGTGGAGGGGAGGCTGTCCCCTCCACCTTGAAGGTGTATGTAGCCGCTATCGCGGCCCACCACGGCGCAGTTGACGGCAAGTCCTTGGGTAAGCACGACTTGATTATCAGGTTTGCCTTAGAGGCGCCCGCCTCCATCAAGAGGGTTGGGGACCTGCAAGCGTTCTCTGTCAGTGACACCTGCCTGGAGTTCGGTCCGGCAGACACCCATGTCGTCCTAAGACCATGGCCGGGCTACATGCCCAAGGTTCCTACGACCCCCTTCAGGGACCAAGTAGTGAACCTGCAAGCAATGCTTCCCCGGGAGGAGGCAGTCCCAGCCTTTTTCGTCGCTGTGTCCAGTGTGCACTTTGCGTACTTATGTGGAATGCATGCAGAGCTTTAAATGTTCTGAGCAGCTCTTTTGTCTGCTTTGGTGGACAATGGAAAGGGAACGCTGTCTCCAAACAGGCTTTCCCACTGGGTTGTTGATGCTATAGCATTGGCCTATCACACCCAGGTCGTGCCCGCCCCCTTACGGGTTCGAGCACACTCTACGAGAAGTGTGGCATCCTCATGGGCACTGGCCAATAGCATCTCCCTAGCAGACAAATGTAGAGCAGTGGGCTGGTCAACACACAATACCTTTACGAAATTTTACAATCTCAGGACTGAGTTGGTCTCGTCCCGTTTTTTCTCAGGTCCGAGCCGGTAGAACTCAGTAACACGGAACAGCTGACTGGGTGTACCGTTTGCACCCAACGCCTTTCCACTCCACTGAGTTGATCACGTGCGCTCTTATCCCAGGAGATCCCACTAACTCGGCTCGCTGGATGACTCCTCCCTAGCCCTCTGGTCCTTGAATTCAGCCGAGGAATTCCCTGACCAGACCCACTACGAGTACTGAAACTACTCTGTACTGGAATAGTGCTCCACAGGACAGGACCCCATGTGGATTAATCCCATTGTGTATTTTCCATGATACGGTCCCCTTGTGAGCGGACCTGCGTCTCCCTTGGGAAGTCCCCGCTGCCCCCCGGTCGCAATGTTTGTAACAACTCCTCCCCCTCAGCAGGTAGGATCTACCACCGCGCCATTTCCACATGTGGCCTGAAAACCCATATGATGTATTCCGCCGCTCTTTACCTCCCCCCAGCCTGGTCTCAGCGGGGTCTTTTCCTCCTGAAAGAATAGGAGTTGGAAAAGAATGCCTTCCCCAATGTGTGTGATTAAGATGCGTTAAGATGGCCCCAGCTGCTTTGACTCTAAACGAGAAACATAGAGAGAGAAAAGTTGTGGCCTGCTCCCATGCTTGGCATTTCGCCTTGTTCCCCCCTTCGGGGTGCCGGGATCCTAAAAGGTTTATGACGATTTTATGGCCGTCGGGGAAGGGTACGTGCAGTCTGACACGGCCTGTCACTTTGGCAAGTAACTGCCTGCCTGCACCTGCGTCAGCAGCACACGTACACAGTTCAGCGCATGGCGTGATTAAATATGGACCCCTGGTGTCGCTTCTTCGACACAGCGTTGAAGTGAGCGACAGATGGGGAACATCTTGGTAACCTCCATTCCCTGATGGAGGGAATGAGACTTGTGTCCTCCCGGCCATGACGCTGAACCGAGCCACTGTTATGACAAACCTCATTCTCAGCTCCTCAGGGCAAAATCCTGAATGGACAGATGCATTTCCCCCCCTTTATTCAAATTCTGTCGACCAATTTCTCATTTTCAGAGATGCGCAAGGCTCTCAAGAGAGACCCCTAGTGTCGCTTCTTCGACACAAGGTCTCGTTCACACCATCAGGGAACGGAGGTTACAATAGTAACCTAGACTTTATTATTATTATTATTATTATTATTTTTTTTTTTTTAAAGAACAATCCTGCTTTCCAGCCTGTTCTGTCCCAGAACTTTCTTTCAATGTTTCGGAAGGAAATTGGTACTTTAATTAATCAAAGTGGCATTCAACTGATCACAAAGTGTAGTCAGGACATTACTGATGTAAAAAACAGCACCATCACTATTTGAAAAAAAAAAAAATCATTTTTGATTAACTCTAGAAAGGCCCCATTTCCAGCAGCCATCACACTAACACCTTATCCTTGAGTAATCATGCTAAATTGATCATTTGGTATTAGAAAAACACTTGCTATTATATCAAACACAGTTGAAAGCTATTTGGTTCGTTTAATGAAGCTTAACATTGTCTTTGTGTTTGTTTTTGATTTGCCACAGTATGCAGTACACTGACATGTCTTAAGGTCAAAGATCAATTATCTATGATCCTTTGCAAACATCTCTGATCATCAAGTTTACAAGTGGTCATTTGGCATCAAGGGAAAGTGGTGAAAAATGGAGAAAACAAGCTGATCTGGTAATAGAAAAGAGAATGTATGAGAAAGAGAAAGGGTGAAGACAAAAAAACATTGTTAGAAAGATGGCTTTTTTTAGTGAGAGTTAGGATTTGGAGTGATTAAAGGCTCCAGCAAAGTTAGACGATGCAGACTCTCATGAACTCAAAGTTCATAATCATTTCTGAGCACAGACAGCAGCAATTGCTGTATTTAATGATAATTTATCCATTAAATCTCTATTGCATCTTTTTTTAGACACAACACAATGAGGCAGGAGACAATGCATCTCATTCACTATCCATGCATATGCACATATTTGTGTGTAAAACTGAACATATTATAATTAGAAATTCAATAACTAAGTGACCCTAAAATAATTTACATTTCTTAGAAGACATGAATTATACTGTAGATAGATTTCTAGTCTACACATTTTTATAAAAGGTTTTATTGTTTCATTTGGTATTGAGAAGGCACTTTTGGCTTCCGTGAAGATGAGAGTGCATCTTTAGAGAGTGAACTGATACGTTTGCAGAGTGAGACGAATGGAGGAGAGTTTGTGCAGAATGCCCTTATATGGAGATGGTTTGGGTATGTATTATGCCAACTACTAACTGCAGGCACATGTGTCCTCATTTAGAATAATCTGGATTTATCAACATTAGAATGAGACAAGAACACATTTATGTGTGTATGCATTTGTTGTGAATCCGGTGTAAATTTGGCATGAGAAACATTTCTACACACACAGGTACACCGTGTTCTGTGTCTGAGTGTTCAGCTCCTTGGATAAAAGAACAAATCTTAGAGCCCTCAAGAATAACAATGAGGTGAATGTATGCAAACTCTCAGGTGCATGATGCACTTATTTAGAGCATATCTTGCACTCACACAACAAATTCTCATGCATCAGGGGCCAAAATAGTGACCTTGTTTTGCAAGGAACAAATCTTGTTCATTTGCTATCATCTCTTGGTTAAGTTATGCAGTTACGTGGTCATATGAAATACCACTCAGGAAGAAGATGCATTCTTTCTGGTAGAGATGAACATTGTTTGGTGTAAAATGAATCAATCCCTGAACAACAGCAAAGGAACTTGTGAATATACTGGAGGAAACAAGTAGACAAGTATTTATATCCACAGTAAAACGAGTCCTATATCGACATAACCTCACGTGGAAACCTGAAATGCTGCTCAGCAAGTAAGAAGCCACTGCTCCAAAACCACCATTAAAAAGTCAGACTACAGTTTGCAAGTGCATATGGGGACAAATATCTTACTTTTTGGAGAAATGTCCTCTGGTCTGATGAAATAAAAATGTTACCATTTGGCCATAATGACCATCATTATGTTTGGAGGAAAAAGGGTGAACCTTGCAAGCCGAAGAACACCATCCCAACTGTGACTCATGGGGGTGGAAGCATCATGTTGTGGGGGTGCTTTGCTGCAGGAGGCACTGGTGCACTTCAAAAAATAGATGGCATCATGAGGAAGGAAAATTATGTGGATATATTGAAGCAACATCTCAAGACATCAGCCAGGAAGTTAAAGCTTGGTCGCAAATGGGTCTTCCAAATGGACAGTGACCACAAACATACCTCCAGAGTTGTGGCAAAATGGCTTAAGGACAGCAACGTTAATGTATTGGAGTGGCCAAAACAAAGCCCTGACCTCAAACTGATAGAAAATTTGTGGGCAGAACTGAAAAAGCATGTGCGAGCAAGGAGGCCGACAAACCTGACTCTTTGAAAATTTCAGCAACTTATTGTGAGAAGCTTGTGGAAGACTACCCAAACGTTTGACACTAGTTAAACAATTTAAAGTCAATGCTACCAAATACTAACAAAGTGTATGTAAACTTCTGACCCACTGGGAATGTGATGAAAGAAATAAAGGCTGAAATAAATCATTCTCTCTGCTATTATTCTGACATTTCACATTCTTAAAATAAAGTAGTGATCCTAACTGACCTAAGAGAGGGAATGTTTTCTAAGATTAAATGTCAGGAATTTTTAAATAGTTTAAATGTATTTGGCTCTTGGGTGTATGTAAACTTCTGCCTTCAACTCTAGATCATGTATGTGACAATCCATTAGCTGCTTAATATATACTGCTATATACATCAAAGTCATAAACAACTCATTCAAACTGTGTGAGATCTTGCATTGCACAGTCTATTTCACTGTAAAACGAACAACTCAACATTGCTTTTTAACGATTAAATGCATTAAATGCCTTCTCTTGCCAATTGCTGTTAAACACATCTACATGTTTTGAGATTGCTTGATTTTTGAAATCACACGATCTTTGCAATGAAGCATCATCACCTTTCCAACCCATTTTCAATAAGACATTAAAACTACTAAGTAAAGTTGAAGTAAGCATCTTTAAAATGTCTTTCCCCTTTCTTCCCTTCCTTGATGACTCTCTGCGCTAATGAACAGTGATAGAATCTGGTTGTGATGCAGGAAGCCTGTCACATCGCAACCCTCCCAGTCACAGATTGGAGCTCCAGATGTAGGCTTTTGTCTGCGCCTGCAGGTCGATGTAAGCCATCATGTGTGAACTGCTGTGTGGCAATTGGGTCAGACAGGTCTCTGAAGGCCCTTGTCGGAAGAAAACCACCTCCCTCTCACATTAAAAAATTAATGTGCAAGGATGGCAAGTTCAACTGTGAAGGGGGTGACCTCGCTGCTTCCATACAAACACCAAATTGATAATTAAAGGGATTTTTAAACTGTAAATTAAAATTCTGTCATTATTTACTGAACATCATGTCATACCAAACCCACTTTCTTTTGTCCATGGAACAGAAAAGGAGTTTAGCAAAATGTCAGAGCTTCTCCCATCCTTCTAATGAAAGTGGATAGGGAAACAGGTGCTTTCAAGCTCCAAAAAGGACAAAAAAAGCACTATTAAGTATTACACCACCAAGTTTTCTGGTCACTATTCAGTTTCATTGTATGGAAAAGAGCAGCTTGGACATTGTGCTATAAATAACTTATTTAGTGTTAAAAGGAGGTAGTAAATGACGACGGAATTTTCATTTTTGGACGAACTATTCATTTTACCTGAAAGCATGTGGACAAATAGGCTTGCAGCAGGCATACAGGTCCTGTCTCACTCCCATCTTCCCCCCTCTCACCATTACAAGGAGCAGCCAGTCTCTGTCATGTTAAACCTCCCATGGGGCCCACAGCCTCAGCAAACAAACCCCACTGTAAGACTCATAATTAGCACACTGGGGAAAAAGTAGAGTTTTCTTCTTTTTTTTTTTTTTTTTACTTATTTATTATCATTTTTTGTATGGAGAAATACATTTGGGCATAAGTAACATTTAGATCGAAACTATTGCAGTATTTGGCCTGATGGATGAAAATCTTAACTATATAGGGAGCCCATGGAGGCGATAAAGACAAAAACACTGAATAAAACAAAGTAAGCCCAAGGTTATTCATGCTACACATCTAAATATGCTCGTAATTGTGAGAATGTATAATGCCCCTGATGATGAATAAGCAAATAATGCTTCCAGGGCTTTCGACAAGAAAACTCAAAGGAGACAGAGTGAGACTGAGTCAGTTTTATCAACAGACTGAAAAAGCCATATTTTGTGACAACAGCTTCACTAAGATAAAAAGTTTAGTCTAGGGATGGGTCACAAGGGTAGTCGTGAAATTGTATTTACAATAGTTGCCGCTAATCGACAAGCAAAAACCTAGCAAATAGGCTTTAATTATGTACGCTACTTGCTTGATGGTTACTGGTGGCATTAGGAGGAGGGACATTCTCATTCTAGATTGCATTTGATTGAACAAATATCTGTGTGGTAGTGCAACAAAAGTCATCAGTATTTTTGGTCTATATTCTTGCATAGATTTAGTAACTAAGGTGGCAAATACTTTTTCTCACAGGCCCAGTTAGTATTGGAAAACATTTTTGCTTCAATAAATAACATTATAATTTGTAATTATAAAATGTCTTTTGTGTTTACCTTTGCCTTTATTTTATGTTAGATTTAGTTTTTAAACTAATTACATTTTTTTTTTACTATTTAGTATGAGGGATATACAAAAACATAAGAAATCAGGATGGTGGCAAATAATTTTTCTCAGCACTGTATTTCAGTTCATCTGCAGGACAAGTTACCTGTAAGAATAATAATGTATTTACTTGTGTATCATGTCGGAGGGGAGATTAGAAATAGTGTAAAAAAATATTAATGGTTAAAACATATTATAAATTAGAACAATACTGATGATATGCCACTGCCATGCATACTGATACCTGTGTTTGTGCTATGTATATTTGTTTAAAATTTACGTTTGGTGTCCAGAACCCTTTAAGTGTGCATACAAAAAAAAAAAAAACAAGTGTGATCTCATAATGTTTACATAAACCTTTCCTTGTTTGAAGAGTCCAAATGTATTAGCTAAATTTGATGTAATACCTTTGCTATAAAAGGAGAGTTCACCCTCATGTTGTTTCAAATTTATATACATTTATTTTTTCCATGGAACACAAAAGAAGATGTTAGATAGTATGCTAGTTTTAGTCACCATTCACTTTCGCTGCATCTTTGTTTCCATTCAGTTAAAGTAAATGGTGACTGTGACTGAACATCTCCTCATATGTGTTCCACTTTTTGGAGCAACATAAAGTGAGTAAACTATGACATTTTTGATAATTTTGAGGTGAATTATCAGTTTAAATATTTTTTCAGGAAATGTTTGTTAAATTTGTGTTAAACTTACCATCTCCTGGATCCACAATTTCTACTGTGGCAATTGCTGGTGACTCAAGAATGCCCATCACCGGCTCAGTCAGAACGATTTGGAAGGTCTCAGACTGCTCATATTTCCCATCTGAGAGGATCCTCACTCTCCATGTAGCTGTGGCCTGGCCGGGGTTAAACTGCACCTGCTTCTGAGATTTTCCCAGGAAATCCTTTTCCTTCTCTGCGCTGCCATCCAGAGTACCAATCCCTTAAAAACACACACACAAATATCACAATTTTTCTTCCAACTGAACAAACTTTCCTAACTTCATATCTCCAGTCTCCAGATGTCACGACTCATGAGTTTGAGTAGGATCTAGTCAAAGAAGCATGTTATCAAATGTATGAATATTTGCCATATAGAGAGAGTATAGACTTCTATGGAAGTCCTAGGTATAAAAGGCCATTTACACACTGCAGCTAATTGCAGTTGTAATCTATTTTCTTTTCTGTTTTGACATACTTCCCATTGAAACAGAACGTTTGAGCAGGACATGTCCTTTTTTAAAACCTAGCAAATAGGCTTTAATTATGTCACAGTTTTAAACCATTATTTGCTACTTGCTTGATGGTTACTGGTGGCATTAGGAGGAGGGACATTCTCATTCTAGATTGCATTTGATTGAACAAATATCTGTGTAGTAGTGCAACAAAAGTCATCAGTATTTTTAGTCTATATTCCCATCAGAATTTTAAATGTGCATATCTGCAAAAAGGGAATTTTTTACAATGTTTAGGAGTACACTAATATAACAATGGCCTCACAGCTAATAAGCATGCGCTAAAAGTTACAAAAGTCCAAATTTGATTTAATTGGCTTTTGAACAAAACGTACCGAACCCGGGTTCATTTCCTCACACTTCCACTGCCCCTGCTGGTCTGTGTTCACATCATATTATTTTGGTCCAAACCACGGTTTAATTACATCAGCAACATGCGTACGAGCAGCAGCTGTTTATCACTGTAACTAGGTAACAACTTGTGCAGACATCACAGTGTTAAGTATTATAGTTTGTCTTTTTGGATTTACCACAGAAACTTGCCATGCACAGAACAACACTTGTGTTTATCTCCCGCGGATGCATTGAATGTGCAATGATGTGATGAATATTACCGTTTGTCTGCCGTGAGCCCGCGGATGTGTTGCAAGAGATGTGAAGAATGTGAGCTGCGGTACATTTGGACACAAGCAGGTAATGAGAAATGCATTATAACATAATAATTGTTATCGTGAGCCTGCAAAGACTCAAATTATACGTCAACACAAGTGGTTCACTTCGGCGATTTGGTGCGATTGCATTCATATTAGCAGCGAATCGTACCAGAGTTCACATAAACCGTACCCCAGACCACCTTTTCAAGTTGACCTGGGTGCACACCCGAGTTCGGAAAACAGCGTTCACATTATAAAAACAAACCGAACTTTGACGGCATTCGACTCTGGGTATGCACCAAAAGGCTAGTGTGAAAGCACCCTAAAATTGCTGTATGATAACTCTCCCATAACCTGTCAAGAAAATATCTTTGTCATGTTTTGACCCAAACCAATACCTACATTTAGGACCATTAAGATTTTTTGCACTGACATTATTTATCAGGTCACTAAAGCAAATTATACCACTCAATTCTCATTACGGTACCACATCCAAACAATTTATTTTGACTATTCCCATTGTTTTCGATGATAATTTTCCATAATGTAGCACAGTCTTTAAAAAAAAAAAAAGAAAAAATATGCTATAGTACAATGATTTAAAAAAATTGAAATCAGCAAAAATGAAAGGAGGTAACATACACCTAATTTATGCAATTATCTAATTGGTGTCATGTGACACCAATGCAATGCATAAATGGATCATGCAGATATGGGTCAGGAGCTTCAGTTATTGATCACATCAACCATCAGAATGGAGAATAAAAGTGATTTCAGTGATTTCGAGTGTGGCATGATTGTTGGCACCAGACAGGCTGGTTTGAGTATTTCTGTAACTGCTGATCTCCTGGGATTTTCACACACAACAGGTTCTGGAGTTTACTCAGAATGGTGCCAAAAACAAAAAACATCCAGTGAGCAGCAGTTCTGTGGATGGAAACATCTTTTTGATGAGAGTGGTTAGCAGAGAATGGCCAGACTAGTTCGAGCTGAAAGAAAGGCTACAATAACTCAGATAATTGAGTAGCTCAGTTTAGCTCTGTACTATTGCTGTGAGCAGAATAGCATCTCAGAATGCACAACACGTCAAACTTTGAGGCAGAAGACTACATCGGGCACTTTTTAGGACCATTGTGTTCCTAATAAAGTGCTCAGTGAATGTATATTGCAGTTTAAATACCATATCGTCTATTGTGGTAAAGAGAATATCGTAATGCCATCTTTTTCTCAATGTGTATTGAGATGTGCATAACTGTCATGAAAATAAAGTCACAATGTAAAAGATCTTAATTCATTTTCTATATGCAGAATATAATTTCTTATTTCATTTTGATTTGGAGTAAAAAAAGGGCCAGGAAATTTTCAGGACAGGTTTTGTGACCCAATACATCTCTATTCGCAACTTACTTATAACTTCTGTAAAAAATAGTTAACACCAAACGGGTTAAACTGTTGGTATCCATTTTTCGTGTTTACAACCGCGAGATGCAACAACATTACTATGGTTACTATGTCAATTATCGCAATTTCGTGAGTGACTCAGTCGGGAGTATTCCGTACACACATTTTCCAATATGTACATGGCCAAACATCCTCAGAGGCTGCAACTCAATATAGTAACGAAATCAAGGAACAAGGAAAAGTACAGCATGTACACTCAAATTTCTCTCTACTGTAACAGGTAAGAAGCTGTGATGGGATTCCCACATAGTGTGGGAAACCTGCGGTGAACCTGCTCAAAAGTGTTTGATCTCTGATAGGTCAAGCAGAGTCACTGAAAGGGATCCAGCTGACTGAACCTCCCAAACAGATGTGAGGAATTATAGTACCCTTGTCTTCCAGATCAATGCTGGATGGAATGCTAATCTTCAATCCATAACAGTTAAATGGTATTCGTGATGATTTTATCAGTTATTACATGACAGCAAAAGGAACATGACATAGAATGTAGATATAGCTATCTAATTATAGATAATATTATTCTGTTTGTTTCCATGTCTCAACCTCTGGATTCATATCCCGAGGTCACTAGAACCGGTCAGATTAAGCTCCGTTACTGCTTGGTGTCGGACTCCACTGCTACGTGTCTCTGAGTGATGATGACTAATAGCAGCCAGTGCCAGACAAACATCACTTCAGTCTATTACTTATGGACTTCAGAGGATGAATTGATGCCAACTTCAACCATAAGACATGGGATACTTCATGTGCCATTGCCTGAACCTTGGATTTAGAATGAACCCCCCCGAACCTCATCAAAATGACCTGTCGTTTGAAATGCGACGCACCTCATTGATCTCTGCCAGCATCACTTTTGTCTGTTGATGGACTAGACTCTTGAAATGGAATACATAGACTATCGTTTAATTGCAAACAAAGCCTTCATCAGCCAACTAGCAAAGGAAAATGCATCTATGTGAAGTTCTGCAGTTAATCCAGGATGGACTTCAAAGACATTAATCATTAATCCTACAGTTCATAGTTTATTTTATTTTTTTAAACACTGACCTTTAACATTTACTTAGTTTACTAATCTTAAACCAAGACCTGCACTGGACATGAATAACTAATATTTATATTATATTCATGCTGTTTAGCCAGAGGGGAACTGGCCCCCACAGTGAGTCTGGTTTCTCCCAAGGTTATTTTTCTCCATTAATCAACATCTTATGGAGTTTTGTGTTCCTTGCCAGAGTCACCTTCAGCTTGATCACTGGGTTTCTAAATACAATTATTATTTAATCATTACATTTTTATACACAATTTACAATCATATTTTATCAAACTACACAATAATGACTTATAATTATTACAGTTTCATTTTTTTGTTAATGCATGATTTCCTGTAAAGTTGTTTTGAAACGATGTGTGTTGTGAAAAGTGTTTTTAGTGAATGCTCATTCTTGGTTTGAAGTCTCATATACTGCAGCCAATCTCAAGCTGTTTATTTAGAAATACTTAAATATCTCAAATAAAAATGTGTAATTCCATTTCTGCACTGCAATTGTTTTTTTTTTAAAAAATAAGAAATAAAATTATAAATTTAGCGACAGAATCTTTTTTTATTCACTTTTATTTTTATTTCCTAATCTGTTATGTTAGGATCCTTTAGAACAATATGCAGAGTTGTAGGTCCTACACACCACCAGTTTGACAAACTTTATGATTCAACTATCTGATTACTATGAGGCGTCATTGGTGAATAAATGTGGGTGATTATGTATTGATCTGTCCAATGTCAGATAGTTCTGGAAGCTTAGAACAAGATGGGTTTTGTGGTCTTTTTGAGGACAGGAGCAGTGTTAGGGAGGTAATCAACTAGAAAGGACTTATTACTAATTATTTTTCTTGTAAGTTTTTTTCGAAATCACTTTTCCCAGAAAAGTTTTTGGTTTCCCGCTTAAATCCAAAACTTCTATATTCCCTCCTTGTTCACTGTCGCACACCCTTTGGCTGTCACAGAAACGCTAACAGACGTACATATGAATTCATATTTTAAATGTATAACACATATTACTTTAGTGCAAGTAATATACTTAAATTACTTAATTGAAAGTCAGTAACTGTAATCATATTATAAGAATTTAAAATGTAATGCGTTAAACTACTTATTAAACTAAAAAGTAACTGGATTACAGTGCCTAATTTCTTTGCAACTGGATATACCCAACACTGCTAAGTTGCAATATATGCATAGTATAATTACATTTTTTATCTCAAAGGATAAAGGAACATTTGATTTCTTATGATAATTCCCCTTTAAAACAAGTGAAAAAAGAAATCAGCCAATGAAACAAGACATAATACACCTGGTAAGACTTCTTAAAACAAGTAGACTTCAAACAAAGATTTCATAGAACAGAGATGTTATAATTAGTTTTAAGCTTTGATCTGAAAATGTAAGACTTTTTCTGCATTTTTAAAGGAGTTACTCCTGAAGTTACCATGCTAGTTTCTGTAAGTTTAATTCAAGATCAATTATCATTTAGCAGTCATTTATATCCACGGACATACAGTGCATTCTAGATATATATTGCATCAGTAGCCTAAAAGCGTTCTCTATACAGTCTTTTTATTAATTCATCCATTGCTCTGCATTCAAAACAGAACTTTTCATCACTACAAAAGAGAACAAAAGTCTTTACATGTTTTGTCCAACCATGTCCTTACATGTGGGGAAATCTTCTAAGAAAAAGCCAAGGAAGCAGAGTGCAGGCAAAGGTTTAAATTGTCAGAAAGATATAATACAATAAAAATAGAACAGGGGTAGAGAGTTCGCTTTCAATTCCATTTCTCTAACAGCAGGGGGGCCCATTCCAACCACAACAACAGGCAGAGGACGTCACATTTTACAGCTACAGCAAGTAAAATGTGAAGAAGAGGAGAGAAAAGAAACAAGGCATGGAGTGGAGGTGGAGGTGGAGTGTGTGAAAAAGTAGAATGCTTTATTGGTGTACCGTGAAAGATTGTACACTGATGTTTGGCAGAGATTATGGCTGAACTTGAGGCTCCAAAAAGCACAGGAGCAGATAGGAGACTGAACTTATACACTTGTCATGGGTTGTGAGCCTCACATTTAGAACAGTTCACCCAAATATTAAAATCCTGTTATCATTTTCTCACCCTAAACGTTGTTTAGCAGAATGTCCAAAAGGCTCTTTTCCATACAGCAGAAGTAGACATTGATTTTTACTGTCAAGCTTAATAAATGAAGCAAAAAAAAGCACCATCATTTTTATTATAATTCACTAACAATCTTATTTATATCACAAATCTCCTTTATGCTTCTGCACATGCAAACTTGTTGGCATTGGTCTGTTCTCACAGCACTCATTCTTGCAATTTGTCTGAAAAATATGTCATACGGACACATTTGGAGCATCTCACTGTGGTTGCGTCATGTATCACTGGATTTAACATCTCTAGTAATAAACATTGGATTTTTAGAAAGCTTTGTCAAGATAAATGTAGTTTGAAACTTGTTAGAAAAAATGCATCTAGAGACCCCTGCACTCAGCTCTCTCACATATTGTACAAAGGGGCCTCAGTTTTTTCCTTGGAGGCAGCAGATGCCCTAACCCCGCCCCCACCCTAACCATATGGAACCTTTATGTCTGAGTACACTGCAAGGAAAAACCAGAGGCACCTTAATCCCATTGCAAGCTCTGTCCAGCTGTCTCTGAACAGCTGTCGGTTTGTTTCCTATGCAGCTGGCTTGTTGCGCTGACTGCCCCCTGCTGAACATGAAAGTGGTACTTCAAGCTTGAATTGAATTTCAACAGTGACGTCAATTAGAAGTCTAATACGCCATGGGTTCCCTCTGGATTTTCCTATAGGTTTTTATAATGGTTTTTTTTAATTTATGTGTAAAATAAGGTCTGTGGTATATGTATTTTTTAAATGTAATTCATTACAGCTTCAAAATAGTAGAATATGTAGAACAAAATGTCCATGTATAGTAAATTAATATTTACCGTAGACTTTATTTTACTGCTAAGTTCAGAAACCCCCAAAGGAAAATCCTGAGGGAACTCAGGGTGAATTCTCTTCCAGGTTTGTGGACTACAATCTTTGCAGCTCTATTGATCTGAATTTTCATATGGTCAGGAGGCATGATTCATTGTGTTATTCTGTATTATATTTAAGCACACTGAATTAACATGCTAAAATCTTCAGCCTTACACCCTGCCTACACCAGACGCGAGCGTAATGTAAAAAGCAAAAGAACCCCATTATAATTAATGATGCTGTCTACTCTGGAAACGTCTGCTGCAGTGCGTTGCATAGCGCCGACAGTAAACGGGTGTCCCGTTTCATTTTGTGCAGTACACGCTGACGATACTACTGCCAAAAACACAAATAAACAGCTTAGAATGTTCGTGTTGACGTGCCCAGTGTAGACAGCCTCAATCCGTCGCATAGCATCAACGGACATGCCTGGTGTAGACAGGGTGTTAGTTTGAATGTTTTGAATTGAATACAAGCACAAATTAGATTTGAGAGGTACGTCGGACAGGAACATTTTCAGCAAATATCGACTTAAATTTTGAATTTGTTATTCAAACTAATTTATTTTATGACTTCTGAAGACTTGGAATATAGTGCATGAGTCATATGGACTACTTTTATGCAACTTATTTAGTGGTTTTTTGCTTGATAGCCCCAGTACCCATTAACTTTTATTGTATGGAAAAGAACAGCTTGGACATTCTGCTGAACTGTTTCACTTAATAAAAATATGGGTTTAAACAACACGAGGGTGAGTAAATGGTGGCAAAAATGTCATTTTTGGTTGCGCTATCCCTTTAAAGGTGCACTCAGTCATTTTTACATCATTAAAAAAATTTAACTCCTAAAGACATGAATTATAATTTTGCAATATATGTATGAAACCCCAGTCATATCAGTAACTTTATAAAAGCTGTTTTATTCTACATGGAGAGGGTCCACACATGGGGGCTGCCATGTTAGAATCACATGACCAGCCAATCACTTTTAACTTAATCTCAAGACTCGTCCTGTTATTTGATACTTTCACTCATTGATTAAAGGAATCATGTCTGACTGTGAATACTTCATTTCTATAGTGGCATCTGAAACCGAAAACTATTGATTTTAAATGATGCTGCATCCAAGCTACTTGGTGTAAGTGAAAGTTCAAGATGACACAAAAAGAAAAGATACTAAGTATAACTTTAAGGTCAAGACAAATCTGTAGTGCTCAACTGAAATTAGGCGATTCACAGACTATATATTGGAATAAAATGGTGTGAAATACACACGATTGATCGCTCGTTGGTGACATCATCCGCAGAAATATGTCGATTGAGTTACGTTAGAAAGGATAGAGATTGATTACTCTACTGCCCCCCAGAGACAGGGAGCTTCATTCAATTTAATTTACCTGCATTAGTCTGGACTATCATTATAACAGCCCTTCTCCCTCTCTCCATCTGCCCCCCCCCCTCCCCCCTCCCCCGTTCCCTCTCTAGCAGCATTCTGCTCCATATATATTTCTAATTTTCACATTGCCACTTTTCAACAGAATTTAACTACACACACCACAAATTCAATAATGCGTGAACAAAGCCCTACAGTTTCATGAATACTGACCACATGTTGGGTGCGCTGATCACAGTGCAGAGCAAGATAAGCAGGTATACACTCAGAAAAGCGTTCAGATTCTAGAGAGAGAACGAGTGCTTTCATCTCTGACTCGCAGACACAAAGAAGCTCAAACCACTTATAAAAACATCTCTAACAGCTCCCTGTTGATAAGCTTAAGTAATAACAGCTCTCGCTGTGTGCACTGGCACAATTGAATGCTAAAGATTCACTGTTAACGTGTTTACGCTTTTACTTTTTGTCTGGTTTAATAATTTTTAGACATTATGTGCTTTCTCATTTGTTTTTGCAGCAGAAACTAGGCCAAGGAGAACTGAGAATCTAACAAAATAAACCTCAGAAATACTTCACTGACGGAAACTCAAATAAAGGATAACTGATTTAAATATGAGCTAAGCAGAAGACTTCCACAAACAGGAAGATATACGCACCTACAAAGGAAGTTTCTCCCAAGAAACCTCTACGTCTGAGGACCACCTCAAAAACTTTGTCCAACTCATCGACCACGTAGCTGGGCTTCTCCAGAGATATCCAAGCCCAGTTCAGATGAAATTGCTGGTCCTTCAATTTGTTTCCTCCTAAAAAACAGATCCAAGTTATTAATACCTTATGAATATGACCTTCATATTGGACTCATGATGGATTAGAGATAATAAGAAAAACATAATCTGTATATCAGGTTCACACAAAAAGGAGAATTTTGGTAATAATTTACTCACACCCATGTTGCTCCAACCTCAAGTGACTCTCTTTGCTCCATCGAACACAATAAAAGATGTTAGGCAGAAGGTTAATCTTTAGTCACCATTCACTTTTACTACATTTTATTCCCACACAATGAAAGTGAATGGTGACTGAGGTTAACATTCTGTCTAACAACATCTTTTGTGTTCCATGGAGGAAAGAAAGACATACAGGTTTAGAACAACATTAGTGTCCTTAACCCATGTAAACTATTAATAAAGATTAGTTTGTATTGGGATAGAATGCAGTAATGAACAGTGCAAAACAGATACATTAAATATTTAGATATTTCTGAATTTGCACTTCTCATGCTTGGTTTCACAACTCTGTTTATCTCACATTATTCATGTCAACAAGCTGTTTTACAAGCTGATACAACATCATTACTTATGCCAATAGTTTAAAATACTGTATAAATCATCAATGCATTGGAGCCCTTACAAAACAGTACTGTGGAACACCACGGTATAGGGATGGTATCAAGTGGTATTTTGGTACCATTAACATCCATCGTCAACCGCTTATCCTGTGTACAGGGTCGCGGGACCATTAACATATCACTTCAAAATATCTATTGAGCAATAGACTTGCCACGATATCATAATTTTCACAATGATGCGGTGTTCACGTTCAAACCGACTAAAACCAGCTTTACCCTTGGTTTGACACTAAGTGGTACTATGGGGTCATTTTCGTTATGCAAT
The DNA here is from genome assembly GCA_032164185.1 of Moxostoma hubbsi. Lineage (NCBI taxonomy): Eukaryota > Metazoa > Chordata > Actinopteri > Cypriniformes > Catostomidae > Moxostoma > Moxostoma hubbsi. Next base: position 17,493,874 of record JAVLUX010000038.1, read on the forward strand.
ATCCTACACAATAATGCAAGGCAGCTTGATTTCAAACTGAACTTTATTTTTCCCATCTATGTTGGGCACTTATTGGCTGCTTTTCTTTATTATTTGGTCCAAGTCATCAATTTCCAATTAATATGGTACCACAATTATATTTTTGTCAACAAAACAAATTTCAAACATTTAAGTATACTCCTTCAAATCAAAAGAATTTTAAGATCACGGGAAACACTTCAGGCAAGTGACCCCAAACTATTGAATGGTAGTGTGTGTGTGTGTGTGTATATATATATATATATATATATATATATATATATATATACACATACATACAGGTGCTGGTCATATAATTAGAATATCATCAAAAAGTTGATTTATTTCAGTAATTCCATTCAAAAAGTTAAACTTGTATAATGTATACATTCATTTCACACAGACTGATATATTTCAAGTGTTCATTCCTTTTAATTTTGATGATTATAACTGACAACTAATGAAAACCCCAAAATCAGTATCTCAGAAAATTAGAATATTGTGAAAAGGTTCAATATTGAAGACACCTGGTGCCACACTCTAATCAGCTGATTCACTCAAAACACCTGCAAAGGCCTTTAAATGGTCTCTCAGTCTAGTTCTGTAGGATACACAATCATGGGGAAGACTGCTGACTTGACAGCTGTCCAAAAGACAGCCATTGACATCTTGCACAAGGAGGGCAAGACACAAAAGGTCATTGCTAAAGAAGCTGGCTGTTCACAGAGCTCTGTGTCCAAGCACATTAATAGAGAGGCGAAGGGAATAAAAAGATGTGGTAGTAAAATGTGTACAAGCAATGGGGATAACCGCACCCTGGAGAGGATTGTGAAACAAAACCCATTCAAAAATGTGGGGGAGATTCACAAAGAGTGGACTGCAGCTGGAGTCAGTGCTTCAAGAACCACCACACACAGACGTATGCAAGACATGGGTTTCAGCTGTTGCATTCCTTGTGTCAAGCCACTCTTGAACAGACACAGCGTCAGAAGCGTCTCGCCTGGACTGCTGCTGAGTGGTCCAAAGTTATGTTCTCTGATGAAAGTAAATTTTGCATTTCCTTTGGAAATCAAGGTCCCAGAGTCTGGAGGAAGAGAGGAGAGGCACAGAATCCATGTTGCTTGAAGTCCAGTGTAAAGTTTCCACAGTCAGTGATGGTTTGGGGTGCCATGTCATCTGCTGGTGTTGGTCCACTGTGTTTTCTGAGGTCCAAGGTCAACGCAGCCGTCTACCAGGAAGTTTTAGAGCACTTCATGCTTCCTGCTGCTGACCAGTTTTATGGAGATGCAGATTTAATTTTCCAACAGGACTTGGCACCTGCACACAGTGCCAAAGCTACCAGTACCTGGTTTAAGGACCATGGTATCCCTGTTCTTAATTGGTCAGCAAACTCTCCTGACCTTAACCCTATAGAAAATCTATGGGGTATTGTGAAGATGAAGATGCGATACGCCAGACCCAACAATGCAGAAGAGCTGAAGGCCACTATCAGAGCAACCTGGGCTCTCATAACACCTGAGCAGTGCCACAGACTGACCAACTCCATGCCACGCCGCATTGCTGCAGTAATTCAGGCAAAAGGAGCCCCAACTAAGTATTGAGTGCTGTACATGCTCATACTTTTCATGTTCATACTTTTCAGTTGGCCAACATTTCTAAAAATCCTTTTTTTTTTTTGTATTGGTCTTAAGTAATATTCTAATTTTCTGAGATACTGATTTTAGGGTTTTCATTTGTTGTCAGTTATAATCATCAAAATTAAAAGGAATGAACACTTGAAATCTATCAGTCTGTGTGGAATGAATGTATACATTATACAAGTTTCACTTTTTGAATGGAATTACTGAAATAAATCAACTTTTTGATGATATTCTAATTATACGACCAGCACCTGTATATATATATCTCACAATATCCAACTACATTGTCAACCCCCAATATTCTTGCTTTAGTGATTTTGCACTGAAAATTAAGTTACTTAAACCAACTAAAAACTTAAACCAAAAGGTATTTCTAAATTCATACTGCACTTCAAATGAAATGAAAAAAACAATCAAAATAAAGAAGTGGTCAAAAATCATATCCACCCACCTTTCCATTTACCGTCAGGCAAGTATCCTTCAATGATTATAGGCGGAAAATTACTAATGCATATTAAGATCTAAAAACAATTATAAATGTAAACATAATAACTATAATGATGATAATATTCACTGTAATATAAATCAATCATGTTTTTGTATTATTTTATGATTTAAATCACAGATATACCTGTATATGCTGCAGAGTTGCTCACAATGATCTGCTCTGTGTAAATAAAGCGAAATTAACTCAAAGCACCTCCTGCTGAGATGGTCTGAGGACTTTTGCAGCATTCTTATATTATACTTTTCTTGCAAAATTTTTAAGAAGACTGAAACAAAGAAAGAGTGAGAACCCTTTACATACACGTTCCATGAGACTGCACACCTCCGAACAAACAGCGCGTCAGACCTGCACATAGATGGCTTTTCTCTCATCTGTTCTTAACAATATAATAAAGTGTGTTTCTTCAAGCACGTGTCTGTGTGTCTATCAGCATTTCTTGTGTCATTCCGAATCCAAGACGACTTACAGTTACCTGCCATGCACATTAAGTGTGTGTGTACTTTGCTGCCAGTGTAATTTGATATGTTGGTAAAGAACATCTAGCAGAACATCTGTGGATTGATCCAAAAACACTTTAAACTGCAGTACAGACCATTGAAGTGACTGTACATATATCCCTCACAGCCTCGTTGTCATTCCCGTTATAAGAAGATATGGCAGTACCATGTCTCAAATGAACCAAATTGAGTGTAAATTGAGTTGCCTAAAAAAAGAGCAAGAACTCATGCAATTGACTTTATGTATATGCATATATGATAAGGACATAAGGAAGACCCTTATGCCTTCAAAGGCATTCCACACTCTCCCAAGATTAAAAAAGAGGGAATACCAAAGAACAAAGAGCAATAACTTACAGATTTACGAAAGCTGTGATAAAAATATGTGTCAAAGGCAAAAGTCTGTTTAAATTAAGGCCTTTAAAACCAGGGCTGACCGCATTAAAGGGATAGTTCACTAAAAAATTAAAATACTGTCATATGTTTCTTTCTTCCTTAGAACACAAATGGAGATGTAGGCATCTGAATATTAGCCTCAGTCACTAATTACTTTCATTGTATGGAAAAAAGATGCAATGACAGAGAGGCTAACATTCTGCCGAACATCTCCTTTTGTGTTCCATGGAAGAAAGTCATATGGGTTTGGAACAACATGAGCATGAGTAATGATGACAGAATTTCCATTTTTAGGTTAATTATCCCTTAAAGTTCACACTACACACATACAGTAAGTACAGACACACAATCTCTCTAATCTATATTCTCGTAGTGTATCAAAGTCTACACACGCATGTAGATAACTCACTTCACAGGCAAGCCAAAATTCAGAGGCAACTAGCTAGCTAGCCATGTATACTCATGACTTTCCTATGCTTTTTTACATTATTGTTTTACATGATTTCCTAGAGCTAACCCCAGGCTCTTAATATCTCACTCTCCAACCTTGCCTGAGAGACGTCATGTCTGAAAAATGGACATAATTCCAATACCAATGTATTTCTAACTCAATATTAGTCACTAATGGTGCATGGTTGCCAGGCGATAACTGCACAGCAGGTGATATACAGTGTTTACAAATCCAGACTGTTTTGGAGGAAAATAAACAATTTGACATATTAAAGCCATTTTAAAGACATTTGATGAAGATTATCAGCATATGCCGCATAGTATGTTGAATTATCGTATGGTCCAGTGTCAGATGGGATGCATCACATTTAGAGGTCTTACAAATGTGGATTTCAGGTACATTTTCAGCAGTAACTGTAGCAATTGTACCACATTTCATTTCACAATCTTTGATCCAGAAGTCAAGAAGAGACATTGCTATTTCCATTATGAGACTGGCTACAATTTAGACAAATACAAAAGTTTGTATTGCTGGATTTAACAGCCAAAAATGTTTAATTCTTCAATCTCTATTCAACCTCATGTTATTCCAAACCTGTATGACTTTCTTATGAGGAACATAAATGGAGATGTTCATAGCAGAATGTCCAAGCTGCTCTTTTCCATACTGTGAAAGAAACAAACAAAGCTAATAGTTATATACACTACCATTCAAAAGTTTGGGGTCACTTGCCTGAAATGTTTCTCATGATCTTAAAAACCTTTTTATCTGAGGGCGTATGCTTAAATGTTTGAAATTAGTTGATGCGGGTTGGCCTGTTTTGGTGGCATGAGCGGGACATACACAATATTAGGCAGGTGGTTTTAATGTTGTGGCTGATCAGTGTACTGTATATTTATATACAGTTGAAGTCAGAAGTTTACAAACACCTCAGCCAAATACATTTAAACTCAGTTTTTCAAAATTCCTGACATTTAATCATAGAAAACATTCCCTCTCTTAGGTCAGTTAGGATCACTGTTTTATTTTAAGAATGTGAAATGTCAGAATAATAGCAGAGAGAATGATTTATTTCAGCTTTTATTTCTTTCATCACATTCCCAGTGGGTCAGAAGTTTACATACACTTTGTTAGTATTTGGTAACATTGCCTTTAAATTGTTTAACTTGGGTCAAGGTTTTGTGTAGCCTTCCACAAGCTTCTCACTATAAGTTTCTGGAATTGTGCCCCATTCCTCCAGACAGAACTGGTGTAACTGAGTCAGGTTTGTCGGCCTCCTTGCTCGCACATGCTTTTTCAGTTCTGCCCACAAATTTTCAATCAGACTGAGGTCAGGGTTTTGTGATGGCCACTCCAATACCTTGAATTTGTTGTCCTTATGCCATTTTGCCCCAACTTTAGAGGTATGCTTGTGGTCACTGTCCATTTGGAAGACCCATTTGCGACCGAGCTTTAACATTCTAGCTGATGTCTTGAGATGTTGCTTCAATATATCCACATAATTTTCCTTCCTCATGATGCCATCTATTTTGTGGTGTGCACTTGTCCCTCCTGCAGCAAAGCACCCCCACAACATGATGCTGCCACACCCATGGCTCACGGTTGGGATGGTGTTCTTTGGCTTGCAAACCTCACCATTTTTCCTCCAAATATAAATATGGTCATTATGGCCAAACAGTTAAATTTTTGTTTCATTACACTAGAGGACATTTCTCCAAAAAATAAGATATTTGTCCACACATACACTTGCAAACTGTAGTCTGACTTTTTATGGTGGTTTTGGAGCAGTGGTTTCTTCCTTGCTTAGCAGCCTTTCAGGTTATGTCAATATTGCACTCGTTTTACTGTGGATATAGATACTTGTCTATCTGTTTCCTCCTGCATCTTCACAAGGTCCTTTGCTGTTGTTCTGGGATTCATTCACACTTTTCGCACCAAACTACGTTCATTTCTAGGAGAAAGAATGTGTCTTCTTCCTGAGTGTTATGATGGAAGCATGGTCCCATGGTGTTTGTACTTGCATACTATTGTTTGTTCAGATGAACATAGCAAAATATATGTAAACTTCTGACTTCAACTGTATATATATATATATATATATATATATATATATATATATAGTTGAAGTCAGACGTTTACATACACTTCCAACATTTGCCTCACATTTCAGGATGACAAGGCAAACATTTCTTCTAATGTCTTCAATAGTTGCATACACCAAGCTGCAGTGGTCACATTTGTAAAGGACTTTTGTTGGATCCATTGTGAGCACTGCCTTTTTAATATGACGGGGATTATATACACGTCACTGCTGATTGGGTAGCACATCTGGCACATCCGCCAAACAAGAGAGAACATACCTCAAAGCCCGTTGCACAATGTTTCACACCATTTCGAGGAAACATGTCGTTCAACCCGCAAACCATAGGAAAATGGTGCACACCGTTTTGAGATTGAATTTGCCCCAGCTTGGAAAATTCCAGAAAATTATTTCAAGCCTTTAGGCAATTAGCCATTTAGCTTCTGATAGGCTAACTGGCTAATTGGAGTCAATTGGAGATGTACTTGTGGATGTATTTTAAGGCCTACATTTTTACGTTTTGCACTGCATGTTTTATTATACCATCTTGAGTGGATATACCAGGTTAAAAGCATTTCTCCCATAATTTCTACAGTCAATGCCAAAGTATTAATGCAGAGCCTTTTCAAAGTTACAATGCTGCTATTTCCTCTTGTCAGGTTCTATATATATCAATTTACGAAATAGGTGACGAATAGTGTGGTTTCAATGAAAAATGTCTGCAATATTCATTTGAGTGGAAAGAAAAGCTCTTGGACTCCACTATTCACTAAGCTTACTGTATTCAGGTCTTTGAGGATACATATAGCAACACTATAGCGACCACACATAACACCTTAGCAACCGCATAACAACCCGCTAAAACATTCAGAAACTTTGCAACCACCTGGACACCAACCACAACACCCTTGTATCATTGTGGCAAGTTTTACATGGGCAAGAACCACTCCACTTGCCTTCAGATAATCTTAAAATCTAGATCCATAATATGAAAACAAATAGTGGATCAAAATATATTGAGAAAGAGAAAACGCACTGTCTTTGCTCTGATGAACTAATATCATAAATGTCAATTCAGAGTTCTGCTGTATTTACTGTGTTGTGAAGCTGAACAAAACTGAGCTCTCATTAGCTTTGCTTCTAAAAACAAAACAAAAATGCACTGACGGTTGCTTTGAAGCCCAGTGGATTTGTTCACACCCTGAGGATAGAGAGAGTATCCATACAGCCTCTCACACAAACAGCCCCTAATGACTTTATTAAACAGGAGAGATTCAGAATTAGTTTAGACGGTGTCTGCTAGAAAGACATGGCAACACAACAGCTAACACTCAATCAGAATAACGCATTAAAAGCTAATCAGTGTCTAGTGCATGTGAAGCTACTCTGTCAAAAACTTTTAATATCCAAAAATAGATCATACAAAATAATTAATCAATCCTCCACTCAGAGCACCGGGTGAATGGATACAATCTGACAGAAGTCAAAAGGAGCTGACCCCTATGGTCACTTGCAAGTTACCATTTTGATTCTTAAGGATCTTATATTATCTGAGCTTAAAAATAAATGTGAACATTGAGATTACTACTATGAAGCTTTAAAGCATTATTCCTAGGTGGAGCTGTAATAAACACTGTCTTTATTAATTGTACACCAAAAGCAGCATTCATAAATAGGATTTGTATATTAAATGAAACCCCCAAGAGCTCCACACTCTCAAAAAATGTAATCATTGTATTGTTTTGTTTGCAGAGTCTGTGATGATTAGACATAGCAATAATATTTAAAATATTGGTAGATAGGCTTTTTCTAAGCAATAGGTTTTGCACTCCCTCGCAACACGTATACATTCCCTTGCAATATTTTTGCACAATTATTCGAGGATATCTAATCCTTACGAAAATTATTAGGGGTATCTATCCCTTACGAAAATTAACCATGGTTTTACTAAAGTAACTAAAGTTGAACTATGTTATTTGAAGTAAAACCATATTAGTAACCACAAAGATTACCATAGTATTACTAGAGTAACCATATTTTAACAATGAGATTCATGAGTAACAATGAATATAGTAATAATACAGGAAAATCATGTTATGGTAAGGTCAGCATAAAAGTAATCCATATGACTCCAGTGGTTAAATCCATATATTCAGAAGAGATCTGATAAGTGTGGGTGAGAAACAGATCAATATTTAAGTCATTTTTGACTATAAACCTCCACTTACACTTTCACTTTCAAATGTGAAACTAAAAAGGTGCCACTTATGACTTTCAGATGTCAATGTGAAAGTGGAGATTTACAGTGAAACAGGACTTAAATATTGATCTGTTTCTCATCCAAACCTATCATATTGCTTTTGAAGATATGGATCTACCCAATAGAGTTTGGATTACTTTTATGCTGCTTTTATCTGCTTTTTGGATCTTCAGATTTCTGTCCATCATTCACTTGCATTGAAATGACCAACAGAGCTAAGATATTCTTCTAAAAACCTTAATTTGTGGTCTACAGAAGAAAGAAAGCCATACATATCTGGGACAGCATGAGGGTGAGAAAATGATGAGAGAATTCAAATGTTTTGGGGTGAACTGTCCCTTTAAAAAAACATTAACTACGGTATTGTGAGGGAACGTACATTTTTTTGCGAGGGAATGCAAACTATTGCGAGGGAATGCAAAGCTATTTAAGAAATGTCACTGTCCTCTAAAGGTGGTCGCACACCGGACGAGAAGCGCCATGCCACGTCGCGTGTAGGACATGGCATAGGTATCAGACAAAAGCCCTGTCAATGCGGTTCAGGTGGCAGACCAAGGCTTTTTCCTTCTTCAAGAATGTTCAAAGTGATGTTGATGAGTTTTCAGGTTAGCGTATGAAACTGGCGCAACTATGCAAACTGAATGATTAGAAATTGTCTTTTGTGGAAAACAAAAGGAGATGTTAGGCAGAATCTTCACCTCACTATTCACGTTCATTGCATTTTTCACGTACAATAAAAGCAAATGGTGACTGAGGCTACCATTCCGCCTAACATCTCCTTTTGTGTTCCATGGAAGAAAGAAAGTCAACTGGGATTGTGGGTGAGTCAGTGATGACAGAATTTTCATGTTTGAGTGAACTGTCTAGATGCTGTCAAGCTAGAGTAGAGAGCCTTTGTTTGGAGAATAACAGGTCTTTTTGGCTGTCAGCAGTCTCCACTGAAGGCCGACTAAAGACACTAGTCACAGATGCCTCATTAGTCCAACACCTGTCCACTCGATCAGTGACACTTCAAAATGTTTAAACAGGAAAGGGAGTTTCTGGAATACCTTTTGAGCAGGTGTGGACTCACCACTGAATCAGTCAGCCATGCAGGTCTAAGGTTAATCCAGAGTACCACATCTCTGACCCTAAATTCCTGTGCTACACTCACAACCAAACAAAACCTCACCTTTGACTGTCTCTTTAAGAGATAAGGTGTTCAGAGAAAACTCAAAGCCATTTCTCACTAATCCACATCTGTTTGCCAGCCAATTAGTCTAGTTATGTACCATAGCTTTTCGTGAAAAAGAGCTACAAAAACGTCCATTTACAACATTATTCCTGGTTAATTTAATATGCAAGAAAACAGAAACAGTTCAAACATGTGGTAGTCTACATTCACACTTATATTGCCATTGTTCTTTATTGTTCATAGGGCTTCCTTCGCCAAACCCTCAACAAAAACACTTCACAATACCAGATACACACTGGAAAAAACATGGCCAGCAATGAGAATTTTCTGTTCTGCCAGACGCAATAGAGTTTTAGCAACTAAAAGGTGTTGAACAGCTTGTGAAATTGCTTTCAGCTAAAAGCCGGAAGCAAAATTAGTATAAATGGTATAGAATGGTGATCAGAGCAGATGTTGATGGTCAGGTCTGTTGAAAATAAACAGAGCTTTATTTTTAAACGAGTAGATAATGGCACTTTTTGCTTTAGAGAGAAAATTGAGGTAGATTCACATCAACAAATATTGGAAAAAAAATAGAGCTATGACATGGCATGTAAAGATTTCCTCTGTTCTCTGAAGCCTCTGTGTGTCCCTGTAGCCATTCCTGTCATCTTTCTTAATCTGCCTTTGAGGCATGATTTTAGTGAGAGCGATAAGAGCATTCAGGATGAGTGTAATTCGTCACAACCTTTAGAAAAGGAAGACTAACTGATTAATCTGTCCTCTTATACCCCATTAAGTTTTGGGGTTCCAGTTTGCAAAAACATTTAAGTGGAGGTCAGTCAGAGGATGTGTATCTGTCAAAAAAGATTGTTTAATGGTGAAGTTTGTCCTATTTTCAATGATAACATACTAATATCTGTTAATATGCAGAGAGAACTATAAGCAAGTAATTTATAGGTTGATTTCTCTGAAAATTGTACACACTGACTGTGTGTTGCTTTAAAAAATTGCTGTTTGTTTGAGCATCCCAAGAAGTCTGAATCAGTAACATTGACTCAGCATTAGTTTGGGAGAGGACTAACTTGTTTGTTAATTGTAACAGGGTTCAATGGAAAGGAGAAGGCGGGAACCGGACGAAGCATCAAAGAAATGTTTTTAATAAACTTAAACACAAAGACACACAAACGTAAGCGCATACAGGGCAGCTGCCTATAGCACTCTCTCTCTCCCGAACTGCTGCATCTCGTTGCACTTATCCCTCTCCTCGGATGATTAGCCTGATTGGGGACCAGGCATGCATGGTCACGGCCCGGCCCCACCCTCCTCCTTGTCACACTGATCAATTGCAGGCGGCAACTGTTCAGAAATCCTGTTTGAAAACAGTCAATATTTTCCCAATTCCGTTATTCGCGACTCTAGTGTGCCAGTGTTTGATCTGGTCAATTCTTGTTTTGTTCACTAGATGTCCCCATGGAGTTTTCCCTGTGTATCCCATGCTTGCTGTTGATCATTTATTTCACCTGTGCCTCGTTTTCTGTGATCTATTTAAGTTGGTTGTTTCTGTTCATTCCTTGCTCAGTTTTTGAGTTTCTCTCCTGTTCTCTGTTGCGCCTGAGACTCTGTGGATTACTAAATGTTATTGTTTGGAAATACTTTTTGTTTTCTGGATTTATGTTATTTGAAACCCTGTGGATTTTTATTGCCATGAGCTTTGTTTAACTGGATTTACTTTTTGGCATTGCTCCTGAGTTTTCCTTTGGATTATTAAACACTTGTTCTTGTTTAATCCCTGACTTCCTTGCGTTCTTTGCAATTGGGTACACATTCCACGTTTTCCTCAGTTCCCGAGGAAAGTTTATGACACAGTGTCGCAGGAATTAAAAACGTAACTATGGGTGAACACAACCAATTAGTTTTTTTTTAATCTGATACCTTGCACGATCAAGGTCAATATCGCCCATAATGACAGATAATGATCTATTACATTGTGATTTATAAGGATAAAATGGGAAATTATAGCCATTTAACTTAAGAATGTTATTTTTAATATAAATATGGAGTCTGATAATTCACAGTTTAGGCCTTTTTAGTTTTCAGTATTCCAGTTAAGTCCTCGAAAAGTCCTTAAACACCCTGAAGCTACCAGAGCAGCAGAAATATAGTGATAAAAAGAATGGGATGAAGAAAGAAGAGACAGAGGCAAAGAAAAAAAAAAAAAAATCTAGATAATCTAGAACCAATTCTGAAGGACAGGAGTCAAATTAAGATGGAAAATAACCTTAGTGTTCAGCCTAAAGGCCAAAATATACTTAGGTTAGATGACACATGAAGCAAATTTCAGCATCGGCAAAGTGCTCAAGCACTGAACACGCGTGCAGCCCGATTTTTCTAACCGCGTGTCTTTGAACGCGCAGAATGTGCATGCGCCTGGAATTATTAGCAATAATTAGTGGGTCCACAAGGTGGCAAAACTCACATCTGATCCGTTGCTGTCACAAAAACACACTAGAATAGAATCCTTTATTTTGGTCACACATTATACACACAGTTTTTTTTTTGCATATATACAGTGAAATTTATTAGTTTCCACATATCCCAGCTAAGCTGGGGTCAGAGTGCAGGGTCAGCCATGATATGGCGCCCCTGGAGCAGATAGGGTTAAGGGCCTTGCTCAAGAGCCCAACAGTGGCATCTTGGTGGTGCTGGGGCTTGAACCCCCGACCTTTTGGTCAGTAACCCTGAACCTCAACCACAGAGACACCACATGATGTAATCGCCACTAAACAACAGTAGGAGTCAGGAGATACCTGCATTTGTATAACTCGAGTCTCAAGGAATATAAAGTCATTATGTGTATAAACCTTTGAGGATAAATAGCCTGTGCATGCGCCTGTTTATGCAGAGTCAAATGAAGTATACTTTGACTTGTTGGCATTCGACTGTATGCAGACGCTACGTGTTCATTAAAAACCGAAGTATACTTTGGGCTTAAGCCATACACCAATAGGAAGGGTTTTATAGGAGAAAACATCAACAAACACAACAGTATATGTAGAGATATCTTCAGGCTACAATCTCACTTTGTTTCCTCTAAACCCCTCTAAGCTGCAAGTGGAAATAGTGATAATTCTACAATTATGACAAAGCAACTCTGCCTTGAAAACCAGCCCCACCATCATTATCGTCTATGGCATGGAAGAACATTTAGAAAAACAAAACAGTTAATTAAAACCCCTCTGGAATACTACTTGTAATAAATATGTAAGTCACAGTCTAACAGAGATCATTAAATGAATGCAGCTGTTTAACACATATTGGCTGTATAGTAGAGTTTATGGAGTTTGCTATTTGTGTCAGGCTCTTTGGAAGAGCAGAATCTAAAATGCCCTAATTAGCTTAACTTTTTCAGAAATTAAAATTTGGCAGTGAGTTTGTAATCTTTGAATTTCATGCGGAACCTCTATATTACTGCACTCATGTCAAAAGAAGAAAGGTCCTAGGAGAAAGGTCCTTGAGGCACCACATGAAAAAACAGCTCTGTTGAGCCCTTTTGTGTTTGTACAATTAGTCTGTATAAAGAGATGAGAGAGAGAGCGAGAGTACAATAAATGTTTGGGGTCTTCCCTTAAAAGAAATGCTACTTCCTCCAGTAGAATGAAACAATCCACAGGAATGTATGCAAAAACAAAACCAGTAATTACTAACAGGGCTCAAGGGTCAGCAACATACCAAGGAATTTCTTCTCTTCAGTCTTTTCTACCTGAATAGAGACACTTCCTTAAGGTGAGATATGACTGACAGTGGTGTTGTCTTGGTACCAACATTTCAGTTCACGGTAGATACCAGTGAAATTTCATGGTTCTCGATTCCACAGTAAAAATATGCTAATACAATAATGTGCTATTGAACACACCAGTATAGTTATTTCTAATAATTTCATAATTATTTTCATAATTATTATTTTCCAAAACTCAAAATGGTGTCTAATCAATTAATTCTTAAAACTTTTAACAAATGAAAGTAGAACTATTCAACATGTCATTGCATTTTTTGCAAAACTTTTATTTAACCGCTGTCTTGCTTGTGATATTTTGAATTTATTATTATTATTATTATTATTATTATTATTATTATTATTACTACTACTAAAATTAATATTACATTTTACTATACAGTTGTAATATATTTCTGTCACAATTTCTTCATTTTCAGGCATCTAACTTTCATTATGACGTGTGTTTTATAAACTGTTCACGTCACGGCCCAGTGAGAAAGTGTGACCATTGATGACTTTGAAGTTGCCTGTAACATATAAATGACATATGGGTGTGTTTCATTCAGATGTGATGATCTCTAGCCCTGTTCCCTAAAGACTTTACCTTCCACTCAGAGTTTTGTAGGGCTGAAATGCATAATAAAACAGGCTGAATTCACTTTTGAACTCATTTTTATTGAAAATTCTGTTTGTAATGATCCTACTGCATGGCCATCATCGAAGTGCCCTGTTAAGGCATTAATTATTCTGTATGTTTCTCGTCGCAAAACCTGATGTATAACACACGCAAAAAAAAACAAAAAAAAAAACACATGAAATCCATTCTGACTGTTCAGACTGAGACGCATTAAGAAAAATCTTATTTTAATCGGATTCCAAACCATCTATGAATGTGGTTTGGATGAGGCTTGTAAAAAACAAATTTTATGTGTTTTTGCCCTGTTCTGAGTACAAAAACCTAAACGAATTTGAGTGACAGCATCCAAAAAAATCTGTTTTTTTCAGCCTGTGTGAACATAGCCTAAAGCCCCATTCACACCACCAGTGACACTGCACGAGACAGCGACACCATCCCATTAATTTTCAATGAGAGCAAAACGACTTACGGCAACACGAGCTGTAGCGACCATTGACGACAGAGATCGCAGTGGGAAGCAACAAGACAAGTTGAGAAAAAAAATTATGTGGTTTGGATGAGGCTTGTAAAAAACAAATTTTATGTGTTTTTGTCCTTTTCAGACTACAAAAACCTAAATGAATTTCAGTGACAGCATCCAAAAAAACAGATTTTTTTTCAGCCTGTGTGAACAGCCTAAAGCCCCTTTCACACCGCCAGTGACATTGCGCGAGACATAGACACCATCCCATACATTTTCCCATACATTAGAGCGGTGGCAGCAATAGGAACATCCACCAGTGACATAGATCACAAAGTCTAGCGACATGCCACCTGTGGTGACAGGGGTGACTGTGACTAAAATGATCGCAAATGCGACCAAATATAATTGATAGCGACTATAATTTAACATCTAGTCGCTATTGGCGACAGTCGGGTAGTGTGCGTTCATATGCGTTATTTTTAGACATCATCTTGTGAGTTACTGAATACATCTTTAGAGCACACACTAGTGTGTCTCGTGCTTCTTTTCACCCGTTCTGTTTCTGATAAGTTTGCTTCTTCTTCTTCGGTTGACCATCGAAGACGTCATCTCATTTAACGGTGAGATCTTTGATGGCTGAACAGTCCTATCCTGGACCCACAAGCTCTATTGCAGGAGGGGCAAATATATGTGGTAATAGTGGTGGTAGTGATTTCAACCATGGCTGTGTGTCTCTCCTATTGTCTTCTGTTTGTCCTCTCCATCTCCAGCATATGAGCCCCATCCCTCCAAAGCTGTTGCCAGATGGTACGATCAGCAGCAACATACTCCAGGTCCTCAGGTCTGAGCTAACACTTCCTCAAGGCAATCTTCATTTGATCCTTATATCGCTTCTCCGGCCCTCCACCTGAGCGTCGACCATGATGTAGCTGGTCATATAGCACTCTGCAGGGTAGCCGACATGGGGGCATCCTTATCACATGAACCAGCCACTGCAGCTGGCGCTGGGTGATCATGGCATCAATACTTCTGCAGTTGGTCTTTACAAGTATTTCAGTGTGAGGCATATGCTCATGCCATGTAATTCCCAGAATGCGCTAAAGGCATCTGATGTGGAAGCGCTCTAAGGACTTAATGTGACGGATGTAGGTTACCCAAGCTTCACAGCAATAGAGGGGGTTGGTGACATAGATCGCTTGGTATACAATGACCTTTGTGGAGGGATGAAGGTTATTGTTCTCAAATACTCTATGCAGAAGTCTTCCAAAGGCAGATGAGGCCTGTTTAATATGGCTCTGGACATTTTTGTTGATGCCGCCACCCTCTACGAGAATACTCCCCAGATATTTCAAAGATGGCACTACTGACAGCTGTTCACCACCAACAGTGAAGGGAGGTGGAGTGGATGGGACACTGGTACTCCATTGGCAAACCACTTCTGTCTTAGTGGTGTTGACAGTCAGCCCTATCCTGCTGTATGCTCTCACAGTCACCGCAAGAATGGACTGGAGATCCTTGGGGTCTCCACTGGAGTATGGCCCCTCTACATACTGCAGCCCAAGGATTCGCTCTCTAAAGAGTTTAGTGGTCGCGTGGAGCCTCCTAATGATAAAAAGATTGCCATCTAGTCTGGTCGCTACACCACACACAACAGTCTTGAACAACTTACTCTTTTAATCCAGGTCTTTTTCATTAATCACCTGACAAGAACTGAGGGTTTGTACTCAGGAGCTCAGATTAGCAGTTTGAATCAGATTCAATCCGGCATCCATAAACAAAGACTAAGGCAATATTTTAAAACAATTACAATTTTAATTGTATATATATATATATATATATATATATATATATATATATATATATATATATATATATTACACAAGGTGCAAACATTCATTGATGCTCAAAAAGACAACACACTGCTATATGCATACTATTATTTATGTAATTATCTGTAATGTAGATTCTGAAGGGCAATACTAAATAAAAAAATATTTTATCTCTTACCTTTGTATAAATTATAAAAGGGGTGTGAACATTTATGAGATAAAAGGGAATGCAAACTTATCTTCTCAACTATATACTGTATAGTGTTTATTAAACCTCAGATTAATGGGTTATCAGCTGGCTTCCTTTTCTTTGGCTTTCTATCTTGATTCTGAACAGCAATTTAAATTGAGCAATTCTGGGATTTGGCTCCTTAATGTTTCAGTTTAGGAGCCAATGGTGTGAATGTGGCTTTAGAGTGGCGGCAGCAGTAGGAATGCCCACCAGCAACACAGATCACAAAATTGTGGCCTTCAGTGGTTTAATAAAATCACCCTAGGACATGTCATGATTTCAATTAGAATTAATTGACCATTTCAGTGTAAAAGTGGTAATAAAGCACACATTCAAAATAAGCATGTGAGCATTTTAAAGCTGTCGTGTGTCAGTCATACTGCGTGCTGGTACCAGATAGAGTCGGTGCTCGGTACTACCGGTATTGCAGAAACACTGATATCGTTACATATTTTTTATTTTAGTATTGACTTCGTACTGAAGAACCAGTACTTTTGAAAACACTAACTGACAGAGGGACAAAGAACGTCTCGGTTACTGTTGTGACCTCCGTTCCCTGATGGAGGGAATGAGATGCAGTGTATTGCAAGCAAACTGTTGCATGCAAAAATAGCAGGTGCATCAGACCGCACGTAACCATTCACAACGCCCCAAGAGACGTCATATAGTTCCCCACATCCCTGAGGGAGGGAGCATGAGAGCCGAAAGTCAAGTCCGAGTGGGCCAGTGGGGGGCCACGAGAATGACTTGTTCCTCGACCTCCCTGACCGGGGAAAATGCATACTTACACAGCCCCAGGGACCAGCTAAGGGTCAGAGCATCTGTACCGAGTGGGCCTTCTGTCAGAGAATACCAGAGTGGGTGGAATCTCAAAGGCAAACAGATCTACCTGTGCTCTGCCGAACCGAGCCCAAATCAGCTAGACCACCTGAGAGTGGAGTCTCCACTCTCCGCTGAACATTACCTGACATGATAGCGCATCTGCTGTGGTGTTTAGGCTGCCTGGGATATAAGTGGCGTGCAGTGACCTCAGCCGCTGCTGACTCCAAAGGAGGAGATGGCGGCCGAGTTGCAACGAGAGTGAATGCCGCCCTGGCAATTTTTATACGCTAGTGTTGCTGTGTTGTCTAAGCAAATCAACACGTGCTTGCCGCAGATCAATGGCAGAAATCTGCGCAGGGCAAGAAATACAGGAAATACCCATCCAGGACCCAGCGGCTGCGTGCCTGTTGCACACGGCACCCCAGCTCAACTGGGAGGCATCCGTAGTAACAATGATGCATCTGAACACCTGCTGTTGGGGGACTCCTGTCCATTGCTTTAAAACAGAGGTCTGACCAAGGGATCAACATAAGTCAACATAAGTGACAGCAGGAAGGGGTGAGGATCACACAATATGTGCCGTGGCACCGTGCCCATCTTGGGACTTGAGTCTGAGGCCAGTGGTCTCATATGCATCAACCCGAGTGGCGCGACCGTCATTGAGGATGCCACATCCCCCAGGAGCCTCAGAAATTGTTTCAGTGGAACTGCTGTGCCCGGTCTGAATGAACTCAGGCAGTTCAGCATCGACTGCGCTTGCTTGCTCGCTCGTGAGGCGTGCTGTCATTAAGACTGAGTCTAACTCCATGCCTAGAAAAGAGATGCTCTGATCCGGGGAGAGCTTGCTCTTTTCCCAGTTGACCCGAAGCCCTAAACGGCAGAAGGTGCGTGAGCACCAGGTCCCTGTGCAAACAGAGCAACTGGGGTAGTTGAGGTAGTTGAATATGCGAATGCCCACTTCCCTTAACAGAGCAAGAGCTGCCTCTGCAACTTTCGTGAAGATACAAGGGGACAAGGACAAACCGAAGGGGAGGACCTTGTACTAATATGCCTGGCCATCGAAAGCAAACCATAGAAAGGGACTGTGACGGGGTAATATTGAGACGTCAAAGTACGGATCCTTCAGGTCAACCGACACAAACCAATCTTGATGCCGGACGCTTGTCAGAATACTTTTCTGCGTCATCATCTTGAACGGGAGTCTGTGCAAGGCCCGGTTTAGAACTCGCAGGTCCAAGATTGGCCGCAACCCACCACCTTTCTTGGGTATGCTGGATTAAGGGCCGTAGAAACCCTTCTCCATCTTGGTTGGAGGGACAGGCTCTATCGCATCCTTGCGCAGAAGGGTTGCGATCTCCGCACGTAGGGTGGAGGCGTTTTCGCCCTGCACTGAGCTTACGCGGATGCCGCTGAAACAGGGCGGGTGCTTGGCGAACTGAATTGCGTAGCGGGCACAGGTGCACCACAACTGCCTTATCCAGCTGGGGGAGTTTTGTGTACCTATGGAACACCCTTCCATCAAGGGTAGTGAGATCGAATGTGCGAGGGAGTAGGTTTCGGGCAGTGAAAGGTGCCCTCCACAACTTTGTCAGCTCATCATGCACCTCCAGGAAGAAAGGAACCGGTGGGTGGGGGGTGTGGCTGTGAGCAGTGCCCCAAACCCAGGAACCAATCATCTAGCCACAAGGGCTGAGGGAGGGGGATGGGGGGTTCCAGTCCAGCCCAACACTCGCAGCGGCCCGGGTAAGCATAGCGGACAGCTCGGCGTCAGCCTCAGACTGGGACGGCACACCTGTAGGCACTAACTCAGTCGAGTCCTCAGTGTCAGAGTCCGTCAAGCCACTCTCCGATGCAGCGGCGAAACTCTCATCCAGATTGGGGGCTCAGAGAGAGACATCAGACTGGCCGTGCAGAAAAAGAGAAAAGATGCTGAAATGTGGAATATTTCCAACAGCGTATGCTCTTTAGAGGGGAGTGGAACATCAGTGGGTTTTACTCAGCTTGCTGAAACACAACTGCTCGGCTCCGAAGAAAAATGCGTCTGAACAAACGCACGCTTCCCTCCTTTTATACCAGTATGTCCAGGGGAGGGGCATGCAAATTCTGTTTGCCAATTCTCATTGGCCTGTTCTCAAAGATAATACCCCTAGTGTCACTACATCAACACAACGTTGAGTGAGTGACAGAAGGGGAACAAGTGTTTCCACTGGGGAAGAGAGGGAAAAGAGAAGTCATTAAGGGGACAAATAGAAACTTAAGCCAACACGTAGGAATGTATTGCTTGCACTAATATATATATATATATATGCTGCATCCCAATATCCATACTTCCCTACTATAAAGTATGCCAAAAACAGTATGCTGATGGAGTAGTATGTCCGAATCCACAGTATTCATGAATCAGTAAGCAAAAAATTCTTGGCTGACCTACAGAAAACATCGAACGGTGAGATTTTGAAGAGCAGCTTGAGTGGACACTTAACAATCCCATAATCCCTAGGGAGTTGAGGCGAAATCACATTCAAAATGCTGGATTTTAACGAATGGCAGTGAATTGTGAGGCGAACGGCTCTTCTCAACTGTAATTGTTATATATAACAAGATAATTATTGCTTGTGCTTAAATGGTTCTTGTTTAGCATAACCAGAGCATATAGTTTTCGCGGTTGTAATTCTTACATCATATATTCAGCTCACGAGATGATGCCAACATCCCTGGATGAAGTATGTCCAAAATCTTTTCATACTACTCACATGCATACCTAAAAGAATGTACTGTTTTTCCAGCAGATAAGTGCGTCCCTCATCAAATACAATACATACTATGACAGTACTTGGTTTCGGATGCAGCAATAGTTACCATGTCAGTTATCGGTCAATGTTAGTGAGCGCTATTTTAAGATTGATAGCGCTAAGCAACAAGTCAATGGGCATGGCCACTAAGTTTTGGTATTTTTGAGCAAGTATGCGGTAAGTCTAGGCACAAGTGGATTTAGCAAAAATATGCATGCAAAGCACTAATGGGCTGGGTCAAGTGCAATTTAATTCTGAGGTTCTTCTCTGGTAATTGAAGCATCTGTGTCCTATTCTATAGTCCATCAAGCACCAGTGATATAAACAAAGACAGCACATTCATAAGAAGTTGGTGGTGTAAATGGACTGTATGCAAAAATTAGAAGAACAGAAATATGGATTTACCTCTTTTGGTAAAAAAAATTAATATAATAAATATAACGAAGAGGTAAAAATAAATCATACCAAATCCAAACCTTTTAAACTCTCCAATTTCTTCCTTCAGTCCCTTTTGCAGTGACTTAAAAATCACTCAATGACAGCAGATGGAAAAATATAAATTTGATTATAAATACAAAATTTAAAAACAACAAAAATTTTGAAATTTGCTGAAAACATGTTTAGATGTTAAGTTGAAATATCTTAGCGCAATTACCTATTTCTCAGGAAAATAGCTAATTGCACTTTGCGGCACTTCATTACCATACAATTCACCCAAAGAAGACAATATTGGACATTTAACATCTATATTATTAGCCAAAGTGCAAATTGTAATTCTTCCCAGTGCATACTGTAGTTCATTTAGTTTGGAATCTTTGTTAAAATAATTATTGTGTTTATTATTCAGGGCAATTTGAAATGAATAGTTTATCTGTTCTAATTATTGTTTGTCTTACACACAATTTATCATTTAAATCCATAGGTTATACAACTCTCCAAGCTCTACTCTTTAGCCAGAGTAACCTCTGGCCTGGGAGTCTAATATGTACAGTCTAACCAGCATCTAATGAAAATGTATTATACTGTTTAATTATGATAGCCGATTTCAAAATTAAGAGTTATCCATCTTCGATGATACATATTGTGTTTCTCTGCCTTTTATTTGCTATATACTTCCACAGCCCTATCAATAAGGCATAATCATTCAGTTGACTCCAAACCAGAAATGTGGTCCTTTTTACATATAGTATATTATACTGGATTTCATTTTTTTTATATTTGAAAGCCATTTTTTAAAAAAAAAAAAAGAACGGTCAATACTGTGGTTGTAAAATAGCACATATATTCTGATACAAATACCGCTGTTTGGGAACACTGTATTATAATGTTGTGATGCCTAAATTAACTTAACATATAATAATTTAAAACTAGTTTAAGTTTATCTATACAAAATAGTAACAAATTGTAGTAACAGATATTACAAAATATCTGGTTATCAATAAAAAGATGATATTAATCGTTTATCAGTGTTGGCCTAAAATGTGGTACATTATTACAAACTCTAATGCTACAAAAACCATTAAGCCATTTAAGTTATCGTGCAATCAATCATCCTTTCAAACGGTTAATGCCTCTTGACTTGAAGGTGCTACCCGGACAGTAATGATTATCTTTATTCATGCCACAACGGATTATTTCATGACAAAACTGGTGATTGTGAGCGTGAGAGAGCTGCCGCAATGGAAGTCTTTAAAACGCAGTGAGTTTCAACCAGCTGTTTCTGCATAAAACGTGTGTTTTCCAAACTCTTTCCAATGCCAGAGACCCTCTAATACTCAAAATAATTGTAAGTCTGAAAATAGGCTTGGCTTAACCTCTCAGCTAACAGGCTCTAATTATGTGTCATCTTAACTCTAGTTTTATATATCAAATGGCCCTTTGTGTTGGGAGTGTGTGGACCCTATAACCCACTGCATGCCCTTTAGAGGCACTAAAACAGACAATACACCTAGTTACCCCTGTAGTGTGCTTCCTGAAAAGAAAAAGACTTCCTGTATATAAGACTACCTATATATTTGGCTTATAAAAAAAAACATTACTCACACATACTAAGCTTTCCAATTAAACCACAAATCATTAGTTAGTGTTTAGCAAGGTCTATGACTACGAGATCTTCCAGCGACTGTGACTGGATCCTCACGTGGAATCTAATTTATGCATGATTATATATGCTTTGCCACATGACAGATATAATCCTACTTTAGTATGTTCTTAGGGTCATTCCGACCAACAGTGAGTTACTTTTAAGTTTTTCTTTGATGTACAAAAAAAACAAATTTTGCATTTTTTACCACCGTCAAACGTAGCAGAGCAAATAATAATCAGCACTTACAAATGGTTCACCAACCTAAATGCCACACATCTAAATATATCCCTTTCGGGTCTAAAAGATTCACCATTAATCATCTAAACTATTCCGTTTGCAAGGTAACCTACTGTTAAACTACACATTTTATCATTCATGAATTTAATTAATTTGAGTTGGATTATTCCTCACTTAATGGGAAACGATGATCTGATTAATTATTTCAATTATTTATTTATCGTTATAAATAAATAACTGTACAACCCAATCTTTTTCTTGTGACATATGCAAAAATGCATGCAAAAAATATTTTTAGGACTTACCACTGTCTTCCACGGTGAAACTAAAGAGGTCACTGGTGGCATTGTTGCTGTCTTTCAGGATATAGCAGATCTTAAGTTCATCTATGTCAGCTGAGAACACAGAAAAAAAAAAATCTAATTAAAAAAGACATTTAAATAATGTAAACTGCAAGTATTTATTCATTTGAAAGAAAATATCTATCAAACACTCTATTAAATACATAACTTTTTATGATGATGTACAGTCCCTGGTATGAAATATTGAAAGATAAAATAGTTTTATGGACAGCTCAACCCAGAAATTTCTCAAAGCCCTTTTCATTCAAACCGCTTACATACACTAAAACAATTTAACCTAAAAATGAAGTAACATCTAAATTAACTGGTTTGGTACAATAGATTACACCAACTAATTTTAAGAATTAGACCAGTTAGAAATAGCTCCTTAAGTAACAATCGCAGGTTACCACTTTTTACAGTGTAGTTGCAGTGAAAAAAAACAACTGTTTTTAACTTTGAATAAAACCAGGTAGGGATTCTCACCAAAGACACAAAACAATCATCAGAACAGGTGATAAGCAGTTACCTAATGACAGACAAGACCAAGAATTTTAAACACAGGATCCCACGACTCGTCCACATCTGGTCTGTTGCATCTCCAAAAATTAGACCCCTTTAACCACATTTACACTGATACACTATACCTAGGTACAGTGTACAATTAACAACCTGACTCTCTGCTCTGACCCACTTCCTTAAATTATTGATATCAGAGAAAGAAGTCTCATTAAAATGTAAACCTGTGATTCTTTAGGCACGCATGAAACCACATTTCATATTGCCAGAGTGCACTCTTATCATGAAATATTTAGCAAATGTCACAGAGCAAGCGGTAGCAGAATATGGTGAAAGGGCAAAGTAAATAAAGGGAAGTGATTGTCCCTTCTGCTTCACTGCTTGTACTGATGAGGCTGAGTAAGGTTTGCCAGCTCTCTTCTTTTCACACTTTTGCCCTTATCCAATGTCTGGAACACTTATCAGACTAAGTTAGCCTGACAGACTTTGCACTTTCTCACTAGGCACTCATGGTCGAATGAGTGTGTTTATGCTTTAGCTGTTAGGAGCCATAAACTTGTGCTGAATGGTACACTTAACTTCAGAACAGGGCAACATTTTTTATTCTGGCTGATAGTTACAGATTTTACCATTCCATTTGCTAACAACAAGAGAGAGATACACTCACTGAGGAACACCTGTACACCTAATTATTCATGCAATTATCTAATCAGTCAATTGTGTGATAGCAGTGCAATGCATAAAATCATGCAGATATAGGTCAGGAGCTTCAGTTAATGTTCACATCAACCATCAGAATGGGGAAAAATGTGATCTCAGTGATTTGACCATGGCATGATTGTTGGTGCCAGATGGGCTGGTTTGAGTATTTCTGTAATTGCTGATCTCGTGGGATTTTCATGCACAGAATGGTGTCAAAAACACAAAACATCCAGTGAGTGGCATTTCTGTGGACGAAAGATGTCAACAGAGAATGGCCAGACTGGTTCGAGCTGACAGATCGGCTCAATAACTCAGATAAATACTCTGTACAATTGTAGCGAGCAGAATAGCATTTCAGAATGTAAAACATTTCGAACCTTGAGGCAGGTGGGCTACAGCTGCAGAAGACCACAACAGGCACTTTATTAGGACAATAGTATTCCTAATAAAATGCTCAGTAAGTGTATATTATCTACACATTTCTACAGTATGTGCTATGTATTTTTAAAAAGGTCTGTGGTATTGTCTAAATAAAGTTACCATTTATATTTCCTCATATCCTCATTTGAGGAGGATGATTTGGTTAAAGGGATACAGAAGTTCACCCAAAAATGAAAAATATGTAATTATATATTTCCACGTATATTTCCAAACCCGATGACTTAACTAAGCCATCAACAACTCTCTTGAAAAATAACAAGTCACTACAGAGATGTTAGAATACAAAAGTATGATAAATTAATAATTGAAAAGAGATGTGCGAACACTCTACGGCTATGTTCACACAGGCACAAAAAATCAGATTTTTGGACGCAGTCACTCAAATCCATTAAGCTTTTAGTAGTCTCCACAGGACAAAAACACATTAAATCTATTAAATCATTAAAGCCTCATCCAAACCACATCCGTAGGGGGTTTGGAATCTGATTAAAATCAGATTTATCTTGCTGAGTGACTCCAGCAAGATCTCCTAAGCAACCAAATTGGCCCGGTTGCTAGTGAGGGTAGAGTCACATGGGGTAACCTCCTCATGATCGCTATAATGTGGTTCGCTCTCGGTGGGGCGCATGGTGAGTTGTGAGTGGATGCCGTGGAGAATAGCGTGAAACCTCCACATGCTCTGCTCTGTGGTAACGGTTGTTATAGGTCAGGTTTTGCGATGAGAAAACATACTGCACTCAGAACGGCATAATTAATGCCTTCACAGGGCACTTTGAATTTAATACAATATCAATGCCCACACAGTAGGATCATGACAAACAGAATTTTCAATAAAAATGACATCAAAAGTGAATTCAGCCTGTTTTATTACACATCAGCCCTACAAAACTCTCACAGTGGAAGTTAAACGGCATAGAAATCATCACTTCTGAATGAAACACACCCATATGTCATTATATGTTAAAGGGCACGCAAAGCACTGCAAACCTCATATAAAAATACAGACATTGCCTTAATTTACCTTAATTAAAGAGATACGCTAAGGTGCAGTAACCCATACCGGTTGTGAGAAACCACAACACTATAAAGTATTGAATGTCATGCGAATACGGGAGGCATGAGCATTTTGAACCTCGTCTCACCACACGGGTCCTCGTCTCACCACCCGACCTTTTATTTGATTTAATACAGGACACAAACCTTAATACAGGATGTTTCGCTCTCTGCTAAAATACAGGACTCCCAAGATAAATGGCATCCCATATAAGACATCATAATTTGGCCAAAATATAGGATGTCCCCGCTAAAACGGGCAGCAACAACACTAGAAGCAACAGACATTACATAAGCCACCTCTCCCACTTTAAACCAATGCCTGTGAAGAATGTTCATATTTGGATACTGCCCTCATGAAAAGCATAATCAATGGTAAAACATCCAAAGTTTTCTGCATTACTATGACAACTCATGTGGATATGATCGCAAAATCGACTGTAGTATGAGCAGAAACAAATCTGAACTGTCCACATATAACTTGCAGTTTGAACAGTCACTCAAAAAAAATCGGATTTGAGGAAATATATAGCTGGTTGAGGAGAACCTGTCCTAGAACATGATTGATACTTCAATACATGTATATCTTCAAATTACGGTTCTACAGAACAATACATTGCTTAGTTCTAAAATTCTAAGATTTCACAGGATCCAATAATAGATTTAATTTGCAACAATAATATTATTGTGCTCAAAATACATTACCTTGTGTTAAAGTGTTGATAGAGTCATTCCCTCTTTCTAGGTTGATCAGGAAGCCATGCTCTGGCTGTGTGGCGATGTGAAAAACCAAAGCCTCAGGGCCGCTGTCTCTATCCACTGCCTTTAATACTTTGTTTGTGATCTGATAACCCAAGTGACCTGTGGACAACACCTTTAAAGTCAGAGCAACTTCGTTAACCACAATTTGAGGAACACCATTGTCCACAGATAAAATGGTGATCTTCATGGTCTGAGGCCTTTGTGTCTCAAATATTGTATCAGGGAAGACGTAAAAGTCTATGTGTGTTCCATCTGTGACTGTAAAAGAAAAGCTGTCTTCTTCTGACTCTGTGCCATCATGTTTGTAGCTGATCATATTCTCATTCAGGTCCTGCTTTGTGAACGAAGTAACTGGTCGGCTATTGTTGAAAAGCAGTTTGCCGTAAATGGGCAGTTGGGTGACTGTGAACTTCAAAAGGTGCTCAGCTGTATCTTGGTCTTCAATGGTCAACTCAAATGGTGTAATAAGTTTTGTCTGTCCTTCAGTCACCAGAAGGTCATGAACTGTCAGTACTGGCTTTTTGTTATCAATATCAACAATTGAAACCCGGAACGTACGGAACACAGGGTTGTAGCCATCAGTGACTTCAAACTCAAAGCTGTCCATCTTGACTTCATCGCCTGCGGTATGAATGTAGTATATCTTGCTCCCAGCAAGCTGTAGCTGGGTAAAGGACACAATCGGCATGCCTGGTGTGTCTGTGCTTTCCAAATGACCCCTCACTGGAGCTCTCGTGATGGTGAACACCAAGTTCTCATCAGGGCTATTTAGATCACTAGTACTGAGAAGGTTTGTAGTGAGTGTCACTTTGCCACCTTCTTTTAGAGACACCCCCTTACTAATGACCTCAGGAAACACCATATCAATGCTGCCCACAGTAATATAGAAGTATCTGTCAATTAACGGATTGATTCCATCCGTTACATCGAATTTCACAAGGTCACGAATGCCTTCCTGTCCATTATGCGTGTACAAAATGAGACCCATGTTCACCTCACGTTGAGTAAAGTTCATGCCAATAGTTATGTTCTCTACAGACCTAACTGATCTCTTCTCTACATTTCCTGATGTTTTTCTATGAAGGAAGCCCTGATTGGGGCCATAGCGAGTAATGTAAGTAAGGGACTCATCATCTGAGTCTAGATCAGTAGCCTTTAGTACTTTACTATTTATCTTTTTGGTCTCACCAATCTCGATTTCAAGTCCTTCATTAATGGCAAGCCTTGGCGTTTCATCATCCACTGGAATTATCATTACTGTGATAGTGCCCTCAACAGAATGCTTTCCATCTGTAAGAAGGACATCAAACTTGTCTTCTGTAGTTTCAGAATCATCATGTTCATAAATTATGCTAGAGGCCTCCTTGATTTGTTCCAAAGTGAAGTTTGTGATTGGAACAGAGCCTGTTGTGAGCTGATTGAAGATAAAGCCATAAGTTGGTGGTTTGTTGATGATGAACGTCAATGTTTCGGCAGGAACATCAACGTCAATTCCGTTTAGAAGAGGTGTGTCGATGATAACATTCATGCCCTCCATTACGACAAACTCTCGCATAAAGATCTCTGGTTTTTCATCATTGGTGGGAATAATGACAATGGGAAATAATTGTCTCTCTGAGAAGTTCACGCCATCAGAGCATCTAAACGTGATTCTGTCCTCAATCGGTTCAACTCCTTTGTGTATGCTTTGGACATAATGAATGTGACCTTCATTAACATCGCTGATGGTGAAAGCACTCACCGCTGACCCCGACCTTGACTTCTCTGAGCCTGGTGCTGGAGAGATATTCTCCACATATCCTGATGTTGGTTGAACAATAATGGTACACAGAATGTCCTCGATAGCGGTGTCTGCATCCTTAACCATTATTTGATGCCTACCAATTGTGTTCTTGTCCCCTTCAAAGACATTAAAGGTTGGTCCAACTGTGACCACTGGAGTCTGACTATTCACAGGGAGAATGTTTACATGAACGCGGACTCCGTTTACTCTGTTACCCCCAACATTCCACTCATCAGACATGTCTGATAGAGTTAGGTTGAAAAAGTCCTCTATTGAAGCAAGACCAATTTCACCACTGGTATGAGCATACACCACCAGACCACTAATAATATCAGCTTGGGTGAACCTGCTTGAGGAAACCCCATTTACTAGAATTTCTCCAAACTTAGGGGTCTCCTCCACAATGAACGTCAATATCAGGTCATCAGTGTCCTCGTCTTTTCCCTGTATGACATTGGCGGTAATTTCTGTGGCACCATTTTCCAACACGTCCAAGTGAGAGCCAACGGTTCCCTTTGTGAGGCTAAGCGTTGGTGTTTCGTCATCAATAGGTTTCACAACAACTTTTACAGTGATTGGTACGGCATGGACGCCATCACTTACACCCAATTTAAAAGAGTCACTCATTGTCTCATCGCCATTGTGGACATATGACACTTTGCCATCAGATATATCCATCAAATTGAAGCTACTTCCTTTTTTCAAGTCAGTAAATGTATTTTGGATGTGGCCATGCAGGGGAACTTGGCTCAGTGTAAATAAAATTTGCTTAGTATCAGTGTCAAGGTCATTTGCATCAAGTTCGGCTCTTGTGATGACATGCACCCCCCTCTCAAAAACCATGAATCCTGTGTTAGTTATCTCTGGGGGTTTGTTGTTTACAGGCTGAAGTAAAATAGTAAAAACTCCATCAACACTGTTTCCAGCAGTGTCTTCTACTGTAAAATGTATCTGCACCACATGTGGTATGATGCCTAGCTCAAGGTCAGGAGGGCTATAGGAAATCTTATGATGGTTAACTTGTGCTTGAGTAAATTCTTTTACCTCAACGTCAGAGCTTTCAGTTAAAACAACAGACCCCAATTGAACTGGATTATTCTCATCTGTGTCAGTTGGTGGCTGGGTTATTGTATATTTCAGGTCGCGATCTTCAGAATCCAAATCAGTGTAACACAAAACATTTTTGCTGAAATGAGTCAACTGGTACTCGTGTACTGTCATATGCAAAGTCGTGCCAGGGAACAGCACAGGTGGAACATCATCAATAGGAAGAATTTTAATAATAAATGCATTCTCACCAGATTGGTTGGGAGGATCGGCACCATCTTGTACTTTAAACACAAACTGATCTGTAACTGTTTCAGTGAGGTGTGGACCAGTGTGTCTATAGAAGAGCTTTTCATCAGTAATATCTTTCTGGAGCCACTGTGTCACTACTTTCTCATACAAACCATCCTGTGCATTAAATTTCCAAGAAGATGGGTCTTCTGGAGCTTCTGATTGTCTCATCAGGACCTCGCCAATAGCAGAGAGTGGAGGCTTGATAGTAAATTTAATTGTGGAGTCTTCAGAGTCAATATCCACTGCACTGAGCAGAAGCTGTGAAATGGGCACCATCTCGTTTTTGAATAAAATCAGCCCTGTATTTGCATTTATAATGGGCGGTTCGTCATCTGTGGGTACAATTGTGATGGGGAACAAAAACTCGACTTCGTTTTTGCCATCTGACATTCTGAAAATGATATTATCGCTGTACGTGTCACTGCCATCATGCTGGTAAACCACAATGCCCACTTCCAGGTCAGCTGGGGTAAAATACTTCCTGTTGGTGCCCAGCACAACTAAGTGACCATGACGCAGGCCATTAAGCACTGTTATCCGCACGTTGTCCAGGTTGTCCTCATCGCTAATTTCCAAATTGCTCTGAGTGAACAGAGCCCTAGATTGGCCTTCATACAAGAGCTGACCAGTATTCTTAGTCACTACTGGCGCCAAAGTGTTCATGGGCTTCACAACAATCATGAATGCAAAAGGATCCGAGATACCACCATCTGTGTCGATGACCTCAAACTCTATTTGAAAGATCCTCTCGGTGTCAGAGTCCAGCGAGGGAGGTTTGTAGGCTATATTCAGATCTGTTAGATCTCTTTGATAAAAAGATGTGATAGGCAAATTTCTGTCATCTGTACTTACAATATAACCCTCCTCAAAGGATAGAGGAGAGGTGATGTTGAAAATTAGATAATCAGGATTGGATTCAGTATCATCAGCAGCCAACATATCAGGAGTTAAAGCTGTCATGACAAACTGATCAATCTCCATCATCATCATGGCCACAAAACTTGGTCTGGGAGGAGTGTTTTCCTCGCCCTCTTTCATTCGGATCATCACATGAAAATACTCCTGTTTCAGTAAATTGTTTTCTTTGCTCCGTAGTTCCACAACCATTGGGATATAATCCTTATTAGGAGACTTGTGAGTAGAAGTGTGTTCATAACGGATATTTGCTCTAAGAAACTGATCACAGTCCATCATTTTCTCCAATTTGCTGTCATCGATAACTTTACCATATCTTGGCAGCACACTACTGGCAGTCAATGATGTGACTTCACATTTCTCAGATTCTCTATCATAAGTAAAATTAAGCACCTTTTTGTCAACAGGATTACTAGTCCCACGTAGATTATTAACAATAAGAGGCAAGTTTTTTGTAACAATCTCCAATTGTGTGAAAACCACCTCCACCTCCATCATAAAAGGAATTATTATAGTTTCAGTCTGAGTGTCATATCTGAGTTGTAGCTTCACTCTGTCTTCCGCAGGGCTTCTGGAACCGAAATGAGAGTATCTGACATCGTTATGACCAAATCCACACGGGAATTTTTTAGGAGACAGGTGCCCGGGTCTCTGAGACAGCGGATCATTATCCAGTACTGTAATACTGCACCGATCTCCTGGCTGAACTTCAATGACCAAATCGTTGATCGGATCGATATAAACAGATCTCCCGAAAGGCACGTGTATTCTGTTGTTTGCCACCAGTATCGCATCCTCCGAGAGTTGTGGTGTGTAGGCGTACGACAGTCCGTGTTTATCAACTCCTTGCGTAGAACTACCTGTCAATGAAAGCAAAATAATTAATAATATATAAAGTTCCATTGTTCATGAGACTGTACAGAGCTACAGGAGGGTTTTCTGTAGAAATTAAAATGTCCAAATGAAGCGCGAGCTGTGCTGTTATGCTTCAAATCCACGTGAGGAGAGGAGAAAAGGATGTAAAGTTGAGAAATCCCACAGCTCGTCAGGTTGCACGCGCGCCATTCCCTCAGAAACAGCGCGAGCGCGGTTTTAACTTCTGCGGATCTGTAGGATGGGAGCACGAGAACACGCCCACAGCCTCATTCAATTGGATGCTGCATCACATTCTCACGACCACAAGTGAGATTATCAATTTTCTTAAAATAAATGAAATAATACTATTTGAATACGACATCAAGTATGTTAATAGGAACAATTATAATTTGCTCTGCTTTTAAACTTTTACCCTAGTTGATTATATAAATTAAATATTTATTACTATATATTTTTTTGGCCTCTTTTATTTTTTCTCTCCTAACTTTGATTTACATTTCCTTAAGTCACTCATTTGGGATCTGATATTTCTTTATTTAGTCTTGTTGCACATATGCACTCTGACAGTTCCACTGTTTTTGAAAAACAAGGATGTCAAGGAAGATAATTCCTTGTATTATTAATTAAAGCATTTTGTACAAAAAAATATTTAATTACTTTAAAATGACTGAAGTAAGTAAAACCTATTTAAGTAATTTCCTTGCGTATAGGATTCACAATGTGTACCAACTTTATCATTAATTTCAAAAGCAGTTTCATAATGCATTTTATATCATACATTTTTGAGTAAAGAATTTAAATACGTTTTCTAAGGGGTACTCCAGTTGACCTGAGCAAAATGTCCCCGGATGACATTATCCATTACGACCATACTACATTTTTACTATAAGCCCCAGGAAAAAAAACCGAATTGAATATATCGTCATTATAGAAGATGCTGCATTCAAGTTAATGTTTTGTGTGAAATGCATATTTCATGTATTTTTAATGATAATAAAAAAACATTATACAGTACTGTGCAAAAGTTTTAGGCACTTGTGATCGTTGCCTACTTCCATAGTGAGTAAGTCTTCAAAAATAACACCATAAATAGTTTTAATTTATCAATTAACATCATACAAAGTCCAGCAAACATAAAAAAGCTAAATCAATATGCTTTGAGGGGACATGACATCTGTTGCAGAGCGCCCTATTCTTCTATTCTAATCTTTTCTGTTTGCAAAAGAAATGTGTGGGAGTATAAAATGTATATTTCCTGTTGTCACACTAAAGCTGAAGATTTAAATAACCATATTTAAACAAATGCTTTTGTGAAACATCTAATGTGCCTTAGACTTTTGCACAGTACTGTATATATTCTGACAAAAAATATGAGCGTCATGTCATTAAACCTTATGCTGATTGTCATTGTAGCCTATAGTTTTATGTTAACAATTAAAAAAAAAAATTATGCATTGATAATATGATGTTTATTATATGCATTGTTTTGAATTGCATTTGATGAGCATTGTTCTGTTATCAAGCATTCCAGGTTTGTTTAATTTGTCTACAAAAAAGAAAACTATATTTTGGGCAATTTAAACGTACGCCTTTTGATGACACTATTCTTTTGATATGTGCTGATGAAAACAGAAACTGAAAGAGGCTGCCAGATCCTTTTGTTTCTTCTTGGTAACATACCAGAAATGTAAACCTATAGTTTCTGTGCTCTTCAGCCAGAAACTAAATCCTTAATGTTTTTTCAGCAGCTTTTAAATGAATTATTTATCAAATTTAACATGTTATGCTGTTTTAATCTGTTTTTACAATGCAATATATTATGTTAGTTCATTTATGTTGTTGTTATTTTATTGTATGTATACAGTATGTGTATGCTATCATGTGTGCACGATGTGTACTGGCTCAAAGAAAGTCCAAGAAAATTATCCCTTAACAGAACAATCAATAAACTTACATTGTAATATCCCAAATTCTAAGATTATTTGTGTGTGTGTGTGTGTGTGTGTGTGTGTGTGTGGAGGAGGGTAAATGTGTTCCTTAATTACAGTATGAGAGACTACAGTCAGTATGTTTTCACATGTGTTCCTTGTGAATGACTGTTTCCCACAAACGTGTAATCATTCATCTGTTCAGACACCATAAAAACTCCTGATGGCTCAGCTCAGTTTGGCTCATAGTATTCTCACTCACCATCTCACTTTTTTTTTTCAATGTAATCTTTTGTCTGAATTGAGCCCTGGGAAAATATGTCCTCTTTATTGCATTGGAGGTGGACAGAATCAATCAGACCTTTAATCTCTGTGATCAAATATATAACAACTTAGTCCATAGGGACCAAATGTACCTTGACCTTGTTTGAGCCAAGAGTTCATTAAAAGTATAAAAAGTTTGAGCTCTAAAAAAAAAAAAAAAAAAAATTCTAAAAGGACTGAAAGTCAAAACTGCTGCAAATTATCTGTTACACATTTTAAGTTCAATCAGTGGGAAAAATTGACAACTGTTTGAACAGAAAACTATTGGCCCAGAATGTGCCTTAATAAAATGTGTATTTTAGCATTAGTATGTAATTAGGTCTGGACTGCACAATGATATAATGCACACAACATTAAGTGAGAAACATATTAATATAGGCAATACTAGACAACATTTACTTGTGCTTGTCTTTTTCTTATAGATATGACATTATCTGCATCCATCTGTATGAACATCCACACATATGAAAGTTCTCAGTTTTTGGGCGAGTGGTTGCCTCTGAAAATCCCAGGAGATCAGCAGTTACAGAAATACTCAAACCAGCCTGTCTGGCACCAACAATTATGTCACGGTCCAAATCACTGAAATCACATTTTTCCCCATTCTGATGGTTGATGTGAACATTAAATGAAGTTCCTGACCTATATCTGCATGATTTTATGCATTACACTGCTGCCACATGATTGGCTGATTAGATAATCCCACGAATAAGTAGGTGTACAGGTGTTCCTATTAAAGTTCACAGTGAGATTGTGTCTGTGATTCTCTTTTGACGGCATGAAAAAATCCTCCCCAAAAACACATTAAAAAAGGCCTCCTGTCTGGCAGTCTAACTGAATGAGTCATAGTTGGCAGATGACAAGTCTTTGTACTTTATAACTGTCTTCTGAAATAATTTTTGTGCGTCAATGGTAAACTTGCTGGTGGACATTGAGAAATGTGTCAAGGGAAGACTCAGGTCATAAAAAGATGAGACAGACAGAGAGACAGACTGAGAAACAGAGTTAATGTTAAATGCCCTGAACAAAAAGGATGGGTGATAGATAGATGGATGGATGGTAATCTCTCTTTTATTTTTTTACTGTATTTAAAAGCATAAAAGTCACTCACAGAATTGCCATCAATTCATCTCACTTTATTTCTTGTGCCATACATACAAAATGCAGACACGTAAGATTGTTAAGAACACACACATTCTTTCCAAAGGACATGTACTGTATGCAGTGCACTGTCTGTCTGTCTTGGTAATGCACTAATGAAAACATTTTGTAGGTTTTGTTCCCTCAATGCAAAATATCTCTTGTTAAAGCCAACAGTGCATCTTTGCACCTTGAAAACCACCGAAAAGAGTAAAACATCATCAGAGGGATTTGTGAGAATGTAATAGAACGTTGCGATGCATTTTACGAAAGGTCACTCGTTCCCCTTGAGAGCTGTTGCCATTTCTGTCAGAGATGCTTGAAGGGAAGGGAAAAATACTCTTAGGCCAGAAATTTTTTTTGTTGAAATGTTGAGAATATTGTTAATTTAACAGTATCTTTTTAAGGTACTCTCATTTAGAAGAAATAGGAACCGTGTGGGAAGGTGTTACCACCCTTCAGTGCTTTAGGTTTAAATTAGAACTCTGTTTGGAACTAAATGACTGAATTACCGATTCTAGAAATACTGTTCTGCTGGATGCAGATATGTCCTAGTCAGACCAGACATGTATTTGCTATTTGGTTTGCTATATTTTGCTCCTTCTATCATCACAGAGACAACCAAACAACTATTAATGATTTTCTTCTCATAGTGTGGAAAAAAACAAAACATAATAGACTACCTATGTGCCACAAATTGTTCATCCAATTATGATCAAAAACGTATAAAATGACTGGCTGTGTTTAATCCTTAATAAATTGTTTGTTTATTCCCTATTGAGAAAAAATAAATATTATAATCCATGTGTTCCAACATTTTTGGAATAATTGCCCCATTTTATTACTTTAATTTCCTCACTATCTTTTTGTTGTTGTTGTTGTTGTTTGTTTACATGTTTTAATTATTTTGTTCACATTATTACTTTAAATGATTTGTTTGCTAAATAAATAAATACATTGAAAATAAGATAATGGAATAAACAACTAAATAAATAAATGTAAAATAAGAATATAAAATGAATAAATAAACAAACGGAAGCTAAAATAGCACAATAAGTAAATAGTAAAGTCAGAGTAGAAGTCTCACACTTGTTTCATTGATACAGCACACATTTGGGTTGAAATGTAACACATTATTTCGACTGGACCCTCTATTGAAGTTCTCAGTTCTGGTGTTGGTGAGGGTGTTAATTAGGTTAATTAATAAATTGTCAGTCTTTGTGTAAATGTCACTCGCTGTGGTAAATATTTACTCAGCTCTGCACAAACCTGACAGAAAAAGGACTAATTGTTACCTAATTTGTATATATATATATATATATATATATATATATATATATATATATATATACACTACCGTTCAAAAGTTTGGGGTCACTTGTCTGAAATGTTTCTCATGATCTTAAAAATCTTTTGATCTGAAGGTGTATGCTTAAAAGTTTGAAATTAACTTTGTAGACAAAATATTATTCTGCCAAAACATATACATTTATTTAATTACAAATCTAAAATTTCCTAAAAAAAAAAAAAGTTTTTGAAATGGATGACTTGGATCAAAATATGAAGAAAAGAAGCCAATAAGTGCCCAACATAGATGGGAACTCCTTCAATACTGTTTAAAAAGCATCCCGGGGTGATTCCTCAAGAAGTTGGTTGAGAAAATGTCACGAGTACATGTCTGCAAAATCTAGGCAAAGGGTGACTACTTTGAAGATGCTAAAATATTACATAGTTTTGGATTTATTTTGGATTTTTTGGTCACAAAATAATTCCCATATTTCCATTTCTATTATTCCATAGTTTTGCTGACTACTATTATTCTAAAATGTGAAATAAATAAATAAATAAAGAATGAGTAAGTGACCCCAAACTTTTGAACGGTAGTGTATATATATATATATATATATATATATATATATATATATATATATATATATATATATATATATATATATATATATATATATACACTTTTTTTCTAAGTTATGTGTTACTAGAATATATATAAATTCTAAGAACACATAACTCAATTATGTGTTTGCTTTGTTGTATCACAGGAAGGCAGCCAGTCAAATGTTCCACCTGTTGTTATTACCCAGGATCATTTTCAAAGTAATCTGCAGGAAAGAGAAAACTCTCAGTAGAGGCGCCTGTTTGAAAGATGAATTGAGTGCTACATAATTGATTTTGAATGTAGAACTGGACAGTACAAACCTCATCAGCTCAATAGCACAGAGTAATAATTAGGCATTATTAAACTGCATGGCAAATATCCAAAAATCCTCAAGCAATAAGTTTCAATATACAGAAGAGGGCACTGTTGTACCGTTCTACATCATTCACATATAAAGTAGTAAATGATTCCATTGATTACTGTTTGAATGCAAAAAAATCACAGACTTCCAAGGGATACTGCAGTCAAAAAATTGAAAGAATACGTATGAATGAGGGTTAAAAAAGAGCGATGGAAGGCAAAAACAACTAATGTGTTTGTTTAAACCTTGCTGGTGAAAGGTCCATTGAATTTCCATTAGAGGCAGGTAATCTAAAATGAGATCTAATGCAGGTTCTGTGGAGGGTGGACAGATAGACAGATAGGGGAAGATCTGCTCAACCTGTGAGAGCTGTTCGACATTACAGAGGGATAATAGTTTCTAATATCATTGGGAATTGGAGAGAATGTGATAAATTACACACACACACACACACACACACACACACACACACACACACACACACTAAGTTTGTTTTGCAATTGGTTACATGCTTTACTTAATACCTAGTATACTGTTCATTTGTCCACACAGCATTAGTGTCTGTGGACAGCACTGTGGATCATCTTGTCAATGGTTTGATATTGTACTAAATGCAACCATTAGATGAACTCTGTGCATCTGCAGCCAATTTTGCACACTTTTACATACTGTTTTCAAAGATGTTTCTGTCAATTTATGTTCAAAACAGTAAGATACTAGCAATATGCTTTAGGCTATTTCTACAATAAGTTTTTATAAACTTCTCGAAGTATATTAAAAATCTAGAATATTTTACAATTAGTCAAATCTACCAGTCTACTAGAACAGGTGGTGCAACCAAATTAAGCACCGACTTAGTCACAAACTAACTAGTATTTACTAAGCCCTTAGTTTTAACTTTACTTCTCAACTTAAGTGCGACCTTACGCACAGCTGGTGCAACCCTACCCAGGGCCTTCCACATCTCTTTCTGTCCTTGTTAGATCCTTGTTCTTGTAGACAGTCCTCGTTGTTGTCCTTTGTCTTTGAAGACTGTAGTGTACACCTTTGTGTGAAATTGTAATTTGTTTGCAATTTCAAGAATTGAATATCCTTCATTTCTCAAAACAATGATTGACTGACGATTTTCTAGAGAAAGCAGTTTCTTTTTTGCCATTTCTTACCTAAAATTGACCATAAGACATGCCAGTCTATTGCATACTGTGGCAACTCAAAAACAAACACAAAGACAATATTAAATATTGTAATAAACCAAACAGCTTTCAACTGTATTTGATATAATGGCAAGTGTTTATCTAGAACCAGATTAGCAATTAAGCATGATTACTCAAGGATACGGTTTTGGAGTGATGGCTGCTGGAAATGGGGTCTGTCTCAATTTGATCAAATATGATTTTTTTTCAAATAGTGATGGTGCTGTTTTTTACATCAGTAATGTCCTGACTATACATTGTGATCAGTTGAATGCCACTTTGGTGAATTAAAGCACCAATTTCCTTCCGAAACAGCAAAATCTGTACATTATTCTCTCAACATTCTCTTTCTAATGTCATCCCAGATGTGTATGACTTTCTTTCTTCTGCTGAACACAAACACAGATTTTTAGAAGAAGATTTCAGATCTGTAGGTCCATACAATGTAAATGATCCATAATTTAAAATAATTCATAAGACTCCAGTGGTTAAATCCATGTCTTTAGAAGTGATATGATAGGTGTGGGTAAGATATTTTTAACTATCAATCTCAACTTTCACATTCTTCTTCTTTTGTTTTTGATGATTTGCATTCTTTGTATATACTGTACATATATTAGTAAAAACTTGAGTCATGTGGATTACTTTTATGCTTCATTTATGTGCTTTCTGGATCTTTACATTTTGGTCACCATTCACTTTACACCTGCATTGAACAGGCCTATAGAGATGAAATATTCTTCTTAATATCTTAATTTGTGTCCTACTGAAGAAAAAGTCACACACATCTGGGGTGGAATGAGGGTGAGTAAATGACGAGAGAATTTTCATTTTTGGGTGAACTATTCCTTTAAGAAGAGAAAACAGTAATGTACCTTTAAAATGTACACAATAGGTCCTTAGGGCACAATTATTTACCCAAAACAAGTTATACATTTTAACCAGAGGTACAGTGCATAATTAAATTGTACCATATGATTCGGTACATAATATTTATTTTGTACATTCATTAAAACAGTATTATAGCCCCTGGATGAAAAAGTTCTATATTGAAATCCAAAAGGATTCTATTAGAGCTTGTTTCATATTTGGAACCCTTTAAAGATTCTATACAGATCCCTTTTTAAGGTTTCTGTCAAAGGTTCTTTATCAAATCTTTTACGGGTTTCAAACATGGGATCATATCATTTCATTTTTAATACAGTTTTTGTTTTATTGCTAGAAAATTTAATGGATATGTGAATAAAAAGGTCATATAGATACTATATCACTAAAAGAAAACAAAATAACCCAAAAAAACATCAAAAGTACTATTTAGTACAGTAACA
This sequence comes from Moxostoma hubbsi, assembly GCA_032164185.1. Lineage (NCBI taxonomy): Eukaryota > Metazoa > Chordata > Actinopteri > Cypriniformes > Catostomidae > Moxostoma > Moxostoma hubbsi. Next base: position 17,532,654 of record JAVLUX010000038.1, read on the forward strand.
CATTTTATTGGTCTATATGTATGACACAAGAAATTTGCAAATATATATATACTGTATATAACTCAAAAAGCACTTTACGAGGTACACCTACTTATTCATGCAATTATCTTATCAGCCAATCATGTGGCAGCAGTGCAACACACTAAATCAAACAGATATGGGTCAAAAGCTTAAGACAATGTTCACATCAACCTGGATAGGAGAGTTTGCTAAATGCATTAAATGTAAATGTATCTATCTGAACATGCTGGAAACTATTTAACCTAAATATGAGATGCACTTAGTAATTAGATTTACTTTTACACAGGTCAGTTTGCCCTCATCCCTTAACATCAACCACGTATTTCCAAAGTCTTAAGTCATACTGAAAATGAAAGGCTTTATATGGCTCATTGAAAAATTTTATTGACTGTTGCATTAATCTGACTGGGGAAAAGGCTGTTTAATTTTTTTTTTTATATTCCAGCTGGGGGCACTGTGAATATTGTCTTAAGCTGTGTCACATTTATTAAGAACCCTCTTGGCTTTCTAATCAAACATGCTGAACATTATTAATAACCTTATATGAATTCCTGTCTTGGAGGCACCAAGAGGATCTCAGCTAGCAAACACATGTTCACAAAGCACACTACAATCCAATCATTATGTACAAATTGCCTTAACTGGATTATACTTCAATCTGTGTTGTACAAATTGAATTTATGGACAGTAATACATCAGTTGCTGTTGAGTGAAATGGTCATTAAAGAGACAGACAATAGAAGGGGGCAGGCTGACCACTCTCTCTGTCTCTCTCTCTCTCGCTGAACTTGACTCTAATCTTGATCTCTGGAGAGACCTGCTGCTGCTTTGTAGTGCCAACGTTCAACCTCAAGCCTTTGCTCACTGTGCAGCCACTGTAGAAAACAGGCTGTTATAATTGGTGCCACCGCATCGTACTTTTTTTCTGTCCAAAGTAATGGGAAGAAATCAAGGAGGAAGGAGTGGGGTAAGAAAGAGAAAGTGAGAGAGAAAGAAAGAGGTTAATTATAGGCCACATGCTGTAGAAGGTGTCTGGTCGATGCAGTAGACTGGCATAAATGAGCTTTCATAAGAGTTTGCTTTTTATAGAAATAGCTGTATAGACTCTTCCACACATTTAAAATAAAAAATAAAATATACCTTAAACCAGTCAAAGCTGGTTTGCTGGTCTTAGCTGGTTTCCGAGTTTGGTCAAGCTGGTCCGGTTTGCTGGTATCAGGTGGGCTTTGAGCACTTCATAGTTTGTCAGACTGAATTTATGAAAAATCTGTGACAGCAGGTCAAATGTTTTGTCTGCTAAAATCAATCTAATTTCCAACTTGCTCCCAGTTGTGTGCAGGAATAAAAACCAAAATATTTTCATGTTGCAGAAACTGTACAGTGGCAAGAAAAAAGTATGTTAACCCTTTAGAATACCTGCATTATGTATAAATTTGTCTTAATATCTGGTTTGATAATCCAAGTTAAAATAATGAAAAAAACAATCTGTTTTAACTAATAACACACAAATGATTGTGTTCTTGTACATATTGAATACATAATTCACACACTCACAGTGTAGGTTGGAAAATGTATATGAACCCCTAGGCTAATGACATCAACAAAAGCTAATTAGAGTCAGGAGTTGGCAAACCTGGCATCCAGTTAATGAAACATGATTAGAGGTGTGGTTTAGTTACTTTAACTTATAAAAAGCACTCAAAATATTTAAGTTTCCTATTCACAAGAAGCATCTGCTGACATGGACCAAGCCTCATAAAAAAAAGAGCTCAGAAGAACTACCATCAAGCATTGTTGCTTTGCATAAAGCTGGAAAGGGTTGCATAGTTATCTCAAAGAGATAGATATTCATCTGTCCACAGTTAGACAAATTGTCTATAAATGGAGATGATTTAGTACTGTAGCTACTCTCCCTAGAAGTGGTCGTCCAGCAAGATGAATCAGGAGGAACATTGCAGAATGCTCAATGAGATAAAAAATAACCCTACAGTGACAGCTAAATATTTGAAAGAATCATTGGAACTGGTAAACATCTCTGTTCATGAGTCCACTATACAGAAAACATTAAACAGGCATGGTGCCCATGGCAGGATACTACAAAGGAAGTTGCTGCTTTCCAACAAAAACATAGCTGTGCCTGAAGTTTGCCAAAGACTACCTTGACACTTCACAACGCTGGGAAAATGTTTTGTGGACTGGAAACTAAGGTCGAATTGTTTGGGAATAACACGCAGCACTACATATGGTATAAAAGGGCACCGCATGCCAACATGAAAACATCTTCTCAATGGTGAATTACGGGTGGAGGGAGCATCATGATTTGGGGATGCTTCAGGGCCTGGACTGCTTACCATCATCAATGTTTATCAAGATATTCTACAGTATAATGTCAGGGTGGCTGTGCACCAGCTGAAGCTCAGTAGAAAAAAAAATAAGAAAATCCACCTCTTGGAGTGGCCCAATCAGAGCCCAAATCTTAACCCAATAGAGATGCTGTGGAATGACCTCAAGAGGGCCGCTCACACTTGACATCTTAAGAATATGGCTGAACTGAAGCAGTTATAAGGAAGAATGGTCCAATATTCCTTCTGAACGTTGTGCAGGTCTAATCCGCAACTACCGGACACACTTGGTTGAGGTTATTGCTCCCAAAGGAAGATTGAGTTATTAAATCCAATGGTTCATTTACTTTTTCCACAGCACTGTGAATGTTTAATGGGATGCGTCAAATAAAAACATGAAAGATTAGAATTGTTTGTGTGTTGTTTCTTGTGTTTGTCTACACTTGTGACTTTGATGAAGGGAAGTTCACATTTTTTGACAAATTAATGCAGAAAACCAGCTAATTCCAAAGGGTTCACATACTTTTTTTTGACACCGTATTTTATTTTTTTCCAGCTTTGGTTAGAATGAAATAAAATTAATGGTTAATAATGGTCATTTTAAACTGATAGTATATACTGCACTAAGGATGGGATATATACAATACTACAGTGTTGCCAGATCTCACAAGAAACAAGCAAACTGGTACAAGCATAGTATAAAGTAGTGTATATAAAATACTGTCTTTTCAATAAATGTATCCTTAATATGAATTATATTTCCAAAAATAGGTACCCACAGCACATACACAGACCACGTTCGCCTGGAGCTAATAAAGTCCTGAATCAACTTTATACTGCTTTGATAACCAACACTGTAGTATAACAGAAGGGAGAACACACTCATTTCTTTGCTCATTCATGCTTTGCATCAGGTGGTTCTTTGAATCTTTGCGTGGATGCACACATTTGCATGACGCACTGTTGCAGAACTTGCTTCTTTGATTGGATGTAAGCACGTACAATTTTAAGAAACATTTTAATAATTACAATAATATACTCAAAACCCAAACCTAACCTTAACAGTACTGAGAGCAAAATTGGGGTGTTGGAAATTTCTTTCCTTCGCCACATAGTGGAGCTTGTTGGGAATTCGGCACATCGGGTCTGAATTTAGGTGGCAAAACATTCGGAACTAACACTCTGATTTCCCATTTGTGATCATATTGGACCAGCTAAACCAGCTAAACACCAGCTTTAACCTACTAATACCAACCATTCAGCTTAAGCTGGTTTAAGCTTTTATTTTTCAGCTGGGCAGGCACTAATACAGCTCCCACATTCTTCAAACCCAAAACTGAAGGAGACAACAAATATCACATAAAACATTTATGAAGGGCTAATTGGACTGACTTGCTACTATCTGCCATTTACATTTGGCAAACAATACCGAATTGAGTTGACAATCATTACGACACTGTATTTGATGAGTTTTATGGACAAAAACCACTTCCAAGCATCTTGTTATTTGAGATGCATTTACATTTATGCATTTGGCAGACACTTTTATCCAAAGCAACTTACAGACAGTGCACTTATTACAGGGACAATCCCCCCGGAGCAACCTGGAGTTAAGGGCCTTGCTCAAGGACACAATGGTTGTGACTGTGGGAATAGAACCAGCAACCTTCTGCTTACAATTTCTATGCTTTAGCTCACTATGCCACCACCACTCCACTTATATAATATTGCGCCTTAAAATGATCATAAATTAAATTCAGATTTCACTGGGGTTTTTAATTCTGAAGATGGTACTGAAGTGGATATGGTGCCCTTTTCAGATTCACCTGAAAATCTCATGAATGCACAGTCACATCTGATCTGTCTACTTCCTTATGAAAAAGAAAAATCATTGCCTGTTGATGACACACACACACACACACACACACACACACACACACACACAAACCTTTCTTCATAGGCATTTCACTACCCAAGAGCTTTATCATCACTTGAACGGTGCACGCCTTTTTATTTCCAGCTATTACATTTTCAGTACCAATTGCTCACCGTGACAGAAGCCTTGCATTTCCTTTTCATGTTGAGCAATGACAAACCTTTTAAAGGAGGGTGAATAACATTTTAATAGCCGGTTCCTTTTCCATTCTCTATTATGCTTGTCTATAGTTGTTTTGTAATATATGTAGGCCTAATTTATATCCCATTTCATTATTACTTTATTTTCTAGCTAGGAACACAATGTTAATTTAGTGCTGCTGCAAGCAGGATATTGTTGAAAAATTTGTGTCAAATTACTCGAGCAACATCGGAACCTAATGTGATTCTCAATTAATGGTTAAATCTTATTGAAGTGCCAGTCAACATTTACATTTTTACAACATATTACACAGAATCAACACTGCCTGAACCTCTCATTATTCCACACTCCACCGCTAATGTCCTGTTCACTCATTGCGGTCACAATTCTAAAATGAAACTGAAGCTAGGCTTTAAGATGGTTCAACCCCATGCAGGCATGACATTTCATCTGATAGAATTCAAAGCAGATCATGACACCTAAAGAATACAGAACAAAAAAAATTCAAGGTGCCAGGGCCAATACAGCTCATATTTTAGGATGACCTCTGAAAGAATATGCTAGAAAAGAACATTTAAAAAGGAATGTTAAGAGAAATTGTAGCCTTTTCTATATTTAAAGGAATATTCCAGGTTCGTTACAAGTTAATCTCAATTGACAGCATTTGTGAAATTATGCCGAATACCAAACAGACTTGTCCCTCCTTTTAATAAAAATGCAAAAATCTTGGTTAAAGTGAGGTACATACAATGGAAGTGAATGGGAGCAATCCGTAAACATTAAAATACTCACCGTTTCAAAACACTAGCCACAAGACTTGAATGCCATGTGTGGAAGAATGAGTTTAGAGTGCTAATCGCTAAAATGATCTGTAAGTTATAACCAATTTTACAGCTTTGTTGAAATGACGAGTCACAGATAAATCCTGTAATTCCACCAAAATATGATTTTAACAACTCTACAGCTTAAATAATATACAAGATTTAACAAGAATAAATTTACATTCCCTGAGCATTTTATAAGGAACACTATGGTCCTAATAAAGTGCCCGACATGGTCTTCTGTTGTTGTCCATTCACCTCAAGGTTTGAGGTGTTGTGCATTCTGAGATGAGTTATCATAGCCCAAACCAGTCTGGCCATTCTCTGTTGACCTCTCTCATCAACAAGGTGTTTCCGTCTGCAGAACTGCTGCTCACTGGATGTTTTTTGTTTTTGGCACCATTTGGAGTAAATTCCAGGAGATCAGCAGTTACAGGAACACTCAAACCAGCCCATCTGGCACCAACAATCATGCCACGGTTGAAATCACCAATATCAAATTTTATCCCCATTCTGATGGTTTTATGCACTGCTGCCATTGGCTGATTAGATAATTGCATGAATAAGTAGCTGTACAGGTGTTCCTAATAAAGTTCACAATGAACGTACGTGCTTTTTTAAAATGATAAGCTCACATTTCTGCCTTTAAATCAGGGGTGGGGAACCTTTTTCCATTAAGGGTCATTTGAGAATTTACTAAATTATTTGCGGGTCATACAATTGCTTGCAATTTCTGATTGTTGGTTGAAATTAATATATGCATTCCATTATGTGCTCACACACCAAAAACACAAAAGGTCTGTCTATTATACAATATTCTGTGTTATCTCTGTGTTATCATTTAAAATGATTTTTAAACATTATTTGAAAGGGATTTTTCTTCAGGTTAATTGAATTAAGGCCATTTTTTGCTTTTCAAATTATTTCTCAAATGGCCTTGTGGGCCTTATATGGCCCTGAGTCCTGACGTTCCCAACCCCTGCTTTAAACTATCCAAAAATTGGCCTCATTCACTTCCATTTTAAGTGCCTCACTGTAACCTTGATTTTGTTTTTTTAAAGAAAAGAAAGAATGAGGCAAAATACATTTTTGTGGTAATCATCATTATGCCACAAATGCTGTTGCTTCAGCTTCACTTGTATTTAACAGAATATTCCTTTTAGTACATACATGGTGGTGGCATCAAGGTAGATATACAGAAAACTTGCAACTGAAATAAAGCATTTGTTTTTGTGCTGAAAAAACACAACAGCAAAAAAAATAAAAAATAAGGCCAAACCAATTTTCCTCTGTTCATTACCAAAGCTAGCGTTTCCTTTGCTTGAAAACCCCAGAAAATAAATTATTTCTGTACACACAAGAAAATGAATCTGATGGTTGAGTGTGCGAGAAGGACAAGCTGAATATAAATTCATGTGAAGGATCTTTCCATTTCAGAGATACATTGACTGAGAAGCAGAATTGACAGGAAGCGATAGCTTACCTGTAATATATGTGGACAAAAACCAGCCACTGAGGAGGTGGGAGAAAAAATGACTTATTTGACAACAGCAACTAAGAGAGCCAATTTTTGTGTGCATTCAAAGCTCTCTTTTCAAGAACAAAGAAAACAAACCTCTTCTGCTCGACTGGATAAGGAGTTGCTATAGAAATATGAAGACAACATGTCCAGTACCTGTTTTTGTAGGCACATAAAATATTCTGAAAAAAAAAAAAAAAAACTGTTTCTTAAGCTTAGCTTACAAATCCAAGACGACACTCTTGCGGACAGATTGCCAGGCAATGGTCCATTTAACCCACTCAGAACAAACAATTGTCTATAATAACTTTATAAAATCAACATCTAACATTAATATTTAACAGTTCTGTCATTCGTTTGCTCAAGTACGCCTCTTAAAGATGGTGAGGAGTTGAATTTATGCAAATGACAACATCACTGCTCACCTGTGTTGAAATCTGTTCTTTCCATTACAAGTGTTAAAGCATTGTTAATTTTAATCTATTCCATTCAAAAAGTTCAAAAGATCTTGAATTGCACAATGGAAAGTACAAAAACAGACATTGTGTTCAAAGATTTCTTCTTTTAAAGCATAAGGCAAATACATCTACAAGAGTATTTGTAATAATATTTTCGATTAAATGTGAGCAAGTTCATTAGTTTCTGTAAAAGCACAAATTGCTCCATGGCTAATGAACAAACTGCATAATTTCCTGCCAAATAAGGCTGGAGGCAAGCCATGCCTTTTCAAATATTATCCAGAGTAGCTTGTCTGCATTTGAATAATGTTGCCCTTGCTGTTATAATGAACTTCTCCCCTTTCCTCAGTAATAAGTGGCAGGGAAAGGGCACTAAATGCCTGCTCTTTCATTAAAACAAATGAAAGATCCATTATGAAATCGGACTGAATAGTGAGAACCTCCCCCACTGCCTAGTACTAATGCAGGGTGTAAGAGCATAGGATCGAGGCCTGTCGTTTATCAGTCTAATGCTCTGTTCAGCTTTTGCAGTAAGCAATGGTTTTCAACCTTAATGCAAGAAAAGAACTGCTGACTTGAGTGACTTGTGAAGTTATGAATGTGGACTTTTTAGAAATGACAGAGACGTCAAATTGATTTATGCAACATTGCAATTTTTAATACCTATGGGAAGATAATGTTAATTCACTAAACATGGTTTTTCCAAAGTAAGTTTATTGTGAAATGCTTGTTTTGTAACCTATTTAGAGCTTTATTGTGTACCTCTACTTTTATATATTTAGGGGCCTACAAAATGGCAGTGTGATGAATTTCATCACATTGACATTTTTATTATCTAACTACCACTATTTTCTGCCAATTTGCCTCATCTTACATTAAATACATTTTGAACACTTGTAAATAAACAGAGGCAAGTGACAATGATATTTATCACCAGTATTTGAAATAATTTGATGCAAACTTGGCACATTTTAGACAATAAATTGATTTTGAAAATGTGTGTTATGAATACAATGACCATAAACAACTAGACCGTCTGAAACGTCACTAGAAAATATGGAACATTTTGTGAGAGACCAGAGTTGTATCTAGTCTTTCTAAATTCTGGGGCACAAAAATAATTGTTCTTTATTATTTATGTCCTGCAAACATAGACCTTTGGTGAGGGGAAGTTGGGCACTGCAAGATCTCTGAGGCACTCTGACAGATTTGGAACCGCATCAGTGTTTGTTAGAGCAGCTGAGAGTTGACACCTCAAGGCCGGACAATAAATGCACAGAACAGTGACAGAACTTCACTGGCCAGTCACATCCTAGGACAGTGTCTTTCTCCAACTCGATCTCTGGGAATGATGCGAAGCTCTGATCCGTGTTTCAGGAACACATTTCCTGTAGATTTGGAAAGATATAGTAGTTTACTCACAGCATGATCTGTAATATATACTGTATACACCAATTAGCCAAAATTAAGCAAATAATGCTGATCATCTCCCAACAAGGCCACATGTCAAGGTCTGGGTAGATGAGATGGTAGGCGAACAATCAGTTCACGTAGTCAATTGTGTTGAATGCAGAAGAAATGGGCAGGAATAAAGACCTGAGTGACTTGGACAAGAGCCAAATTTAAATATATCTCTCCACACACACACACACACACACACACACACACACACACACACACACACACACACACACACACACACACACACACACACACACACACACACACACACACACACACACACACACACTTTTGTCCACTTGGCTGATAAATCTGGTTTAATCTACCAACAGCTGTCAATGGATAATAGTTTTCAATAGTTATTGTGTAAAATGTGTTCGTTTCAGCATTTTAGTGCAAACGTTAATTAAGAGATTAAATAGTTTTGAGCATATTTCAGCATTTTTTTCAGCCATGCTGTTTTCTAGATATTGGTCTCAGCATTGGCCATTGAAAAGCTCAAGGTCAACAACTACTGCTTTCATCAGCATTCATTATACAATGGCATTTCCAACTTTCAACATAACTTGTAATCATTCATATGAGATGGCGAAATTGAAGATATCGTATGACTTGGCTTGTACGAAAAGGTAAGACTTTTATTCCTATAGTGACTAACCAATCAACAAACAGAATTCCAAATCAATACAATACAGGCATAAAATTTTAGCTAGCCTCCTATCCAACACTTTAATTTAAGAAAGGAAACATCTGTGAACATAATTAGTTACTCATTCCAACAACAAGTTATTTTCCTATTAAAACCATGGTTAGGTTTAGGGTAAGGTGTTAGAATTTACTGTTACGTTTAGTCTTAGGTTAGGTGTTAAACATTCGTTGGTTCATTTATTTTTCTCTTTGGGAGTAAACTAGGGCTGGCTGACAGGACGATGCAATAGGATATCAACAATGTCTTATAAATCTTCTGATGCCATTTCCAACAATCATTGACAGACTATGATCAACAATAACGGTAAATGGCAAAACCATGGATCTGGGAAGTCGCCAGATATATTAAACAGTAGCCCAGGGTATGAAATTTGCACATGCCACCCGCCAAATGCAACATGCTAAATCCAGCTCCTTATTTGCAAGATCCTCGTCCAAAAAAAAAACGCAGGTATTTCATGCATGGGTAATTTTGCTCATCTACTCGCAACAGTGGTGGACGACCTCTAAGACGTCTCGACTGAAACACATGACATGGAAAGAAATACTGTAAAACACAAAGACATGTGCTTGAAGAAACACACATTATTATATTTTTAATATATTTTGTGCCGTTTGTTCAGAGGCGTGCAGCATGAGCTTGTCTCGTGGTACATGTTAAAAGTTATCACTCTTTTTATCACTCTTCTCTGTTTTAGTCCACTGAAAACTGTTTGCAAGAATAGTGTCATGTATGAGAATGCTGAAAATGCTATAAGACAATCTCAGGAGGTGCCCAAAGATTAGTTCGCTTTATTTCCATGGAGCAGTTTGCGCTTAACATGCATTGTGAACACAACTCTGCCGGCTCGCTCAAATATGTCTTTGCATTAAAGAAACAAAGATGAAAGTGATTAAATCATAAAATAATACAAGACAACGTTCACCTTGAACCTAATATCTTTAGGCAGCATTAACTATATTACGAAATGCAATACAAACTCAATTTCGATAAGAACACATTTGGCTGCATTATTTAGGGAACTCAAGGGTTTTGATATAATCAGATAGTCGCAATATTTTTTAAGGCAATTACAGATAAAATATTTTTTACATATCGCCCAGCCCTAGAGTAAACGTAGTACGTTTTTGTGCAAGCCAACTCATTTGATTTCTTACTATTTTTCAATCTTGTACTATTATTAAGATTTGTCATGAAACTGGGTTGGCATTTCACATAATGATACAAAAGCACTTGGTCACTTATAAGACATGCTGTTGCTTGGTTCAACACCCTGTATGAATTTCACTCACCATGTGTAACAGAAATCGGATATTCAAATGTCTGAATATAGGTTATTTTTAGTATGTGATTGAGTAACTTGCAGAGCAATACTGAATGTACAGGCTTATCCATAAAACCTGCTGCACACTGGGGTCAGACCAAACATGCCGTTACTATAAAACAAATCTATTACAGCTCAACTGACAATTAAGGGCTAAACCCATGACATGATTAAAATATTATGGGCCATTACCATGTGATTACATGCAGTATATTGCTGAGAAAGGTGAAAACCTACTGACAGTTCGCCATTGGGGTAATATATTACAGATCCTGATACAGTGTTTCCTTTTTTGTGTACATTTAAAGTTAAAAGCATCAATCTAATCAAAAATTATTTAATCAAGATGGTAACAAACCATAACAAGGATGTTCCATTTTCATTCAGGAACTATAAAGACAGTAAGCCCTTGTGCCATTGCCCACATAGGGCTTCAGCCACCCCTTGAATTCAGGGATTAACTCCCATTCTTTCCTATACTTTAAGGAGTATATATATTTTTTTATGTGTGTGTAATGTCCAAGGCTGTGTGTATTTGTATTTATATTATGTGTATAAGTTTAATAAAAGTTTAAAGTTTATTATTATGTGTTTGATTAAAGTACAATGTACAGACTTTGAATTTGAATTCAGAGGAGGTCAGAAACGGGAATGAACTAAACACCTGTGATAGTGAGTCATAATACAGTGATAAGTGCATGAGAAGAATAAAAATCTAATTAAATGGTCAAATTAAATTGTTTATGTTAAAACAAAGGAGTAGCAAACAATACAGACTAGTGATTGGTCCTTAGCAACACTGTTTGCAAATGCGCAGCTCATTCACATCCATGTCAGCTGCATTGCGGTCAAACTGAATGTGTTGCTCCTCTCTGCCACTCTCTAAATGGAGCAGACACAGAGAGAGGTGTGCCTGTGGTGGGAAAGCAAGACCTTGTGCTCGCGGGGCAGTACTGGCAACTCTCTTCTACAGTAGCTAAGGTTTGTCCAAAAAGTCACTAGATTTGTTGCTAGGTGCTTTTTGAAAAAAAGGGGTCTGAAAGGTCACTAAATTGGCAACACTGTGGACTGACTGGGAGTGGGAGATGCTTTGCCGAAGCAACGGTGCACAAAACAACATTAGAGATCTTTTGTTATTATGAGAAGTGTGCAAATATTTTCGTTTCATTATGAAACTGTTCGGGACAAATTAGATGCCACAGTTTAGGTAATTAATGCAAATGGATTAGTTGCAGGCTGCCATGTTAAATGACAAGTAAAACTAGGATGGAAAACATCTATAAAGAAACATTTAGTCATGGGAATAATCTCATAATCAATGGGATTGATATTATTGGCGCAAGCATCATTAAAGCACATCATCAATATTAATTAGGTAATATGTGAAATTTACATTCAAGGCCTATTGAATGATTCTATCAGCATATCATCTGATCTCTCAAAAGGTCCCCCAGGCAGACGAACATAAACAATATCAGGCAGTAAGAAGAAGCGAGTCATCTTAGCATTTGCATACAGAAGATTATGGAGGACAGGCAGGGAAATGGGAAAATATCAGTTACACAAGTGAACGGCTGAAATCATGAGATGAAATCATTTCATAAGATTGCTATGAAAGAACACAGGCAAGATGAAGTAAACAACATAGAATAGATAAACAGGGTTGACAAAAGGTGAACTATAAGAAACAAAGTCTTGCACAATCCTTGGATATATAAAAAAAAATTTGTTTACAAAATGACATTATAGCCAGATGCTGCCGGGACTTTATACAACAAATCCATTTAGTTTTCTAGTTTGAACAGCAAAATATCCAAAGATCCAAATAACATATATTTTTGGTTTGAAACACGGTTAAAATATTTATTTTCTTTTGGACTGCGTCTCATTCTGAATGGTCAAATTTAAGTTTAAGCTGTTTTTTTTCATCATTTGGGATGCGACGAAGTCATACAAAGCACACAATATTGTCTGAAGTGGTGTCCGAATACACTATATTTTCATTCACTCTTTCCTTATATAGCAATTGGCAAATTATAAGACATTCACTACATAGTAGGGCTCAGTATTGATAACAGATTTCCCGATTTGATTCGACTCACAAGCTCTCAATTTGTTTCAATTACGATTAAATTCTGATTCATTTGGGTATATTTCAGTTATAATGTCTGTTTTGATTAAATTTGGAAGAAATTCTCTCTCAGCTAATGCTGTTAATTATACAGGGGACCTTTTAACTTGGTATGAAACTTTTTATTTTATCATTAGTTTTTCAGCATTTTGGTCACATTTTAGCTTGTAAAAATTTACATATTCTTTATATTCCACCAATAAATATGATGTCTTGAAAGTAGTGATTGGGGTTGTTTAATGGCCGATGCTGATATCCAGACAGCAGGGTGGCGAAAGGCCGATATCTCACACAATTTAATATAGTAAATAACATAAAATTGCAAAAAAAAATTATAAACTCTTATTTAGCACTATATTTACTCAATTTCACACTAGACTATAACTTTGTAAAAAACAATCTAAAAAAATATTGTATTTTAAATGGTAGATTTTTCTGATTTCTGTTTAGTCATCCATTTTTTGAAAGTTATTTGCCCATGAAGAAATTGTTAATATATCAGGAAGAAGGAAATAACAGTACAAACTGTAGTCCAGCAACCATGGATGGCATGTTCACACTAGCAATCACATTTTCTCATAAATTTAGAATCAAACCAATTGCACATATAGTGCACAGTGAATATTACATTTACTTAGAGCACATGTGAAGCGCTTTTACTTTGAAGTTACACCCATGTGTCATTATCTGTGAATCAGCAGAACTTTAGATCCTGATACTGAAGTTTTGATTCTAGCTGATAGAATAAACGATTCAGAGGAAGATATCAGATGAGCGCTCGACGGGAAGACAACACAGGATTTTCATGAGGTTCATGAATGATATCTGTTTAAACAAGATATCTGCATATTTGCAGATGGTATACAATAGACGTTTTATTGATATTTGCCTTTTATCATTCTAAAAGTTAAAGGGAACTGTAAGGAGAGACTACTAGAATACATGCTTCAGAGAAACATTTATGAGTGCTCCCACAGGATGCTGGATCTGCTCAAGTTTTGTGAGGTTTGCTTATTACATCTGTTTAAATTAGATATGTGCATATTTGCAGACGGTATATAATATTAGCTTTAGCAATATTTGCCTTTTTTTTTCATTAGAAAAGACAGATAAAAGCTACAGGGAACTGTTGAGTAGCAAGAGGGAGACTGAAACAGACGAGCACTTTACATGTCTCACATGAATCAAATGCAAGCAGGCTATTCTCAAGAGGCCACAAGAAACAAATCGGCCAAACAGGAAAATGTATAAGCCAATGCAATTTATTAAAAAATTCTGAATATCGGCTGATTTATCGAACTCGGCAATGTATCGGTCATCCACTTCTTGAAAGTGCATATATTTAACTGCATATGTTTATTTTATTACATATTTATTGTTTACATGCATAATTTGTGCCATTTGCAAGTATTTACATTGACTTGTAGAACAAGTGCTAAAACAGTACTGTCTCTTTAAGAATACTGGCAGTTCAGTGAGCGTCAGCGACTTTTGGTTGAGCATTAAAGAGAGGAATCACATGGTTTCTTTACTGCATCTGTGCAATGTGTGGTTAGAATTAAATGTTTCTATTTTTGATCAACAACTGACTATAAATAACAAAGGATACTAATAGTCATTATTCAATGACAAATTGATCGAGTGGATCTCATCTTTGGACACACATTACACGGAATGACTCAGTGAAAGGATGCTTAACTTCTTCACCACTATACTACTCAATCACTAGTGAAATCTGAAAATTGAACAGCCAATAGCTAATCACTGACATTTTTAGTTACATAGTGCAACATTTTTTCATATATGCAATAGATTTACTTGCATCGATCTTGGAATTTAAGAATCGATTTTGGGATTGTTCAAATGAAGATCACGATGCATCACAAAATCTACATTTTTACCCACCCATTCTATGTGAAGGAGTGAGCGAGCTGCTGGATCGAATTTGGTGCTTTTGTAACTAAAATGATTAGTTACTAAAGATTTGTGTGCAGTGGAACAAAGCCAGAATGCAGCCTTGACCAAGTGAAGAAACAACACTGACCTGCTGTCTGCGCGGGGTTGATTCCGATGCCATCTACAGAAAAAATTCATTAGAGATAACATCAGCAATGCCATCTGAGCACATTTACAAAACAATCACAATGAAAGACAATCAATATATCAGACAGATGGGTAAACACATAAAGAAACCCTCGATGTGGGTGATGCACCGAAACGCTGAACAATCACATTTTAAATTTTCTAAATTACATGAACTGTCTGTCTGTGCTGGGCCAGAACAGGGAGTTATGGCTTTTAGTTTATCATTTCTTCAATAATTATTACAGAAGAACACACAACGCAGCATTACCTCTTGATTTAGACTGAATGAGAAGCCAGGATCAACTTTATCACATCTCGATGGTGTTAAAAAATACATCACTACATCAGTGAAGAAAATGTGAGTGGTGCTTGCAAATGCAAAATTCGCAAACATAATACTACGGTGTTGTGGTTGGTTGCCAAGTTCATGCTATTCCGTTGCTTACTGATGAAAGTTTAAAAAAAAAGCCCACACCCATGTCTTTATGATATTCTGGTCCCTAGTTATGGCTTAGATTCGAATTTCGATTTTATTGGGTTTCGTTTTATCGTCTGCCAGACTGCAAAATAAATCACAAGCCTTTTCACTTAGAAAAGTGATAATATAACACACCTCTACTCAACAAAGCTCAGTTTTCAGGGTTCAATACAAGTTAATTTCAATTGAAAGCATTTGTGGCATAATGTTGATTACCACAAAAATGAAATTTCGACTTGCAAAAAAAGAGAAAATTGAGGTTACAGAGAGGCAATTACAATGGAAGTGAATGGGGCCAATTTTTTGAAGGGTTAAAAAGGCAGAAATGTGAAGCTGATAATTATATAAAAGCACACATAAATTTTTCTGCTAAAACTCATGTGTTATTTGTGCTGTAATGTTGTTTAATTCATAATTTTTACAAATGTTTTAGGGTTTGTTGACATTACATTGTTTAGAATTTCACACAGAAAAGGTTAGTAAACGATTTTATCACTTTAAAATCATGTTAAAGGGTTAGTTCACACAAACATTATGATACCATAATGATACCATAATTTACTCACCCTCAAACCATCCTAGTTATAAATGACTTTCCTCTTTCAGCCAAACACAATTGGAGTTATATTAAAAATATCCTGACTCTTCCAAGCTTTATAATGGGAGTGAATGGTACCTTCGATTTTGAAGCCCAAAAAAGTGCATCCATCCATCAGAAAAGTACTACATACGGCTCTCTGAAGCGAAGTGATGCGTTTTTGTAAGAAAAACCATATTTATAACTTTATAAACTAATCACTGGGAGTCGGTAACGGATCATTTTCATTTTTGGGTGAATTAACCCTTTAACACGCATATTGTTTATGTCTTGTGCTATACTTTTGAAACAGTGAGTATTTTAACGTTTACAGATTAGCCCCATTCACTTCCATTGTAAGTGCCTTATTGGAAACCAGATTTTGCTTATATATATATATATATATATATATATATATATATATAGAAAAGGAGGTGCAAGTCAAAATTAAGTATTCAACATTATGCCACAAATCAACCTGGAATATTCCTTTAAGGCATAATTCATGTTCCTAGCAAAAAAAACTGCCTCAGAAAACACCAGATATAGCTATCACAATCCCCAAATAAACAAACAAATGACTTACCGTTTGTAATGATGGCACTGGTGGCTGCAGGCACTTTAAACTTTAAATGAAAGAAAACAAGAGGAGCTGTTTTATTGTATCCATCAACCATACGGGCTGACAGTTAGTCACCTCACATAAACAACAGTCCTGCACAAAATGTCTCTGTCAAGCAGGAGAAAAATCTTCACATCAGGTAATTTAAAGAGTCAGTACTAAAGAGTGGAGGCACGAAGAAAGAACATTCTGGACTTTCTGCACAGAAGAAAGTGTCACTGTCACTAAGAGCTGTGGAAAGTAAAATAAATGTGCAAATCCATTCTGAAGGGGCTTTGAAAAACTCTCCAGACGCCTTTAAGGCATTTCTTCACACTTAAAAGAGCACAAAAGTGATGGGAAAGGGCACACCTGGCTGCTGCGAAAATTACTGTGTATAAACTTTAAATTTAGAAAACAGACGTTTTCATTGTTTCAGCTGCCTGAAGTAAATACCAATGTCTAATTCTGGATACAAATCCATACTAGTTTATTAATTTAAGACTTTTGGGGGGGGTTTATTCAATCAGTTTTCTTTTTTTCTGACCTTTTGTCACTCGACAAGTCATCAATAAGAACAAGAGATTACCGAAAAATTACATAATCTTAAATTTTACAAATCCCTCAAAGCCGAAATACCAAGAAGGACTTCTGAGAACGCAAAAAGAAAAAGCTGAAAATGAGCCTGTGCATTTTATCATTCTTTCTGGCTTCCACTTGACGCATTATGTCTTCCTATTATGAGGTTGTCAGATTTGACATTTCATTATTTCAAGAAAGGATCGATGACCCAAGATAATCTGCAATGTCATTCTGCCATGCTGTGTCTGTGTGCCCTGAATATTGCTGTAAAATAGACCAGACAGCCCACAGGGAATAAAGAGGGATTTATCAACTTATTAATAGATCATTTCTAAAATGTTTAAGGCTAAGCACAATCTTTCAGGTGAGCAATCATTGGTCTTACAATTTCAAAGGGAATCCGTTTCAACTGATTCTGCATTGATCCGGTTCTCATTTTAACAAAGGAGGCTGTGGACACAGAGATAAGCCTAAATATGTGTTTTAAAAGTAGGGATGCACCAATACCAATTTTTCTCTTCCTATTTGATTCTAATACCTGAACTCTCAGTATCGGCTGATACCGATATCTACTCAGATAATGCAACAGCAAAATTGACAGTAATTCTAGTGAACGTCTTGTGAAGAAAAGAAGCCAGTTCTCCTTGAATATTTTTTGTTTAACATTTTTATCCGGACTTATAAAATAAAACAAAAATAGTTATTGTTATTATGAACAATAATAACTATAATCCTAATAATAATAAATATTAGAATTATATTATACAATAGTAATTTATTTCAGTCGTAATTTCTTAACTTTAAAACCCTGGAGCTTTTATTTTGACGGAGCACTCCAGGAAGACAGTAATCTTAGTGTGTTTGGTCTAGTTCACAGTGGTTTAATACACATTTTATTCATAATCCGGTTTATTGCTCCTCCAGTTCTCTCTCATCTCAATGCATGTTATAAACCAACCGAACTATCAAGCATCTACATCTGAGGTGTAGTTTGTGTGGAGCATTCAAATATGGCCGGTGATCAACCGTAGCGCATGATCAGTCAGCGCATGCTTTATGTGTGTGTGTGTGTGTGTGTGTGTGTGTGTCACAACAGCGCACCGCTCGCTTGCTGAAGTGCATTGCGCATGCAGAGTATATATTGATTTATTAAACGTAGTCTATTGAGATTCACAAAGCTATTGCACAATAGAGACCTTAATTCCAATGAGTCATAGGGACACTTTAATGGTGCATTTATGGTTCTGTCATTTTTTGAAGCTTGACGTAACTAGGGCTGTCCTAGTCGAGACGTGTTTTAAAGTTACTTTAATTTGACACGGGATCAAAAAAAAACAGTGCTCCTGCACAAGACATTCATCTAGCACTTTTACAAAGAAAAACAAATGGATAACTTGATTGACCAGGTTGCAAAAGCTTTCGGTGTTAACAGCCCCTTACAGTAGGTGGAGGTCTGGCCATTGCGTCTTCCTCTCTTAGCAGCATTTCTCAGATTAAGCAATGGGTTTGTCTGTAAAGGAGTTCAAGTTGGAAAAGTCGGTCTCGAAATCCTAGCGTTCTGTTCCATTCTGTTGTGTTCCATCTGTATGAACAGCCCCTGACCAGGGAACATGAGCCACTTTACCACCAATTTCAGCCGAATACCACTGCTATCTGGGAGTCTTTAAGACTCTGGTAGCATATACTGTGGCACCAGTGCAAGTGTAACCCCATGCTAACACAGAACCGCCTACTGAAGCGTTTCCCTACTCGTCTTACTTTTGACTTAAAATTTGAGAATATGAACACACTAAAACTTTTTATTTTTATGCATATTAGTTTAAAATGTAATGTTTTTTAACAGCCAGGAGTGTTCTTTGCAATATTATAACACGGTGCTGTATGGTTATATGTATTCAATGTGCCCTCTTGTGGACTAAGGAAATAACGTCAATTTAAAAAAACATCTGACTTTAATATTAGAATTTAGAACATTTTTAAGGGCAAAATTTTAATATAGTTTCTCTGCCCAATTGACAGCCCTAACAATAACAACCATGACTAAAACATGGTATTGGATTTTGAGTGGGCTCACCGGACCGATACCAGATCCAGTTAAAAACATCAGTATCGGAGCCGATACCGATCTAGTTATCAAACTGGTATATTCCTACTTAAAGAGGATAACTCATTACCAGAAAGACAACAACAAAAAAAAGACAAAAAAAAAAAAAAAAAGATTCCACATACTGAATTGAAACTAATGGACATAATCAGATTAAAGTTCATGTGAAAAAACTTAGTCAAACCCTGATCCATGTTGTGAGCTATGGAAAATAGGGATTTGCTAACCAGAATTGTGCAAATCTGTTTTGATAGAAGTCATTAAAGGAACATTCTGGGCTCAATACAAGTTTTAGCTCAATCGACAGCATTTGTGGCATTACGATGATTAGCAAAAAAAAAATTATTATTTACCTCATCCCTCCTTTAAAAAAAAATACAAAAATCTAGGTTACAGTGAGGCATTTACAATGGAAGGGAATGAGACCAATTTTCAGAGGGTTTAAAAAGGGAGAAATATGAAGCTTATAATTGAACAAAAACCCTTATATTAATTCTGTTCAAACTCGATATTAGAGCTGTAAAGTTGTTTAAGTAGGTTTTTTTCCCCCCAGGATTAAAGAGTTTACAGCGTTACATCATCATCACAAACAAAGTTGTATTTTACACTGGAAAGATTAGTAAGCAATTTTATAAAATTTAAATCATATTAGCTCACATATTGTTCACTTCCATTGTAAGTGCCTCATTGTAAACCAGATTTCTTTTTTTTTTTTTTAAAGAAAGGCGGGACAAGGAGGCCTGGGTAGCTCAGTGAGTATTGACACTGACTACCATCCCTGGAGTCACGAGTTTGAATCCAGGTCATGCTGAGTGACTCCAGCCAGGTCTCCTAAGCAACCAAATTGGCCCAGTTGCTAGGGAGGGTAGAGTCACATGGGGTTACCTCCTCGTGGTCGTGATTGGTGGTTCTCGCTCTCAATGAGGCGTGTGCCAAGTTGTGTGTGGATTGCGGAGAGTAGCATGAGCCTCAACATACTGGGAGTCTCTGTGGTGTCATGCACAACAAGCTACATGACGAGATGCGCGGATTGACTGTCTCAGAAGCGAAGGCAACTGAGACTTGTCCTCCACCACATGGATTGAGGTAAGTAACCACACCACCACGAGGACCTAGTAAGTAGTGGGAATTGTGCATTCCAAATTGGGTGAAAAAAAATTTAAAAAAGAGAGAAAAGAAGAAAATGCAGGACAAGTCACATTATTTTTTTGTGTGGCAATCAATATTAAAAAACAAGTGCTGTTAATTGAGGTTAACTTGTATTGAACATGGATTATCCCTTTAATTCTACATCATTCTAATTTGATCATATTTTTCTAATTGTTACTAATTTCAGACAGACACATCAAAACTCAGTAGCAACAACATTGCTCTACATCTCAACAAATCCAAATTCCTTTTCAAACAAGTCTGCAAAAGGACAAATTTGAAGAATTATCTGCTCAATTAAACTGTTAAACCCTGTTAAGCACAAGTGATGAATAATGAATCAACTCACCTCTTCTGCTGCAAACTTTAAAACCGCTGTAAACGGCGTGCTCTCAGGCACACTTAATCTGAAACACAATGATGCCAATGAATAACTGCAATAAAAAAACAAAAAGAACTACTACACCTGTTTAATAAGTTCTGACAAAATGTGTTGTATCATTATGACAAATTCATAAACTATAAATTTAATAAGTTTAGATTTAGGAATGTATATATTTCTCAGACATTATTTTCCTTGTCTTTCTGGTAAATTACTATTGTTAAAATAAACTGAAAATCTTTCTTTTGCAACCATGAAATATCATTGAGGTGGATACACAATGCAATTTCCTCAAAAGTTTCATTATAGCTTTAATATACTAAAATATAGACATAGACAATGACCATTTAAAAGGGAGTTTGGTCCTTTGCATAAAACTTTATTTTTCCATGGTATGATTGACATATGTATGCATATGCCCATCCATGAAACTGCCCATATATTACCTGAATTCCAAGTAATAGCATTTTCTTCTGCCGTCATTTAGGGACATTAAGCTACTGTTATTTTAACGAGCTCATGTCTGCAATGGTAACTCACTTGAGTGCAATAAAATTGGCAAAAACCTTGGCCACGTGTTAAATCAATCAAACTAGCAGGTGACCAGCACTGCAGGTGTTAAGACTCAATCCAATCTGAATGACACTTGAGAGCAGACCACTCACACCCACTCAACCTACAGTTCTTCCTGTGGCTTTCAATAGTATAAGCACTGACCAAGCCGTCACAAACTACAATGCAAACACAGCATGTTGGCCTACCACAGACCACGCTAACACTGATTGCAATCAATATGGTATAAAATAAGTACAACTGTCTAAAATCACAGACTTGCAGATAACAGCTGGGGCCAGTTAATTATGTGGAATGCTAACAGTAAAAGTAGAAATAATCATGTTTATGATGTGCAATATGTTGATTGCTGGATTATGAAACAGTTTAAACAGGAATATCCATGTTTATAGTGTGTAATATGTTGAATTCTGATCAATAAAACAGAAATATAATGTTGATGATATTCAAAATGTTGATGTATATATGTAACTGTAAAGTGAATATTAATGTTTATGGCGTTCAATGAGAGTTAAAGGAGAAATATAACGCTGATGGAGTTTTGTGTGTTGAATATAAATGTTGATGTACTGTCCTGTGTTGAATGCTGATCTGTCACTCACACTTTATAAGGTAACCGAGGGTCCGACGTCAGAGTGATTTTAAACGTTACTTTCGACCTAATACAGACAGAGACACATATCAACTGAGGCACATTTACACATGAAATAAATATGGATAGCAAATAAAGTGTTGTTAAAGTGATAAATAGCTTTACTTACATTTTCTAGATTTGTATAAGAGCGCTGCACACTGTTTACATAGACCCGGAAGTTGCAGAGACCCGATAAGACACGTCATCTGTTTGATAGAACTTTCTCTTTTCCATCTTTTTCTCTCTGCTTGTGTCAGAGTTTATTATATTTAATACATTAGTACATATAACTATATTTTAGATAATTTACAGTTATGAGCAGGTACAATTCCAATCCTTTCGGCTATAGTATTTTCAGTCAGGCAAGCTTAAAGCCTACCTAATATGTTTTTTGTTTTTTTTTATCGTTAAGTGTGTTGTTAATGCATCGCCCACATTTCACACGTGCAAAAATGGAATTAAAGGGATGGTTCACCCAAAAATAAAAATTATTTCATCATTTACTCTCATGCCATCCCAGATGTATAAGATTTTCTTTCTTCAGCAGAACACAAACAAAGATTTTTAGAAGAATATCGCAGCTCTGTAGGCCACACAATGCAAGTGAATAGTGATCTGACTCCAAAAATAACATAAAGCAATCCAGTGTTTAAATCCATACCTTCAGAAGTGATTTGATAGGTTTGGGTAAGAAACAAATAAATATTTAAGTCTTTTTTTAAATAGTTTTTTTTAATAGTAAATCTCCACTTTCACTTTTCTTTTAGATATGAAAGTGAAACTAAACAGGCACCACATGTGACTTCCATATGTAAAAGTGAAAGTGGAGATTTAGAGTAAAAATAAATAAAAGGACATACATTTTTATCTGTTTATCACTCACACCTGTTATATCGTTTCTGTAGATATGGATGTAACCACTGGAGTCTTATGATTACATCTATGTTTCCTTTAGGTGATTTTTGGAGATTCGAAGGTCTAATCACCATTCCCTTGCATTGTAAAGACCTGAAATATTTTTCAAAAAATCTTTGTTTGTGTTCTGCAGAAGAAAGAAAGTCATACACATCTGGGATGGCATGAAGGTGAGTCAACGATGAGAGAATTTCTTTTTGGGTGTCCCTTTAACTGTAATTTTGTTGTGTGCAATATGTATTGAGTTTATTACTGTAATTTGTATTTTGAAATAGCTTTCACTAAACGTCATATACAAATGAAATAATAACTGAACACTTTAATTGTGCTTGATTACAGTCATTGGATCCGTTTGTTCAGAAAGGAGCCTTTTGCATCTTACCGCTAGTAGTGCATGTTATGAACTTTTTTTGCTTTCATTGTGGGAAACTTGTGTGTCGCATTTCACAATTTTAATCAGTAAAACTAGACAGAGGTTCAGAAGAGGCAATAAAGATTATTGGATTGGATTAGTGTATTCTTGTTAGGATTTCATCAGCTCAATATGAGTCACAGGTTTAAATTAGTCTATAATATATAGACCAGTGGATAGCTACACAGATGAAAATAGACCTGCATGTAATTATCAAGCATCCTTTTTTCATATGCAAAAGCCCACATATGCCCAATTAACAATCAGCAGGGACTGGTTTTGGCACATTTTTATTAACCATATATTAACTACATATTTGAACTTTAATCTGTTCAGCACAAAGGTCTATTTTCTGGCTGGTCTCAAATTTAAGCTTTACGTTGGCGGCTGATGGATTCACAGAGATCTGTAAGCTAACTGGAGTCTCGTGAGTCATCCTCATAAACCTAACCCTGTTGCTGGCACCATAGGGCACACTGCCAATAGCTTCCCTAGAGGGACATGTGGGTGTTGAGAAACAGTCTTCTCTGTGTGATTCTAAACCCAAATACACTAGACACTGACAATTTTGCTGGAGTCCATTACACTTTTGTCACAGGCTTATTGAAACCACTTAAGTAAACCATTAGGTTGAGAGTGAAATGAAGAAAAAAATTATAAAATGAAACTGCAAGTTAAATTGTAAAAAAAAAAAACACACACACACACACACACACACACACAAATGCAAATTAATATTTCAGACATAGCAAGACATTTGAACAAAAATCCCTTCCTCTCTTTGCTAAATATCTCCAGATGGAATTTCCTGAGCATTTTGTGTCCCTTGTTATTGTGTGCCATGCCAAAGCATATAGTGAATCACCATAAACCCAGTTGCGACAAGCAGCTGTGGAGTACCTTTGGTGATGGGGATGAGATACAGAGTGCTCAAAAATGTCAGATAAACTTCGAATAGACAATCTTACAATGATAGCAGCTATGATAACTGAAGACAGAAAGCACATTGGATAAGAAGTTGTTTCTAAGGTGAATTTATTTCAAGCACAGTTCATTTTGTATCAGAATCATTTGCATGTCAGTAGTGGGACACATTCAGATCTGTTACAGTTAAATGAGAATAACAACTACAGTTGTATATTCTTTTATTTACATTTCTAGCAGGACAAATCAAAAAGACATCTATTGGTAAAATAATTGTATATGATGTTCTGTAACTTATAGTAGCCATACAAAATTTAAGATTTATTAATCAGCTAGTCACAAAATGAGATAAGTATTAAATACTGGATTTGCATTAAACTTAAATCAGTATTTTTAATAGCAATTTCTGCTTCTTATTTTTTAAATATGCATGTCAGTTATATTCAGAAAGTGTCCCTCATACAATACCCTGAAGGATTACTTATGGCAATTACATATTTATTGTGTAAAGTACATGCATCCCACTATTACATCAATGTAACAAGCGATAGGGAGAACAAACAGACCCAAGAGAAGAGGACCAGTTTAAAGGATTTATTAACAGCAATAATAAGCAGTCACTGGGTGAGGAACAGATTTGTAGAATCCTCAGCTGAAGCTCAGTAAGGTGCAGAACAACGCCCAGCAGAGATGGGCAATCTTAACTCCCGACACGCAGGCAGAGACAAGGTATCCTCCGTGGAAGACAGCTGGCACACAGCAAAACTGGAAAGCAACAACACACCAGACACACGGGCTACCACCAGCTACACAAGACAGGACCAACTTGGCAGAGAAAGTGAAGTTAGGACTCAACATCAAACAACAATGTTCAAAAACTCAGTCAACATTAAGCAACATTAAACATTCAACAGCTAACAAAGGACATGACACACGAGGGGATTAATATAGGCATGAACAAACAAGGGGCAGGTGCCACTCGCAGCTGAAAGTTGCCATGATCAGCATTCCCATGGAAACAATCAGGGTTCTTTTTTGCGTGCCAGTGGCACCTGAAACACATGAGGGCAAAAACTTCAAGACACTTGGAACAAAACAAACAGGGGACGATGGTGCCAAGGTGACAATCAAAGTTCTCTTACCTCTATTCTTTTATCCCCTAATTTTTTGTGTGTGTGTGTTCTTAGTGCTTGTATATCAGTTATTCGATGTTATTACTTTCCCTTTATTGTTTATCTCTATATTCTCTTATGTTTGATTGTGTTTCTATTTCAGATGAATTGTATAAACTGATGTGTTTACGTGGCCATAGCAAATGAAGTAAGATTCAACTGTTTTATTTGTTAATTTTGATTCATTCCAGTGGGAAAGGCTTGCTCTACTCCTTAAAAGGATAGTTTACCCAAAAATGAAAATTGTCTTATATTTTACTCACCCTATCGTCATCCCAGATGTGTATGACTTTCTCTCTTCTGCCGAACACAAACAAAGATTTATAGAAGAATATTTCAGCTCTTCAGCTTTGTTTGTATTAAGCAGAGCAGTTAAGCTAAATCAACAGCATTTGTGACATAATGTAAGTTACAATGAAGTACTTACAATGGAAATGAATGAGGCCAAACCGTAAATGTTAAAATGTTCACTGTTTCAAACATTTAGCCACAAGATGTAAAAATGATCTATTAACATGATTTATTTGTGTGATAAAATCACTTATTAACCTTTTTTGTGTGAAGTAAAATCCAATTTTACAACTTCTTTGCCATGACGACATAACAGTAAACCCAATAATCCCAGTTTAACAATCAGTTCAAGTGCTTTTATAAAATTATAAGATTCATATTTCTGCCTTTAAACTCCCAAAAAATTGCCTGCATTCACTTCCATTATTATTATTATTATTTTTATTGATTTTGGTAATCAAAAATATGACACAAATGCTATCGGTTGAGCTTAACTCGCATTGAACTTGAATACTCCTTTAATGGTGTGAAATAGGGACGCCCTCTTATTTCCAAGCTTTCAAAGGATCAGCACTAATTAAGTATAAGAGATAGAAGGAAATCATTTGGAGAACTGAAATGCTGCTTTTACAATACTGTTGTTGCTTTTCCCTGAGTGTTGCTATCCATGGTCCTGAAGCCAGAGCTGCACAATCTCAGCAACAATAAGGCTGATGTCAGATCTGTACAATATGAACAAAAAGTTTGAAGCATCATGTGTCCAGATTGCAATGGTGACCGTGATTGCAGAATAAATACAGAGAAGTCAGTTTGACTGCAGGAACAAGACAAGAAGTCAAGATCATTTAGGTTTAGAATATTTAAACTAATTAAATGCTTTCTTTTTAAATTATACTAATCAGTGCATACTCTAACTAGAATGAGTGAGCAAAAGGTGAGTCATTTACAGATATCTGAGCGCTAAAAATGACAAACGTCAGCTATAACATGAGTCAGATTATTGCAGGACGAAGACTCTTTGTTTCATTCTAAATATAAATCTTTCACACCTACAGGTTTTGTCCTTCTGTTATTTGATTTCATAGTCATTGTTCTCTTTCTGGTCTAGGCATTCACTTCAAAGATTTCCATAAGCAACCATGTAGGAGTTTATCAATAATCAAAGTTTTCTCTTTCATTTTCTTCTGTGTGACACATCTCCTGCGCTATAAATAACACAAGGAGTCACTTTGCCAATCCTTGGGTCTCAACAACAGCATCCAGACTGTTATTTCAGGAGAAATGGAGGATTTGGACAGGCTTACAACATCTGCTGTCTCATGATAAGGGCAAAGGAGAGAAGCATCCTCATTGCAGTGGAACATCCTCATTGCAGAGCATTAGGGAAGCCCAGGACTGCCCTCAGGGACACGAGCTCCTAAATATCTCTGCCTGCTCTTGTGCAAACAGTTTCTTGTCTGTCTTTGTTGTAAAAGCGAAAGATAATTTGTCTGTAGTACATGTCTCCTGTATTATGGAACTCTTGTATTGAAATTATAGAACTGAATTAAGCAATATCACACCAGCAACAGTGCTGTTGTTCCTTACATTGGCACGGCTGTGTTTTTGGCTTTAGTCAATTATTGAATGACTCACTCTTAACATGAGAGACAATAATTTGTTGCCACTTACTGCAGTAAATATGCAATCTCAAAATATTGCCAGTGAACGAATCAGCGAATACAATAATAATAAAACATCCAAATCAAAAGGACCGGAACAGCTGTATAAATAAAAATATGTTGAGACACAATTGTGAATCAGAGATGGGAAATGTAATATTGTAATGTGGTGACCTTGTCAAAACATGTTTTGAAACCACTAACAGTGGTAACTAAGTAACCTCTTAAAGGGATAGTTCATCCAAAAATCTTTCATCATATACTCCTCATGCTATACTGTACAAGATGTGTATGACTTCCTTTCTTCTGCTGAACACAATACAAAGATTTTTTGAAGAATATCTCAGCTCTGTAGGTCCATACAATGTAAGTTAATGGTGACCAGAACTTTGAAGGTCCAAAAAGCACATAAACGCAGCATAAAAAAAATCCATATGATGCCAATGAATAAATCTATATCTTCAGAAGTGATATAAGTGTGGGTGAGAAACAGGTCAATATTTAAGTCATTGTTTACTATAAATCTCCACTTTCACTTTCAAATTCTTCTTTTGTTTTTGGTGATTCACATTCTTCATGCATATCGCCACCTACTGGGTGGGGAGGAGAATGTAAGGTGTTTCTCACCCACACCTATCATATCACTTCTGAAGACATTAATTTAACCACTGGAGTAGTTTGGATTACTTTTATGCTGCCTTTATGAGATTTTTGGACCTTCAAAGTTCTGGTCACCATTCATTTTGGACCTACAGAGCAAAATCTTTGTTTTCAGCAGAAGAAAGTAAGTCATACATCTGGGATGGCATGAGGGTGAGTAAATTATGAGAGCATTTTCATTTTTGGGTGAAATATCCCTTTAATTCAAACATGTTTTCATAGTAATTTGTCTAAATTATATATTGAAATATTTATCTATTTGCTTATGATTTTATTGCTGGTTCCATACACTGAACAATCATTGACCAAAACATGTGCTTCATATGGTAACATCTAATTTAACTGGTAACATCTCATTTAACTTTAATTTCCCTTAATCAACCTGTATATTCATTAGGTTTCA
The DNA here is from genome assembly GCA_032164185.1 of Moxostoma hubbsi. NCBI lineage: Eukaryota > Metazoa > Chordata > Actinopteri > Cypriniformes > Catostomidae > Moxostoma > Moxostoma hubbsi. The sequence goes on from JAVLUX010000038.1 coordinate 17,561,120, forward strand.
CCAACACAATTAATTTCAAGGGTTAGATAAGAAAGAAATAGCTCCTTAAAGTAACAATTGCAGGCATTCATTTTTCAGTGTAATTAATTCTGCCCTATAGCTCGTGTAATAACATAAAATTGATTAAGTTAAATTAGCACCTCTCAGTATTGATAAAACCAGAGTTTTGTGCTGGTGTCTCTCATTTAAGTAGAAGAAACAGCCTCTTTTGTGAATTGGAATTCTTTTGTGCTCCATCCATTTAGATGTTTTAGAAATGCTAACCATTGTCACAACCCCTTTCAAAAGAACATTACAGTTTGTCATTTAGCCCTAAACACATCTGAATAAACCTGTCAGGTGCAAACTGAAGTGCTGCATGAAAATAAATAAATAATCAAATAAAAGGCCAACTGCGTGCTTCAGTGATTCTCTAAACAAAGAGCATATGCAATCAGCATTCTTCATTCGTTAAGATTTAATGTCATGTTATTATTCATTTTCTATTGTGTAGCTGTTCTTTTTCCAGCCACAGCCACACATTTTGAATGCAACTGAAGTACCTTCTTTGCTTTTAGCAAAAAGGAACTATCTTTTTTTTTTAAATTAGTCTATTTAAGTGAGTGAAATTAGAATTATTTTAAGTTCCTAAGGTTTTCACATATTGTACTTTCTCTCTAATTAAATTGCCACTCTGCTGAAACTTAGAGAACGCCTATGCTCATTTCAAAAAGGTAAGAGTTAGCCATGTGTGTTGCACAGAAGATCAAAATTTGACACAAGTCTGAAAGGGGACCCAGTGCTAATTGTATCCACTTAGCCATTGGGACATTTAGCATTGCTGCAGATACAGTGGGCCAAAAAGCTTTTTGTAGACTTAAACCACACATAAAAATGTGTGAATGTCTTTATATCAAACCAGCTTGCATTTATAGTAAAGAAGTATACCACTTGCACTTTTCTAGCGGAAGATCTCTCAAGAAGTTTGTTGGGTTTCAAATGATAAATCAATGTTGTTCAAAATCAAGACAAAAAGTATGTGGACACTTTCTGATTGTCACCATTAAACCACTAAAATGACCTAGGGACCAGTTGGTTAAGGGACAGTTCATCATTTTTTTTTTAATTCTCTCATCATTTACTCACCCTCATGCCATCTAAGATGTGGATGACTTTCTTCTGCAGAACACAAACACAGATTTTTAGATGAATATCTCAGGTCTGTAGGTCCATACAATGCAAATAAATGGTGACCAGAACTCCAAAAAAGAAAATACAGTCATCATGAAAGTAATCCATAAGACTCCAGTGGGTTAATCAATATTTTCTGAAGCAATCCAGTTGGTTTTGATGAGAACAGACCAAAATATAATTTCTTTCTCACTGTACATCTTGTGATTACTATGGAGCCCCTTTTTCCTAAAATAGTTTTGTTTGCCCATGCAATTGTTTTGCATTTTGCGTTTTGCGTATGTATTAACCATAGTGAAACACAAGAAAACAAAAACTCTGCTCATACATTTTTTGGGTTATTATGGTTTTACAATAGAAATAACAGTTTAACTATGGCTTTACTACAGTAATATTGTAGACTGTATTAACCATAGTTTTTTTGGCGGAAATCATTTTTCTACAGTTATATTGTAGTAACCATGACTGTTGTAGACTAACCCTGTTTTGTTGTTGTTTTTTGGAGGATACTGTAATTGTATTTCACTGTAATCATTTAGTAACAATGGTTTTACTACAGATTAACCATGGTAATTATTGTGGATACTATGATCTTAGAACAAATACCATGCTACGAAAACTATTTCAGAAAAAAATCCCGCCCTGTCCTCTAAGGGGCTCCGTACATTGCAGTCTCTAAGCACAATCATGATTTCAAGCTTAATTACACTTCCTAGCGTTCAACACGTGCAGGGCACTATAAGGTGCTGTAGGAGGTGTAATCAAGCTTGAGATCATGATTGCCAAGAAGACTTCTGATGTCAAGATTTACAAAACTATTTCTGGAAAAAGGGGCTCCGTAGTAATGACAAGATGTGCAGTGAGAAAAGAGTTATATTTTGGTCTGTTCTCACCAAAACCAACTGGATTGCTTCAAAAGACATTGTTTAAACCACTGGAGTCTTGTGTATACTTTTATGATGACTTTATCTCCTTTTTGGAGCTTTTGGAGTTCTGGTCACATTCATTTGCATTGTGAGGACCTACAGTGTTGAGATATTCTTCTAAAAATCTAAGTTTGTGTTTAGCAGAAGAAAGAAAATCATATGCATCTGGGATGGCTTGAGGGTGAATAAATAATGAGAGCATTTTCATTTTTGGGTGAACTAATTGCATACAGTATATGGTTTGGAAAACTAAAGAAGTTAGTTCTGAGAGTCATTTGTTTGCAAATACCATTTGGTTTGATTATTGGGATCGAATGCAATGACATTCAGATACTTTTCAGTGTGACTTTAGTGTCCAAATACTTTACGGGGACACTGTATGTTGTATCTTATTAAAGCCATGCCTTGAATAAAACTCCTCAGTTATTTTGTATCACATATTTTTCAACATGATGGTCACTGAGGTGAAGCTGACCCTGATTGGACTGTTCTGGTTGTGGCAACAGCTAAGAACAGATAAAAGGCAAAATATATTGAACATTAGAACGGTGTCCCATTGTGGCCAAATTGAAAAAAAGAAGAAGAAAAAAGAAAACTCAATTAACTTCCATTTATTTTGCTTGTGTGCATGATTAATTACATAATAAATCACCATGCTGGTTTTGTTTCAAATAGTAATTACATGGCTAATGTAGAAATAAATTTTTTGCATATGCACATTTGTTGTGCTAGGATTGTTATAGTAATGCACAAGAGGAATAAGGTGTCTAGTTGAAAAGTTAATCCCCATTTTATCTGATTTTCTTTGTTCAGGCCCACCAGTTTTATTAAATTCAGCGATATTGGACACAATTCAACCTTATCTGGACAAACAGGGTATATTTTGGATTGGATTATACAATCATTTGTGTCCATTTGATTGGCTGTGCATTGACCTGAAACAACGGAAAACAAACAAGCAATTTGGCTCAGACAAGACAACAGCAATCAAAGCCATTTAGTTGTCTCTTCTAGAGATCTACAATGGATTTCTTTATATAAAGTGAACTGTCAAATCTGGGAGAGAGACAAGGACACAATGTTGCTCATCAGGAATCCCAGCTACAGAGCCAGTCATTTCCTACTGCCTATTTGTCTTTGCGAGAAATCCATGCACAAATGAGCATGTGTGATTTATTTGATTCCAGCATGATATATCAACCATCTAATGTCTGCTTGTGTGAATCTGACAGTTCCCTGCAATATGTAAGTTCCATTTCAAATATAATCAGAGATATCTAAATATACATGTAGCCATGGCAGCACAAGCCTATATTACATACAGTTGGAGAATGCAGCCTATTCTATTTCATTTCTACAGTATATGTTGTTCCCCGTCTGTCGCTCACTTCGACTTTGTTTCGCAGTTTGCCCCTGGGTGCTTCGAGTGCTTAAAAGAGTGATTTTCTCTAAAATAGTTTTTCCCTCTATAAGAGCAATACAAAACAGCGTTGAATGTCCTTTTCAGGACGCGTCTTTTTAAAGATGCCTTTCCGCCCCTGTGTAGTTCCTGGATGCGGTAGAATGCTCTCTGCTTCAGACAGCCACAGGCGCTGTCTCGTGTGTTTGGGCTGCGATCACACCGAGGCAGCGTTTGTGGGTGCTTCATGTTTTCACGGCGAGAACATGACCATGGCAACGTTGCGGTCGTGGCATTCTTTCAACCGAAAAAATGCCACTCCAGCTGCCCCCTGCATAGTTCCTTCTTCCCACGGGATTGAGGATGATGCGGCTGGTGATGGAGGTGTTTTGGGGATGCAGCGGGCGCGGCTTCGCTGGGTACATCTCTGTGAACCGCCCGCCCCCCAGCACGCTCATTGACTTCCGTCTGGGCTCGAGGCAACAGCGGCTCCCCTCACAGCCAGCCTGCCTATCCTCTGGAGCCCCTTGAGCTGGATGAGCTCGCCACTGCATCGGAGAGCAGTCCGAATGACTCGTCTGGGCTGCCGCCTTCAGGCCAGCACGCCCAGGCTGACGCCCAGATGTCCGACATGCTTGCCCGGGCCGCCGCCAGCGTGGGCTTGGACTGGAACCCTCCGTCCTCCCCACAGCCGTTGCAGCTGGCTGATTGGTGCCTGAGAACACCGCCACCTGGCAGAGTCACCCAGTGCTCCACTCCAAGGCCTGTAGGATGACGTCGACACTGGCCTCTAAAGCCTACAGTACCACCTAGTGTTAATTTTGTCACCTATTTTTAATTTAGTCTTCGTCTTAGTCTTATGCCAAATGTCCTTGTTAGTTTTAGTCATATTTAGTCATTCACATATCTTTTTTTGTTAGTCAAGTTTTAGTCGACTAAAAGTCTCGTCATTTTAGTCTAGTTTTAGTCAAAAGAGAATTTAAGGTATCTTAGTCAAGTTTTAGTCAACTAAAAGTCTCGTCATTTTAGTCTAGTTTTAGTCAAAAGAAAACTCAATATATCTTAGTCAAGTTTCAAAACATTTTAGTCTTTTTTTAAATAAATTATTTCTGAGATTAATTCTGAGATAACCATTTCAGTCAAATAATGTTTCACACATCTCAAATATTGGTTAAATGTCATAATTACCTGACAAAATACACTTGTTGAATGATTTGTTGAATTCACTTTGTTAAACGTGTCTGGTTTTCTGATTTAAGAGACACATTCACAAATGATGAACTTGTTCTGAAGAGTATTTTATTAAGCAAATAAGTTACATAAAATATATATAACCTGCATAATGTATGTGCCACAACACCATAGCTAACTGGTTAATTTACAGCGTAGATGCCTAAAATCAGCATTAGCTTATGAGACGTATATTTAAGTTAACTTCCCTGAATGTGTGGGTGGTTAGCCTTTAGATGTCGCTTAAGGTTGGTGGTGTTTTCCCCCGATATTTGTTGTCCGCAGTGCTTCCCGTTAGTTATAATGACACATTCGGACTTTTTGTCAATATCATTGTACCTAAAATGCGACCAAATATCGAGCCTCTTCCTTCTACCTAGCATGTAGTCGGCGCTCGTCGCGTGTTCGCCACTGTCTATGATTGTTGTGTTCTTGCTCCATGTAGTTTCGTGTTGCAGCCACAGGAGTATGAGACCTGTAACCGTTACTTGAGCAACAGCGCGAACTCATTCGGAATATTTTGAAGGCGTAACAGCTGAATATTCTATCTCATGATGAAAAAGTAGAGACGATTGTATACGAAAATGAAGAGAGATTTTATCTTAGTTTTTATTTTATGCAAAACATTTTAGTCTCGTCTTTTTTCGTCAACAATAATGCATGTTAATTTAGTCTTAGTCAGCGTTTTTGGACATTGGTGCAGTCTCGTTATCGTCTCGTCTTAGTCATGGAAAAAAAGGTCGTTGACGAACATATTTAGTCTCGTCTCGTCTGACGAAATTAACACTAGTGCCACCGGACAGGCCGCTACTTCCCTGCATGCCAATGCCCTCCTGAAAATCCACCAGGACAAGGCACTCAAAGATCTGCACGAGGATAGTCCTGAACCTGACATGCTGCAGGAACTGCACTCAGCGACAGCGCAATCACTCGGGCAGGCGATGGCCACACTCATGGTTCAGGAATATCATTTGTGGCTGAACTTGGTCGAGATGCACGAGATGCGCTTCATCGACGCCCCTGTCTCCCAGTTCGGCCTCTTCGGCGACACCATCGAGGACTTCGCCCAACAGTTCTCCGCGGTGAAAAAGCAGACGGAGGCCATATCACACATCCTGCCCCGCCGCAAACCTGTCGCCACGGGCCATGCCCCGTCTGCTAGCCGAGGGCGTCCTCCTGTGGTTTCTAAATGTGCAGCTCCGCTTCAACCCAGGCTCAGCTCTCAGCCCCTGCATCAAGCACCCCGCAGGAAGCGCACGCCCCCCGTCTCATGGACCCTCTCGAGGACCCGGAATGCTCCCAAGCGGTCCTGAGATGCCCGACCCAGAGACCAAGATGTTCGCTCCGGAGCGGGTAAGACCACTCCGTTCCCCGGTGGAGGGCTGGGAGGAGAATTCTTTGTTGAGTTTATTTAATTTACCGCACCGTCTCCGGGCTGCGGTACCCACATTCTCAATAACAGAGCTATTTGCTTTGTCTCTGGGTCACTTGGCCCGCTAATGCCATTCTCACGGCACTCTGCCGCCACACCTCAACAGTCCCGACATGCTGGACGCGGACCCTTCAGCCCCACGACTGTTCCCCGGCCGGCCGGTTCTGATGAGTCTATAGTACGGCTCCACCGAACCTCCTCCTCAGTCACTAACCCGCCCCCTGCCTGGTGTGCGGAGCAAGGTATTTGCTTCGAGTCTTTTCTCAGCACCAGAGCCTCGGGACACACTTTTGCCTCCCGACGCTGTATTACCTTTTCCGCCCCGCTGCTCCACCCTGCCGGGTACGTCAAAAATAATCGCCCCGTTAGTGCCCCTAGCACGGAGCTTGGTCACACTGGCTGGCCAGGACTATCCGACTCGGTTACGAAATTCAGTTTGCCACTGTAGTAAGTTTTCCACATCTCAATATTGCGTTCAATGGCCAGGCGTATCAGTACAAGGTCCTCCCCTTTGGCATGTCCCTGTCCCCTTGCGTCTTTACGAAGGTCGCAGAGGCATCCCTTGCCCTGCTCCGAGAAGCCGGCATCCGCATACTCAACTACCTCGATGACTGACTCATCCTGGCCCACTCCCGAGAGTTACTATGCATCCACAGTGACCAGGTGCTCAGGAACCTCTCAGGAGTTAGTCTCAATGTCAGCATGCCTCACCAACAAGTGCACGCAGTCAGTGCTGGAGTGCCTCGCCACCTTCAGGCCAGGCACTGCGGTCCCCTTAAAACTTTTCCAGAGGCTCCTGGGGCATATGGCGTCCTCCGCGGTGGTCACGCCACTGGGGTTGATGCATATGAGACTGCTTCAGCACTGGCTCCAGACTCGAGTCCCGAGACGAGCATGGCGCCGGGGCACGCACAGTGTGATGATCACCCCCACCTGCTGCCAAACATGCAAACCCTGGACAGACCTCTGCTTTCTGCAGGCAGGAGTCCCCTTGCAGCTGGTGTCCCGATGCGTCTTGGTCACAACCGGCGCCTCCAATCTGGGTTGGGGCGCTGTGTGTAACGAGCACGCAGCTGCGGGCCATTGGAAGGGGCCCCGCTGCGCTGGTACATCAACTGCTTAGAGTTGTTGGCTGTATTCTTTGCCCTGCAGAGGTTTCTCCCGCTAGTTCAGGGCAAACACGTCTTGATCAGATCAGACAGCACCACGGCGGTGGCATACATAAATCGCCAAGGCGGCGTACGCTCCCGCCCGTTGTCTCCTCCTTTGGAGCCAGAAGCGACTCAAGTCGCTGCGCGCCACTCAAGTCGCTGTGCGCCGCTCACATCCCCGGCAACCTCAGTGTGGTTAGTACGTGTTACGGACGCGCTACTTTACGCCCTAAAGTGGCGCTTTTCCCTGGAGATCTAACTCACTCTGCTCCCTGGTTGATTCCTCCCTAGCCCTCTTGCCCTGCTGATCTCAAATCTACCCTGTATTGGAATAGGTGCTCCGCAGGTCTGGGCTCCTATGTGGACTTCCCCCTTTGAGTATTTACCGCGGTTAGACCCCCTTACAAATGGGTCCGCGTCTCCCTTGGGCAGTTCCCGCTGCCTCCCGGTCGCCGTGTCTGTAGCAACTCCTCCCTCCGAAGAGGCGGGATCTACCACCACGTCCATTTCCCACATGTGACCTAAAAGCCCATGTGGTATGTAAGGGCCCCAGCCCAGAGAAACATAGAGAGAAAAGAGGAAACCGTTCCCAGGTTGGGAAGCGTCGCCTTGTTCCCCTGTCTAAGGTAACTATAAGGATTCCAACGACCTTGTGGGGCTTGGGGAAGGGTACGTGCAGTCTGATACAGCTGGTCATTTTGGCACGTCAAGTACCTGCCCGCTCCTGTGTCAGCAGTAGTGTTAATTTTGTCACCTATTTTTAATTTAGTCTTAGTCTTAGTCTTGTGCCAAATGTCCTTGTTAGTTTTAGTCATATTTAGTCATTCACATATCTTTTTTTGTTAGTCAAGTTTTAGTCGACTAAAAGTCTCGTCATTTTAGTCTAGTTTTAGTCAAAAGAGAATTTAAGGTATCTTAGTCAAGTTTTAGTCAACTAAAAGTCTCGTCATTTTAGTCTAGTTTTAGTCAAAAGAAAACTCTTATATCTTAGTCAAGTTTCAAAACATTTTAGTCTTTTTTTAAATAAATTATTTCTGAGATTAATTCTGAGATAACCATTTCAGTCAAATAATGTTTCACACATCTCAAATATTGGTTAAATGTCATAATTACCTGACAAAATACACTTGTTGAATGATTTGTTGAATTCACTTTGTTAAACGTGTCTGGTTTTCTGATTTAAGAGACACATTCACAAATGATGAACTTGTTCTGAAGAGTATTTTATTAAGCAAATAAGTTACATAAAATATATATAACCTGCATAATGTATGTGCCACAACACCATAGCTAACTGGTTAATTTACAGCGTAGATGCCTAAAATCAGCATTAGCTTATGAGACGTTAATTTAAGTTAACTTCCCTGAATGTGTGGGTGGTTAGCCTTTAGATGTCGCTTAAGGTTGGTGGTGTTTTTCCCCGATATTTGTTGTCCGCAGTGCTTCACGTCAGTTATAATGACACATTCTGACTTTTTGTCAATATCATTGTACCTAAAATGCGACCAAATATCGAGCCTCTTCCTTCTACCTAGCATGTCGTCGGCGCTCGTCGCGTGTTCGCCACTGTCTATGATTGTTGTGTTCTTGCTCCATGTAGTTTCGTGTTGCAGCCACAGGAGTATGAGACCTGTAACCGTTACTGAGCAACAGCGCGAACTCATTCGGAATATTTTGAAGGCGTAACAGCTGAATATTCTATCTCATGATGAAAAAGTAGAGACGATTGTATACGAAAATGAAGAGAGATTTTATCTTAGTTTTTATTTTATGCAAAACATTTTAGTCTCGTCTTTTTTCGTCAACAATAATGCATGTTAATTTAGTCTTAGTCAGCGTTTTTGGACATTGGTGCAGTCTCGTCATCGTCTCGTCTTAGTCATGGAAAAAAAGGTCGTTGACGAACATATTTAGTCTCGTCTCGTCTGACGAAATTAACACTGGTCAGCAGTACACGTACACGGCTCAGCGCATGGCGTGATTTAAATTGGACCTCTAGTATCGCTTCTTCAACACTACGTTGAAGTAAGCGACAGACAGGGAACGTCTAGGTTACGGATGTAACCTCCGTTCCCTTAGGGAGGGAACGAGACGCTGTGTCCTCATTGCCACGTCGCTGAGCCGAACCACTGTTGTGGCCGGACCATTTCCGGCTCCTCAGAAAAATCCTGAATGAACAGATGTATTTCCCCGCCTTTATACCTGTATGTCTGGGGGCGGGACATGCAAATTCTGTCTGCCAACTTCTCGTTGGCCTTTTTTCATAGATCAGAGGTATATTCGGCACTCAAGAGAGACCCCGAGTGTCGCTTCTTCGACACAATGTCTCGTTCCCTCCATCAGGGAATGGAGGTTACATCCGTAACCTAGACATTTTCTTTTTCTTTGTTGTCAAGGCATTTACAATTGCATTGGCACTAGAAATTTACTTTGGAAACTGAACAAACTTGTTGCAAATGTTGATTGGCTCCATTGGTTTTATATCTGGAAAAACTGCAATTTAAAATAGTTTCACATTTTGCCTTAGCGTGTCCTATCACTATGCAAACCTAATAATGGTAAGCAGCCAAGAATGACAAATAAATGTCTGAACAACTGTAAGATGACATGCCGTGAGTCATTATAATTAAAATTCAATTCAGTGATCACAAGACCAAAACAATACCACAGAGGCCCTATTTTAGTCATTATAAGAAATGACAGTCAATATCTAAACAGCATAAGCATTGATAGAATAATTTCCATCCTGTATGTTTGTAGAAGAGATAGACTTTGCTTTGGAGCTTTGGGAAAGTGTAATCTATACAGGCCTACTACAAGTCCATGCCTTTAATGCCACATGCACGGTGCTTTCTTCACAGATTGATGGTAGCTAGGGTTGGTGGTTATACTAAAGGCACTAAAATGTGTTGATCTTGACATTTTTGACAGGAAACTGGGAATTTTCTCTCCAAAATACCATTCCAAACCCAAGCTCATAATAACATGACCTTTTGAGCTGATTAATATTTTGACAACAGTTATTGCTTCATGCAGTGCACTGATGTCACTGTTTAATGGTTTGAATAAACATTTGTGAGCCAAAGTCTGGAGAGTACATAACGTTCAGAGAATTTCACAGGTACTGCGACACCTTATTACAGTTTATGAATGTCCATATGTACATTTTCTTTTTAATTATGGAGCCTTTTCTTCATTTCATTAGCAGAGTCATGGTGGTGATATTTTTTTTCAGTTTGCATTATATAGCACTATGTTTAGCTTTCATGATGGGGTTGTGATGATAAGGAGTCAGAGGCCTGAACCGCAATCACAGATTTGCTAATAAGCGCCTTGAGCTTAATTTAGTGCGTGCGCAGCAGAGACTCGCTTTGAATAGCATCAAGGAGGAACAGCTGGCTCTACTGCAAAATGAGGAACATTTAAATGATCAATAAACTCACAATTATTACATTAAGGTGGAATAATTGACTCTCTAACTGTTCTTGTGCTCATTATAAAGTTAAATGAGCAACTTTGACATTTTGTTCCAATGAGTTTGGTTGCAGATGAAGTTATGAAAAATGTGATTGGTTCAATGGCTAACAAAGTTATAATAAAGCTAACATAATAATTAATTTGATTATGAATTTATGAAATAAAAAGATTTAAACTAGTTTGTAGCAACAGGCATATGAGACAAAGGCTGTTTCCTGTTCATATACCCATCAGGGAATTTTGCCATACTAGATGGTGAATGTTATTTTAAATTTCTAAAGTATATATAAAAAAAAATCATCCATGGTGCCTGGCTAAAATCTCTAGATGGCGCCGAGTATGGCTGCTGCGTCGCGAGCTCCGTCAAAACACTGCAGTTTATTGTTTGTTTTGTTTACAGTTCTGTTTTTTTTTGTCTTGGATGTTGTCTGCCTTATTGTGTACGACAGACAAACGCTTTTGGACATTGGTTCGGCAATCACACACCGAAAACCGGACTTCACATTCCTCAATGCCGACCCGCGGTTTACAAAGACGCCAGCGGAGCCCTTTGTTTGGGCTGCCCGGCCGCGGAAACGCAGAAGGAAAAGAGGAAAAAGAGCCGGCATTCTCATCAGATTAAGACGTCGCGCAAATCGCCCCCCGCTACCCAGTATACTACTGGCAAATGTTCAGTCTTTGGACAACAAGCTCTGCGAGCTGAGAGTGCGGCTCTCCTTCCAACGAGAGACGAGAGAATGCTGTGTTATCTGTCTTACGGAAACCTGGATGTCCGCGGAGATTCCAGACTCGGCCATCGAACCCACGGGTTTCTCCGTGCACGGAGCGGACAGAGCGAAAGACCGCTCAGGTAAAAGCAGAGGTGGAGGTGTATGTTTTATGATCAACAAATCATGGTGTGATCAGAGGAATGTACATTTTATCAGGTCTTTCTGCTCTCCTGATCTGGAATTTCTCATGCTTCTGTGTCGACCATTCTGGCTACCGAGGGAATTCACAGCGGTCATTATCACAGCTGTGTACATCCCCCCACAAGCCAACACAGACCGGGCACTTAGGGAACTGTATGGCAGTATAAGTGAGCAGGAAACCACGCACCCTGAGGCTGCGTTCATTGTTGCCGGGGACTTCAACAAAGCCAACTTCAAAGCAATAGCACCAAAATACCACCAACACATCAGCTTCAACACACGAGGGGACCGGGTTTTGGATCATTGCTATTCTCCTTTCCGGGATGGCTACAAATCCCTCCCCCGCCCACCATTTGGCAAATCCGACCACTCTTCCGTTCTGCTTCTGCCCGCTTACAGGCAGAAACTGAAACGGGAAGCACCCACCCTCAGAATGATCCAGTGCTGGTCGGACCAATCAGAATCTGCGCTACAGGACTGTTTTGATCACGCGGACTGGGAGATGTTCCGGTCTGCCTCCGATGACGACATCGAGGTTTACGCTGATAGCGTAACGTGTTTCATCAGGAAGTGCGTAGAGGACGTTGTTCCGACAAAAACTATATGGATCTACCCCAACCAGAAACCATGGGTTAACGGCGATGTTCGCGCGGCACTTACTGCGCGGACCACCGCTTTTAATTCCGGGAACGCGGAGGAGCGTAAACAAGCCAGTTATGCCCTCCATAACTCCATCAGTACAGCCAAACGCCAGTACAGGCACAAAATTGAAGGACAGTTCAACACCACTGACTCCAGAAGTATGTGGCAGGGAATTAACACCATCACGGACTATAAACAGAATAAAAACTCTGCCATGAACACCGTTGCCTCTCTCCCGGAAGAGCTTAATACTTTTTATGCTCGTTTCGAGGACAACAACAACACCGCCCTCGCGGAGAGAGCACTCGCAGCCGATACTACAGTTGATGGTTCACTCTCCGTCTCTGTTGCGGATGTAACCCGATCCTTTCGACGGGTGAACATTCGCAAAGCCGCGGGTCCAGACGGCATTCCGGGCCGCGTCATCAGAGCATGCGCGAACCAACTGGCTGGTGTTTTTACGGACATTTTCAACCTGTCCCTCTCCCTGTCTGTAGTCCCCACATGCTTCAAAACATCAACCATTGTGCCTGTACCGAAGCAATCAAAAATCACTTGCTTAAATGACTGGCGTCCTGTTGCCCTCACCCCCATCATCAGCAAATGCTTCGAGAGGTTGATCAGAGATTACATCTGCTCTGTTCTGCCCACCTCTTTGGACCTATTGCAGTTTGCCTACCGTAAAAACCGCTCCACTGATGATGCCATTGCATCTACAATACACACTGCTCTCTCCCATCTGGAAAAAAGGAACACGTATGTGAGAATGCTGTTTGTAGACTACAGCTCAGCATTTAACACCATAATGCCCTCCAAGCTTGATGTGAAACTCCGGGCTCTGGGCTTAAACAGCTCGCTGTGCAGCTGGATCCTGGATTTCCTGTCAGGCAGACGTCAGGTGGTTAGAATGGGCAGCAACATCTCCTCATCACTGACCCTCAACACTGGAGCCCAGCAGGGCTGTGTTCTCAGCCCACTCCTGTATTCCCTTTACACACATGACTGTGTGGCGACACATAGCTCCAATGCCATCATTAAGTTTGCTGACGATACGACGGTTGTAGGTCTGATCACTGACAATGATGAAACAGCCTACAGAGAGGAGGTGCACACTCTGACGCGCTGGTGTCAGGAGCACAACCTCTCCCTCAACGTCAGTAAAACCAAGGAGCTTGTGGTGGACTTCAGGAAGAAAGACAGAGAACACAGCCCCATCACCATTAATGGAGCACCGGTGGAGAGAGTCAGCAGCTTCAAGTTCCTCGGTGTCCACATTACTGAGGAACTCACATGGTCCGTCCACACTGAGGCCGTTGTGAAGAAGGCTCACCAGCGCCTCTTCTTCCTGAGATGGCTGAGGAAGTTTGGAATGAACCACCACATCCTCACACGGTTCTACACCAGCACTGTAGAGAGCATCCTGACTGGCTGCATCACCGCCTGGTCCGGCAATAGCACCGCCCACAACCGCAAAGACCTGCAAAGGGTGGTGCGAACGGCCAGAAACATCATCGGAGGTGAGCTTCCCTCCCTCCAGGATATATATAACAGACGGTGTGTGAAAAAAGCTCGGAGGATTATCAAAGACTCCAGCCACCCGAGTTATGGGCTGCTCTCACTGCTTCCATCAGGCAGGCGGTATCGCAGCATCAGGACCCGCACCACCCGACTACATGACAGCTTCTTCCCACAAGCAATAAGACTTTTGAACACATGATCTCTCACGATCTACAATCAGCACTGCACTTTATTAATCCTCATTCTGTCAATATATTCTCGCTCCCAATTCAGTTAGTGTATATATATACTGTATTTATACCCTTATCTAGTGTATGTGTATTCTACATTGTGTGTATTGTGTACATTTGATATGTAAATTGTTGTGTAGGTATGTGTACATTTGTTATGTAAATTGTGTTGTGTAAATATGTTGTTATTGTAAAGCGGTTTATGTCTCGTCACTGTCATTACTGCAATGTTGCTCGGAACTGCACAGAAGAATTTCACCTGCTGTTGCACTCGTGTACACAGTAGTGTGACAATAAAGTGATTTGATTTGATTTGATTGATTTGATTTGATTTGATTTGATTTGATTTGGCTATCTCAGTGAGTATTGACTCTGACTACCACACCTGGAGTTGTGAGTTTGAATCCAGGGTGTGCTGAGTGACACCAGCCAGGTCTCCTAAGCAACCAAATTGACCCAGTTGCTGCGGAGGGTAGAGTCACATGGGGTAACCTCATCATGGTCGTGATTAGTGGTTCTCGCGCTCAATGGGGTGCGAGGTAAGTTGTGTGTGGATTGTGGAGAGTAACATGAGCCTCCACATGCTGTGAGTCTCAACGGTGTCATGCACAGTGAGTCACATGATAAAATGTGCGGATTGACTGTCTCAGAAGTGGAAGCAACTGAGACTTGTCCTCTGCCACTTGGATTGAGGCAAGTAACCCTGACACCACGAGGACCTACTAAGTAGTGAGAATTAGGCATTCCAAATTGGGAGAAAAGTGGATAAAAAAAAAGCCAGTGTTGGGTGTAATTACTGTAATCTATTTACTTTTTAGTCAAAAAAGTATTGTAATGCATTGCATTTTAAATTGTAATCAGATTAAATTACTATTTATTAATTATTAATTAATTATTAATTATTTTTAAGTAAATTATAGGGTTATACTTATTTCTAATATATTATTTATGTAGAATATATTTATGTATAATTATAATTATTATTATAGAGTCATTGTGAAGGAGAAATGTGAGGTGCTGAGTGTATAACTTGTGAGTAACAGTAAACAAGATATATAGACATTATTTTGAATTTGTTGAGGAGAAAAGTGTTTTAGAAAGTAAATTAAAAGGAAAGTAATTAGTAATGTGATTCATTATTAAATGAATCTGATTAAAATTTTAGAGAAATAATTAGTCATTTGTAGTGGATTAGTAGTAACACACCCAATAATATCCACAACATTTCACATTTGTATTATATGCTATTTAATATTTAATATATTGTTATTCAGCTAAATATACTGTATAGAGTAAAACATGAAATTCATGAAACATTAAAAATTGGAAAGGTTAACATTGATGTTTTTTTGTTTTTGGCACCATTCTGAGTAAACTCTAGACCAGGGGTATACATTTAGAGTTCCCAGAGGTCCGGTCTCGATTTCCTTCCCAGCAAAGGTCCAGACAATAATTGACATGGTGTTAGTAGTCAGTATAGCTATGGAATGGCATAAGGAGTCCTCATTTTTTGAAATAGCCAGCCTAATTTTACATTTCCAAGTTGGCATTAATAGTACTTTGTAAAAGAACAAGAAGAAAAAACCCATCAAAGTCAAAACAGTCTCTTTAAAACTGGGCAAGGATTAGGACAATGGGGCAGAAACAGTGTCAAAGTAGTGGGGTTTGGGGGATCTTCTAAACAAAAGATTCAAATAGTTCAGCAATTGAGAGAACTTTGTTAGAAATATTAAAATATAAAATCAACTGTTCATTTTGAAGCTGAATGACAACAGTCCAGTATTTGTGTTTGAATATTTTTAGATACTCATGTGGTATAGGAGGCCTTATGACTATTAAGGAAATATGCTGTTTGGAGGTTTAGGGGTATCCCCTGAGAGAACATTTTGAAAAGTCTGAATGGACCATTTTTATATTTTCCTTAAAGGTGCAATATGTGACCATTTTCATGTAATATTCATCTTTTTTGCCAATGTGTGAACGGCGTGTAACGCAACTTAAAAAGGTTGCCTATTAAAGCCTGTAGACTGATTTTCATGCGAAGGCAGGGCTGGACTGGTAATCTGGCATACCGGACATTTTCCCGGTGGGCCGACGCACTTTGGGGCCGGTCAGGGGCGGACTGGCCATCGGGAGAACCGAGCGGGCCGCTCGGTGGGTTGGCTACGAAACAGGCAGAATAGGCCGCGATAAGCTAAAATGAGCCGCCGCGTTATACAGAACGGACCACAAAACGGCACCGCGTTATGAAGAAAAGGCCCACGAGGCATTCTTCTTATTAGACAGGTGAGCTTACATAACTGTAAAGCATGTGAAATATGGTGCCATGAGAATTGATCTGTGTAATTTTAGCAAAATTGATCTTGCCTGCTAACACTGACGAACTGACCTTGCTTCGTAACTGTCAAATAATTTAAACGATCTTCTCTTTATACAAGTGGTGAGCCGTGCATTTAAAGTCTAGGCCTTCAGTGTGATTCATGCCTATAAGAGTTTCACAATGAAAAAGAACAAATAAATCAATCTGATTGGCTGATGAATCTGACAATCTGACTTTAGTTGCCCATTCATTTGCACTGTTGAGGGATTCTGTGGAAATTCTGAAGGCCTGATGGGGTGGAGCTCAGACTCACACGCTGCTTTGGGCATGCGATTTGTGAAACTATTGTCACACTTTGCTCGTAAGCATCAAGGAATAAATTCTGACTGGATCAAATTAAAAATTTTCTCTGTTTGTAGATCAATTAAGAGTGGAAAGCGATTAAATATACATAGGCAAAAAGGTGATTGAGAATGAAAGGATGAAAAATATTGATTTATTTGGCATGTTAGGCCAGCAGAGAAGGCTTTGCTGGCCCTAAGAATTCAACACTGCTTTATACTAAAAGTCATATATGCTGATTCAGAGTAACTGTCATAATCAGTGTTAATCTATAATTATTCAGCAAAGTAAACTACAACAATACATGAAATGAATGCTAGACAATGTTCAAGATAATGCAAAAAGACCCATTCATTAGTGTAATGTAACTTGTTTATACAGAAAATATATACATTCTATTATTATAAAGCAATAGTGCATCAATATATCAAATTAACAATTGTGATGGAATCACATCAATACTGAATTGTGTCAACATATTTATAATGTACAGTCTATTTTATAAACAGATACTGTCATCATCCACCAAATTTAGCTAACAGCTATTGATAACCTGGCTAGCTAGCTAACGCCGACACAGGCTAGAAAATAAATGCAGTCAATGTGTCATACAAAAGTTATTACTTCAAACTACAGTCTTGCATTGTCAGACCAATATCCACACTTTGTTTTAGCCCTGTTCCAGCACTGGAGAGTCAAAAATAATATACAGTCTCAAAATTTTTAGTAAAACGATCATAACTGTGTAATTTGAATTATGGTACCTCTTCTATCAGCATGATGTCGGTGAATCATGTTCAGTCTCTTTGTACATTACATCATTGTTTTGGTCAAAACTTGTGTCCTTATGGAGTGTGTGCTCGATCACGAGCAACAGGTAGCTGGCTGCAGTTCACTTAATGGCCACAGGTGTCATTAATATCAAGGGTTTCTGAATCTTACATACTGCACCTTTAAAATAAAAATCTACCAACCACTAACAATGTACAGCACAATAGTGAGGCTTACAAATGCTGTTTGCTAAAGTTAAGTGGTCCTATAAATGGTCAAATAATGGAAATGTTCTCACATTTTTGGTTGTTTTTCCTTGCCATTTATGCAAGAGATGATCTTTGAGTTACTTTTACAAAAATAATCTGTTTGTGAAAGGCTTGAAACATGCTGATTAATGAAGCTATTTTTAGACGAAAAAACGTAATAGTTTAAAGGCGCTCTGCAAGCACATTGTCCTGTCACAAACCTGGTTTAGTTGAACAGTCGGATAAATTTCAGACACATTAAGTTGAATTCACTCCACTTCATTCTCATTTTCTGCAGTGTGTTTTTGGAAAGATGGCACTATCTATAATGCTGCTCACTGTATTTCTCTGCTATGGTCTACTGTCCTTAAAATATTCACTTCTGCAGCTCTGCGCACAGCACGCGAAAGGGTATAAATTAATGGTATAAATGAATAATAAAAAAAGAAAATACAGCACTGAAAGATCAGTGCTATCTGTGCCTGAGCACTTACACTGTACACAGCTCCATTGTGTTGTTGCACTGATCACTTGAAGTATAGAAATTGTGAGATGGGGCAGCAAATGTCAAAATGTCTTGCTGTCCGGATGGAACCAAGCTGAGCTCCGGACCTGGACCGCTGTCCACTAATTGGTGACCGCTGCTCTAGAGACAGTAATGGAAAATCCCAGGAGATCAGCAGTTACAGAAATACTCAAACCAACCTGTCTGGCACCAACAATCATGTGTTATGCCCGGCTCTAATGCTGTAACAAAAGGGAGACCAAACACTCAAAACTACCAAAATATATATATTTTTTTACATAAATATACAAATCATGAAAAGTATTGCAAGTCCATATAAACGTTAGTTAGTTGTGTTTGCAAGTGCATGATGCAGATGTAGTGCTGCATGTATGAATGGGTTCAACAAAACAAGAAAGAACCCTAAGCTAGAACAAAGCTCTCGGATCGATTCCACGACACAGCTCCATGACCGCAAGGACACCATCGCCAACAAAGAACTAGCCCATCACTTGTGAACACTTCTGAGGATATTTAAAGCTCCCACTCACAAGCGTCAAGTGTGTCAGCCATGCCCCCCACAGCCAGAATTACCTGAAACAACAACACATATACAAACACACACACACACACACACACACACACACACACACACACACACACACACACACAAGCAAGGCTGGGATGTCACAATGCCATGGTCAAAATCAATGAGATCACATTTTTTCCCCATTCTGATATGAACATTATCTGAAGCTTCTGACCCATATCTACATAATTTTATGCACTGCACTGCTGTCACATGATTGGCTGATTAGATAGTCGAATTAATAAGAAGTTATACAGGTGTTCCTAATTAAGTGCTTGGTGAGTGTATACCCCATTATTAGCATAAATAAAAAAAAAACTGGTAATTGTTTTTTATATTTTGAATACACCACCCCCTTTGTCACTTTCCAGGCTTCCCCTAGTAACCCTTTAATGAAGCGTATCCAGCTGGAGACATGTACTAAGCTTTGCGTCATCTGTTGTTACCTTTCTCTACGGAACATCCTCTCTTTTCTCTGCCTTTGTTCTTCCACTGCCCACAATGTGTGTGACACTGGCGCCTGCCCCATTAACAGATGTCATACAGACAAAGACACATAGACCCTCACTGTGAGCTCATTCTAACGGAGTACAAATTGGACAGTACTGTCCTTTTTAAACAGTGCTGCTACCAGAACAGGAAAAAAGAATGAAATACATTTCTCATGTCTTTTGGTGTTAATGAACATCTGAGCATATGGGGGCCCTAAATTAAATCCTACTTGGAAGAGGATCCTACTCGAACCAGATGGAAATCTGATGAAGGTTGTGTGACCGAAACCTCACTAATACATACATTTTGTATCTTATTTTGATAGCTATGGTAGTACGTGGGATTTTTTCCTTCTGTCTTTATAATAACTGTGGTCTTCTGCACCTACCTATAACTTCAGATGTGTGAGGTCCATTGATTCATTGAGTATATTTAAAATAAAATAATACAAAACGACCTTGCTTTGCGGTCCCCAAGGGGCTGCTTATACCACTTATAACTAAAATCTGCCCTGTCTAGCGGCGAATTGATACAATACCAAATTGCTTGTTTTGCAAAAGTAAACACAACATTCTTATTATCAGAATTGTTACTATTTCATGTCATTGGACTTTTATTCTTTGCCGTATGGTGTAATATACACTCACCTAAAGGATTATTAGGAACACCATACTAATACTGTGTTTGACCCCCTTTCGCCTTCAGAACTGCCTTAATTCTACGTGGCATTGATTCAACAAGGTGCTGAAAGCATTCTTTAGAAATGTTGGCCCATATTGATAGGATAGCATCTTGCAGTTGATGGAGATTTGTGGGATGCACATCCAGGGCACGAAGCTCCCGTTCCACCACATCCCAAAGATGCTCTATTGGGTTGAGATCTGGTGACTGTGGGGGACATTTTAGTACAGTGAACTCATTGTCATGTTCAAGAAACCAATTTGAAATGATTCGAGCTTTGTGACATGGTGCATTATCCTGCTGGAAGTAGCCATCAGAGGATGGGTACATGGTGGCCATAAAGGGATGGACATGGTCAGAAACAATGCTCGGGTAGGCCGTGGCATTTAAATGATGCCCAGTTGGCACTAAGGGGCCTAAAATGTGCCAAGAAAACATCCCCCACACCATTACACCACCACCACCAGCCAAATTGAACAGGTGTTCCTAATAATCCTTTAGGTGAGTGTATATAATTGAGATGTTGTTATTTTGACATTGGTCGGCAGTGTTGGGTTATAACTAACTTAAAGTAGCGATGCTATGTTTTTCAGTAGTGTGATAGTAGCTCAGATATTTTCAAAATAGTGTAACTTTCAGTAATAATCTTTTCCGACAAGGGACACTACATTTCTAACTCTACATTGTGCCTACAGCAATTGAGCCGAGGGAGTAATCAAAAGCATCTACATAAACCTTCCTCTTTCTCTCATTTGTAATTCTGAGGAATCCAAAGTGAATTGGTTCTTTTGGATAGTTCATGTAAATGAAATGTATAAAATCAATTATTCACTTATATTTAGCATTGTGAATCAGAATTAATTCTGACTGATTTATTCTTTAAGCTTCAATACATTAGCTAACTACTTTTTAAAAGGAGTAGCTGTTGTTTAACCACTTTAAGGGTGTGTTCACACTTGGAAGGTTTGGTTCGATTAAAACGAACTCTGGTGCAATTGCTCTGTTTGTGCGGTTCATTTGAACAAGTCAGAACGCTGCCATCCGAACCTTGGTGTGCACCAAACAAGTGGACCGAGACTGAATAGTGGGTCTCGGTCCGCTTCCAAACAAACTCTGGTGCGATTTGATTGATATATGAACGCAACATGGACCAAAGACATCTAAACAGACCAATAACAGGAAGTAATTTGCCTAATACTGACCTCAAGCATACCTGGTTCTTCTCATCATTGGAGCTATGTTGCCCATTACAGTTCGGTACTGTGTCGGAACCGCCATCAGCCGTCCTTGCAGCATATTTTCGTTTGTGTGTGCAACGGAGGAATTCCTGGCACTGTTTTGACTCCTTTACACATTTTAGTAACTCTTTGTTTGTTCTCAGCTGTTAAAAATACCACCATATATACATATATACATCCAACGAGCTCATTTCGCCCAGCAGCCAGAATTGTTTTGAATGTTCGTGAAAGTTCTGTCATCTGCAAAATATACGTCATAAAAGTTGTCCAATCAGGTTGTGACTTTTCACTGATGCCTTTTGTTTCGTATCTTTTGGTTCTGTTAAAAATGCCAGTGTGAACGCTAAGCGAACCAGGACTAAATGAATCATTATCTTTTTGGGGCTGGACAAAGAGGACCAAGAGAACCGAACTAAGTGTGAACACACCCTAAGGTAGTTTGTAGCTTGGGAAGCTACTCGTACAATGTAACTTCCTCAACACTTAGACCATAGCCTGGGATGCATTTTCTTTTACTTTGTAAAATATTGTTGGTTTTAGAGGATGAGGGCATCACATAACCTGTCCATATTGGCATCTGCCTAATTTTCCTGGCTTCTACCAAGTGACAGATTCATTTGAAAATACCAGAGTTTGATTTGACCTTTTGATGTCAACAACATAAGAAACAGATTGCAACCCCCTAGTTGAGAGCCACTAGGTAAAATACTAAGGGAAAATTGTCCATTTATGCAGTTAACTAACACCATCCCTCATAGAGGAGAGTTACTGAGAGATATGGAGGCAGATATCATGAGATATGAGTGTGAAGCGTTCATGCTGCCTTGATGTGCACAAACCCTTGTATCTATTACTTGAGCTCAATAATGACTAGAAACAGCACCTGTTCCAAACATTGATCTCTCCCTTGACAACACCTGCGGGCTCTGTTGAGTTCTACAGAGATTGTGGATGGTGATAACACATGATTTAGTGCAAAGTACCTGTTCCTGCTGATAATTTTCTGAACATATGCTTTGAGTAGCCACAGAGAAGCTAAATATGATAAATGGTTTATTCCAAAACCCCACCAGGAAATTGCTTATGTATCTGTATGTGTTTGTCTTCAAGAGAGGGGGATACAGAAACAGAAAGACAGACGCGGTGAGAGAGGGAAAAGGTAGTGAGACTGACAGCTGCTAAAATTAGAACAGCCTCACACTGAGAGGCATTTAAATTTCCACTTCACAGAAGGAACAGTGAATCATCTGGGTATTTTGGTATACCACTGCAGAGGAAACTCATTTGAAGGCTGTCAATGATTGACAATTCAAGCACACCTCCAGGCAAGAAATCGATTTTTCATAACATTACATTCAGAATCTACATTGCGCTTGTATTGCGCAGCAGTTGGTGTGAAGTTGGTCAGTTACTCTACTCATTGCCACAGGGGCAACTTTAACTGCTTTCTCCCATAAGGTGAAGTGTTTTTCTGTTAAAATAGAAA
Source organism: Moxostoma hubbsi (assembly GCA_032164185.1). Classification (NCBI taxonomy): domain Eukaryota; kingdom Metazoa; phylum Chordata; class Actinopteri; order Cypriniformes; family Catostomidae; genus Moxostoma; species Moxostoma hubbsi. The sequence goes on from JAVLUX010000038.1 coordinate 17,583,878, forward strand.
CAGCACATCTTAATGTCCAGAGACATCTTTAAGACATTCGTAGGTTAATTTCCCCAAAGTGTGAAAACTGTGGCACTCTCATAACTTTGCATGACAACTTCTGACTCAACCTGTGCTGTGGGTTTGGGGGAAGGGCCGAAAAGGCCGGTGGCAACACTACACATTTATAACACCACACTTTCATTTCTATGGTCTCCACTAATGGTTAATGACTGTCATTACACTCAGAAAGCATCTCATTAGCTTCCATCCATTATTATGTTTCCATCCATGTTGCAAATATATTGATGTGAAATATCTGATGAGCGAAAGAGTGTCAGACAGTTCTTGGAGATTACAGTAACCAATCATTTTGATGACAGGCTTTGGTATTTAAGAATAACCAGAGCAACATTTAATTAATTAATATTTAATTATGTATTCAAGTGTAATTTTTTGAATATACACTCTCTGAGCACTTTATTAGAAACACTATGGTCCCAATAAAGTGCCAGACATGGTTTTCTGCTGTTGTAGCCCATCTGCCTCACTGTTCAACATGTTGTGTATTTTGAGATGTTATTCTGCTCACTACAATTGTACAGAGCGGTTATCTGAGTTACCATAGACTTTCTGTCAGCTTGAACCAGTCTGGCCATTCTCCATTGACCTCTCATCAACAAAGTGTTTCCATCTGCAGAACTGCCACTCACTGGATGTTTTCTGAGTAAATTCTAGGGACTGTTGTGTGTGAAAATTCCAGGAGGTCAGCATTTAAAGAAATACTCAAACCAGCCCGTCTGGCACCAACAATCATACCACGGTTGAAATAACTGAGATACATTTTTTTCCCCATTCTGATGGTTGATGTGAACATTAACTGATGCTCTTGACCTGTATCTGCATAATTTCATGCATTTTACTGCTGCCACACGATTGGCTGATTAGATAATCGCCTGAGTAAGTAGGTGTACAGGTGTTCCTCATAAAGTCCTCAATATTTTCATACAGTGCATGTCACTGGGGACCAACATTTCTAAACTCCAAAAAGTACATACAATGCAGCATAAGTGTAAATCATACAACTCATGTGGTTTAATCCATGCATAATGAAGCGATACAATAATTTTTTTGCGAGAAACAGACCAGCGTGTTTCATCGTGACCATCTTATCGCTTCAGGAGACATGGATTACGCAACATTAGTCATATGGAATATCTAAGTATATGCTGCCTTTGTGTCCTTATTGGAGCTTAGAAGTCTCCTTTAATAACATCTTTATTTGTGTTTAGAAAAAAGGAATGTCATAAAGGTTTGAGACAGAATAAGGTTGAGAGAATGATGAAAGAATTATCATTTTTGGGTGAACCATTCCTTTAAGCATATTTATTTTTTTCAAGTGAATTTGTTGTTGAGATACAGTTCAGAGTTCCAACTTTAGATTTATTAACCATTTCTAATAAAAATAGGTATAATTTTATTGCTTTAAACTAAAATGTTGCAATTGTGCTACAGTGGGTTTCTGAGGGTTAAAGTATTTTAACTCTGTTCTTATTTTAACTCTGGGCTGATTTAGGTGGGTAGTTTCTCTGAAAGAACATTTGCTTCTGTGTTAATTTTAAAACAATAAATGAATACCACATTTTTGAACTTTCCTGTTTTTCATTTTTATGTCTTGGCATTTACCAATTAATGATATTCATTTGCAGTGACTTTCATATATTTGATTATACTTCTGCCGGCGGCAACATTTTGCACCTGCCATAGTAACTGCTAATCAATGTTTCATTTCTGTCTAATCACAAGAAAATTACATTCAAAATTATGTGTTTATTGTAGCAGATGTTGCTCCAAAGAGCATTTGCATTTTTTAATGCCTGTCAACATACAATGCATGTGCTAAAAACAATAACAAACTAAAAACCAAAATAGTGGAAAAGATTACCAAAGATTTCCACACCACAGGCTTCTCTAAGGTTGACTGGATCGGTATCCAGTCATACACCAGTAACAAGGACTTTTTCACAGTTATTATGCATTGCACAGCTGCAAACCAATCAGTGTAAATTACAATGTGACACAGCCTCATGTTGAAGTCCTCCTCTTTGATAATAATTATTAGTACTGCAAATCATGTATTTAAACGTTAATCATGTAGGTGTTCAGCCACAAGTGCCAATGGAAGTAAATTAATCTTAGTTCAAACAAGATCTATGGACAGTTAAAACTGAATAGACAGACACACTCATACATGGCCCTAATATCTGACAGATGTCAGTATGTTATTTGAAGTGGTGAATATGACCACCTGTGAGGGAATATAAGTCTACACTTCAATCTTTCAGCTTGCTTTGATGGAGACATGTTGGTTTACTCCATACATGGCTCCTTGCTGAGCCTGCATGTCATTCCCTCAGGCTATCTGAGATCATACATGCTATATTATTAAGTGATGAGATATGGAGACTGGAGAGAGAGAGAGACATCAAACATACTGTAGATTAGAGATGGGTGAATAAGAACATAAGGTGCAATGTTTCAATAGGCTTTAATAATCTGTTATGATTCATGTGATTGTTTTTTTTTTTTTTATAAAAAAGCAACATACTTTTATTTTTGCATCATTACTATAGCTTTGATCATTAACCACACTTTTTTTTTTTTTTTTTTTAAAGAAAATAGGGATGAGTAGAAATGATTTTTGTGGTAATCATCATTATGCCACAATTGCTGTCAATTGATCTTAACTTGTTTTTTGAAATTTTGATAAATTACCCATACATCAGTGCAATTTCTCTACTTTTTACACCTTATGTACAGTAGGATCATAAACATAAAATGGTACTAGCCACAAAACAGTGAAGTGAGCTAAATGCTCTTCCCATGATAAAAGTATACAAAAATCAAGGCCCATTACTGGTAACTTTAGTCCCACTCTGATGTGTATTGATTATGGAAAACCACATGTAGCTGTCAGCCATGAATATCTTATTACTCCAAAATGACTTTCAAAAGCTTGTGATTGAACAGAAAGATAATGTTTTTGTCTTCGTGGTTTGGGATGATCTCATGTCTGAAGGGATTTGGTAGCTTTTTGCATTTGCATTTAACCTAAAGTCAACATTAGAGAAGAAGTACACTACGTGTGCCGTGTTCTTCCCAGCCACAATGCACATTACAAACAGGAAACCAACACCATAAAACACAACTGAAGTGGGTTCTAATGGGTTCAGAGAAAATAATTAATTTCACTGGCATTTAATATTTAAAGGGATTGTTCACCCAAAAAAGAGTATTCTGTCATCATTTACTCACCCTCATGTCATTCGAAATGTATGTATATATATATATATATATATATATATATATATATATATATATATATATATATATATATATATATATTTAATATATACATATATTGGAGGGGGGTGGGGGGGGTTGTTTATTTAAAACTTGATAGAGCTTCAATAACTCATCTGTTTGGGAGAACGTTTTTCTCACTTCGGAGCTACCACGATGGGTGTAAAGATCAATTTCTGTCGATAATGTTGTTGTTTTTCATTTCTGAGACTGTTAAATTCAATAGCAGCTGTTGTTAACTATGTTTTATAAATGTATGTATTATAAAATCACTAGCTTGTTTGGAGCCCTGGGCGAAACCCACTTCGACACGCCGCAAAATTGTCCCACCCCCCACAAGATGCCGCCCTGGCTGTCCTGCCCAAGTCCGCCACTGCTCAAAATTCCTGCTATCTATTTTTTTTTTTACATCAAGCAGAAACTGTTAGTCTATAAATGGCACACATATCTTTATTAAACTGTTTAGAGTGGCATGCTTGATTAAAGCTCACAGCGATTTCATGTCTAAATTGCCATACCTCTCTAAAACATCTTAATCAACTGAAACATCACTTTCCTCTCTGATTTCAGTCTTTACAATTAAATTGCACAGTGGGAGTGCATTTAAGGAACTTACAAATCGCTCATGTGCCAAATTACATTGAATTGAAAATCACATAATTTCAACACTGTTCAAAATATACACTACCAGTCAAAATTTGCCACACTTGACTGAATTTACAAGGTCTAAGATGTATGTTTGGAATAGTTTAAACATTTGTAGACTATGTAATTCCCATACTTCCACACATGGGTTAGTTCATATTTTTGATGACTTTACAATTATTCTACAATGTTTAAAATGGTAATAATAAAGAATGAGTCCAATATTTGTGGGTAGACAAATTGCTAAATATATGCCTTTATTTAGTAATTTCCTGCAAACAGAGAGTAACATTACCTTTGTTCCTGAAGTGATTTTCCCACAATACAATTTTCCCTTAGGGATTGCATAAAATCCTTCATAAAAGCATTCTAAGCAATGAACCAAACCAATCAGCTCAGAGGTGAATCGCAACATTACAAACTTTGATTTGAAGCAAAATATGATTTGATAATAAAAGACTGTGTACCTTTCTTTCATGAGGGAATGAACTACAATCCCATGAAGCATTGCAAATTGCATAATTGATTAAAAACAATGGAAATATATGTATAGAAACTATGTTTTAAGTTAATTGTGAAATATTCAGATACATGCAAATACATACGTTGTTTGAGAGTGTAGGGAGACTCGATTGCATCATTCACAGTGTGTCATGAGGGCGGTCACTACAGTGCTGGTTTCCAGCAAATTTTTGATTGGTGAGCGTTTCTTTTCAGGATGTTGGGTTCTTTACTGGAAATTCTGCTATTAACCTTCTGCAACTCTACGTCCTCCTGCGTAAACATTATGTTTTGTCTTTGCTTTACACTATGAATAATTTTATTTCATTTAAACAGACTGATCTCAGTTCAGAAGAATCTGTGCTGTCAGTAAAGGGTTAAACTTTTAAAAGTCTTTTTAAAGTCATGAGACAAAACATTATGGTGCCGATCACAGTGGAGTTTGTCTTTGGAAGAGATGCCAACAAAATCTGGTAAGAAACCTAATTAAGTTTTAATATTAAAACATGTTTGAAACAAAAGAATAGAGTCTCTAGTTTCAGCCAATATGCCATTTTTTTTAACTTGAGCAATGGTAAATTGCCCAGAAAGAAACCCATTCATTCATACACCAATGACAGTATAGATGCCATGCAAGGTGCTAACCAGCCAATGGGAGCAACTTGGGGTTCAGTGTCTTGCCCAAGGACACTTTGGCTTGTGGAGTCGTGTGGGCTGGGAATCAAACCACCAACCCGGCGATTATTGCCCATCCCACTCTACCACCTGACCCACAGCCGCCATTGAGCAATAAATCATGAAACGTCATAAACACAATATACGTACACTAATGCGTAAAATAGCACAAGGTTTTATTAGAAATCATATATTTACTGTGCATTTTCACATTGAGAGGAAAAACAATTTGCTTTCAGAGGATTTATATGGAGTTAGTTTGCAAATAAGGTGCATTTCAAACTGTTGTGAGACCAGTGCAGGCAGGCTGTCACCTTGTCAGTTTGAGTTTCTGTCTGACAGGACTGTAGCATTATTGCCCCCCTTTCTGTCTCGTGTTTCATGTACGTTCTTTGTATGAGTGCACGGGTCCGGTTGTTGGAAACTGCAGTGCGTGAGTTACCGCCGTGTGCTCTCCAGTGATGTCACAGTCCTGTCACCTTGTCAGGTTGGGATTTGTCTGACTGGGACTGTGGTATAATCGTTCCCTGTTTGTTTTGTTCCAAGTGTGTTGGAGTTTTTGCACTCATGTGTTTCAGGTGTGACTGGTATGCAAAATTACTTGTTTGGTCATGCCTAACGACCCTTGTTTGGTCATGCCTATATTCATTCCATCGTATGTCATGTCCACATTGAGTGTAGTTTGTTGTAGTTTGTAATGTGTTTTCATTATTCAAATTCCTGACTTTCACAATGCACAGAGACTATTATTTGTTGCAAGTAAATCCTTTGAACTGTTCCTCTGCTCTTGGGTCTGTTTGTTCTCACTACCATTTATTTCACAGAGAGCACACTGGAAGGTAAGCCATTCACTAAATGAGGAACAAGGGAGCATCGTGTATATTTACTTTTGAAGTCAAGTGCATGAAATCAAAACTTCCTATCAAAAGTTCAGTTTCATGCTGCAGATGATGTTTGGACCACTCAACATGGTTGGCAGACATGGGACAATGATAATCAGTACATAGTACACAGAAATTATAATGTACAACTATTTTTGGACATGGTTGGCAGTGATTGGTTGATGCTGGTCATTAATCAGAATTCATTACTTTAATTTCTGATTGGTTAAATGCTTCCGCACTGGTTATCATTTGTTTATTTGACAGTGCAAAGAGAGAACATTGATATTTTGTTGCCATAATAGAAAAAAAAAAACATTTTACAAGGTGTCGATAAATCATCTATGGCAAAAATAACTGGGGTTTTTATTTCCGAACATGACTTTTGTGCTCTAAAAGGTCAACAAAATGAATATCTTTTGATTTTAACCTACTAATATAATGGATTAGGTTTACATGCAAACTTGAGTGTAATCTAAACATAACAGAGTCATCAATATGAACAGCAGTTGGCCTCTAAGTAGCACTGCTATTTTCAGATCATGCCTGTAGTTGTGTCATGTCACATTATTCTGTTTGAGCAGTGTTTGAAGAGATCTTTGAGCTGTGTAGAGGCACAACACATGCTTTTTGATTATTTAGTGTGATGCTTCTTGAAAGCATTATATTACAGAACAATGAAGCAATAAGCACAAGCATGAGTGTACTGAATAGAAGCATAGATGTGATACTGCTATAGTCCTGTTGTTATCCCACTACTGACCATTTCTGCAAATCTGTTTCATGTCACTATAGCTTTGTTAATTTCCTATGATTTAATTTCTTAATATCTTCTCTCCATCTGTGACTGAAGCATCACTTATTGCTCTGTGCTCTCTATCTCTCTCTGTTTGACACACACACACACACACACACACACACCCTCAAGGTATTACTTCACCCTTGTCTGGCCTACTGTCTGCAGTCCAATAGCCCTCCCTCTCATTAGCTCTCCCTCAGTTGATTTGAGTGTTTTTTTCAGCATGAGCTGGCAGATGGGGCGATGGTAGAGGTTATAGTCATTACCTCACTCTCACTCTCACCAGCCCTCTGGGCACAATAAGGTTTCCTCTCCTCACTTACCAGAACAACATGCACTTCATTGTTAGTCTGTTTGACAGGAGTGAATTGTTGCTTTTCATTGGGGACACTCCCCTCGACACTACTCCAGTCCATGATTCTTAACCTATCTAGTAAGTCAGAGACATGGTCCAACTTCCTCTTTCAAATGATAGTTATACAATCTTCCAGTTGACCTTGTTGAGTTGGATTATTGAGCATTACCGCAGAGACGTAGCACGTGTGAAGTTTTCACGCTATTCTCCGCGGTATACACGCACAACTCACTACTCTACCCCACAGAGAGCGAAACACATTATAGCGAGGAGGTTACCCCATGTGTCTCTACCCTCCCTAACAACCTGGTCAATTTGGTTGCTTAGGAGACCTGGCTGGAGTCACTCAGCACACCCTGGATTCGAACTTGCGACTCCAGGGGTGGTAGTCAGCGTCAATACTCTGTGAGTTATCCAGGCCCCATATTAATCCATTTATAATCAAAATGAAACATTGGCATTGATTTTATATTTAATTTGGTTGCCAATGGAACACAACAGTCTGGTTCCATAAGTACAAATCCAATTAATTTATCCCACAGATGAAATGATTTTCAACATTAACTTATAGCCACAAGGTTGTTCACCAATGGTGTACGCTTCAGTTGAAGCCATCCGTCTGCATTATTTCAACTTCATTGTTAAAAAATCGTGTTTGATAATGGAATTCATGGTAAATAACTACATTGCCCATGGACCAGCAGAGAAAGATCCACCAATTGGAGATCCACGTCCAACAAAATTAGAGAAAAGTACTTCGGAGTGACCGCACTCCCATGCCACACTGCGAATGACGTAACGAGTCGGCCTCCCTTCACACTTAAACTACATGTATATTTGTACATATCAGAATATTTTGCAATAAAAGAAAAAATATATTGTTTCTATACTTATAATAAACAACCTAAAATCAATAGTTTATATATATATACACAATGCTTCATGGGGTTGTAGTTCATGCCCTCAGTAAAGATGGCAAGTACACACTTTTGTACCTTTGACTTTTTGTCAGATTTTCAAATATTTTTTGCCTCAACACTGTTTGTGATGTTGTGATACACCTCAGAGCTGGTTGGTTTGGTCCATGGCTTACAGCTCTTTTATAAAGGATTTTATGAGAAGTCTATGGGAAAAATACTTCCAGAACCTGGACAGTTGAAAAAGTGGGTGGGCACTGTTGAGCTCTATCAATGCCTAATCAACAGAAATGAATACACAATGCATGGTGTTCCAACTTTTAATAGTCTTCTAAACTCTTGTACTGTAGCTTCTACTATGTAATAACAGGCTTTTCAGATGTTCTGAGTGTAATTGTGGACACTTTTAAAGAACTGTGAGACAATTTTGATCAACGATTGTACTGATCGTAATGTTCAGGGCTCTGAATTATGTCCCTTTGTTAAATGAAATAACTTAAATTAGTATATTACATTAAATAGTATTAGAGATAACCTTGTGCCATGTCTTAAAGAGATAGTTCACCCTTAAATGAAAATGCTGCATAATTTACTCACTCACATCTTTTTCCATGCAATGAAAGTGAATGGTGGATGCGTACATTGTGCCTAAAATGTAAGAAAGAACGTCATATAGTTTAAAACAACATGTGGGTTTGTAAATTGGGTGACCTTTCCCTTTTATACTTTGGCAAAAATGAACTGGTTTTGATTATTCCATCCTATTCAAATTCCACTTTGCTCATGGCAAGGACTAATCATTTGGACCCTTTAAATGGAAACAAATCCACCTATTTTGTTGACTTAAAGGGATAGTTCACCCAAAAATGAAAATTCTCTCATCATTTACTCACCCTCATGCCATCCCAGATGTGTATGACTTACTTTCTTCAGCAGAACACAAAATAATATTTTAAGAAGGTTATCTCAGCTCTGTCTTCCAATGCAAGTGAATGGTGATCAGGCCATTTTTACAATTCCTAGTGCTTGATGCATGTGCAGAGTGCTAGATGGCGCTATGGGACGTGCAATTAAGCTTGAAATCATTATTCAAGGAGACTTCAGATGTAAAACTGGCTGGATTATTTCAGAAGACATTGATTTAACCACAGGAGTCTTATAGATTACTTTTATGATGACTTTGTCTTCTTTTTGGAGCTTCAAAAGCCTGATCACCATTCACTTGCATTGTATGGACATACAAAGCTGAGATATTCTTCTAAAAGTCATACACACCTGGGATGGCATGAGGGTGAGTAAATGATTAGAGAATTTTATTTTTGAGTGAACTATCCCTTTAACTTGACATTCCCACTTGTCAATCATATGAACTGAACCCACAAAACAGATGAAGCATTTTGTAACTTTTCTATTATTTGTCATAAACTAATTGACCCTAAATTTCTTAAAACATACATCAGAAAATCCATTACTTTCTGGTTTCCTCTCATTATTTTGAAATGCATCACAAATTGCCATTTCCTGTTAAACTGAGTGGTGGTGAGTTTACATTTTATAATGCTGATGGGCATTTGAGGTGAACATTCTGCAGATGTATTGCAAATAATAATTCAGAATTGCGTTAATACAGTAGCGATTCACTCTCCTGGCTGTGCTAGAAATGAATTTTATTAGCTGTTCACTCGTGTCTTATATCAAGCTCCAGACAGAGGGAAATATGTTTCTTCTTCTGTCTCCACCCACTCGCTCCATGAGAATCCAAACATTGGAAATAAATCCACCTCCAGAAACAGACAGAGCAGATAATCCTGGCTCATCATGACAAAGGCTGATCTGCCCATCACACCTGCATTTGCCATCCATTTCATGAGGGAAAGTTTTAACAAAGGAATCGAGCCAGGTATACAGGATTCAGTGCAGTTTGCTCAAATGGCAAATTAAATTAAAAACATTTTATTTATATATTTATTTATTTATTTTAGTTTTTGGAAAGAAAACTTAACATGTAATAAAATATTTACATTTATTTTGGCATATATAACATTGCTAATATTTTGAGGTGGGCCGGTGCAAGTAAAAATCTGAACTACTGGCACGACTGAGGAAGGGGAAAAAAATCCATGGAATGTCCAGCATTTTTCTCCAATTTTGAATAAAATAGTGCTTGCAAACAATTCTATTTGAAGTAAAAAAAATAAAAATAAACACAATTACTCATAGTGCTCTCTAAACTTAACAACAATATCTTTACAGTCAACATGAAACAGCACTTGCAATCCATTTTACTTCCAAATTATGACATATTCCAAAGTAAAACAGGATATTCCATGAAACAAGTATATAGAAAAGGTCTTGATTTTATCTTTGAGGTATTTACTTGAATATGAAAAGTTAGCTGTCCCATACCAGAAATGATCCAGTTGGTTGAAAGGGAGCTGAAAACTAGCTAAGATCTTTCAGAGGTAGAGCAATTTAGAGCATTATATAAAGATTAGAAAGACAAACATGTTTTTCTTTGTAATAACATGCATTGATGAATCATACTACATAAAAAAGTAAAATTGGGTCAGTTATGATTTATTTTTTGACTTTAATGTCTCTCATTGATAACTTACATCGCTATTCTAATTTTAGGCATCTTTAACCACATCTTAAATTACATGAAATCATATATGAAGAGTATTGATTTGCTCTACATGTCCAACACATTTCCAATTAGCAATTCCATCTAATGTCATTAGACCTGAATTCAGAGCCATATTCCAAACCTTTGTTTGTCTGTGATGAATCAATCTTTAATTGAATAAAATCCCCTGCAGAAATCTGCTGAGACGGTTTTAGGGAAGGGTGTTCACACTTGTAAGGAAAGTGAGCGACACAAATAGCATTCATATTTTGGTCCCCAGGAATCTGGTGAAAATGGAAAATTAGAGCCTAATTCAGCAGTAGTTTGCTATTATTTAGAAGGGTATAAGGCCACAGGCATGCGCAGAGGGTGTGGTTCCACTGCTTCGTCCCCTTTGTATGTCGTTTAGCCACGGGTGTTCTAACAGAAAATAATCTAGATAATTTGGGATTAATAGAACATAGAAATGCTTATATAATTTGGCATAAGCCCCATCCTATGGTTCAGTGCTCTGATACTTGCTTGAACTGTCAAATCTTGATGGAAGCATTGATGGCAGGGGCGCAGAGCATCCCCTCGCCCAGGACGGGACTTAAACTGTGGTGATGGGATGGAGGGGGGTGAAAACAACGGAAGTAGGCAACAATGAGAGACACCTGAGAGGCCTTATAAAGCAGAGTCTGTGTTATGATTGGATGAGATGCTTGATAGAATTAATCCCGAGATCTTCCTGCTAGAACCATTCTTACGCTTACATTTATATCAGAAAAGACTCACAGTTTCTTACAGAAACTTACTTTTTCTTTCTCTTCAAGTTTTTATTAGTATTTTCAGCAATGACAATATATGACAAAAATATTTTTCAACAATGACAATGAAAAAAATGCAAGTAGTGTAGAAAATGCAACAAATTAGAAGATATAAAATACAAAGCACACAATTATTAATAAAAGGGCAATTACATGAATATGAAAAGCTTTAAAAGTTTATAGTTTTTACAATTATAGTAAATTATTTTCATATTTGTAAGGGTTTAAATATAAATTCTAAGATCGGTGTTGCAAAATGTTTTATATAAAGGCTTTTCTTCAGTGACTCTAGCTTTGGGAATAAATACTTTTGCTAAAATAATTTAGAGATTAAAGACATATTTCTCATTATCTTAATTATATGGATTTTCGAAAACAAAGTAAAATATGGCTCATGGCTCTAGCTTATGGTTCGCCATGCACACTTACTAGACAATCTCATTCTAGAGCCGAATGATGAGAAGGAGTCTAGCCTACAGCCTCCGAAGGACTGGTCTAGGAAGGACACAGCCTTACTAAGCTGCAGCCTTTCATTTAAGAAGCACCCATACACTCACTGAGCACTTTATTAGGAATGCCTGTTAATGTTCACATCAACCATCAGACTTGGAAAAAAATAGGATCTCATTGATTTTGACCGTGGCATGATTGTTGGTGCCAGACGGGCTGGTTTGAGTATTTCTGTAACTGCTGATCTCCTGGGATTTTCACGCACAACAGTCTGTAGAGTTTACTCAGTATGCTGCCAGAAACAAAAAACATCCAGTGACCGGCAGTTCTGAGGATAGAAACTTCATGTTGATGAGAGAGGTCAACGGAAAAAGGCCAGACTTCTTAGACTGAAAGACTACAGTAACTTGTAGTGAGCAGAATAGCATCTCAGACTGCACAACACATCAAACCTTGAGGCAGATGGCAGATTTTGAAAGGTTTGGATAAGTGTGCAATTCACAAATCCCGACATCAACCTGTGCCATCCTTTGCACACAGTCCTAAACTCCTGAATAGCATCCTTCTCACTCAGCAAGGTTTCTCAAAGCCTTCAAAGGCTATCAAATGCCTCCTGAGGAGATCTTGCTTTTATTTCAATGCTTTCAACAATCTCAGTTACCAACACAAACGTCTCTGTGTGGATGTCCAGCATTCAAAAGGGAGCATACATCTGTCACCTCCTTTAAGCTCTGAATTGCCCTCTCAGATTCTTCATAAGCCCTCTGATATTTTTTTATTACACTCAAACACACCAAGCCAGTCTGTGATTGACAGCATATCAAAATGCTTCTCCTAGATTTGCCAGCGCGCTCCACTTCCTGTGGCAGTAATGTCAGTGTGAATACATTTAGTATGATAACCATGGTTGACGTGATAAGTTTTCAGCGACAAGTAATTTGTCTGTCCAACCTGAAAACAGAAATATGGAACTATGGGACACAATCACAGACAATCAGAACATCTTTGATGTTTAATATACATTTATGCAGAGTGGATTTCAGACCAGTGAGATTTCACATATTACGTTTTTGTGATTTGGAAACAAGAACTGGTGCTTCTTGAGTATACAGAATGACTGATATCCAAAATGTGTGTTCATTGTTGACAGGTAATTGAGATGTTACAGACCCCCCAGTCCACATGCTAATGACATGTTTATTCACCGGGCTGCAGTATGACGGGCGCTCATCACACCATCTCCAGAGACCCGTAGCCTAGGTAACAGGGGGTGGTTTTTTCCCTTCTCACTCTAACCCCCTTTTCTCAAATATTTCCTTATTTATTTGGCTCAGGATGTTCTGTATTTGAGTACCCATTGCTCAAGTGACAGTTCACTGTAAACCCTTCTTCGTTCAAAAAACAAAAAAAGCAAGACGATGCTCTGAGTGATGCCAGTGCAGATCCTGGTTTTTACTGTTGTGGCTTCAGTGTGACAGATCAAGCCCGGCAGTGTGAAGTTAGAGCAGAAAAAAGCCACGCTCACCATTCATTCAAACAAGAAGAACAAGACAAATTTATGTTAGCACAGAGAGGGACATATTCAGCAAGCATACAGAGACATGCTGCAGTAATTAGCATTGCCTTTTTGCACTAATGATCAAAAAAGCACATTGAAGGCTTTGTGAATGAAGCTTGGTGGCATAGCTGAGATGAAAGCAGAATGATGCCTATAGAAAATTTAATGTTAAATAAGCAAAGAAAAAAAGTGATATTTTGCAACAGTAGGTCAAAAGTTCTTCAGCTGAAAGCGGTCTGTGGTTTTATCGAAATTCAAACACCCCCCCCATTGGCCAAAGCTGGAAATGTTGTATGGAACATATATGGGTACAGTATGATTTTTGTTGTAAATTATGTTACACACTCAACAGGAATGCATATTTTATTTAGTCAACCCTAACCGTATAAGTGGAGTCAAAACGTAATCTTAGAGGTCAAATCTGTCTGTCTGTCCTTATGTCTTTCCGTCCGTTCGTGGTTCTACTTGTAACTTCTTTATAAGGAGTGGTTTACTCTTTTTTCTCTTGAACACATTGGTCCAAGAATGTTGTTAACGGCAACAAGCAGTGTCTGGCCCATGGCCACTTTAAGTGTAAAAGCCAATCAATTTTAATTACTTAGCTCTGTGTGGCAGACAGTCATAGGGTTTTAAACAGTTCCAATGAATATACTGGCCTGATGAAGCCTTTCTGCCATGCCCTGAAATGATCCTTCCTGCCCTAAAAAAACAAAAACAGGAGAGATTCCATTTATTGTGGTTGGCCATGCAAATTAATACTGGCATTCTTTAAAATAATCCTGTTTAATAATAATTCATAGTGTCATTATCTGCTCAAATAAGTTAATATTACAAATCAAGAAATTAAGTTCAGAATGCATTGAATATTTTGGTATCAGTTTAGAAAGATTGGAACACAGAAGGTGATATTGCATTTGAATGCTTCTGCTCTCTTTCTGAACTTATTTCTCACATGCTCCAATCCCTAAATCTGAATGAGTATTTTTAATGGTACAGTATGAGTGAACATTTGACCAAGATATTTCTGTTATTGCCTGAAGGCAGCAGTATACTGTGCTTGAAGTTTCCCAGGCCTCACATATACTGAAACATGAAGAGCTGCTAATTCAAAACACAATTAGTATATAATTTATTCACTCTGTGAAGTTATAATTATGGCCAGAGGATAGGATGAATATCTGTATTGAAACAGTTCAGATTTTCAATAGTTTTTTTTAATTGCTGAATTTTTGGTTATAATATAATTGCTTCTATGGCAAATGCCTAAATATCTGAGCATTTTAAACATTGGTTTGGTTCATGTTTTCAATATTTAGAAATAGTCAAGACATGTTAATGCTATTTGTTATATTACCTTATTTTATTTTTGCAGTCTAATTTTTCAGTGAGTATAATTTGTCTTCCATGTAGACATCATCATCCCAGTGAGCTTTCAAAAGTTATTTTTAAATCTTGCAGAAACAGAAATCAAGGCATTTATGTTTTTTGCATATGCGACTTCCTTTCTACCTTGTTGAAATGACTTCAGAACTGAACTTCAACTGTGAAATACAAAGATTTGAAGGATTAAACCACTAACCCGATGTTTCTTGGAGGATGACAGGTGATGAACACTTCTGCTACAATGGCTAGGAATTATGTAATACTTTGCTTTATGGCTCCACATATTTCATTTGTAAGTAAAATCTGCTTTCCGTAGGGCCGTGGGAAGAGGATTTTTGTCAGAGGTGCTGTAGTGGGAGGTGCAAGATCCCCACCACCCCCTCCAATAAACTGTCAATTACAAAATTATATAAAGAAATCAATGAATTAAAGATGTATAATATTATAAATATTATATTAAACTGAGGCTAAAATTATTAGTTTAGATTAGTTTTCATGACATTTTACAGCAGACATCTCTTATCATCAATTTGCACAGGATTAGGCTATTTCTAGTGTGTATACTGCTTTTACACTGCCGTTTCACATTATTGATATATGAGGAAATTTATTTAGCTGTGCTGATCAATTATGGAGGAAATATTAAACTTGTGCATAATGGGATTATTAGAAGAAATGTATTGGATTATTTGACAAAATTACAACAGATTGAAACTCTATTACTCTCTTGAATTAAAAAAGAAAAAAACACCTCTTTTCACACTCTGTCTGAAACGCTTTGTTTTAGCTCCTGTCTATTTAAAGCACCCCTTTCTGAAAAGCCCAGTCTGCTCTGATTGGTCAGCTTGCCCAGTCTGTTACCATAACCGAGTTTCATCTTAAATTAGCCCTTAGGCAGACATTATGAAAATGTGGTACATAGTGACATAGCTAAGTCATGCAAGTAATGGCTGGACTGCAAACCAGGCCTTTCAGGCAGGTCAGGAGCAGTGTTGGCATGGACTTTGTACTTTGTAACTTTGGAGACTTTTACATGCACAAACGCTTATATTATACACTAAAGAAAAGGTACAATTCCAAAAAGCCAAATAGGGCCTCTTTAAGCATTTATTTGAGGATGTGAAGCAAGTCTTTTCATTTTCTGGTATCTTTATCTTTAACCAATGACTTTACATTTACATTTATGCATTTGGCAGACGCTTTTATCCAAAGCGACTTACTTAGAGTCCTTTGAGTCCCTTATTACAGGGACAATCCCCCCGGAGCAACCTGGAGTTAAGTGTCTTGCTCAAGGGCACAATGGTGGTGGCCGTGGGGTTTCACTTTAGACACAGAGAAATAAAAAAAACTCACAGACAGCACATATTCACTAGCTTTTTACCAGCATGTCAATTTGCAGTGGGTCACCTTTACCTGTGTTATTTTTAGAGTATTTTATAGAAGATAAAATCACTGTAATCTTTATTGTTGTCCGCATTTCTGGAAAAAGTCTGAGAAAGTGTCTCAAAAATAGTGATATGCTCATTTTTGGAAGGGATTAAAATCAATGAGAAGCTCTGGCAATCATTATATTGCCCCACATAAAACAAATCCCATCCGCATAGTGGTGTATGACATCACATGGCTTGTTGATACAGGGTTGCGATTTTACTGATGGTTTGTCAGAGGATGTATATTAGGAAGGGGACACATATTTTTTTATATTTGCTATTTGATTACCATGACCTGTGCTATTATCTTCTCTCTCTCCCCATTTAAACTTTTCTTATGGGCTGACAGACATCAGAGGTGGGAGGGGGTGATAATTAAAGAGGAAAATTCAGCAGAGTGGAAAAAAATCAAATGCTGATACTGAGTCTGCGGGAATGAACGGTTCTCATTATTCATCACATTTGTTTTTCAATATAGAAAAAGCACAAAGCACAGACATGATCATTTTCATAAAATATTAGGCTAAAACTGATTATCGGGACATATGGTCACCCTATTTAAATGGGTTTTTAAGGGCCGCACATAGCACTGGCACAGACAAATAGACTTTCCTTAATACACAGTGTGCAGTGGGTGTTCTGAAAATCGATTTTTTTTATTTTTATTTATGAGTTTGAGCAGGTTTCAGTGAACATTTTTTATTTAAATTTTTTCATTACATGCATATCGTCAAATAACATAGACACCTATATTACTGTAACAGTTGTTAATAAAGAACCAGTACAGTCATACTTTTCTGAGATTTATGCTTGGCCGTACAACAGGTAAGAGGCAACATGAAGCTAACGAAACAATTCTCTCTCAAAATCTTTCCTTCACTTCTCTCTCACACACCCCTGTGCGCCGTGTACGTGCACACACTGAACCCCCCGGAAGGGCGGCTTTCCCATTATCATCGAACATAAAAGCACAATCGAACTTAGACAAAGTCAAAGCTTTTTACTGAGTACAGTGTACCAAGTACCAACTACAATGAAATTCTTACTTGGGTGCTTCTCACAAAACTGAGACAACATGTATGTGCAAAGTAAGCAAGACAATCAGGGAGCGACAGACAGAAAATTTACATAAGCTTACACAATTAAGCAATGTGCATAGATAATTGTAGTGCAAATGTGTATAGAGATATAGGGCTAGCCAGCCCCTCCCCTGGAGAATATGTAGTGGAATGTATATGCACTCATATATTAATGTAAGTATATAAGTGTGTAATAAACAATTACAAACCACAGCAGTATGTTGATGTTATTTAAAAAAAAACAGCAGTTACAGGCTGAACAGAAATAATAGTGCAAAAAGTTTGATGGTAAGTGTTCTAAAATTAGTGCTAAATTAAATTAAGTATGTATGTGAAGGGGTATATAGATGTAACAGTATGATTGAACAGTCTTATGGCAGTAGGGTGAAGCCAACACACTCTCAGACTTTTCTAAATTTGGCTAATTTGTATGTTATCTCGCGACTGCACTTGTTTGATTTCCTATGACTTTCACTACAGCCAAAGATGTCGCTGGACATCGTTTCCATATAATACATGACAGTTACTTGCTTTTGTCACACACAACAGCTTCCTATCATGTTTACACACTCTTCTCAATGGTTAAGTTTAGATAAGGGGTTTGGGTAAGGACATAATAAAAAGAATGTCCTTACCACCTCGTGTGCGGCACTAGTGCTTACTTCCGCTTTAGACATCCAGAATTTACAAGTGATGAAGTCGTACGAGTTTATCTAAACAACATTGTGTGAGACCATACAAAATAGCCTACTCGTAAATGGTGTACGACTTTTCATGAGATTGGGTTGGGTGACGCTGTTCCTGTATCTTGATGTGCACATGCTGATGCACCTGATCCGCTTCCCAGTGGGAGAAAGGAGAAAAATTGTTGTGCTGGGTGACTAGAGTTCATGATGCTTTCAGCTTTCCTGAGACAGCGTTTAGAGTGGATTTCCTGGGTTGCAGACAGATGTGTGCCAATTATTCTTTAAGCTGTTTTCATCACCCTTTGCAGAGTCTTGTCCTGTGACGAGCGGCTGCTGTTCCAGGATGTAATACATCCAGTGAGAATGGATCCAGCAGCGCACCTGTAGAAACTGGTCATGACTGTTGTGGACATCAGCGTTTTCCTCAGACGTCTAAAGAAGTCTTTTTTTTATGGCAGTGTTTACATGCTCAGTCCATTTGAGGGTAGAAGTGAGTGTGACCCCAAGAAATGTAAAACTGTTCACCCTCTCAACAGCATCATCTCCAATGTAGATTGGTGCATGCACTGTTCCGTTTCCAAAAGTCGATAACCAGCTCTGTTGTTTTGCTGATATTGAGAGCAAGGTTGTTACATTGGCACCACTCTGTCAGGAGTTAATCTCCTCCCTGTTGTCTCATCATTGTTAGTGATCAAGCCTATAGTGTTTTCATCACCAAACTTTATGATGGAATTGGAGCTTTATCTGGCTGCACAGTCATGGGTGAACAGGGTGTACAGTAGTGGGCTCAGCACGCTTCCCTGTGGTGTGCTAGTGTTGAGGATCAGCATTATATTAGTGTGTGTGTGTGTGTGTGTGTGTGTGTGTGTATATATATATATATATATATATATATATATATATATATATATATATATATATATATATACTAGTGCATTATATTAACAGTGCATTCATAACATTTGCACATAAACTTTAAATGCTACAATATCAATAAAATGTACGTCAGTCTTGTAACTACCAGGTCCCATTGTGCATACCAGACAAAAACATATCTGCATTTTAGGTTCAAACGCCCAAACTACACAGCACACAAGAACATAGGTGATTACATTTTTACCAGCAAGAGTATAGCCTCAATGTAATGATAAAAGGTACTGACAAATGTTAATATTAAATTACTCAGTGGCAGCTTATAATAAAGTGTTACCATGAGATGCATGGCTAGGTGCTCCAATAGCTAAAATAGTCCAAATGGGGCTTAGCATTCAGGGGTTGTTGAGATGAGGGCCCTCATGATTTATAAATAATTATGACACCATTCAGTGTTGTAAATTATTTCTTAAAGGGTTACTTCAGGATTTAGCATTAAGCTTTTTTGGGCCAGAGGCTTAAAACTACAGCCAGTATTCCGCATGTTTTCACCACGCCCATATGGGGCGGGATCTCACTCACAGAATGTGAAGATAGTGTCAGCCATCTTTCTGTAGAAGCTAAGAAAACAGGCTCTTGCTCTGTGTAGAAAGTTAGTATACAAGTAGGCTAATCACGATGGCGGAAGGTAGTTTTGAAGTTGAAATGGCAGAAGGGGATTTCGAAGATCTGTTGCGAGAATCTGATGCTCGCGGCTGCCTGTACGAGCCGCAATACAGCGATGAACAGTTGCGGGAGATGGAGGAACAAGAGGCAGCCGGAGCAGCTCCTGTAGCAGGGGAGAAAAACCTGCTTGGTGGTCAGGAGGAAGAGCCCGGCCAGACTCGAGTTGGGGCGGACTGGTGGTGTCAGTGCTCTCGCTGTGCGCCTATGGAAACAGATAGAGAGTCCTATTGCTGTCGCGAATTTCAGCGATGCCATTTTCTTCTGGAAGAGATCGCTGAATCCGCTGATGAAACTGCACTGCTAACTTGAGCATGTATAACTGAGCACCCAAGTTTTGTACCACACATGGACAGGGGAGTCCTGGAAACTTATTTTAGGATCCCGAAGATAAATTGGAAACGCCAGCCAAAGCCCGCAGGGACAAACGGACGGCTTAGTGTAAAGTGAGTATTTTGATTGTTTTTCTTTTTGTTACTAAGACGTCATGTACAGAGTTTGGACACCCGGAATTATAATGTTCTTCCCACGTAGTCAGTCAATTTATCAACTAACTCACGATTTATAGAGTCACGATGTATCAAAGCAAGCTTAGTTGTATCATATTTTCAGATACTGCCGCCTGTAACCGGTAGGCGTGGTTTGGGAGTGGCCTCGTAAGGGCAGCAAAGCAAGTGCATTCTGGGAGTTGTTGTCTTTCAGCCACATGTGTAAAAAATACATTTTCTGCCTTTTCTCTGTCTAGAATGCTTCAAATTCAAAAATAATTTCACATTTATACTATATTAATGACCAATTTTAAATACACATTCATCTTCCCAGAGGTGAAGTATCCCTTTAAGATTTCCTCAAGCATACAGTTTTTAGGAAAACATATCCAAAAGTTTTCAATGTGTTTATTAAAAAAAGACTGACAAAACAAAAAGAACAACCATCATCTGAACACCAGGGGGTGCTGCAGAAGTTTTTGAATCAACACCTGAAGCTGGCGCCACACTAGCAGACTCAAAACAACTTGATTTTTGATGAGGGTGTCACGCACGCTGAGATCTGGCTCCCATCAGTCAGAGGTATGGCAAACTTGCCGATTAAAGGGTGAGTTCCCCCCAAAATTTAAAATCTCTCATCATTTACCCTTTCTTTCTACAGAAAAACTCATTTGAAAAAAAAAAAAAATATATATATCTTAGTTCAGTAGGTCCTTAAAATGCAAATGGTTGGTGATCCGAACTTTGATGCTCCAAAAAGAACCTACAGTCAGCATACGCGTCATCCATACGACTCCACTGGTTAAATTAATTTCTTCTAAAGAGAAACAAATGCTTTTGGTGGAAAAAATATAAATATTTAAGTACTTTTTAATTATAAATCATTGTTTCCAGTCAGCAGCAGTACGCGCGTGATGTAATTGCGTTAGTACGTTCACGTGAGAACAGACACACGTGCAACACACCTGGAAGAACTGAGTTTGAGGAGCACTGTACAGAAGCTTCGTTGGTTTTAGTTTAGATCTCTATTTGTATCTGTATGTTTACTGACAATGGTGCATTTTTGTGCTCATCCTGGATGTCTCAACCGAGAGAAAAACTTGAGATGCCAACATGCCAAACATTCTAACGCGAATACGTCACATGACAGACCATGTGAACTCCACCCTCTCATGAATGCGTATACATGAATGCTGTTGACTGGAAGAGATGATTTATAGTTAAAAAGTATTTAAATATTAATAATGATATTTTTGCACCAAAAGCGATTGGTTGCGCTTTAGGAGACATTCATTTAACCATTGGAGTCGTATGGATGATGTTTACGCTGACTTGCATTTTAAGGACCTAATGAACTAAGATTATATATATATATATATATATATATATATATATATATATATATATATTTATTTTTTTTATTTTTATTTTTTATTCAGATGTGTTCTGCTGAAGAAAGAAAATCATATACATCTGGGATGGCATGAGGGTGAGTAAATGATGAGATAATTTTTGGTGAACTATCCCTTTAAGAATGGTGGAGTGGTGACAAATTGCAACTCACCACAACTCTCACGATCTGATTCCCTATAACGTGGTGCTTAACGAAATAACAACAGGTGCACCATGTGGGCATATACAATTGTAAAAGAGTGATTTAGGAAGGGATTAATACCTTGTGAAAGTGTGTGATTGTGTAGTTATCCCCACAAGGCTTACCATAGAACACACATGTCCATACACAGCTTTCAGTGAATGAAGATATTATGTTCAATAGCCTACTAAATTTTGTCATTTCATACCTTTTTGATGGTAAAAGAGATAATTCAACCAAAGACTATTAAACATGATTTCTAAAAAGTATGGTTGAAATAACACAAACGAATGACTTTCCATCGATTAACAACCTCAGAGCTCATGGTCAGTCTCTCTTTAAATGTTTTTAAGAAATCTTTAAAGGTGCACTCAGTCATTTTTTTCCTAATTAAAACAGTTGAACTCCTAAAGACATGAATTGTAAATTTGCAATATATATATATATATATATATATGAAATCATGACCACTCACATTTAAATGTAGACACCATTCATATCAGTAATATTATAAAAGCTGTTTTATTCTACATGTAATAGATGGTCCACACATGGGGGCTGCCATGTTAGAATCACATGACCAGCGGAATACTACTCGCTTAACCTCAGAAACCATCCTGTTATTTGACACTTTCACTCGTTGATTAAAGTAATCATGTCTGACTGTGTACTAGACTTCTACAATGGCATCTGAAGCTGAAAATTATTGATATTAAATTATGCTGCATAGGTGTCAGTGTAAGTAAAATATGACACAAAAACAAAAGTTACTGAGTGCACCTTTAAACATTTATGTAAAAAAACAAAATCAATGGCATTTTAACTTCCGGAACCCAACTGTTGCTCTATAGTAAACATTAGTATGGCCTGTCCAATTCTATGGTGAGCGTCTACGTCTAGAGTCAACTATGTTGTTGTAGGTGATAGTTACAGTCAGTATAGCAACCTTAATAATAGCCTAACACATCCGGTTTTATGGCAAATACTTTTGAAGGTTACTCACTTGAGTGCTGATTTTTGGTACCGCCACAGTAACGCAGCAACGCACTTTAAATAAGTTCAACCAGAACCCGGGTCCCACTCTGGTCTGCTGTCGCATATTTGCATCAAGTGTGTTTCTGGAAACATTTTCACCTCAATGTTAAATGAAATTACTGTGAAAATGACCCCTGTCTTAAATAATTAATCATTATTTTTTAATCAAGACAATGATAAATTATTTATTGAGAAATGTTTTCATGCTTTTTAATGAAAACATCACATGAACTAAATTTTAATGAAGGAAATGTACTTTTCAAAATGAGAGAAATGGCTAAAGATCTGAATCATTTTGCAAGGCACTGTAAGTACTAGCGCCCTCTCAAGAGAGAGAGACAGAGAGAACCTGTGGTTGCTTCTGCGCTCCAAGTCTCTTAACCAAGCAACAATCTGAAATAGACGTAAGAGCATCTTTTCAAAATGCGATGAAACCTAAATGGAAAGAAGTACATGCAAGATGATAAACGATCACAGATTCCACGGATGTACTTTTTGGAGGTAACGAACCTGTTTCTCTTTGGCAAACTCTGCAGATTAGCTCCATCTTGAATGCGAAATGAGAGGATCAATGTGGCTCACTGCGAGCGGCAATCTTGATCAACCGCAGATCAACGCGCGTGCCAATGGACAGCATTTCCCCGCGTGCAGTTTCGACCGTTACGCATTTTCGCGCTCTTTTCTCTGTGGAGGCGGCAGGAGTGTAACGGTTCTGGAGCTGTCATAGAGCTGGACACCTGTTGTACAATAGTTAGCTGGATTCAGTCACGAGTCAGTGCAACATCCAAAACCAACAGGTGAGGTGAGATCCCGTTATTTCCTTAACGTGACAGTGTGTTCCAGTGTCCATTTTATAAACGCGTTTTTTCCACACAGTTAATTCCTTAATATAAGAACGATTAGTGTATTCACTAATAACTCGAATTACTTTCTCTAGTGAATCTCTGAGTTTTTTTAAGCGTTTCACTAAAACTGCTTTATATAAACTACAGCCCACTGCTGCCTGAAATGTAGGCTGTGTCTCAAAACCTGGTTATTCTGCTTACCAAGACTGCGTTTTTGGCGCCGGCGCATGCAACGTTTTTGGGAAGCATGGGCTCGTGCAGCGATTTTGGCCATCATATAGGGGGTTTTGCTGAAACGCGCTAATGAACTAATTTGGCCACGTAGAACGTACTTTCTATGCCCAAAATATGCTGTTTAGGTAGGGAGCTTACCAGATTTTGAAGCACAATTTGTCTTCTGTTGATACGAGCGCGTTGCGCACTAGTCTGCCAGTGGCTGGTAATGTGGTAATCAACCATTTCTGAAATACTAGGGCAATGCGGTCTTCTCTTTACTTACTTCCATTTCAACAAGTCAGGGTTACATACAAGAAAAATAAACACATGTGAGGACTACATGTTTGTCCTCACAATTATGCAATCTCATTAAGAAGACTTTAATTCACCAGCTGATAAGGATCATAATTTGACCAAATAATGCCATAATTTAAATCTTGAAATGTAAAACATTTGTTTGTAATTAGGGTGTAGTAATCACAGTTTGCTTAACAATAGAAGTCTACGAGTCTAAGGAGAACCTCAAGTGCTAGTGAATACATTTGTGGACGTCTGATTCATCAGATCAGCTATTGAATAAATATTTTTTTTTGATTTAGCAACACAGAGGATCTGTGTAGTAATCAGGGGCATTTTTATATATTAACTGTTCGTTAAGTCTATTGAGGAGCATAATGATTTAACAGTATGTTTCTCTAAAACACAAGAGAAAGATCTCACCATACAACATCATCTTATATTACTGGTTGACTTGAGTTTATTGTAGGGATGCTCCGATACCACTTTTTCCTCTTCTGATCCGATTCCGATACTGGAAATCTCATACCTGTATTGTTTTTTAGATTAATCAGTTTAAAATATCTTTACATTATTGTGTGGAACTAATTGGGAATACTCTTTAATATGTAAAGAAATACAAACCTCTCACTACGCATTATTTCAATATAAATGTATAGCTTATTAAGAAACTCTTTATTATTAACTAGTATACCGGATAATATAGCAGCAAAATCAACAGTAATTACAGTCTTCAGCCCCCCCCACCCCAATTTGTTTGTTTTTTTCAACTTACATCTGGACTTTAAAGGATTCAGATCTCTTTTTTGTTCAATTTAGTTGTAAGACATCAATCCACTTTTCATTCACACAGTTATTTTTTCAACATATTTTATAGTATTATAAACAAATACTAATGATGACAATAATAATAATAAATTGTTATTAATATTATTATTATTATTATCGACATTTGATTTTAAATACAACAGTAATATATTAAATTGTGCACTTTTCAAACCCTCACACTTTTATTTTGACATTCTAAACTCTCCAGGAAGTCCTGTATGTGTCTGTTTGTAGGCAGGTTCACAGTAGTTTAATTCGCTTCTTATTCAAATTCTGGAAAAATGCTCCTCCAGTCCTGTTCTAAATGCATATTATAAGTGAACCGAACTATTGAGCATCTACAACTGAGATGCTGTTCTTGAGTAGTGCTCAAATATTGCGCACTGCGTGTAGGCTAAAAATAGCTGTGAGTGCATCACCAGCCTGTGCATGAGTTTTGTCAACATAGCAGCACCATTCACTGACACGCTGGCGCTGCGCATACTATATATTTACTTAATAAACACAGCCTTTTGTGGTTCACAGAGCTATCACACATCTTCAAGTGGCTTTAATGAAAATGCATAAGTCATATGAACTGCTTTAATGGTGTTTTTATGGTTCTTTTATATCATTTTTGGAGCTTGACAGTAACGAACATGACTAACACACAGTAGCAGATGTGGATCGGGCTCGTCGGACTGATAACCGATCTGTATAAAAGCTTCAGAATCGGAGCTGATACTTATCCAGGTATAGGATCGATGCATACCTATTTATTGTGGTTGGTTATATATTGATCTTTAAGTCATCATAAGTCATGAGCCTATTTTGACAAATATTCATCTCATATCCAGAGGGCACGTATGCATATTTCAGCAATTACAAAAAATTGTCGGGATTGACCCTTGTTGGCCATTCCAATGTACATTTATGTCAGCTTACAAGAGGGCATTTCCAGAGCTCATTTATGAGGTAAGGGGAAGTATTAGACCCTCATTGCAAACTCAGACCTGCACATCATCAACATTTGCAAATGAGATGGTGGATAAACACAGTTCAGTACTGTTTAAAGTTCACAATGCCCTGATAATCTAATTTTAAAGGGATAGTTCACACCAAAATGAAAATTGTGTCACCATTTACTACCTCATGTTTTTCCAAACTCATATGACTTTCTCGCGTACATGGAATACAAAAGGAGATGTTAGGACATGTGTTATCCTCAGTCACTGTTAACTTTCATTGTATGGATAAAAGATGCAATTAAAGTGAATGATGATGACTGAGGCTAACATTCTGCCCAACATCTCCTTTTGTGTTTCATGGAAGAAAGAAAGTCATACATGGATGCATTTCCCAAAAGCATTGTTAGCCAACTGTGGTCGCAAGTTCCATCGTTACCAACATAGTTCAACGATTTGGTGTTTCCCGAAACCATAGTTTCACTGTAGTTAGAAGCATAGTTCATTGTTAGTTTGCTATGTGATATAATGACTTTGCCAAAATGCAATTAAAAAATGTACCCCGTTTACATGCACTTAAGAAAATGGTTCATTCCAGGGTTTTTGAAGAAAGCAGCATTCTGAAACATTTAATCGAATGCGGCATTTTCCTTATGCCATTTAAGTTATTAAGAAAAAGTGGTTTAACACCATGTTTCTCCCAGAGAACACGATTTATGTGGCCACATAAACACATAAGCGGCATTCTGATGGGTGTTTGAAGAGTGCGCATGTGCGTGAACAGACCTGATAACTAACGTGATAGGATGTAGCCTACCAACAAGATAACACAGCAGAAAATATTAAACATTTATTGGAATACAGTAGGAAAAGGGAAAATCAGCCACACACACTATAAACAATACCAATTTATACATTCTGGTGTTATCTGTAATGTAACAATATATTTTCTTTACTTATGCTTAGTTTTGGACAAATATGAATCATACATTGATTGCATAAATCTACAGTATATCATTGTTTCCATTGTGTGCTCTTGGCTGGTGATGGCCATTAAGATCATGTCCCATTAGAAGTGAGTTTTATTGAGCATTTGAGGTTTTTGCTGTGGCCTTCAACAAAATGCACAAATCTAATAACCTAATAACTAGAGAGTCCTCAGGGTGAATAGAAAACCAAGTAAATGAAGGCTGAGTGTCATGCTAATGGGATGTTGGGTGTGGAGATGACGGTTTACAATACTTAGGGCCATTTCCTCTGTAATGCATGATTCCTACCCTCATTAACCAACATCCTTTCATCTGCCTGTACAGGGCCTCTGTTTGTCTCTTTTTCTCTCTCTTTTTCCATTGCTCTCCAACCCCAGTCTTGCATGAAGGCATAGCAGCAATGTCACAGCTCTACTTTCGCAGAACAGACCACTTCTCGTACAGGGACCGAATTCCGCTGCGCATAGTTCGAGCCGAGTCTGAGCTGTCGCCACTGGAGAAGGCCTACCTGTGTGCTGTGGAGAAGGGCGACTATGCCAGCATCAAGCAGTCTCTGATAGAAGCTGAGATCTACTTCAAAATCAACATCAACTGCATCGACCCTTTAGGACGGACGGCTCTGCTTATTGCCATTGAGAATGAGAACCTGGAAGTCATTGAGCTGCTGCTCAGTTTTAACGTGTATGTGGGGGATGCTCTCTTACACGCCATCAGAAAGGAGGTGGTGGGAGCCGTGGAGCTGCTTTTAAACCATAAAAAGCCCAGCAGGGGAATGCAGGTATGACAGCAATCTCTGATAACACATTTACTTTAAAGTTTAGAGTTTAGGGTTTACAAACTTGGCAAACATTGGCGAAGGATGTCTTGTGTGACGTTTATTTCAATCACTTTTGGCTATTTATAATATCTTAAATATACTACAGCTTTTGATTTATTCTGCTTTTAGAAAGGAACAGTATACATTTTAGAGTTACAATTTCAGTATATGCCTATTTCACAAAATAATCTCTATTGTCGTTCATAACAACAAATAATTTTTCCCCCACTTATGTCAAACGCTTCATTTAGGTTTAGGAAGGTGTTTTAGTGTTTTTTCTGCCATCTAGTGGGGGGCAATTAGGCTCATTTTACCCAATCATCTAAAATCATGCAACCTTATTTACTAACATATTACCTTTTCAAAACTGTAAAAAAAAAATTAAAAAATACTCTGTGTGTGTGTTTGTGTCTGTGGACGTGTACATGTGTGCACAAACCAAGTTTGAAAGTAAAAAAGTCAAAAACATTTTTTTAAAAGATGCAATCCCCATTGGACCTGGTGGAGGAGGTAGAGAACAGTATGGGGCTAGGGGCTAAAGTTGAGAAAATATTTTAGGACAAATTTTATTTATAGATGTACAAAAAACTATTTATAGCTGCATAACATACAGAAAGTCTGAAGGTGAAGGTGAAATGGACTGTTTCTTCCCATACAGGTTAAAAATGACCTCTTATGGAAGAAACAATTTTTTTTATTGATATTTTACTTAAACAATTATATACAAAAACTAATAAAATATATTTGTTTCATTATTTAATTCTTTATTTTGTATGGTCTTGACAAAGTCTATGTTTGGTTCCAGTATGAAAAACGATGCTGTATTTAACATATTCTTTACCTGTTTACACTTGTTGTTTATACAACAACTTTCACCCCGTTTCCACCTGGTATTATGATGTGTCTCGGGTGATCCAATCACATCACTGTTTACACTTGGTCACTTAAATGTTAAATGCATAAAAACTCTTGTTTTAGTGCAACAGTTGATTAACATGTGAGGGGTGGTGCTTCACTGCTGCATACAGGACGGATTAGCGTTTTCACCTAAAATGCGATGTGATCTCATGCGTTTTTGACAACATTTTTATGTGGTTTTTGTGATCGGATCACCCAAAACACAAATTTTAATACCAGGTGGAAATGGGGTCATAGTTAAAGATACACATTTTCAGTACAATTTTTGTAATTAATTAAATCATTAAAAGTTAATTAAAACATTATACATTAAAATATATTACCAGTATTTAATATAGTTAACAATTTATTATGAAAATAATTATATTTGAAAAGAGAAAACATGGAAGAGTTTAAAATAGCACTCTTGAACTATTTTATCCATTCGACTCGCTTACTCCTGCAGGAATTCCCAGTTCCCTGGTAATCCCTTCTTTTGTTAAATGACTGTAAATGTGCTGATTATGTGCAGTCAGTTTTAGACTGCTTCAAACTGTTTGATTTCCAGACTATGGCACAATAGATTAACATACTAATCCTTAATCTCCTCAAAAGGAGAATTTTCCCTCCAGACTTAAATTGTTAATTAAAAGTTTTGAAAAAGTGCTGTTTAACAGAGGACTGTGCAGTGCCTGATATATCATGAAAATGGCTTGCTGGGTGGGAAATTTTCTTTTTTGCCCATGTGTCACAGTGGCTGGTGAATGCCCAATTTTACCTGCCACTCATATTTTTACCCAGCCGATTTCATTTTTCTGATTCAAATAAATGGAAATGGAACTATACTTAACATGAAATTGAAGAAAAATGGGACTTACTAAAATTGCACCCGTTTAGTTTGAAGCCCCTGCTACAGATAAAGTGTTATGACACCGGCCGCACATGGTAAATTAATCAGCATTCCACCGTATCGGTTGAGGAAAAGTAAATGGCGAAAAGTACGTGAATTTTCAACTGCCAAAGACAGCTTTTTAAAACAGAATGACTGAATCATGCATTGAGCAAATTTAAAAGACATATTCTCAATGAAAAAACACTTAACGCTTTTTTGCCTTATGCTGATGAACTACTTCATAGTGCATCAGTCAAATTCTTGTGTGAATTGTGTGAATTCCAGACTGTTCTTTGTAGATTGATGGTTAACAAACCCTCATTGAAATAACATCTCAGCAAGACATCTAAACAATACACTCAGATCAGAAACATGATAATACAGTAGTTCATGGCTTGTTCTTTGTCGTGATCAAACCAGGTCTGTAGGATTTCACTTTTCTCTTTTTTTTTCAAGGTTCCTCCAATTCTGTTGGACAAACAGTTCTCAGATTTCACCCCTGACATAACACCCATAATATTGGCCGCACACACCAACAACTATGAAATCATCAAGATGCTGGTGCAGAAAGGTGTATCCATGCCCCAACCCCATCAGGTGCGTTGCAAATGCATGGAATGTGTCTCCAGCTCAGATGTTGACAGCCTGCGACATTCCCGATCCCGTCTCAACATCTACCGGGCCCTGGCCAGTCCCTCACTCATCGCACTCTCCAGCGAGGACCCCTTTCTGACTGCCTTCCAGCTCAGCTGGGAGCTGCAGGAGCTAAGCAAAGTGGAGAATGAATTTAAGTCAGAGTACGAGGAGCTTTCTCAACTGTGTAAGCAGTTCGCCAAAGATCTGCTTGACCAAACGCGCAGCTCCAGAGAGCTTGAGTTGATTCTGAACTACAGGGATGATTTGAATCTTCTTGAGGATGAAGGGAATAATGATCTTGCAAGGCTGAAACTGGCTATCAAGTTCCATCAGAAAGAGGTGAGTGGAGTGGGCGACTGGTAGGTCATTAGCAGTAGTACACTTGAAATGATTTCAACAGAAACAACACTCCAGTATATTACAACGGTGACTTATTGCAAATGCAGGTGTTTAGCAGCTTGTTTCAAGAGTCACAAACTGTATTTGGACTGTTGCCTTGTTGATTTACACAATGTGTATAATACATTTCAGGTGGTTTTGTGTTTCAAATCTATTTATTGGATTGGGTTTTGTAAAACAGAGTTGGATTTTTTCACCCCCAGAAGGCAAGTTGTGTGTGTGCTTTTTTTATTTGGTCAGGAGAGATGCTGCTGATATGTAGCAGCTTATGGATCAATGTTGCCCCCTGGAGTACACATTAAACATTACTAGCTAGTTTGGTAGGTTGTCTTCATATTTCTTCATATTGCAAGGGAGGTGTATGTGTGTGTACATACTAAACTATACTTTGTGGACAATGTCATTTGGAAAAACGTTAGGGTTAGCCTATAGCAGATATAATTAGCTTTATACAAATGGTATGTCCCAATTTAGACTTGTGTGTGTGTGTGTCTGTGTGTGCCCGTGCATGCGTGTTTGTGCATAAACTTTCACATCCTTTGTAATTAAGGTCTAACTCAAATTTTCAGAATAAATGGAATGATTTGGTAGTACAAACTATATCTACTGATGAGGTTAGTGTTAGAGGTAAAAGTTCTTAATTTATTGTCAAAAAAATGTTTTTAACACATACAAATAGAACTTCCAAGTTTTTACTTTGCCATGCATTTGTTGTGTGTGTGTGTGTGTGTGTGAATGTCCATGACTACATGCCAGGCTGAATAATAAAGATTCAACATCCTGAAAAATTTATTTCCAACTTTAATGGACTTGAGAACCAAAAAAGAGACTCTAAACCTTAATAACATTTATACAGTATGTCCAAAAATAAGGCCAGTAAATTAACGGTCCCCTTTTTATTTATTTCATTTTAAATATATTTATTTGACAAATATCCATATCTGGTTTTAGGAGAACTTATTAGACTTTCTTAATTTAGGCTAAATTACGCTTTAACCCTCCTGTTGCGCTCAGAATCTACATACATCTTTTGCATTCACAAGTCAATTTTGACCTGGAAAACATTCATAACCTGATGGTTTTCAACTAAAACTATATTGTAAGTCATTAATAAGTCCGTAACTGTTTGTAAAAATTATTAAAAAAAGTTATTAATTAATATGCAATTTTTTGTTGAAATAATAAAATGTAGACATTCTTTGACATTTCAAAACTACTGCAATGTGACAGTGTCTAGTAATTTTAATTAATTTCATATTACTCATAACTGCTCAATACAACTTCATGGTCAAAAGTTATGAAACAACATATTCTTTTTCAAATAAACCTCATCAAAACAACTGTACAACTCAAGTTTACAACATTAATACTTCTTTACTTTGTTTTTAAGCAGAATCTATTCTATTTACTTGTATTAACCACCAAGCTGGTTCGGCATCAGATGGCTGCAGAGTAAAATGTGGACAATTTCCTCTTCCAAGTCCTATTTAGATTGATGTGTGCTTGAACTTTTGCTCTCACCACACAACTTTATGCCATAGTACCTTTGATTTAGTTTATTTGTTATGTTTGTTACATCTGTCATGTCCGTTTTGTTCAGGAATGTGTGTATGTCTGTGTGTGACTATGTGTGTGTGCATGTTTGTAAACAATATACAGTCCCAGTGAGAGACAAAAATTGTTTGAGAGAGTATGGGAAAGAGGCTAAATGTAAGTAAAGTGTTATAAGAAAAGATAAAATTCATAGATGTACAAAAAACTTACTTCATGTGTAAAGCCACAATTGATGTTTTGGTCAAAATTGTCCCGTGAACGCAGATGTAACTATTTTTTTTAAAATCAGTAATGTTTTGACAAAGTCTCACAGTTTGGCTCCTGTACTAAAAACTATGTGTTATTAAAAAAAAAAATATTATCTACCTATCCTCAATAGGAGTGTTAACTTAATGAGAAATGAATGAAAACATCAACTACAGATGACTATTGTAAATAGCCCCATTAGATCTTTTTACATGAATGCATGTTTAATTCACACATGAGTCAGTGTTGGCATGTTGCATTTCATGTGCAAGTCAGATGGTTTCAGAAAAGCTGCAGAAAGCTCTCATTCATCATCCTAAAATGATTTAAACCAGGATATGATGAAAACCAGACATAACTGCCTGAGATAAAAGAACTGTGTGTTAATGTAAGCCTATTTTGCCTTTGTATTTGCTCTTTTGAACTGCCACTTGTTTCATATTATGGTATGGCTCTATTGTTTGCACTCTCCAGCATAGAGAGCGTTTTATGCTACTGCTGCAAACTACGAAAAATTGCTATAAAAGCTTTGGTGCACATTCCAGTGAGAAAAAGTCCAGCAGATCATTCAATTATCACTGGGCTTAAAGAAGTGCAGTCGGGGTTTCAGCAACTCCACACATTATTTATACTGTATGTTTTAATGTCTTGATTGTTTAAAATGAATTACGTTCATCTGTTTTTTATTACTCCTGTGTAAAACTCTTTGAATGTGTTCAATGTTAAATGTCCATGTCGGTTTCTCAGGATACAGTTAAGCTGACAGCAATTTCTTTGGTTAGTTTGTAGCACAGCCAAACTGTCAGCAGTTGCTCGCCTCTCGCTGGTATGACGAGTTCCCAGGCTGGAGACGTCGCCACTGGGCCAGCAAGTTCACCACCTGCATGTTCATTGGGGTCCTCTTCCCTGTCTTCTCCCTGTTCTACCTTATCGCGCCCAAGAGCCACTACGGCCTCTTCATCCGAAAACCATTTATCAAGTTTATATGCCACACTGCATCTTACCTGACCTTCCTTTTGCTCCTGCTGTTGGCCTCCCAACACGTGGTCCCAGTTAATGCTATGCAGCAGGGCCCAGCGCCCACCACTGTGGAATGGATAATCCTACCCTGGGTTTTAGGTAATGTGCTTTGAGCTGCTTTGACAGAGAAAACATCTGTTTGATCTGTTAAATCTGATTGTGATTGGTTTTACATAAATTATCTTTGAATATCTTTGCTTTTCAGGCTTT
Organism: Moxostoma hubbsi; assembly: GCA_032164185.1. Classification (NCBI taxonomy): domain Eukaryota; kingdom Metazoa; phylum Chordata; class Actinopteri; order Cypriniformes; family Catostomidae; genus Moxostoma; species Moxostoma hubbsi. Next base: position 17,617,517 of record JAVLUX010000038.1, read on the forward strand.
GTATGGGCTGAGATCAAACAGATGTGGGATGGTGGATTTCAAGATTACATTCATGACTGGTGGAATCTCATGGACTTTGTCATGAATTCTCTGTATCTGGCCACTATTTCATTGAAGATTGTAGCCCACATTAAGGTAACAAATGTCACTGCTAATATGCAATACTGCATTTAATTTCTTTATGGTTTTCCCTTCACCAAAAATAAAATAGATATAGAATAAACCTCATAGATATAGAGTAGTATTGTGTCCTTAGGTGTGACCGCCTTTAAATCAGAGTTTTGTGCTAATCAGCCACAACCCCATAGGACAGGACATTTTGTTGATTGCTTCGTGTCTATCCACGATTTTCCTGGACAATGAAATTACCCATTATGCTAAGCGTGCTTCTAATAAGAATGCTAAAGACAACCGGTTTGTAGCTTGTTCCCTTTACCAAGCACTAAAACATAAAAAAACAGTCTGTGTTTATTATTTTCTCACTGAAATCTGTGAATGACCTGCACTGCATGTTGCTATTATCATCAATCCTTCCCGGTGTATGGTTGCAGGTGAAGAGATTTTTCTTATGGACAGACAACAGCAGCTAAGGTGGTAGGGGCAGCGATGGAGACATTTTCTAAGAAAGCTGCTCTGAAAAAGTACTACTAATTCCGAGAATGTGGGAATGAACAATTGTCACGTAGCATGTGTTAGTTTCTCATTAAATTAAAAGAATGAAGCATAGCAATGTCAGTTTCTAAGACATTCAAACTAAGACTGATTATCGGGACAATTAAAGGCATCTGACTGTAACTATGTCACAGAAATTGGCTCATAAAATCGGGACTCTCACAGTTTATTGGGACGTCTGATCACCCCAACAATCAAACACATTCCCAGGGTAAAGTTAATCATTAGACACTAGGCTCTCGCTCTCTCTGTATCTGCACACACGCTGTGTGTTGGTGTGAGAAAGAGACATATTGGGCACAGTGACAGAGGAGCCACGTTAAGATGGTTAAAATGAAAACTAATGTGCTAGGTTTCATTGAGGAGGGGAACATTTAGGGGATCTAATGCAACATCTTTTTTAATCTGTCATCTGTTATTAAGATAAATGCAATTTCTGCATATTAAATCTTTGCCAACTTGAAATAATTGGGCATTAGTAGCTTTTTAGGCTTCTTGTCATAACATTAATTTCTTAGTAGTTTTTAGTTTTCTGTAGCTGTTTTGACATCCTCTAACAACACAAAATCTTCCAGAGACTCCGGTGTTCGCCATCACTAGTAACATGGTCTAGCTGATAAAAAAAATGGAAAAGTGTAAGTGTGCGGCATCCTACAGGAAGTCTCTCGTCGTAATGGTACCACCACCTGTGGAGAAGTGAGGAAAAAAGGTGTATAGAGCACAAAAATCTGGTGTAAAAATACTTTTTTTTTAATAGGGTAATTTATTGCTAATATTAACCTTAATAAACCTAGATAAACCTTTAGGATAGACCAACCATGAGGTCTGATGTTGTTAAATATTATACAGTATTGGTTATTTCAACTTTAAAAAAAAAATCATGTTTTATAGCAGAATTCGTGGTGAAGAACTACACTACAAATGATCCACCAATCAGAGAATTGCGGCAAACAAACCTTAGCAAAAGAGCCACACCGACCACCCACGTTCATATGGGACTGCAAATGATGCAATTGAGTTGGTCTCCCTAATCTGTCAAACTACTTACCTATTTGTAAAAATCTCAACATTTGCTCATATATTTTAAATATATTAATCCTATATGTAAAGCGGGTTAAGGGAAATGAGGAGGCGAGAACCAGCTTGGCAATATAAATGATAGTTTAATGAAAAACTGAACCAAAAACACACAAACATAAACACAGAGCAGCTACATGTCCTTCTCTCTCTCTCTCTCTCTCTCTCTCTCTCTCTCTCTCTCTCTCTCTCTCTCTCTCTCTCTCTCTCTCTCTCGAACCATCGTCACCGGCCGCCTGATTGGGTGTGTGTTGTTCCAGCCCGGTTCCGCCCTCCTCCGCTCTACACTATACTTATAATCAACAACTTTAAATCAGTAGTTTGATGTTTTTCCATCGTATTTAATTAAACTGTGTCATTCACAATGCTTTATTGCATTCATTCTATCATTGAAGACGTGAAGTAACATTTTGTCTTTTTGTCCCATGTTTGAATACGGTTTTGCTTCAAATCAAAGTTTCTAATGTGATTCACATCAGAGCTGGTTGGATAGTTTTATTGCTGATAACTCTATTATGAAGAATCTTTTTAAATCTCTATGGGAAAAATTTATGGGAAAAATACTTCCCGAACCAAGACATCTGAAATAGTGGGAGGGGACTGTTGCGCTCAGTTTCTGCAAAGTTGTGCTATGTAACCCCACTGCCATTGAAAGTCCCATTCCACATAACTGTATATTTATACATTAAATATATTCTGATTGGCTGAGATCTGCATGTGCAGTATTTACATTTTCAGCGTGGGGACACCAATTATTTATCGTTGGAAATGTATCATGTTACACCATGTTTTGCTAATCGAGGCTTATTCTATGCTAATAAAACGAGAAGAGAACATGACCAGAGATGACATACTAAATTCTAAACACCTGTCTTTCTGCAGTATGAAGATTGCAAAGATCGGAAGCACTGGGAGAAATTGCACCCCACCCTGGTTGGCGAGGCCTTGTTTGCCATTGCAAACATCTTTAGCTCCCTACGACTAATTTCACTCTTCACAGCCAATTCCCACCTCGGCCCCCTACAGATCTCTCTTGGCCGAATGCTACTGGACATCCTCAAATTCCTTTTCATTTACTGCCTGGTGCTGCTCGCCTTTGCAAATGGACTCAATCAGCTATATTTCTATTATGAATCTGATGGCAAACTTGATGCCCAAAATCACAGCTGCAAGGGTATTCGCTGCACAGAGCAGAACAATGCCTTCACCACGTGAGGAGATGTAGTTTTCTCAAATCTATAAATTAACATCCATTTGCTTGCTTCACAGAGGTTGCCAAAATAGTGATATTATGTTTTGTATGTTTCTTTTTATTCAGTATGTTTGAGACACTACAGTCATTGTTCTGGTCCATATTTGGTCTCATTTCCCTGTACGTGACAAACGTCGAACCCGATCATCAGTTCACCGAGTTTGTTGGAGCCACAATGTTTGGTACCTACAACATTATCTCTCTTGTGGTTCTTCTCAACATGCTTATTGCTATGATGAACAACTCCTACCAACATATTGCAGTAAGTGGCACAAATTATTGTTTATTTGTTACAAATAAAAGTTTAAAAATGCAAATATTCCATGTTGTTTCTTAAATAAAGGACTGTATGACTGGAATGAGTATCTGTCTTTCAGTTTTTGCTATGTACTGTATATTCAACTTGTCTTTTCTGTGGTTGCTCCACAGGATCATGCTGACATTGAGTGGAAGTTTGCCAGAACTAAACTTTGGATGAGCTACTTTGAGGAGGGCGGAACGCTGCCTCCTCCCTTCAACATCATTCCAAGCCCAAAATCGGTGTGGTACCTCATTGGATGGATCAAGAGCCACTGCTTTAATGTTCAAATCAGAAAAAGAACAGAAACATTTGGATCACTTGGGGTAATACGCCATTTGTAAAATAAATCATTAATATCAAATGGATAGTTCTCCTAAAAATAATTATTCTGTTACCGTTTACTCACCCTTATGTTGTTCTAAACGTATGTTTTTTCATGCTTCCATGAAACACAAAAGAAGTTATTAAGCACAATATCCAGGCTATATTCTAATATATGCTATATTCCTAGTCTTCTAAAGCAATACAAGTGAACAATTTATATAATTGTTTATTTGACAAAAAACGTAATGTGCTGAAACAAAATGTGGATGTTCTTTTTTTTCTCTCTTTCTGTGACAAAAATGATGGGAGCTACTGGATGTTTCATTACCTTATAATATACCATACAAGGTGTTTTGAAAAATCAATTCAATAGAGCTATTCCATCTTGTTTTTTAGATGCGAGCAGCTGAAAATGTTCGTTCAAATCGTCAGTATCAGGTAATGGTGTCTCTTTCAAAGTAACTGATCATTAAATCTGTCTACAAAGTGCACTTTGCATCAGATCAACAGTCAAAAGGTTACAGCACCATTCCTTTTGATTTCACACTCTGTATTAATCTCTAAAAGAGAGGACACTTCTACTCTAAAAGGCTTTTTGGGCTGCTGGTTTATTCCATTATTTGATGGCAATTTTTCAGGTCATTAATCTAATAAATCTTGAATTTATCTCATTTTTTAGGAGGTACTCAGAAACTTGGTTAAGCGGTATGTGGCTGCAATGATCAGGGACGCTAAGAAAGATGAGGGGCTAACAGAGGATAACTTTAAGGTATTTAAGGCTCCCTGCTTAAATAGTTTTTTTGCTTAGTCCCCTTAGATCTGCATACATTTAATTAAAGTAAAAGTATCAATAGAGAGAGGAAATGACTAATACTGTTTGGATAGGCCTGCCAACATTACCTTTTTATCCAAATAGTATTTTATTCAAAAGTAAAGTGATAACAACAACTTGTGAAGCACGAATGGTTTGTTCATGCTACAAAGTATGTTGTTGACTACATAGTTTCATAACACGCTTTAATTGTGTTTTAAGTGGCCATTCAGATCATAACTAAAACATGCGTTTATGACGAAGGATTACAACACGCAATAGATTGTCAACTAACTTCAATAAATAAAATTCAAATAAATAAAATACAGTCCTCTCTCTCGCTGTTGCCTTTAGTATGTACTAACTCTGATCGCTGATTTGTTGTAACATGGCTTAATATAATCAACTAGGCCTGTTTAACTAAGCAATGTGTGAATATTTTGTTGATAGGAACTCAAGCAGGACATCTCAAGCTTCCGTTATGAGGTCATGGGAATGGTAAAAGGTACCAAACTTGGCATGCCAAACACAAAAGTGAGTACAGGAGCATCAAACCTGGCATATCCTGACAATTCACTAAAGTGTAATCCTGCTCCTGATGGAAGTCAACTAAAGGGAAAAAAAAGACTGCAGAGTGTCACCACCTCTATCATCCAGGAGGGCGGCACCAAAGCCAATCTCTGGAAGGCGGGCCTTGCTGATGGTTCTGTCCCATACAGGACTGTTGGCTCTGGACTGAGCCATCAAATGAACTGCAAAGAGACCAACAACCCAGGCGAGATTTACTCAGTGTCCGAAGAAGCAGGTGAGTCCGAAACTGAAGAACAGAATGATGGTGAACATGGAGGAAACCTAAATTGTAGGGCAACTAAGAACAAAAATAATGAAACTGATGAGAGAAATGATAAAGTCACTAAGACTATAGAAAAGGACAATGATGGACTCTTACACATGCGGTATATATTTGATGAAGTAATTGATGAAGCAAACAATGGATAGGAAGGATGCAGATTATAGTATGTAAATGCTGGATGATGCAAAACATTGTAATTCTGAATAGAAGCGATGGTGTTAAGCAGTAACATATTCCTTGGATAACAAACAACCCTTGAGGTTTGCTGTTCATGGATGAAGGAAATGGATTTAATCAAGGCCACCACCTGGTTAACCACAGAATCCTGAACTCTCACTCCATCCTAGAAGCTGCTGTGGTGATTATCAAGTGCAGGGCCTATATTATCTGATTAAGTGCAGTACTGGAGTCTCAGGGATGATCTCCTTTAGGAGTATACGGGGTCCAACGTTGTCATTTACAGTAATTTACACTATACCAAGTGTGTAAACTAACTAATTTATCGTTGCTCTGCTCCTTTCTGCTGAATCACATGGGTTCGCAATTGCTGGCCCCTTACTATTCTACCACTTTTATTCTTGCCTTACTCTGTTCAAGTTAGCATTTTATGCCATCTGCGTTTATTGTAAGAGATGTCACTACTGTCATGCAACCTAATATCTTTAATAAAGGTTACTATGCAAGTTTTTAAACTTTTAATCATGTTTCACATAGTGCATGAGGCAGTTGTATAATGATAGAATGAAGATGGTCTTTTTTTTTTTTAAGATTACAGTTCTTAACCTCAATTAATAAATGCTGTTTCATAAAGGAATATGGTTATATCAACTTTGATCATTTTAAAGAGTTAAACTCACTGAGAACATAGTATTATTGCAAAGTCCGTGTCAGAAATATAAAATTCCATTTTATAAACTGAAAGCTACTTGGCTTTTTGCTTAAAAGGTCACTGCCCCATATCACATATCATGAAATAATGCACAAATATTAATAAATGGATATATGCTGATATGGTTCTCCTTCAGTTCTGTTATTATTTTAGGGATCTAAGAGACTCGATGCATAATTTGGCCATTGCAAACTGAATGATTTTGAACTGTTTAATAATTAAGAAATTAGTAACATAAATTTACTTTCATTATGAGAGTACACATAAAAACACATTTAGTATACAGTATGTATGAGACAAACCAGACTGAGAGACAGATGTAGGATCCATATGCAGATTTAATAGAGTAGTCAAACAGGCAAGGGTCGAAAATCCAGAAAACAGTATAGAAAGGCAGACAAATCCAAAAGGGGAAACACAGAGGCAAAATCCACGATAAACAGGCAAAGGTCAAAAATCCAAACAGGAAAAGCACTTAGAATTGCAGACTGAGAGAGAACTGACAAGACTTCGCACTGAATGGTAGAACCGCAGGGCTTAAATACACAGATAATGAGCAAATAATGAATAGGTGTGAGAGAAAATGGCAGGAGGCAATGCATGATGGGAGTTGTAGTCCAGTGAGGGATTAGTGTTCAGGGGATGAGGATCGTGTGAGCCGGAGGGGAGAAGAGACAGCAGAAGATGTGACAATGTACTGTGTGTGTTTTTTAAAGCACCAAAGTCCAACACTTTAGCATCATATATGCCATCATGTGCTGTACCCATCGACAATATCAGAGTCAAATTAAGATGTTTTTCAAAAGTCAGGATAAAATTAGGGGGAATGCCAGTCTAAATTGTTCAAGGAATAAATCTGATGAATTAATATTTTTCACTTAAGTCATCTCAGTGCAGCTTGTTTTGAGTTGATCCACGGTGCGTGCATACGCTACAACCTCAAAGGCACATTTTGATACAACTTGAATGGAATATTTTTTATATGGAACGTCATAAAAACAGTTTGTTTCATTAATCAAACTTCTTGTTTATTGAAAAAAAAGGAGAATCTTTTTAGAAACTAAGACATTTTCTTTGCATACACAATCGATATAGAACGTTGCACAGAGCGACTGATCCAGAGTCAGCTTTTCTCAACCCATTCTCACAGTTACAGGGAGCTGTAACACGGAGCAGTTTGGCTGCATAAGTCAGTGAATTGAGTGAGTATTTCACCCTCTGTATCATGTTGTGGCCAGTGGAAGACTAGTCTTATAATCCCACTGCCTAAACGCATTTACTGACTTTTAAATGCAGTGTGTATTAACTCATGAATCAACCGCATTACACTCATTACACATGTTAGCGTGTTGATTGACAGGCGATATCTGTATCTAAAAGGTGATTGGCTCTTTTAACTGCAAGGTGGGACTTCCTTTCTACATCTATTAACCGTTGAGAGCTTCTTGGTTGGGCGTTCCAATTTCTCCCATACATTTAAATAGAAGTGACTCATCTCTGCAAAATAGTCTCTGGCCTCACTCAATAGAACTACAATGACAATCATGCACTACATCTCCTCCCAGAAGTTTGCACAAATTTACTCCTGATTTCTCGCAATAAAGGGACAGTAGATGTGTTCAAAATCAAAATAAAGTGTTACTTTATTTAAAAAGTAACTCAGATATTATGGTCAAAAAAAAATTTGCATTACTGTACACACACACACACACACACTGACGGCCAAAAGTTTGGAATTATGTAGATTTTGCTGTTTCAGAAGGAAATTGGTACTTTAATTCGCCAAAGTGCCATTCAATTGATCACAAAGTATAGTCAGGACATTACTGATGTAAAAAACAGCACCATCACTATTTGAAAAAAAATATTTTTGATCAAATCTAGATCAGCAGCCATCACTCCTTATCCTTGAGTAATCGTGCTAAATTGCTAATTTGGTACTAGATAAACACTTTCCATTATATCAAATACAGTTGAAAGCTATTTTGTTCGTTTAATGAAGCTTAACATTGTCTTTGTGTTTGTTTTTGAGTTGCCACAGTATGCAATAGACTGAATGTCTTAAGGTCAATATTACGTGAAAAATGGCAAAATAGAAACTGCTTTCTCTACAGACTCGACAGTCAATCATTGTTTTGAGGAATGAAGGCTATACAATGCTTGAAATTGCCAAAAAAAAAATGAAGATTTCATACAAAGGTGTACACTACAGTCTTCAAAGGACAACTGGCTCTAACAAGGACAGAAAGAGATGTAGAAGGGCAGATGTACAACTAAACAAGAGGATAAGTACATCAGAGACTCTTGTTTGAGAAATAGACGCCTCACATGTCCTCAGCTGACAGCTTCATTGAATTCTACCCGCTCAAAACCAGTTTCATGTACAACAGTAAAGAGAAGACTCAGGGGTGCAGGCCTTATGGGAATAATGGCAAAGAAAAAGCCACTTTTGAAACAGAAAATCAAAAAGAAAAACTTAGAGTGGGGAAAGAAACACAGTCATTGGACAACAGATAATTGGAAAAGAGTGTTTTGGATCTTAACCCCATTGAGCTTTTGTGGGACCAGCTAGGCTGTAAGGTGCGTGAGAGGTGCCCGACAAGACATCCACATCTATGGCAAGTGCTACAGGAAGTTTGGGGTGAAATGTCACCTGAGTATCTGGACAAACTGACAGCTAGACTGTCAAGGATCTGTAAAGATTGCTGTATGTGGATGATTTTCAAGTAGTTTAAGAAGTTCTGAAAATGTTTTTCAAATTGTAATGGTACTTTTTCAAGTTATTAATGTCCTGACTATACATTGTGATCAGTTGAATGCCACTTTGGTGAATAAAAGGAATTTTTTTTTCCATAAATGCAAAATCTGTTCATTATTCCAAACTTTTGGCTGCCAGTGTGTGTGTGTGTGTGTATATATATATATATATATATATATATATATATATATATATATATATATATATATATATTTACAGATTTTTATTTAGTTTTGCACTATGTTTGCGTATGTGTGAATGTATGTATGTTTGTGTCTGTGTGTGTATATATGTGTATATATATATAGCCATCCATCCATCCATCGTCAACCGCTTATACAGTGTACAGGGTCGAGCCTATCCCAGCTAACATTGGGCGAAAGGCGGGGTACACCCTGGACAGGTCGCCAGTCCATCGCATATATATATATATTAGGGCTGTCGATTTAACGTGTTAATTCAGTGCGATTAATTTTACAAAAAATAACGAGTTAAATAACGTAATTAATCGCATGCCCACGGACCATAATAAGGAAGATTCCTGAGAAATGCAAGCTTGCAGTACCACCTGTTTATTCCAGAGGTCAGTAAATGAAATTTCAGCTGTATGAGCAACGTGCAGTTTATACAGTGAAGAAAACACTTCATTAGGCAGAACAACACAAACATGCGTTACGTTCTTGCGTTCAAAACACTCGAAGGAGCGCAAATGCGATCTAAGGGATCTCAAGATGTGTTTAAAGATTGAGTATTAAACTATATTTAACTTGACACAGTGACCTAAACATTTTATGTTCATGACGCAACACACACTGACGAAGGTGTAAATTTACGGGCCTTTAAACAAGCCCTCATAATAAATCTCCAACTGATTGACAAAATCACTTGTGAAATGGATTGCTGTGAACTGTATATCAATGATTGACTTATGATCAATAATATGGTAGTAAACAATATATTGTATTCTAAAGCCGATTTTGTATGGCCTTATCAATGATTAACTCTACAGAAATGTAAAGCATTTTAATTATCTGAATATATATATATATATATATATATATATATATATTTTTTTTAAATATTTAAAGATAACTATGTATATATATATATATATATATATATATATATATATATATATTGATGTAAATATGTATAATCATTATATATTGAGTTATTGTTATATGAGGGGCTTTCTCAGCAAATATTTGTATATGCGATTAATCGCGATTAATTAATCAGGACACCATGTAATTAATTCGATTAAAAATGTTAATCGATTGACAGCCCTAATATATAAATATATATGTACATATGTGTGTGAATATGTGTGTATGTGTCTGTATGTATGTATATGTATATATACTGTCTTATCATGTATTCTATATATACTTCATTTTATTTTCAATTTGTATTTATTTATTTTTATTGAATTTATAATTATTCTTTATTATTGTTTGTGTCTTTTTGCTGTTTTGTATCGTTGTGCACTGGAAGCTCCTGTCACGAAAATTCCTTGTATGTGTAAGCATACCTGTCAATAAAGCTGATTATTATATTATATATATACTGTATATACACCAGCTGACCAATTTATTATGGACACCTGTACACCTACTTAATCATGGAATTATTTTGATGGTTGGGAAAATTAACTGAACAAATGCATTGAACTGCTGCCCACAATAGGCTGATTAGGTAATTGCATGAATAAGTTGGTGTATAGATGTACCTAATAACAGGGGCATAGCAGTCATTTTAAATGTGGGGAGGAGAGAGACACAGCTGTCAGTTGGTGGCTCGCACAGACCAAGGACTTACAATGCAGTATATTACAGTATACATCAATATATAATTATGATATAAGTATTATATTAATTTATACATATTTATTTTTTACATTTGTAGTATTTTAAAGATTCTAGTATTGCAAAATAAGCAGCAAAAATAAAGGGCACCTTGTGGTGCTCTTGCTTCTTGCTTTCACACATGACAATAAAAGCACAAGCTATTCCTGAATAAATTATTTAATCAATTACAATAATGACAATTGTGCACATTCAGTTTTATTTTTTACTCTGTGCTCATTGTGGGATTTAAATATATCCTAGTGGCTCAAGTTTTTTGAATACGCTCACCAAAATGTGTTCAGATCCATTTAATGATTCAATGACCATTTCTGGTGATGCCAGAAGGTGGTGAAAAATTAGTGTCTTGTGTGAAATGAGTTAGTCACTGAATCAATGATCAAAAGAAAAATGTAATCCTTTAACATTTTAATGTCTTCAGACCTACAAAGAGACATTAGTAGAGGTTTTAAGCATTATAAGAACAAAGCACTATAATTTCCATACAGTTTGTGAACTGTTAAAAATTACTTTTATCAAAAGACAACAATAATAGTCTTATAATAATTAAGAGTTTCAGTAACATCTGTACTTTTTTCAGGTAGAAAAAAGGTATCTACATATCTATTGACTTCACTATAATGCCACTATAATATAAAGTGTTCTATCAGATCTATCTTTTTTCCTGCAGTGTGTCGACTGCACACCAACATAGAGTTAAAAATCAGGAGCTGATATTAAAAATAACTTTATATATTTAACCCAGATCTAGTAATCTGCTTAAATTGGCATAAACAACTGATCAAACTGTTACTTCACAAACAACACAAATAAATAATGTAAAACGCATAACTTTATGAAGACTCATGCACTGATATAAACTCCACTTACAATGGGTATTAAGGCGAGGAAATACTATGAGTTCATTCAGAAATTTTCTTCAGAGCCTTGGTCGTGTATGCAGTCAGCTGCAAGTTACACACCTGTTCCTCTGACGCTTTGCTTGCTGTTGGATCTACGGCGCACATCAGCGGCTTTTCTCCTCTGCAAGGCAGTGCAGTTTGCCCCTGGTTGCTTCGACAGCGCAAAATTAAAAGAGTTTTAATTCTTAAAAGTGTGATTTTCTCTGTAAAATAGTATTTTCCTCTAAAAGAGCAATACACAGTGGCGTTGAACGTCACATCTTTTCAGGACGCATCTTTATAAAGATGCCATTCCGCCCCTGAGTAGTTCCTGGATGCGGTAGAGTGCTCTCCGCTTCAGACGGCCACAGGCGTTGTCTCGTGTGTCTGGGTTGCGATCACACCGAGGCAGCGTTTGTGGATGGTTCATGCTCTCACTGCGAGAGCATGACCATGGCAACGTTGCGGTCACGGCTCGCTTTCAACAGAAGGCACACCACTCCAGCCGCCCCCCGCACCGCTCCTTTTTCCCACTGGATTGAGGACAATGCCACTGGCACTGGAGGCAATCTGGGGACGGCAGCGGGTGCAGCTCCAAACATTTTGACGGGGAACCATAGTGATCTCAAACATGTGTCTTCAGAAGACATTTTAATCGTCAGATTTGTTCCATATCTGAATTACTGTGTCAACATGTTTTTCTATTAAAAGTCGATACTTAAATGAAACATAACTGAGATCTCCATTAAGCTCCGTAAGCTCTGAAAGAGCAACCTATGATTTCAAAGTAATTCAAAACACATTCTCTTAAAAAGTGTTAATATCTTAATACAATTTTAGAATGTTAGTCTCAGTCACCATTCACTTTCATTGAATGAAAAAAAAGATGCAATGAAAGTGAATGGTGACATCATTTTGCCTTAAAGTTTTCCACAAAAGAAAGAAAGTCATACAGGTCCGGAACAACATGAGGGTGATCAATTATGACAGGATTTTGGGGGAACTGTCCATTTAAAGGTTACACTGAGCAATACTTTTTGTTTCAGGAGGTGTACTACTAACAATCCAACACTAGAGGTAGATGCACACACAGGGTTAAATTAGTCATAAAATAATCACTGTTACTCTTCAACTTGTTTTCTGTTCAAATCCCTTCCCACTATTACTCCTATCCTCAATTCACCTTCCCACTATTATTCAGACCCCCCCCCCCCCCCCCCCCCCCCCAAGATCCCTCTAAACAATTTGATTCCAAATATGGACAGCTGCCCAGTGATTAAAAAACTGGCAGGAGACAGAACAGTATCAGTGCACTTGGACATGATCCTTTCATCTGATTTGCCCCAGTAGCATTCTCCAGGGTGATTATCTGCACATGAGTGATTAAGTTAAGTTGGTTTAAATGTCTGATAAAACATTTGTTGTCAAATAGTCACTTAAGATTTAAGTTGAATTGCATATAAAAGGTGTAATACTTTACAGAATATGTGCTGTCATGATGAAAGTTAAAATGCATAGTTCACCAAAAGTCCTTTTACTCACCCTTATGCTATCCTTATGACTTTCCTTCTTCAACAGAACACAAATTAAGAATTTTATAAGAATATCTCAACTCTGCAAGTCCATACCAATGCAAGTGAATGGGTTCCAACATTTTGAAGCACCAAAAATCACATAGGTCTGCATAAAAGTAATCCATGTGACTCTAGTGGTTAAATCATTATCTTCAGATGCTATTTGATTGGTGTGGGTGAGAAACAGATCAACATTTTAGTCCATTTTTACTATAAATTCTCCTGCCTGCTCAGTCATTCTCCACTTTAACTTTCAAATTCTTCTTGTGTTTTTGGTTATTCACACTACTGGGTATTTCTAGTAGAAATTGACTTAAATATTGATCTGTTTCTCACCCACACATATCATATAACTTCTGAAGATATGGATATAACCACTGGATTCATATGGAGTCACATTATGTCGACATATGTGATTTTTGGAGTCAAAATTCTGGCACTCATTCACATGCATTGTATGGACCAAACGAGCTGAGATATTCTTCTAAAAAATCTTAATTTGTGTTCTGCTGAAGAAAGTAAGTCATACACATCTGGGATGCATGAGGGTGAGTAAATGATGAGAGAATTTTCATTTTTGGGTGAACTATTCCATTAAGCAGCTATTCCACCATCGGGCCGAACGGTTCTCGGTGCAGAACCGTGCTGTCCCATACTGATCCAGACAGGCTTGTTAGCAGTTACCATTTATTTTTCTGCTGAGGTGATGTGAAATCTACCCCGAGTTGTTCTTGGCAGGCAACTCAGCCTTACAGGCTCTATATAATTAGGTTTAGGGATGGAGTTGGGGTAAGGGCCTGACAGGAACAACTCCAGGCACCTTTGTACAATGGGCTGTGATATCATAAGACTGAACTTACTAAGCAAGTGACCAATCATGAGTTGCAGTGTCACTACTGGCATTCCACCAGAACGGTTCTCTGATGTGAGTCTGTTAGCTAACCATGCTCAGGAGTTTTGCCATTGCCATGTCCACTTATTATAATCGACTTTGGGCATGTTGATTCTGTCATCATTTACTAACCCTCATGTTGTTCTAAACCGCTTTCTTCCATGAAACAACAGAAAAACAGCTTCTGACACCATTTACTTCCATTGTATCGAAAAAAGATGTAACATAAGTGAATGGTGACTGTGGCTGACAGGCTGCCTAACATCTCCTGTTGAGTTCCAAAGAAGAAAGAAAGTCATATGGGTTTGGAACCCATGAGGGTGAGTAAATGATTACGTAATTGTCATTTTTCGGTGTAAAATAGAAGGTTAGGCGTGCAGGGTTCTCACGGAGGGGGTGGTTCCTATATGAAACTGGTTGATACTCTGTATTAATCCTCCTTAGTGTATGTGTCATTGTGTGTGTTTGAGACAGAGAAAGAGAGGGGAGGGGTGCTATAAAGGCTGCTTCCCCGTAGTTCGCTTCCATTCCTTCTGTTTTTTGAGTGGGTTTTATCTGCAGGGGACACTCCAATATGATACTCCTGTTTATGGCCACCTTTACCTTCCTGGCACTGACCTCCCTGGATCAGGTGGATTCTTCAGCATATGACAAGATAGTCTCCCACAGTCGTATCAGGGCAAAGAATGAAGGGTAAGGGCTGACTTTTTTTTTTTTAAAGATTCACCTTTGCAGAGTGAAATGAGAAGAGATATTTGGGAACCAATTTGTTTTTTATTAAGGAGCAATATTTGCACCCTAGATTTTCGTTTTTTTTTTTTTTTTTTACCTTTTATGAGAGCATTTTTCTAACCATATAAAAACATACAAAACATGCCATTTATTTACATCAAGTTCTTCAAATAAATAAAATTGTATGGCTGTTACTTATAAAAACAACTCAACATAAATAATAAAAAAAACATTTTGCCCCAACATATGTCATTATAAACATATATTAACATTATAAATATCTGTAGCATTTTTGGAACTTTTGGTGGCAGTTTTGGATCCTTGTAATTCTGGAAATTGAAGCTGATACATTTTAGATTTGAATAATACATCATTTGTAATTGGTCCTTTTTATTGGTGAAAACAGAAGTGCATGTACTGTATCATCACTGTATTAAAATGGCAGAAATGTTCAGCGTCAAAAGCAATTTTTTTCTGTGTTCAGTCAGTTCTTTTAAGCAAGTCAAGACTTCTTTATAATGATCTGCCTAATTGAACACCTCTGAGTTTTATGAGTCTGCCATGTATGCAGTTATCTACATTCAAACGTTCGCCAGAGGCTAATTTACTTTTAATTCTGTGTTATTAACCCCCACTCCCTCCCTGTCTCCGTTCTACAGGCCCAATGTGTGCGCTTTACAACAGGTCATGGGGACCAAGAAAAAGTACTTCAGCACATGCAGGAACTGGTACAAGAAATCCATCTGCGGCAAGAAGGCGTAAGTCACCCAGTGCTTTTCTCACATCTTCTTTAGCCGGGTTCCTACCCATGATTGGATCAGAGGTCAAAGGTCCCTGTAACACAGTGCCTGTGGGTCTCAGTGTGATGGATATAATTTATTAGGATTGTTTGGTGCTGTTGGGTGTGTTCAGGGAGGTGCCATTTTGAGAGAATGAAACAGATGCATATGAACCTGATGGGTTGGTAAAAGATCCTTTTATAAAAATCAAATTTGTTTTAGGTTTGTTTTGTATCTTGTAATGGTTTAACTCTGTCTACTTTACATAATCACAACAGAATATGAGGGCTAAAGTTAGACTTAGACTAAGAGAAGCTGGTTCATGATCAATATAGTTAATTGCTCTTCCCTAAAGCAAGATATTTAATGATACAAAACCCCTACAAAAAAGTATCTCAGCTCACAGTAGGATGAAATGACAGTTGTCAGCCAAGTGTCTGCAACTGCAGTTGTTTATGCCAGATAAACCACAGTTTATGTGAGGTGACTTGACGTGTTTATTGCATAATGCCTGGGCTACAGTTCGATCTCTCTTTCTGCAGTGCACATAGAGAGAATGATGTAAGGTTTTTTCTGGGCTCTATCTGCCTTTGATGTATCATAAGTCTTAAGGGACTGGTGACTTGTAATTGGCTGACTGATGCTATCAGGCTTGGCAAAAGCTTTTTATTGGAAGAGAACTTCAGTTTGTAGAAAGAGAGGGAAAAAAAAAACTTTGGCCTCAAGAAATGCCTGTGTCTTGTTGCACACCCTTTATTCTTGTTCTCTTCATAACATCATGGTTCAGTTTGTGTTGATACAATTCCATTTATACAACAGTTAGTTCCGGCTGTATTTTTGCATTTGCAGCTTTCTAAATAGTGGAGGCTTTAATTCATCCCAGTGACTCGAGGCTGTCGAACCAGTCTGGACATTCTCCATTGACTTCTCTCATCAACAAGGTGTTTCCATCCACAGAACTGCCACTCACTGGATGGTTTTTTTGTTCTTGGCACCATTCTGAGTAAATTCAGAGACTGTTGTGTGTGAAAATCCCAGGAGATCAGCAGTTACAGAAATACTCAAACCAGCCCATCTGGCACCAACAATCATGCCATGGTCAAAAACAATGAGATCACATTTTTCCCCATTCTGATGGTTGATTTGAACATTTACTGAGTCTCCTGACCTGTATTTTATAGCTGTATGATTTTATGCATTACACTGCTGCCACATGATTAGCTGATTAGATAATTGCACGAATAAGTAGCTATACAGGTGTTCCTAATAAAGTGCTCAGTGAGTGTATATTGTATAATAATATGATGGCATCCAAAACATTTTAATACACAGAGGAGGGCCTAGTGTCTATTAGTGTATATATTTTGTGTGTGGGTGTTTTTGTTTTGTTTTTTTCCTCAGCGAAGTTATCACATGCTTTCTCACCTGTAGTGGGCTCTTTCTGCTGGATCTGATCCAGCATCCATTGCAATAGCCTATGTGCTGGTCAGTGTTTGAAACATGTAAAAACAATTTTAAATCTGTGTCTACTGGGAGGTTGACTCAACTCAAATCTCTCCTGCTGTGATATGCACTGCCTGGTGTTGCCCCCAGTTGCCACTGACTACATTCTGGGCAAAAGAAGATCAGGAGCTGCCCAGCTTGTCGTCTCTCTGCTGGCCGCACAGGGAAAATTTGAGTCAGCCCTACTGCCTGCTGACCTCTCTCAAGGGTCCTGCTGGCTTCCTTCCTTTCCTGAAACTGGGAACATTGTTCAATGTCAAGGGATAAACTCTATGCAGCTGTATTGTCTGTGTGTAGACCCTATCATGGTGAGAGAGAGAGAGAAAGACAGCAGTTTAATCTGTGCTCTGTCAGCTGTCTGTTTGCTGCCATACTACTATCTGACAAACAGCAGAGCTACATGGCATGATAATTCACCAAACAAAACACTCACACTAAAGCCACTGAGGGAAGATATTAGTCATGGATGAATGACATCAACAACATCTGCAGACAGCTGTTATAAAGCATCATTTAACTTCTTCTACTTTTTGTAATTTTGTAAAATCAAGACATTAGAACAGCACACAGGCCAGTGATCACCACTCCAAATAACATCATTATCACTAGCATTTAGTTAAGAGTGTATTTGCCCTTTATTATTAATATGTTTAAAAATAATATTCCAGGATTTAATCCAAGTTAAACTCAAGCGACAGCATTTGTGGCATTATATTTATTACCACAATTTATTTTTACATTAATTTCGATTTGTCCCTTCTTTTCTTAAAAAAAAGATCTGGGTTCCAGTGAGGCACTTACAATGGAAGTGAATGGGGGCCTCACTGCAGCCTCAATTTTGGCTTTTTTTTATAGAAAAGGACGATTCTAAATACATTTTTATGCTAATCAACATTATGCCATAAATGCTGTCAATTGATTTTAACTTGGATTAAATCCTGTAATATTCCTTTAAACGGGTATAATTAAATAAAAAAACAGGGAAGAAGCTTTGTTTTCCTCACCAGCTTTTTCAATATACTATATTTGTAAAACAAGTATTATATTGTTTTTACTTGCCATTTTGCCAATATGATCAAAGGGGAACTCGGCATGTTGCTACCGAATGTTCTAGTATCCTGATATTTACCCCATTTTGCTGAGTTACTGACAAGCGGCATCACCAGTTGACATATTTGCATCAATTCATATGTGTTTTCCTATCCTGTGGTGTTACTGATTGCTCATTGCACAAGCAGCCTCCGAGACAGGGGTTCTCCAAAACCAGGAAGAAATAATGTTCACATGATCAATAATAAATGCGATTGGGAGGTTGCCTTTTCGCTCTAAAATAAAAACATTTACTCCAATGATGCAGTAAAACTCGCTTTTGGAACCAATCTCTGGACATTTCCCCTTAACAACACTTCCAGCATTTGCCACTGGGAGGCAGTGGTTCAAATTTCAGTAAGCACTGACCGATTTCAGCAGCAAAACTTTCAAACTACTGTTGCTGAATTCACAGTGTGATCAAATCAACCTATAAACTTATGATCTAACCATTGGAACCTTTTGCATTCTTCCCATTGCATGCAAGATACACTGAGGAGATACCTGGAGGAGTTACGTTAATCATTAGGCTGTCAAAAGATCCCACGGCAGGTGACCTCATGCATTTGAGAAAGTAAACTATCTGTGTGAGGACTTGCAGTTGAGGCAATATGTTGGAACTTGGTACCTTATTACAGAAACATCCTCTAAAATTTTATATTATCTGTTTAGTAAGCACCATGGTGATTTCAAAAGATTTTACAGATATATTTTTTTCTGTAACAAGGGCGCTGATGTTTTATGGACACAGAAAGTAGATTGTTGAAAGCATTGTAAAAAGAACCTAAAGAAAAAAAGCCTATTGTCTTGCTGTAATAAATTGATTACATTTGTGTCTAGGAATGTGGGCAGAGAGTCTTTTATTAATTTTCCATATTTAAATGGATACATATCTTATTTGTAGCCATGCATATTTTGCCCAACAGTTTTGAGTCTATTGTACAAAATGCACAATTTGATTTTGAGTTGCAGTTTAATCCAACAGAAATCCAGTTAAAAGTCCAGATGTCTGAACAAATGTTTTTGTCAAAAAAAGACACATCTGTATACAGTACATTTACAAGATAATGAGGCAAAATGAGATAATTCAGCATGGGAACAACATGACTCATCAAAGTTTCATCAAAGAGTTTTCTGGACTGGACTGGACTGGACTGGACTGGAATGAACTAAATGTTAATGTATTCTGTTTAAAACAAGGTAATTAATTGGGGACAGAATCAAATATTTTAATAAGTATAACATAGTGGTGTACGATTTCGAGTTTTTTGGAGTCAACTCCGATTCCCGTCTCCAGCCCTTGGAGTCGGTGGAATCGACTCCTCGAAATGTATTTTTAATCAGGACAATTCAGGGCAATCACCAGGGGTGGCCATTAGTAGTACCTTTCCAATTGTTATATTTCACCCACCAAAATTGTTTGTCAGATATGATTGGAAAATCAATGGAATTATAAAATCATCATTCATTTTCACTTGTAAATAGCTTGCTCAATCCACTGCTTACTGTCCGATTGCTTTTCTGTGATTTGAAGTTTTTCTGTAACTACTAGTCAGTTTCTCCTACCCAAATCATAACCCTAACTGTAAGTGGGATGGGAGAATCGACTCTTTTGGATTTTTAGAATCGACTCCATTACTAATATCATAGAGGGAATCATCAATCGCAATCCAGCATTTTCATTTGAATTTGCAGTGATCATGATAAAGTTTAATTCTTTGGCACTTTCTGTTTTGTGTGTTGTTTGCAGGGTGGTTTTATATGAGTGCTGCCCAGGTTATATGAAGTTAGATGGGAAGCAAGGATGCCCTGCAGGTTTGTATTCACCTATCCCAGCATTAGATTTGTACATTTTCTGAAGAAAATTAGTGATGTGATAAAAAAAAAAAAAAAAAGAAATTCAGAAAATGTGAGTCACTGCCATGATGTTATGGTGTTATGGGTGGTTACGAGGGTGTTGCTATGCTATTGTTAGGGATTTTTTTTTATGAGATTGTGTCTGTCAATTTTATCAATCTTTAGCCTTTTTGGCATAATATTGATTACCACAACAATTTATTTGGACTTGCCCCTTCTTTTCTTTAAATCTAGATTACATTCAAGTACTTACAATGAAAGTGAATCCAATCCGAAAACGTTAATATACTCTCTGTTTCAAAAGTATAGCCACAAGATGTAAACAATATGCATGTTAACATGATTTTAGTGTGATAAAATCACTTTCTAAACTTTGCTATGTTAAGTTATAGCCAATTTTACAACTTTGTTGCCTTCAACAAACCCTAAAACCTAAAATGAATAAAAATGACAATTTAACATATTTACAGCTCAAATAATACATGGTTTTTAACAGAAGAATTAATGTAAGTGCTTCTATAAAATTATAAGCTTCACATTTCTGTCTTGAAACCCTCTGAAAATTGGCCCCATTTACTCCCATTGTAAGTGACACACTGGAACGATTATATATTTTTTTTAAATAAAGGAGGGGCGAGTAAAAAATTACATTTTGTGGTAATCAACATTATGCCACAAGTACTGTTGATTGAGCTTAACTTGTATTGAATCCAGAATATCCCTTTCAAATATCATTGATAAATCAAACGATTAATACTTTTGAAAAAGTATTTTGAAAAACCCTTATCCTAAGAAACCTCAAACTCCTGAATTTAGACTTAAGATTGTCGTGACATCATGTGAAGAGATCCCAAAAAGAGGGCTTTGGAATATTTGCTGTAATTTTACCTAGAACTAGTTTGTGTTTGTGTAACATTAAAAACTGTACTTGAGACTATTTGTGTTTATTTTATGTACATTTCACCCATTTAACCAGTGGCCCCTATTGACACTATTTATGGCACTCTTGGTCTTGTGAACGCCAAGATCACCCAAGAGTATTCCGAGAAGTCCAAACTAAAGGAAGAAATCGAGGGAGCTGGCTCTTACACAATGTTTGCACCAAGTGATGATGCCTGGGAACAAGATCCAGTGAGTCATACACTAGGCCATGTTCACTTCATTTGAGCTGTGGTATTTACATATTGGGATTCATGGTTGATCAAAGATGTGAGTAATTACCAAGCCTACCTATTGAAATTAAGAGTAACCTTGGAGCACTGAATGGAACTTAATAGAAATTAGACTTTTCACACTAGTGTAAACACTTTTTGCACCAAGCGTAAATAGCAACAAACAACATCATGTTTGCACTAAGTTCAAGTAGTTGTAGATGCTATTCACATTAATATAAGTTAATAGAAGTAATTAGCTTTTTGTATTAAGGGTAATTGAAACTTTGCTATATTTATACCAAATGTAAATATAAGATCCTCATTGTTCTTGGTGTAATATAGAGATGGTGAAAGATAGTTGCATTGAGTGTATGTATTGTACTATTTACACTAGTTGCAAATTGTTGCATTTATAACTAGATAGGTAAAGTATGTCAAGATAAACTTTAATGATGATTTGACAAAGCCTTTGTCTGAAAGTTTGAAAAGTTTTAAGTTAGAAGACTGTCACATAGATAGTCAGATAGAGTATCAGAGAGAGAGAGAGAGGGGAAGAGAGAGCAACTTAAAGCAGATCAAAGGCCTTTTGTTGGTTTGTTTGCATTTTAATTTTGACAGTTAGAGTTTGAATTAACAAGCATTCCTTTTGAAACTTCTGACAATGTAAGTATGTGTGATTTTCCAATTTTGATCGTCCAGTGTGTGAAAATTGTTAAACTGATCAGTTAGAAAAGATATTGTAACATATGGCGCTCAGACACAGGAATAGTATTAAACCAGGAGGTTGTGTTTATTCAATAAAAGTGTTTATGGAAAGGAGAGGAGTATCTGAAGTGCGTGGAGCTTGGGCTGACTTAACTGGAGTGAATGAGCGTGGAGCTGGAGAATGAGGGCAAAGATTGGACGAGCGTGGAGCTTGGGGTGACATCACTGGAGTGAATGAGCGTGGAGCTGGAGAATGAGGGCAAAGCTTGGACGAGCGTGGAGCTTGGGGTGACATCACTGGAGTGAATGAGCGTGGAGCTGGAGAATGAGCACGGAGCTTGGAATGACGTCACTGGAGTGAATGAGCGTGGAGCTGGAGAATGAGCGTGGAGTTTGGCGTGACGTCACTGGAGTGAATGAGCGTGGAGTTGGAGAATGAGGGCAGAGCTTGGACGAGCGTGGAGCTTGGGGTGACGTCACTGGAGTGAATGAGCGTGGAGCTGGAGAATGAGGGCAAAGCTTGGACGAGCGTGGAGCTTGGGGTGACATCACTGGAGTGAATGAGCGTGGAGCTGGAGAATGAGCACGGAGCTTGGAATGACGTCACTGGAGTGAATGAGCGTGGAGCTGGAGAATGAGCGTGGAGCTTGGCGTGACGTCACTGGAGTGAATGAGCGTGGAGCTGGAGAATGAGGGCAGAGCTTGGACGAGCGTGGAGCTTGGGGTGATGTCACTGGAGTGAATGAGCGTGGAGCTGGAGAATGAGCGCAGAGCTTGGAATGACGTCACTGGAATGAATGAGTGTGGAGAATGAGCGCGGAGCTTGGCGTGACGTCACTGGAGTGAATGAGCGTGGAGCTGGAGAATGAGCGCGGAGCTTGGCGTGACGTCACTGGAGTGAATGAGCGTGGAGCTGGAGAATGAGCACAGAGATTGGACGAGAGTGGAGCTTGGGAGATCGTTGAGCTTCCGAGATCGTTGAGCTTCCGAGATCTCCGTTGGAGTAAAGGAGCGAGGGAGTGTGGAGAAAGGAAGAATCACAGGAACGAAGGAGCGTGGAGATAGGAGGATCACAGGAACGAAGGAGCGTGGAGATAGGAGGATTACAGGAACGAAGGAGCGTGGAGATAGGAGGAAAAAAAAAAAAAAAAACACACACCGGAACGAAGGGGTGAGTCTGTATACGTTTAACGCGTAACGCTTCACGAGACCAGACCCAGAGTGAAGGGAGAACAGAGTATTTAAAGAGTGGAACGGAAACAAGAGACAGGTGCAGGTGATTAGTGATTATAGAAAAGGGAGCGTGAAGCATAAAAGCAAGGAAAGACAGGGAGGTCTGTGACATTACCCCCCCCCCCCTTTTAAATGGGCGACTCCTGGCGCCCAAAGAAAAGAAAGGGAGGAAAACAGAGAAGACCCCAAAAGAAAAGGTTAGAGAAAGAGGCGGGTTTAAGGGCAGGGAAAGGTTCAGGAGGCCTGGGAGGTGGCCGCAGGACAGGGTCAGGAGGCCAGGGAGGCGGCCTAAGGGCAGAGAAGGAATCAGGAGGCCTGGGAGGCGGCCTCAGGACAGGGATCGGGTCAGATGGCCAGGGAGGTGTCGTGGAAGGCGGAGCCAAGGAGGACCCTGTGGGCGAAGTCGTGGAAGGCGGAGCCATAAAAGGTTCCAGGGGTGGAGCCATGGAGAACTCTGGGGCGGAGCCGGAGAAGGTGGAGCCGTGGAAGGGTCTGGAGGCGGAGTCGTGAAAGGGTCTGGAGGTGGAGTCGTGAAAGGGTCTGGAGGCGGAGTAGGCGCAGGCAGAGCCGTGGGAGGCGGAGTAGGTGCAGGCAGAGCCGTGGGAGGCGGGGTAGGCGCAGGCAGAGCCGTACGAGGCGGAGTAGGCGCAGGCAGAGCAGTCTTCAGAGGCGTGGAAGGCTCTGGTGACCGAGGCGTGGAAGGCTCGGGTGACAAAGGCGTGGAAGGCTCTGGAGACTGTGGTCTCAGTGGCTTGAGAGGTGGAGCGCTGGGTGGCTCGGGAGGCGGAGTTCTGGGAGGAGAAGCCGTGGGAAGCTCGGGAGGCGGAGCCGTGGGAAGCTCGGGAGGCGGAGCCGTGGGAGGAGAAGCTGTGGGAGGCTTGTGAGGCGAAGCTCTGGGAATAGGAGCCATGGGAGGCTCGTGAGGTGGAGCCGTGGGAAGCTCGGGAGGCGGAGCTCTGGGAGTAGGAGCCGTGGGAGGCTCGTGAGGCGAAGCTCTGGGAGTAGGAACCGTGGGAGGCTCGTGAGGCGAAGCCATGGGAGGCTCGAGAGGCGGAGCTCTGGGAGAAGAAGCCGTGGGAGGCTCGAGAGGCGAAGCTCTGGGAGTAGGAGCCGTGGGAGGCTCGGGAGGAGGCAGAGCCGTGGGAGGCTCTGGAGGAGGCGGAGCCGTGGAAGGCTCGGGAGGAGGCGGAGCCGTGGAAGGCTCGGGAGGAGGCGGAGCTGTGGAAAGCTCTGGAGGCGGAGCTGTGGAAAGCTCTGGAGGCGAGGAAGGCTCAGGAAGGAGTTGGGAGGAAGATGTCCGCTTCCTTCGTTTTCCTTTTCCAATAGGGGTCGAGGCTACGGGCGCGGGCTCTGGGACGGTCGAGGCTACGGGCGCGGGCTCTGGGACGGTCGAGGCTACGGGCGCGGGCTCTGGCTCGCTGACTGTGGCAGGCATGGGCTCTGGCTCGCTGACCGTGGCAGGCATGGGCTCTGGCTCGCTGACCGTGGCAGGCATGCAGACAGGGGCCGTGGAAGGCCTGGAGTTACAGCAAATACTTTCTAGGAAAGGAGAGAAATCTGAGATGGAGGATAGATTGAGGATCAGAGTGGAAATGATAAAGTCCAAAAGGGAAAGGTTGCCTGCCTCTGGAAGAGCTGTGAATTTGTTGTAATTTAAACCCATACCATAGATAGGTTTGAGGTATAGATCTGCAAAGTCGGTTGTAACAGCGAGTTGGTAGAATTTAAGGGAATATTCCAGGAGGGGAAGATCCTGCCTGAAGAGCTCCATGAATGAACTTGTTGGGTCCATATCCAAAGTTTTTGTATACGGTCTGGTCTTCTGTAACATATGGCGCTCAGACACAGGAATAGTATTAAACCAGGAGGTTGTGTTTATTCAATAAAAGTGTTTATGGAAAGGAGAGGAGTATCTGAAGTGCGTGGAGCTTGGGCTGACTTAACTGGAGTGAATGAGCGTGGAGCTGGAGAATGAGGGCAAAGCTTGGACGAGCGTGGAGCTTGGGGTGACGTCACTGGAGTGAATGAGCGTGGAGCTGGAGAATGAGCACGGAGCTTGGAATGACGTCACTGGAGTGAATGAGCGTGGAGCTGGAGAATGAGCGCAGAGCTTGGCGTGATGTCACTGGAGTGAATGAGCGTGGAGCTGGAGAATGAGGGCAGAGCTTGGACGAGCGTGGAGCTTGGGGTGACGTCACTGGAGTGAATGAGCGTGGAGCTGGAGAATGAGCGCGGAGCTTGGAATGACGTCACTGGAGTGAATGAGCGTGGAGCTGGAGAATGAGCACGGAGCTTGGCGTGACGTCACTGGAGTGAATGAGCGTGGAGCTGGAGAATGAGCGCGGAGCTTGGCGTGACGTCACTGGAGTGAATGAGCGTGGAGCTGGAGAATGAGCACAGAGCTTGGACGAGAGTGGAGCTTGGGAGATCGTTGAGCTTCCGAGATCGTTGAGCTTCCGAGATCTCCGCTGGAGTAAAGGAGCGAGGGAGCGTGGAGAAAGGAAGATCACAGGAACGAAGGAGCGTGGAGATAGGAGGATCACAGGAATGAAGGAGCGTGGAGATAGGAGGATCACAGGAACGAAGGAGCGTGGAGATAGGAGGATCACAGGAATGAAGGAGCGTGGAGATAGGAGGATCACAGGAACGAAGGAGCGTGGAGATAGGAAAAATCACAGGAACGAAGGGGTGAGTCTGTATACGTTTAACGCGTAACGCTTCACGAGACCAGACCCAGAGTGAAGGGAGAACAGAGTATTTAACGAGTGGAACGGAAACAAGAGACAGGTGCAGGTGATTAGTGATTATTGAAAAGGGAGCGTGAAGCATAAAAGCAAGGAAAGACAGGGAGATCTGTGACAGATATAGCATGCTACTTCAGAACAGTCAGAGTTTGGTAAATGTACAGTGGCAAGAAAAATTATGTGAACCCATTTTCCTTTAACTGGTCATAAAATATCACAAGTATAGACAAACACAATGTGCTTATGCTAACAACACAAAACAATTATAATCTTTCATTTTTTCCCTGAAATCATCCCATTAAACATTCACAGTGCTGTGTAAAAAGTAAGAAAACCCTTGGATTTAATAACTGGTCGATCCTCCTTTGACAACAATAATCTCAACTAAGCATTTCTGGTAGCTGCGGATTAGACCAGCACAACGTTCAGTAGGAATTTTGGACCATTCTTCATTACAAAATGGCTTCAGCTCAGCCATATTCTTAAGAAGTCAGGTGTGCCATTCTGTAGTGGATTTACTTTTATATTTAGGGTCATTGTCCTGCTGCATCACCCAACTTCTACTGAGCTTCAGCTGCCGCACAGCCACCCTGATATTATCCTGATAAATTTGAGAATTAATTTTCTCTCGATGATGGCAAGTGGTCCAGGCCCCGAAGCAGCAAAGCAGCCCCATGTCATGATGCTCCCTCCAATGAACTTCACTGCTGGGATTAAGTTTTCATGTTGGCATGTGGTGCCCTTTTTAAGCTGCATTCTTCCCAAACAATTCAACCTTAGATTCATCAGTCCACAAAACAGTTTCCCAGTAGCATTGTGGAGTGTCATGGAAATCTTTTGCAAATTTGAGGCATGCAGCAATGATTTTGTTGGAAAGCAACGGCTTCCTTCATGGTCTCCTGCCATGGGCACCATGCCTGTTTAATGTTTTACATATAGTAGACTCATGAACAGAGATGTTTACCCATTCCAACGATTCCTTCAAGTCTTAATCTAGGGTTCTTTTTTACCTCATTGAGCATTCTGCGGTGTGCCCTTTGAGCCATCTTGGCTAAATGGCCATTTCTAGGGAAAGTAGCCACCGTACTAAATCATCTCCAGTTATAAACAATTTTTCTAACTGTGGACAGATGAATATCTAAGCTCTTCTAGATAACTTTTTTTAACCCTTTCCAGCTTTATGCAAAGCAAACATTCCTGATTGTAGGTCTTCTTCTTCTGAGATCTATTTTTTTTTGCAAGGCATGGTTCACATCAGCAGATGCTTCTTGTGAATAGCTAACTGAAAATGTTTGAGTGCTTTTTATAAGTCAAAGTTGCTCTAACCCACATCTCCAATCTCGGTTCATTAATTGGATGCCAGGTTTGCCAACTCCTGACTATAATTAGCACGTAATATTGTCATTATTGTAGGGGTTCACATACTTAATTTAACCTACAATGTTAATTTTTGAACGATTTGTACGATGAAGAACAATACATTAATTTGGTGTTATTAGTTTAAACAAAATGTGTTTGATCATTATTGTTACTTAAATGGAGATCAAACCAGACTTTTTTTTTATACATAAATGCAGGTCATTCTAAAGGGTTCTAAACATAATTTTTCTTGCTAATGTAGCTTGAAATCTCTAGGAGGAGTTACATTCAGAATTATTTTTCTTTGTTTAGGGATTTTGTTGTTTAGCAGTGTTGATGGTGCATCAAGAGCACATACATTTAAAAGTGTAATGTTATTTGTATTAAACATGTGTGGCAGAATTACACTGCCATAAATTAAAAGAGGCATATTTCAACATACAGTCATGCTAACTTTTAACCCTGTGCTATGCTCTTATTTAAAGGTCTTTTTTCACATTTGCAGACATTGAAAGCTTCCCTGGTCAGCAGTGGGAACAGAGAGCTCTACAATACACTCCATAGTCACATGGTCAACAAACGTCTTCTTACCAAAGACCTGAAGAATGATATGACTGTTCAGTCTATGGATAACAAACAGGGCCTCTATATCAATCACTACTCAAATGGAGTATGTATCTCTTTCCTTCAAACTGCTTGTGAATACATTATGATCTTAGATCAGCATCACATTACTTAACTAAAATTCAAAAAGGCATTAAACAGAACTATATTAATGTTTTACAGGTTGTTACTGTGAATTGTGCCAGGATCATTCACGGCAACCAGGTGGCCACTAATGGAGTCGTTCATGTCATTGATCGGGTCATCAACGTTGTAGGCCAAACGATTAAAGATGTGATTGAAACCAACAATGAGCTCACTTCATTGAGTGTAAGTGTTATTGTGACTGGAATTGTAAAGAAAAGATATTGCTGGATGGAAAAACACTATAAAATTTTTCTTAGTTTACTGTTGGAGTTATGCTAGGAACACATTATGAATACTTTTTTTCCTCAGAAGGGGTGTATGATTTCAGAGAGCTATTTTAGGAGATGTTTTTTTTTTGTTTGTGACCTCTTTTTTTAGGCATCTGCAGTAGCATCTGATCTCTTGGACCAACTGGGCAAGCCTGGACACTACACACTCTTTGCTCCAACCAATGAGGCCTTTGAGAAACTAGACAGAGGTGTCCTGGAGAGACTTATGAGTGACAAAACCATTGCTCAAGGTAATCAATCATCATGCTTTTATTATAGTACTAAAACTTATAGTAGTGAATCACAAAATATCATCTCTAAACTTAAAGTGAATCCTGATTAAAAAGACTAGCTGCAGTTTTGACCAAGCTCATTTACAGAAAGTTGATCCAAGCTGGTTCGGTGCTGGTCTAACTGGTGGACTAGCATAGCCACTCTGTTTACTAACCAAAAATGATGGTCAACCAGAATAGCCATTTTGGTAACACTGGTTTACCAAGCAAGACTACTACAAAAGGATTCCACCAAAATATTGACTTGCTGGTTGGACATTACGCAATGGAGACGCATTTTAAAAACTTTCTTGTTACACTTTTTCAAAATCCTTTACAGGCATTCACAGGAACAGCAATTCATTGGAGGCTTATTTGTTTGCATTAATT
The DNA here is from genome assembly GCA_032164185.1 of Moxostoma hubbsi. Lineage (NCBI taxonomy): Eukaryota > Metazoa > Chordata > Actinopteri > Cypriniformes > Catostomidae > Moxostoma > Moxostoma hubbsi. Next base: position 17,646,502 of record JAVLUX010000038.1, read on the forward strand.
CAAACATTTCTTTAGAGAGAATTATCATTCATCTTTATTTTTATACATACACAAATGCGATATGAGCGAGCATCATCTCTCTATATTAAATTATTATCAGAATCTGCATAAGATCCCAATCGGAAGATATTTCAAACACCAACTGCTGGTTTGTTGTGAGTTTGCAAAGCAAAAATAAATGGTTTTAATACCATAGATTGTTGATAAATTTCGTTTTCTATGCTAATCTAACACTGTTTATACCAAATACGTGTGAGTATTATCAATACAAAATAATAAAATAATAAGACACATCCACAGGATGAGAGACAGTGAATCTGAACTTGAAAGAATCATCTTCAGAGTTTTCAAAGACTGGCACCCTCCAGTTTAAATTAAACTCAACAAATACTGTCCAGTTATGCAGTGTTACATTCTCAGACAGTGGGCAAACAGCAGATGTGGCCGCAGCCACAGAGGGATCCAAAATCAAGTTTAGCCAAGACTTCTAACGGTTCCTAGTGAGAAATGCTTAAATGTTGAATAATACTTTATCAGATACTGGGGGAAAATAGTCTTCAGTTTGTGGTGTTGTATCTGACAAAAGTATATCTATTTTACACTAATCATCTTGACACAATCTCACTTTGGGAGTAATAGCAGCAAATATTAGCCAAGAATATGGTATAATTAAAGTTACAGATTACCCAAAAATGAAAATTGTCATCAGTCACCCTCATGTTTCTTCAGAGAAAAGTCCAGTTTTGTTGTAAACATCAGAGTTCTTCTGAGGCCAATTAACTAAATCACCCACTGATGTAAATGAGACAAGTGACAATGCTAATCATTAGAGAAGATTGGGGCCAGGAGCCAAATAAAACAAAGACGCATACAGCATAAAAGCTCTTCATTGCCACTCTTGTGTAGTTTGAATAGTTTAATTGTTAGCATCTCTCATCTTTAAAGCTTGTAGGAAAAGACCTCATGGTCTTGAAATGTCCCCATTACATCATATCTGGCTTCAAGCAAGCGACTTAGAGAGGTGGATTTGATTTCGATTTTGGTTTTGTTTGAAGCACTGTTGTCACAATGCCCATATACACACCTACTGCACAAACAGATGCACAACATTAGCGAGATAGCTCAGTTGCTTGGAAAGCGATATCACAGTTGTGATGATTTAAGAGTCTCCACTTTCCACCAGACTGCCTCTGCACAGGAAGAACTGGGTGGATGTCCCATTAGAGAACATTGGCTTCTTTGTTTTATTGGCTCCTGGCCCCAATCTTCTCTAATGATTAGCATTTTCACTTGCCTCATTTACATCAGTGGGTGATTTAGTTAACTGGCCTCAGAAGAACTCTGATGTTTACAAAAAAACTGAACTTTTCTCTGAAGAAACATGAGGGTGACTGATGACAATTTTCATAGGTGGATTTGATTTCGATTTTGGTTTTGTTTGAAGCACTGTTGTCACAATGCCCATATACACACCTACTGCTCATACAAATGCACAAAATTAGCGAGATAGCTCAGTTGCTTGGAAAGCGATATCACAGTTGTGATGAATAAGAGTCTCCACTTTCCACCAGACTGCCTCTGCACAGGAAGAACTGGGTGGATGTCCCATTAGAGAACATTGGCTTCTTTGTTTTATTGTCTCTAAAGGTCTATAGCCTGAAACCTTAGTCTATTTGATGTAACTGCCCTGCTTACAGTGTTAAGTCATATATATTCAGTTTTGTCCTTTTGATGCAAAATAAAATGTTGTGAAATTTTTGTCACCAAAAGTAACTTATTTCAGTTGACAATAATGTGCAAAATGATGTAATATGTAAAACTTTTAAAAGAACAAACTTTAAACAAATTTTATTTTGAATAATGTAAAAATGTATCAAACATATTGATGATTTTTTTTAACATTAACAACAGGTGAACACTATCCTGTTACTGTGTTGAGAATTTTTTACTCTTTAGAGACATGTTCTTTAGGCCATGTCAACAGTAATCCGTTTCCATCCGATGGTTTAATCTATATCTTCTGAAGTGATCTAGTTGGTTTTAGCTGAGAACTGACCAAAATATATCTCCTTTTTCACTGTACATCTTGTCATTGCAGTCTCTAGGCATGATTATGATTTCAAGCTCGATTACACTTCCTAGCAATTGATGCATGCGCAGGAAGTGTAATCGAACTTGAAATCATGATCGCCATGGAACATTCTGTCAAGATGTACAGTGACAAGTAGTTATATTTTGGTCAGTTCTCACCCAACTGAATCGCCTCAGAAGACATTGAATAAACCACTAGAGTTTTATGGATTACTTTTAGGCTGACTTTATCTCAATTTTGGAGTACTGGTCACAATTCATATGCATTGTATGGACCTAAAGAGTTGAGATATTCTTCTAAAAACTTAGTTTGTGTTCAGCAAATGAAAAAAAGTTGTACACAATCTGGAATGGCATGAGGGTGAATAAATGATGACAGAATTTTAATTTCTGGGTGAACTAACCCTTCAAACCTGACTGATTATATTTCAATCTGCCTCACCCTTTATTCATCTCTTTTTTAAATATATTTTTTTAAGCACTTTTGAAGTACCACCTCCTGAACTCAGTCCAATGCTCGGAGGCCATTGTAGCAGGGTCCATGTATGAGACTCTTGAAGGCAGTAACATTGAAATTGGATGTGATGGCGAGAGTCTTACAGTTAATGGGATCAAGATGGTGTTGAAGAAGGACATTGCCACCAGCAATGGCGTCATTCATTTGATTGAACAGGTGCTCATGCCTGACTCGGGTGAGTTTTAGACTGCTTTACTGCTAACTTTTTAAGTTCTTTTAATGTAATCCACATGATAAAAATATGTACAAGTATGTATCATACATTATATACTGTAACCAAAACAACTTTATATTGATAAGGAGAAATGTAAATGCAAGTAGAGTTTTGGATATCAGTATATATGTGACATGCTTTAGTTGTACTAAAGTATGTATAATGCTTTAATTGCTCCACTTCCATGCTTCCTGTAGCCAAGCAGGTAATGGAGCTTGTGGATAATTCTCAGAGCGTCTTCAGTAACATGGTGTCTGAGCTCGGTCTCTCTGCTGCTTTGAAGCCTGAAACTGAGTACACTGTTCTTGCTCCTGTGAATGGAGCCTTCTCTGGTGAGTCTAACTGCTTGATGACTCAACAAGCAAACTTCAGGAAGTCTATGCACTGTGAAAATTTACCTTTGGTCTGTTTTTCATTTCAGTCGTTTTACTTTTTAATTGTGATTGATGTAGGATATTATGTTTATTTTCATATACATTTATTGAAGCTTTTATAACAGGTCAGATGATTCTAGAAAGGGGGGTTTGCCAGAAGACTTCTTGTATGTTCAGACTCTTAGACTAATTAGTTGTGGAAGCAATTGTGCGCTTTTGTTGGACTATAAAATGTGTGGGTGTTTTTACAATTCTATAATTTGTATAATTTATTACGAATGCTAACAAGGGGCTGGATTAACAAAACATTCTTAAAAATAAAATTCTTTTAACAACTATTTTTTTTCTTAAAAAAGTTAAGAACGTTTCCCATTACCAAAAATACTTTTTACTTAAATTGTCAAAATTTATACAGTCTGATTTCATAAAATTTACATGACAATGGCAAAATGTTGGCGAAACCAAAATAACGTGCTTCAATACACGTTTGGCTACAGTGAAATTATATTATAATCAGACAATGCTTTAAGGTGAATATTAGATGGATGTTAGTGAGTAAACGTACCTCCCTATCCTAAACAGTTAACTTAAACCTAACCAATTAGTGTCTTAAAATCAAATTCGACATGAAAAACACTTTTACTGTAGCAACCATGTAATTTTGTGTCGCTTCTATTGTGCTTTCGCTTCATTTTCATTTCGAGCATCCTTGACTGACGTCCAAGATTCTATCAGGTGAGCTACCACAGAAGTTAACCACTTTGGAATAAGTGTGTAAATGTAGGTGGGTTTTTAATAAAGGCATTAAAATGTATAGTTTTGAAATGATGAATTACAGTTAAAGTGTTTTGATTTTACATAGCAGGGTGTGAGTAATAGTGTAAAAAATACATGTTTATAGTCATAAACCGCCATAGTACCAGTGATTTGTGTGAAAGAGAATAAAACGCACAGTTATTGTAGTGCCTCTAGTGTTAATTTCAACAGGAAACTGCAGAAAAACTTAAGTACAACTACAAAAATGTATTTATAGTAGCTTTTATTCTATGAGACTAGGTTGCGTTCATAGCTAAATGTGTACCTTCTTACAAACTTCTTATAATTTATCCTAAGAACTTGTTTTTTTTTTATTTTATCACTTTCAGTTACCGAAAGCCAAGAAATACCAGGGAATTTTAAAATAGTGATTTCCTGGCCTGGAAAATTCATGAAAATGTATAAAAATGTTTAAGTCTTAAAACATAATGTAAATATCTCTATTGAATATTACTTTTTCTAGTAATGCTCAGCTCTAAAATGTTTCAGTTGCTAGAAATTGCATTTTGTGATCTCTATAATATGATTTTAAGAATATTTTGTATTCCCAAAAAAGAATGTTCTTATCTTTTTTCTTAAACAGTCAATGTTTATTGCTAGATATTTCATACAAACATCTAGTAATATGAACTTTCTTTTGATTTTTCTTAAGAAGATTTTCATTAACCCAGCCCCAGGACTTTAAACCCTGATTCCGTATTGTTAATTTTGGTTGATTGTTATCTGTTTACTCATGTAAGGTTTGTCTTATGGTTCAATTTGAATTTCAAATAGTTTCTCCTCACTTGTCCTGCAGATGAGGTCATGTCTATGGACCAGCGTCTCTTGAAGACTGTTCTGGAAAACCACATCTTGAAACTCAAGGTTTCTCTGAGTGAACTCTACAATGGCCAACTGCTTGAAACCCTGGGAGGAAAATTGCTCAGAGTCTTCATTTATCGCACAGTGAGAGAAAGAGTCCTACTGTGTTTTTGTTTAAGAAAGAGAATAAGAAAACCATTGTGGACCTGCAAACAATTACTGTTTAAATGGTACTACCTACTGACTCTGAATGAAAACAACCACTGTATAACACTGGTCTTTGGCAGTTTAAAACTCTTGTTTATATTCTTCAGGTGAGCTGTTAGAGCTGAAATTTCTCCCTGAATGACTACATTTTTTCTCAATGCTCTGTAAAGGGTCCTACACAAAACTGTTGTATCATGTTCTTCCTCGTGCACCGTACATGTTCATTTTCCATGTGTATTTATTAGGCTGTGTGTATTGAGAACGCATGTATGTTGAGAGGCAGCAGAGAGGGCAGTAATGGAGTCCTTCATCACATGAGGTCACTGATCCAACCATCCCAAACAACCATCTATGAACAGCTCTTTAAAGATGGACGCTTCAAGTAAGATTATCATCATTACTTTTTATTATATATTATTATTATTAATTGAATATTAAAGGGATTGTTTATCAAAAAAATTAAAATTATTTACCCTTATGCTGTTCTAGAATCTTCCTGTCTCTGATGCAGAGTGCTGGGTTGACAGATCTGCTGAAACAGGAGGGATCATACACACTATTTGCTCCTCTCGATAACGCCTTTGAAAGCCTGACAGAGCAAGACATTGCTCTTTTAAAAAGTAAACCTGTTTTCTTTACTTCTTTACTTTATATCAGATTTTTGCATTAGTGTTTGTCTGTTTTTACACAAACACAAGTCCAACTCATGCTTGACAGGTGACCATATAAAACTGTGACTTTTCGCTGTTCCCCAGGTGATATCAACACCCTGAGGACAATCCTACTGTACCATTTTAGCAATGGCGTCTTTATAAATGGTGGGCTGGAGGGTGGAGTGACTAACCTTCTCAAGACCATCCAGGGTAACAACCTCCAAGTGCTCTCTGTAAGTACTCAATTATTTTTGATTGACACTTTGTCATCTAAAGGCCTGTTCACACCAAACCATTTTTTTGGTACAAATGTTCATTCCAAACAAGCTTTTTGAAGCTCATAGTAAAATATCCCATAAAAAGACTCTTTACATGCAATATTTTACTGTTGACAAACAAATTGCAGAAATGCACTTCTATTTTTATTGCAAGGAAAATATCACAAAGTATTGTAAATAGTTAAATAAAAAAAGAGAACGTGAGTGTTTTCTTTTATATTATTTAAAAAAATATGCATCATATTTTAAACTATACATTTTAATGTTAATGTACATTATTCCATGTGTATCACAGTACATTGTGTTAAATTATCCAGCCATTAATCCAGACATTATGAAAAGAGAATATGGTTTGAGAGTCCTTTTAGAATATACTCGTATCAAAATACATACAAATACAAATAAATATTTACTCATCTCACTCGCATTAAAAACACAGATTATATACTCCTCAGAATGCATCAACACAGTGGAAAGAACATAATGAAACAGTTATGCCAAATTAGGTAAATAAGTGAATAAATAAGCCTCCCCCAAATGTAAACACCATTATTGCCAATTTTCAAAAAGTGACTGTTAAAGATTAACACCCTTCTTATATCCAGGTTAACAACTCCATCCATGTGAACTCTGTGGATGTTCCAGATTTCGATCTTATGGCATCCAATGGAGTGATCCATGTAGTTAAGACCCTATTATATCCTGCAGGTAAATTATTTACAGGATGGAAAATGTGTCTATCTTTAAAGTGTTGGAGTTTTTTTTTACACAATTAAAATCAATTGTGCAATGAATGTGAATATGACATTGTCAGAATAAATCCAATCTAAATTTTGAGCCTGAACTATCTGTGGTATTTATCTGCTTTTTGCACTCTTATATAACTGTTCTGCATAAGCAATAGTCTCAAGAGCTAAATAGATAATTTTGCTACATTTCATAGATCTACCAGTTGGCCGTGAAGACATATTTTTTCTTCTGAAGAGACTCATTAAACACATGCAGGTTAAGGTACAGCAGAACACACATCATATCTGAGAACCTCAATCTTTGCCCCATAGGAACATTTTGAGTTTAGCATTCTTTGTATTTTTGTATGGTTTGCCATTTTTGTATTTGGTTGTGTTTAGTTTCAATCCGGATTCACATACCATGAGATTCCACTTACATTCATCCGTAAGTTCAGTTTCACCCCTTCATTCTTTCTGTTCCACATGGGAAAACATTTGAAATTGTTATCAAAATTAATAAATATTGTGTTTCACCTTGCAGGGAGGACAATAACTACACAAGTTACTGAGAAAGGTAATATATTGCATCACTGAAAACCATAAAGTTGTCATTACTGGAAATATCAAATTAACTTCACTAAGTATTACTTGAAATTTTAAGTGTTAATAACTCAAACTTTTGAGTGCAAAATTGAGGCTATGGGTAATAATACCAAATTTGTTTCAAAAAGTTGTTTTGTGTGATGTCACAATTAGGCTGATTAGTGTCACATTTGGTCAAATTTGATCCCGTTGACTCTAATTGTCTTAATTGTTAAAGTGCACGTATACACTCACTGAGCACTTTATTAGAAACACCTGTACATTTACTTATTCATGCGGTTTTCTAATCGGCCAATCATGTGACGGAAGTGCAATGCATAAAATCATGCAGATACAGATCAGGAGCTTCATTTAATATTCACATCAATCATCAGGTGGATGGTCTACAACAGCAGGAGACCACGTCGGGCACTTTATTAGGACCTTAGTGTTTCTAATTTGGAGACACCATTACTAAATTCTATTGAGGAGTTTACTCAGTCAAATGAGTAGAGTCAACTTATTAGTGTTTTCAGTGTGGGTTATTTTTTTCCACACTGTTAAAAATCTCAACCCATTAATATTGACAACTTAAGTTGAAATTGCTGGCTTAATTTTATAAATAAATCAAAGTGGTGCCAAAGTTTTCAATCTTCAGCTTTAGTGTGTCAATAGGAAACATAAATGTTAGACTTCCAAACATTATTTTGCAAATAGAAAAGATTAGAATAGAAGAACAGGGAGCCCTGCAACAGATGTCATGTACCCCACAGAGCCCCCCACTAAACATTGTGTCAGTCTGAGATTACAAGAAGAGACAGAAGTAATTGATACAGCCTAAATAGATAGAAGAACTGTGGCAAATGTGAAGAAGCTTGGAAAATCTTATCTGCCAACAACTAAGTAAAATTGTTTCCAGGTGTAAGTAGGAGAATTGGTGCTGTTTTAAAGGCAAAGGTGGTCATACCGAATATTGATTTCACTTTTTTATGTTTGCTGGACTTTGTATGACCTTAATTGATTAATGAAAACTATTTATGGTATTATTTTTGAAGACATCCTCACTATGCAACAGTACTGTATATATATATATATATATATATATATATATATATATATATATATATTAACTTTGATGGATGGAAACAAAGATTATGTCATAACCTAATGAAAACATTATTTACAGAGATCCTTTTGCCAGAACCATTGGTGCACTGGCATCTCCTCTGGCAGTTGCTGTGCTGATAAAACAGATAAAGAGTCATTAGAGACATACAGAGAAAAGGGCAAGAGAGGATTTTTCATGCTGGCAGGAGAACTTTCTGCCCTGCTCTTCAACCATTATCTCAAAGCTCAGAATCCGATATGGTAAAATGGAGTGATAGATCCAATGCTGTTGCTAGTGGAGCTAAAATTTATGTTAATTAATGTTATTGGAAACTTGGCTTGAGAGAAACTTAGAATGTGTTATTATAGGTAATATGTATGTTGTTATAGGTAACATACAATTTTCAGAACATTATGACTGAGTGCAGTGCTTTTGAGTTCAAAATTCCTTGAGGGAAAATGGCCTAGTGGTTATCGGCTTGGGAAAAAAAAAACTTTTTTATTCATTTTTACACCAATATACAGTCATTAAAAACTGAATTTTGCAATTGGTGTGCCTCTAGAATCTGCGCTTGGAATAAAAAAAATTACGATTTTAAAATGGTTCTTAAATAAAACATCTTCTACTGCTTAAGCTGGGCCTGCAATCAAAAACTCTTGATCTGAAGCCAGTTTTTCCATGTGCATGACTAGTTCGTTTAGTTAGAACCTCTTAGCTCACATTTGGCAAAATGTACTGGTAATTTTTTAATATAACCCTAGAACAAAACAAGAGCCCTGTCACAATGTTTAAAAAGAAGTGACAACCTGGAATTTATTAAGGGTTTGGCATACATAAATAGATAGTATTAGGGCATTTTAGCAGGAGTCTTGGTTAATTACAAAGAAATTAACTTCTTTGCATTTGAAATGAATAAAGTAGTGTATACTGTTACATAATGGCAGATGAACAGATTTAGCAGTTTCAGCACAACAAATTACTGACAGCTTACAGACTAAATAATGCCAAAATATTAATAATGTCAGCTGCAATTGGAAGGAAACTTATTTAATCAGCATGATTCCTAAACAGATAGCAACTCTTTGCCCGGATAGAAAAAATGGAATCAATTTTTTTCACAGAATTACTGAGAAGATCCTTGTGAATGTAGCAGTATGGATTAAACAATTAGGACCAGTGTTTTCTTATCATTGCTTTGATTCACCTGATGTGATCTGTTCTTTTCTCATAGGTCCCAAGACCAAGGTGTTAGAGAAAGATCTGCCCATTACCAAATTGACCAGGGTTATTGAAAAAAAGCCTAGTGGCGCTCGAGTGCTCAAAGAGGGGGAGATCAGAAAGGCCACCAGAGTCACTGAACGTGAGCCAACCCCCAAAGTAACTAGAGTCATCAAGGGCCAGCTGCCAGTTACTACAGTCACCAGAGTGATTGAATCTGAGCCCGAAGCTGAAAAGATTGTGATTGAAGGAGAACCAAGTATCACCAAAGTTACAAGACTGGTTGAAGAACCGAGTAAGACAAAAGTTACAAGAGTGGATCAAGGGAAGCCATCTAATCGAAAAGTCACAGGGGTCATTGAAAGTATGTCCTTACTTTCTTTTCACTATTTAACTTTATTAGATTGAGTAGCAAGATTAATTTAGTCATAGACCTACTATGTTTGTACTAAGAATGTAACAGCAACACAGTAAGGGGCCGTTCACACTGTCCATGCTTTTTTCCAGATGTTTAGACAGACGTCTTTGACTGGTGTGTCTTACAATTTTTTATTTGTGTGTGTGTGTGTGTGTGTGTGTGTGTGTGTGTGCGCGCGCACCTTGCGCTGGATCAGCAAGTTTTTTAGATGTCATGTTGGGTAAAAAAACATTTTAAACAACATTCAAAAACATGTCTGTGGACACATGCATTCAGTTCTATTTGTAGCACTACGTCAAGTTTTTTAAATGTTTTTGTGTAAACGGCTCCTAAAACTTATTTTCTTGTAAAGTTATTAAAAACTTTTTTTTCCTCTCTCTTTTTGTTCAGCCCACAGTGCTTCATCTGATGGTGAACTTAACACTGATGGAGAAATCAGGACAATCGTGGGTGAAGGTGATTTTCACATAAATTTGTGTTAAGCATTAAAGGTATAGTTCACCCAGATGTATATGACTTTATTTCTTCTGCTGAACTCAAACAAAGTTTATTTTAAGAATATTTCAGCTCTGTAGGTCCATGCAATGAAAATTAATGTGCACCAACATTTTGATGCTCCAAACAGCACATAAAGGCAGCATAAAAGTAATCCATAAGACTCCAGTAAATTAATCTATGTCTTCAGAAGTGATATGATAGGTGTGGGTGAGAAAAAGATAATTATTAAAGTCCTTTTTTTACTGTAAAATCTCCTCCCTGCCCAGTAGGTGGCAAAATGCACAAATAATGTGATTATCCAAAAACAAAAGAAGAAGAATGTGAAAGTTAAAGTGGAGATTGATAGTAAAAAAGGACTTTAATATTGACCTGTTTCTCTCCCACACTTATAATATCGCTTCTGAAGACATGGATTTAACCACTTGAGTCAAGTGGATTACTTTTATGCTGCTTTTATGTCCTTTCTGAGTTTAAACATTTTGGGCCCCATTGACGTGCATTGTGAGGACCTAAAGAGCTGAATTATTCTTCCAAAAATCTTTGTTTGTGTTCAGCAGAAGAAGATAATCATGCACACACACAGCATGAGGGTGATTAAATTAGATCATTTTTATTTTTGGGTAAACTATCCCTTTAAAGACCACATGAAATCACTTGAATGTAGTTTTTTATTTTCTGCGTTGACGTATTTTCTATTGAAACAGGAATTTTTTAACCCTTATTTTTTTTTACTAGCCAAAAATTAATGGTTAAATGTGTTAACTTGTAGGAGTTCATTAGCACATACAACCCCAATTCTGAAAAAGTTGGGACAGTATGAAAAATAAAAACAAAAAGGAGTGATTTGTAAATTATATTCACCCTTTGCTATATTGAAAGCACCACAACTACACATTATATGATGTATTCCTTGTGAATTTCATTGTTTTTTTTTTTTTTTAAATGAACAGTAATTTAAAATCAGATGATTGCAACACTCTCCAAAAAAGTTGAGACAGGGACAATTTAAGACTAATAAGAATTTGACGAGTTAAAATAACAAGACAATGTGAAACAGATGTTAAACTGGTGAGGCAATCGTGTCATAGTACTGTATGCTGTATAAGGAGCCTCCAAAAACTGCCAGAGCAAGGATCATTTGAGACTGGTCAATTTGCCAACAGATGCTTCAGCAAATAATCCAGCACTTTGAGAACAATGTTCCCCAAAGACCAATTGGAAAGATTTTGGGCATTTCACCCTCTACAGTGCACAATATAGTTAAAAGATTCAAGGAATCTGATCAAATGTTTGTGCGTAAGGGCAAGACAAAATCTATTTCTGAATGCGGATGATCTCTGATACCTCAGACGTCACTGTCTTAAAAAATGGCATTCATCTGTAATGAATATCATGAACACGGGCTTGGGATTACTTTAGCTAACCTTTGTTAGACAACACCACTCGCCGCTGCATACACAGATGCAAGTTAAGACTTTACTGTGGAAAGTAGAAGCCATACATCAACACTGTCCAGAAGCGCTGTCTCATCTTATTTGGAAAGTAGAACAGCGGAACTGTGTTTTTTGGTCTGAAGAGTCCACATTTAAAAACTTTTTTAAAAACAGCCATCGTGTTATCCGGGCCAAAGAGGAAAAGGACCATCCAAGCTGTTATTAGCGTCAGGTCCAAAACCCAGTGTCTGTATGGGCCAGGGGTGTGTCATGGGTAACTCACACATCTGTGAGGGCACCTTTAATGCAGACCTATAAATTCTGGAGCAACATATACAGCCATCCAGCACTGTCTTTTCCAGGGACGTCCCTGCATTTTCCAACAGGACAACTTCAAATCACATACTGCTCGGGCATGGCTGTGTGAGCAGAGAGTTTGGATGCTAGATTAGCCTGCCTGCAGTCCTGAACATCTGTGTGGTTCCTCATGAAGCACACCATGCGCAACGAAGACACCGTACAATTGTGCAGCTAAAGACCTACATAATGGATGAATGGGGCAAATGTCCACTTTCTAAACTTAACAAACTTGTGTCTTAAGTGCCCAAATGCTTATTAAGTGTTATTAGATGAAATGGTGATGTTTCACAGTGGTAAACACTCGAATGTACCAAATTTTTTGGAGCGTGGTGCAATCATCTGATTTGAAATTACTGTACTTTTTTTTTTTTTTTTTTTTTTTTTTTTTACAAAACAATGAAATTCACAAGTAATAACCACATATAATGTGTAGTTGTTGTGCTTTCAATATAACAAATGGTGAATATAATTTACAAATCACTCCTTGTTTTTATTATAATTTTTCACAGTGTCCCAACTTTTTCAGAATTGGGGTTGTATATGTCTTCTAAACCTCCATTTTAAGAGTTTTAGAGAGTTAAAATATCCAGTTTATTAAATCAACATCGAAGTACAGATTCTAGGACAGCGACAACTAGAATCGGATGCCCACCATATTTGTAGATAGACATCAATCCTAGATTGTCTTAGATTGGATATGGTAAACAATCAGGTTCAAGATTCACAATTACATGTAAATATTGAAAGTTCAGTCATGACAACTCTCTGAATAAATTGTAAATTATTATAATGGATATGACAAGGTAGTAGGTTTGGTCTTGGCAGACTACTTACAGACTACTTTGTACCTGAGCAAGTACAAATTACATACACAGAGATGTTTTGTCAATTGAGATCACATACAGATCTAGACAAGTGATGCTGGGGAGGAGGAGGGTTTCAATGTAAACTTGCACAGTGCACTGCAGTGAGGCCTGCTTACCTGCAAACAACTAAGCAATTTAAATGCTAGACAAAGATGGAATATACAAGATGACTGGCAATGAGATTACATGTCAGAGAACCAATCAGCTTGTTCCATGTAGTTTCATGACTGAACATGAAATGATTTGTGCCAAACTGTCACAAAGCCTTCAATTCTCCCATGTCTTATTTTTTGTCATGTCGTTGTATATGTTGTAGACGAAACCAAGGTGAAGACATTTTCGGATAGTGAGGTCCACATCCTCCGGGAAGAAGATATCAAACACATCACTGATGCAATCACTCAGGGAGGTTGGTCAAAGACAGTTTTGGTTCAGTTATTTGGTTCAGTTAAAGAGAGTTCCCCGTCTGTCGCTCACTTCGACGTCGTGTCGAAGAAGCGACACTAGGGGACTCTCTTGAGCGCCGAAAGATACCTCTGATCTATGAAAAAAGGCCAATGAGAGTTGGCGAACAGTATTTGCATACTCCGCCTCCGGATACGGATATAAAGGCGAGAGAAATACGCTCGTTCATTCAGTAATTTTCTTCGGAGCCGATGGTCGTGTGTATGCTGTCAGCTGCGAGTAACACAACTGATCCTGCTTCTGATCCTCTGACGCTCTGCTTTGCTGTTGGATTTACGGCGCACTACAGCGGCTTTTCTCTTCACTGCCGGCGTGCAGTTTGCCCCTGGGCGCTTCGACAGCGCAGAGTTAAAAGAGTTGAAAGAGTGATACTCTCCATAAAAGAGTTTATTTCTCTGAAAGAGCATTACACAGCGGCGTTGAACGTCCTTTTCAGGACGCGTCTTTATAAAGATGTAATTTCCGCCCCTGTGTAGTTTCTGGATGTGGTGATTTCTCCCCACCTCTCTCGGTCATAAAACACTGTCTTGTATGCCTGGGCTGCGATCACACGCAGGCAGTGTTTTATGAATGGTTCAGTGCGAGAACATAGCCATGGCAACATTGCGGTCGTGTGGCTTTCTTTTGTAATGAGAGAAAGCCGTTACAGCCGCCCCCCGCGCCTCGCCTCCTTCCTACGGGATTGACGCAGGCGCCGCGGGCGATGAACGCGATTTGGGGACAATGACGGGCTCTGTTCGCGGGGAAATCCCCTCGAACCTCCCGCCTCCCCGGCACGCTTGTTTGCTTCCGTCTGAGCTCGGGATGAGCATTCTCTCCAATGGTTCATCTTCTCAGTGTGAGAACATGGCCGTTATAGCATTGCGGTCGCATGGCTTTCTTTTGTAATGAGAGAAAGCCACTTCAGCCGCCCCCCGCGCCTCGCCTCCTTCCTACGGGATTGACGCAGGCGCCGCGGGCGATGAAGGCGATTTGGGGAATATGACGGGCTCTGTTCGCCGGGTAAACCCCCTCGAACCGCCCGCCTCCCCGGCACGCTTGCTTGCCTCAGAATTGGATGACATCACTGCTGCATCGGAGAGCGTTACAGCGGCATCGGATGCTGATCGCTCGCCTGGGCCGCCACCTTCGGGTCTGCCGCCCAGCCTGAGCCTGACGCACGGAGATCCGCTATGCTTTCCCGGGCTACTTGATCGGTCCCGCGGGCAGGTGCGCCGCTCACAGCCACGCCCCCCCCCCCCCCCCGTTCCTTTCTTCCCGGACGTGCACGATGAGTTGAGCAAAGCCAAGGCTTCTTCGCTCCTCCGCTCTCACTACCCTCGTGGTGGAACGGTCCCAGACCGCTTCCACTCTGCACGCCACGGCCCTTCCTGCAACCAACGCCAGGCCAAGGCACTTCAAAACTTGCACCTTGGGTAGTCCTGTTCTTGATGTGCTGCAGGAACTGCGCTTGATGACCAACCGCGCCCCCGGGCCACGGAGGTCAGAAGCGCCGGCACTCGAACAGGCGATGGCCACCCCTTGTGGTCCAGAAACGCACCTGTGGACTGGACCTGGTCGAAATGTGGGAGGCAGACAAGGCACACCTTCTCCCACACCCCCGTCTCCCAGCTCCGTCCATTCGGCGCCACCGTTGACGACTCTGCCCAGCAGTCCTCAGCGGTGAGGCAGACGGAGGCCACTGCACATCCTGCCCTGCCGCAAGCCTGCCGCCATGGGCCATGCCCCGTCTGCTCGCCGACGGGCGTCCTCCTGTGGCTATGAAACACCCTGCTCCACCTCAAACCGGGCCCAGCTCTCAGCCCCAGCGTCGAGCACTCCGCAGGAAGCGGACGCCCCCGTCTCACGGACCCCCTTGAGGACCCGGAAGGCTCCCAGGCTGTCCGTAGACGTTCGACCCAGGGACCAAGATGTTAGCTCCGGAGGCTGGTAAGACCGCTCCGTCCCCGGTGGAGGGCCGGGAGGAGAATTTTTTCTTGTCGAATTAATTTTCACATTCTCATATTCTCTGTAATGAGCTATTTCCTTTTGTCTCTGGGTCACCTGGCCCGCAAATGCCGTTCTCACGGCACTTTGCCCCCAGATATCGACAGTCCTGGCTTCCTGGACACGGACCACCTGTCTTCAGCCCCACGACTGTCCCCCGGCCGGCCGGTTCCGACGAGTCTAGAGGACGCCTACCCAGGACCTCCTCCTCAGTCGCTAACCCGCCCCCTGCTGGGTGTGCGGAGCAAGGTAAGTGCTTGAGTCTCTTCTCAGCACCTCAGCCGCGGGTCGCCCTGTCGCCGCCCAACGCTGCCCTACCTGCTCCGCCCCGCTGCGAAGCCCCGCCGGGTACGTCAAAATTAATCGTCCCTTTGATGCCCCTAGCGCAGAGGTTGGACGCGTGGCTTTCACTTCCCAACCCGTCTCGCTGGCTGGCCCGGACCATCCGACTCGGTTACGCAATTCAGTTTGCCAGGCCCCCGCCCCCCTTCATGGGCGTCCGCCTTTCCGCAGTACACGGCGAACACGCCCACTCCCTGCGCGCGGAAATCGCGACTATTCTGGCCAAAGACGCGATAGAGCCTGTCCCTCCAACCGAGATGAAGAAGGGTTTCTTCAGCCCTTACTTCATTGTACCCAAGAAAAGCGGCGGCTTACGACCAATCTTGGACCTGCGAGTTCTCAACCGAGCGTTGCACAAACTCCCGTTCAAAATGCTCATGCTTAACCTGCGTCCGGCATCTAGATTGGTTCGCAGCGGTAGACCTGAAGGACGCGTACTTCCATGTCTCCATCCTGCCCCGACACCGCCCCTACCTGCAGTTTGCGTTCGGGGACCAGGCGTATCAGTACAAAGTCCTCACCTTCGGCCTGTCTCTGTCCCCTCGCGTCTTCACGAAAGTCGCAGAGGCAGCTCTTGCCCCGCTCTGAGAAGCCGGCATCCGTATACTCAACTACCTCGACGACTGGCTCACCCTGACCCACTCGCGAGAGTTACTATGCGCCCACAGAGACCAGGTGCTCAGGCACCTCAGCCATCTGGGGCTTCAGGTCAACTGGGAAAAGAGCCAGCTCACTCCAGTTCAGAGCATCTCTTTTCTCAGGATGGAGTTAGACTCGGTCTCACCGAGCGTGCCCAGTCAGTGTTGAACTGCCTCGCCGCCTTCAGGCCAGGCACAGTGGTCCCCTTAAAACTTTTCCAGAGGCTCCTGGGGCATATGGCGTCCTCCGCGGCGGTCGCGCCGCTGGGGTTGATGCATATGAGACCGCTCCAACACTGGCTCTAGACCCGAGTCCCGAGACGAGCATGGCGCTACGGCACGCACCGGGTAACAATCACCCCCGCCTGCCATCATACATTCAACCCCTGGACAGACCCCTGTTTCTTACGGGCTGGAGTGCCCCTACAGCAGGTGTCCAGACGCGTCCTGGTCACGAGCGACGCCTCCAGATTGGGTTGGAGCGCCGTTTGCAACGGGCATGCAGCCTCAGGCCGTTGGAAAGGGGCCCAGCTGCGTTGGCACATCAACTGCCTCGAGTTGTTGACCGTCCTTTTGGCCCTGCGGAAGTTTCTCCCGTTAATTCGGGACGAACATATCCTAGTCAGGTCGGACAGCACCACTGCGGTCGCGTACATAAATCGCCAAGGCGGCATTCGCTCACGTCACATGTCACAACTCGCCCGTCGTCTCCTCCTTTGGAGCCAGCACCGACTCAAGTCGCTGCGTGCCACTCACATCCCTGGCAACCTCAATGTGATAGCGGACGCGCTGTCATGACAACGCTTGCCTGGCGGAGAGTGGAGGCTTCACCCCCACTCGGTTCAGCTGATTTGGGAACGGTTCGGCAAGGCCCAGGTAGACCCATCTTCCTCCCGAGAGACCTCCCACTGCCCGCTCTGGTACGCCCGTTCAGAGGCTCCCCTCGGGGCAGATGCACTGGCACACAGCTGGCCGGCTGGGCTGCGCAAGTACGCATTCCCCCAGTGAGCCTTCTTGCACAGGTGCTGTGCAAGATCAGGGAGGACGAGGAGCAAGTCACTCTCGTGGCTCCTTACTGGCCCACTCGGGCCTGGTTCTTGGACCTTGTACTCCTCGCGACAGCCCCTCCCTGGCGAATTCCCCTGAGGAAGGACCTTCTTTCTCAGGGACAGGCACGCTCTGGCATCCGCACCCAGACATTTGGAACCTCCACGTCTGGCCCCCGAACGGGATGCGGAAGATCTAGCTGGTCTACCACCCACGGTCGTAGCCACGTTCAACCAAGCCAGAGCCCCTTCTACCAGGCAACTCTACGCCCTGAAAAAGATGGCGTCTGTTCGTGAATTGGTGTTCTTCCCGGGCAGAAGACCCACAGAGGTGCGCAGTTAGGTCTGTGCTCCTGTTCCTACAGGAGAGGTTGGGGGGGAGGCTGTCCCCATCCACCTTGAAGGTGTATGTTGCCACTATCGCAGCTCACCACGACCCAGTAGACAGCAAGTCTCTGGGTAAGCACGACTTAACCGTCAGGTTCCCAAGAGGTGCCCGGAGGTTAAACCCCTCCCGGCCAAACCTGTTCCCCTCCTGGGATCTCTCGGTGGTCCTCACTGGTCTTCAGAGATCCCCCCCGAGTCGCTAGAATCAGTTGGCTCAGGGCCCTCACCTGAAGACGGCCCTGCTGATCGCGCTCACTTCCATCAAGAGGGTCGGGGACCTGCAAGCGTTCCCTACTAACGACACTTGCCTGGAGCTCGGTCCGGCAGATACTCATGTGATCCTAAGACCTCGACTGGGCTATGTGCCCATGGTTCCTACCACGCCCTCTGGAGATCAGGTAGTGAACCTACAAGCGCTGCCCCGGGAGGAGGCAGACCCAGCCCCTCTCACTGTCGTGTCCGGTACGTGCCTTGCGTGCCTACCTGGAACGCACCCAGAGCTTCAGGCGCTCTGAGCAGCTCTTTGTCTGCTTTGGAGGACAGCGGAAAGGGAACGCTGTCTCCAAGCAGAGGTGTCTCACTGGGTGGTGGATGCCATTCAGTTGGCCTATCACACCCAGGCCATGCCCCCCCTTACGGGTTCGAGCCCACTCCACTAGGAGCGTGGCATCCTCATGGGCACTGGCGAGGGGCACCTCCCTAGCAGACATTTGCAGAGCTGCGGGCTGGGCAGCACCTAACACCCTTACGATCTCAGGGTTGAGTCAGTCTCGTCCCGTGTTCTCTCAGGTCCGAGCCCGTAGAACTCGGTACACGTCGACGATCTGACCGGGTGAACCGCTTGTTCCAGCGCCGTTTCCCTCTGCCAAGGCAAAACAGTGCGCTTTTGTCCCAGAGGACCTAGGTCCCTGGTTGATTCCTCCCTAGCCCTTCGGGCCCGCAGCAGTTCAGCGGAGGAACGTGCTGGTCCAGTCCACTACGGGTACCTCCGGCTACCCCTACTGGAATAGGTGCTCCACAGATCAGGCCTCCTACAGGACACCTCCTGTGTGTATTTCCGCGGTACGGTCACCTTACGAGCTGACCCGCGTCTCCCTTAGGCAGTCCTTCGCTGCCCTCCGGTCGCCGTGTTGTAGCAACTCCCCCCTCCTCGAGGTTGGATCTACCACCGCGCCATTTCCTCCCACATGCCCAAAGTGGCCATGTGATGTATTTTGCCACCTTTACCTCCCCTGCTGTGCGGGTGTGGCCTCCGCAGGGTCTTTTCCCCCTGAAAGAATAGGAATAAGACCCCCTTCCCTCGATGCGGTAAGGGCCCCGGCTGCTCTTGCTCTATGCCGAGAAAACATAGAGAGAAAAGAGGCCCAGCCAGGCTTGGCCCGTTCCCTAGTGGGAGCGTCACCTTGTTCCCCCCTGGGTAACCAAAAGGATGCTGACGCTTTTTCGGGGCATTGGGGAAGAGTACGTGCAGCCTGAACACAGTTGGTCGCTTGTGCATGTGCAAATACCTGCCCGCTTCTGTGTCAGCAGTACACGTACACGGCTCAGCGCATGGCGAGTTTTGAAGTGGACCCCTAGTGTCGCTTCTTCGACACGACGTCGAAGTGAGCGACAGACGGGGAACGTCTCGGTTACGTATGTAACCTCCGTTCCCTGATGGAGGGAACGAGACGTCGTGTCTTCCCGGCCACGACACTGAGCCGAGCCGCTGAGGTGCCCGGAACACTCCCGGCTCCTCAGAAAAATCCTGAATGAACGAGCGTATTTCTCTCGTCTTTATATCCGTATCCGGAGGCGGAGTATGCAAATACTGTTCGCCAACTCTCATTGGCCTTTTTTCATAGATCAGAGGTATCTTTCGGCGCTCAAGAGAGTCCCCTAGTGTCGCTTCTTCGACACGACGTCTCGTTCCCTCCATCAGGGAACGGAGGTTACATACGTAACCGAGACGTTTTTGCTGACTTTATGCACAAATATGTATGTGTGTGCACATGGTTTGTGAATAAGACCCATTGTCACGTTAAAGAGAAAAAAGAAAGAAAATTATGCCATAATTTACTCACCCGTATGTACTTCCAGACCTATATGACTCACATTCTTCCATGGAACACAAAAGAAGATGTTAGGCAGTATGTTAGATTCAGTCACCATTCCATTATATTGCATGTTTGTCAATTCAATGAAAGTGAATGGTAACTGAAGCCTTTATTCTACCTAACATCTTATTTTTTCCTTTAAAAAAACAAGTGAGGGAACTGTATCTTCCCTATTAATAAAATTTGTGTGGATATACAGTATCTTTTTCTGTTGGCAAATCATTCTTACACTAAATCCTTGGGATACTACATGATCATGCTCTAACAAGAGTTGTTTTTATGCTATTCATCCAAACATGAATTTGATTTATGAATTTTAAAAACTTGGAACCATGGAGTCTGTGAGGCTCTGTTGTTTCTTTGTAGGTTCTATGAGAGATTTACTTTTTTATTGAGAGCAGCTGTGAGCTTGGTGATTCATGGTTGTTTAGTAATGCTTAGTGTATGTTTGTCTAATTTTGTTCTCAATAACTACAATAACTAGATACGTAACTAGATATTTTGCCTTTGGATAGCTGTTATTTATTATCCTTACTTGCAAAATGTAAATGATGATAATTTGTTCCAGCTTTTAAGCCCTGTTAGTATCTCCATGACTTGTACACTTGGTTCTCCTCCAAGAGTTTTTTAATTAAGTTTCTATCACATGGTTTTCATTAAATTTTTGTAAGATCACAGTTATGATTTAGCAAAGAGAATGAATGACTTTCACTCAACATCAATACCTGTAATGCAGTCCAAATAAGATTACAGGGTTTCTCACTGACTGTGTTACACACCGGTTTGGCTGAGAGCTGTTGAGTTTTGTCCATATGTTTGTGTTCTTCCTTTGTTTTCATCAGTTGTCTCCTTGTTTTGTTCCTGAAGACAGACCAGGGCTCACCACTTTAACTAGAGTATATAAACCAGAGCCTCAGATTGTTGAAGATGCATTAAATAGAATGTTGATATAATGTGGTTTAAATTTTGCCCAGATGTTTGTGTTCTTCCTTTGTTATCATCAGTTGTCTCCTTGTTTTTAAGGTGGACCAGGTCTCACCACTATTACTGGAGTAATCAAACCCATACCTCGGATTATTGAAGGTAAAACTTAATCAATGTAATGTGGTTTGAGTTTTTGCCCATATATTTGTGTTCAATAAATGAGTAGTTTCCTTCAGGAACCAGATTTTACTCTGGACATCAAGTGGCGACCAATACGGTGCCAAAATAATTTATCGTACAGAATAATAAAAAAATGTCCTTTAGATCAAATATCCTGTAGATAAAACCATATTACAAATTTGCAGGGCCCTGGGTAGCTCAGTGGTAAAGACTCTGGCTTCTACCCCTGAGTCGCTAGTTCGAATCCCAGGGCATGCTGAGTGACTCCAGCCTAAGCAACCAAATTGACCTGGTTGCTAGGCAGGATAGAGTCACATGGGGTAACCTCCTCGTGATCACTATAATGTGGTCCGCTCTCAGTGGGGTGCATCGTGATTTGTTCGTGGATGCCGCGGTGGATGGCGTGAAGCCTCCTCACATGCTATGTCTCTGCGGTAACGTGCTCAAAAAGCCACGTGATAAGATGTGCGGGATGTCTGTCTCAGACGCAGAGGCAGCTGAGATTTGTCCTCCACCACCCGGATTGAGCAGCGTCACTATGCCACCATGAGGACTTAGAGCACATTGGGAATTGGGCCTTCCAAATGGGGAGAAAAAAAAATAGCTGAAGTATGCAATTTCTACAATAGTAGCGGAATTGCAAAAATAAAACATTGTTTTCAAATCAGAGTTCTGAATACGCCCCTCATCTGCAGTTGTTCAAACAGTCAGATATATTGAGTGACATTGTTGGGGCGGGTCTAAGCGGGTCACTCAAAACAAATACAGGAATTTTTATAGCACCAAAGTGTTTACAGTTTTCCAGAATATTAATCTATGTAATCTAGTAGATAGAAATTTCGCTGTTGAAATCAGTCTGTGCATACCTAAATTTTAAACACTGCCACCAGTAGATGCAACTGTAAGTGTTGTTAAACATACACTCACTAAGCACTATTAGGAACACATCTACACCTACTTACTGATGCAATTATCTCATCAGCCAATCGTGTGGCAGCAGAGCAGTGTATAAAATCATGCAGATATGGGTCAGGAGCTTCAGTTTATGTTCACATCAGCCATCAGAATGGGGAAAAAAAATTATATTAGTGATTTCGACCGTGGCATGATTGTTGGTGCCAGACGGGCTGGTTTGCTGATCTCCTGGGATTTTCACACACAACAGTCTCTAGAGTTTACTCAGAATGATGCAAAAAGACAAAAAAAACCATCTAGTGAGCGGCATTTCTGCGGATGGAAACACCTTGTTGATGAGAGAGGTCAACAGAGAATGGCCAGACTGGTTTGAGCTGACAGAAAGGCCACTTTAACTCAGATAAACACTCTGTACAATTGTAGTGAGCAGAATAACATCTCAGAATGCACAACATGTCGAATCTTGAGGTGGATGGGCTACAAGAGCAGAAGACCATGTCAGCCACTTTATTAGGACCATTATATTGTTCCTTAAAAAAGTGATCAGTGAATGTATGGTCACGTGAGAGCTCCAGTTTCCAGATGAAAGGTCCACAAAGTTAGATTTTTATTTGTGAATTATGTAATACAGTCCACAGGAATGTATATTTTATTAACTCTACAACATAACCCAAACCACAACCCTAAACCTAACCATTAGTAAAGTAAAAATTAAATTTAAGAGCGAAAATCCAACCTCAGAAATGTGCTAACATTTGTTAAGTCGTAAAGGCAATTACATCCTGGTTTCCATGGGACCAGAACCTGTGTCTCAGAGGCTGCGCTAGAGGGAAAAGGTTTTATGCTTGAATTGATGCAAAAATGTCTGACGGGATATGCCACTAGTCAGTGATTCAACGGAATGTGTCCCTGAACTTGCATGCCAATTTCCTCTGTGATCATGTTGGATGCACTGCATTTAAATCTGTTGTGTGTTCTTTAAGGTGAACCAGGGAGCACCACTGTTACCAGAGTAATCAAGCCAGAGTATCAGATGCTTGAAGGTAAAACCATATAAATCAAATAATGATGTAACGCAGTTTGAGTTTTGTTTGTTGAGTTTTTGCAAAAGCTATTTGATGTCAACTACTTAAAGCTAAAGTATGTAATTTCTACGATACTAGCAACCAAACGGAATTGCAAAATGAAACAATGTTTTCTAAACAGCTTTCTGAATTTGCCCCCCCTTTCCAGTTGTTCAGACAGTCCCGCCTCCAACTCACTTCACTGGTTAAGAAACATTGCTTGGGCGAGTCTAATCCGGACACTCAAAGCAAACGCAGGAATTTTTATAGCGCCACAGAGATAGTTATTACAGTTTTTGAGAAAATTAACCTTTGAATGACTTACTTAACATTGTCTCTGCATTTTAAGCTGGGTTAAAAAAAAGTATTTTGACACTGAAAATGTTGCATACTTCAATTTAATATATATAGGAAGTCTTCCCCCAGTGGATAAAACTGTAACTGTATTTAAATCTGTTGTGTGTTCTTTAAGGTGAACCAGGGAGCACCACTGTTACCAGAGTAATCAAGCCAGAGTATCAGATGCTTGAAGGTAAAACCATATAAAGCAAATAATGATGTAACGCAGTTTGAGTTTTGTTTGTTGTCATGGTTTAAATGTTATCCTTTTGTGTTTGAAGGTGGAGCAGGGCTCTCCACTATTACCAGAGTCATCAAACCAAAACCTCAGATTATTGAAGGTAAGACCTAAATCAAATTGAGTTTTGCCCATATATTTGTGTTAATTAAATTAGCAGTTTGCATTAGGACCTAGATTTTATAAAATTATTTATCATACAAAATTAAACAATAACGTTCTGTAGCTCAAACATTGAAATTTAATAAAATTATGTTAACTGCATAGGCTCAACAATATTCAAAACCATTATGATGACTGGACAATTTAGTATTGAAATGTATTTTCCTGCATTGCACATGGATGGAACAAACACTGGGCCAAATGTTGTATTAGCCATATTACCAAGTAACAGATAAATTTGCAGCCGAATATCGTGGAGTTTTTGCAAAAGCTATTTGATGTCAACTACTTAAAGCTAAAGTATGTAATTTCTACGATACTAGCCACCAAACGGAATTGCAAAATGAAACAATGTTTTCTAAACAGCTTTCTGAATTTGCCCCCCCTTTCCAGTTGTTCAGACAGTCCCGCCTCCAACTCACTTCACTGGTTAAGAAACATTGCTTGGGCGGGTCTAATTCGGACACTCAAAGCAAAAACAGGAATTTTTATAGCGCCACAGAGATAGTTATTACAGTTTTCGAGAAAATTAACCTTTGAATGACTTACTTAACATTGTCTCTGCATTTTAAGCTGGGTTAAAAAAAAGTATTTTGACACTGAAAATGTTACATATTTCAATTTAATATATATAGGAAGTCTGCCCCCAGTGGATAAAACTGTAACTCTATTTAAATCTGTTGTGTGTTCTTTAAGGTGAACCAGGGATCACCACTGTTACCAGAGTAATCAAGCCAGAGTATCAGATGCTTGAAGGTAAAACCATATAAATCAAATAATGATGTAACGCAGTTTGAGTTTTGTTTGTTGTCATGGTTTAAATGTTATCCTTTTGTGTTTGAAGGTGGAGTCATCAAACCAGAACCTCAGATCATTGAAGGTAAGACCTAATAAATGAATCTGTGATATTCTTCCCCCATCAAGTCCACAAGCTAACAGAACTGTTTTTGGCTGCACTTATGATATAACTGGCATAATATGTTATTCTCACCTCACTTCATAATATTTACTGAATGCAATTATTTTCTCATTTAGGACCAGATTTCTCAAAGATAGCATCTGTCAAAAACAATCAAGACCTCATCGATGCAGAGACAGAAAGAATCACCAAAATCATTAAGAGTTAGTGGCTTAATGTAATCTTAATAACATTAGACAAACGATTACTATGAGGCCCAGGTTAATGTCTGCTTCTATATTTCAGTGGGACGTTCTCAAAAACGAGCAGCCATCAGGCAATCGCCAGGTATGTAGAAGTCCATTGGCGTGTTCTTGGAAGTTACTTTGTTGCAGTTTTATTATGGATAAAGATATACAGTGATGGCTAAATGCCATTGCATTAGATAAAAAAATATCAAATTAGGTGGCATCTGCAAACAAATGACGCTAAACAACCCTTTTCTCAGAATGAACTTTATTAAATCATAATATTTTTTATCTAATACAATGATTCATATTTTGTAAATGTGGCTTAAGTGTCTCATTTTTAACATTTTAAAATCCCATTTAAAATTTTGTTTGTTTGTGTGGCTCACACAGCAGGAAAAAGGAGAAGAGTGAGACTGGTTAGGCGTCACAACAAACCTAGACATTGAGTCTGTTTTAACTCACAAAAGGCCTTTAAAAGAGACTGAAAGATTAATCAAATGGATGCTTACTTGTACCTGGAGCTACAGCTTAAGGGAAAGACAGTGTTGTTGAACAGTGTATTGGTCCTGACAAATACATCTTTTATTACAAACCACATAGAATGTTTACAAATTACAAACCAATGCAGTAATATCTTGGATCTGTGTGGGACACACCCCTGAGGGTATTTGAAATGGTGGTGGTTAAGAAGAGAGACATTTGTAGTGTTTTAAGCTGTTTATATTTTGTCTTTAAATATATACTGTATGTGTCATAAAAGTGCGTAAAGAGCCTTGCCATTGAGCTTATTGTGCACATGATATTTTATGGTGCTTGCATTCAGAGACATGAATGCATTTTTATGTGTAAGGATCTGCAAAGCTTTGGCTGTTTCATACAGAATTGTGCAACTTGTAGCTACCTTTTTTTTGTAACTCATTTTCAACTGAAATTCACTTTTTTTTTTTTTTTTATTGACTGTGTGTATGTGTGTGTGTGTGTGTGTGTGTGTGTGTGTGTGTGTGTGTGTGTGTGTGTGTTATAGTGCAAATTAAAATCATGTTAAAAACCTCAATGGAGAATAAAAAAATCTAATAAATTCCTGCTAACAGCATAAAAGCTTCTCTGTATTCTGTGTATAAGACTTTTAAAAAGTATTTTAAAAGAAGTATTTGTATATTAAAACTAAAGAAAAAAATGCATTTTTGAATCCATGGTGCAGCTTTTCTGTTTTTATGAAACAAATTCATTATTGAAGAGCAATGTTAAAGGAATATTCTGTGTTCAAAACTTAAGCTCAATCAACGGCATTTTTGTCATGTTGATTACCACAAAAATGTATTATGACTTTCCCCTCCCTTTCTTTAAAAAATCTAAAAAAAAATCTGAATTACTGTGAGGAAGAATATAAGTGAATGGGGACAATTTTGGAGGGCTATAAGGCAAAAATGTGAAGATAATAATTTTATATAAGCACTTTCATTAATTCTTCTGTTAAAACTTGTGTATTATTTGTGCTGTAAATTTGTTTAAATCTAAATTTTTGTGGGATTATAGGGTTTACGGCATTACGTCACCATGGCAACAACATTTTAAAATTGGATATGACTTTACACACTAAAAGTTAGTATGCGATTTTAACACACATTAATCATGATAACACACATACTGTTTATGTTTTGTGGCTATACATTTAAAAAAGTGAGTATTTTAACGTTTACAAATTAGCCCCATTCACTTCCATTGTAAGTGCCTCATTTTAACTTGCTTTAAAAGAAAAGGAGGGACAAGTCGAAATTAAAAAAATATTAATTTGTCTGCCACAAATGCTGTCGATTGAGCATAACTTGTATTGAATATGAGGTTAATTATCATGCTACATTGTGCTATGAATGTTATGCTTCTTATTAGCAGTCATTGTCATAGGCATCAAAAATCATTTGCATCAAATACAAAGTCATTTTTGGAGTCACTGATTCACTTTGGAATGTATTGAGGATGTGAAAGGAATGTAAAAGTGAAAAATGATAAACCTGGACACTGTAATTTATAGTACTACTTGCTCAGCTTTGGGAAGGTAACTGAGTCATTGCATTACATTTTCTGCTGTCAGCACATTTCCATTAACAGTACTTGTATGTGTGAGTCAGGCTGTTGGATCAGGGTATGACTTCACCATTCCAACAATAATTAACCTTCACTAAAAAGACAATAGTGTGCAAACTCTACAAATCAGCCTTAAAGAAAGTTTTGTGTATTGGGGCTGAACTTGTGGGTTTGCATATGTGTTTTATTATTCACTGTGTATTTCTGCTCTTTCTTGAGAACAATTTTACCTTTAACATCTTTACCTAATTTAGCCTACATGACTTTGCCAGTTTGGAGAGATGATTGAGAGGGAAAATCAGCTACACTATAAAAGTGCGACAGTCCAGAATCAAATTTATTATTTTGAAAATCACATCTGAAAGACCCTATGATCTACGTTTCAGTTAGATCTCAGCACATATGAGGCTGGGATTTTTAACATAAAAAAGACAAGTCAATAAAATACACACACACAGGTTAGTTTCACTATATTAGTGAGGACATATTATAGACTTCCATTGAATTCATTGCAGGCTAAAGATATATTCTATTCATATACCTCACAGAAACCTGTGCATATATGAAGATTT
The DNA here is from genome assembly GCA_032164185.1 of Moxostoma hubbsi. Classification (NCBI taxonomy): domain Eukaryota; kingdom Metazoa; phylum Chordata; class Actinopteri; order Cypriniformes; family Catostomidae; genus Moxostoma; species Moxostoma hubbsi. The sequence continues at coordinate 17,674,255 of JAVLUX010000038.1, forward strand.
GAAGCTAAACATTATTTGGCTGATTTATGAGCCTTTTTTACTAGTGAGGACCACCTAACATGTGGGTTTTCAACCGGTTTTGCTATATTAGTGAGGACATTTTAAAAAATGTGGCAATAAATAGCAAACATACACACACACACACTATATATATATATATATATATATATATATATATATATATATATATATATATATATATGCATTTTAATTATCTGAATATTTTTTTATTTTATTTATATATATAAATAAAATAAAAAAATATTCAGATAATTAAAATGCATTACATTCCTGTAGCAGAAGAGTTAATCATTGACAAGACAATACAAAAAGCGGCTTTAGAATACAATGTATTGTTTACTACCATATTATTGATCATAAGTCAATCATTGGAATACAGGTCACAGTAATCCATTTCACAAGTGAATCTGTCAATCAGTTTGAGATTTATTATGAGGGCTTGTTCAAGGACCGTCAATTTACACCTGCATCAGACATGCTTGTGTAGCGTCTCGGGTGTGTTGCTTCATAAATATAAAACGTTTAGGTCACTGTGTCAAGTTAAATATAGTTTAATACTCAATCCTTAAACACATCTTAAGATCCATTAGTTCGCATTTGCGCTCCTTTAAGTGTTTTGAATGTAACGTATGTTTGTGTTGTTCTGCTTACTGAAGTGTTGTTTTCTTCACTGTATAAACTGCGTGTTGCTCATACAGCTGAAATTTCAATTACTGCCCTCTGGAGTAAACAGGTGGTACTGCAGGCTTGCATTTCTCAGGAATCTTCCTTATTATGGTCCAGGGGAAGTGCGATTAATTGCCTAAATTTTTTAAACATGTTATTTTTTGTAAAATAATCACATTGAATTAACGTGTTAAATCGACAGCTCTAATATATATATATATATATATACATATATACAACCAAAACCCTGCGCTCGCACAAAGACAACGAAACACAAGACAGACATGGGACGATGATGCCACGGTGCTTTCAGACCAAAACAGCTAGAACAAAAGACTGACAGAGTGACAGGAGTGTGACAATATTTTTATAAACTTGGGATTCATTTTTCCCTTGATGATGATAAGCGGTCCAGGCCCAAAAGCAGCAAAGCAGCCCCAAATAATGATGCTCCCTCCACCATATTTCACAGTTGGCATGATGTTTTCATGTTGGTATGCGGTGACCTATTTACACCATAAGAAGTGGTCTTCCAAAATAATCAGTCCACAAAACATTTTGCCAGTAGCATAGTGGAGTGCCAAGGTGGTCTTTGGCAAACTTCAGATGTGCAACAATGCACAAAATTTCACGTTGTCCTGCCATTAGCACCATGCCTGTTTAATGTTTTCTGTATAGTTGACTCATGAACAGAGATGTTAACCAGTTCCAATGAATCCTTCAAGTCTCAAGCTGTCACTCTAGGGTTCTTTTTTACCTCATTGAGCATTCTGCGGTGTGCCCTTTGAGACATTTTGGTTAAACGCCCACTTCAAGGGGGAGTAGACACAGTATTAAATTGGCTCCATTTACTAACTGTGGACAGATGAATATCTAAGCTCTTCTAGATAACTTTCTAACCTTTTCCAGTTTTATGCAAAGCAACAACTCTTATTGCAGATCTTCAGAGATCTCTTTTTTTATGGAGGCATGGTCCACTTCAGAAGATGATTCTTGTGAATAGAAAACTCAAAAAGTATCTCTAACCCACACCATTAATCTAGATTTATTAATTGGATTAATTGGAGGTTTGCCAACTCCTGACTCTAATTAGCTTTTTTTATGTCATTAGCCTAGGGGTTCACATACTTTTTCTATCCTACACTGTGAATATTTGAATGATGCATTAGTTAAAACAGATTAAGTTTGTTCATTATTGTAACTTAGATGAAAGTCAAATCAGATTTTAACCCAAATTGATACATAAATGCAGGTAATTCCAATAGGTTCAAGTAGTGGAAAAAGTAAAACTTAAGTAAAAAAGTAAAAAGTAAACTTAAACCATACTTAAGTAAAAGTAAAAGTTATCCATTAAAATACTACTTAAGTAAAAGTAAAAGGTACTTGATTTAAAAAATACTTAAGTATCAAAAATTAAAAGAACTACAAATTCAAATCCGTTCATCTTATATAAATACGACCCATTCATGTTGTTATTTTTTGAAGCCATATAATTTAGTCTGATATAGGTAATATTGGATACAATAAAAATTAACTTCTATAGGTCTAATATTTTTTCTTAAATTTTCAAATGCTTGTTTTACTTTTGTTTAGTTTTATTTATTTAATTATAAAAAAAAGCTTATCAAGGGACCTGAGATAAATTAATTAAATACAAATAATAAATTAATTAAGTTGCCGGTGGACTGTGCATTTTATTCTGAAAATAAGCTATATTTCATTGAAATGAACATTATGCACAAAAATGAACCAAACTTCCCAATAGAGTGCAACAGTCTGGTTCCAGAAGTAAAAATCCCAGTAATTTATCCCATAGATGAATTGATTTTCAATGATACATTACAACATTTGCATTTATTTATGCATTTGGCAGATGCTTTTATTCAATGCGACTTACAATGCACTTATTACAGGGACAATCCCCCAGAGAAACCTGGAGTTAAGTGCCTTACTCAAGGACACAATGGTGGGGCTGTGGGGATCAAACCGGCAACCTTCTGCTTACCAATTTTATGCTTTAACCCATTACGCCACCACCACTCTTACTTATGAACTTATAAACCTTTAAAAACAGACCATCCGTGAGCTACGAGGTTGAGCTACAAGGGTCAAAGCCACCCGTCTGCATTATTTCAACTTCATTGTTTAAAAATCATGTTTTGTAGCAAACTATCCACCAATCAGAGAACAGCGGCCAACGAAACCCACAAAATGTGCCTCGGAGAAACTGTGTGCCCCCATGATGCACTGTGAATAACGTAATCGAGTCGGTCACCCTTCACTCTTAAACTTGTATATGTCTACATTTCATAAAATTTTGCAATAAACGGAAAATATATTGTTTCTATATTTAAAATCAAGGACCTAAAATAAATAGTGTTATATATTCCCATAGTTTTTTATTTAAAGTAATAATGTGCAATGCATCATGGGATTGTAGTTCATGCCTTCATGAAAAGCGGTTAGTACACAGCCTTGTACATTTGTCGTTATGTCAAATATATGGTTGTGATGTTGTGATTCTCCTCGGAGCTGGTTGGTTTGGATCATGGCCTACAACACTTTTATGAAGGACTTTCTATAAAGTCTATGGAAGAAATTAATGGGAAAATACTTCAAGAACCCAGATGGCTGAAAAGGTGGGTCACTGGGTGGTCACTGGTCTCATTTGAGAAGGAGAGGACGGATTAGGAGAGCTTCATACAGATGAATCGTCCAAATGAACCCATCCATCCATCTTCAACCGCTTATACGAAGTTGGGTCGCGGGGGCAGCAGCTCCAGCAGGGGGCCCCAAACTTCCCTATCCCGAGCCACATTAACCAGCTCTGACTGGGGGACCCCGAGGCGTTCCCAGGCCAGTGTGGAGATGTAATCTCTCCACCTAGTCCTGGGTCTTCCCCGAGGCCTCCTCCCAGCTGGACATGCCTGAAACACCTCCCTAGGGAGCCGCCCAGGGGGCATCCTTACCAGATGCCCAAACCACCTCAACTGACTCCTTTCCACGCAAAGGAGCAGCGGCTCTACTCCGAGCTCCTCGCGGATGACTGAGCTCCTCACCCTATCTCTAAGGGAGAAGCCCGCCACCCTTCTGAGGAAGCCCATTTCGGCCGCTTGTACTCGCGACCTAGTTCTTTCGGTCATGACCCAACCTTCATGACCATAGGTGAGGGAACATTTTCGAATTACGGGACATTTTGCGAATAGAAATGTAATATTCCAAGGCAGGCAGCCAAAAACCATGACTATCTCAGGAAAATGGATAGGTGGCAACTTGACAGTTGTGCAGTTTACTACACACACAGACATACACAAAATGTGAGAGTTTCAAATCAGGTATCAAATTGAGTCAATACTACTTGGTGCTACCAAGTAAAAATGTGGCAATGTAAAGTTGCAACAAATTTAAATACTCAAGAAAGTAAACATTTTGTAAAAAGCTATGTAAGTATTTGTACTTCATTACTTTACACCACTGAAGGGTTCAGATTTCTTGTCACTGTAGCTTTGAGGTCACCAACAACACTGATGAAGGCTCTGAAGGCATGTGTAAGGGAGGCACTTTTTGTTTTAAACCATGTGTTGGCATGTCTTTTGACCTCAGTCACATATCTGACATAAAGTCATCATGGCTGTAAGCATCTAGTTTTGTGATGATTTACATGTTGGGTAAGGGGACGAGTGATTTGCCTGGAGGCTGCAGAACTCCATTAACTTGGATCAGTAGAAAGAGAGATGGGTTCCAACGGAGAGACAAAAGGACATCTGCTGTGCCAGTGTCTAGAGAACTGAAGAAAAACTCTTTTTACTGCATTCCGGTTCGCATGGTGGAATTATGTCAATGAAACAGCAGAGATGACTGTAAAAATGTATTAGTGTATTTGAGTTTCCCCATGGTAAGTTAAATCTAATTGACAGTTGCTTTGTTTTTGTTTTTTTGCACATTGTGAATTTGACATGTTTCCTTGGTATACCAAACCATATATATAGATATATATACTGTATTAACAGGTGTTTTAAAACCCCAGTGAAATTGCTTGAAAAGCACAATTTTTTATTGTGTTGACCTATTTCCTATCGAAACAGGAAGTTGGGGCAGGACAAAGGGCTTCAGACATAAGAAAGTAATTGTACTTCTGGTTCTTGCTGTTATTCAGAAGTTATTGCAGTCTATACCTTTTTTTAATTCATGAAAATTTTTTTGACATATCCTTCTAATGAACTGGTTCAGCAATTCTAAAGAAAACAAATAACATGTCCTACATTTGAAATTCTAGAGAATAGTGTGCTATCAACTTTGTGTGCACAGTTTGGAGAGAGCCATTTTCTGTTCCAGTGTTGCAATGCCTCTGAGACCAAAACAAGTTGCATACATTTAGTTATAATCCTTGATCTCTCTTAAATGACGAATAGCCCATTCAGACTCCCCTCTTCCTCTCTCATACCAAAACATGATATCATTGCAATATGTTTCTCTAGTAGAGCACAGCAGGCAGATATTTGTGTAGTACAAGAATGTGGAGCAAATCAATGTCAGCACAATCAATAACACAAAACTGTAAAACTAATGGTTCTGCAGTCTTACAAAAAGCTGTAAAAATGATGGATTGAGTGCAGCTTTCTGGCAACATGGGGGCCTTACTGTCCGAGTATTACAATGGAGGTAGATGTGAAATCCAAAATTTGTGTAAAGCGTGTTCTCTTGTGACTTCCATGTCAAGAATCGTTCCAGCTGATTTGATTGCCAACAAACACTCTTGAAAGACAGAGGTTTAGAGCCACATTTCACTGGAAGTTCTGTGTCACTTCTTGGAGATTGAATTTAACAAGACAAGAGATGAAGAGAGGGAATTGTATGGTCCATCTGATGACAGTTGAGCAAAGAATGTTCTTGAGAATTGGGCAACACTAAGGCATATTTTACAAAGCAGGTGTTTATTGGGTAGACTTCGATCAGTTGTTAAGGTGTAATTGATTCACAAAATGAAAAGAAATAAGCAATTTGCAGTATAAAACACTATTTGCCCTTAATGATCAAGAAACAACATTGTTTCACCATGATACCTTTCATTAAGAAGTTTGTGTGATAATTGTTAGTGTCCACTGTAAAAACATTTTTGTTATATTGCCATGCCAACATGACATTAGTTAAGGTTAGAGTAAAATGTATTATTAGTAAAAACAAAACCACGCAAAGCAAAGCCAACGAACACATTTTTATCCAGAGGATTCCTCGGGATCTGCACTCCACACTAACCCTGGCACACTCATGCCAACTAACACATTTTCCTCCAGATGATTCCTTGCAGATCTGCTCTCCACACTCCCACGGCACACTCATGCCAAAGAACACATTTTCTTCCAGAGGATCCCTTGCGTATCTGCTCTCCACAATACCACGGCACACTCATGCCAACTAACACATTTTCCTCCAGATGATTCCTTGCAGATCTGCTCTCCACACTACCACGGCACACTCATGCCAACTAACACATTTTCCTCCAGAGGATTCCTTGTGGATCTGCTCTCCACACTACCACGGCACACTCATGCCAATGAACACATTTTCCTCCAGAGGATTCCTCGTGGATCTGCTCTCCACACTACCACGGCACACTCATGCCAGCGAACACATTTTCCTCCAGAGGATTCCTCGCGGATCTGCTCTCCACACTTCCACGGCACTTTCCTCTTTCTCTTTATTATGAAAATTAAATGGTCAACAGGATATCAGTTTTTTAGGATTAACTCTCTATTAATTGCAATGGGTTTGAAATTAAATGTTCAACAAGAACATATGTGTGTGGTTCTCAGGTGTCCACATATAATGTACGATATACTGTAATTCCAAGCGGATTACTATTGATCCCAAATATTGATCACATTTTTGTTTGAAGTTCTAAACTCTATGAATAGAATCCTTTATTTTGGTCACACATTATACACACACAGTTGTTTGAATATATACAGTGAAATGTATTAGTTTTCACATATCAGAGTGCAGGGTCAGCCATGATACAGCAGATAGCAGATAGGTTTAAGTGGCATTTTGGTGGTGCTGGGGCTTGAACCCCCAACCTTCTAGTCAGGAACCCTGAGCCTCAACCACTGAGCCACTACTGCCCCATTTTCATGCTTTGTTTTACTCCTCAGAGTATGCATGACCTTCTCTGAGCAGCAGAAGAACCAATCCCACAGCTGTTATTTAAAAACAAAAACCATTTCAGAGAGAGAGAAAGAGAAAAAATGTGAGAAATTGATTAAATCATTCTTCCAATGTGTCAAACCCAAACAAAACAAAACAAAACAAAACAGGAACGAAATGAAACACAACTCTACTATCAAACTGGTTTAGTTGGTGGGCCATCTGGCCTCCAAACCTGAGCAGCTGATCAGTGTCCAAAATCATTCTAAAACCAGCCATTGGACCAAGATGGAAGACCAGCTAGGACCAGCAAACCATCTTAGACTTTCTGCAGTGGGACTATATGACAGACAACAACCTCCATCCTGAAATCTGTTTAGCCATGTAATTATTGAATTATTTTAATATCAATCAAAGCTGTTTTTCAAATTAGACATTTCTAAAACATAGCATGAAATTTGATTTCCATGCCCAGTTGTCATCAAAAGTGCACAAACTCGAATGCACTCATTAGATGGTTCTGACAAAAAAACTCAATAATAAAATATGAATAAACGATAAAAAACTCAAGATCAAGGCTAAACCTTTCCTTTTATATGAGTCACAACAATTTAAATTACGTCTCTGCTGCCATAATGATCTCATTCCTTTTCAACAAGTATCACTTGTTAGATTGCCTAGCTCGCTTTCACCTCAAATCACTTCATCAGAGTTCCTCTGGAAGTTAAGCAGAATTCCAAAACTCCTAAAATTACCTTTTCAAAACAGAGTCATAAAGAATTGTGATAACACCTAGTTTTGAAAATATTGCCACTGGACATGTTCTGAAAGGCTGTATTAATAAAACAAAGTAAATTTTAATGGAGAATCTGGAAGGTATATTTGGTCACAGCTGGTATATGTTTTTACAATAAACCGCACCCAGAAATTCAACGTGGAACAGAGTAAAACAGTAAAAGATATTCTGTCTTTGTGTAAACAGACTGATCTCACATTTACATAGGAAAGAGGAGGTTGACTTTTCTTTAGCTAAAATTGGTGTGTGCTTACCGAAATTCGAAACACTGCCTCCAGTGGCCATAACAGTAAGTGTTGTTGGGCATTTGGGCACGTGAGAGCTCCATTTTCCCAAGTAGGTATAGCTTGCAGGCCAGAGACCTCCAAATGGGGTGGAATGTCCTAAAGAGGGCAGGTTACTCCAGAGATTTGCACCAATTCCAAAAGGTGGTGTCACTTCCACTCTCACTTAAGTTTAGGGAAAGATTTAGGTTAGAGGCTCACTATGTCTTTTCTGGTGGTTTTGGAACTCTTCCTGCACAGGGACGTCACTAGGATTGGAAGACAGGGGGGGCTTAGCCCCCAGGGTATTTGTAACTTGCGTTTGCAAAATCTTTGCAGTCACATCTAGAGCTACACTTCTAGAGCTACACTTATGTCAACAACCAGTCAAGAAACCAAGATGTTAACAAGTAAAACGTGACAGACATATCCTCTTCTTCCATTTCTACTCTGTTAAAGAAATGTTACTGTAATGTTAGCTTTTAGACACATCAAAGCTGCATGGGGGAATTTACTTAGGCCAGACTTTGCTCCTGATGAGTTATTCTATAAGCATTGACTTAAATGCTATCTGTCTGCTCATGTAAATGTATGATAAAGTAATAGCATACTATATCTAATTCCTCTCTATATAAGATAAGTTGTCCACAGAATGCTATTTAATTACTCTAATTACTGTAACTGTGTTGTGGATTGGTTCAATCAGAGTGTAATTTCGCTGTGTAGTTTGGCTTGCATACAGTTTAACCCAAGAACCAGAATTTTAAGGTCATAGTGAAATTTGAGCGTTTCTCAATTAAAGATGATTTATTCTGCCAAATGATGTATACAATGTATGATATAAATCAACAACAAAAAGGCAGTATTCAAATAACGGAAAATTAATAATGAAATCATTTTCAAAACCACAGTCAACAGTTACTTTTTGTTTATTGTCTACTTCATTGGTGGAAGCATCAAAAAATGCTCAATGAATTGAAGGATACAACGGTAATAGCATTAACAGGGACCCTATGACATTTAGTTTTCAGTGACAACAACATTCTATGGGGATTGATATTGTTTTATATGCCTATTATAGAGATAGGTTATATTATTGGCAAAGAATAAAGAGTTGTGATTAGCTTGCTAAGTTAACCATTTCTTGTATTTTGCTTGTTCACTCTAGCTAGACTACAGTTTTCCATAGCAAACCAAAATATCCCCTTTCCTTTACCTCAAGAAAACGTAGCTAAAGGTAAGCAGGTAATTAAAAACAACTTACAATTTCACTCTGTATCACGACACTTAACAATCTTCCTTTCACCATTAGCATGTGTATCGGTGTGTGTGGGCGAGAGGGTGCATAGCGAGTTCAACTTCAGACCAAACTAGAATAACGACGAGACGAGATGAATCCTTCAGTTACTTGCAGCGCTCCGGTCTGCAACGCTCTGAAAGCTGCCACAGTTCACACCAATGCAACGAGACGGTGCGGTGCTCATCTTGATAGCACAACGACTCTTTGTACTTCTGTCCAACTTCCGACTTTTCGGCTATTTTTTGTAGCTGGATATATATCATTTGTTGCGTCTAATTCTAAATATGAATGAGGATACTGATAAATTGAATTGTTATTGTTGTTCTTATTATCATTTAGGGGGGCTTAGGAACATTTTGGGGTAGCTTCAGCCCCCCTAAAATAGGCCTAACGACGTCCCTGTTCCTGCAGCTCCACCTTATTCCATTTTTCATTTTCCAGCAAGCTGTGAAGTGAGTTGTTTTTTAGCTGTACAGGAAGTTATACAGTTGCATATTTACATAATGCATATTTTATAAACTGTAACCCCCAAAGCAAAACTCAAACCTGAAATTAGCCATCAGTGGAGAATATTAGTGGGAAAAATACATCCTCCACATCGCACCGATGAAAAAATGTCTGATGGGAGATGGCACTAGTCAGTGAGTCTGCATAATGTGGCCGATCGAAGGGTAGGGGAACTCACGGCAACAAAACGCTGAATTCCCACGTGATCAAGTTGGGATAAACCTGCTTGAAGTTTTTCAAAGCCTTAATTCCATATGCCTATGAACACATGCATGCATGCAGGATCTAGTCATGGCTGGTTCCTACAAAGAGAAAAGGCCCTTTGACAATTGATATATGTATGTATCTTCAGGGTGATTTTTCAGGACATACAGGACACATCTGATAAATCACACCACACCCAGGGAAATAATCTTTTATGTGAGGCACAGAGAAAAAGAACATGCTTTGATCTGCAAAACTAGTCACAGCTTGCTATGACTATGGTTGCAAGTTTAACTATGCACGTTGACCAATGCCCAATGACCAATGTCCTTTGTAAGGTTACAGAAACAAGAAACTTAACAAATAAAATGATAGCTATAAACATGCACAAGCGTATTTATTGACTAGTAACCACAGAGTGCTTTGGCTTCAATGGTATTGTGCGTTTAATAGCTTGAGTGTAATTGACAGGATACAATAATTATCCATGTGTTCTGTAAAATGTATGTTGTGCAATGTGCAGATCATTTATTGTAGTATTTTGCTGGTATGAAATAGATCTAAGAAGCACTGATGTCAGCAAGGAGGAAATGAAACATAATCATAAGAATCATAATCAATGCTGCCAATATGATGATGAAAACACATACAATCCAGTAATTTATCCTTGGCTGCATAGTCCACATTTTGGTGACCATTTGGCTTCAAACCACTAAGTACAAGTGGCCCTCATAATTAGCACAAAGAGAGGGCCAAAAATGACCCATAAGCAAATTTTTTATATGGCAGAAAATATTAACATTGCCTACACAAATAAAACAGCAGGAGACAGAGCGCTTAGCTAACAAACTAACGCTGCCAAAAAGGGTCAATTACAAAATAAATCAACATAAATGTGCAAGTCCTTAATGTCTATGACTATATTATTACTACTAAAATGTATGCCAAACCCTTGAATATGGCACTTTAACTATTTAAAGTGATTAGGAGATCTAGCTAGCTAACTAGCTAGCTTGCTAGATATCTGTAAGGCCAAAGAAAATATAACAATTTTCGCTTCACATGTCAAGTTTTAAAACTGTTTCTGTAAACTTTCAGGCAAAGCTTGGTCATGCCAACATTTGTCTTGACAAACTTTCCTTTTCTTATTAAAATAATCTTGTGTAATGATATTGATGTTGTTCAGATAATAAGCTTTGTGATCCATCTTTAACAAAGTGAGCTAACTGAACAGTATTATATTTGATATTATGTAGATATTTGGGCTAACTATAATTTACAAAATTACAGTAGCTAATGTGGAGGGACTTCATTGAAATAAATCATATATGTATGCTGTTTGGAATAAATAAGAACTAATGAAGATGGCCGGAAAGTTGCTCCTTTGTTGTTTATTATTTTCAGAATGAGAAGAGTGTACATGACACATTGCACAGCTGTTTGCAATGCCTCCTAGGCTTTTACAGTGTATGACTCTATTAATGTTGGTAGTCAAAAAAAAAAAAAAAACAGTCAGTCAAGAAGTTATCTGGGTCACATACATAAATAAAACCTTGTGAGCTGCCTTCAGACACAATGTCTTTTTTGTGGATTGCAAAATGTTGCTATCTTTTAAGTTTGCATTCATACTTCATAGATCAGCCATGATCTTATTTTTATTTAATATACCAAACCAGATGTCTCCGTTTGCTAAGATTTCAGACGATAAAGTTTAAAAGACAATCTTAGACGATAAAGTTTTTGCATTAACCCAGCTAACAATTTTATGTTCTAAGAACGTTTTCCTAACGTTAGTATTTGGTTGTGGGAACATGAAAATGTCCAGTTTTCTTAACATTAGTAGAACGTTTTTTAAGGTTAATAACGTTATAAGGATGTTCCATTAACGTTTTATATAATTTTTTTCCCCCCAAACCTTTAAATAATGTTAGCCAAAGTTGTTGGAACGTTCCCTGTTAGGTGGGAAGTCAAGTCAATGCGATCTTCACTGTAAAAAGTAGGTAACCAACTGCAAAGCATTTTTTTGAGTTTGAGTTTACTCAACTTCAAGCAAATGAGAATTTAACAATTCAAGTTGGATTACACAGTACATTCAATGAACTCAATACAATAAATTCAGTAATCTCAAAAATATAAGTGATATAATATATATAATAATATAAAATAATATAATATAATATAATATAAAAGATACATTTACAGCTGTCCAAAAAAAATTCAAGTTGGATTTTTAATATTTAACTGTTACCTAGAGAGACTATTCTAAACCCCACCTCAGGATGCAAATTGAGTCCCTCTCTGAAACCTTTCCTAAAATGATTCAGGCCAGGTTCATCACAGAAAGTTATATATATATAGATATATATATATATATATATATATATATATATATATATATATATATATATATATATATATATATAATATCATGAACTTACTAATGGAAATATTTCTTCAGAGAGCAACGAGTAGGTTATCTTTGTTTTAAAAGAGTGCTGTGATGACCTCTTTATTCTGTTGATGGAGCATTGTACACTTTTATATCACCACATTAAGGGCAAATTCTATACAATGAGAGTGTCCAGATAAGGTTTGTAAACAGATTTTGCAAGGTTCATATTTCACATACATTACTGTGCAAAAGTCTTAAGGCCCGGATATCCTTAGATTTGTGTTTTCTGGATCAGCTCGTATTGCCTTTGTGAGTATACTTTTAACATGTGTATACATGCCCACTACAACTTCTTTGTGATACTCTTTTAGTACAGTCAATAGCAGTTGCATCAGCAACGTGCACAGCAGAGGACCGTGTGCACGAGTCAAGAAAATCTAGGCGCAACATGGACATCTGAAGTATACTTTGGACTTTAGGCACATAAGATGTTTCACAAAAGCATTTGTCTTAAGATGGTTATTTATATCTTCAGCTTTTGTGTGTCAACAGGAAATATAAATTTTAACCTCCCAAACATTTCTTTTGCAAATAGAATAGAATAGAAGAACAGGGAGCTCTGCAACAGATGGTATGGCCCCAAAGAGCCAAAGGGGATTACATGAAGAGACAGAAGCAATTGGGACAGTCTAAACAGACTGAAGAACTGTGGCCAATTCTCCAAGAAGCTTTGAATATCCTCTGCCAACAACAAAGAAAAACTATGTTCAGGTGTACCTAGAAGAATTGGTGCTGTGTTTGATTTAGCTCGTTCTTTCCATTAACCAATTGCAGATGCAATTTGGTTCACAACATTTTCCATTTTCCAACATATGGAAGCATCCAAAGGAAAGTAATTAGTTTGATGTTCTTTACCTGATGTACAATAGTGTAATGAGTTTGAGTCAAATCTGTAATATGTCCATTCAGGCTAAAGAAACAGGATCCCCATCATAACGAGAATAATTATCTTCGAACCATTATATTATGACATTGACTTGAAATCCCTGACTTTCAAACTAATGAGACTTTGACAAGAGACACAGAAATGACACAGTTAAATTGAGTTAGTTGCTGTTATTTTAGAGGTTACATGGTTACTGGGTCTGTAATGGGGAAAATATGGCCTCTGGCTTCCAAACATTTAAAACTATTTAACTCCATCAAGGAGTCAACGTTTGTCTCATTGGCATAGTCCTGTTATCCCCTGCTCCTAGATGTCATAACTACACCATTGTAGGAAAAAAACATAATTCTCCTGGCCAATCAAATGTTGCCAATCAGCAATGTCATGACCAGGGATGTCGCTAGGGCAAAATTTTCTTTTGGCAATGGGTTGGCAAATTGGTCTGAATCCTCACATGAACGCAGTTTTTACTTACATCTGTGCTGTTTTACAATGGTTTTTCTATACACTTTCTATGAGACACATCTGTTAACTTTCATTTGCTGTGCTTTTTTAGATGCAAGGAAACATTCAGTGGATAAATGGAGTGCTGAACGAAGTAGAGGTTACATACAATCAATTGAAACAAATCCTGCAACAAATGCATGTGCAGCTTGTGAACGGTGTCATTTTCAGGCTTTCAGAGCGATTGGTCATGTGGCATTTATGACTTGCGTGATTGGCTCAAATAAACTGTATGTGGAACACATGCTGCTTTCCATTCAACTCGGAAAATCGGAATTTCAATCTTCCTACTCAGAAAAGTGCAATGAAATGCTACTTGATCTTGGATTTCCAACTTGAAAATTTCCGCCGAAATGCAGGTGCATGACATCTCTCAAAAACACGTTCATGCTAATGATAAACATTCACTTTTATTAAATAATATCCATCAATGAGTCAAAGTTCCAACATGAAAATGATAATTAAACTTGTTAAGCAAATGTTTGCAGAGACAAGAATTGTAACATAATTTGGTTGCTTGGTGTCTGTTGACAAAAGAATTCCTGCTAATCTAATGGGACTGTTGCCGTTTGGTCTTTTTTAGAGCATTGGGCAATGTAGTGCTTATATGGTCAGAGAACGAAGATATCAGGTCGGAATATTTCACATTCGACTTTGAATTGAACGCAACACAAGTGCCCGTGAGCAAAAATGGAAGCAATAACTTCCGAGGGTTCATGCGCCAGCCAAGAAACTGCCATTGAGATGAAATCTGTTTGAAATGCTAATGTATTGCTTTCGCCAGGTATTTTAGATCTTCTTGGACTCCACCGCTAGTTTGCACCCTCGAGTGCAACAGTCATCCAATTGCTTTGTCCCTTCAGGCTAGTTTTAACAACAAAAAAGTCCCCTCACTGTTTCATCTCTGTTTAGCACCTCACTGAACTTTTGCACTTGGTCTTGTGTTTGTCTTCATTTCTCCACCCCTGGAGACAGCAGGTTAAGACACTGCCAAGAAAAACATCCCCTGCAACTGTTAATAAACCTAGTGAGGGAGTAAAATGCAACAATGCATTGTCAATACCTGATTCTTTCTCTGGACATTTACATACACTGTGGATCATTTCAAATCAACCGAGCATTTTTTATGCTTCAGACAGGCTCAAACTGAAGTGATGATTAATGTGTATAAAAAGGGAAGAGGGAAAAAAGGGTTAAAGCAGCAACATCACTTCATAAATCATTTTGGAGATACAATTGGCTCCTGGAATCTGAAGGGTCATATGAAACAAATGCAACAACAAAGCACATTTGTTCCATTTCTGTGTGCACACCCACACTAACATGCATTCCTCAATGAACACATTAAATGCATTATACTGACAATAACATCCTGTGACCAGTGCCTTTCATAAGCATGACACTTAAATTATATCAATTGAGTTGTCCGGATTTTGTTTGTTATCCATTCGTTGATCAGTTGCCATAACTCTCTGTCAGAACATCTGTACTGAAGCAAAAAATGTATTTCAGTGAAGTAAACACTGTTGTTGATCTTTTTTAAATCTAAATCTAAATCACACATCACGTTTCTTTTCATTTGTTTTAAAGTTATCTAATCCTCTGCTAATACATATAATGTTCACTGTAAGCAAAAAAGTATTTGGAAATTAGCTCCAGTAAATGAAGGCTAGATGTCCTCATGCAAATATGTCCTCAATATGTCCTACGTAAAACTAATTTCATACAAATGTTGAAAAATATGTTTATAAATATATTGATATTTTTGTATGTGCACTGTAAAAATTTCATTTTGATGACAGTTTCTATTTTATTTACAAGAAAAAAAATGTCAATTAATCAAATACAAATTATATTTGAATAGTGGCATCAGCCAAGGAGATGAAGTTGCTAAACTCACAAACCATTTGCATCTCTGAAAAGCCCTTATTTAAGATACTTAAGATGGCATATGACCTAAAAGAAATGAAAAAAAAATAAAAAAAATAATAATTACTGGGTCCCAGGAGGATAAAAATCACATCCATTATTTTTGAGAACACTTCTAAAGCTGAAGAATCTTTGTAAGACGTTATAAATCCAGGTTATAAATCTTTGGATGAAAATGTTTCTTTATTATTTTCGTTTTTATGGATGATACATTACATCTTCAAAATTGGCCCCTTCTCAGCAAACGTCTTAGTTCAAACTTGTTTAGGCTTCTAAGGGGACATGAGAAATGTAAGATATTCTCTTCCACAAAGTCCATTGTCAAAGCTTGTTTGAGTTCTGGTACATATGCTCTCATAGCAACTCAAAGTTTCCATTTCCTTCAGTGTGTGAGGCAAGAGCATTGTCAGGAAATATGATATGCATTTAGGAAAGAGGTACAGGCTAATTGTTTGAGAGTCACAGAGCATAAACTATTTTAAACGTGGAGCAGAGTGGTGGTGACGTAGTTGGTTAAAGCACAGAACTGGTAAGTAGAAGGTCGCTGGTTCAACCCCACCTACACCACCACTGTGTCCTTGAGCGAGGCACTTAACTCCAGGTTGTTTTGGGGGGATTATCCCTGTAATAAGTGCACTGAAAGTCGCTTTGGATGAAAGCGTCTCTTATATGCATAAATGTAAAAGGTTGTATTTTTGAGGGAAGCTAAATCAGTCCAGGGCTGCAATTCCCAAAAGCATTGTAAGCATAAGTAGATTGCAGAAACCATTGGCGCAAATGGTCTCTACGATCAATTTAAACTTGTGATGCTTTTGGGAAATGCAGCCCAGATCAGTGCAATTAAAGATTTTAAAATATGAAATCCAACCAAAATACAGAATCCAGACAGTAAGAAATTGCTAAATATTTGACTGTGGTTCTAATCAAAGCATTGCTATTGTCTGCACAGATCAGCCACAACATTAAAACCACCTGCCTAATATTGTGTAGGTCGCCCTTGTGCCGCCAAAACAGCGCCAACCCTCTTCTTCTCACCACAATTGTACGGAGCGGTTATCTGAGTTACCGTAGACTTTGTCAGTTCTAACCAGTTTGGCCATTCTCTGTTGACCTCTCTCATCAACAAGGTGTTTCTGACTGCAGAACTGCCACTAACTGGATGTTTTTTGTTTTTGGCACCATTCTGAATAAATTTGGAGACTGTTGTGTGAAAATCCCAGGAGATCAGCAGTTACAGAAATACTCAAACCAGCCCGTCTGGCACCAACAATCATCCATCTGATTATCTAATCAGCCAATCGTGTGGCAGCAGAGCAGTGCATAAAATCACGCAGATACAGGTCAGGAGCTTCAGTTAATGTTCACATCACCCATAAGAATGGGGGAAAAATGTGATCTCAGTGATTTGGAGCGTGGCATGATTGTTGATGCCAATAGCATCTCAGATGTGGCTTTGCTTTGGCAGCACTAGGGGGACCTACACAATATTAGGCCGGTGGTTTTAATGTTGTGGCGTATCGGTGTAAATATCTTTCCAACATTTATAACGTCTGACTTTGCCGTAGCAAATTGCCAAGACAGCTGTTCATTCTTTTTTTATTTTTTTTATTTTAAGTGTGTTATGTTAATCATTGTCTTCATTGACATTCCTTCTCACTCATAACTCTAACAGTACTATGCTTATGGTTAAAAAGAAAAGCATAGCCCCTAGGGATATACTCTTACACACAACCATTTTTTACCTTGTCTGCACACATGATTAAGTCAATGGAATCAAACTTTTTTGTATATGGTTTTAGGACTTAAAATTAGAGCTACTGGTACAAGGAAGAGCCCAAACTTCTTACATCATCACAATCCCTTGTACCACCCTTAGTGGTTTTAACAACCTTTGCACATGAAGGAGATGAGCCATATGCACATGCACTGATTCAGCTTTCCACATACAATATTATCTATTGATGTGGCTGTATTATATTCAGGCTACAGTATAAAACACAAAAGGCCCGTGAGCACCTTGTTTCATTCTGAAATTCCTTTATTTGAGCCATCTGTGGGTCTGACCACAATGTGTTGCTGTTGCCAGGGATTTAATGGCTCTTTTTGACATTCAAATAATAGTCTTTTTGAAAATCATCCTTTGGCAATTTTTTGTGCATTTTCTGACACAGCTTTTGGAGGGAGCAAAGGTTTGCAGCTCAATGGATATTTACAAATGGAAGTTTGTACATGAGTAAGACTTACATTAAGTTAATCCTCTCTTGTCACAGTTTGTTCCAATGTTAGAACCCATTACTGCATGGAAAATAAAGAGAATACATTAATATTGGAACCATCTAACTGTAATAACACTGAACAACAAAAGTGACGCTAGGCTGCAAAAACATGTGCACGATTGTTTGAGTAGACACCTCAGGGAATGTTTTGACACTATCTTATGAAAATTAATATTGTGTTCAACACAACCAGTAACTAACTAAATATATCAGTACTACTAATTTAAATGAACTAATTCAACCTAACTTTAAAGGTGCACTCGGTAACGTTTGTCTTTGGTTCATCTTGGACTTACACTGACACCTAGTGGCTTGGATGCAGCATCATTAAAAATCAATAATTTTCAGTTTCAGATGCCATTGTAGAAGTCTAGTATACACAGTCAGACATGATTACTTTAATCAACGAGGGAAAGTGTCGAATAACAGGATGGTTACTGAGGTTAAGCAAGTAATATTCGGCTGGTCTTGTGATTCTAACATGGCAGCCCCCATGTGTGGACCCTCTCCATGTAGAATAAAACTGCTTTTATAATATTACTGATATAACTGGTGTCTTCATTTTAATGTGAGAGCTCAAGATTTCCAACATATATCGCAAAATTATAATTCATGTCTTTAGGAGTTCAACATTTTTAATGAGGAAAAAATTACTGAGTGCACCTTTAATGACTTGAACACGTTTGCATCCATTACATCATTATTGATGGAAGATGGTGTGGATAGAAAATCATAAAAATCTAATGTTTAGCACAAATCAGTTCAATGTAAGATCTTGATCTTTTATGCAAATTGATAAAAAAATGTATATAGCAAAAATAAGAGTGGATATAGAGGTGAAGAGTTTCATTTTATTGGATGTTAAATACTTTCTCCTAAAAGAGAAAAATACTCTGTGGTGCTAACAGGACATTGCAATGCCAGCCCGAAACAACAACACTGATTTAACCAATAGCGTGAGTTTGAGGCGGGACTATCTGTTTGTCAGACCAATTAGAGATGGGGGGGAGTGTTTGCCATTATGTTTGCAGTTCGGTTTGGTGACACTTTAGTGACACAAAAATTCCACACTTCCAATCTATTTAAATAGAGTCTGAAATGCTGAAATGCTGAAAGCTCAAAACCCCACAGTGTTCAATAAAAACAAAGAAGGGTTAAAAGAATATTTCACCCCAAAATAAAAATTCTCTCATCATTTACTCACCCTCATGCCATCTTAGATGTCTATGACTTTCTTTCATCTGCAGAACACAAACAAAGATTTTTAGAAGAATATCTCAGCTCTGTAGGTCCATACAATGCAAGTGAATGGTGACCAGACCTTTGAAGCTCCAAAAAGCTCATACAGGCAGTATAAAATGAATTCATATGACTCCAGTGGTTAAATCCATATTTATAGAAGCGATATATTTTAGAAGCGATATATGTGGGTGAGTAACAGATCAAAAAAATCCTTTTTTTTTTTTTTTTTTTTTACTATAAATCTCCACTTTCACTTTCACATTCTGTGAAAGTGAATGTGGAAATTTGTAGTAAAAAAATATTTAAATATTGATTTGTTTCTCACCCAAAGTGATTGCATCACTTCAGAAGACATATATCAAGCCACTGGAGTCAGATGGATTACTTTTATACTGCCTTTATTGTATTTTTGAAGCTTCAAAGGTCTGGTCACCATTCGCTTGCATTGTGAGGACCTACAGAGCTGAGATATTCTTCTAAAAAGCTTAAATTTTGGGGTGAACTATCCTTTTAAGAAAACAGATTGCATTCTCTGAAAAGCACAAAACCATGACTTAATCTAAGAACATCGAGCCAAGTTCTGGCCTGGGCAGGAGATCTGGGCTACGTGGATGGGGCTTGGATGCAAAGCAGGGCCTTCACAGTCATGTGTTTGTCAAATAATTTCCAATTTCAGAATTCACCTCCGCCCAGAATTACTTAATATACTTTTGTGTGTTCACGTGTACACACACATGCATATAAAAATCGACATCTCTCTTTGAATCTATACCCACATAAATCTGTCTATTATAGGCTTGTCAGCACAGTTTAAAAGGTAAAGCAATTATGAGGAACAAAACAATTCATGAAACAACAAAAATGGAAAAGATAATTATTGTAATTTGAACTAGTTTTGAACTAGTTGATTTGAACAACATACACATCTTATAATTTCTGTGAGCCCTTGTGACTTCCCTTTGTGACAACTAGCCCTCTCTCCCCTATACTGTGACATTTATGTTTCCTAAAATGTTATTCTTCATCCCATAAAATTGCTCGACATACTCAAGATGGTCCCCTAATATCATTGTCCGACATTATTGGTTATTTAAAAAATATTGTGCATTCAGATTCTGTTCATCTCACCACAATTGTACGGAGCGGTTATCTGAGTTACTGTAGAGTTTCTGTCAGCTCGAAACATTCTGACCATTCTCCGTTGACCTCTCTCATCAACGAGGCGTTTCCATCTGCAGAACTGTTACTCACCGGATGTTTTTTGTTTTTGGCACCATTCTGAGTAAACTCTGGATACTCAAAACAGCCCATCTGGCACCAACAATCATGTCCAGTCAAAATCACTGAGATCACATTTTTTCCCCATTCTGAAGATCTTGACCCATATCTGCATGGTTTTATGCATTGCACTGCTGTCATGTGATTGGCTGATTAGATAATCGCATGATATGTAGGTGTAGATGTTCCTCATAAAGTGCTCAGTGAATGAATATACAATCATGTACACTTATGAAATAAAGACGTCATATCAGTAGCCTAATACCTGATATGTATGTTTTGACTACATGGATGTAAATGTTCACAATTATCTAAAATAGTTCCAAATGAAGCCAAAGCATGATCAACCCATGTCAAAACAAATTCAAATTTAGAAGACCAGAACTAACTGTTGTATAAAGTAACATACATAATTTACTCTATATGTTGTATGTTACATATAGTATGATTATAATTATATTTAGTTTAATATCATATTATTATATGTAAAAGGAAACAGAATACAATGGGGTGAGGGGAGGGGTGGTATTTATAAAAAGTCACTTTTTTTTTCATAGTTTTGTATGAATGTTGTTTTTAATGTATTTGGGTGCAAATAGCCACACTGTGTAATGAGTGCTATTTCCACCTTTTGCAAGTAGTCACTCCATAATATTAGACCACAGTAATGAAGCATGTCATTTGATGTTTTATTTATAACTTTCTTTCCCATACAAATCTTTAATAAAAATCATCTGAATAGGATCATTCATTTTTCATTTTTCGCTTACAGCACATTTTATAACACACATATCTGGTGCATGCAACTATGGCAAGCACAAACACACCTACAACAGAGAACAAAACTAAAATCACATCTACAGAATGGTAGGAGTACCATGGCATCTTGTAAAACTCAGAGCGTAGGGTGGCTCCCTTATTTCTAATCACATACTCGATCCAGAAGATGGCTGTGTCCAAAGGTCCCATCGGTTGATCCCTGTGCAAACTTGAGAGCTTTTCCATATTTGTCCTGTAGGAGGCATCACTGATCAATTCCCGTAGTGTTTGTCTAAAAGTGTGACCATTCATCTCTGACAGCTTAAAGATTTTGCCCCCACCTTTCTCTTGAATGCGTATTAAGTTGTCAAATTGGTCAAAGAACAAAGGGATGCCCAGAATCGGTACTCCATGGTAAATTGCTTCTTGCACTCCATTGGTTCCTCCATGTGCAACAAAGGCTTTGATCTTGGAATGTCCCAGGAGGTCATTTTGCGGCATCCATTCCACTATAAGTGTGTTGTTGCCCACAGCGGATGGACGAGGTCCCAAATTTCTCCAGATGACTTTCTGGGGTAAACTCGCAAAAACGGCAGCAATTTTATTTGTCATGTCAATGGGTAGACTTTTAACGAGAGTCCCCAAAGACATAATAATAAATCCATGGTCCCCTGAGCTCTGCACAAAAGCCTCCAGATCTTCAGGAAGAGGCTTTGAAGGTTTGCATTGGAATCCACTCATGTAGACGACATTTGGCATGGTGGGCCTCGGGAACTCAAAGACAAAATCAACCCGCATGAGCCAAATATCAGCAGCTTGAATGAGGCCGGCAATGTTTGTTTTTTCATCTAAGTACTTGTCTATCAGTGCATCATAATGTGGACCCACCACAAATCGATCCTGGTAATAAGTGAAGCAGTGAAATAAAACGTTCTTAAGCCTTTGAGGAAAAGTCATTTTGTCTGTCTGGCCAGTGCCTGGTAAAGGTATGTAAGACATAGGAGATGGTGCAATGAGAAAATGTCCTTCACCACTGGTGGTCCAGCGTGCATTGAGAACAAGAGGGAGTTTTAGGTAATGGGCTAAAACTACACCACCTGCAATGGCAGGATCAGTGAGCACCAAGTCGTACTGTGCTTCACGGAGTCTTTTCACAAGCATCTTATCCTCTAAGATGTCTGACACCATATTACATGCAATATAATGTGCTGTTGATAGCATTGAGAACAAATCAGCCTGAAGCTTCAGGAATGACAATCCAGAAGCCTCGCCTCGCTCTATCTCTATTGTTAACGATAAATACTCGTCAAAAAAGTTCTCAAATTCATTAAGTACATCGGGGATGGTGATGGAAGTGTACAGAGGGGAGTTTTCCGTGATGTACCAGCTGGATTTGGGTCGTATTACGGTGAGGCTGTGGCCCCTGCTGTGCAGCTCTTCTATCAGAACTTTCATATTGACCCAGTGGCTACCATCAACAGGATACACAAGAACTTTACCTCCGCTGCAACTCAGGGTGAAAATAGACACACCCATAAATAATCCAACAATGGTGAAATGTATCTGCTTGGAAAATGTCATCATTGTACCTAAAAAAAAATAAATAAAAAAATGTTTTTTAAAGCATTAGAGGCACAAATCACTAGGAGAATTTGGTAAACTTTGGACCTGAATAAAACTATGTTCCCACATGAAGCACATTTTAGGTTACCAGACAAAACACGTTTCACAGTGTACTAAACACTGGAAAAAATGTTAACCTAAAGATGAGCTTGAGGGAACATCTCAATTAAAAGGTTTGATTCATTGATGTCTGAGTCAACCATAATATTTGGTTACACCAATAAAGCTAAAGTTAAGGGTTAGGTCATGTTCCTAAACAATTCCTTTAGCTAACAATTGCAGGTTTTTTGTAGTTTTACTTTAGATTTGATTTGAACCCTTGTATATTCAAAATCACCGAAATCAGGGTTTTAAACTGTTTTAGACATGTCCCACATTTAAGTAACATGTGCAAACATTGTGAACCTCACATAAAACTTTTTATTAGCTACAGTTATTTTAACCTCCTGGAATTGACAACGAACAATTTCATTTTCACGTAGTTTGTTGAAAAAGAAATACAAATTGACTTTGACCATATGAAATGACTGATTTTTTGAGTTGTGCCAACATACAACATGCTAATACAAAGGACTCTTGCTATTACAAATGTTTTAAACCAATCATTACCACACAAAAACTATAATCTACTCAGCAAGCTAACCCAACAAAATAGTTGATGATTAAAAAACACCCTCTTACTTAATTGTTCAAGACCACCACTTGCCAAGAAATTCCAGTTCTCCATTCATCTGAGCCACTGAGGTCAAAACTTCAGCCTTTGTAATGCCCATTTCAATCATTAACATTCAAATCAATAATTAACAGGCAAAACATTATCAAGGTTAACATGCATGGCAGAAATACATTATGCAAGACATCATGGGCCTTATTTTAAGAGCGCTATAGCACTAAGTGTGGTGCAATACCATAAATCATGTACACAAAGTCAAAGGGCAGGGCCATGAATATTCTGCATTTTCCTGCAATTATGCGGCAAGTCTAGGCACTGGTGAGTTTGGTGAAATTGCATATGCAAAGCATTAATAGGCTGGGTCAAGAGCAATTTATTTCGGAGGTTCTTCTCTGGTTGTTCCACCATCTGCGTCCTATTATATTGTCCATTCCCCCAGCACCAGCGATATATGTAAACATAGACAGCACATTTATAAGCAGTTGGTTGTGTAAATGGACTGTATGCAATGAATTAGAAGAATAGTAATATGCACTTATGTTCTTATGTGCATTAACATATTTAAATGATAAATGTCAGGCATATTTCTATGACAGTGACACACTCCTTTAATTGCAAGGGAAATGTGTTTCTGGTCAGGATTTGGTTTTACGCTCCGTTAAATTCTAGAGAATGTGAGCATTATTAATTATTTTCATCTACTTGGAACGCACTTCCCTTTACAAGTGTGATTTCAAATTACACTTCAAACTAAATGAAAATATCATAAAAATAACGAAAATAAAGTGGTGAAAAGAAAATTCATACCAAATCCACACTTTTTACTCTTTCCAACTTCTTCCATTGTCACCTTTTGCAGTGACTTAAGACAACAGGTGGAAAAATACCAATACAAATGAGATTATAAATACATTTGTAAATACAACCATGATAATAACTGAAAAATAAAGCATAACCTAAAGATCTCATAAATATATGTTTCATAAAACAGCTACAACAGTGATCGTCATGGACATAATTTGATGTTCCAATTTATTTTCGGAGTTTGGACAAGAACTTTATTACAACCCGCTAGTAGATTCTCCAAACTGCAAATGCAGGAACTGAGTTTAGACTTTGCATTGAAAACAGACCTGCTTTTGAAACGTCGAAGCACAATGACCTATTTCTCAGGAAAAGAACAAATTGCGCTTCACGCAACTTCATTTACATAAAATACATCCACAGTTTGCACGCATACACCCACAAATAGCACAAACACTCCAATTTTTTGGGATTATGTGCCATCTGCCTGCCAATGTGAATTTGCATATGCTCATTTCCCCCACTGTGAAAGCAAGTTATGTCAATCATCCTTATTCAGTATAAACAAAAGTTAATTTGGCATGCATGCAATACATACACACACACACATAGTTCCATGCACACAGCACACACTTAACATTACGTGTAGACTATACAAGTGAATATACAAGTTGATACTGATTGTTTCTTTTGGCAGGAAATATCACAACCCAAATTGTGAACCAAAGTTAAAGAATAGAAGTATATGGAAATGTATAAAGAAAATGATGAATTGAAAGTGAATGGTGACTTGGGCTGTCATTCTGCCTATCTTCTTTTGTGTTTCATATAAAATAGAAAGTCATACAGGTTTGGAACAACATGAAGGTGAGTAAATGATGGTTTGATGGGTGAACTGTCCCTTTAAGATATATTAATTAAAAAATGTTTTAGCAAAATGCAAAAAGATATCAAACTTATTCAATATGAAGGTTCATGTTGAGCCACATTTTGTCCTTTTGTTTTCAAAGAAAGCTTGTTCCCCTCCTAATCACTTCCAGTATCATCTACAGCCAAATACAATTTCAAGGACAGCACCATGGTTTAAAGTACATGATTTTACACAATGTTTCTGTGTTAGCCGATCACAAAGGCATACAATACTAATCATAAAGCTGAACTCTTTCTCTGCAGGTTCTCACTATTCTCCTCTTTCTGCATTAAGACATTGACAGGGAACGGTCCAAGCAGCCAGAGGCGGGAACAGTATTTATATAATCTTGATCTCATCTCCAGTCTGCTATTGAAAAGTCTTGAGATCATAAATACCCTTCTAAAACTGAATTTCCATCGAAGATCAGCTCATTCATTTTTTATAATGTGTTTTCATCTATGTCAATCTAGTTTATTAAATATATGAGGATGATTACAGCGGTTTTTACTCATGCTTAACTGGATGATTTCACTCTTGGAATAAAGCCAAGACAAGCTCTTCTTGGGACAGAGCCATGAAATGTCCATCAAAAAATATACGCAAAACAAACACTTGGGATAGGGAAAGGGATAGTTCACCCAAAAATAAAAATTCTCTCATCATGTACTCACCCTCATGCCATCCCAGATGTGTATGACCTTATTTCTTCAGCAGAAGAATATTTCAGCTCTGTTGGTCCTTATAATGCAAGTGAATGGTGGCCAGAATTTGGAAGGTATTAAAAAGCATATAAAGGCAGCATAAAAGTAATCCATAGGACTCCAGTGGTTTAATCCATGTCTTTTAAAGTGATATGTAGGTGTGAGTGAGAAACAGATCAATATTTAAGTCCTCATTTTTGCCATAAAATCTCTTCTCTGCCCAGTAGTTGGCGATATGCACGAAGAATGCAAATGACCAAAAACAAAAGAAGAATGTGAAAGTGATAGTGGAGATTTATAGTAAAACAAAAATTACATAATCTTGACCTGTTTCTCACCCACACCTATCATAACACTTTAAAAGACATGGATTAAACCACTGGAGTTTTATGGATTACGTTTATGCTGCTTTGATGTGCTATTTGGACCTTCAAAGTTCTGGCCACCATTCAATTGCATTGAATGCACCTACAGAACTGAAATATTCTTCTAAATATCTTTGTGTTCAGCAGAAGAAATAAAGTCTGGGATGGGATGAGGGTGAGTAAATGATGAGAGAATTTAGATTTTGGGGTTCACAATCCCTTTAAAAGAAGGGAAATGTCTAGTAATTGTAATACACTTTTCTTTTTCAAATATGTTTATCAAACATTGACATTTTCTGAAAATGGTTGAATGTGTGTGACTTATGGATGTTTGCCTGTGTTTGTACTTAAAGGGACAGTTCACACAAAAATTTACATTCTTTTACGTACCCTCGTGTTGTTCCAAACACGTATTACTCTCTGTCTTCCATGGAATACAAAAGAAGATGTTAGACAGAATGACAGCCTAAGTCACTATTCACTTTCATTGTATGGAAAAAAGATCAATGCAAATGAACGGGACTTTACAAAGGAGATATAATGACAAATCACTCCATTTGATTACCATTATTTTCTGAACTGCACTCCAATGTGAGAATAAATGTTGCCACAATAATTTCATAAATCACAAGCTGGCAATTTGAGTTGTGGCACTGTTTGTCAATGATGCCCTCTGTTGGATTTACAATGGAGGTGTAATGAATGTGTAATGAGTTATGTTGTGTTTGATGTTCAGAATATCTTTTGTATGTTTTTCAAATGATACCTGGCGGCCTCCAGTGAATTTCAGTAAATGAAGGGGTTTGGTAGGATATTTTTTTAACAGGTTCAGGGAGGGTCTTGAAGCAGGTGTTTCAAGAATTCTTTTATGTATTCAAAACTTCTTGTTATGATAATGAATAGTATTCCAAAGTATTTGATTAACCATATGTATTGTAATCAAAATACAAATGTTTTTGTGTATTATAGGCAGGCCAAGAAGAAATCTGAGCATGCAGAAAAAAAAGTTTTATGTATTCCACACCACTTGCATGTTTGTTTATTACATTTTTTTTTTTTTTTTACTAATTTCATGATGCTTTCAGCTACCAATAAGAGTATTTACTTTCAGCATTTAATACATTTTACTCTGTTTAAATACCCTCCGCAGAATTCTGCAGATTGTTCCTCAAAATCACACAGAAAAAGTGAAAAATGTCCACAGATTTCATCTGGGCCTGCTTATAGGCTATGCCCCAAACTCATGCCATTGATCTAGCAATGTTGCTGTGCCAGGCTGGATGGGCTGCTCAGGGGCGGATCTACTGGGTGGCATATGGTGGAAAATGCCACCCTAAGAAAAAGCATTGCCACCCCAACATAAGTATCCAAATGTATAGTATATTATAATGTATAAGTATATTATAGTTGATGTTGACATTGTGTAGGGGTTTATTCATGCCAAACTGCCTAAACTCGTGGCATATTGATTACAGCAGCGACCAATCCCGTGATTGCTTACAGCAGCTGCAGCAGCCAATCACAACATTGAACAATTGCCTACCTAATATTAGCTAAAGCACATAACTGGTAATCAGAACATACAGTATACAGTGTTTTGGTGGTGGTGTTGTGGGCTAAAGCACAGAACTGGTAATCGGAAGGTTGCTGGTTCAGCCCCCACAGCCACAACCATTGTGTCCTTGAGCAAGGCACTTAAATACAGGTTGCTCTGGGGGAATTGCCCCTGTAATAAGAGTACTGTAAGTCGCTTTGGATAAAAGCGTCTGCCAAATGCATAAATGTATGTATGTATGTATGTGTTTGGGCTTGCATGGTTTGATGAACTTGTTTCCTCAACAACAATGACCACATGGAGAAATACATGGAAAAAAAAGAGGTAAAAGATGAATTTCTCAGTTGTTTCCAAGTATGCACTGAATGATTATTAGATACATCGCTGACAGTTATGGGTTGAGATGGGTGAGACGTGACCTCACCAATTTTTTAAATAGCTTTTGTCAGGTATGTGTATAATCCAGATGAAACATTTCCAGTTCTTGAGTAGGAGTTTCTATTTCATCTTTGTGTGTTTCGTCTGGTGATGTGTTATTTTGAATGTTATAATTAGTGTTCATTGCAGCTGTCATCAGTGTCATTTAGTGTCTGTATTTTTTCTCTTAACCGTGTCCCCCACTGTGATTGCCTTCTTGGCCATATTGTTTGTGTGTGTGTTGTCTTTTTCTCTTTCTCTCTCTCTCTCTTAATCGTTCTCAGGTGTGTATGTGGTAATCAGGTGCTGATTGTTGATGGGGTGCACCGGTGCGTAGTGTGTTTCCTCCCTATATAAACGGAGTGAATCATGGCTGGATTTTGCGATGGGAGACGGTTGTTTTTGAGTTGTGTCATCTAGTTCACGGGCGGTCAGGCACATATTTACTTATTTTCTGATAGTGGTAGATGTAGGGATGAAATAACCCTGAGATAATTCCAGTCTGTTTATAAGATTTAAACATTTAAATTATGACAAATGTCCATTAAACTAAATTGAGTAAATTTTAAATGGTGTACATATATTTAATTCAGACTATATGGGAAGTATTTATTTTAAGTTAACGAGTATAAACTTTTAAAATGTAAAATTCATAATAGCACTTCAATCAGTGCAGTTTGTTAAATGACAAAACAACAACATTTGCTTTGGAATTAATTGAACACATTTTAAAATTTAGCATTTTTAAATAAATTTCTTTTCATTGACGTTCCTTTTGTTAATAGGTTATAAAGGGTTCATTAATGACTAATAATTCACTTACAAATGAATTATAAATAACTGATATGTGGTTATTACAACATGGATAAAAAGGGTGACTTTCAATACCTGCCAAATAGTGAGCCATGTTACCTCACATGTTAAAAATATTTAATAATACTTATTCAAAATTAGTGACCTTCAAGCACTAGAAGTCTGTACAGAAATGTTCTGTATTAAAAATCATCAGGCTTTATTATATGATATATTCTGTTAATGAGCATGAAGACCTGCAAAGAGGAATTTAGATGACCAGGACTCTGTAAAACCATTATTTTAAGTCATGAAGGTCACAAGAAAAGTGACAACACTAGTGAGTCAAGACATTGCCGTAATAAATACAGTATAATCACAAAGTGGACTGTATAGCAAAATGACCCAATCCCTCCTTTTAATTTAACTATAATAGTCTATTTATGCTACATTAATCAGGGAAGTTTATGTTTTTCTTTAGTGCAAGTATGAATAATAGTATTTATTAAGCATTTATAACATGTAATTGAATATTATTTTAATCACTTTTTTGGCAAGTATTGAAAACAGTTGCCCTTTTTAATGCATGTCATATGTACGTACATTCAGTGCCATCTAGTGTCCGTCCTAAAAACAGCAGTTTCTCAATCCCATCCTGCACTGCGAGCGCCGCGCCGCGCCGACTCCGGGACTGTCCGCTGCTGCCAGGGGCGGACATGTTGGGGCGGCCTGCTGTAGGACAGTACCACATATATTTCTGATTTTACCGGATAAAATAGCCGCGAAGCAGAGACGGGATACCATGGATGCCGTCAACGCTTTTAACCATGAGGTCTGTGTGTGTTCAAAACACTAAAATGACTGTAAAATCGCGCTTTGATGAGCATTAGCTATCAGTGTGTTGCATTGGTTCAAGCCTGATGAACAGGCCTCAGTGTTTAAAACACGCAGTTGCGTGCTTTCAAGTTGAATCTGGTGGGCCATATGAAGCTGTGGTTTCTAACAGCATTTAGTGAATTTGTAAATGTTAGCCGTTATGTTTACATTTGCTGTATTTTGACATTTTGATTGCCATGTCGAGCGGCTAGCTGCTTGTAATACACAGTTGACTTGCGTGAGAAGCCACTTTGCATGATAATTTGCTCCTCTGCTTTATTTCCAAGCCTGATCTAAGAGGTGTAATATATGTCTGTGCCAAAGTTGTGAATGACACACAGAGACTTGTGCCAGGCTTACGTTGTTTACATTTGGTGTATAGTCTACGCACTGTAGTCACACTATCCGAGTATCCGTGTTGTCTTTCTGCAATGGGTCTAAACAATCTTGCCAAACGTTTGTGACTAGAAAATATCTTAAAACGGCGTCCAAAACACTTCAAACACTTAGAAATGACGTGTGCTAAAGCTTTGATTTTAAATCAGCAATAATCTACTCACAGCTTTTCTTTATTCTAGAAAGTCCAATTGTAATCTTATTCAAGGTTTCTTGCACCAAAACAGTTATGTTTACGTCATAATTCAACACCATCTATGAATTAAACGGTCTGTTTTTGTTACTGTACCTTTAAGACTTGCATATGTAAATTACATTTGTTATTATGTGTTAACCCAAAGTCTTTCTAGCAAGTCAGTCCACTGTCGGGCATCTTTGAAACGCTCGTGGGAGGCTATTTCCAGTTATGCTAGTGCAGCTCCTATTTACTTAATTTGGGGAACACCAAAATCTCAAAAACGGTTGGTCAAGATTACGATGAAAGAACATATTTTCAATCAGCAATAAAATTAGATAATATTGGAATCATAAATTGTGCTTCTTTAACTCATATGACTAAAACACGCAATTTTCCCGGTTTGTATAGCTAAAGCGCAGACGCGTTAGAGAGTTGATTAACAGGTGATATAAAGGTGATTGGCTCTTTTATCTGTAAGGCGGGACTTTCGTTCTACATCTGTTGACCGTTGGGCGCCAAAGCTTCTTGGTTGGTGGTTCCAATTTCTCCCATTCATTTAAATAGAAGAGGCCCGCCTCTGTTAAATAATCTCTGGTTAACCCTATTGCACGTGAATGAGTCAGAATGCATTATGGTAATCAGAACTGGCGGGTAAAAATAAACTCTGAATGTAGGCTCCATTTTTTTAATGCAAAATTTAACGTAAGTTTTGTTTATTTTTAGTTACATTTGGCCAGGACGTTGGTTTTGATCTTGTCAGTTAAGAGGTTTTCTACGAGCAATTTTACAAACGTTCATTAGCCTATTTTTTTTTACATGCGTCACTTAAAATAAATGCGCAAAAAAACATGCTTTAAAAGTCAAAAGTAGACCGTGTTGCCTTTCAAAGTATACTCATTTGACCATGAGCTAATACATACACGTTCTACGCATGCGTGCTACAACTGCTTTGTGATACTCTTCTAGTACAGTCAACGGCAAGTGCATGCGTTGACGCAGACAGTCCATGCAGACTGTAATGATGATTACATTTGCGATACACATAATGTGCAAATTCCAATCAGCAACATGGACAACCCACGTATTTAATATTTATAAACCAAGTGTTTCATGTGACGTCGCTATATGACTACGCCGCCATGTTTACAACCAAAATTCCATATACCTGCTGTGTAGTATCCAGTTTTTCAATAAAAGTTTTATCTTTTAAGTGACATGGTTTCATTTCACCAAAGTTAAGCAGCGATGAAGGATTCACACACACATTCACACACCAATGATGGCAGAGCTGCCATGCAAGGTGCTAGCCTGCCAAGAGCAACTTGGGGTTCAGTGTCTTGCCCAAGGACACTTCAGCATGTGGATTTGTGTGGGCCGGGAATCGAACCACCAACCCTGCGTTTAGTGGACAACTCACTCCACCACCCGAGCCACAGCTGCCCATCTTTGCGCATTTGCTCTTTGCTTATTCAGACATATTAGTTATCCATAAACGTGCCTACTTATTTTCATAACATTATTGAGTTGGGTACAATTACACTTGAAATGCGCATAGGACGGTGCTATTAATAAATAAAAAGCACTATAATCTGAGTATATAGTATATAGCTGTTACATTCATACAGATGGTATATATTTCTAATATTGTGACCAAATCAGAGCAGAAAACAACACAAAGACATTTGTAACTTCTGAATGAAAGATGTTTACGGTGATGTACCGATAGGCATGTGTACTCGCCGGCATACGGAGGTAAATTGTGGATTAAATGTATATGTCCGTGAAAGTCAAATTTGGCAATATTTGTGCAGACCTTAGACCTGTATACACCTTTCTTGGGACTTGGCGTGGATCAAAAGTGTTTTAAAATTGTATTATTTTTTTACTTTATATAGATTTATGGGTATTTTTCCAAAAACACGCTGATGGTCACAAATAGGGCGGCTGCGGGGGAAAAGTGACAAAACAGGTCAATACTTTGGCCTTATGAGTCACTGTACATATTTGAATTGCTGACATGTGTCAGCATAGTTTTTCTTTTCATTTCAACTTCATTATACAATTTTTAGCTGTGGTGCTTTTAAAGGGCTAAATTGAGAGATGAGCAATTCCACATAAATGTCAACCATACCATAGAAAATAATGTTTTAAAATAAGGCACAAAATCTCTTTTGAATTGTTCATTTAGATCTATATTTTACTGTATTATAGTGCTATAATTGATTTTTTAGGAAATGTCATTGTTTATCCACCTCACATGTGGGGTGCCCAATTTCTAAAACAAAATGTTCAAACAGCCATATTTTTTAATTCGAAGGACTGTTTGTTATCACTTCGTTAACAAAAATAATTTTCCAGAGAGACAAGGATTTATCTTAAAAATATGCACACTTTGTTAAAACAGCACTTCTTTTTAAAATGATAAGAGCCACTTTTATGATGTCGCTGTGTTTTAGTGCTGTGCCACATTCATAACATTTTAGAGGTTATGTTTAATTCACTTCAATTAATTAATTCAAACAATATTTATTTAAAGTATGATGATTAAATAGTCTCTCTTCATTACAGATGTGACCTTTATGGATGCTTCATATCAAATCATAAGTATGTAATTGAGAGGATCACAAACCTCAATGTCTCAGTGATCAAAGTCAACAAGTGTTAGTGTTTTGGATGGTTTCCCCTCGTCACATCTGTTACGAAGATGTGTTATGTCCATAATGACGGTTTTCACCTATTTATATTGAAACAACAATTAATACAAATTAAATATTATATGTTCTTAGGGAGTTTTTCTTGTTTATTCTGGTGAGTGTTTATATTCCTCCACACGTGCGTGAATGCAGTGCTGCAACAGCTGGCTGATCAGATCACAGACATGGAACACAATACCCAGACTCACTTATTATTATTCTGGGAGATTTTAATAAAGCTAACCATGAACTACCAAAATACAGACTGCACATTACATGCCCCACCAGAGACATAAATACATTGCATCATTGCTACACAACAATAAAGGATGTATATTGCTCTGTCCCTAGAGCAGCTTTGGAACTCTCTGATCACTGTCTGGTTCAGCTTCTTTCAACCTATAGGCAGAAACTAAAATCAGCTAAACCAGTAGTAAAGACTTTAAATAAAGGAACAATGAAGCAGTTGGGAACTACAAGCCTGCTTTAACTGCACTGATTGGGGTGTATTTGAGGCTGCAGACTCTGGAGGAGCGCACAGATACTACGACATCATATATCTGGTTCTGTCAGGATATATGCATTCCTACTAGGACTTATTTAACATACATTAATGGCAAACCATGGTTTACAGCAAAACTCAGGCAGCTTCGTCAGGCCAAAGAGGATGCTTATAGAAGTGGGGATAAAATCTTGGACAATCTGACGAGAAGCACTCTGAATAAGGAAATCAGAGTGGCTAAAAGAAGCTACTCTGAAAAGCTTCAACTAATGAACCTGAATCAGTGTAGAGAGGTCTAAAAGACTTTACTAACTTCAAGAAACCATCCCCCAACACTGTAGGGAATTAGCAACTGACTGACGACTTGAATGTGTTTTACTATCTTTGAAAGGCCCAGTCTCATACCCCACATCCGCTCTGACCTTCACTTCACACAAACAGCAACACCTCCTGCTACTCAACCTGCACTTAAGATCTGTGAAGACGAGGTGTGCTGTGTCTTCCGGAAACAAAAGGCAAGGAAAGCACAGGGCCCAGATGGTGTTTCACCCACTTGTCTAAAATCCTGTGCTGACCAGCTGGCCCCCATCTTCACACAAATCTTCAATAGATCACTGGAGCAGTGTGATTCAGTAGATCCCTGCTGCTTCAAACACCCCACCATCATTCCTGTCCCAAAGAAACCCAAATTCACAGGAATTAATTACTACAGAGCCATCACTGTGATGTCTGTGGTCATTAAGTAATTTGAGAGGCTGGTGTTGGCCCACCTGAAGAACATCACTGGACCCTTTCTAGATCCCCTTCAAGTTGCCTATTGAGCAAACAGGTCTGTGGATGATGCAGTCAAATTGGGATTGCATCATATCCTGCAACATCTGGATAGACAGGGACATATGCAAGGATCCTTTTTTTGGACTTCAGTTTGGCTTTCAACACCATCATCCCAGCTGTTCTCTGGACTAAATTTTACCAACTGTTCCCACGTCTATTTGTCAGTGGATCACCAGATTTCTGATGGACAGGCAGCAGCTGGTGAAATGGAACATTCACTTCCAGCACAGCACTGGTGCCCCCCAGGGAAAAGTGCTCTCCTCTCTACACTTCTCCCTGAATACCAATGACTGCACTGCCAAGGACCCCTCTGTCAAGCTCCTGAAGTTTGCAGACTACACTACTGTTCTCGCCCTCATCCAAGATGATGATGAATCTGTATACAGATGGGAGTTTGAACGGCTGGCTCACTGGTGCAGTCAAAACAACCTGAAGCTGAACGCTCAAAACAGATGCAGTGTAAACATGATAGTGGAATTTAGGAGGATCACCCCAACACTGACCCCACTCACCATTCTAAACAGCACTGTGGCAGCAGTGGAGTCTTTCATGTTCCTGGGCCCTACCATATCACAGGACCTGAAGTGGGAGACCCACATTGACTCCATTGTGAAAAGGCCCAGCAGAGGTTGTGCTTGCTTTGCCAGTTGAGTAAGTTCAACCTGCCACAAGCACTGCTGATACAGTTCTACTCAGCAGTCATTGAGTCTGTCCTCTGCACTTCAGTAACTGTCTGGTTTTGGTTCAGCTGCGAAATCAGACATCAGAAGATTACAAAGAACAGTTCTGAATGCTGAGAGGATTATTGGTTGCCCCCTGCCCTCCCTTCAAGTACTGTACACTTCTAGAGTGCGGAAAAGGGCTGGAAAACTCACTCTGGACCCCACTCACCCAGCCCATTATCTTTTTAAACAGTTGCCTTCTGGACAGTGCTAAGAGCTCTGAGCACCAGAACCGTCAGGCACAGGAACAGTTTTTCCCTCAGGCTGTCCATCTCATGAACAGTTAAAACTGCTCCAATTGAGCAATAATTATGTGCAATACACAGCTTAATCTACTTATATTTATTCAACATACATTACCTCTTCTGCCTTACATTACCTTGCAACTGTATATAACAGATTTGTATTTGTACATACATATATATATTTTGACTTATTGTGCATTTCTATATATATACTTATATTTTCTAGTCCCCTTTTATTAAATTTTTTATTATTATCTCTGTCTTGTTGTGGTATTGTTTGTGCACTGGAAGCTTCTGTCACTAAGACAATTTCCTTGTATGTGTAAGCAAGCATATTTTGCATTAAAGCTCATTCTGATTCTTAGGAGTGCCAACCCTCCTACATTAAGTGGCTAGTATTATTTGGTTAAAACGTGTTATCATTCAGAACAATAATAATTATATGTCACGGTTGTTCATACATTATATACTTGTGTTAAGTGCTTTTGTTTAAAATCACTGCATAATGCACACTCATAATGACTGTTAAAATATAAGTATAAATGTATTTTATTGCCATGTACATCTACTTGTATTTGCTCAAAACCCAGCATGTTATTAATTAAACATGATGAAATCTAAACACTCCATGAGTACAAGCAATAAAACGCAGATCTGACCCAACAAAACCCATCTTCAGTCTGGGCCATTATTAGATACTTTAATACAGCTACCGACAGATGAGTCTGTTCAGGACTTTTAAAAATAGCACAAAAAATATATTTTGTTTTTGGTATTCAAAGGCACACAGAGTGCCCTCCAAGTCAAAGCAATAGCATTATTAATATTTGCGAAGAAAAACTCTTATGATCCATAAAGTTGTTTATTAAAAAAGCGATTCAAAATGAAAGCTGGCGCAATATACACTACCATTCAAAAGTTTAGGGTCACTTATTTTTTCACATTTTAGAATAATAATAAAGTCATCACGACATTGGAATGATATAAATGGAAATATGGGAATTATGTTGTGACTAAAAAAAATAAAAACTATGTTATATTTTAGCATCATCAAAGTGGCCACTTTGCCTAGATTTGTACTCTTGACATTTTCTCCACCAACTTCTTGAGGAATCTCTCTTTTTTATTTTTTATTTTAGTTTTGTAATAAATTAATATGTTGGTATTATTATATTTTTGTCTACACAAATAATTTCAAAATTTAAGCATACGCCTTCAGATCAAAAGGATTTTATGATCATGAGAACATTTCAGTCAAGTGACCCCAAACGTTTGAACGGTAGTGTATATTATAATAGAGATATAACAAAACTCATGTTTAGATTAAAAGCATAGGTCAAACAATGAGGCAATATGGAATAAATTATGAAGACAATCCACATAAGATCAGATAGTTTTAAGGGTATGCAAGGCAGTGATGCAGCAATATAATTTAAGCTACATGATCTGTTGGTGGCAGCTGATTCGGGACTTTTAACTATAATTATTCTCCTCGATTTAAGTACAGCCTTTGATACCATCTCACATAACATCCTCTTAGAGAGATTAGCCTTTTATTGGGATCATTGGTATTCCTCTTTCCTGGTTCAGATCTTATCTCTCTGAACGCACTCAGATTTTCCAACTTTGATCCCAGTCTTCCCCATTCACTACTGGTGTTCCTCAGAGTTCTGTTTTAGGCCCTCTTTTATTTCTTATTTACATTCTTCCTTTGGGATTCATTTCCATTGCTATGCAGATGACACCCAGCTCTACATGTCTTCCCAACCTAACTCTACCCTTCCTCCATCTTTTCTGATTGCTTAGTTGAAATTAAATCTTGGTTTTCATGTAACTTCCTTAAACTCAACAGTGATAAAACTAAGATTCTCCTAGTTGGTACTACATCTAATTTGGACAAAACTGACAGTTTCTCTTTGATTATTAACAATTCCATAGTCTCTTCATCCCCTAATGTTAAGCGTCTGGTTGTCATTCTCGACAGCACTTTATCTTTTGAAACTCGTCAATAATATTACTCTGTCTGCTTATTTCCATTTACGTAATATTAATCGTCTCTGCCCCTCTCTCACATCAGATATTACCGCCATTCTTATACACGCCTTGGTCACATCACGTATTTATTACAGTAACTCTCTTCTTACAGATCTCCTCCTCAAGCTTCTTCATAAATTTCAGTTAGTCCAGAATTTAGCTGCTCAGATCATTACCAGAACTTCCTCCATTGAACATATTTCCCTGTCCTTCATCAGTTACACTGGCTTCCTGTGAAATATTGCTTTGATTTTAAGATTTTGCTTCTTACTTTTAAGGCACTTCATAATCTTGCACCTTGGTATCTTTCTGATCTTCTTCAAATCTACATGCCCACTTGTTCTTTTAGATCTTCATTGTCTATCTCTCTCACTCTACCTTCTGTCCATTTGACCACCATGGGCTCCAGAGCCTTTAGCAGTGCTGCCCCTCGTCTCTGGAATTCACTTACACGTGACATCCGTAATAGTGATTGTATCCATACTTTTAAACCCTGTCTTAAGACTCATCTTTTTAAATGGGCTTTTTATCATAAACTTTGATTCAATGGTTACATTTAAATCAAGTCTTGAGGTGAATTTTGGATCATATAGTGTTCTGTTTTATATTGTGGTATTTAATTTTCATTCATGTAAGGTGTCTTTTAGTGTCTTGAAAGGCACCTATAAATAAAATGCATTATTATTATTATGTTATCTAAAGTTTATACTGTATATTGTTGGTCAGGGCATTTCTTTACTGGGCAAAGAAAAACAAATCGACACATTCACCATAAAAAAATGTATCCTTTTCACCACACGATTCGGTGTAAATGTACGCTCCAGATGAGAATGGCTCATTAGGAATTCATTGTTTCGATTAAAAATTTTGATCGTGCCAAAAATCACGCTGAACATTTGCATTTGGGGTGCAAAGACATTAAGTCATTCAAATGAGCAAAACAGCAGCTTTAAGTCGCTTTTTTGGTGGATATGAGTCAAATTACTCTTGCTATATTTTGGAGTTCGACATATTAAAGGACAGTATTTTTATGGAGTCTGTTGCCGATTCTTTATGTTGGGGTGTCTGACAGACAATGGATTGTTTTAATAAACTGTTGCAGAAAAAAATGGATGCTGTGAACTTCATGTCGCGCATATTATAATTATATAATAATAGAGGTAATAATTTTACAAATTGTATTTTATCATTAGTTCTTTATCATTTTAGTCACATTTTTGCTTTTTGAAAATATACAAAGTTCATGTATTCTATCAAAAAATGTACATGCCTAATTTGTACTATTTACAAGTTTTGGCAGAATGGTGGTACAGAATCCGTGCTGATGTTTGATTAGAATTAAATGTTTATTTTGTTGTTTTTGATCAACAACTGATCATAAAGAACAGAACAGAAAGGGTGTTAAAATATACAATATACAAAGACAAATGGAATGAGGGTCCAGCGTGTCTGCGAGAGAAACATGCAGTTTTAGTCTCTCTGGTACCTCCATTGAAGCGTCTCTGACTGCACTGAGGAACATTACTTTCAGAGTGCACTTGGCTTCTTTTTTGAAATGCTGGACATGATGTGAATGCATGAATAGTTAAATATAACAGTGGGATCCACAGGATTTTGTGAGAGTGGTGGGGAAAAATATTTTTTTATAACATTTAGTTAAATGCATCAATCTAGTGCACCCTGAGAGCAAAATTAAGAGGCTAGATGTATGAAGAACTTTGTGCTCTGTTAAACAATTCTGTGCTCTTGTAGTAATTTAATCATAAACACATCATTGTATATATATATATATATATATATATATATATATATATGAATGGTGATCACATGGCAAAAAAGTCACACCCACAAAGCATAAACGTGATGGAGTTTAACGCAGTTCACAAATGGTCACAGTAAGCATTGACTTGTCATTGTCCTCCGGACAAGTAAATTGGTCATTCACTTGTCTGAGTAAAAAAGTTACTTGTCCGGAGAGAAAAAAGGACATTTAAGTTACATGCTCAAGTAACATGTCAAAGTTAATGTTGTATATTTTTCTAAAATTATGACTGATGCCCAACCTAATAGTGTACGTATGCAATCAACTCAATTCTCTGCGACAGAAACTGCACTAGGTAGGGGAGGTGGCTATTGTCATATGGTAATTATTTTGTTACATATGGTAGTCAAATAAAGAAAAGCCTCCATTGCCATCATTAACAGCAGGAGTGCTCACACTTCTATGGAATGAGATCTACTTTTTCATCATGTTATTGCAGTAAGATCTACCTTGTACAATAAAGGATATATCACAACTACATTATCACAATACCAAACTTTTAGTAGTCGATAGTGAAATCTAACTAATATGTTAATTATGGAAGAATGGTTTCAAGTTCTTAAGTAATTATTCAAGACTGTAAACAGTCAGTAATAA
Organism: Moxostoma hubbsi; assembly: GCA_032164185.1. Lineage (NCBI taxonomy): Eukaryota > Metazoa > Chordata > Actinopteri > Cypriniformes > Catostomidae > Moxostoma > Moxostoma hubbsi. The sequence continues at coordinate 17,714,224 of JAVLUX010000038.1, forward strand.
AATAACAATAAGGGGGGCTGACTGGGATTGAGAGATGCTTTGCCGAAGGAAAGGCGGAGAACACACCATTAGAGATCTTTTATGTGGTTATGAGAAGTTTACAAATATTTTTGGTTCATTATGAAACTGGTGGGACAAATTATACTGTGGTGGGCCGCGACTCCAACCACTCTGGTTACAATGAAGGGCATTTTTCAAACCTAGTACATACCATTTTATGTGAATATTCGAACCATTCATCACCTTTGTATACCAAAGTACCATGGTATTGCCATTAGATACCATTGCTGTGCCATGTTACATGTGACAGTAATTTGTCATGAGGGTCGGGAGTCTGTTTCTCCAAATTCTTGGTGTTTGACTCCACCCTAATAATGCATGAATTAATAGACAGCAGCTCTTAAGCTTTCAGTGCAAATTGACCCAAATATCATTGCCACACACATGCTGTATTTTGAGCCCCAATGCAATAGCATCTTATGCAGCCTATGCATTAACATTACTGTATGTCTTCATTGCAGTTGTTCTCCTTGATGGACACCAAGCCTCCCATCTCAAGGGCCAAGATGGTCAACATCACCAAATCTGCCATAAAAGCCATTAAAGTAAGTTCAGCTTGAAGTTGCAGTGCATTTCAGCCTGCAGAACTGATATATGATGCTGTTTTGGTAATATTATAATACAGAGAGGTAAGGCTGAAATGATTAGTTGACGTTATCGACAACGTCCACAATAAAATATTGTCGACAAAAATATTTGTTGTCGAATAGTCATTTGATCTAATTTAACGTAACATGAGATCACATTAAACTCTAATGATGCCACAGGAGAGCAGCTCAGCAGCTTGTGCCTGAATGATAAGAGGAATAATTACACAGATCACAGTCCAGATGCACTCTAAACTTTACAAACAACTTCAGCATATGTAGATCACAAAGTATGAGGGAATTACACAAATATACAAAATAATTAAATACAGAAGCACTGTCGTTGTGGAATAAGTGGAGTCGGAGCTCTTTGAAGAAAAAACACCCCGGCATTTCATCTTAAATGCAGTTATATTTAATGTGTTGTAGGTTTATTAAAAGTTCAAATAATACTGAAACAGACTTATTGAATCATAATATATGTGTCACTGTGTATTTCTTATCATGAAGAAAATTGGCAATACACAGCTTTATTAATAAGGGAGTTAAAGATGGACTGAAGTGAACAGAAAGGTGAGAGAGGAAATCTTCACCCCATTATACACTGCAACAAAATATGTTTTTGATTGTTGTTTCATTGTTATGATCGTTTATGATATTGTTTTGGCTTGTTTTCTAATAAAAAATATCTAACACTCATTTAAAACAATGTACATTTACTTTAGCAGCTATACTACAGAAGAAACAATTGTTATCTGAGAATGTTGAATATTAAAAATACAAATATTTTCAAATATCTAAAAATCCTTTAAAAAAGATTAATTCACCTGAGAAGCAGCAAATAAGATTTTTAGACGCTTTTAGAGAATAGATCTCGAATAGAAGTGTATTTTGTCATTAAAAAATAGTATATACAAAATACACTTCTGTTTAAGATATATTCTCTGAAAGCAATTCTTAATATCTTATATGCTGCTCAAGTAAATGTATCTCTGATTTTTAGACATTTTTAAATGGAAAACAAGACAAAAAAACTTTTGAACAATAATTCAGTAAATAAAATGTATTTACTGAATTAAACTTAATAAAAAGTATTTTTTTCCTCTTTAATTCAGTGAATGACATTTAGATGTATTTTTAAAAGATGATTTTGTCCTCTTTATTGTTAGTAAGCACGTTTAATACAACCTAATACAAGTCGGGGCACAAGCTGAATAATCTGTTAAGAGCTAATGATTTATAGTCGCAATAATTGCAGAATAGTCGAATAACTGGTCTAATAATCATTAGATATTCTATTATTATAATAATATTATTATAATATATCTATTATTGTCTGTTTGCATATGTGCCTTAGATATTTACTTTTCTAAACAATGATATGCTGTCAGTGGCATGAGATGAAAACACTTCTCTTAATCCTTTTACTTTTCCATTTTTGCAGTTATACAAACATGTTGTCCAAATTGTGGAAAAATTCATAAAGAAGGTAGGTGCACATCTGAAATGAATTAGAGTAGATCAATAATTGTTCCTCAATTATTGTAGGTTCTTTCACAGAAAATCTCTTTTAATAAATGCCACTCTGTACTTTCTCTAACTTTTTTCCCCTCAAATCAGTGCAAGCCTGAATACAAAGTCCCGGGTCTTTATGTAGTCGACTCCATTGTGAGGCAGTCCCGCCATCAGTTTGGAGCAGACAAAGATGTGTTTGGGCCCCGGTTCACCAAAAACTTCACAGGGACATTTGAGAATCTGTGCTTGTGTCCCATAGAGGATCGGGTGAGATCATGCGTTCATGGTTTTTTCTTTGCTGCTCATCTTTGTACAGACTTTGCCCTTGCTGTGGGGTTTAAATTATTTGAATAGGTTTTCTAATTATTTTTCCAGAATAATTTAAGAATGTTTCTCCCTCTCCATTCAGAGTAAGATAGTGAGAGTTTTGAATCTGTGGCAGAAGAATGGAGTGTTTAAAATTGAGGTTATTCAGCCTCTCTTGGACATGGCTGCTGCATCCAGCAGCTCAACGGAGTTGGACAATGGCCCTGATGGGGGTAAGACACTGGTTACCACTTTTCTCATTGTATACTATTTTCTGTGCTAAAATATTTGCAGAGTAAATGCAATTAACCCTTGAATGCATTGGGTGTTTTCGCCTGCCATTATTACATATGTGTCTTTAGCGACCTCGCGCATACGTTGATCCCAGTATGTAAAATTTTCCAAAAAACAATTAAGAATATATTCTGATATATTTTGATGTTTTATGTTTCATATATTATAGAGATGATGCAACAAATATACTGTAGAACAGCATTCTTTAATTCCACACTGAAATTTCATTAGGCACAACTGGCTGTCAAACACATTGTTCTACACATAACACAAAGGCATATATATATATATATATATATATATATATATATATATATATATATATATATATATATATATATATATATTTATTTATTTATATTTTTCTGAGGCACCTTTTGAGTCTAAACAGCCACACATTATTTCAGTAGTGAACCCAAATGGCAATAGTCATATCATAGTGTTTATGTGTTGTACTTACTATAGTTTATTTCCATGTTGATTTTCATCAAATAGCAATGTCAGATTTAATTCAAGTCAATCAGTGATACATCAGGGCCACCTTGAGTATCAAATAGCATGTATAATATGTATGTTCACACTAATATGGAAAACTGATAATATTCATAATTGTCACTCAGAAAATCAATGTGATATAGTTGTCATTTTAAAGTGACACTATTACATAACTCTTGTCTTTAATGACCCGATAAACTTTTGGTCTTCGTTATGTGAAAATGTGTGCAGCAGAGATGCGAATGTCTTATGTCCTTGTCACTCGTTTTTTTTTTCTAGTGTTTGGATTTTCAAATTAGGAGCCAATAACCTCATTTTTAATGTATTACTACAGCATCTCCAGCATCTCCTGTGAGAGAACAGGAGTCTCATCCGGTTATGGAGTCAAACTCCACTGCTGCAGCTGTGCCTCAGCTTCAGAACTCCGATGCCTTTGCAGCTGTTGCTCAGCTAATTCAGTCCTCTCAAGGACAGCAGGTTAGTCACACCGACACTGAATAAATGTGTAGGATTTACTGCATATTCACTGTGTGTGAAGGATAAAGCATAGAGCCAGGTTCAGGATGAACCACAAAATAATTTAGTTGCAATTGATTCTTCTGCTTGTAGAGCTTTTAGATTTTGTAAATAATTTGAAAGGATTTAATCCTGAGATTCATACATACACTATTTCCTAAAGCTTCAGCAAATACTTCAGAACTTTCAGCCTCCGGGGAAACCTCAGTCTCCAGCTGTGGACAACAGTAGGAGTCAACTCCACCTGCAGGCCCAACCAACGACTGCTGCCTCCACCATCACACAGCAGCACATCCATCACGCACCGCAACCTGTGGATAAGAAAGCCACCTTTGATAAGGTGAGAGCAGTTTTACCTTCAGCGACAGTGATGGTGGTTAAAAAGCTGGTAGTAATCTTTTTGCTGGTAGTTAAAGCTAATTTGGGGCCAAGCCCCTATTGTATCTGTTAGTATTATTATTATTCTGCTGCTTCTTCTTCTATGGTAGCCCATAGAACTGTACCTGAAAATGATTAAATTTGCCACACTGATAGGGATGGGCATGAATAGACACCACACAAAATGTTGGGTCTTTAGGACAAACTCTATAGCGCCACCACAATGCTAAAATGTATTTTTTGAACCGTTTGGCCTAGAGACACAAATCTAATTTTGTGTGATTCCTCTCCTCTTGATGATTCAAGTGGACCCCATGTATTAAATCATCTGTGGATTATGTCGTTTTTTTATTACTATTCCTACAAACATTACCCAATTCTGCAAATCAAGGTCTCAAAACAATCTCCAAACTGATCTGCACAGATTGAATATATGCACATTTTTATTTTTGCCTTTGTTGAAAATTTATGCAGAATTATAGTTAATGAGGTGGACGTGAAAACAGATTTGAGGCTGTTTCTCATGAACGTGGTGTTTTATCGAAACGAAACTTGCTATGCTTCATCAGAACCATGATCTGAGGGCACATGCAGAGTTTTGCGACAGCGCCACCTATGGGTCAAAAGATGTGAAAAATGGCTATTTTTGCCTGTAACTTTTGAACTGTATGTCCTAAAATAATGAGGTTTGTGTCTGTAGATCATGAGGATTTCAATGATAACAATTCTCCCCTTATCGGCTATATTGTCTTTCCGCTATATTGAATTTTAGAAAAAAGTTATATATCTTTTAAATACATTGTTGGATTTCAAAGAAAATTGGTATGCATCATCGACATCGTGTCCTGATGATACTTAAGGAGTTTCAAGACAACTTAGTGGCTCAGTGTGTTTAAGCACTGGTTTATAGTTTCAAGAGTCCTGGGTTCGAATCCCACTTGGATCAGTGTTAGAGTTGATGTTATATTGTACTGGAGGTCTTTGTATTTGTTAACTGAATAGATGCAGGGCTTATCACAGATCATTTCTGTTTGCAGGTACACTTCTTGTTCTTCTTTGTCTGAGTGTCGTTGTTCTGACTTATAAAGGAGTGATATTTTAAAGGATTGAGAAGTTTGGAGACTGCATCACCTGTAGTTCAAAAGAACCATCTTTTTAGCATGGTTATCATGTTATATGCTATGAAAGCTTAGCATGCTAATCAGTTAGCATGCTAACTGTTGGGTTTTCTGTCTTATAAAACTATTTGATCCATAATAGTCCGTAGCTATTCGTAGGTTTACTTTAGATTAGCATGCTAATCGGCTAGCATTAGTCCAGCTAGTCTGTTACATGAATATAAAGATCATGGTAACAGCTGTGCTCGGCTGTGATTCATCTAAGCTTGGTTTTTCCCTTTGTTGACTACAATGTTGTAGCTGTGTGGTGCAGTGGATAGCACAACTGTGGAACAGAAAGTCATGGGTTGAAATCCATCCAGGTACAATGTGATCTGTGCTTGCTCTGTGAGATCTTTGGGTTGTGCAGTAGTTGCCATGCTGGTGATTGGCCCCGTAATTGTTGCTTGCAGCTGTATTTTTAAGATTAGATGGGCAAATATGACAATGTTTTGAGTAATTCTTGCTGGGGTTTTTAAAAATGTGTATCGCTGTGGTGGACCTAAAGCAGTAACAGCCTTCAATGAATCTTTCCTCTTCTTATTTTCAGAAACTTTTGGACCGCTTTGACTATGATGACGAGCCAGAAGCCGGAGAGGAAAGCAAGAAGGATGAAACACCATCTGTTCTACCTAACATGCAAGTTGCAGCTTCTTTACTCTCAAATGTAGTTTTTATACAAGGTGAAATCAGGGTCTTTTTTGTACCAGTGGGAAAAGTTGATTTGTATGTTGGACTGTTATATGTATAGCATACTATTTTTGTGTAGAGTTTGTTATCTATTAGCTTATTTATGTCTCTGCAGAGGATTTCCTGAGCAGAACACTGCAGGCTTCCCTCCTGCCAATCAGATGCAGCACTTCCATCAACATATTATGGGCATATCACAACATCAACAGGTACATTAGAGCCTAATTCTGCGCAAAATGCCATTTTGATGTATAGTTTTTATTGTACTTGACTATTTCTTATGCAGTGATTTAAACTGACAGTCGTGCTTCTTATTGGTGTGTTCTCAGGGTGTTATTGCTGCAAATGGACAGGTCCAAGTGTTTGGTCCTGTGGCCTCTCAGCCCTTTCCAGGTATGATGCCTCAGATGGGGCAGCAACATGCGGCTTTCCCTCCCCAGAATGACACCTTCAATCAGCTCTTGGCTGGACATCAACATCAGGTAAAACTCAAGTAAAAATGTAGTCAAATTTGACTCTTTTGTTAAGCTCCGCCTTGCGAAAGTGTTTGTTTTACTCTGACATGCGTTTACTATTTTCCAATGAGAGCCTACAGGAGTGGTGTGTGTTTGAGTAGTTTTAGGCAGGATTTTATCAAAATTATTTTAAAAACATTGTTGCCAGGTCACTTGTAATAGTGACACGAGGTACCTAAAGAAGATACACGCTGTGTTTTTTACACTTTACAACACTTTTTTTTAAAAAAAATAAATATCAAGAAGAGCATACTTAGGATTAAACTTTGTCAGTCATCATTCCCAAATGAGCATGAAAATCATCACAGAGGACACCTACATTTCCTCCAAGGTAAATTAAAGCTAATAATTTAACTGAACGTTAATTAATTTATGTATGGATTCATGGATTCATGTAATAGTAAAAGCTATAGTAAATAAACAGTTCACAGCATCAAAATGAGTGTGTTATGAGCAGTTCTGTTCACTTAAACTTATGTTTTCAGTTGTGTAATCGCTATCAAATGACACTTCTCTTTTCAAGTGACTGTGATAATCATTTTTCTTTATTCTGATTCACAGTCTCTGCAGTTTTTAATTAATTTACTGTGTAATTTAACAATTTCTGTTACAAAAAACATCAGATAAATATGCCTTACAATGTCACTCTTTATTCTAGCCCACTTAAGAATATTATCCATTATGTTTGTGAAAATAATTTGCCATGCCGTTTTTGGAAATCTCCCATTCATTCCTATGGGGAGTTCTGCAGAGAGAGCAACTGTAACTAAGGGGGTGAAGCTTAGCAAAGGGTTAATTGACTCTATTTGCAACATAAATGCATGTTGAAGGATTTATTGCGAACGATTCATCAATAAAATGTATTCCAAATTTTTAAAATGGTCTTCATAATCTTTAATAAAAAGCTGTCGACTTTTCTTTTTGGTTTCCATCATTCCCTGATGTAACCCATGACACAGGAAATGTCGATGAATTCAGATGCATCCGCAAGGAATTGCCCAGATGGGAAGAGGTCAAGGTCACGCTCTGGGTCAAGGTGCGTATTATAAGCCTAAGAGAGACCTGTTATTACTGTTATTATTATTATTTGGAACAGCACCGATATCACAAGCTTATCTATCAGACAAAAATAAACTGTATTAGGTCCTTATGTCATGGTTAGACATCATTACTGTGAAAGCTAATGTTTTTTCTTTTTTTCAGATCTCCAAAAAGGAGACGGTCTCGTTCAAATTCCCGCAGCAGACGGATGCGGCACCGGCGATCTCGCTCACATTCTCGAGAACGCCGGCGGCAGTCCCCTCGCTCTCGCTCTCAGGAAAGAAGAGATAGAGAGAGGGAACGAGAGCGAAGACAGAAAGGCCTTCCTCCGGTTAAGAATAACACACTCAGTGGTAAGGCCACCAGGAGGCAGAAGATGTGCTCTCATTATATGCTTGTGTTAGCTTGTGTGATCAATGATGTATTATGTATCCCTCTCTTTCAGTGTGCAGTACAACTCTATGGGTGGGTCAGCTGGATAAGAGGACGCAGCAGCAGGACGTGGCCTGTTTACTAGAGGAGTTTGGACCGATAGATTCAATTAATGTAAGTTAATGAGAATTCTAAAAGTGTAAATGATCTTTTTTGAGTATTACTGCTTTCTTCACATTACGTTGGATTTCTGTGTGAAGTTCACGTCTTGTTGATGTAATTTTTGTTAGATGATTCCTCCTCGTGGTTGTGCCTACATTGTCATGATCCATCGTCAAGATGCCTATCGGGCCCTGCAGAAGCTTAGCAGAGGTCCATACAAAGTCAACCAGAAAGCCATTAAGGTACTAGATAAATATTTAAAATAGCTTTCTAGATGTACTTCATTTAAAAATGCTGTAATCAAATCTGTCTAGTGTTCATTTGATTGGGCATGTTGATACGTATAAGAGCACAGCATCTATGAGAAGCGAAAGTATTTTCATGTGAATAATATCAATATGTTTATCCAGATTGCCTGGGCTCTAAATAAGGGCATTAAGCCTGAGTTTAAGCAGCACTGGGACGTAGAGTTGGGTGTTACCTACATACCGTGGTCCAACATCAAGATGGAGGATTTGCATGTGTTCAGAGAAGGAGGGATGCTGGATCCTGAATCTCTTGCACCAGGTAACTATTTGATACCATTTGGTAATGCATCCTGTGGTCACTGAGGATACATTTCTTACAGGTGTGTTTTATTTAGTGTTTGACTAGTCATTTGCTTTTTAACAGAGTGGAGAGGCTCTCTGAGTGAGCTGGAGAAGGCTGAAGATTTGTCTCAGAATGGCAGGCCTGTGGGAAATGTGGAGGAGTCTCCAGCTCTAGTACCTATCCAGGTAACTTATGTTAACTCTCAGGAGTTCATAGTTTTTGTTAGTTTTCCTCAGGTTTTGGTTTTGATCGGGATGAAATTGTGTGAATGTAATCGTTTGGTGTACAGTTATAACAAATTAGTAAAGATTGTTAAAAATTGAGGTATGTGGTTTTCCAACTGCCATCTTAAAAACTAAACTGCATTAGGTTGTTCCCACCCCCCAGTTTCTCAAGTGTGACTATTTTAATTAACAAGATCACATTTTCAATTAATACACAGTTAAAAAAGAAAAAGTTTGGAAAGAGCTCCAATAACATTACCTAGCTTCAATACTTATGATATTGAATATTCAGTTACTTATTCGTTTCCTATTGTTATTTTTCATATTTTTGAACAGCCTCAGGTTCCTCCTGTCCAGCCATTGGGAAGTGTCGGTGTTCCTCCGCCAGGATTCCCAGGAACCATGAATATCCCACCCCCCTCATTCCCACCTGGGGTTCCCCCACCCCCAGGACCCTTTATACGGCCTGGCTTTAACCCCATGCAGATGCCACCAGGTACAGTTTATCATACTGCAATACTAGTGACAATATGTCTGTCAAAGTTATTCATATTAATTCTTTAATTATAGTAAATATGTATAGTCAGAATAGTATTCTTTGCTGGTTATATTTCAGGATTTCTCCCCCCGGGTGCCATGCCTCATATGGGAACTGCTGGGCCTCCCCTACCCACAGCAGGGATCAACATGCCACCAGGTAGGACATTAAAGGAATAGGTCACCCATAAATGAAAATTCTCACATGATTTACTTACCTTTTAGCCATCCCATATGTGTATGAATTTCTTTCTTCAGCAGAACCAAAGTTAAGATGTTTATAAGCACATTTCAGTTCTGTTTGTCCATACAATGCAAGTAAACAGGTGCCATCAGGCTGCTGGTGATTTGATGGTCCAAAAGGCATATTTAGGCAGCATAAATGTAATCCACACAACTCCAGTCGATCAGTTAATGTCTTCTGAAGCAAACCGATAGGTCGGTGTAAGAAACAAATCGATAATTAAATTTTAAATTAAAATAATTAATAATTAAAAAAACCTAATGTAGTTAACGTCCCAAAATTTTACATAAATATTTCTGGTTCTATAGATCCTCAAATATCTTGTCTTGTCAGCAACTCTAAGCTGTTTTTGTTCCCCATAATTCCTTTAAACACTGTAGTTGGCAAATCAGTTGAAGACATGTCGAGTGATCCAGCGGGTTTTGCCCCAAGAATCAACAATAATGGAACAGATGGCTTCAACTCAGGTAGGTCTCTGTCAGCCTCCACACTAAGATATATTCTTTGAATTCAACTTGAATTTTTGGCTCCACCTCTTCTGTCATTGGAATGTGGAGTTAATGGAATCCTTAGTTCACAATCATTTCAGTGTATGCAACATATATACATCTTTTCATTAACAGGAAACCAGGTGCCTCCTGGAGGTCCACCAGGGATGGGCATGCAATCTCCACCAGGTCTTCTAGGTCTACGGCCAGGAATGATTCCTCTACAGCGGCCCCCAGGGATGCCACCTCCACACATGCAGCGTTTCCCTATGCCACCTCCCCGCCCTGGCATGCCACCTATGCCTCCACAGATGATGCCACCCAGAGGCCCACCTCAGATGATGCACCGCAAGCCTCCACCCAGGGCCTGTGGTGTGCCGCCACCTCCCCACGGCATGAGGGGCCCCTTCCCTCCTCCTAGACCTCCCTTTATGAGACCCTGCGGCCCAAGACCTGAAGGACCAGAAAATCACGAGGGAAGACCGTTCAGGGGTGAGCACCCCGGCTTAGGAAGGGGAAGAGATCGGGAGCAGGACTGGTTCGGAGGGCGCCAACCTTTCAGTGAAGGTCGTGGAGGGGAGAGGTCGGAAGGCCGTGAGCGATTTGGGGGCTGGCATGAGGAGCCAGAAAAGCAAGGAGGGTGGGATAGAGAGAGAGAACGTAGGGACTGGGGGAGGAGTCCGGAAGGAGAGAGGGATCGAGAAAGAGAGCGAGGAAGGGACGTTGAAGAACGTAGTAGGCGCTCGTTTGGGAGCAAAGACAGAGAGCCAGGGACTCGAGAGAGAAGCACACGCTGGGACAGGGACGATAGACTTGATCGGTTGGGTAAAACCAGCGAAGAGCCCAATAGAGACAGTGCAGCGACTACCAACGAACCCAATGCAAACTCAACTGAAGAACTTCCTAATGCCAAGTTAGATATTCCGAACACTTCCACTGTAGCAACAGCAGACTCTACAGCCTCAGAACCGGTAGCAGAGAACAAATCTGCCGAACAAACGCATGTAGAAGAGTCATAGAGGGCTCTTTAGACGTTAAGGGATAGTTTACTCAAATAATGAAACATTCTGTTGTCATTTACTCAGCATCGTGTTCTTCCAAACCTTGATGTCTCTCTCTGCCGTGGAATGCAAAAGATGTTAGGCTGAATGTTATGGATTTACTGCCTCAGTCACCATTGAGGCTAACATTCTGCCTCACATCTCCTTTTCTCTTTCAGTTAGGAACAAAATTAGGGTGAGTAAATGATGACAGAATTGTTTTATTTTTTTTGGTGAAATATCCCTTTAAGTGTCTTGGACTGAAAGAACGTGTGAGCTACTTCAATGTCCATATTAATATTGAATACTGCTGGCTAAAAAGAAACATCAGTGTCAGTACACCTGTTTGGGAATGCTTTATACATATGATGCTTTGTTTTTTTAAGTACATTTTTGGCAAATGTGGAGCTTTGCCTTGTGAATTATTGTCCCACCTCAATGAAGCTTGAATGTTGTATTAAAACAAAAGATAAGGAAATGAAGCGATTCAAGAAATTCTGCTGTAAATATGCTAAAATTACTCAAATAATATTTGTAGATTTTGACCAGGATTTGTTTTTCTTTTCTTTGAGTTTCAAAAAACATGGACTAAAATAAGATGTTAAGACCCCTTTTGCTGTAAATTTTTTAACTTAATGTTTACAACATACAAAAAGCAAGATGTTTTTATAAGTTTTTGGAGGTAAGCGCTCCAAATATTTCAGCGATAGGGATTTGGTTTTAATAAAGTATTTTCATACCAAATGAATGAATTGACTTATATGCAAGTTGCTTCAGTTGTTTTTAATGTTTACTCTAATGTCTTATGATTATTGATAAGTTTGTGCCAACTGTTAATCCTAGTGGTATGGTTATCAAGTTTAAAACACTGATAATGAATAAACAGATCACTGTTTGCTGACTTCATGGCATATACAACGATTTGCTTCTGAATTGTCGATTTATCATGTGACCCTATTTGCAAACCTTCAGTCATGGTTTTAATAAGACATCTATACTTATGTTATTCACTTTTAATGTAGTGTGGAATCAGTGAACACATGACTATGTCAAAGTGACAACCATGTTGTTGGATTTATCAATGAGCAGCCAGCAGCTCTTCCATATGACCATAAGATCATCACAGGCTATTATAGGGACTCTTAAAGGTGCACTCAGTAATGTTTTCCTAATTAAAAAATTTGAACTGCTATAGACATGAATTGTAATTTTGCATTATATGTATAAAATCATGAGCTCTCACATTTAAATGAAGACTCCATTCATATCAGTAATCTTATAAAAGCTGTTTTATTCTACATGGAGATGGTCCACACATGGGGGCTGCCATATTAAAATCACATGGCCAGCCGAATACTACTTGCTTAACCTCAGAAACCATCCTGTTATTTGACACTTTCACTCATTGATTTGTGTAATCATGTCTGACTGTGAAAACTAGAGTTCTACAATGTCATCTGAAACTGGAAGCTGTGAGTGCAAGTCCAAGATGACAAAGATACTTTCTTGTGAATGGTGTCTGAGGCTGACATTCTGCCTAACATCTTTTGTGTTCTACGGAGGAAAGTAAGTCATATGGGCTTGGAACAACATTAAGGTGAGCACACTATGACAATTTTCATTTTTGGGTGAATTATCCATTTAAAAGTTCAGTCTAAATACAATAATGACGATATTCTTCATTTAAATGCATTTTGATATATGGATTATATGTAAAGCATAATTATACAAAAATAATGCATTTACGTCACTTCCAAACGACAGCATGACACGCCTGTCTATGGACCAATCAATCAATTCTGCCTCTTGATTGGTCAGTGCAGCTGAGGCACCGCCTCTCTTATCAAATACGTTCGAGTTCTTTCGTTTATAACTACGTCAGTTTGCATAATTCAGAGGCAGCATGGAAGCAAAAAAGGCAGTTTGCGTGCTCAAAGGCACCGGTGAAGTGACCGGCACCGTCTATTTTGACCAACAGGTAAACGTTTTGTTTTTATTCTTGTAAAACTGTGTTTCGTATGATACCAGAATCACGCGCGCTACAAGCTAGCCTGCAAACATTGCGCGTGCTCTTTCAGAATGCATCGTGCAATATGAAACATGTATGTGCATTACAGAAATGAAAAGGAAAAAATAGTTTGTGCATAAGTGTGATTTTTGTCTTCAGTTGTTTGAGAATCATTGTGCACTAAACGCAATTTGTGTTTATGGCTAAATCAGGTCATGAACTTACAAAGGATTAGTATGAAATGGGACATAACTGAGTAATGTATGCTATATGTTTTGTCAATGCCACATTAAATAAGTGCATGAACTAGGCAAATGCTTTAGAATCAGTCAAAGCCGCTGTGTGCAATCACCTTTGATACAGTGGTAGGTCAGCCTTTAGTCAACACCCCGTGCATGCTCATTCCAATTAAATATAAACAAAAAATATATGAAATTGAAATGCAATTTGCTCCTGAAATCGATCCACTGTTTGCCCTGAAAGGTAGCCTAGTAAAACCAGAGTGATGTTAAAGATGCCATTGACTTTCTCTGAAAAATATCTGAAATCATGTCCAGAAGGGAAAAGTTTGCTGTGTCATGCTTATGTTTACTGTCAACCCTGTTTCACTGTAAGACTGAGATTTAAACTGCACCATTGTGCAGGTAGGAAAAGCATTTGATTAAGATTTTGGTAGTGGAACACATTTTTTAGACATTTTTAGTCACCTGGTCTAATCAAGTGCATATTACACTGTGATAGTGAAAACATTAACCTATCCTATAGTTTCTACTTTATCATTTATGTCCATCATCATGTCAAGTACTCAATGCTTTTTGTTTTCATAAGTGATCTGAAATCATCATTAAACACATGACTGATTTGTGTGTTTTAGGATGAAAAAGCTCCAGTGAAGGTCACTGGTGAAATTACTGGCCTTACAAAAGGAAAGCATGGCTTCCACGTTCATGCTTTTGGAGACAACACAAATGGTTAGCAATCTTAAAGGGGTATTTCGCCCTAAAATGAAAATCCTCATTTACTCCATCCCAGATGTGTATGACTTTTTCTTCAGCAGGACACAAGGCTTTATAGGGGAATATTTCAGCTTTGAAGGTCCATACAATGCAAGTGAATGGTGACCAAAAGGCAGCATATGTGTAATCCATAGGACTCCAATGGTTTAATCCATGTCTTCTATATCAATCCAAATTATCCAAAATGTAACCGCATCTCCAGTCTTCTTGTCATGATTTCAAACTCTATTACACTTCCTAGCTCCATCTAGCACTCTGCGCATGCGTCAACCAATAGGAAGTGTAATCCAGCTTAAAATCATGATCAAGCCTAGAGACTGCAATGTCAAGATGTACAGCGAAAAGGTAATTTTGTTCTGTTCTCACCCAAAGCCAACTGGATAGCTTCAGAAGATATGGATTAACCCTATGGAGTATTGTGGATTTCTTTTATGTGTTTTTGAACTTCAGGTTACCATTCAGTTGCATTTTACGGACCTACAGAGCTGAATTATTCTTCTAAAAATCCTAGTTTGTTTTCTGCGCAAGAAAGTCATGCAACGAGGGTGAGTAAATGATGAGAGAATTTATTTTTGGGTGAACTGTTTGGGTGCACAATCATACATGATTCTAGACATGAACATGGACTAATGACATATTTTGCTTAATTTGCATTGGTTGCAGGCTGTATCAGTGCAGGGCCACACTTCAACCCCCACAATAAGAATCACGGTGGACCTGATGATCAAGAGAGGTGAGTTTGACATGGTGCTGTTGAGAAGACCCAACAAATATTGTTAGTAGACCTTGTCGACAAAACATTAAAAACATGCAATGCCACAAGAAATCCAGTTGGCAAAAAAAATTGTGTGAATATCCCTCATCTTGATTTCAATCATGAAGTGTACTCCCGTCAATAGAACCTTTGTCAGAATTACTTGTTATATAAAACCACAAATACATTTTTGCAGGTGAAACGTTAAAAATAAATCAAAATTGTGTTCTATTTTTGCATCTTCAGATTAGTCACCCTTTGCCTAGAATTTGCAGACATGTACTCTTGGCTTTTTCTCAACCAACTTCTTGAAGTTTCACCCTGAGATGCTTTTTAAACAGTATTGAAGGAGTTCCCATCTATATGCTTGGCACTTATTGGCTGCTTTTCTTTATTTGGCCCAAGTCATCAATTTCAAAAACTTTTTTTCAAAAACAAATTTGAATTATAAGTTTTATAATTAAATTTAATATGGTGGCATAATTTATATTTTTGTTTACAAAACTAATTTCAAACATTTAAGCATACGCCTTCAGATCAAAGGATTAAGATCATGAGAAACATTTCAGTTAAGTGAAATTTTGGTGTGTGAGATATAGATGGATAGATTATTAGACCGGTTATTCGACTATTCTGCGGTTATTGTAACGATTAATCATTAGCTCTTAACCGATTATTCAGCTTTTGCCCCGACTTTAAAGGTTAAATGTGTATTAATCGTGCTTACTAACAATAAAGACAAAATTATTGTGTGTGTGATTAAACACACCAGTCATGTTTTAGTAGTTGTTGTTTGATTTCAGTACTGTTATGTAACTCCTCCACAGACACATTGGTGACCTTGGTAACGTGACAGCTGGTGATGATGGTATTGCAAAAATCGACATTGTGGACAAACATCTGACAGTACATGGGCAATACTCCATTATTGGAAGGACCATGGTGGTAAGAAAACGGCTCCATTTTCAAATAATTTGAAATCAACTTAATGATCCCACCACAGGGTGCATTTTTGGGGTTTAGTTGCGTTTTTTTTCAACAAACATGCACTTGCCAGTACTGTTCGAATTGCTTTTGTTCCAGAAATTAATGCCAGCCCTTTTGTTGATACAAAGTCACTAAAACTATTATTGTAAAGTTCTACTTACTACATCAACCCATAAAGGGCATCTGACAAAAGCATATTTTTAATCTCTGTGAACCTAACCAAGAACATTTAGTAAATGCTCATTAAATCAACAAAACTAACATGCTTTATTCTGTGGATGTCCTACTCTAGATTCACGAGAAGGAGGATGACTGTGGTAAAGGAGGTAATGAGGAAAGTCTTAAAACTGGCAACGCTGGAGGTCGTCTGGCCTGTGGGGTTATTGGCATCACCCAGTGAAGCTTGACACACTAGCCAGTTTAGAAATGTCTGTGACCAATATGGATGCCCCCTATAAGCACTTAGCTCATCGTAAAGTACATTTCTATTTTTGCAATTCAATGTGTAAAGAATAGCTGTTCTACCCATTTTAAAGCTGTTTTTTGGAGAAAATGTCTGTTTACCAAGCAGGTACCATCTGTCTTGCAGCCAACAGAAGTTATTTTCCACTAATTTCTGCTTTACTCAATAAATGTTCTACTGACTTGCTCTGCGTGTCTTTTTGTATGAGCTATTTTCATGGTTTTAAAAAAAAAAAAAAAAATGCAGTCAAATGTCTTGCTGGAATAATCAGGGTTCCCTCTGTCATGTAATACCTGGAGCTATCACAGATTATTTTTTTTTTTTTTTTTTTTTTTTTTTTTTTTTTTTCCTCTTCCCAAAAGGGATTCCCAGGCCGTGAAAATACAGCGTTCAGGTTTTACTCTGCTGTAAAATATCTGAGTGTGTTTACATGTGTGGTCTTACACTGATTTATGCTTGAGCTGACAATCGGCATGTTTGCATGCACTTATGCTTAATAATCTGACAACACGTGTGGTCATGTAAACGCAATAAACCACATTCCTTTATCGGCATAAAGGTTATAAACCACTTACGAATAACCTGATAGACACGGGTATAGTTTTGCCTATTATGCCAATTTCGCGTGGCATGTAAACACCTTACCTGGTGTCTTTACTGGCTCACCAATGTGAGCCTCTTCAAGGTTTGAAGTCAAATGTAGAGACCAACACGATTATTTCAAATGGAATGTAAATGCAGATTTTTTTTTTTTTTGCCTTGTCAGATTTTTTTTTTTTTTTTTTAAATCCGATTATAGAGTAATCGGTATATTGGTGTACGCATAAACGGATTCAAGAGCCCGAACACATGCACAGCAATATGCTGATTACTCTCTAAAATCTGCATTTACATTACATTTGAAATAATCGTGTTGGTCTCTACATTTGACATCAAACCGTGAAGAGGCATGTGCTCAACTTTTGCGCACATTGGATGAGTCAGGGTAAGGTGTTTGCCTGGCACACGAAATCGGCAATAGTATTCCCATGTTGACCGGGTTATACTTGAGCCGTTTATGGTCGTTATGCCGATAAAGGTACGCGGGTTAGATGACTGCACGTGTTGTCGGCGTAAGCAATATTGGCGTAGGAACATGCGTGTAAATATGCTCACTGTGTATGGTCATGTAAACACCAAACAGCTTTCCTTTATCGTTATCGGGGTACGATTAGAAACAGCAAAAAGAATAAACCGATATACACTGGTAGATTTTTGCCCATTACACTGCTTTTGCATTGCAAATAAACACCTTTACCAGTGTTCTTAAAGGGATATTTCACCCAAAAATAATAATTCTCACATAATTTACTCCCAAGATGTGTATGACTTTCTTCTGCAGAACATAAACGTTGAATTTTTGGAAGAGTACCTCAGGTCTGTAGGTCCATGCAATGCAAGTGAATGATGACCAAAAATGTGAAGCACTTTGAGTGGAATTGACGCCCCTCTTGGAGTAAACACATAGACCCGCCCTCTTTAGTAGATTCCGCCCCCATTGGAGGATGTTTGGAGCCTATATTTACTTTGATTAAACCACTAGATGGCGCACTGCTCATGTTATTGTGTGCCAGAAACAAAGGTACAATACATTTTTAATTAGCATAATTGGCCATAAAAGAGATGCCATGCACATTTGATTTAAAACTTTTAAAAGATTTTTAAAGGTGTTGCCTTGTTAAAGATAACACTTAAAAAAATCAGTTATTTATTTATCGTGTTATTGTAGCTGTTATCGGTGCTCATTTTTCTTAAACACGTGCGCAGTGATTCGTGAAATGTATCAATATAAAGCTTCAAGAGATCCGAGACACTTGAGATTGAAGGCATTGTTGTTCTATGAATATGATTTTAAAGTGGGAGGTCGCGCCCTTGACATCTGACTCTATATTTGATGCTGCTATTAAACAGCTGCGGCCGGTGCAGGCCAGCTTTCGCAGATGGCTGGCGGATTGCTGCTGAAATTACATGCTCCAAAACCTCTTTCTCTTTTAATGGGGCCCGTGTGAAGAAACTTGGCATTTTCGGTTTCCTCTCCAGAGGAAACGAGCTTCCCCACATCCCCAGAGAGTGAAAACCTGCAACCCACATATGAGTTTCACAGTTCAAATACAAACATAACAGCCCCAATCTTTTTCCCCCACTTACAATGAAAGTAAATGGTGACTAGAGCTTAAATTCAGCTTAACATCTCCTTTGGTCTTTCACAGAAGAAAGTACTTAATACATTTTGGGAATAATAAGATGGTAAATAAATGATGACGTTATTTTCATTGTTTCAGTTTGGATATTTTGTTTTCGAATTTGTAATTTTGTTTTGCATTTTATTTGAACTTTTACTGTGCCAAAAGGTTACATTCTGCTCTAACAGAAGTATAAAATGTCTGAAACAAATTATTACTGGTATTTTTTATTGCAGATAATAACTTGCTACCCTCTCTCATTTCAGTCGCAGCAGCATAAAAGGCCTTAAATGTATTGAGGAACCGCAATCATGGTCCTCATATGAACAAATTTCCAGAAGCAGACAGAATCACTGGGGCGTGATGAGTCACAACGCTGGTATAAATAGCATCAGCAAGGCAGCCCATGAATAATGAAGGAGCTGCCCATCCCACCTGAGCAAGAAGGCACATGTTATGGCCCTAACACAATGTCAACACTCACTAACAAAGCACCAACACTCCGATAAATGCCTAAAAATCTTTTTTTCATCTAGGTGTGCTGTGAACAGTGTGTGAGTATTGTACAGGTGAATTGGTAACCGTTACCATCTTTTATAGGCCTAATTAGTATATGTGTAAAAAAAAAAATCACATATTTGCAAATCAGCCTTTTCTTACACATGCTTGAGAATAATTATTGTTTTGGTTCTATAAAGGCTTAGCAGGAGGGGCTTTTTGTAAAACCTCTACCCAACCAAATGTTGGTAACACAAGATACAACAAGTATCTATAAGCTTACATTTAATTATATGTTAACATTGCATTAGTTATCATGAATTTACAACAACCATTTTTACATGTTATATCCTTAATATGTTAATGTATTCATGTCCATACAATGGAAGTGAATGTAGCCAATCCATAAATGCTAAAATACTCACTGTTTCAAAAGTATAGCTACAACAAGACATGAACAATATGCGCATTGACGTGATTTTAGAGTGATAAAATCGCTTGCTAACCTTTTCTGTGTGGAGTTATATCCAATACCATGATGAAAGGAAGTTGTTGTCATGGCAACAAAGTTGTAATATTGGATATTACTTTACATAGATAAGATTAGTAAACTTGTATCACACTTAAATCATGTTAGTGCATAATTTTTACATCATGCGGCTATACTTTTGAAACAGTGTGTTTTTTAGTGCTTATGGATTGGCCCTGCCTCACTGCCTGGAACCATTTTTTTTATTATTATTATTATTAATAAAGAAAAGACAAGTCGATTTAATTCCTTTCTTTTTTAAATCAACATTATGCTAACATTATACTGTTAGTTCACGTTATCGATTACATTAACTAATATTAACATAGCTATTCAAACTTATTGTGAAGTGTTAGCCAAAGTAACAGATTATAGTGCCCGTTAGTTAGATCTCAAAACTCTCATGCTCTGAATTAGCGGATTTACTGTTCCGATCCGGGCTCGTCAAGATTACAATTGACTGACTGAGGAAGTGACCAGTTGTGAGTGGTTACTAAAGGCGTTCCACCAGTACAGTTGAGTAGCCTACCCTTTTTTTTTTTTTTTTTTTTTTTTTTTTTTTTTTGAGAACGGTTGATCAAAACCTGGTCCGGGAACGGTTTTTAACTGTGACGAACAGTGTGGAAAATTCTACTGTAACCGTTTCTCACCGTGCTCAGAAGCGCTACATTATTTGCAACTATATCGAAAAATTCAATTACAGTATAGCTGAATCTTTTATCAATGTTATGATTTGTCTGTGCTCTAAAATGTGTTGAAGTTAAGCTGATGATGTCTGGTTATAACGTTAACGTTCAATCTCTGTTCAATTTTAAATCTTTCTAAAACTCATTACGTCCGCCTGAGGTCAGTAGCGTATCTCATCGTAGGGGCACATCGGATCTCGCCTAGGGCAACAAGCAAGCCAGCAACTGCCACTGCCTGAGGTCCATTGTTTCCTAGCAACACGGTCAGGTGTCCTGGAGCACCGTGGGAGGTAAGTGCGAAACTGAAGGTAATGTCTTGGTTTGATGTTGACATTACATAAGGACAGAATACAGTAGGCCCTACGATGTTTTTACTGAATTACTGACCCTTTTTCCACTTTAGATGTCGGCCAATCTCTTTTCACTTCTCAGTTTGTATACTAATTTCACTCCCTGTACCTCAACCATTTTTTAAAGTTTGGCATACATATCTTTATTATCCCTCAGCCTTTCTCTTATGAATAGTGAAAAAAAAAAAAAAATGGCCAAAATGGCTATATATATATATATATATATATATATATATATATATATATATATATATATATATATATATATATATACTCACCTAAAGGATTATTAGGAACACCATACTAATACTGTGTTTGACCCCCTTTCGCCTTCAGAACTGCCTTAATTCTACATGGCATTGATTCAACAAGGTGCTGAAAGCATTCTTTAAAAATGTTGGCCCATATTGATAGGATAGCATCTTGCAGTTGATGGAGATTTGTGGGATGCACATCCAGGGCACGAAGCTCCCATTCCACCACATCCCAAAGATGCTCTATTGGGTTGAGATCTGGTGACTGTGGGGGCCATTTTAGTACAGTGAACTCATTGTCATGTTCAAGAAACCAATTTGAAATGATTCGAGCTTTGTGACATGGTGCATTATCCTGCTGGAAGTAGCCATCAGAGGATGGGTACATGGTGGCCATAAAGGGATGGACATGGTCAGAAACAATGCTCAGGTAGGCCGTGGCATTTAAACGATGCCCAATTGGCACTAAGGGGCCTAAAGTGTGCCAAGAAAACATCCCCCACACCATTACACCACCACCACCAGCCTGCACAGTGGTAACAAGGCATGATGGATCCATGTTCTCATTCTGTTTACGCCAAATTCTGACTCTACCATCTGAATGTCTCAACAGAAATCGAAACTCATCAGACCAGGCAACATTTTTCCAGTCTTCAACTGTCCAATTTTGGTGAGCTCTTGCAAATTGTAGCCTCTTTTTCCTATTTGTAGTGGAGATGAGTGGTACCCGGTGGGGTCTTCTGCTGTTGTAGCCCATCCGCCTCAAGGTTGTGCGTGTTGTGGCTTCACAAATGCTTTGCTGCATACCTCGGTTGTAACGAGTGGTTATTTCAGTCAAAGTTGCTCTTCTATCAACTTGAATCAGTCGGCCCATTCTCCTCTGACCTCTAGCATCAACAAGGCATTTTCGCCCACAGGACTGCCACATACTGGATGTTTTTCCCTTTTCACACCATTCTTTGTAAACCCTAGAAATGGTTGTGCGTGAAAATCCCAGTAACTGAGCAGATTGTGAAATACTCAGACCGGCCCGTCTGGCACCAACAACCATGCCACGCTCAAAATTGCTTAAATCACCTTTCTTTCCCATTCTGACATTCAGTTTGGAGTTCAGGAGATTGTCTTGACCAGGACCACACCCCTAAATGCATTGAAGCAACTGCCATGTGATTGGTTGATTAGATAATTGCATTAATGAGAATTTGAACAGGTGTTCCTAATAATCCTTTAGGTGAGTGTATATGTGTGTGTGTGTGTGTGTGTGTGTAATATATTTACATATACATATACAGTATATGTATAATATGTAATAGTATACATAAATCAGATTATTTCATATCTAAATCCTCCTAAGACCTGAACATGACTGCTGAGTGCATTTTTCATTTCTCTTTTTCATTTGGAACTAGTAGCACCTAATAAACAAGATTTTTTTATGTCCACATGTGGACAGCGGGACTAAGTTGTGAAATTAAGAAATATCAAGCTATAAAAAGTCAGATTTGTTTCATCTAATAGTTTATTATGTGTCCATTAGTGTTGAATATGATTATAATGATATGTTATTGAGACGAAAGATAACAGCTGATTTTCTATAAAGCTGAATAAATAATTCTGATTAAAGGTATGGCCAGCATCATCCAATCACTGCCAACCATGCTAAAATAAAAATGTGCATTGTAAAATTCTGAATTTATGTATTGATTATTGTCCCATGTCTGCCAAACTTGTTGAGTGGTTCAAACATCATCTGCAGCCTGATGCTGAACTATTGGTCAGATTTTAGGAGTGAATGCACTTAGGATGCTCCCTTGCTCCCTATTTTGTGAATGACTTAACCTCAAGTGTGCTGTCTGTCTGCACTGGTCTCAGAACAGTTCAAAATGCACCTTATTTTCATCCTAACTACATCTAAAGCCTCTGAAAGCAACATTTCTCAGGTTTTGCATGAATACATTTTTTTTCCCAATGTGAAAATGCACAGTAAATATATAGGAATGCACAATGAATAGAACCATATTGTACAGTGATAACAAAATAAAATAAAACAAAATGTATATTAAAATAAAGCAAAATGACCCACATATTTGTTACTTTGAAAAGTTATTCAAAATAACGAGCATGTTTTTGGAACGTCTGTCAGAAAACCATTCCACAGCACTTATCCGAGTACTTCATATTTATCAGCATGCCCAAAGCATGAAAAATGTACAAAATATTTAAAGCAGCATATTAAACCAAACTAGAGATGCTAAACAGGTTTCAATGAAATAGTTTGAAGAGGTTTCACATTTGTTGTCTCTGCACCAATAGAAGCTTTGTTTAATACTAGACAAATCAACACTATATCACACAAATTTTATGCACAATGATAGTGAATTATCAGTATCCTATATGCATGTACATTGATATTATACATGCTATTTCTTACTTAAGGTGGTGCTGTTGTTTCAGTGATTGAACTTATTTACATCTGTCATTGTTATTTGATGAAAAAGCAACGTGGAATTAAACTAACACATCTATGATTTGAATATTGTCATTTGGGTTTTCTACTAAAATGACAGTATGTAGGTTGTACTATCTATTTAGGTGATAAAGAAGTGGCTGGGAAGTGGAAATAGCTTCTTTGTTGCTTATGTTATGTGTAGCTCAGTACAGTAGGAGTTTGAAAGGCAGTTGTGTCTCATCAAATTTCAGCGTGGAAGTAATGAAACTTGTTATTTGATTTGTTGCCTCATCTCTTTGATATATGAAAAATAAAACAACAAGCCTGTCTCTACTATTCCTAAGACCTGTTTTCCAGGTTTTTACATTCAAGAGATCCTTTGTGTTGTCCAATAATTCTGTGCCTTATTCGATTCATCTCCTACTGGCTCTTTATCAGTCTGGGGATATTTTGGAACCAATGTTGCATGTCTAAGCTAGAGGTCAGATGCCATACATGGCCCCCATACTAGTATGAGCCAGGGGTCAATGAATGCGCTCTTACAGATGACTGCAGAATCCCCCAGACCAGACCTTTGCTCCTCCCGGTATGCATGTTATTTTGCCAGAACCTCTAAATAATATGCGTCTGCAATGTTTGAGGATGGAGGACCACTGTGTGGTCTACTTTCACTGGCTCTGCCATCACTTTTTACTGCCTGAGAAAGTGTCCTCTCTGTGCAGCTGCCAGGTTAAGGCAAATCTGAAGTGAAGGACACATTAACCAGACGTCACCTCTGGGCTTTTATTGCCCTTGTAGAGTTCCATGGCTTGTTCTGAGACAGTGATGTTCTGGCTCGTTCATTCTATCTCACATATGATCTGCTCTTTGTTGAGTGATTGACACTAAACTACCTAAAATTATTATTTTTTTGTTTTATTTCAGGGTAGAAGTCCTAAAACTGTTCAGAATTAAGCTTGTAAATTAGCCACATTTAATTTATGAATTACATTGTATTATACAATAAAATATCAAACCTTGCCATGCATTTTAAAGAAAGATAGCACTAGCACATATTTCAAGCAAACATATTTGCAAAACAAGGTTTGTTAGGTTTAAAATGATAAAACAATGTATGTACTGTTCAAATAAGAAAAAGTATTCAATCACTTTCTGAAAAATGAAAATTGTCTCATCATTTACTCATCCTCATGCCATCCTAAATTAGTATTAGACTTTCTTTCTTCTGCTGAACACAAATGAAGGTTTCCAGAAGAATATCTCAGCTCTGTAGGTCCTTACAATGCAAGTGAATGGTGACCTACAGCTTAAATGTTTTTCTAAAAATCTTAGCTTGTTCAGCAGATGAAAGAAAGTTACACACATCCAGGATGGCATTAGGGTAGTAAATTATGATAGAATTTAAATTTTGGGGTGAACTATCCCTTTAATGCATTGACATTCATACATAATAAGTGTGGCTGTTATGGCAACTGTATATGGAAAATACCAATGAATAAAATCTTTGACTTCAGCATTTTATCTTGTTTAGTTTGGCTCACCTTCAAAGAAATCTGCTTGTGTCTAACTACTTTTTATCCTATAGAAAAGTTGCTTTGGGCCAGTGCTCACAGTGGTAACTACAAAACTTGACCTTTGACCCCGCAATGATGGGACAAATATGCAGACAGGAACTGATCCCTTTTGTAAACTGACCTAAGCTGATCAATCAATACATTAGCCAAGCCAGTCAATACATCACAAATATATAGGTTAAAGATACTCTGGAAGTGCTCAACACACACCCCTCCAGGGTTTCCAACAACAGTAGGGAACTGACAATTAGACTAAATTACTTGACATCTAAGATAAGTTCCAATTATCCACACAGCGTGCTGCTTCTCTGATAAACAACACAGTCCTGCCTGCTAGTCATAAAACTGCGGCCGCAATTCCAATTGCCTATGCCAAATGAGTGCAACTGAAAGACTTTGACTTTGTGGGACATTCCCACCATAGTGAAAACAGGAAGTGGAATATAAAAAGGCAGCTCAGACTTATTACACAAGATAATAATAAATCCAGAGTGTATTTGGCCAGGCTCACACCAGCTTTGCTGCATGGGTCTGTTTCACATTTACTCTATTTTTTATCCAGTGGGGTTGGAGGATTAGAATTCTGACCCAGAACTGCAAACGTAAAATAGCAGTTATTTAAATGTCTCATACAAACACTAACACAAATGCAAATGGCCGTTACAGGTGTGGTCGGACAGGTGGGCAGAGCGGGGAGGAAAGAAACAGGTGTGCTGAGGTGAGCTGAATTATCTCTTTCTTACCTCTGTCTTATCTTCTTTCCTTTATGAGAACAATCATAAACACAAGAAACTGATCTTTTTGAACAAAGATAGGTACAATTGGATGCATTTGACCTGATTAACTCTAATATTTAGAGTTATTTTTGAGGTGTCACTTCTGTTGCATGTGTGTTTTGTTTAGCTCATGTGCACATACCGTAGCAAGCTGATGTTGTATGTGAGAAATCTTATACTCAGGTGTAAAATCCTCTAAGTGCTCATTCTAAAAGATGTTCAGGCTTTACATACAGGAAAGGCCCTTGTGGTAATACTGAGGCCAGTCATTCTCTCACATTTACAGTACCTCTAATCTAGAAACGGTTTCATATGAAGAAGGTTACCTGGTTTGTAAATAACATATTCTACAAATTCTATCATAGTGTGTGTAAAGTTTTACTACGAATAAGTTGTGCCACTTTTCCATGTGGTATTTCAGTGCTAAAATCTGCGTGTAATTAACTAACCACCCGCAATCTAGTTTGAGCAAGTACAATCAGTGCTGAAATTGCATCTTGTGTATTTAAATTCAGTCATTTTCATTCAAACCTCCTTTCTCTGTAAATTAGGCTTATTTTAGATTGCTCTTCATTTACAAGAATTGCCAGGTGCAATTTACTTTGCGTGATTGCTGCCAGATGAAAGCAGGCAGTAAAATTAATTAGATTAAAAAGAGATGTTTTTCTATCAATCATATCAGCAGTAAATCATCAAATAATGATCAAATCAAGGAGAAGGACATTGTAAACTGGCATAATCAGTATCAAGATGTTGAAGTCAAGCACACTTTCTTATCATGTTAAAAAGATGATTCAGGTGACTGGATTACAGTAGTGTGTGATGCTGTTCATTCCTGCCAAAGTGTGTCAGATAACTGTGGTCTGCCTCATCCTTTGCAATATAGCGCTCAGAATGTGCCTGCAAGTTCGGAATAGAGCACAACAGTGCCCATCCACTTTTTCAGACATTTGGGGTCCAAAAGCATTTTTCTCATTCATTGTTTCCATAAGGCTTTTCATAAAATCCTTCATACAAGAGTTTTCATCTAGTGTGAATGACGCAATCGAATAAAAAACAATGGAAATATCTAAAACTATTGATTTTAGGTTGTTGATTTTATGTATAGAACAGGGCCGAATCTAGGGGAGGGGGGTGATTCAGTGTCAGTGATTAAGTTATAGGAAAAGGAGCTCTTAAAAGTTATTTGTTGTACAAAACAAGCCTAGATGAGACGTGACAAAAATCAAGTCTTTTTCAGCCTAAGTCAGGCACATTTGAATTAAGACAGAAGCACTGGAAGTCGTAACTATCACCAAAAATGCAGAATGAGATGTTTTTTGACTGCAAGCGCTTTACATGTGGAGTTCAATGAGGCGCTTGAAGCTGGCACTGAAGTCCTGATGCAAATCATGAACGCAGCTTCACGATTGCTGTAACAAAGCAGATAGCCACCGTCTGACGGCTAATTAATATTGTGGAGGATAAGCGTGAAGGAGATGCACTGCCCAATACAATGAAAATGCAACCTATGGGGAGACCAGTTCTTTCTTAGTCAAACTCCCACTTAGACTTTGAGAAACGTTTAATGTTACTTGAATTGGTGCTATTTTAGTGCATTTCTATCTTTATACTGTGGAAGGCATTTTTGAGAATATGTTAATAAAGCATTATGCAGTATTTTTACATGTTGTTTTGTTTTCTTTCCTATGAAGAAAATAAATGCATTTTGACAGGATAATAAGTATATATAGTGTCAAATTTCAGCACTTTCAAAATCTGTGATTAATCACAAATAATAATTTTAATCGACTGACAGCACTAATTATTATATTATATTATATTATATTATATTATATTATATTATATTATATTATATTATATTATAATATATTATATTATATTATATTATAATTGTTGGTAGTAGTAAAATACTACCATGCTGCATAAATGTATTAACCTTACAATTTAAATAATTTATAATTCATATATTTTGTGTTACAGTAATGAGAATTGGATTTTTGCATTATATTTTGTTACATTATATATTATTGATGGAAGTACAAAAAAATTCTAACAACTTACAATAATATTATATTTTTTTTATATATTGTTATATTTACTATATAATCAATAATAATGTAATTCTTTTTTTTTTTAACTTTACATTAATGAGAATTTGAGACGTTTTTGAGATTAGTTGTTTTTACGTTATTATATTATATCATTGTTGGCCATATAAAAAAAAAGCTACTACAATATGTTGCATAAATGTGTACAATTTAGATAATATATCATTGATTTATTACTCATTACAGTAATGTGAATTTAGGAGGTAAATGTACTTAATTGTCACAACGGCATACAAATCTTCATGGTACTAAAAACATTCATCTTTCTTCCTTTAAGCTCATTAGACAAGGGATGCAGATTGCAATTAAAGTCATTAATTGGAATGGGGGGCGTACAGAAAGAGAAATGAACACCTGGAGGCAAAAGAGAGAGTGGATAGGATTTTAGAGAGAGCAGGGGTGATTGGACAAAGCTGTGTGTGTGTATGTGTTGATGTGTGAGTTTCTGATAACTCTCAGCATACTAATGAAGCATGGAAATACAACTTTTAACTGCATAATTGAGCTGATAGACATCATTTACCCTTGCAGACTGTCTGTTGGTGGGTTTTCTGCGTTCTTTGTGTCTGTGTGTGTGATGTTTGTCTTCTCATATTGACTTATTATCCAGAATTATTCTCCAGGATACTCAAGTCAGATCTCTAGGGGTAGAGGTTATTCCACACCAAGTGTATCACTATTTTCCAATACTATTTACAGATCGTAAAAATGTCCTCAGTTGACCTCGATGTCTGCTGTCTGAACAGAGGAATTACCTCTTTTATAGCTCTCTCTCTCTCTCTCTCTCTCTCACTGTGTGGGTTCAGTTTTGTTGGAACAAAATACCCCCACACTTGACTTGACTTGAAATAGTCAGTGCTATGTCACGGTAGAGCATAGTGCCTGTGAGATGTAAAAGCCATTGACTCATGGGGACATGGGTTTGAACTGCGTCTCAGTCATGTGTCGATCCCATCTCTCCCCCCTCTCTCCCTCATCGTTTCTGTCTCACTTCATCGTCCTATTATTAAAAACTAAAAAGTAGCCTGATCTCATGAAAATTACGTGACTGTGGCAACATTTTAGCAAAATGACAATACCTGGCTCATTGCGTATTGCGGCAGATCTATCAGAAAGATTTGAGATTATTGGAATTGATAGATACTTATATAATTTGGTGAAAGCCCAATCCTACGGTTCAGCGCTAGATGCTGCTTGAACCAGCAAATCCTGTCAGAGGCGACGACGGCAGGGGAGTAGAGCTTACCCTGCCCAGAACAGGACCTAAACTGGTGGAGATGGGGTGGGATGGGGGGTTAAAACATGAAAGTATGTGGACAGTGAGAGACCGCTCATCGGCTTTTAAAGCGGAGGCTGTATTGTGATGAGATGCCTGATAGAAGCATCCTGAGATTTTCCTGCTAGAACTATGCTTACGCTTACATTTCCGAGGTGAAACGTCCACTATGTGGCGCAAAAAGCGAGTTCAGTTTACTCCCAAAAAGATAAGGTTTTTAAGTATATTGCTCTATCGATTTTTAAATCA
This sequence comes from Moxostoma hubbsi, assembly GCA_032164185.1. Classification (NCBI taxonomy): domain Eukaryota; kingdom Metazoa; phylum Chordata; class Actinopteri; order Cypriniformes; family Catostomidae; genus Moxostoma; species Moxostoma hubbsi. The sequence continues at coordinate 17,743,638 of JAVLUX010000038.1, forward strand.
ACAAAACCAACCTCCCAAACCTTAAACCTAAACCTAACTGATAGTGTCATAAAAAGCTGTTTTGAGATGAAAACTGCAATTGCTGAAGCAACAACATCCTTTTGTAGTGTCCCTATGACACTTTCTACTCACACGTCGAGTTGCGCACTCTTTTTTACTCATACCTGGGTTTTTTGCATTGCAAGTGCAATCATTTACTGTGCAATTTCAATTAAAAATGAATCAGCTTCCAAAATGTTTTCTGTTCTGTAAAGGCCGATTTTAGCCATATAGACTCTGCGTACTGGCCAGTGCTGTGGTTTGCATTTGTAGTTCCCCGCTGATGTGTCTGTGTCATTCTGCGAGTACTACACAGCATAGTGCTAGTATATTGATGGAAAATGCCTTCATTCCTGCAATAATTGTACATTTCTTAAATAAACAAAAGCAATTTAATTAATGGATTCAAAAGTGTTTATTAAATTATCATAGCTTTAAAAACAAGTTCATCAAAGTGTGTGAACATGTTGAGATTTAGGCACATATCATTTATTGTACCTGTTTTCTGCCATGCAGAAAGAAAATAAATCAGGCATTTACTGTATGCTTGCTCTTCAGTCATTTAAATAAAATAAATAAATATTTTGGAATACTTTGATGGTCCGTGCTGAAGAAAAACAACCCATCAATAATTAATAACTATACTTGCTTGACCAACAAAAGTGAATGTTATTTTAAAGCTTAAAAGCTGGACTTTACAATACATATAGGCAATATAACCAACTCTGAAAAGGTTTGTAAAACAGTTCAAGTTTACAGGACAGGAAGGAGGACACGGGAGCAGGGTTCGACACAAAGGTAAGGCTCTTTAATTCCGGGCTTCAGACAGACAGGGGTAGTGCAAAAACGTGCATGTGCTAAACATAGACTTTTCTGCAAATTCTGGCTTCTCTCTCTCTTGCCAACACTGGACTGGATCTCTCTCTCGACTGGAGGCACTGGTGCTCTTTTATGCCGCTCTCCCCGTACTCATTGAAATTAGAGACAGGCCCCCGCTGCCACAAGGTTATTTTAAATTTGCCTACAAATGAGAGAGACTATTTACTTTACACCATACTGTCAAAAATACGATCAGAACATCATGCAGATCAAAAAGTTCTTGAGTAAAATACAACAAATATTGTGTCACTCACCTTGTAAATATATCAAGGAAAAGCCCTGAGAAAAAAGCACAGAATTCAAAAGTTGTAAACAGATGTCTTTTTGTCTGATTTTTGCTTCATGAAACATAACAGAATATAACAGCAGATGTTCCCGATTAAAACAGTTCTCCAAATGAGTCCAAATGCAATGTGATATGATGCATAGATCTTAAAATAATCTTGGAAACGCAAATATAACGCTAACTCAAATATCCTTTTTGTTTTCCTGGTGGACAGTCTCTGGTTACAAAGTGGACCATTCACAGCTGTTGTGGTCTGCGTCGACGCAACATATTGTTACATTTTTGAAGAGGTGCACGTCAGGCTACAGCATTGGTTACGCCGTAACCGCCATAGCTACACATAGCCAATGGCAGGGGTTCCACACAGAAGTACTGTATAAAAGGGGTTGGCTCTTGGTCTTTAGAGTTATGTTTAGGGGTAGGTGTGGGATTAGTGGATAGAAAATATATTTAGCTCATTATAACATTAGAAGTCAATAGAAAAGTCCCCAACATGATAGTAAAACAAACATGTGTATTGGTAAATTCAGATGTGAGAATGATGATGTTGTTGGTTTATCAAAAACTGTCATTCTAGGTTCATTTAATGAATGCTGGTCAAAGATCAACACCTTTAAGTCTCTTTATGACAAACCAACCAGTCAAAGTGTATACATTTGCTTACTCAGTCAGTGTGTGTGAGTGTGTGTGTGTGTGTGTGTGTGTGTGTGTGGCACTGGAGTACTCTTTGGGTGGTAATAGTGCATCCCGTCCATTTAAGGAAGGGATTATTACCTTTCTTTCCTTTGAGACATGACATCAGTCTGACTGGAAGGAAGTTTTACCTTCTGATGTTTTAATCCCCCCATTTCTCTCCCTCATTGCCCACACATTCCCATACCCCTTTCTGCTATCCTCGTCAAAATTATGCTTAAGCAATTGGAAGTTTTGAAGGCATTTTAGCTGCCTTGTATTATGGGTGTCTGTGTGTTTTTGGGTGTCTATGGGTGTGTTTATCTCTGTGTCTGACTGTTTGTTATTACAGGCAATGTTTAAAGCTGGATTTACAATGCTGGCATACAGTATTTAATCGTAATGCATCTTGCTTAAGTGTAAAAGTGTTGAGCAAAATTCTGAATTTAAGAATGGGCTCCCTTTAAATTCATTAGTTGGAATTTGAATTGAACTAGCCATGCCTGACATGATGTTGAATTGGAATTTAAAAGGAATTCAAAAATGTAATTCTATATGGTGTATAACCAAAAGGTGTGCACTGTGTGTGTGTGTGTGTGTGTGTGTGTGTGTGTGTGTGTGTGTTAATTTGTGCATGAGTGAGAGAATTTAACACACATTTCATCCCTATTTGACTGATGTACAGGGACAAGCAGAACTCTATGTGTGCAATTAGAGACCGTTCTTATCCTTCTGCCTGACCTGGAAATAAGAGATTCACATTATGTAGTGAAAGCGTGAGAGAGAGAGGACAGTAGAATTGGAGAGAAAGGAAGTGAGAGATGCCAGGGGCGGTCGTTTGTAGCACTAGCGGATCACTTTTGATTTGCATGCTGTATATCTCTGAGAACTTGCATTTGTGTTTTGGTGTTGTAAGGGGATGAAACTAGAGCAGAGCTATTGTGCCATTTTCCAGTAACATTGATGAAACACTCTATGAAAGATGTTTTGATTAATGTACAGTCTTTGCAAGCTTAGACTGTTACACGTCTTCTCTTTCCCCACAAGGATGATTCTTAAGATAAAAAAGAAATCCACTAATGGGGGCCTGGGTAGCTTAGTGATAAAAGACGCTGACTACCACATTTGGAGTTCGCTAGTTCGAATCCCAGAGCATGCTGAGTGACTCCAGCCAGGTCTCCTAAGCAACCAAATTGGCCCGGTTGCTAGGGAGGGTAGAGTCACATGGGGTAACCTCCTTGTGGTCGCCATAATGTGGTTTGTTCTTGGTGGGGCACGTGGTGAGTTGAGCGTGGATGCTGCATTGTGAAGCCTCCACATGCGCTATGTCTCCATGGCAACACACTCAACAAGCCATGTGATAAGATGCACGGGTTTGACAGTCTCAGGCGCTGAGGCAAATGGGATTCGTTTACCGCTACCCGGATTGAGGCGAATCACTACACGACCACGAGGACTTAAAAGCACATTGGGAATTGGGCATTACAAACTGGGATAAAAAGTTGAAAAAAAGCATGCAAATACTGTTTAAAAGTAGTTCACTACTAAAGTTTAAACAGAATTATCCACCAATCAAATCCATCAAACATTAGTAATGTGTAAACTGTCCACTTCTATTGTGATTTTTTTCTTTCAATCAACTGTTATTTTGAAGCATCAGTTTGAAGAGAATATTGCTGAGAAAGTAAGTTAAGACTTAAACTTACGAAAAGTTAAGACAACTTATATTAATAAAAACTAGGGCTGTCAATTGCATTTTCGTTATTTTTTTTATTAAATAATTTACTTGCTATGCCGATTAATTAATCGAATTAAAGGTGCTGTTAGCGATGTTAGCCATTCAAGAACTTCCATGAGACTTAGCCATCTTCTGATTATCTAAACAAAGAATTTTACTGCGGCCCACAGTCATGGCACCTATTTCAGTGATATCTAACAGGTAATAGGAACGTTTTCTGTGTGTCATTTTGTTAAAAAAAATCACTTACAACACCTTTATATGCAATTAATCACAAATTTTAAAAGGCCCAAAATGTTTTATTGTTCAATATATTAAGATGAAATTCTTATAATGAATTATATTTAAATTATACAGTGACAAGAAAAAGTATGTGGACCCTTTGGAATTACCTGCATTTATGTATACATTTTTCTTAAAAACTGGTTTGTCTTCATATAATTTACAATAGTGAATAAACACAATCTGTTTTTAACTAATAACACACAAATTATTGCAAGGTTATTGTACATATTGAATACATCTTTTAAACATTCACAGTGTAGGTTGGAAAAAATATGTGACCCCCTAGGCTTATGAATTCAACAAAAGCTAATTAGAGTCAGGAGTTGATAAACCCGGAATCCAATTAATGAAACGAGATTGGAGGTGTGATTTAGAGATACTTTGACTTCTAAAAAGCACTCAAGCAACATCTGTTGTCATGGACCATGCCTCACAAAAAAGAGAACGATAACGGAAAAAACTTTTTGCTTTGCATAAAGCTGGAAAAGGTTACAAAGTTATTTCAAAGAGCTTAAATATTCATCTGTCCACCATAAGACAAATTGTCTATAAATGGAGACGATTTAATACTGTAGCTACTTTTCCTAGAAGTGGCTGTCAAGCCAAGAAGGACACACACTTGGACAGCAGAATGCACAGAGAGATAAAAAAGAACCCTAGAGTGATCAATGGCAGAGCACCACAAATGACAAATGACATTGAAACAACAAATACATTGTCAAATGTCAAGACCACTTTGACACTCCACAACACTTCTGGGAAACTGTTTTGTGGACTGATGAAACTAAGGTTAAATTGTTTGTGAAGAACATGCAGCACTACGTATGGCATTAAAAGGGCACTACATAATAACATGAAAACTTCATCCCAAGGATGAAGTACAGTGGCAAGAGCATCATGAAGTTGAATGATGCAGCAGGACAATTACCCTAAGCATTGAAGTAAATCCACTACAGAATGGCTTCAGATAAAGAAAATCCACATTTGGAGTGGCCCAGTCAGACCCCAGACCTTAACCTAATAGAGATGTAGTGGAATGACCTCTCCTCCTGCGGCTAAGAAACACCCTGCTCCACCTCAACCCAGGTCCAGCTCTCAGCCCCAGCGTTGAGCACACCGCAGGAAGCAGACACCCCCGATCTCATGGACCCCCTCGAGGACCCGGAAGTCTCCCAGGTGCTCCTGAGATGCTCGACCCAGAGACCAAGACGTTAGCTCTGGAGCTGGTAAGCAGACCACTCCGTCCCCCTGGTGGAGGGCCGGGAGGAGAATCTTTTGTTTATTTCATTTGCCCACATTCTCAATAACAGAGCTATTTCCTTTGTCTCTGGGTCACCTGGCCTACAAATACCATTTTCACGGCACTCTGCTGCCAGATCTTTACAGTCCCGACATGCTGGATGTGGACCCCCCCGCCTTCAGCCCCACGACTGTTCCCCGGCCGGCCGGTTCTAACGAGTCTAGAGGATGCCAACACCGGACCTCCTCCTCAGTCACTAACCTGCCCCCTGCCGGGTGTGTGGAGCAAGGTAAGTGCTTCGAGTCTTTTCTCAGCACTAAAGCCTCGGGATGCGTCTTCGCCTCCCAACGCCGTACTACCTGCTCCGCCCCGCTGTGAAGCCCCGCCAGGTACGTCAAAAATAATTGTCCCCTTTGGATGCATGACTCTCACTTCCCAATCTCACTTCCTGGCTGGCCCAGACCATCCGACTCGGTTACGCAATTCAGTTTGCCAGGCCCCCGGCCCTATTCGTGGGCGTTCGCTTTACCACAGTACACGGCAAGCATGCCAAATCCCTGCACGCGGAAATCGCTACTCTTTTTCAAAACAAAGATGCGATAGAGCCTGTCCCTCCAACCAAAATGAAGAAGGGTCTCTACAGCCTCATTGTACCCAAGAAAGGCGGCGGCTTACGACCGATCTTGGACTTGCAAGTTCTCAACCGGGCTCAGTTGAAACTCCTGTTCAGAATGCTCATGCAAAAACATATCTTAACTTGCGTCCGGCATCTAGATTGGTCCGCAGTGGCAGACCTGAAGGACTCGTACCTTCACGTCTCAATTCTGCCTCAACACCGACCCTTTCTACGGCTCGTGGTCGACAGCCAGGCATATCAGTACAAAGTCCCCCCTTTGGCACGTCTCTGTCCCCTCGCGGCTTCATGAAAGTCGCAGAGGCTGCCCTTGCCCCGCTCCGAGAAGCTGGCATTCGCATACTGAATTACCTCGACGACTGGCTCATTCTAGCCCACTCCCGAGAGTTACTATGCACTCACAGAGACTAGGCACTCAGGCACCTCAGCCGTTTAGGGCTTCAGGTTCAGAGCATCTCTTTTCTCGGCATGGAGTCAGACTCAGTCTCAATATCAGCACGCCTCATCAAAGAGCGTGCACAGTCAGTGCTAAAATGCCTCTCCGTCTTCAGACCGGGCATGGCGGTCCCTTTAAAACATATTCAGAAGCTCCTGGGGCATATGGCATCCTCCGCGGCGGCCACGCCACTGGGGTTGATGCATATGAGACCGCCTCAGCACTGGCCCCAGACTCGAGTCACGAGACGAGTGTGGCACGCGCTGTGTGAACATCACCCACGCCTGCCGCTAAACGTCAAAACCCTGGACAGACTTCTGCCTTTTGCGGACCCCTTGCAGCAGGTGTCCCGACGCGTCCTGGCCACGACCGACGCCTCCAAATTGGGTTCAGGCGCCGTGTGCAACAGGCACGCAGCCGCGGGCCGTTGGAAAGGGTCTCCGCTGCGCTGGCACATCAATGGCCTAGAGTTGCTGACTGTTTTCTCTGCCCTGTGGAAGTTTCTCCCGTTAGTTCAAGACAAACGTGTCCTTGTCAGGTCAGAGAGCACCAACGCGATAGCGTACATAAATCGCCAAGGCGGCGTACGCTCCCGCCACATGTCACTACTCGCCCATCGTCTCCTCCTTTGGACTGAAGTCGCTCATGCCACACACATCAACGGCAACCTCAATATTTTAGCGGACATGCTGTCACGACAATTCTTGCCCAGTGGAGAGTGGAGGCTTCACCCCAGTCGATCCATCTGATTTGGGAATGGTTTGGCAAGGCCCAGGTAGACCTGTTTGCCTCCCGAGAGACCTCCCACTGCCCGCTCTGGTATGCCCGAACAGAGGCTCCCCTCTGGGCAGACGCACTGGCATACAGCTGGCCTGCGGGGCTGTGCAAGTATGCATTTCCCCCAGTGAGCCTTCTTGCACAGGTGCTGTGCAAGGTCAGGGAGGACGAGGAACAAGTCACCCTAGTGGCTCCCTGTTGGCCCATCCGGGCCTGGTTCTCGGACCTCGTACTCCTCATGACAGCCCCTCCCTGACAAATTCCCCTGAGGAAAGACCTTCTTTCTCAGGGATGGGGCACACTCTGGCATCTGCACCCAGATCTTTGGAATCTCCACATCTGGCCCCTGGACGGGACGTGGAAGATCTAGCTGGTCTACCACCTGCCATCATACCCACGATCAACCATGCCAGAGCATCTTCTACCAGGCAACTTTACACCCTGAAGTGGCGCTTGTTCACGAATTGGTGTTCTTCCCGGGCTGAAGACCCACAGAGGTGCGCAGTTAGGTCACTGCTCTTATTTCTGCAGGAGAGGCTGGAGGGTTGGCTGTCCCCTTCCACCCTGAAGGTGTATGTCGCAGCTATCACTGCCCACCATGACACAGTAGACAGCAAGTCTTTGGGTAAGCACGTCTTAATCATCAGGTTCCTAAGAGGCGCCCGGAGGTTGAATCCCTCCCGGCCAAGCCTGTTCCCCTCCTGGGATCTCTCAGTGGTCCTCGCCGGCCTCCCTTCGAGCCGCTAGAATCAGTTGGACTCAGGGCCCTCTCTCTAAAGATGGCCCTGCTGATCGCGCTCGCCTCCATCAAGAGGGTCGGGGACCTGCAAGTGTTCTCTGTTAGCGACACTTGCCTGGAGTTTGGTCCGGTAGACACACATGTGATCCTAAGACTGTGACCGGTCTTAGGAGACCAGGTAGTGAACCTGCAAGCGAAACTGCCCCAGGAGGAGGCAGGCCCAGCCCTTTCGTTGCCGTGTCCGGTACGTGCTTTGCGTACCTACTTGGGCCGCACGCAGAGCTTTAGATGTTCTGAGCAGCTCTTTGTCTGCTTTGGCGGACAGCGGAATGGAAAGGCTGTCTCCAAACAGCTTTCCCACTCGGTCGTGGATGCCATTTCATTGGCCTATCACACCCAGGCCGTGCCCCCCCCCCCCACCCCCCCTTACGGGTCCGAGCACACTCAAAAAGGAGTGTTGCGTCCTCGTGGGCACTGGCCAGGGGCACCTCCCTGGCAGACATATGTAGAACAGCGGGTTGGGCAACACCAAATACCTTTGTGAAATTCTACAATCTCCGGGTTGAGTCAGTATTGTCCCGTGTTTTCTCAGGTCCGAGCCAGTAGAACTCGGTAACACGCTGACAGACTGGACGGGTGGATCGCTTGCACCTGGCGCCCTTTCCCTCGACCGAGGTAAAACTGTGCGCTTTCTCTCCCTGGAGATCCCACTCATTCGGATCCCTGGATGATTCCTCCCGAGCCCTGTGGGTCCGCAGTTTAGCGCAGGAACTCGCCGACCCAGTCCACTGCGGGTACTTAATCTAACCTGTACTGGAATAGGTGCTCCACAGGTCAGGACTCCTACGTGGACTCACCCTGTGTGTATTATCCGCGGTACGGTCCCCTTACGTAGTGGACCTGCATCTTCCTTAGGCAGTTCCAGCTGCCCTCCGGTCGCCATGTTGTAGCAACTCCCCCCTCCTTGAGGCTGGATCTACCACTGCGCCACTTTCCACATGTCTCCGCAGGGTCTTTTCCCCTGAAAGAATAGGAAACTGGGTAAGACCCCCTTCCCTCGATGCGTGTAAGGGCACCGGCCATTTTTGCTCTATGCGGAGAAACATAGAGAGAAAAGAGGCCCAGCCAGGCTCGGACCATTCCCAGGTTGGCAAGTGTTGCTTTGTTCCCCTGTCTAGGGTAACCAGAAGGATTCCGATGACTTTTTTGGGGCATTGGGGAAGGGTACGTGTAGTCTGACACAGCTGGTCTCCTTTGCACGTAAAATATCTGCCCGCTCCTGTGTCAGCAGTACACGTACATGGCTCAGCGCATTGCGTGATTTAAATTGGACCACTAGTGTCGCTTCTTCGACACAGCGTCGAAGTGAGCGACAGAAGGGGAACGGAGGTTACATACGTAACCTAGACGTTTCTAACTGCTAAAGAGTATATCTTTAGTAATTATAATTAACTTATTTCAAGAACAATGGAAACCAAAGTTAATTCTCCATTTAGTGTGTGTGTGTGTGTGTGTGTGTGTGTGTGTGTGCAGGTGTGCAGCACTATTATGGCACTGTGATACAAAGTCCGTATCTCAATAATAACTCCAGGTGCTTTCTGTGACTAGGGATTACCCAACCAAATTGACTGATTATCTTGATTTACTACATGCTTCACTCGCTAATCCTCATTCTGATATAGATTCAGTATCCTCCGTTCATCCTCCTCTCAAACTGAACTGTTGACAGTGGATGATACCAACTGGTCTCCAATTAGTTTTTATATTATCCTCTCTCTGAATGGTGCAGGGACAGATTGAAATGACATTTATATTGTATTGCCAGTCACAGATATGTGATTATTATTACCATGAAGTCAAAGCTTAGGCCCTTATCGTTTCTATTACATTCAGTTTTCAGCCTTTCTTTGACCAACCAGAAATCAAAATATGTGAAGCGAATAGCTTCTGCGCTTTGGCAGCTGGTTATGTATACTGTTCAGAAGATATTTAAATTCACTATGTTGATTCAGCCTACATAAACCACAGGCTGTTCACATACTGAATTTACATATTCACACATTTATTGATGTATTTGTTTAGTTACCTTAGCTCTGTTCACCATTGGTCTGGTGCCTTATCAGCTATCATTGTTTTCTTCATGTGTGAATATATGTTTGTGTCGGGGTAATAAGATCCACTGTCCACTGGAATTCCAAGATTACAGTGTTCATTCTATATGGAGTTTCTATATGGAGAGTTTGCATTATGCCTTAAGCGTTAAAGAATTTCCTCTGTGCTTATCCCTGTGAGCAGTCATGTTTTTAAAGTACGCTCCACAATGTTGACAACATGGCTGTTGTGTGTCACTACTATATCACAACTCATTATTCTAAACAGCATCATTAAAGGCCTCTCACACCAAACCTGTTTTTGCACTAAAAAGCAGCACTAGATGCAGCAGCAGTGCAATGAATGGAAAAGAATGCAGGTGTCCGAGGAGTGTTTTTAAATGTTGAAGTTCATTTAAGTTGGCACTGAGTCTTAAAAATGCAGCTCTCCTGTGCAAGAAACCATCTCATAGAATGAATGTTCATGTAAATAAATTTTTGCAATCTGAGTTTTATCTGAAATGAACACTAGTGGCGCTACAACAACTGTGGGTTTTATTTACTTTTACATAAATCACGAGAACAACGGCTGATTATTATTTTATAAACACTTATTCTTCGCTCAATTTCTCACACACTGTTATGTTATGAAATCAAAACTTTTACTCTAATGCATTATTTGAATAATGATGCATTTTAACGCTTGTATTACCGACCCACCTAAATTTACATACATATTCCAATGTGATTAACTTGTGTGGTAGCTCACCTGAAAGAGTGTTGGACTTTAGACTCTGAAGGCAGAGCCAAGCACGCAAGCTAACATGTAAACTGAAAGTGTCATAGAAGCAAAATTACCTGGTTGCTTCAGATATTGTGCTTTTCATGTCGCGTTTTCTTTTAGGCCACTGTTGGTTAGGTTTAGGTTAAAGTTTTAGGTTAGGGAAGTATGTTTTATGCATTAAAACCAGCTTCCCAACCAGTACGAAGAATTTACATGATTCCCTTGATCATGGTATAAATATTGGGGGGTTGTACTTGCTTGTTTTGATTATTGGTGGGGGTTACCTAACCCCCCCATCCCCCCTGGAATCTACATCCCTGACTGTACGCATACAACATTTTTCACAGATTAACAGATTCCATGCTGAGGACCTCAATCAAAGTCAACCAGTCCCTGTTCCTGCCCTTCATATTCCCTCTGAATAGATTTGCATATTTCATGCTTGATGTTGTCTGGTCAAATCTCACAAATCCATATTGACATGAGTGCTCTCAAAATTATTATTTTTTCAACCCCTAATGGACAGACCTCTTTTCTTCTGCATCACTTAAGCATTTGAGTCTTTTGCTCACTGGACTTGTGTCCCAGGGGGTTTGATGTAAATTGGATGGAATCGCAGCACTTGGACACATCAGTCTGGGCGTCCAGCCTAATGAGTGTGGCCTGGGTCAGCTCCGCATCTTCCTTTGTCTCGCTCTTCGCCTGCTCTTTCTTTTTTCTGTGTGACCTCCTTCTCTAGAATCCACCTCTTTTTCTCTTCACTCTCTAAATTCAATTTTTCATCCTCTCCAGTCAATTTTTCTGTTTCTACATCTAAACACACACACGCACATATTCTTCTTAAAGGGATAGTTCAAGCAAAAAATTTTATTCTGTCATTTACTCACCATATGTGTTTGGAATAACATTAGTGTGAACCATCACTTAAACACAAATTCTTTTCATACATTTGTTAATTTCCATACATTTATCCCATTAATATTAAATCTCCATGTAGAGGAAGACCCATGAGCACAGTGGTTTCCTGCCCTCAATAGTGTTGCACTATATTTTCAGCTTACTGTCAGATGTAATCATTTAGTAATGTTCCTTCATTAGCATGTCTTGTTTGAAGGTGCCTATCGGCTTGTGTAATTCATGAGGAACCAATCTGTAAGTAGAAAGTTGTGTCTGCTACACACTGTGCTGTGAAGCAGGGCATCTAGAGTTTATGTTTATAGTATCTATAATGACTGGTTTATGTGAATCATATTGTTGCATCCTCATCTTCTGTACAATTGGAAGACACTTAAAAAAATAGTCAATATCAGTAGTCATGTCAAAACTTTGCACTTATCACTTTGCAAATAATTCTGGTATACAGGTATTAGTAATATTATGTTGCTAAAACCTTACATTACAGTGACTGATGCACAGTACTTGCAAATGTACAGTATAATTAATATGCAATGATAATTGTAGAAACAATTACCCCCCCCCCCCACCCCCCCATACACACACACACCAAATGACATTGGTCTTGATTGCTTCTGTCATGTTTTATGTTCTCTACAAACGCTCATTAATAATTTGTTTCTGTTTTTAGAATTCATTCTGTGATTCAATCTCCCACCAGTCACAGGTGTCCTTAAGATAATTTATTCAGTTGTTTATCCAGGTGCCTCTGTAGCTGTAGGCTGACCATACCAACCTTGCTGTGAGCATAGCAGGGAGACAGAGTTCATTGCATGAATGTTGCCGTGCTCTACCTGTGTGTGTGTGGTCTGTGTAATTGTTAATTGGGACACTGATATGTTTAGACAGTCCACAAGCAGTTTAATTGAGAGACTGTTTACACTTTCATCTTAATGGTCTCCAGCAGTATTTGTTTTAACCGTGAATTAACTCGTCTTGTTTGTTGGCTTGTATTTGTGTATGGATGCAGATTATAAGGGAGTTGGCAACCGTATATCCATTTCGGTATGAAATGTGTAAAAAGAATAGACTTAGATTTAGGTCTAACTCAGTTTTTTTGTTCTCTCGTCTATTTATGAGTTACCTTGACCTTGCAGTCTGCCCTTGCTGTGTACAGCTCTATTAGCTGTGGCAAAGTTGAGACCAGAGACAAAAGCATTTGCGTTTGAGTGAGAAAGAGAGAACCCTGCATATGTTGTGTATTTCACACTGTATATTTGCTTAGAGATAAAAGAGCTGATAATGACAGCAGGTGTGTGACTAACCGGAAAGATAGGCCTGTGATAGGTGAGCGAGGAAAAATAATTAGAATCAGATATGGAACTATATATGGAAACAAATCCACCAACACCAAGCACCATGGCCCATATACAGGGGCCCCCAAAAGTATTTAGACACTTCATGAAATGTTTTAGTACAATGAGTACAATGCAAAAAGTTAAGCTGATTCAACAACATTTGTGGCATAATGTTGTTACCACAAAAAATTATTTCTACTCATCCCTCTTTTATTTATAAAACAATAAAAATTGTGGTTAAACAGTAAAGTCTCATTTATACTACGGAAGAAGCCAAACTTTTTCTGCTGGACGAACCAAAGCACCCTGGGTGAACATGGCCCGTTTATACTATGTGTGGAGTCATATTAAAGTTAGTTGAGGGTGATGTCTGTACTGTTCCTTGGCTTCAAATTTACCCATTTTTAACGATAGTAACCTAGGTAATGTTATGTGTATTTTGTTGATTCATGTTTTTCATGTCTTTTATTTTGAAAAGTTTATTTCCTGTTTCATGTCATGTCGTTCCCTTGTCATGTGATTTCATGTTTCCCTCCATGTTCATGTGTCTTGTTTTCATTGGTTGATTGTCTTGTTATCAGTCCTGTCTGTTCATTGGTCACCTTTTGGCACTTTTCCACTGCACGTTACGGTTCGACTCGACACTGCTCGCTTTACTTTTCTGAGCTTGCTTTTCCACTGCAATTTAGTGCTGCCTCAACGTGGGTGGAATTATAGTTATATTATATTATAATTATATTGTCATAGTTGCACTGTTTCTACTGCCGCGGCATCATCTTAAACGTGACACAAACAGTACTGACCATAAACAATAACACGACTGCTAGCAGTTAGCTACTAGCTCATTGTGCTGCATAAAGCAGTTGTTGCATGGTGATTTTACACAAGTGTGACAGTTAAATTGGCCTGGTTGTTTTAGAAGAAAGCTTTCCAGTAGCTGGTAAACTAAATAAAGTGAAGCTTTCAAGCAGAATATAGAGTTAATTTAACAAAACATACCATCCTCCATCATGGACTCCAATAACGCCATTGCCGAGTCCCGGACACTCTCCATTGCTCGTCGGTCTATTGCCATAGATAGCGTTCATTTGGTCGAACCACTTCCACTTTCTACTGTTTGAAGTCCAGCTGTTGTGATCCTTGATGGTTCTGTAGTCACTTTTATTTATTTTTTTCTTTTCCCTACACTGTTGGTAGGTCCGGTGGTAGCCAAGTGCGACCAACAGCTCCTGGAACCTCGACCGAGCTGGTACTAAAAAAAGTATCAGGTACTATCCACAGTGGAAAACCCCCCAAAAGTCCAGTTGAGCTTTACCATGCAGTGGAAAAGCCCCATTTGTAATATGTTCTCCATGTCCATATATTTAATCCCTCATGTTTTCCATTGTCCCTTCTCAGGTATTGTGTGTTTGGTAACGTGTTTATATCAAGCCATGCTTATGTCTAGTCAAAGTTTTAAGTCAAGTCACGTTCATGTTTATGTTTCTCGTTTGTTGTTATGTTTTTTGGTTTTCTCATTTATTAATAAATTGCACTTGGGTTCTTTACACCATCGTCATTGTCTTCATCATTGTCATCACTGCCAGCAACAACGTTACAGGTAACTACTCAGCTTGTAAATAAAAAATTGTAAATAAAAAAACTTCACGTCCAAACCACACCCACTATTAGTTTTTTGATAGCGCTGTCAGAATAATTGCTTTAATGCATGCGGTTAATTAAAAAAGTTGAACTTGTTAATTTTTCTTAATCGCGATTAACACATTTACCGTTAATATAGCATAAACAAGCATAAACACTGGTTGGAGGGTCATAATCTTTGTGATGTCCGGAATCATTACACTGACACACACGGAAGGACCTCTTAATGCTGTTTGATGCACAAAACAAGCCCAGATGGGACTTGTGATATAAATCAAGCATTTTATTTACCACAGAAGCATGTCAAGTTTCCAAAATGCAGAAAGAAAAATTTTTGGAGTTCAAAACGGTACTTGATGCTGGTGTTGATGTGAATCATGAACGTGGCTTCACAATTGATGGAGCAAAGCCAGTCTGACAGCTAATTAATATTGTGGAGGATGTGAGTTTAAGAGATTTAATGCCCATTACAATGAAAATGCAACCTATGGTGAGACCAGTTGTTTAAATTACTCAAACTCCCTCTTAGACTTTGGGAAACATTTAATGTTTATTGTATTGGTGCTATTTTAGTGCATTTCTATCTTTATACTGTAGAAGGCTTTGTTTGGAAAATGTTAGTAAGCATTATATTGTTAGTGGTTGAATCCATATTTTCAGAAGCGATATGATAGGTGTGGGTGAGAAACAGATGAATATTTAAGTACTTACAATGGAAGTGAATGGGTCCATTCCATAAAGTTTTAAGTACATAAAAGTTTCAAAAGTATAGCCACAAGACATACTGTAAACATGACTTTATGGTCTATTATATGATTTGAATCTTTATTGTATCCATTTTAGGCAAGGGTCATCATGGGCACTCTGACCGGTCTGCAGCTACGCAGCCCCATACGCAGCAGGGTGAAATGCACTGTGTGTTGTGACACATTCCTTTCGTAACATCATTACAATTTTCTGTGACTTGTGCCACAGTAGACCTTCTGTTGGCTCGGACCAGACAGGATAACATTTGTTGCCCTGGTGCTTCGATGAGCCTTGGGCACCCAACATCCAATGTCCCTCCTCGGACCACTGTCGGTAGGTACTCGCCACTGCTGACCGGGAGCACCCCACAAGCCTTGCTGTTTTAGAGATGCTCTGACCCAGTAATCTGGATCAATATGACCCTTGTCAAAGTTACTCAGGTCTTTACTTCTGCCCATTTCTCCTACATTCAACACATGTGGCCTTGTTAGGAGATGATCAACTTTATTCACTTCACCTGTGAGTGGTCATTATGATTTGGCTCATCATGAGCTACACCTGTTGGTACTTTAGCAAAGTGAACTTAAGAGAAATTTAATTCATACATCCACTAAAAATCCCCTTGACACCAGTTGGTTAAAAGTTATGGCAAGCATCAATTGTTTGTAGATGCTCCTTGGTTTGATATTTTATTACCTAGTGCAATAGAATTAATTTATTTGTGTGTGTGTGTGTGTGTGTGTGTGTGTGTGTGTGTGTGTGTGATTTAACTGCCCAAAAACATCCAAACACCACCAGAGAGCTGCAACTCAAATGAATAATCCATGTCATTCAGGAGTGCAAAGAGCAGTGAGAGAGAAAGAGGTGGTTGTTCTTTCCACTCGTTCCATCTTTCCTGTCTCCTTTTTCCCCTTGTTCATTGACTCAGCCACCCCCTCTCATCTTAAAATGATTCTTATGGCAGTTTTGGTATTCCCCTTCCCCCTCTTTCAGTCTCCCACATTTGTAATCATAGTTTGAGGTCTGTGAAGATAAGGAAATTGAAAGAAGACTCATCTATTGTGGTTGACAGAAACTTGTCTTCTTGTAGCAGTTTCCTTTCTTTCCGTTCAACAGTTGTGATGTGATGGAAAGATGGAATCTAATAGACTAGTCAGAGTAGATGCCATATTTATAGCTATGTGTGTAATTTTTGCAATGCTAAAATACTTTCTCCTAAATTAATTTGAGCTTAAATAAAGCTTAAAGTTGTGCTCAGTAAAATTTGTGTTTATATTTATTTATATATTTATACTCATCATACAAAAACAGAAAATTCTCAGTTACTTATGTCATTGTAAAAAAAAGCTTGGCGGATCAACATTGGCCCATCAATGGTGTGCGTTCGGGGGCTGGACTATTTGTTTGTCGAGCCAGTTAAAGATGGGGGGACCTGTTTGTAAACATTCATTATTTTTGCAGTTCTGTTTGGCGACACTAATGGTGCAAAAAATTTTACACCTCACCTTTAACTGGTATTGAACAAAGAACTTTCCATTGAATTAGTTGTATTAGCATCCTTTATATTTGCACAATTATTTTTTCTGGCAAGTCATTGTTGTTTCTAGAACAAGAATAACTACATATCCACATGTGCATGAAGTTAAGTTGCCAATTACATATATGTATTTTGAGGATGTGTGTGTGTGCAGTACCGCCGCTCCCTATAAGTGGACTACGCAGTCTGTGTAGGCCACCAACTCCCTAGGGTGACAGCATCTTACCCTAGGAGGGCACCAGAAAGTCCACCGGAAGCCCTTACTCGCATATTATACGTTATTCAAGGACCTGAAGCAGTTGCGGAACACATATGATCGTTTCAAGCTCATATTGCCCCCCCACCACCCCCCCATCCCGGAACTCAGCATAGGGCATCAATTTGGCCAGGGCCAGCCCTGTGTGTGTGTAAGTGTAAGCGAGAGAGAGAAACTGAATAATAGACTTGAGATCTGGCTGACAATGTGCTAGACATGAGAACCCAGTACAGGTGGAACATCTCACACCTTGACTCGTTATTCTGTGTGTTTGTCTAAGCATGCTCATCACAGCTGTGTACAGATCATTCAAGGGTGGCAGCTCACCAATCATCAGGAAAATCACTGTTGTGTACCACAGAAGAAAGAGAAACCTAAGTTTAACCTCTAACCCAAACCCCAAACTTAAACCTAACAGTGATTTTAATAGTACAGTATCTTTTGTGTACTAAAGAAGAAAGAAAACATCAGGGTTTGGAACCAGTCAAGGGAAGTGGATTACAGGTTATTTACATTTTTCATGTTTAGTGCATAAATAAATGAGTTAACGATGTGTTAATAGATGTTTCCTTTTTTTTTTTTTTTATAAATGTTTAATAAGAGGCTTACTAAACTTTGATGCCTGTATTGTATTGATTTGAAATTCTGTTTGTGATTGGTCGTTCTCTATGGGGAAAAAATGTATTACCTTGATTGTAATATTTCACAATTTTGCCACCTGCCATCAAATTACTATGAGTTGTTCCTTTGGAAGACGGTCTGAAACCATTTTCCATTTTAGGTACCTTCATACATGAAATTTTGCCTGTGAAGTCATTGACTGACTGGGAAGTGAGGCAGCAAGGAGGCTGCCTTAGCTTACAGAAACAGCCATAGGGATCTATGTCCTTCTTCACCTGGGAAAAACTTCTCCTTTGAAATTGTGCCATCACCAAATCCTTTTCACTCCTTGTGTGTCGTATTCAAACGTCATGATGATTCTCTGGCGCTTATCTTGTATGTGAATGCCAAGAACACCCGGAGGAGGGAAGGTGTGCCTGCTTTGTTCTGGGGGGAAGTTTAGTTTAGTTGAAAACCAGTGTGGGACAGGCACTGCTTTCAACTAATTCTCCACTCCGCCCTTCTTGCTCAGACATGTTTGGCTCTCACGGTCGTTAAGATATTGAACTAAACCAGCTCCCACAAGACGTTTTTCAGAAGAATCCTAACTCTCTGTGTCATTCTTTCTTTCTTTGATATTTCATTATCTACAGTATGTTATGAAGTTCATACAGTACATTTTAAATGTTTTCAAAAGGCTCTGTTTGTGAATCTGAAAGTGTATGAATGTGTATACAAATCTATATCTAAATGACTTTTGTAATGCCAGGAAAAGCTCTGACTGGTGATGTAATCTGATCAATATCACTCTGATCTGGCACTCTATCTGTACCGTGACACAACAGCCTGAAGGTGTTGGTTCTGTGGCAACCTATAGACAGCAGCACTCGAGGAATGCACATATATACATACACCTATGGTTTCTATTCATTGGTACTAACCACTAGTTACTCATTAACCAAAGTTTACAGTGGGGTCTCTGAAACAATAATAGTAGTTCTTTGTGCAATTGGCAGCTCCCAGCAGCTTGCAGTGGGTTAAATCCCTGATCTCCACAACTAGGATCAGTACAGAGTTTCCCACGACCCCCTCTTCCACTGTTACACTCGCCAGAGGCTCATGTGGCCAGCTGAATTTAAAAACATCTCTGTTTTCAACCATAAATTCAATGATGGTTCCTCTCTATGGACCATCCCACATGATGTATATGGTGTTGCACTTTAACATCAACAGTAGACAGTAAAATGCTCAAATGTGGTCATTTTAAAGTTTGAAATGGTCTTTTAAGAGTTCATTCTGTAATTACTTACTCACCCTCACATTGTTTCAAACCAGTATGACTTTCTTTCTTCCATGGAACACTAAAGGCCATGATATACAGAACTTCATCAAACAATGAACGGGTGTGATGTAATTTAGAACAAAATATGGCCAAAAATAAGGTGTTTTTGCATACGTTTCTGTGGTTCTTATCAGCTCGCAGGGGCAAACTTTTAGGAAAAATTTGTACCAGCTGCAAAAATCTCTCTTATTGCCATTAGTCCATGCTATCGATAGGTGTGACCTAAAGCTCCACCTACCTTGAGGCAGACAGCTAATTCTGCTTATGTTGTTCAGTCAGGAAAAATCAGTCAACATGAGCACACCTTCATGTAGAATTATCATTCACTTAGAAACATTTTCCAAGATTATGTCATGCGATTTTTGGTATTTGTTTAATTAGTCTACCAAGCAATCAAATCTACTCAAACACCAGTGCCCACTAGTGCCAATGTTCTTCTAAATGCCTCCCACAGCAGTTTGGTGGGTGACTAAATGCTCACAAACAGTATACCATTGCTCAGCTGTTTAGAACTTCTTTTTACCCCTTAACAAAGAAGAACTTCTCCGGAAGTATGTCAGGGCCTTAAAGGAGCTGTTACAGCCTCAGTCCCATTCACTTTATTTATTTAAAAAAAAAAAAAAAAAAACCCATACAATGGCAAAGTGTAATAGACAAAATAAAACCAGTTGGTTAAAAGTAATTGCTAAGAAAATTGTATTCTCAGTCAACATTCCCTTTTAGACTGAGGGAAACATTCTGCCTAATGTCTCCTTTTATGTTCTACGGAAGAAATTAAGTCATGCAGGTTTGGAATAACATGAAGGTTAGTACATTGTAGCCAAATGTTAACTAACCCTTTAAATTGCTTTTATTTTTAAATTTGCTTTAAAGGAATATTCTGGTTAAGATCAATTGACAGCCTTTTTATTATAATGTTGATTACCACTAAAAAAATATTGCACTGGCCCCATTCACATTCATTGTAAGTGTCTAACTGCAATTACGATTTTTCCTTTCTTTTAAATAAATGAGGGACGTGTAGAAAATAGTTTTTTGTGGTAATCAACATTATGCCACTAATGCTGTTGATTGAGCTTGTATTGAACCTGGAACATTACTTTGTATATGAAATTGTCATAAAGATATGATTTTCACATTACACATAAAAGTAGAAACATTTAAATCTTTCATACCCATGTGTTGTGCTATAATATTATGTATGTTTGTGTTTGTATACAGAATTTTGTTATCTTAGGACTCATGGGCAGGCAATTTAAAAGGAAACAGGGGGTGTCTTAAAGCTTAGGGGCAAAGATCCAGGCTGCGTCCTGGCAGATACTGTTGAGCTACAGGAGGTGAAATCGCAGAGAGGGGGAAGGTGAGAAGAAGAGGGGGAGGAGAAGAAAATGGAGGAAAGGGGAGGGTTGAGCAAACGGCTGAGAAAGAGAGTGAGAGAGTGAGCGCACGCACACCCCTTTCTGTGCTCTCAGCAAACAGACTCATCCTCACATGGTTGGACTGAGTGTGTTGTGGAGTTCTGAGATACGAGAGGTACAGAAACACACAGGATTACGACTTGTACTGAGAGGAGACATTACCCTTATGAACTGAGTTAGAAAACATCCAAACCACTGATGCCTGGATACTTTATTGCGAAACGAAAAAGGACCTAGACTCTACCCTTGAGGTATGCCATACTACAAGCTGTATTTAATTGCTATTTAACTGTCTTTCAAAGACTCCATTTCAATTGGACATTGGTGTCGGTTTGTTGGACTGTTTCTGGATCCCAAATGCCGGTGTATATAAGTAGACTGCTGACAGTGATAAATGCCACACTGCTTGGTTAATAATGTTTCACTCACACAGAGGCTTTGAAAGTCTGCCTCTTGTGCCTTTGTTTGACAATCAATATGCTGTGTGTTTGTGAGTATGTGCGTCTGTGGGGTTTGTTTTGGGAGGTCTCAGAAACAAATGGTTGTGTGGAGCGCAAATCCCCACATCCAGATGGAAATGTTTGGAAGCATGAAAGGAGGCAAGATTGCTCATCTGTAAATTTTCAATATCAGTTTTTGCACTTATTTTGGTATGATAGTTTTGTATACAGTATTGTCGTAATATCAACTCATACACAAAAACAGTGACAGAAAAGAGAGAAAAATATAATAAGGGGCCAGTCATTTTAATAAATATATATTTTTTAATTGCTATATAGAATATAAATTACAATAGAATAAATGAATCAAGATATATATCGACATTAAAGGAATATTCCAAGTTCAATACAAGTTTTGCTCAGTTGATTGCATTTGTGTCATAATCTTGTTTACCTCATAAAGTAATTTCGACTTGCACCTTCTTTTCTTTAAAAAAGCTAAAATCTGGGTAACAGTGAGGCACTTACAATGGAAGTGAATGGGGCCAATCAGTAAACATTAAAATGCTTACTGTTTCAAAAGTTTAGCCACAAGACGTAAACATCTTTAATTTTAGAGTGATAAAATGTCGTACTAACCATTTTGATGTATAGCTATATACAATTTTATAACTTCATAATCCAAGAACCCTCAAATGAATGTAAAAACGTCAATTTAAACAACATTATAGCTCAAAAAATTAATACGTTTTAACAGAAGAATTAATGTAAGTGCTAATCACTGTAATCACTTCAGTTGTAAGTGCCTCACTGTATCCTTGATTTGTTCTTTTTTTTAAGAAAAGGAGGGATGATTTGAATTTCTTTTTTTAATGTAATCAATATTATGCCACAGATGCTTTCGACTGGGCTTAACTTGTATTGAACCCTCAAAATTCCTTTAATTTAACACTGTTGTACAGACAATGAATGAACTAGCAAGTAAGATCAGAGCATTGGTTGGTTTCTGCGGATGTGCAGTTCAAATATAAAGTGAACTCTTTCTCTCCCACATGCCGCTTTGATGTGCGTGTGAATTTTCTCACTTGACGGTGTATACTTTGCCTGTTAGGAGATCTCTTTCAGTATCACTCTCTCTTTTCTGTTCTATCACACATAGCCTTCTTGTGACAACATGCCTTAGTTCTGAATGTATGCTGTGTACAGTAAGTTTATTTGCATATAGCCTTTGAGTTTGTGTGTGTGTGTTTCTGTGAGGGAGAATGTGTAAATGCACTGCCATGTTTTACAGCCTAGTAAGTTCTGCTGTGTTAACTCTTGAATAATATCCCTCCTTTCAAAGTTTTACTGTAAACCGCCAGAGCAGCTCCAGGACATTTGTGTGTTTCTCTCTCTCTCTGTGTGGTCTTCAGTTTAGTGGAATGTAAATATGAAGGCTGGAGAAACAGCTGAGTGCATAAGGAAAGATGGACAAAAGTCAGCAGATAAATGAGAATGCAGACAGATTTTGGGTTTGAAAGATAATGTCATAAAAACTAGTAGTCGGCCAATATGGGTTTTTTAATGGCTGACGTGCAGAGAACTGGGTGGCAGATAGGCCGATACAATGCCGATATATCACACAATTTAATATAGTAAATAACAAACATAAAATTGCTAAAAAAATAAATAATAATAAACTCTTATTTAGCACGATATTTACTCAATTTCACACAAAACAAAAAAATTAAAGTGGATGATTCACTGATTAATGGATCTTTCTCTGTAGGATCATGGGTATTGTAGTCCTTCAGCAGGATTTCTGCTATTAAACACGTATATGAAGTTGAAATTAAGTGGATATTAAGCTTCAACAGAAGCATATACCATCAATTAACCTTTGAGATCACAGTAAGTCTGTCTTTAAAGGTTTATAAGTTATCATTAAAAATCAAGTTCCCTATGGAAAAAGAATACGATTTTTACTACCGGAACAAATTTTACTGAAATCATTACATTCTAGCACCGCACACTGTATACCACTGGTACCGCAATTACAAGTGTGAAACATTGTTTTACCTTGGGTTAAAAGCTTCTTTAGCTTGGGTTTAAAAATTGGATTACCCAAGGTTAAGCACAGTGTTCAAATCCCCAATGAGACCTATAGAGTATCTGAGACATGGGAAGAAAAGGAGCGGTATACCTAAAAAGAAATATTTTGCAAGAAAGAAAGAGACGGATACAGTCTGAAGCACTAAAGTGTGATTTTGATACCAGTCTGTCTGGGCTCAGGGGGTCACTGCTGCTGGTCTCAGCTGTTTAGAGTCTGAGACAGAGAGAGAAATAGAGTGCCAGATTCTTGCGGTCAGCCAGCCAAAGTCCTCTGCTGTCTTTATGAATGGATTACCCTTCCCTGCACTATGAAGGAACTCAGTCAGACTAAACAAAGACCCTACATACTTCACTCTAGTAGCAAACAGAACAAACAATGAACCGCACTCTTCCTACACCAACCATATCATTGACTTCCCCCTCTTCTGTCCTGACCCAGCATTGACAGAGACGACAAAGAGCTCTTATCTGGACTTTTTAATCTGCGTCTGTCTTGTTCCTGTCATACGCTGTTTAAACTATAGATTAGACTCAATAAGCAGACACGCTCCTTTAAAACGGTTGTTATCATACACACAAATTGATTTCCATGCCCAGTAGCTTTGTGATTTGGGTCAATATGTAGCAGATACAGTTTTTCTTCAAGTACTAGTTGTGTTTTGAGTTGCATGAGCACCAGACACACAAATATAGGCACTGAAATGTAAAAACAACACGTTAACATATAAAACACCGGTGCTCTTGAGATTCAGTATGGAAGACTTTGCAGTAGTTGCAAGTTATTGAAGTGAAATAGGGCAAATGTGTGTTCAGGCATGAGTGTTTGTCAGTCTATGTACTGTTTGTATTTTAACATGTTATCAGTTATATAAGATTGTTTATTTGTATATAAGTGTAGGCATATGTGTAATTATGAAGCTTATGATGGTAATTATGGCATTTGGCTTTGCTCTTTAAGTGTGATAAGTGGAACTAAGTAACAGCATGGCATCTCTGGACCTTAGGGCATTACTTTCTTCTTCTGCCCCACTGGAGCAGGGGGTATCAGGGTGAAATGTGGGGGGTAGAAATGCTATATGTCTGCAGGGGGAGGAAACACTGCTTAAAAGGGTCAGAGCACTGCCACAGCATGTTTAAGGTAAACATTAACAAAGATAATAAAAGAGATTAAGGGATATATATTTATTAAATGTGTCTTAAACTGAAAATTGTATCATTATTTACTCACCCGCAAGACATTACAAACCTGTATGACCTTCTTTTGTTCGTGGCACAACCCATGTAGAAGTTTAGCAGAATGTCCAAGCTGCTCTCTTCCATGCAATGACAGTGGTTGGGGACTAAGGGCTATCAAGCTCCAAAACGGACACAAAAAAAAAGCCAAAACAATGTAATAAAAGTTCTGACTACTTGTAAATGTTATTCCAAGTCTTCTTAAACCATATAATAGCTTCGTTTGAGGAATGGACTGAAATGTAAGTCTCATTCACCAATAAAAGCTATGGTCACCATTCACTTCAATTGTATGGAAAAGAGCAGCTTGGACATTCTGCTATAAAAAAAAATTCCATTTGTGTTCTACAAAGGAAAGAAAGTCAAACAGTTTTCGGAAAACATGGGGGTGAGTCAATTATTTTTATTTTTGGGCAACTATGCTTTTAAAGAAAGAGAATGAGAGAATTTGTCTTTGTTCAAATAGTGATAGTTTCATACCGTATTCTCAAACAGTGATCAAACATGCTCACACTTATTGTTCACAGTGACCTTTTATAAATACCTGTAACCTACAATTCAGATGATGGAATGTCACTGTATTGTTGAATACAGATTATTAAACAGGGATTAAACATAAACAAATTCATATACAAATATTGTCTATAAACATTATGGATTAACCAGACATTGTGGCCTCCATAAACCCATCAGCAATATCCTGTGCTGTACAAGGTATTATAATTCTCATGTTAGATATGTGTGTGTGTGTGTGTGTGTGTGTGTGTGTGTGTGTGTGTGCAAGACCTGACAGATATTCCCTATTCTCTTCCACTAATGTGTGTTTCCCTAATGCAGCGTATCCTTTATTCATTCAGCATGTCCTCCTCTTTCAATATTAGCACATAACAGCAGGACTATTTAAGCACAGACAGCCAGAAGGAGGGCAATGGAGAGAGAGACAGACGGGAAGGATGGGGGGCTGCGAGAAAGAGACAAGATTCTGCATATGTATCATACATTTGATACTTATATGCCCAAAAATAAACACTTCCCCTGTACATTGACATACATTTGAATTTAAAATCTTGAGCTTGATTAAAAAAAGGGTTTGTGTGTGTGAGTGTGTGGGTGGGTGGGCAGCTTTTGGTATTGTTTTGGGGGTCAAAATATGTTCCCAGAAAAAAATGCCAAAACCACGTGTGAGGGAAATTACAGTGCAAAATCAGAGTTATTATCTTTCCTTTAAGGTCAAAGTCTCTGACCTTTCCCCTTTAACCTCTATTAAACGCAGGAGACAACTAGGGCATTTTTGCATGAAGTATTTTGCCAAATACTGCTCATTGAGTTTGTAAGAATATGCCTACAGTAAGGGTGTGATAATCTGTGTGTCTTTCTGACGTTCGCATATGTCATATTGTTTCATAATGAATACTGGAGGCATCTCCTCCTAAGAACCCAAACCCTGTTGAACCAGAAAAATGGCATTTCTAAACCAAGGATAGAAAGACGCACGCACATATGCATTGCTCATTTCAGAAGTTCCATGAAGTAATCCCAGCAAAGCCAAAAGACAAACAGATGAACATGCATGTAGCTGTGTGTTTAGGATACATGTGCATGTGCAGTATTTAAACAGTAGTGAAGTGATCTGTGTGAGAGAGGGAGTTCAAGAAGCTTTGATAAAACTGCTGACATCTAGATCAAGAGTCTCTGAGTCACACTACATTAGCCTAACTATTACCAGGACAAATCCCCAGTAGAGTTCAGATCAGTGTTTACCATTTTAATTTACCTGTCATGACAAAGTCCTTGATCATCTCAACATCTCTTTAATCTCTGAAGATCTTCAGACCGCAAGCCTGTATAGATGAGCCACACAGCTGCAGGCAAGCCCACAGATTACTCTCACATTTACTTAACGAATGTAGGGAGACGAGTGACAAGAATAATGTTAAAAGAGAGAGAACTCACAGAGTGGGCAGATCACTAAGAGTGAATTGTGCCTGCTAATAGTATAGAATTTGATCTCAATGGCTGTCTCGTTTGGAAGGCTGCATCCTCCGGAGGTCGCATTTGTCGGCCGCATATGTCATCGAGGCTGTCTCGTTTCAGAAAAGTGAGTAGGACACTTTGAATGCAGCCTTTGAATGCGACCTTCTTTCACGGGACTTCGGAGGACGCATGAGGTGTATCCTTGGTGGGCACTCACAACCCACAATTCTTTGCTTCAACGTAAATGTCTAAAAAAATAACGGCAATTTGCCCATAAATACGATGTTGAAATACAAGGAATGTTAATTTCCATGTTGAAGTACCTCAGTAGAGTATATAATATGCATAATTATATTAATATATAATTAAAATAAAGTATTAGACAAAGTACACCTGTAAAATCTATTATATATCATTATAACTCTCCTAAATTTGACCTCATATATTTCCTTCTAAAGGGACTTTGTTCCCTTCTCACTTGAAGCGCTCATGCTTGTTAAAGAGTGGCGTGCTGTCATAGCAAACATGATACATTTCCGTTTGTCCTACGAAGGCCGTCTCATTTAAACGAGGCTTATTTAAAGGAGGACACTCAGTATACTGCAGCCTTCAAAGGACGCAAAGGACGCAAATTTGAATTATTCAAATTACTGTGGACAAAGATGCAAACATGCCCAAAAACGTTGTGTTGGACACAGTTTGACTTCTGCCACCATTTGAATAGTTACTGCTGCCATAATCAATATAAAATATACATCAATGTCTCTTTTAAACAAAATTAGTTTGTTTTGTTTACCCTAGCTGTCTGTGGGCAGTAATAGTGTGATGCTTAATAGCGCAAATAGCGGCAAGTTTTGTGAATAAATCCGTGGTTAGGGTTGCCACTTTTGAAGTTGTAAAATACAGAACTCTCCCTCTAGAGATGTTGATGGGATTTGGGTGCTGAAGTTTTCAAATAGTCCCTTACCTCCCCATCCACAGCTTTATCCAATTTTAGCACAACGTGTGGACAATTAGGGCGGTCCCTTACACACCGTAGGCAACGTTTTCATGAATATTAAGGTTAAAGTAACGATCTTGAATGATTTTGAATGAAATACTGGAAAAACCATGTGCACATTAACCACGTGCATGTTAATTAACCTCTAGCAATGGTTCAGTTCTAAGATAAGCAATAATTTAATGTCAGTAATTTAGGAGTTCCAACAATATTCTAATGGGGGGTCCAGGACCCCCACTTCCCCATCAAGTAGAACATTACTATTTCTATGCATTCAGCACCTGGTTAAGATGGATTTGTGGTGGTAAGTGAATAAGGTTTTGTGCTTAGCTACTACACACAAAAGTTGCTCAAATATTTAGTGAAATCAACCACTAAGAAAAATAAAAAGAGGGAGAGAAGGAGCTGTTGTGATTTAACCATGTGAACTTTTCCATTCTGCTGAATTTGTGTGAGTGTGGCCATGTTAAACTCAGTGTAAAGCGACAATTGGCTCTCAATGCCACTTAATCCAGCCTGATCTGTCTCTGTCTGTGATTTACCTCCTTTCAGCCACACAATAGAGACCCCCCTTCAGCACGAGCCATCAAGAGAGAAGATTGGCTCAGTCAATGCCATCTAATGACCTGGAATAGATCTGATCATGGCCGATAGAAGTGACTGAAATTGCATGCTGGTCTATTTTACTTTCTAAATTTGATTTCCTTTAAGGGGAGAACTGAATGTCTTCATTCTTGTCCTGTGGCATGCAGGTCCAGATTTTTTTGAATCTCTTCTGCTTCTCTGCTCAATATAAAAGCAGGTCTTGCTATAAGCAAAGGCCATTTTCTGTGATCACAGCTTTACTTAGCACAAATGCACAGCCTGTGAAGCTTTACCATGGCTTTTACATACAGCAAGGTCAGAGGATTAGAATAATACAGTCAGCCTGGGGCCACTATGATCCAGTTCAGGAAAGCTCAGTTCTTCTTAATAGTGAGATGTACATCTTTGTATTATGAGCTTGACACAGTGACAGTCCTCCAGGCAGTCTGATATTATAATATATCAGATTTGATCTCTGAATCCTGGCTTGGGTTTCTATATTATTAACTAGACATGCACTTAAGTAAAAGCATTCTTGAATAGTACAGTATATGTCACAAATACCTATATGTATATAATGATCTCTCAGATTTAGTGGTATCTCAGATAGGAATTGTTGGATTTCTTCTTTTAAGGGTAATATTCTACTGTAAATCCCCTGTGTGTATATATATATATATATATATATATATATATATATATATATATATATATATATATATATATATATATATATACCTCTTACCATTGTTATGCAGATGATAGTCATCTCTATCATCAATCATATTGTCATCACTTTTAATACCTCCACAACTACAGTCTCATTCAGCATGAGTTGTATGATTTTGGCAGAATGAGCAGCCTTCTCATTAGCAGTCTGGTAAAATGTGTTCACTGCTGACACACTTTGATGAGACACTTTCTGTGGGACATGACGGCCTGCTGGGGAGGAGAAGGTGAAAACTACAGTGTATATGGTTAGTTATGTGAAGTGTGTGTTTTTTGGTTGTTTATTGGCAGTTAGTGTGTGAGATGGAGGGAGTTTTTAAAGGACAGGCTGGTCAGTAGTAAGTCTTGCTTTGAATTGAGCCTAAATAGCGTGTGGCACTGATGTGGTAATATGGTATTGATTTGTAGTGGTGTGGCTAGTAGATGTGTATATAACGCTGAAACAGCTCTATTGTGTATCTGTAAATGGTAAATGGCTGAGTCTTGCTGGCACATGGACCCACTCACACACACACACACACACACAATACCATGGCGTAGTAAGAAGATTCATTGCCTTTCCACTATAGAAATCATCTATCACTGAGATAAATCTTTTGTTGCTTCAAACACAACCAAAAATACAACAGTCACAGCACACACCCAGTGTAGGTTCATAGCATAGACACTTCTTGTAAAGATAGTTCCTGTTTCTAAAAAAGAGAGTTAAGTGGTACAGTTTAGCAAAAATAAGCATTTGGTAACATTTCACAATACGGCTGTATAAGCTAACATTAGTTCAAACAATAGTTAAATACTAACAATGATAAATATTTATACAGCATTTATTAATCTTAGTTGTTAAAATGAAATGTTAAAGTCTATGCTAATCATTTTTTCACATTGAAAGTTGTATATGCTAACAGAAATGCATCATGTATTATTATGTAAACTAAAAATGAACAGCAGTATATATATATATATATATAAATTAACATTATCCAAGGTAAATAAATGCTGTATTATTAAATATTTTATATATTTATTTTTCTATTTATTAAAAAATTTGGTTAATTTTTAGTTCATGAACTAAAATATATATATATATTTTGTTAAGAATGTTTAGGTCATGAACATTTTATTTACAAGTTAACATTAAGATGAATATATACTGTATTTTATATATATATATATATATATAATATTAGGGCTGTCGATTAATTCATTAATTAAGTGCAATTAATTATATAAAAAATAATGCATAAAAAAAAACACAAGTAATCATGTCCCTGGACCATGATATGGAATATTTCTTTCATCTGAGCAATTCAAGCTTGAAGTACCACCTGTTTTCTCCAGGTGGCAGTAAGCAAAACTTCAGCTGTTTGGGCAACATGGTTATACACAGAACAAACCACTCACCAACAGCAGACAAAACCAGATGAAAACTTGTTTTTGCATTCAAACACAGCTTGATGGAGCGCAAATAAGAACGCAGTGATCTCAAGATGTGTTTTTCTGAGCTTCAATCTATGCTTAATGATGCAGTATGTAAGATTCAGAATACCTTGTTATTAGTGACACATGTGGCTGTTAAGTGAACTGCAGCCACCTAACTGTTGCTTGTGCACACACTCCATAGGGACGCGAGTGAGTGAGCATCAGCCAAAACAATGACGTATTGTACAAAGAGACTGAACATGATTCACTGGCATCATGCTGACAGATGAGGTAGAATAATTAAAATTACACAGCTATGATCGTTTTACTGCAAACTTTGAGACTAAACTAAAACTACTTATTAGCTAACATAGCATACTAATAAACACATACAGCTACATACTACCGAACTATACCAGACTAACATTAGTTAATGCATTAGGTATCATGAACAAACAATTAACAATGTATTTTTACTGCATTTATTAATCTTTGTTAATATTAGTTAATAAAAATACAACTGTTGATTGTAAGTTCATGTTAGTTCATAATGCATTTACTGATGTTAACAAACAAAGCTTTTTATTTGAGAAATGTACAAGTATATGTTGAAGTTAACATTAACTAAAATTAATAAAAGCTGTAATAGTATTGCGCATTGTTAGTTCGTTAACTAATATTATTAACTAATTTTAACAAACGGAACCATATTGTAAAGTGTTATCGTCTTTTTTAATGCTTTACTCGTGTGCCACAATGATGTAATGCATTTTAATGATCTATATTATTATTTTTAATAATAGATATTTTATTTATAATGATTTAAATATAACAATTTATAAGTATTATATCATTATTTATTTAATTATTTTAATTTGAGGGTCTTTCTAAACAAATATTTATACATGGGATCAATTGCGATTAATTCAATTAATTAGTCGGCATACTTATAATTAATTAATTGATTGACAGCTCCAATATGTATATGTATGTATGTATGTATGTATGTATGAGATAGATGGATGGACGGATGGATGGATGGATAGATTGACTGATTGATTTTATTTTGCAGATTTCTCCTGGCTTTAACCAGCAATGTTAATTAGCCTTTGAAAAAAGAAAGAAATAGATGCACATTGTCTGTTTTAAAGTCTATCTTTACTTTTGCAGTTTGTCTTTGCTGTTTGCGTGTGACATTCCTGTGCTCTCAGCACCCAAAACAAAAGCTTGTGTCATTCACCTCCCTGCCCTTTTTTCTTCTCCTTTCTTTTCTTGAAGGAGGACTTTGTTTAGCAAGTTTCTGCTTGTTGATGCAGGTTCAAAAATAATGAGAGAATAAGAGAGTGGAAGAATTAGACAAATTACCCCTCCTCCTCCAATGCAGTTCCTTCAAGCACTTAAAGGTGGCTTGGAGCATTTTGATCACTCATTTCCTCCTCTCTCTCTCTCTCTCTCTCTCTCTCTCTCTCTCTCTCTCTCTCTCAACGGACCTGTCATGGCTTTTAGGTAGCTCTCATCAGCTGTGTAAGTTTCTGTCCGTTGGCCTCAGCTATGCTGAGAAAGGAAGGAAGGGTTGTGCAGCACCAGTGTGGCATTCAGGGCCTTCTCAACCCCCACCACTCCCCTGTCTTATTTTCCATTGGTACTTGCTGGCAGACGAGAAGAGCCGTGGGCATGAAGTCAAAGCATGATCCTACCTCTCATTCACTGTCAAGCACCGGAATCCCTCCACTATGAGTGTGTGTTCTGGATGTGTGAACAGCCAGCATTTGCAGGCATTCACTCACACACTTGACACAAGCTGCCTATGTGTGCATTGAGAGTTTGCTCTGCTTGAGCGTGCCATAGTGCTCTGGACTAGACATAAAGAGAACTGAAGGCTTATTTAGGAAAAGAAAGACAAATAGAGTGAAAATAAATCTGTGGTGAGTTGGGACATTTGATTTTTACAGCTACATTTACATTTATCCATTTGGCAGCTACTTTCCTCCAAAGTGACTTACAGTGCACTTATTACAGTGAGAGTCCCCAGAGCAACCTGGAGTTAAGTGCCTTGCTCAAGGACACAATGATGGGGCTGTGGGGATCAAACCGGCAATATGCTTACCAGTTCTGTGCTTTAGCCCACTACACCACCACCACTCCAAAATGAACAGCTGCCTTTTCTTTGAAATATCATTTTCTTTTTGAGTTGTGGCCGGATAGCAGAGTAATCAATTTTGTTATTTTAGTCTTGTTAAAGCAAAGCAGAACACGGCCAAAGCCTTTCCAGACAAACTCATCCGCTTTCATCCTTTTGTCTCGTGCCCTCCCCATGTCTCTCTGTCTTTTTCCAACCAGACTGGCACTCTTTGTTAAAGCGTGTCATTGGAAGTGTGTAAATGGGGAGCCACACAGCCAAACATTTCTCCCATCTGATAAGTGAGAGGACCCATCTGTAGTCCTCCTCTTCTCTTCCTGCATGTCATCACTCCATTTTCCCTAGACATAAGACACAAATTAGCCCCATTTACACTCCATTTCCCCCAACTTCACTGCCTCTAACCTGATAATGGCTGGTGCATCTAGATGAATTGGGATGATAGGGAGGAATTATGTATCTGCGTGTGTGTGTGCGTGTGTGTGTGTGTGTGTGTGTGTGTAATATCAGGATATAGACATTGAGTTTGGCCCTGGTGTGTAAATATGACACAGACCTGATAAAATTTAGCAATTAGCCTCTCAAGGCAATGCATTATACTGATTTTACTGACTTGTTATTTTAGAGATTTTTAAGCGATTTTTACCTCTTGTAAAAAGTTGTAAAATCAGTGTAACGAATGGCCTCCAATGACAGCTGTTTTCCATTTACCTTATTGATTTGTTACTCGTAGCACCTTATAAACATGCAAAAAAAAAAAAAAAAAAAAAAAAAAAAAACAATCTAGAGCAAATAGTTTTCCTAAAAATGTATGTCCTCATATGGGGACAGCTGGACAACATGTTAAATAATACCAAACTATAGATAGCCAGTGTAACAGGTTCGAGCAAGAAGGGAATGGGACAGCAGTCCAGGTACTATAGCTTTTTATTAAAGCTTCAGCTTCACAAATAAAAACATGGACTTTCCAGCCACACAAATCAAGGCCAGGCTTTTCAGCTAAATAGAAGGTTTACTAGGACACGGCAATCTCTTGTTTCTCGTGTCGTTCTCTCTCTCCCTCACTGGCGTTCTCGGCGGCTTTTCAAGCCTGTCTCTGTCGTCACTAATGAGACACATGTGTTATGTATCATTAAATCACCAGGTGATGGCCCTTACCGCTTCCTCTCCCCAGCGACAGACACATGACCATGTCCCTCTCCACAGTCAGATTATTGTTTGTTATGTTTCCAGGAGTGTTGGTTATTCACGTTTTTGAGACGTTACAGACATTCCATCAGAAATTAGCATAATTAATTCTGATTTAAAGTAATGTCCAGCATCATCCAATCACTGTTCCCTATTTAGTATATGACTTAACTTCCAGTGTGCTGTCTGTCTGCACTGGTCTCAAAACAGTTTGAAATGCACCTTATTTTCATCCTAACTCTTATTTTCATCCTTTTGGATGAACCCTCATTCTCAATGTGATAATCCCACTCTAAGGAAAAAATGCACTAAAGTACATATTAGTGTAAATTGTTTTTAGTAGCGTGGCGTTTCACATTTTTTAAATGACAAATCAGATGAAATTAGAGACTCTAATCTTTTGTCTCAAACCATTTTCAATGTAAAAATTGAATACATTTTCTTACCAGATGTAGTTTTGTTGCTTTTTCTACAAATTACAAACTCCACTGTGATCAGCACTATGTTGTTTTGTTCACATTTACATTTATGCATTTGGCAGACGCTTTTATCCAAAGCAACTTACAGTGCACTTATTACAGGGACAATCCCCCTGGAGCAACCTGGAGTTAAGTGCCTTGCTCAAGGACACAATGGTGGTGGCTGTGGGGATCGAACCTGTGACCTTCTGATTAACAGTTATGTGCTTTAGCCCACTGTGCCGCCGCCACCACCACCACCACACTTTTGTCACATGACATCAAAAGTTTAACCATTTAATGACATCCCAGAGTCTTCTGAACTGAGATCAATAGGTTTAAATGAATTTAAATTATGTGTTGCACATAGCAAAGCCAAAATACAATGTCCACACATGTGTACGCGGGGTCACACGAGGTTAATGCTTTTTAAGTATGATAAAAGTCACCAATGATCACTAAATAGTTACATTTATTAATATTAATAATTGGACTAAACAATTCTTCCACTAAGTAATTTATTTCATAAAGCTTAACTGTAGTGCATCAGCCTGGCTGTTTATGGTTGCCAAGCAACTAGCAACTTGGCTCAGAATGTGCTGTCCCAGGTGTGCATTTACAACAGATTTAAACATGGCTCATCCAATCAGAATTTAGATATGGAACTCTATGTTTCATAACAGTCTTTATTTCCCTTAAATATAGAATAGAGTAGCACAGCACTTTGCTTGAAAGCTGTGTCCATGACTTTTTTACTAAGGCACTATCTACAAATGTACACACCCGTACGATCAATGTGACCAGACAGAGAGAAGCATTTTTGGTCCAGTGAGTGTCTGTATTTGCTCCCTGCAGTCAGACTCATTTTGCTTTAATTTGGCATAATTAAGGAACCTCACACTCTGTCTCCACTACTAAGAGTGTTATATGGGTTGAATAAGAGTGGCAGATGAGAAACGCTAAGCTCTGTGTTGGTTTTGAGGATTATATAGTGCATGACTGTGGTACTCCAAAGAGTTTGTAGTTTTAGACGTGCTAGGCTAACAGCAGGGATAGATCTGATCTCTTTTCATCTACTGGTCAACAGCCTTGTAAGAGAGCGAGATTGCAAAGGTCCCCTCAACAATTCAGAGAAAATCCCAGCATAAACCTGCTGTTTTATTTGTGGATACAACCTTAATGGTGCATGATGTGATTAGTCACTTTTTTCTTTAGAGCAAATCTCATTTAGTTTTTTCATTTAATCACACAGATATCCTCAGTATCACTGAAGCAAGTCAGCCTGGTGTATTATCAGTCTCTACTCTTTCTTCTTACGTCATAGCATTATCATTTATGAAGAGAGGAAAGGAGCCTAGATAACTCAGCATTCCATGTCATAGTGCGTTTCTGTACAAAAGAGAGGAAACCGGTCTGGTGGTCTCAGAGAAGTATTAATAATCATCCTCCTTTTTAAATTACTTCAAACAAACGCCTGTAGAATCAGAATAAACTTTATTGACAACAATTATATGACAGTATGCTAACGTAAAGGAATTTGTTTTGGTGACAGAAGCTTCCAGTGCAAAAACAATACAACAACAAGACAGAGATAATAACAATAATAAAAAAATAGAATACAAATAAAAAGTATTTATAGGAACACACAATAAGACAAAAAAAAAATAATCTTGGATGGGGCCCATGACAGTGTCGTTTGCAAACTTCAGGAGCTTGACAGAGGGGTCCTTGGCAGTGCAGTCTTTGGTATACAGGGAGAAGAGTAGTGGGGAGAGCACACATCACTGGGGGGCACCAGTGCTGATCGTACATGTGCTGGAAGTGAATTTCCTCTGTCTCACTAGCTGCTGCCTGTCCGTCAGAAAGCTGGTGATCCACTGACAAATAAACGTGGGAACATAGAGTTGTTGTAATTTAGTCCGGAGTATAGCTGGGATGATGGTGTTGAAAGCCAAACTGCAGTCCACAAAAAGGATCATTGCATACAGTGCATCCGGAAAGTATTCACAGCGCTTCACTTTTTCCACATTTTGTTATGTTACAGCCTTATTACAAAATGGATTAAATTCATTATTTTCCTCAAAATTCTACAAGCAGTACCCCATAATGACAACGTGAAAGAAGTTTGTTTGAAATCTTTACAAATGTATTAAAAATAAAAAACGATGCTCAGGTGCATCCTGTTTCCACTGATCATCCTTTCATCATGTTTCTACAACTTGATTGGAGTCCACCTGTGGTAAATTCAGTTGATTGGACATGATTTGGAAAGGCACACACCTGTCTATATAAGGTCCCACAGTTAACAGTGCATGTCAGAGCACAAACCAAGAAATGAAGTCCAAGGAATTATCTGTAGACCTCTGAGACAGGATTGTATCAAGGCACAGATCTGGGGAAGGGTACAGAAAAAGTTCTGCAGCATTGAAGGTCCCAATGAGCACAGTGGCCTCCATCATCCATAAATGGAAGAAGTTTGGAATCACCAGGACTCTTCCTAGAGCTGGCCACCAGGCCAAACCAAGCGATCGGGGGAGAAGGGCCTTAGTCAGGGAGTTGACCAAGAACCCGATGGTCACTCTGACAGAGCTCCAGCGTTTCTCTCTAGAGAGAGGAGAACCATCCAGAAGAACAACCATCTCTGCAGCACTCCACCAATCAGGCCTGTATGGTGGCCAGACGGAAGCCACTTCTCAGTAAAAGGCACATGACAGCCTGTTTGGAGTTTGCCAAAAGGCAACTGAAGGACTCGCAGACCATGAGAAACAAAATTCTCTGGTCTGATGAAACAAATATTGAACTCTTTGGCCTGAATGGCAAGCGTCATGTCTGGAGGAAACCAGGCACCACTCATCACCTGGCCAATCCAATCCCTACAGTGAATCATGTTGGTGGCAGCATCATGCTGTGGGGATGTTTTTTCAAACAAACTTCTTTCACGTTGTCATTATGGGGTATTGTTTTTAGAATTTTGAGGAAAATAGTGAATTTAATTCATTTTGGAATAAGGCTGTAACATAACAAAATGTGGAAAAATTGAATCAATGTGAATACTTTCCGGATGCACTGTATGTCCCTGATCTTTCCAGATTTTGCAGGGTATGATGCAATCCCATGTTGACTGCTTGACAAGCAACTTGAAAGTGATCTAGAAAGGGTCTAGTGATGTTCTTCAGGTGGGCCAACAAATTACTTCATGACCACAGATGTCAGAGTCATGACTGGGTCTGTAGTCATTAAGTCCTGTGATTTTGGGTTTCTTTGGGACAGGAATGATGGTGGAGCGTTTGAAGCAGCAGGGAACTTCACACTGCTTCAGTGATCTATTGAAGATCTGTGTGAAGATGGGGGTCAGCTGGTCAGCACAGGATTTTAGACAAGTGGGTGAAGCACCATCTGGGCCCTGTGCTTTCCTTGTCTTTTGTTTTCAGAAGACACGGCACACCTCGTCTTCACAGATCTTAAGTGCAGGTTGAGTAGCAGGAGGGGGGGTTTCTCTTTGTTGCTCTTTGTGTGAAGTGAAGGTCAGAGTGGAGGTGGGGTGTGAGACGGGGCCTTTTATATCTACAGTACAACACATTAAAATCGTCAGCCAGTTGTTGGTCGTCTACAGTGTTGGGGGATGGTGTCTTGAAGTTGGTAAAATCTTTTAGACTTCTCCATACTGATGCAGGGTCGTTATCAGAGTAATTTTTTTAGCCACTCTGATTTCCTTATTCAGTGTGTTCCTGGCCTAATTGTACAATATTTTATCCCCAATTCTGTAAGCATCCTCTTTGGTCTGATGAAGCCACCTGAGTTTTGCTGTAAACCATGGTTTGTCATTGTTGAATGTTAAATAAGTCCTAGTAGGAATGCACATATCCTCACAGAAACTGATATATGATGTCACAGTGTCTGTGAGCGCATCCAGATTGGTGTCTGCAGCCTCAAGTTCAAGCTCTGCTTCATTAGTTCACTCTTTACAGTCTTTACTACAGGTTTAGCTGATTTTAGATTCCACCTGTAGGTTATGTTGAAAGTTACTGTTTATAAACAAATGCTCGGTGATGGAACTCCTTGGGTCTTTTGAGGTAGGGGGCTGAGACCGTCTAATAAGGCCAGCGCCACACTATTCAAGTTTTTCTGTGATTTTCAGGTGTGAGCTTAATTTACATAATCACCAGCCAGGTGGAGGGAGATGGAGTACGCATTAGCGTCTGCCAGCAGGAGGTAATTAATCCTTAGACCATCGGGACTCTGCTGAGATAATCACTTCACAATCTACTAAACAACATCTGGCTTGTTTGAAATTATCTCTGGCAGTTAGTGTGACGAGTACACATGAAATTTAAAAAATTAGCTTCAGGCCAAAGTCCAGTTTATAGATAAAGATGAATGTGACAGGGCGGAGGGTGGGGCCGGGTGGTGATTCTGCACACCCAGTCCCTTGTCAGGCTAATTAAGCGTCCGAGAGGGATAAAGGCAGACTGTGGATGGTGGTGCAAGAGAGAGAGAGAGATTGTTTATGGGCAGCTGACCGTCATGTGTTTGCTTGTGTTTTTTGTTTAAGTTTTTCATTAAAATATTATTTATATTGTCAAGCCGGTTCTCGCCTCCTTTTTGCCCATCTAAATCCCTTTACACTGATACCAAAACCATGAGGAGGGATACGCCATAATAGATTTCTCGCCACTACCATCCACCCCAACGGAGCAGCCGCGAGGGGAGAAGGGGCTCCTAACCAAATGCCTGGAGTGGTCAGGGGCGAGGGAGACCCCTTCTGTTCCCCGAGATCCCGGCGGGGCATTCCGCCTGCCAGGGGCGGGAGGACTGCCTCCAATCCACCCGGGGAGGCGCAGCTGTCACCCGTTAGGGGATGGAGGAGTGACCGAGGACCAAGCTATGGCATATCGGAGAACTGGCTAGTAAGTTGTTTTTTTTAAGGAGAACTGGCTAGTAAGTGTTTTGTTTTATTATCGTCTCTCTCTCCTCTCTCTCCCTTACTGCCACTCTGCGTTGGCCTTTTCCCTCTCTTTTACATTTTACAGTGTTTTTTTGGGGGGTACTACACTGTTACAGGAAGCACCCCCCTATTTTAATTATTTCAGTTTCCCTCCCCCTGTCCCCACCCAGATTCAGGAAGGTGGGGATGACCTGCCGGTAGACGGGGCTTAGGGCACACCCTCCCCAAGGGAAAGGGGGGGTGTACGTTATGCTGGGCACTCCCCGGAATGTGAGAACGAGGGAGGAATGTGACATGTTGGAGGGCGGGGCCGGGTGGTGATTCTGCACACCCGGTCCCTTATCAGGCTAATTAAGAGTCCGAGAGGGATAAAGGCAGACTGCGGATGGTGGTGCGAAAGAGAGAGAGATTGTTTATGGGCAGCTGACCGTCATGTATGTGTTTGTGTCTTTTGTTTAAGTTTTTCATTAAAATATTATTTATATTGTCAAGCCAGTTCTTGCCTCCTCCTTACCCGTCTAAATCCCTTTACAGTGAAGTAAGTGTTTTCTAATATATTTATTTATTATTTATAATTATATAATAATATATGTTATAGATATAGCATTTCTGAAAATTTTATGAATACAAATAATTGTACTAATTATTGTCATGTTTATGTGTTTTGTTATTGTTTCCATGTCTTTTATTTTCAAGTTAATTTCCTGTTCAGGTCATGTGGTGTCATGTCATGTGATTTCCTTTTCCTTCATGTGATATTGTAATGTCGTTCCCTTGTTCATGTGTCTTGTTCTCATTGGTTCATTTGATTACTTTTGTTATTAGTCTTGTTATCTTGGTTATAACAAGACTAATAACATTGGTCATCTTTATCACGTGTTCTCCCATGTCCAAGTATTTAAGCCCTCATATTTTCCATTGTCCTTGGTCAGGTAAGGTGTTTTGTCAGGCCAAGTTTATGTCAAGCCAAGTTTACGTCAAGTCTAGTAAAGTTCATGTTTTATGTTTCTTTCATGTTTCTAATTAGGGTTTATTGGATTTCACATTTATAAATAAATTTGCACTTGGGCTCTTCACGTCATAGTCTTCGTCATTTCTAATGCCTGCAACAAGAGTTACAGAAATACCTGACCTAATAATGAACCCAGCAATCCAAGTTCATGTTTTATGTTTCTTTTATGTTTATAGTTAGGGTTTTTTGGATTTCACATTTATAAATAAATTTGCACTTGGGTTCTTCACATCATTGTCTTCGTCATTGCCAATGCCAGCAACATCTGTTACAGAAATACCTGACCTAACAATGAGCCCAGCAATCCAGTTCATATGTCTACGTCAGGGAAATCGTCCCCTGGAGGATTACGTGGAGGACTTCTGCGATCTGGCCTGCCGGGTGGACTTTAACGAGGTCACCCTAAAAGACTGTTTCCGTTTTGGATTGAGTGAGCCAGTCTCCTCGTTGATGCCTGGCGGTCGCAGTTCCCTCAGTCTTGTTCAGTATATCGACCTTGCCCTGCAGATTACTGGTTCTACATTCACTGTGTGGAGGCGGATGCTGAGCCGGAGACCCACGTCATGGTCACTGAGCCAGCGTCCCACGTCATGGTCAATGAGCCTGCACCTCATTTCATGGTCGAAGAGCCAGCACCAATGCCTGCCATGGTTAACGAGCCAGTGGCAGTAGACTCGACCGTCCCAAAGCCAGTGCTTGTAGCCTTGACCATTCCTGTAACAACACTCTCAGTTGTCTCAAGTGTCTGCCCACGCTCACGACCACAGAGGTCATTCCCAAGTCTCTGTCCGTGTTTACGACCATGGAGGTTGTTCCTGAGTCTCTGTCTCTGTTTATGACCACGGAGGTCGTTCCAGAGTCCCTGCCAGCGTTTACGACTTCGGAGGTCATTTCCCAGTCTCTGCCCACACTCATGACCACGGGGCTCGTTCCCAAGTCTCTGTCCATGTTTACGACCACGTAGGTCATTCCCAAGTCTCTGCCCATGTTTACGACCTCAGAGTTCGTTCCAGAGTCCCTGCCAGTGTTCACAACCATGGAGGTCGTTTCCCAGTCTCTGCCCGTGTTCACAACCATGGAGGTCGTTCCCAAGTCTCTGCCCATGCTCACGATCATGGAGGTCATTGCCCAGTTATCCACAGCTCAGCCTTCCACGGCTTTGCCCCTTGACCCTCACAGCTCTGCCTCCCATGGCTTTGCCCTCAAGCCTCCCCAGCATTGCTCCTCAAGCCTCCCACGGCTCCGCTTTCCACAGCTTCGTCCCTTGAGCCTCCCGTGGCTCCACCTTTACCCCACGTCATGGCCGCCAAGCCAGAGTTCCACGTCATGGCTGCCAAGCCGGAGTTCTGTGTCATGACTGCCAAGCCAGAGTTCCAGAGTTCAGTCTGCTCCATGCCATGTCACAGCCAAGCTTCAATCCACTCCATGCCATGTCTCAGCCAAGTCCCAGACTGTTCCATGCCATGTTACAAGCAAGCCTTTTCTCCACTGTCCAGGCCCGCCTCTGCTCCACGGTCCAGGCCCACCTCTGCTTTTGTTGGCAATTAATTGATAGTCTATGTATTCCATTTCAAGAGTGTAGTCCATCATTAGATCGAGGTGATGCAGGCAGATATCAGTTATCAGTGCATCGCAGTTCAACCTGACCGGTAATTTCGGTGATGTCTATCCTAAGTCCAAGGTTCAGGCAATGACAGATGAAGTATCCCATGTCTTATGGTTGGAGTTGGCATCAGTTCATTCTCTGAAGTCCATCATAATAGACTGAAGTGATGTTTGTCTGGCACCGGCTGCTATTATTTATCATCACACAGCGACATGTTGAAGTAGAGTCCAACACAAAGCAGGAACGGAGACGGACCCAGTGGTGACCTTAGAATAGGAGTTCCAAGGTTAAGACAGGGAAACAAATAAATAAATATAATATGTTTTTTATTGGATTTGTTCATTTAAAAAAAAAAAAAAGCCAAAATGTGACCCAAATAATGAATAATTAATATAGTTGGTATAATTAATATTTTCGTAATGTACCTTGTTAGAAGGTCCACTGTATAATTACAATTAAGGGGGCAGTAAGCGAAACTTCAGCTGTAGGCAACGTGCAGCTTATACAGAGAACAAACCAACCCTTCAACAGACAGCACAACATGAGGACGCATTCATATGTTCAAAACACAGCTTGATGGAATGCAAATTCAAACTCAGGGATCTCAAGACATGTTTTTCCTAAACGACCTAAACGACCTAAAAATACAAAATGCAACCAAAATTATTTTTTTTTTATTTTCATATCAATGCTTTACTCCTCTGCCACAATAATGTGATGCATTATAATTATCTGATAATATTAATGATTATATATATATATATATATATATATATATATAATTTTTTATTATTTAATTATAACTATAATTATTTCAGCATTATATGTTTAATTATTGTTATTTGAGGGGCTTTCTCAGAAAATATGTATATATGGAAATAATTGAAATTCATTTGATTAATTATTTGGCACACCATGTAATTAATTTGATTAAAAAGTTTAATCGATTGACAGCCCTAATAATAAGCATCTGTTATGAATGCGTTCTTACCTCCAATTCCCACTGGAGAACTGCCAAGCTACAATGTCCACGACTGCAAATGTGGTCTCGTCCAAACCTTTCGACACTTCTGCTTCTTTCCGTGTGCATCCACAAATGATAATGCACAAATTGCAACCACTGCCGTAAAACACTGATTGTTGTTCATGTTTATTGTTTATGTTCACACAGTGCTCTTGCTCTCGACAAGCTTTAGGTTGATTTGCTGCGAAAATGGGGCATGATAATGAAGCGTTGAGAAAAGTTTAAAGGCAGTCCTTTACTGTGACACCTATTCTCCGTTCTTAATCAGTAAGTTTTGACAGGCCCATCGACATATAAGGGCAAGATCAGCAACAACATTTGCTAAGTGTGACACCCCTCACCCCAAATGAGTTTGCTAATATTGCACTGGCTTACGGCAAAAATTCCCTTTAGAATTGCCCTTGTCTCACATTAAAATCAATGTCTTTGCTGTTTTAATACATAACAGCATTATTCATTGCTGGATGAATAGTGTGAAAAATTAATCACACTTTTTAATCTCACAAACATAATTTTTAATCTATGAAAACATAGAATTTATATTGGCAAATAAAACATTTGCTTAGACAATATAATAAGGACATACACTTTAATTCTTCAGAGTCTCTACAACCCTTTAGAAAACAAAACTGCCTGTTTTGAGTTGGAGGGGGATCAGAAGCATCAGCCTCTCATTACCGGCTCATTGAGCTCTGCCGAGCACAGACACGGTCAAGGGCCTTGAGACATGAGGGAGGAGTCTTTTCACTTCATTTGGATTAATGGACAGTTAATATCTTCTGTCTTTGAAGATGGCCTCTGCTGTCATGCACACATATATTTATAACACTTCCTTTTGTCGGGGGCCTGGGTAGCTCAGCGAGTTTTGACGCTGACTACCACCCCTGGAGTCGTGAGTTTGAATCCTGGGTGTGCTGAGTGACTCCAGCCAGGTCTCCTAAGCAACCAAATTGGCCCGGTTGCTAGAGAGGGTAGAGTACCATGATGTAACCTCTTCGTGGTCACGATTGGGGGTTCTCGCTCTCAATGGGGTGCGTGGCAAGTTTTGTGTGGATCACGGAGTGTATCATGAGCCTCCACATGCTGTGAGTCTCCACGGTGTCATGAACAATGAGCCACGTGATAAGATGCACGGATTGACTGTCTCAGAAATTGTGGCAACTGAGACTTGTCCTCCGCCATCTGGATTGAGGTGCGTAACTGCGCCACCATGAGGACCTACTAAGTAGTGGGAATTGGGCATTCCAAATTGGGAGAAAAAAAAAACACTTGCTCTATTGCTATAACTTGTCTATGCTACTTAATTAGTTACTGTGTTACTGTTAAATAACTCATTGCAGGTATATATTGAATTTACTTCAAAATAAGAAACACATTTTTCAGTAGAAATACAGTGGGATGCAAAAGTCTACAAATATAGTTTTAGAAACAAATAAAACATAAAATATTATAACATAAAATAAAGAACAAATGATGCTCTTTTGAACTTTCACAAATCATCAGAACCTGGATTAGATATAGATTTGTTATTTGTCCGTTTCCTGCCTTTGCATTGTATCCGTGTTCAGTATTTTCACATGTTGTTGCATTGATATGAATCTGCATCAGGTTTCTATCTTTATGACCCTTTCCATCCTTCAGTGGAAATGGAGATGTTAATCTTTCCATCCTGGTAAATATAACGTTTCCATGTGGTGAACCGTTGTACTTGTGAACAAAAACGTGCAAATA
Organism: Moxostoma hubbsi; assembly: GCA_032164185.1. Lineage (NCBI taxonomy): Eukaryota > Metazoa > Chordata > Actinopteri > Cypriniformes > Catostomidae > Moxostoma > Moxostoma hubbsi. Next base: position 17,787,605 of record JAVLUX010000038.1, read on the forward strand.
CTTCAGAAACTGTGATATAAAGTTCTTATGAATTCTCTTCCCTAAACTCACGTCTTACTGTCTTTGTCTGTCTCTCCCTCTCTTTTATACATATGGCTCAAAAGAGTTTCGTCATGGCTTTCAAGTCCCTCTCATCTCAAGCCAAGCTGGTCATTCCCTGCCGGGAATCCGTGGAGGAATGCGAGAAATGGGAGAATCGCCCGTGGGCAGGGTGGGTTTCAGAGAGTTCAGGGTTTAGGGTCAGTGGTGGATATTTTTTAAGGGACAAGAGGGGTCTGAGCATAGAGTTGCATGCCACTTTTAGTAGTCTGTGTGTGGATGGACCATTAGAGGCATCTTAAATTGGTTTCCCAAGCATAAAGAACAAAGGTCAACCATGGGAATGGATTTATGGAGCTCTAACGGACACTCTAGATGAGATTTTTCTAGATGATCAACACTGTTGGAAAAATACCTTTTTATCCCAGCTTAACAAGGATGGACAACTATATGTAAGTCATCTGAAAATTGATTTCCAAAAACTCTTTTGCTCTGTTTGTTTGAGCATCCTGACCAGCCCGACAGCAACATTGGCTCAGTGGCATGAGTTTGGGGCGGGACTTTCTGTTTTCCAACAAATGGAGGGTGGGCAGAGTGTTTGAAAAACCTGTTTGGTGTGCAAACAGTCATTATTTTTGCAATTCTGTTTGGTGCCACTCGTGGTGCAGGAGTAACACTCTTCCCCTCTAAATAGATTTTTAGGTGTGTTGACTGAGCAGAATTACACACGAGCATGTTTTTGCTTGTTCAAACAAGTTTGTGAAAAAATAAAAGAGAATGAATTAAAGAAGTGCACCTATAGATCAAACCGGACAAAAGAAGAAGATGCCATTATTATCAGATACCTAAGAACTTGGAGCATGTTTTTTTTTTTTTTTTTTTTTTCTTGGTGTTGCATGTGTGTGAGAGTGTTTAGGCGGGGGCTGTGTTAAAAGTGTAAAAATATGTGGTGGTCATTGTGGCAGGAACAAACAGGTTGTTTGTCTACAATAGTCTACAATAAAAGTTGCCTAAGTAATAGTAAACATAAACAACAAAAAACAACTGGAAGTTATATTCAAGCCCCTTTCTTGGAGAAGTATATATTTTTAGATAAAATGTATTCATTTATATATACATATACAGGATTGGAGAGTAATGGAATACATGTAATGGGATTACGTATTTAAAATACAAAATATAAGTAACTATATTCCACTACAGTTACAATTTAAATTATTGGTATTTAGAATACAGTTTCATTCAAAAAGTATTTTGATTACTGAAGAGATTACTTTGCATTTGTTTCATTTAATATTTAGTCCTTTCAGATGGAAAACATTTATACATACTGTATAAATGATGTGATCCAAAGTGCATTTGAACAGCTGTGAAATTCTTTCTTATGATGTGTTACATTCATACGAGCAGACAGAGAAGTAAGTTTGAAATAAGTGTGTAGCAGAAGAAATAGACATAAACCTTGAGTAGATTGTCAGATTTATGCTAAACTAAAATGCTATTTCTAGTCATTTTACTAATTTCTTTTTTCTAAAACCTTTGATATTAGAGCAAAAATAATATTCTTAATAATAATTTTCGTATTGTTTTCAATTTGATTGATCTTGTTTTAGAAACAACACTGCATGAGATATTTGGGTTTTTCAGAGAATGTATTTTTAACATTTTGTCTTACTGTACTGGCAGTTTTTATAGTCAAAACAAGTGAAAAATCTACCAGTGCTGAAGAAGTAATCCAAAGTATTTAGAATATGTTACTGACCTTGAGTAATCTAACGTTACAAATTACATTTTACAGCATGTATTCTGTAATCTGTAGTGTAATACTTTTCAAAAGTAACCCGTCCAACCATGTATATATATATATATATATATATATATATATATATATATATATATATATATATATAGTAGGAAAAAGATCGATCTTGCTTTTACGATTATGTCTGACATAATATGAAACCAAGGACTTTAATTCCTGTCTTAATTATTCCATAATCAACATTTACTACAGGCTAATGAAATGAATCTGTGCCCATAGAATTACTAAGAAAACTCTGCAGATTTCTGAAGAATTAAAAAAAACCCTGCTTCTTGCATGTTTGTCTATGGAATATTTAGGCAATTGTTTTGTCATACTTTAATCTCTCAGTAAAAGTGTAGTACTCTCAGCTCCCATTAACACATTTAACCATGGAGCAGAACATGTGAAAAAAGACCACAGATTCTCTTTGAGCCTTGTTATTAAATGATTATAAACTCCAAAATTTCTGCTATTTAAATGAATCTGAAAGTTTAATTAAAAAAATAAAAAATTATAGCTATATAAAATGACATGTATAAATAAAATTATTGTATATAATATTATAATATATATAGTATATATAATATATAGAATTCTGTAAATATTTTTTTAAAGAGGAAATGTTAGTTTTTAAATAATAAAATAATATTAAATTAATAAGTAATTTATTATTTTAAATTAATAGTTACATTCTTTTATTAAAATAATGAAATATTATTTATTAAATATAAATAAAATGTAAATTTGTCTTTATTTAAAAAGTAAATGTTTCATTTTAAAAGTAATTTTTTAAAATATATAATTGTATATATTTTTAAATATACTGTACATATATATAAAAGTGTCTATATTTGTACATTTTAAAATCAAACCTGTAGTTTTTTAAATAAAAGTAAAATAAAATTAATAATGAATGCATTGTTTTAAATTAGATGTTAAGTTGTTTTGTTAAAATAATAAAATACCTTTAATTATATTTGAACTGAATAAACTAAATAAACTTAAGAAACTTAAGTTATTTAAACTTGTAATGTAAAATGTAAATTGTTTTAATAAAATATAAAGAGCAAAATTAAAACTCTGCTGACCATAATTTTCTTGATGAACACATGATGATGATGACGGTGTAGTTGTGCGTATCTATGGGATAATCAGCAGAGAAAGACCGTCTTTGTCTGTGCACTTGCAATTACACTAACAAGAGCAGATTGAGCACATGCAAAATTACAGAATACATCTGAGGGAACAATGGATTGCATTTCTCATCCACTAAAGTCTGCTCTTTCTCTCTCTTTCTCACTTTGAGTGGGGCAGTAAAAGCCCCCAAAGCCTTCTTGCAACGTTGTGCACCAATGCTGGGCTTTGGGGAGATTCTAAACCTTGCTCTTTGCCCCAGGCCTTAAAGACAGGCAACAGAAACAAAACACTAAGTACTAGACTAATGGGAGCAGGTTTAGGGAATGGAATAAAGCTTTTCTGTTTGCTTGTCCCTCCACTTACAGCATCTCTCAGCAGCCATCGCTCACAGCTTTTCTTTGTCTGTCTAGTAAATATGCTTTTTCTTCCTGTTATCCATAACAAATGACTAATAGGAGCCTCCCAGTGTTTTTATACTTTTTTTAGTAGAAAATATGAAATATTATAATATCTGACTGAATGAAATGAAAGTTTTCTGATTGAGTTATCAGACTTTATTTGCAGGTAAAATTGTGCTGTTGATATTTTTGAGCAGGCCTGTATTGTGCTTTAATCATCTATAATGTGATATGAGGAGACATTTCGGATTATTACACTTCAGTAATGATAGATTTTGTGATTCATAACAGCTCTTTTGAATTTAATATCTAAGAGTGTTAGAGAGTTTGTTTTCACAGCCACCTTACCTCGCTGCCATCTGTTCGCTCTACACTTTTGAGATAGCCAGGGGAGAAAAAGTTACTGTGTGCTACAAAACTATAAAGTGTTACAGTATATTAGCAGCTTTAGTATTCTTCATAAAGGATGTTTCAAAATAGCCCTTTGTGTGACCTGAAGGAAGCTTAAGGAAGCAAAGCTGTGATGACTTCCTTTTTTAACACTCAGCCTCACACTGCTGTGCGTGTGCTGGTGATCTATTCTGTAGCCTCCCTTTCTCCTCAAACAAAAGAGTATCTGAGGAAGGGAGAGGGATGTTCACTCGAGTCAGGCCATTTCATTATTCCATTACAATGCACACCGTGCTCACAGCCAAACATTAGCTTTATGCTCAGCTGAAGAGAGGATGGGGGTGAAAGCATTCAGGATGAGAGAGGGGAACAGGAAATACAAATAAATAGAAAGAAAGAAAGAAAGAAAGAAAGAAAAGTATGTGTGTGCGTGTGTGTGTGTGTGTGTTTGTAGGTATGTCTGTGATGTTGTGTGTGATGGTGCGTGTGTGATGTTGCGTGTGTGTGTGTGTGATGTGTGTGTGATGTTGTGTGTGTGTGTGTGTGTGATGTTGTGTGTGTGTGTGATGGTGCACGTGTGTGTGTGTGCGTGTGTGTGTGTTTGTGTGAGCATGTATTTATCAATTTGTGGTGACCAAATGTCCCCATAAGGATAGTAAAACCAATTTTTTTTTACCTTGTCCCCACAAGGAAAACAGCTTATAAATCATACTAAATGATTTTTTTTGAAAACGTTTTCTGAGAGGGTTAGGTTTAGGGGTAAGGTTAGGGGATAGAATATAAAGTTTGTACAGTGTAAAAACCATTATGTCTATGGAAAGTCCCCAACCAACATGTGTATGTGTGTTTGTGTGTGTGTGTTTGAGAGAGGGAACAGGAAATACAAAAAATATAGTAAGAAACAAACAAAGGTCTGTGTGTGTGTGTACATGTTTATTCTACATACAAGGACATACAACATTGTGGGGCCCAGCCAGCAGTCCCCACGAGGTTAATGGCTTAATAAGCATACTAAATTATTATTCAATTTTTTTATGTAAAAATGCAAAAAGGTTTCTGTGAGTGTTAGGGGATAGAAATTAGCGTTAAATCTGTATCAAATCCATAAAAATGCATGGAAGTCTATAGAGAGTCCCCACAATGATATAAAAACAAGTTGTGTGTGTGTGTGTGTGTGTGCGTGCGTGGGTGTGTGTGTGTGCGCGCATGCACGTGTGTGTTTAATAACGGAGCCCAGGCTAGCACATTCTTCACAGTGAGTGGAGTGAAGTGAAGTGGTGGAGGTGTCCTCCTAAGTGCTTATGATTAAAGTTTCACAGTGAGACTGTGCTTGGCTCAGCAGGCAATTTCACCACCACACACCCTTCCTCAATCCTCTCCACCTGCCTCTACCCCACAGGGGACGTCCAGCTCAGAGATGGCAAAGCATAAAGCCCATACCACAAAAGCAATACTTTTTTAGGTGTCTTGAAGGGATAGTTTACCCAAAACTTACATTCTATCATTATTTACTCACCTTTATGTCATTCCAAACCTGTACGACTTTCTTTCTTCTACGTAACATAAAAGGTACATTTTTGAAGAATATCCTGGCCACTTGTTTTGATATAATGAAAGTGAAAGAAAGCCATACGGGTTTGGAACAACATGAGGGTGATTACATGATGACAGAATTTGTATTTTGAGTGAACTATTCCTTTAACTTAGATATGCAAGTGTTATGTATCAATCACGGAAGTGTTCATGGTAGTGTGGGGCCTGATGTCATCACGTTGAGGTTTATCACATATTATTACTGCTAAATTTCACCAGGGACGTTAAAGAGTATTGTGTAGGTGATGAGTGGGAGGGGGAGAGTGGGTTGCAGGCCATACGGTTCATTCGCTGACTCAAGTTTTCTGCTCGACTCATTGTGATCACAGTTTCTCTCATCGATCTCATTGCTAACCTTTCAGTTATGACTGCAATGACATTTTAACAGTAGATCCCCGCTGTGATATTCCATCTGGACTGTTTTCATAAAGCCGAAGTTTTGATATTTAATGGAATCGGATCAGATGGTATCAAATCTGTGCTTGATTAGTGTGCATATGCTTATATGCCATCAGAGCTCAAATTATGTGACAGTGGAGACATTTTTGCAAAATAGATGTTTCTTTATAAATCTCAAGTGCAGTGCTCAATCAGCTTGCTAATATAATTTTTTTTATGTACGGTAATGCTAACGTGGAAAAACTGTGCATCACTGTACTTGCAATGAACCACAAAAATTCATTTTGCAAAAATGTAGGTATACCAGCGTGATTCTATAAAACCAAGCTGGGAGAAGATTTCCAAAGTCCTTTTAAGGCAAGTCACTTTACTTTGCCAAAGAACAGAGAGGGCTTGCTATTCCACGCCAATGAACAGCATACATTTATTGCCTTTATAAAATTCTAAAGCTTAAACTGCAGTGTGGAGGATGAAGCATCTAACTGGACATGAACAAGAAGGAGCAGAGATAGTAAGGCAGAACTGTGAAAAGGAGTGAAGAACAGCAAAAAATGGGGTCAGCTCTAGTTTATGTAACTCTACAGCAAGGTTGAGTAGACTTACTGCAGTGCGGAGTTTCTATTGCAGCTTTCATGTACACAAACAAACACACATACACAACTCTGCAGACTGTCATCCTGAGAATGAGAGCATCAGCTGCGTTTCTCTCTCTCTCTCTTGTGGCCTTAGGGTCTTGTTGACCCTTACTGCTGAAAATGGACATGATCCAGAGAAATAAACACTGGCCTGAACACACACACATGCATCTACTAGTTTCTGTGATATACACTTTTTGAATCACAAACCCTCTGGCTGGGTGTAACAATACACACACATGCACACACTACATGAAAGTTAAAAAAATACAATATTTTGTTGTCATGCAACACTCGCCCCTACTTTTAAAAACTTTTAAAAGCTGGAGGTTTTTTGGAACTTTTACAGCAGTACAAACAGTCAGCTAATTAGGAAGCTAGCTAGCTAGATAAGAATAAGAGAGTTTGTTTACTTTAGAATTTTTTGACAATTTACAAGTTTAACACCCTGTTTACACCGGACATGAGCCATGTCGCATCATGCCGACACTAAACGTCTTGAGGCTGTCTACACTGGAATAGGGTTGCCACTTTTGAAGTTTTAAAATATGGGACACTAAAATGAGGGTGGGGGGGATCATGGCCCCTAACCACATCCTGCAGAGTTTTAGCAATAAATGCATTGAGTTAAAATGCGTTATAAAAAAAAATTGTATACCCTTTCTTATATGCTGAAATTAGAACTTTCCTGACACCTGACATAAAATTGTTAATGTAATTAAAAAATGTAATCATGTCCCGTATAGATCGAGACGCATAATTTTATTTTTAAATATGGGACGATCCCATATTTTACGGGACAGGTGGCCACCCTACGCATCGAAGTGAACTTTCTAAACCGTTTATTTGTCTTTTTGGAAGGAGTAGCGCCACCTGGCAGTTTTGTGGTGCAAAATGACCGTTTACTGTTTGCGCGATGTGACATACGCATTCAGTGTAGACAGCATCGTTGATTATAATGGGAGTGAATTGCTTTTGTCATGCCACACTGCACCGCTTGCTTCTGTTGTAGACAGGGTGTAAGAAGTCTTGGGATTTTTGTCATATTTGATTACCCGCTACGGGAAAATTGTCTGTCCGATCAGTTAGAAAAGACATAGCACATTAAGTCGAAACAGTCCAAAGGTCTGTACCAAGTTTGGTGAATGTAGCATGAAAGCTCTAGGAGGAGTTATATTTAAACCTTTTTGGTCTTTGTTTTGGGATTTTGAAAAAAACCAGTATGTTAGCTTGAAAAAGCCTAAGCAAATACAAGTAGACACACATAGGATAGACCAAGGCACTATGATAAAAACATTTGTAATGTAATGTAATGTAATGATGTTGTTTTTTGCTTGCATTTCTGCTACAGAGATGAGAATGAGTTGGTGCTTCTTGGGATGGGAGCACAAAATAGAGGTTTCTACTGTAACTTCCGATCATTTACTTTCCCCTCTAAACGGATCTAATGTGCTATAACCACCAGGAAAATGCTATCTCTCTCTCCTTCTCTTTCTCTCTGTGTGTTTATCTCCTGGTGAGTGGAACAGTGAGCATATTATTCTGAAGCTAATACAAAAATTTTGTTCAGAGTGCATAAAGTCTGATCTGAATTCCCATATTTATACCTGCTGCAATAAGTAGATGAGGCTCTTTCTCTTGCTCTCTCTGTGCAGGCCTTGGATTAGAAAAAAATAGGTCAGATTGGCATTGAGGATGATATAACCGAGTTTCAGCTTTAAGACTGCTGGGCTGCCTTGATCTTCTGTCATAATTACCTTATTGTTGGCTTCATGAGGAAGGAACCGAGACGAATCTAAGCGAATTCTTCCTCTTGTGCAGCAGGGAGGGTGTGTGAAGTGTTGTTGTATGAGTGTTGTGTTTTTCTGTGACCGCACCTTAAACCAGGTGTGCTTTCATCTTCTCATACATCTTATAATCCACAAATCACATCCTAAGAAACCTCCAAACAGTACATTATTGTACATCTCCAAGCAATCCTTATGTCTAGACTTAATCTTCCTCTATTCGCTTTGTTTAAAAATGTCTATTATGTTTGTTTTTCAGGGAAAACTGCCTTAGGACTGATGATGAGGACAATGATGTCTATAAATAGAAGAATTCCGGTGTGGAAAGGCATCTGATCCATTGGTTCTGCCTCAGGTACTACTTCTAATTTCACAAATATTATATCATGCTCTAACAAAATAGAACTATAAAACTAAAAAAACATCTCTTCACAACTTTTTGCTTAAGTGTGTAGTTCTTCTTTATTGTTTTGTGCAGTTTGATGATACATTACTTTCTCTTATACCTGCTTAATGTAGATAGACAACCATAAGTAAGCTTTTATAGGTTGATCACTCCAAAATTTGTAAACACTGTGGCTTTTTTTGTTTGAGCATTATGACCAGGCCTGACATGGCAACATTGGCTCAACCAATGGCGGGAGTTTGGGGCAGGGCTATCTATTTTACCACCAGTGGCAGATGGGGGAGTGTTCAGGAAAGCTGTTTGTCTTTATTTGCAATTTCAGTTGAGGATGCAATAAGTAATTACACACTTGACCTTTAAGGTGACTCACCAAAAATGAATTTCATTAATGGTGAATAGTGGATACCTATGATTACATTCCTGTTTCATTCTTAGAAGTGTGACAAAAATTTCAACAGATTTTAACAAAGATTCATAAATGGTGAACTCTCTGATGGAGGTCACTGTAAAAAAATCCACTGATGTTCCCACCACAGCAGGTTGAGAGGTTTCACATCCCACTCTATCTGTCCCTCTCTCGCTCTGTCTTTGTGTAGATCAGAGATATTTCTGGTGTTAGACTCTGATCACATGCTCTTCAGCTCTCACTTTTAGAGATGTTGAGATTGACTTCCTCCGCTTTAGGTACATCCTTTTTTGTTTCAATGCTTTCTCTGTTGGAACTGTAATAATGCTTGAATTCTAAAACTTCCCCCTTTAGATATTGTAAGTGCTGGACTAAGCAGGTATGCTACCTCAGAGCTCCAGTGGCTCTTTTCTGCCATCTCTAGATTGCATAGCATCTAGAGCTAATCAATTTTGAGAGCCCCAAAGACTTTCATTGAAATGTCACACAGGCTCTTTGGCAATGGGACCTGTATGTTGGGCATTTAATAACTGTTGTGTCTTTCACAGACGTTAAACCATGGGGAACGTGGAGAGCCAAAATGGAGACCATGCCTACTACTGTGAGGGGCAGGGCCACCTCTCACGAAAGCACATGACTAGATCCCTTCGCATCAACAAGCAGTCTAGGCAATCACATCAAGCTTTGTCCAGCAACCCTGAGCACCGCAACTCTGAGACTAGCACGAGATCCAGCAGCACCCCTTCCATTCCACAATCCCTGACCGAAAACGGCCTTGAACCTTTCAATGAGCCTGATGCTCTGGAAGGCTACGGAGGAACCATTTGGGTGGATCGGGTGGCCATGAACTTGCGGCCAGTGTCCTTTCACGACCCCACCACCACACCAGGCTCTGAGGAGAGAGTGGAGATGGACACAGTTGTCCCAGATGGTTGTGATAATGAAGGACTTTTCACAAGTGAGGACACGTACCTTCAGAGAACCAGAGATGGTCCTCGAGAGGGTGGCAGCTTCAAGAAGAAACGCTCCAAATCTGCAGACATGTGGAGAGAGGATTCCATGGAATTCTCTCTGTCAGATCTAAGCCAAGAGCATCTGACCAGCACTGAGGAGATTATCGGGACAAATGAGGATGAAGGCAAAGGCTTCCCCAACTGTGGAGGTCGACGTCAAACCTCCAGCCCGCTTGAATCCCTCTCCGGAGAGAGAGCAAACTCTTTGGATGAACTTTGCACACAAAGGCTACCTCCTCTTCATGGCTCTCACCATCTCTATAGCAGTCATGTTCCTGAGAGGATAGAGGTGGGCGTAATAAACGGCGAGGTCTTGTCTCCTGCGGAGGAGGACGGGAATGGATATGGAGCATACACGCTTCCCTGTCGTCGCTCTCACTGCCTGTCGGAAGGACTGTCCAATCACCAGGCTCATATCTGCTCGCGTATGCAGGGCCGACGTGCGCAAACAACACATGTGAGTTATGCCTCTGACAAATGCTTTTTCACATCCTCTCAAAATAAAGACAGCTCATGATTCATCCAGCCTGATCTCGTGAAAGTTACGTGACTGTGGCGACATTTTTGCTAAATGATATTACATAGTTCATATGTATTGCAGCAGTTTCAAGGTGAAATGCCCACTAAAAGTAACCCTGAAAGTTAGTGAAATGCTCTCCCAAACAGATGAGGGTTTTATGGTTAATTCTGAATCGAGTTTTAAGTCAGCAAATCCTACCTACCAACCCTAAACCATAAACCCAAACTTAACAAATAGTGTCAGATAAAGCAAATGTGAGATTGATAGTTACATTTATTGCCTTACAAGTCATGCACTATTGCAAAAGTGTTTGATGTCATAAGATAGCATTGGCAAAAAGTGTTTATAAACTGATATTCGTCCTTTTTTTTCGTGATTTGTGTGACAGTGAATAAAAGGCATTGTTGTTGTAGTGTCTCTAATGTTCATTTTGTTCCAAACCTACATGACTTTCTTTCTTCAGTGGAGCACAAAAGGAGATTATGGTGAATGTATGGAATACATGTATGGAATAAGATGCAATGAATGTGAATAGTGACTTAGGCAACCATGTAGCCTAAAATCTCCTTTTGTGTTCCACAGAGGAAAGAAATTCATAAGGGATTGTAACAATATGACGGTGAGTAAATAAGAGAATAATACTTTTTTGGTGAACTATAAATTATGCATCTACTTTTGGGTCTTTGTTAAAATGTGAAAGGTATAGACATCTATTGATCTTTACTCAAACAGAATTCAGACAAGCTTCAACTATCATTTTTGTGCATATTTGATTTGATGTAAATTGTCTTTGCTTTTCAAAGAGCTTTCAATTTTGAATGGTCTCTGTAGACTCTTCAAACCCAAAAACCTTGTGACAAGTTCATGCCTGTCACAGCTACTTTGGGCACCTGCTGAGAGCTTTTTGTTTTGAAACATGATATTTCTCACAATCTACCTGAGAGGAACTTTGTGAGATACATAAGCAGTGTTTCAGTGCTAGCAAAGGGAAGCAACATCCATTCTGTAGAACGTTTCATGCTGGGTTCCTCTTTCTATTTCTTTGTCATGCACAACTAAACAAGTAGAGAACAAGTGTAGATTTGTCCCTTTCTTTGTATTTGCCAAAGGTCGAAAAAAAAAGAGCTTTTTAGCAGCTCAACAGAAGTAACTTAACCGTTTTTATGAAATGTCACACCATTGTTGGGGTTGTTTATAGGATGTTCATGAAATGTGTTTTCACTGTAGAAGGAGTGCCGTCTTTTATCGTACCCTGTATGTTTGCTGTGTTTATGGGTCTGTACATGTATGTAGGATATCACGGCGGCAGGTGAGGGCAGTGAGTATGGAGACAGCGGTATTGATGGTGGCGCCGCTGAAATCGACCATTCATCACGCCATTGTAAGGCCATGTCGGCTTCCTTCTCTGTCTACTCCACTGCTAGTGGGAGCATCTTCGCAGGAAGTGACAGCGGCAGTAGCAGCGGAGGTGGAGGAGATCGTGAGCGCCAGCTGGGTGGAGATCAGGGGGTTTATGAGAACTTCCGACAGGAGCTGGACTTGAACTCGCGGCAGACTCGGGAGTGTCTGGAAGAGGCTGGATCGGCTGCTAGCGATGAAAGGAGTAGTTTTACGCTCAGCTCTGTTTATCCATCAGACATTCTGCTCAACACGGTGCAGGGCACTGTGCGGAAGACTGGCATGCTGGCTGTGAAGAACTTCCTGGTGCACAAGAAAAATAAGAGGGTGGAGTCAGCAACAAAACGAAAGTGGAAACAGTACTGGGTGTCACTCAAAGGTGAGACACAGACTTTGAAAAGTATACTAGCATACTATTTTTACTATTTCTGCAGCAAATAGTATGTATACTGCGCGTAGTATGCATATTTTCTGTATGCATGGAATAGTACTACAACATTTGTTAAAATGTGTAGTATTCAACAGAGCACACTGCAATGTGCTTGACATTTCTTGCATGATGAATGAACTGGAGTTAATATCAACTGTGATTTCTTGATTCTCCTTCTTGATTTGACTGCCAAAAGGTTTTTTTACACAAACTTGGACTGAAATGCAAACAAAACAAAACAAAACAAAACAGTACAAAAAAGTTGAGTAAAACAACACAAAAAAAAACTATGCTTAATCGCAGAATAATCTGATGTGATCTTCACGGAAATATGATAATCGCAGAAATATTTTCCGTGGAATAATCTGATCTAATCTTTCTTCTCACCATCATATCCCAGGATGCACTTTATTTTTCTATGAAACGGATGGGCGTTCAGGGATCGACCACAACAGCATTCACAAACATGCGGTCTGGGTGGAGAACAGCATCGTCCAGGCCGTCCCAGAGCATCCCAAGAAAGACTTTGTGTTTTGCCTAAGCAATGCACTGGGAGATGCCTTCTTTTTCCAGGTAAGATCTCAAATATATAAAAAGACTAATATTAAGGGCAAACAAAATTCCAGTTACTCCTATGAACTCATTCTGGAGTGTACATTTTTTAAAGTATTGTAACAACAGATGTCTTTGAATAACATCTATAATATTTACATCCTCTACATTTGCAAACACAAAGCTGATTCTGTTGCTTCAAAACTGGATTTTATTGTTATCTTCAACTTAAAATCAATTATTTTAGAGAAATCGATAATATGGAATAACAGAGGTTAGTTATTCCATCCTACGGTTCAGTATCAGGATTCTCGCTCAAACCATCAGATCCTGCCGGAAGGCGATTACGGCAGGGGAGAGAAGCTTAGCCTCCAACGGGACAGGACTTAAACTGCTAGTGCTGAGGTGGCGGTGGGTGAAAGCAATGTAGCATGTGAGCAATGAGACACAGCTGTGGGATCTTCTAAGGCACAGGCTAGATAATGATTGGATGAGATTCCGAAATTTAATGAATGACGTAATGCTACTACAAGTCCTCTGTCAGAATTATCGCTTAGGCTTCCATTTCTCCCAAGGCATTGCTCAAGATCTACTGCTTCATTGTAAATTTCAGTGTGCTATTTCTAAATTTCTGTGGGTCTCTGTGACATTTCCTTTGGCAGGTGGCAGTATTCTGCTTTGTAGGTGACATTCTTTTTTTCTACCCAATTTGGCCCAATTCCCAATGTGCTGTAAGTCCTCATGGTGGTGTAGTGACTCGCCTCAATCTGGGTGGCGGAGGACGAATCTCAGTTGCATCTGTGTCTGAAACAGTCAATCTATGCATCTTATCATGTGGCTTGTTGAGCACGTTACCATGGAGACCTAGCGCATGTGGAGGCTCACACTATTCTCCAGGTCCCCACCAAGTGTGAGAAGCACATTATAGTGACCATGAGGAGGTTAACCCAATGTGACTGCCCACTCTAGCAACCGAGCCAATTGGTTGCTATGGAAGCCTGACTGGAGTCACTCAGCACACCCTGGATTCGAACTTGCGACTCCAGGTGTGGTAGTCAGTGTCTTTACTTGCTGAGCTACCCAGGCCCCCCTGAAGGCGACATTCTTCCTGTGTTTCATGCTCTGATGGCATATGGCCTTGAGATATAACCTAATATGTGTGTAGAATGCTATTAAGAGGGTTTAATCCAGACCTAGTTTACTAATTTCAGTTAAAATATCACTAACCAGGAAACAGTGGTAATGTCAATGTTTGGGTCCACTTGTTTTCAGACATCAGGTCAAACAGAGTTGGAAAACTGGATAACCGCCATCCACTCAGCCTGTGCCACGGCCGTCGCCCGCCAGCACCATCGCGAGGACACGGTACGAATGCTGCGCACTGAGATCAAGAAGCTTGAACAGAAGATCGACATGGATGAGAAAATGAAGAAAATGGGTGAAATGCAGCTCTCTGCCGTCACTGATGCAAAGAAGAGAAAGACCATCCTGGAGCAGGTATGCATAGGCCACATAAGCTTCTACTCTATTCTAGAAGTCATTAAGGGGTTGTTCACACAGGAAGCGTTCTTGTGTCCTTCTGAGCTGTTTTTAATTGTTTGTTTACGTAAGCATGTTTTTTCAGTGTCACGTGCCATTAGCGGCATGTTTTTTAAGATGTAATTTTAAGTTAAAAAATGAAATTGTGTTCTAGAATTTTGTTTATATTGACTCTCTCAAACATGCTGTTGTACTTTAAAACAGCAGTAACACAGCAGCTCTCAAACTGAGAAAAATCAAAGCTTCAAAGTTGATTGATTATCCAGCCAAACATACACACATGGTAATGCACTGATTAGATGTACAGTATTTGTCATTTTTAGTCTAAAAATTGACCAATGATTTGAGGGGATTGGTATTGTCAAACCCATTTCCAAACCCATTAGTTTAATGGGTTTGGTAATGCTTCCGATGTTTCAAAAATGGGAAAGGGACAATCCAGAGTGGAGCTAAAGTGGAGTGATTATAGAATGCTTTGAGCGCAGAGGGGAAATTGTTGCCACTCCACTCACATACTCTGAACTACGTAGTCTACGTAGTCTTAAAGAGACAGTACCGTTTTCAGCTCTTTTTCTTCAAATCAATGTAAATACTTTAAAATAGTACAAATTATGCATGTAAACAACTGACATGTAATAAAACATAACATGAATGAGATATATGCAATTTAAAGACATTATAATATATGGAATTTGTACATTTTTAAAAAGCTAAAATATGACCAAAATGATGAAAAACTAACAATAAAATACAATTTGTAAAAATAATATTTAATTAATAGAATTAACTGAAATATTTGTATTCATATGTAAGCAAAATTGACATTACAGTTGAAATATACCCATATTATTCTGAATTAAATTGGAAATTGGGAAATCTTTATCAATCCCAAGCCTTATTGGGTATAGATAAAGGGATGTCAATAGAGCGCAAAAGTGCCCTCCCAATCTTTCAACCATCTGGGCTCCAGAAGTATTTTCCCCATTCTTTTCTTCCATAGGCTTTTCATAAAATCCTTCATAAAAGAGTTGTGAGCCATGAACCAAACCAACCAGCTCCGAATGCATTGAGAATGATGCCATTGAATTAAAAACGTTAATGCAGATGGATGGAAATAATGCAGATGGATGGCTTTAACTGAAGCATACACCGTGGATGAACAACCTTATAGCTCCAGACTGTTGCACTCTATAGATCATACAAATTCTAATTGATCAATAATAATCAATGTTAAATGATATTTAGTCTTTGGTACACATCTTTGTTTTTTTGTCGATGAAGGCGTACTTGTTCTTACATAAAATATTACTTTATAAATGCAGGTCTATTTATGTGCTTGTGTGTGTGGTGTGGCTCTCTGATTAAGTGGAGGTGAGCAAACTCCTCCATGGTCTCTGAATAGACTCGGGTCATGCTGGCATGGAGGAGGGCCGCTGACTAATGATATATCCCAGTGTCCTCCTCCAGTAAACAAAACCGAATTAAAAACACTGCCCACACTCTACTAGTCAGCAGTATAAGGGCTTTCATCAGTGTGCATATTAAAGCATATTAAACTGTTGGCACAATAGAACTGAGATCCGTTTTACTTAAATTTGACCTTTTTTTTCAAAGATTTGACCTCTTCCTTTCTTTATTGTTTCAGATATTCCTCTGGGAGCAGAATTTAGAGCAGTTTCATATGGACTTGTTCCGGTACCGTTGTTACCTGTCCAGCCTGCAGGGCGGCGAGCTTCCGAATCCAAAACGCTTAATGGCTGTTGCTTCCCGCCCCACTAAACTGTCCATGGGTCGTCTAGGCATTTTTTCAGTATCATCCTTTCATGCCCTGGTATGGAATATTCACACACACACACACACACACACACGCACACACGCACACACACACATACACACATAAACACACACACATGTATTAATCAATCTCGGACATCAATGCTAACCATAGGCACTTCTTTCTTTCTTTTTAAATAAATTATAGATAGATAGATAGACAGACAGACAGACAGACAGACAGATAAACATTAATATACGTTTTTTAAGAATTGTTTTTCCTAATGAGGACATCCTCAAAGGGAGGTTTTGTCAGATTTAGCTCACTTTTTGACACAAATTTGTCCCCAAATTATATCTAGTACACATATACTCACAGAAACACTTTTTCACACTCTGTACTCTGTACTACACCTTTACACCTATTCTGACACTCTATATTTGTACATTTTACCCTCTCTCTCTCTCTCTGTCTCTTTCATACACATGTTGTTCTCGCTTACACTTTCAAGTACATTTAGTTAGCGTCCACATCCTATTATTCCACACCATGAGAGGCTTGTTAGCACACAGAGCTGACTGCCAGCCTGTTCTTGGCTTGCCTCCTAACAGAAACTGCAAAACAAAATGTCATCAGTGTTTTTTTTTTTTTTTTTGTCATTCCTGTGGTCCAACATAGAATGTACAGAATGGCGTAATACGGAGACAGAGATGAATGCCTCAAACCACAACTGTCACCTCAAGTCACAATGAGGCGTGGAACAGCAACTCCCCTCAAATTGCATTACACATAATGATTCTTGAAAATTAAATCGTGTTTGACAGGAAATCATTGACGTTTTAAATGATGTAAAAGGGAGCGTTTTTCGTCAATGGCACTAAAGCGTTACATCAATAGCTGCCTTTGCTGGCATACCTTTTAGCTAATTTCCACTTAATTTGTAAGTTTATGTAAAAAAAAAACATTGTCAATCAGAACAACTTTTTATTAAATTCAGTTACCTAGCATACAAAAAGTTTCCCTGAAGTTAGTGTGTTATTTCCATATGATTATTTTTTTAGAACAAATTCCTAACGTTCTAGGAACATTCTTTTTAGGTTTATTTTGAATAAACTCATAGGTTGCTTGGAGGTTTTTGTCTAACAACCTAATACAAACTCATAAAGAATGTTAGCTAATGATTATTTTTAGGTTTAATTTTGTTTTTATAATCTTAAACTTACCTACCAGAATATTGCAGGGAGGTTTTTGTGTGACAAACTTATAATAGCTTAAACAGAACGCAATCCCCTACAAACAATTTTTGGCTCCTAGAACATTATTTTAAATAGCAACAAAAAGCATATTTTTTTGCAAACAGCGTTAGATGCTATTTGCACCCCGGTGAAAATACTGACAGAATAGTGGCTATCCTAATTAAATACTAACATGCAGTATAACTCCATCATGTTTATTGTTTTAATTTAGAGTCCCAAAGTACATCAACCCCTAACCCTAATCTTCCCTTACAAAAATTATCTATGGTTTTACTAAAGTAACCATAGTATCACCAAGGTATTTTGTAGCAAAATCATAGTAACCACAAAATCAAACATGGTTACTATATTGACACCATATTACTATAGTATAGTAAACCATGGTCAATTTTACCAGGATCAAACCTTTCTCTCAGTCACCCGACAGTAACCATGACCAAATCACTGCAAGGCAGTGAATCTTTATATACATTTTTATTTATTATTACAAGTAGTATTAAAGGAAATATTGAGATTGGAGACAGGATGTGAAAAAGTGGGTCAAAAGGCACGTCGTTACACCCCACGCCATTGCAGCAACACTACGGGGCGACACTTAAATTTTTGTGTTTCCATCAGACTATTTCTGTGCAAATAGCCATGCTGTGTGGCAGGTGCTATTTACACCTAGTGCAAATAGTCACTCCATTATTTTTTTTTGGGTTCACAGAACAAAGCTTTAAGGTTCTTCTTTGATTAATCAGGAACGTTTTTATGGAACATTTGTTTTAGGTTGTAAATGATAGTTCAAATTCCAGAAATCTTTCTGCAACCAATCTTCAACGTTGCATGTTCTCTTTTCTCCCTTTATACATTTTTCTTTCTCCTTTTCTGACTTACTCCTAAAAATAAAGACCAAACCACACTGTTTTAGGCCCTCAGATAATCTACTGCCTTAAACTACCAAGGTTTCAGTACATGTTCATTAACCCTTACTTTAGGTTTATAGAAACTATATGTTCAGATTACTTCTGTCACAATGCACTGATGTTTATTATCCCAGAAATGTCATTGTGGGTTTGTGTCTGGGTGTGTGAACGGCTTAGGGACATTATCACACCATGGCAGTTTATGTGTCTACTGCCTCTGATGTGAGTCATACTGTCAGATTTTTTCCCATCACTGATCTTGATCTTAAAGGCACAGGGATATTTTGTCCACAGATCTTTTCACAGTGTTACTGAGGTAATTCGTAATCAATGAAGGCCGTAACCTCTAGGAATAATAGTAGCTCACTTTAAATAAATGTTTGTTTCATTACATTCGGTTCATATTTAAAGGGATAGTTCACCTTCATGCCATCCTAGATGTGTATGACATTCTTTCTTCTGCAGAACACAAGCAAATATTTTTAGAACAATTTTTCAGCTTTGTAGGTACATACAATGCAAGTTAATGGGTACCAAAGATTTGAAGCTCCAAAAAGCACATAAAGAGAGCATAAAAGTAAGCCATAAGACTCCAGTGGTTAAATATATATCTTCAGAAGTGATATGATTTAAGTATTTTTTTACTATATATTGTCCTCCCTGCCCGGTAGATGACAATATGCATGACGACTCCGAATCGCCAAAAACACAAGAAGAAAGTAAAAGTGGAGATTTATAGTAAAAAAAATGACATAAATATTGATCTGTTTCTCATCACACCTATCATATCGCTTCTGAAGATATGGATTTAACCACTGGAGTCTTATGGATTAATTTTATGCTGCCTTTATGTGCTTTTTGAGCTTAACATTTTTGGCACCCATTCACTTGCATTGTATGGACCTACAGAGCTGAGATATTCTTCTAAAAGTCTTTGTTTGTGTTCAGCAGAAGAAAAAAAGTCATACATATCTAGGATGACATGAGGGTGAGTAAATGACGAGAGAATTTTCATTTTTGGGTGAGCTATTCTTTTAAGCGTTATATACTAACTTTGATGTTATGGTGAAATGTTTAAAGGACTATATCACCCAAAACGTAAAATTTTGTCATCATTCACTCACCCTCATGTTGTTTAAAACCTGAATGAACAGAAAAGGAGATGATGTACTGTAATTGTGTTTGTTGCACAGGTGGCAGCAAGGATGGATGGTGGAATTCGGAGACATACTCAGGCCCTGTCACGTTCCTCCAGTAAACGGAAGAGTCGTTTCTCTTCCCTGTGGGGTCTAGACACTACCTCAAAAAAGAAAACCAAAGGCAGACCGAGCATCAACCGGGTCTGTATACATGTGATTCTATGCAAAACCCTTACAGTCTCTTTATGACACCATATTGCAGTGCTTAATAGAATGTATCACTGTTGACTCATTATACATTTGCAATAGTTATTTTTTATTTTATAAGTACATTAATTGTTTATAGGAATGTTCCCAATGATCTCACACTCTTGTGGTGTTCTCAAAGTGTGACTGAGGCAATTGTCACAGACAATGCACCAAATGCATCAGTTTATTCTAATTAAACCACCAAATTTCTCTTTAATCAGTGGCTTTGTCTCAACTGCAGGTGTTTGTAGATGGTGATGAACCAGTTAAGACGAGTCTTGAGCACATGTTTGATGACCCTGGAAAGGAGACTCTGGTAAGGGAGACACTAATCTTCCCAGCAAGTTTTGCATAATTAAAACTGTCAAAGAGAACGCCCTCAGAGGCAGAATACGTAAGAAATAAGATGTTAAGGCTGTGTGAAACCCTCAGTGGGAGCTGGAGAGAGGTAGAGAGAGCTAAGACACCCAAGCTGGTCTGAAGGGCTCAGGCTCTTCTTGCCATGTAGGGGAAGTTCCTTTTAAACTTGTCGCTTCACTTGTTAGCAGCTACTCATAATTTAAAATAGCTAAATTAATTAAAGCTACTCTTTAAGAAAATGTAGCTAACAATTTAAAGTTGCACTCAGTAATTTTACGTTTATTTTTAAAAATTAACTCCTAAAGACATGAATTGTAATTTTGCAATATATGTTGGAAATATTGAGCACTCACAGTCATATCAGTAACTTTATAAAAGCTGTTTTATTCTACATGGACAGTAACTCGGTAACCGTCCTGTTATTTGACAATTTCACTCATTGATTAAAGTAATCATTGCTGACTGTGAATACTAAAGTTCTACAATGTCATCTGGAACTGATCTAGTGTCAGTATAAGTAAATGATGAACCAAAGACAACAATTACTGAGTGGACCTTTTATAAATTCAACCTTAATGCAAAGTGTTACAGAAAAGCTACTGTCACACAAATGAAAAGTTAGCAGCATCGCTACTTTTAGGTATTTACTCCCCAGCACTGCACTAAACCACTTATAAAACTGGATCAGCGTTAAAGGTGGTGAACAGCAGAAGAATACCTAGCTTGGATGTATGTGTCGGGACTTAAATGAATCAATTAAAAATAACTAACACGCAACTGAATCGGAATTCCCAACTCTACACATACGAGGGGACCGTTTAGGAAAGCACATTTTATTTTTTCCACATCCTGTGTGCTTTGTTTTATGCGCTTCATTGCTACTTGTTAGCTAAAGTAGCTTGCTACTGTGAAAGCTACACTATTTTTAAAGCAGCTAAACTACTGTCACATTGCTAAAACATTTTGTAAACTTTAAGCCACTTTTAGTCAGTTACTCCTCAACACTGCTCCTTTGGGGTAATGCAATGGTGCGGCCGTGCTCCTCTCCCAACCTGCACATCCATTATGGGTGGGGAGCGTGCATGTGTGTGTGTATTGAGTTTTCTTGTGCATTTGTGTTGAGAGACTGAGTGACAGAATGTTGGAGTGTTTAAAGTATTGTCTGCATGTGTTTTCCAGTATGTGAGTGTGTGGTGTGTGTTCAAGTCTGACCCATTTTCCCACTCACCCACTCTCCTTCACCATGTGTGGGCTTGCTGTCTCTCCATGATGGGGGACCATCATCACAGCTACACTGCGGGCAGATTGTCAAACGGAAGGGGAGGGTGTTAGGCTGTCACCTGATAGTGGGGATAAGCTATCTGAGCCAGGCAGCATGCCGTCGCTGACAGCAGGCCAGACCTACTGACAGACCAAAGAGCACTGGGGCCAAGGGCCCCCGAGAGCCCCACAATATACCCTGTCATTCAAATTCCAGCTGGTGTACATCAGCTCATCGATCATCCGCCAGACATCAGACGGAGACTTTGTGTATTGTGCAGAGCTTGCATATTGCTCTGGTTGGATGGCAAGTTAATTAGTTGTCTTAGATTAGAAGTCATTACATTCAGCGGTGGCTCGATGCTTGTCTGCTGCATTGATTCAGACAGCTCTGCTTAAGCGTGATAAGGCTGAATTAAGCACATATCACCACAAATGTGACACCTCTGTTAGTTTGCATACAGTGTTTAACAGATAATTAAGAAGCTTTTGTGATATCCACTTGTAATGATCACAGTTCCACAAATCCACGCATAGTAGGATTAACTTTAAAGTCAATTTGACATAAAAATGTAGCTTATTTATTTCCTTAAAGGAATGTTCCAGGTTCAATTCAAATTAAGCTCAATCGACAGCATTTGTAGCATTATGTTGATTACCACTAAAAGTAATTTAAACTCATCCCTTCTTTTCTTTAAATAAAAAAATATAAAAAATCAAAGTTACAGTGAGGCACTTACAATGGATGTGAATGGGGCAATTTTTAGAGTTTAAAGGCAGAAATATGAAGCTTATAATTTTATAAATGCAATTTAATTCTTCTGTTAAAACTCATGTATTGTTTATGCTGATAATTTTGTTTAAATCATAATTTTTACAGTTATTTTAGGGTTTATTTACATTACATCGTCATGGAAACAAAGTTGTAAAATTGGAATTGGAAGTTATGAAGCGATTTAATCACACAAAAATCATGCTAACATGCATATTGTTTACATCTTGTGGCTATACTTTTGAAACTTATGATGCTTTTATTTGAATGTTTACGAATTGGCCGCCCATTCATTCCATTGTAAGTGCCTCACTTTTTGAAAAGGAGGGGCAAATCAAAATAATTTTTTGTGGTAATCAGTATTATGCCACAAATGCTGTCAATTGAGCTAACCTATATTGAATCTGAACAATTCCTTTAAGCTATTTTATCACACTAAAGTGTAAACTTGACCCTTGGCCTCAACACACTATTCAAAAAGCCTTCAAAAGAAGGTGCCAGCAGTGTCCCACAATCATCTGCAAGCTCACATTCAGGTCTGGATTCATTCTGGGATATGAATTGATGTCCACATTTTAGTAATTCGATCATTTCATGATGGATGAAATCAAGTGCCCCCTATATATTTCTTTGTTGTATGTCCTTTGAACTTGAAATTGCGCAACATTATGGAAGTATAATCAAAAACCAGCCAACCCATCTGTTGACCACAACCTCACTATTTATCTTGGTTCAACTACACTAACACCACCAGAACAGCTCGGAACCTTGGAGTGGTGGTAGATGACCAGCTTAATTTTACCGCCCACATCTCATCGACTGCCTGGTCTTGTAGATTCATGCTTTATAACATCAGGAAAATTAGACTTCTGTCTGAATATGCTGCACTGCTGGTCCAAGCTCTGGTCATTTCAAGACTGGAATACTGTAATGCTTTGCTGGCTCACCTACAAGCTAATACAATTAAGCCACTGCAGATGGTCCAGAATGCAGCAGTGTGTCTGGTCTTCAATCAGCTAAAAAGGGCTTGTGTCACTCTACTTTTGATTTCACTACACTGGCTACCTGTAGCTGCCCGCATCAAATTCAGATCAAATTCTGTTCCGCAAACACTTAACCGGTCAACACTAATTGCACTCACTATTGAACTTGCACTTAAAATAAAAAATAAAAATTAAATAAAAAACTCTTTCTCTGTCTCTTTCTTCTACTACATCCACCTTGAGAGCTTGGCAGTAAAACACTTTAGATGTTGTTGAACTTTGTATGACAAATTGCTTGCTATGTTCCTCAATTGTAAGTCGCTTTGGATAAAAGCTTCTGCTAAATGACTGTTACGGTTAAAGGTTGGAGAGGAGGAGGGAGAACAGTTAACATAAACTTTAATGACATAAAACACATAGACGCACACACATACAGCAGCCGTGTGTCTCTCTCTCGAACTGGCGCCTGCGACTCATCTTT
Source organism: Moxostoma hubbsi (assembly GCA_032164185.1). NCBI lineage: Eukaryota > Metazoa > Chordata > Actinopteri > Cypriniformes > Catostomidae > Moxostoma > Moxostoma hubbsi. The sequence continues at coordinate 17,811,233 of JAVLUX010000038.1, forward strand.
ATCCTCCTCCCGGCTGATTAGCCTGATTCAGGGCCAGGCGTGTTTCCTCACTGCCTGGCCCCACCCTCATCCTCGTCACAGTCCTCCATCGCCGACTCAGGCCGGAGAAACCACCAGCATGATGTACCCCACCTCCCTTCCTGGAGGGGGGGTGTTGCTCTTCCGGCCGTGCCTGCCGGCAGGTCTTCCCTGCCTTTCTGGAGCCCTGGGAGTTTCAAGGGGAGGGAAAAGGGAGAGGGAAAGAGCGAGGCGGAGCGACAGAGATGGAGAGAGAAATCTAGCTCACCGCTCCCCGGACATGCCATCACCTGGTCCTCAGCCACTCTTCCGAACTCTGGCGGATGACAGCTTGCTCCTCCCCTTGCAAACGGTAGTGAGTCCTCCAACCCCTGGTGGACGGAACGGCTCCTCCCCTTTCTCAGCGGACGATGGCGGTTCCTCCGAATATCGGCAGCTGACAGCAACCCCTCCGTCCCCAGGCTGACGGTCACAGCTGCTCCCCAGGTGGATAGCAACGGTGAGGACTCTGCGATAGCACATCCCTCATCCTTCCCGGGTTTCAGCACCAGTGTAACGGGTAAGGGATGGGCAAGGTGGAGGCGGGAACAGGCAACGTAACAGAAATTCAACTCAAAACAACTTAATACAAAGACGCACACACATACAGCAGCCCTGTGTCTCTCTCTCGAACTGGTGCCTCCGGCTCGTCTTTATTCCCCTCCCGGCTGATTAGCACGATTCAAAGCCAGGCGTGTGTCCTCACAGCCCAGCCCTGCCTTTTCCTCGTCACAATGACTAAATGTAAATGTAATGTGTAAATGGAACTCTGTTTCAGGGTGCCTTTAAGAAAATTCCTTAACAGTTTTATTTCTTTCATTATTTGTTTTGGCAGAAGGAGCCAGAGGTTTCAGTTAAAAGCCTCCCCCAACACAAGACGGACAATGAAGTTTGGGTTCCGGACTACCTCACACCATCCTGGGTCTCTTTACCTGACGATCGGCCCGTGTTGGCAATCATACAACCAGGCGAGACGGCCATGGAGGCCCTGGAAGCCCTCTGCAGGGTAAACATAATTTGTATTTAGAAACTAAAAGAAACATATAAATCAGTCAAGTAGATTATTTGATGATTATGTGATGACCTGAACCCTGACAAACTCATGTTCTCGGAATCAGTTCATTCCACATACTGCATTTTAACCATAATTTTGTCTCTGGATTCTCTTATTTAACACATAATTCCTCTCAAAGTCTCTTGTTGATAAGGAAGTTTCAGCATCCCATATTCATTATAACTTGTTCTGTTTGATTACCTCAAATATTAAGGCAAGCATCACTATTACTGTTGGTCATATTTGGATAGGTATTTGAGTAAACCCCAAAGCTGTCTTGTAATTGACAGCTTTTGTCAGACGAACCTGAATATCTCAAATCGTGTGGCTTTTTTTCTAGAGAGTTGTGCAAGTACTCTAAGCAGTCAGACTGATATTTTTGTTGTCTGTTACAAAATGTATCCACCTTGTGGACATTAAAATATCGTATAGACTTTTGACAGACAGTACAGATAATGGAGGGACCCGAGCCATATTTAGGGACCATAATATGAGGTTTCCGCACATAAATATTACATGGTTATTGGAAAATAAGCTTTTAGCTCTCACTCCCAATTTAAAATAAAATTGTATGTCCTGACATAAGAAGAACTTAAAATCTACTGACTGTTGCTTCTCAATATATCTTCTTATGTGCCGCCATTTGTCCTGAGGTGTTGGTTCACATGTGGGCTACAGATATGTCAGCAGTACCTTGTGTTCTTACACAAATAAGATCTCAGTTTCACTATGCCGTCATCTTGCAGCCAAACTGCAACAATAAAAAAAGGAAATCCAACACCTCCAAGCAAACTCCAATATCATGAAAGCAGAGTAATCTTCTAATTCTTGTGTAATCCATGATGACTAACATCTCATGTAGCTCATTTCGCCTAAACACGAAGCTCTCCTACACCTGTGTTTCAGGGAGTCATTGAGAAAGCACTAGAACTTCCCATTTTCATGGAGCCTTCCATGGCAAACTTCTAAAGTGTCAGTGGATCATTTCTACTTGAGGAACCATGCAGTTTTATCTGTAGTAGCTCTTGGCCTTTTTCCATGTTTGCTCTTAGCAGGTGTCACCCCAGAGTGTTGTGGAATATTGTAATCCAGTTGTTTGTTCCAGCAATTCCAGTATATATATATATCTTCAAGCATTTGTGAAAGAAACAAAGCACATGCAAAGTTGTACTCATAAACTTAAATGGCGCTGTACTAACTGCTCTATCCACTAGATTTATAAATAAATTATCCCGCGGTCGACGAAATGGGCATATTCCCATCGTCTGAGTGAGTCATTTTAATGACAATTTTTTTTTGACCTCACAGGTTTACAGACTGGAACTTTCCAAACACTATATACGGTTGAAGTTCCTCGTTCACAATCATGTGCAATTGTACATCCCCAAACCCGAGGAGGACCTGTGTGACCTGGTGAGTCCAAGGAAAAGAGCCGGTCAGCGACCACACTGTGTCCTGGACAGCTAAGAACGCTTGGCGGTCAGAGACACAGCATGGGGTGAATTCATTAGACAGGGGCTGTTTATGCCTGAACTTTGTGTAAAAGTTTTCACTGCAATGTAGGTTAAAGTGAGTCTAAACTCTCTAATGGTGTTGGGAGGCACTGATGCATATGTTATGAATTATGAAGAAGATGCATGTGCTGCATAATGTACTTGGAATAGTTCTTCTATCCCCATAGCTGTGTCTGTTGCTTTTTCTGTTTGTGTGTGTGTCTTAGTGTTTAGGGAGCCTAGGGAAAACCACATCAACAACGACTAGGCAACCTCAAAACTTAATTGACTTTGCTAGTTTTTTCTTCACGATTGGTCTTTAAAGACAGCACACTATAATCATTTGCACAGAGAGCCTTTGTGCTCTCCTTGTCTGCTCTCATCTTTTCTTTTTCTTTCTGAGGAGACTCAAGTCTCTCCCTGAAATGATCAAAGCCCTAGTTTTGTTTCAGGCTCCCTTGAGAACACGCTGATTTTTCTTTAGCATATATATTTATGCCGTGAATTTCAGCAGACTAAGGCCCCCCCCATGATGTATGTGAGCCCTTTCTGAAGTCATACTGTACTGTGCATCCTAAGAGTGAAATCAATATTAAGTTATCTCTCTCTCTTTCTCACTGCCTCCCTTTGTTTAGCTCTACAAAGAGATCGAAATTTGTGACAAAACAACCAAAGTCATCCAGTTTGATAGAGATGAGTCCTGTGCTATCGGCTACGGTAACAATTCTGTTTAGTTTGTGTTTGTTTAAACTTAGTCTTTGTTCCTTTTCAGTTATTGATATTTATTTATCTGTTCTTTAGGTTTTTCTGTTGCTGTGGTGGAGGAGGACGGCGCGCAGCAGCTTTATATCACTGATGTGAAAGCCGGAGGTCTGGCATTCGCCAAAGGTGTGTGATCGAACTCATAATGGGACTACACCACTATCTTCATCATCTCTGACACAGTTAATCCCCTTTAGTAAATCAAACACTACTATTGCTCACACTTAGGGTTTGGGTACTGGACATGAATATTATTTCAAATTGTGTGGCTTGTTGAGGAGAGGTGTGCCATTACTTTTGTGAGTGATCAGATTTATGATTTTCCCCATCATAAATCTTCATAAAGATTTTCACCTTGCAGGCAAAAAAAATGCTGAACATATATACATATGTCTGACACAACAGACATTGGCAAAATAAAGCAGAGCTTTATATTAAAATAATTTAAACAACAACACTGCATTTATCAGCAGATTGTTATGAGAAATACTCTCAATTGTCATGATTTTCCTGAGAAAAATGAGTTTGTCTAAATTCAAGTCATTTATACCTGTATTTGTATAGCACTTTTCACAATGCACATCGTTTCAAAGCAGCTTTGTAGAAAATCATGCCTTAAAGTCTTAAAGCCAAGTGAGCATGCTAAAGATGACCGTGGCAAAGAAAAAGACCTTGAGAGGAACCTGACCTCTGGCTTTACATTATACTGGATGTACATAATACAATATTATTTAGTGGTTTGAGCAAAAACTGATCACTGCATGTAATGTTTTTGCCCTCTTCCCCACGGTTTCACTTTCCTTACAAAAAAACAAAACTAGCCGCTAACTTACACATTTTCTGCTGACATGCAAATGAGCTTTTGACTCGCTTAATTTTGAGCTTATGTTTGCAAATCTTCGCTGGTAGTGGTGAACCTCTGGCAAAACTGATTTTTGTAAAGGTTTGCATGTAAACTTTAACAGTCTTCCCGGCTTATCCAATGCACTCGTGTTCTTAGCTGTTTATATTTTGACGTCAAAAGCAGAGAATAAGTCTCATGTAATCGCTGGTTTCTTACTTTGTCGTTTTTTTTTGTTTTTTTTAATAAGCTGGCCGCCTCTCCTGGGAGGAGACTGTTTCGCAGCTCTCATTGTTGCATTGCTTGGTTTTAATCACACTTATGTATTTATCTATCTATCATAAAATACATATGACATTGAATCAAGAGCGTTGTATCGTACAATACCATATTTTTGAACACCCCTATTTTAAAGCCATTGTGTAGTTGATAAATATAAGATTTGACATCTAGGAGACTAGAATCTGATCTAAGAATGGATTCTGCTTTTGTTTATGGTATTTTAAATCACAAAAACAGTTCCTGGATTAACCTAGTGCCTATAGTCCAAGTGCAAATCCAAACCTTATGCAGTTTTCCCCTCTGTAAATGTCTTACCTGCAGTTGTGTATAAAACTGCTGAGAAATTAGCAAGGAAATACGGAGCAGTCTGAACTGAGAGGACTGATCCAAATCTCCACTCGGCTGGAGGAAAATCATTTAAAAAGCTTTCACATGAGCGCAGGATTACCAAGAAGAGCAAATTAAAACCATTACGTACTGCCAGTGATATCTGTGCCAAGTAAGTGTGTTCATTAAGGGCAGCTTTCAGAACAGGTTCAAAGTTCTGACATTCTGTTTTCCAGTGTAGAGTCCAGTTATTGAGTATCAGAGTATTTTAATTAATGGTGCTTGCTAATTCAAGCGTAAGCATTACTATTGCTCATATTAAGGGTTAGGGATTTGTTCTAAACCCATAAGTATTGAACCGCTTTTGCTACAGATATGAATAATACCTCAAATCATATTGCTCGTTGAAGAGAGTTATGTGATTTGACTTTCAATCACGTAGGATTCTTACCTGGTGGACAAAAAAACAGAACATCCCGTAGACTTACAATGAAGGAGGTACAGTCAGATAAGGGATAAGAATATCAAAAAGAGTATTGGGAATGGGCTCTTTTGACTAATGGACGAATTCTTTTCATGTCGGAATTACCGTAATTATGAGATTCTGACTTGTAAAAACTGTTCATGTTTTTGAAGAACCAAAGTCCCTTTTAAGGCTAGTCCGTCCACTCGGCAGCAATTTTTTAAATGCTCCCGGCAGCTATTTTCTACAAGTGCTATTTTCCAAGTTGATCTAGAAAATTTGCATGCACGTTCTCAAGTTGACTGGTATCTGTATCTAAAAGGTGATTGGCTATTTTACTTGTTAATCGGGGCTTTGTTTTCTACATCTACCATATTGGCTATTCCAATATCTCCCATTCATTTTAATACAAGTGCTCTATCTCGAGCTAAATAGTCTCTGGTAGAGCTAATAATAAGTTGTAAACTCAGAATTCCATGAAAACTCCAACTTGACTATCATGATGTCATGTAAAAAAAAAAATTCAGCAACCTCAACAGTTAAAGGTAGTTAACACAAATTTCAGTTTGTTATGCCATTTAATTCTAGTGCTTTTTTTGTTGTTGTTCTAAAACATTCTTCAAGAACATATAGATTAATGCAGTGATTATATATGTTGCTGTGTTTCCAAAAACAATCTCAGAATCATCATCTTGTCATTACAATAATTCTGACACGAGGTAAATGCAGTATTGGGCCAGAAAACAACCACCTAGCGACCACCAAACAATGCCCTAGCAACCGCATAGCAACATGCTAAACACCTCAGCAAATGGATAGCATCACCCTGGCAACCACTTATCACAACCTAGCTTTGTGGTTGCTAGTTATGTTTATTTTAGAGCTGTCAAATTTTAATGCATTAATGCATGCGATTCATTACATTTGTCTTAATCGCCATTGAAGCATTTACTGTTATTAAAGCATAAACCTGCATAAACACTGGTCAAAGCAGGGTGAAACCTTTGAGATGTGTCCGTCCTTGTGTCAGTGATAAAATGAGGGGGATATGACCTTTTACCACTATTTGCTGTACATAACAAAGCCAGATTGAATAAATCAAGTACTTTGCAGACTCTGTATGATGCAGTTTAATTACAACAGAAGCATGTCAAGTGAACCACGAAAATGCTGAACAAGAAGTTTGCAAACGCTTTTCATGTGGACTTCAAAGCAGCGCTCGACGCTGGCGATGACGCCTTGAACGCAGCTCACGATTGCTGCAGCAAAGCAGATAGCCACAGTGCCGACTGATTAACATTGTAGAGGATAAGAGTTTAAGAGATTTAATGCCCATTGCAATGAATATTCAACCAATGTGGGTACTAGTTCTTTTTTAAATTAGTTAAACTCCCTCTTAGACTTTGGGAAACGTTTAATGTTAATTGAATTGGTGCTATTTTAGTGCATTTCTATCTTTATACTGTTAATATGAATTAATATACCCTAAATGCATTTAGTACAAGTCTAAAATTACATTGGCCCATTAAAACCATGTGCTGTCCAAAATGAATGGAGACAGAGAGTGTGAAACAGAAAAAGACATAGAAAAAAGACAAAGAGAGTCAGTGGTGCATTGGCTGGAGGGAATATAAAAATTCAGGACAGTTTGGACACAAAGCACCGGGGGCGCATGTTGATGACATCATACCAACATTTATCATCACACTATTGCCAGAGGCAGAGCTGAGCCATCCATAAAAAACCCTTATTACAGCTGACATTTTGCTCCACGTAAAACTGGGTCACACTTCAGGCAATGTGTGCATGCATTCATGTGTGCACAACCATGCAGCATTTATAAAGACAGAGGAACATTAGAGAGAAAGACAAATCCAGTTTTCCTATAGGAGCTTGTTGAATGGACATGGGCATCAATAATCAATTAAAGTGGCAGTCCTGCCTAACAAGCGTGAACTGAGCTATTGGAGCCTAATTGAACAGCTGATAAGTTGTTTATTGATAATTAAGCAAATGGAAGTCAGGTGGCTGGGGCACACAAGAAGCTTTCTTTGTTCTCATCCTGTAATGCACAACGTATACACACAAAAAAAAACTTGCTTCAAAATGTTAGTGTATTAATATGTCATTTAGCAACATGCTTGTATAAATAATTAACTTCTAAGATTAATAATTAACCTCTCTAACAGCTTTAAATTTGTCAGCCTCCAAAAACAAACAGGTCTTTATTGTCTTAAGAGAGATCAATGAAAACTTTTGTCTCTGAATGTCCACTGACCGTGTTCAAGTGAGTAATTTTGAACTAGATTTGAGCTTGTGTGTGTGTGTGTGTGTACATTGGAGGAAGCCTTTCAAACTAATGAAAGACCAACATCTTGTTTAATTAACAGGCTACAAGTGCCAACTGTTTGGCCATGTCTACACTAATTTTCCTTTGAAAATGCATTGATTTTGTTTTATTCACACTGTAATGGTGTTTTCTTTTTGAGACCCTACAAAAACGCTTTCCATTTACTGCAGACTTTTGACATTAGGTAATTGAAAATGGAATAGTGTGGATATATTCCTTTTGAAAACACATTGATTTTGCTAAATTTCTGCCTCTCATCCATGCTAATGAAAATGTAGACTTTAAAAAAAACTCTCTATTAATGTGGTTTTTTTTTTTTTGGAAAATATGTTAGGAAGTCAAAAAAGGAGTTTTTCCAACAAAGGTATTAGTGTATACATTTTCGTTTAAAAATGCATCGACTTCGCTAAGTTTATGCCTCTCATCCACACTGAAACTGCGTTTTCCTCCACCGAAAATGTAGCGTTTAGAAAGTGCACTCCATTACCAGTACGTTGGGTAATAATGTTAAGAAACTCAAAATGTTTGAGCATTAACAAGAAGAAAAATCTCAAATGGCAAATAATACTGTTGATCTATAACTTCTCATAATTGATTCCCTCTGCCTTTTTTTTTTTTGTTTGTTTGTTTTTGTCTTTTTCAAAATAAGCAACTTCGGTAAGTATGCATTGATTTCAGTACGTTTATGCCACTCATCCACAATGAAAAAAATATTTTCCTCCAACTAAAATGTAGACTTTCAAAAACAGTCCATTAATGCATATTTTGGAAAATGATAATGTGAGGAAACAAAAAAATACTTTTAAAACAAAAATAGTTTAGTGTTGATACATTTTTGTTTGAAAACACATTGATTTTGCTACGTTTATGCCTCTTATCCACACTGAAATAGTGTTTATCTCCACCAAAAATTCAGAGTTTTGAAAATGCCCTCCATTACCGAATATTTTTTTTAAGGAACGCTGATTAGTGTGGATGGTTTTTGTTTGAAAATGTTTATGCCTCTCATCCACACTGGAACTGTTTTCCTCCATCGAAAATGTAGCAGAGTGAAAATTGTTTTAACTGAAACATTAGCAAATGCTCTAGTACGGCATACTTGACATTAGAAAATAAAAAATGATTATTTGAATGAAAAGAATGTGGACGTAGCCTTGGTATTTATTTTGGGAGTCAAGACCATGTGCACAGGCTTGTGGAAACTATGAAAAAGCCAAATAGCTAGCAAAAGGCTGTTTTGTATCAGTCATTATTGGTGGTCACAGTTAATGGGCATTGGTATTGCCATTTAATGATTGGATTTGTGGAATATCCTGCGAATAATCAGAGATTTACAGAATACAGTTTTCTATAATATATGCATCTAGATTTGAGCTATTTATGTCCTTTTTGTAAGTGTCTTCAAGTGGTGGATATACATCGCTTTTTTTAAAAATGTACGTGTTTTCTTTGTTCAGGTCTGCGAGCAGGTGACGAGATTCTGAAGTTGAACAGTAAGCAGGCGAGTCTTTTGGAACTGGCAGACATGCAGGGTGCGTTCTCTCTGCCCTCTCTCACCCTCACTGTCAGCACACTGCCTGTGACTGATCCGCACCAGCTGTGCCAGCTTCCCCCACGCCGATCAGATGGGGCTCAGGACCTCTGCACTGACATCTTCTCCCAGAGCCTGGGTAAACTTCTGTTCAATTTTCATTTATTTCCATCAATTATTTTTGTTGTCCTTCTGAAAAGGAAGTTTACACATTCATAGCTGATAACTGATTTTCAAGCCTGTTTCTCAAAGAATCAGTAATTCACGCACCCTCTTCCAAATCTTTTATATTCTCAACCTATCCTCCTTTTGTGACAGACCGTCTCTCATAAAGATTACCCTTTTGCTTACCCATTCTGTCTCCATTGCTCCCTCTAGAGGACATCCTGGATGAAGGTGTTGGCCTGGTGCTGCACAGCCCGGATGACTCAATGTTAGACCAGTCCGGTCTAATAGCCGAAAGCCCTGCTGACAGCCTAGAAGATGAAATTGATGCGAGACACAAGGTGAGAGTCCACCTCCCCCAAAGATTAATCAAAACAACAAAGCTTGAACTGTCAGCAATGTTTCTGTGTTTTGAATCACAGAATGTGTCACCCGTTTCTTTTGTAACGTGGGTCAGTGTGTCATTTTGAGTCGTGTCATTACATTTCATTGCCTCTTGCTGTTGTTTGTATTGTTTTGGTTGGGTAAATATAGGCTCTTTATTTTCTTATGAGGGTTTTTTTCTGGGGTCAAAAGACCACTGGAATGTGATGGCTGGTTAAGAGCTTTTTGTCATGTGATCTAAGTGAACTTTGAATGCTGTCATCAAGTAGCCTTAAAATCAGTGACCGCAGCAGATGGACAGGCAGGTTGTCTTGCATTGTGGATCTGCACACACATTGACTTGTGATGACGTTAGTCTGTTTGATGGAGGTCAAGATCAGAGATGACAATATATTCACTTGCATAAGGTTGCATAAAACATGCCATACCATATACACAGCATGCACGTACTCTCACACACACACGTTTTTACAACATATTCCATCTATGGCTCTATAAAACAGATATGTTGATGACATTTAAATTTTTTTTGTCACCCTGATTTAATTGACTAGCACTCAACTAGTGTTTACCAGTAGCCTTCTTAATCAGTGGAACACAGATAATTTCTATCCTGTCTAAAAATAAAATGTCATCCTTTCAGGAGCCCCTGTGCAACTCGCGATGCTTGTTTAACACTAAAAGTCTAGATTCTCCAATATGATGTAGTCAGATAGGATTTTATCTAATTGATCATCTCTCCAGCAATGGCCTTCTCAATGTATTTGTTACTAGAGTGAATCTCTTTATTAACAAATTAACAGTTTTCTCTTTTCTTGTGAAAAAAATCTAAATGGCATTAAATCTAGACAAAGGTACTTTCTGTGTGAGCTAAGACTTATATTTTATAAATTTGTAATCGGTTTTAATTGTAAGCCTAGCTAAATTTTGTTAGATTTATGCTTAACACAAGTAATAGAATATTTGACAATAGGGTAGGAAAAGTAAACTTACAGTGGCAAGAAAGTTCAGTATGTGATCTCATTGGAATCACCTGCATATATGTATAAATTCGTCTTAAAATCTGGTTTGATCTTCATCTAAGTTACAATAATGAACAAACACCATCCGTTTTAACTAACACAAATTATCGTATTATTCTTGTACATATTGAATACATCATTCAAACCTTCAGTGTAGGTTGGGAAAAGGTATGTGAACCCCTAGGCAGTAACCTCAACAAAAGCTAAATAGAGAGAGGGTTTCAAAGTTCTCAAAGTGCTTATCTGTCCATGGTTAGACAAACTGTCTATAAATGAAGATGATTTAGTACTGTAGCTACTCACTAGAAGTGGTCGTCCAACCAAGATGACTCAAAGGGCACACCGCAGAATGCTCAATGAAGTAAAAAAAGAGCCCTATAGTGACAGCTAAAGACTTGAAGGAATCATTGGAACTGGTTAACATCTCTGTTCATGAGTCCACTATACAGAAAACATTAAACACGTGTGGTGCCCATGGCAGGACCCCACGAAGAAAGCCGTTGCTTTCCAACACAAACGTTGCTGCATGCCTGAAGTTTGCAAAAGATTACCTTGACACGCCACAATGCTTCTGGGAAAATGTTTTTTGGACTGAAACCAAGTTTAAATTGTTTGGAAAGAACACGCAGCACTACGTATGGTGTAAAAAGGGCACCGCATACCAACATGAAAACTTCATCCCTACAGTGGAGGGAGCATCATGATTTGGGGCTGCTTCGGGGCCTGGACCGCTTGCCATCATCGAGGGGAAAAATGATTCCCAAGTTTATCAAGATATTCTACAGGATAATATCAGGGTGGCTGTTTGCCAGCTGTAGCTCAGAAGAATGGTGATGCAGCAGGGCAAAGACACTAAGCAATGGTTTAAAAAAAAAAATCAAACTTTGGAGTGGCCCAGCCTTAACCCAATATTGATGCTGTGGAATGTCCTCAAGAGCCATTCACACCAGACATCCTAAGAATATGGCAGAGCTGAAGCGGTTCTGTAAGGAAGAATGGTCCAAAAATTCCTTCTGAACGTTGTGCAGGTCTAATCCGCAGCTAACAGAAATCTTTGGTTGAGGTTACTGCTGCTAAGGATTGACCAGTTATTAAATCCAAGGGTTCACTTTTTGTTTAATGGGATGTTCAATAAATATTGTGTGTTAGCTTAAGCACATTGTGTTTGTCTATACTTGTGACTTTGATGAAGGTAAGATCACATTTTATGACCAATTAGTTCAGTTTTTATTGCCACTGTATATCCAAGATTGAGGTATTCTGTGAAAACAAGTTTTATCATTTGTTTTCACTGAATAAATGTTTCTTGTTTTAAATTAGGTTTTTATTGTAAAACAAAAATCTGACTGAAATTATATTTGCAATGCAGAATAGATTTTTGTCCATCATGATAGCCGACAACTACTGCCATGTTCTTCTCTTTTGTTTTCTATAGCCCTTTTTCCCCCTCTTTGTAGATCACTCTTAATTGTTTTTCTCTAGTTATTGACCTGATGCCTGGCCTCTTTGTATAATGTTCTGTCTCTCCTTCCTTCCATGTCTCTGTGTCCTTGTTTGTCTCACTGATGCTGCCAGTCGGCCACAGTCTCTGCCCTGTTCTCCAACACGCCATCTGTTGCAGGGACACATTTAGCCCTAATAATTCACCCACAACAACACTGTCACGCTGTGTGTGTGTGTGTGTGTGTGTGTCTTTCTCCTCCCTTTTGTCTCACCCATGTGTCATGTTGCCCCTTTCATTGTATTGGTAAAATGTTTTGTTATAACTGGCATCATGACACACACAGTCACATGACCACATCATAACTGCTCTTTCTGAATTCAGCATGTGCTGACTCGGGACAAGCGAATCTAATTCTGGTCTGCTGCTCTATACTTGGTCACATATGTTGTGGTTTGAATGCTGGTTCACAGCATGAGATGCTTGTGTCCTCACAAGCTTGTTAATGAAGTTCAAAATGTAAGTTCTGGAGGAGCTTGTTTATCTAGGCCTGCCAAACTTATCCCAAGGATATACAAGCAGCTGCTTCCCTCACACCGGTAATGATGCTTCATTATTCAGCATACCTCTACATCCCCATCTCCACATTTAATATTTTATAATGCCTATACCAATTGCATTGGATAGTGGCTCACTTAAAACAAGAGCCAAATGTATCAAAATTAGTAAATGTGGCTTGTGCATCATATTCCAAGTATTTGGAAGCCATACAAGTTTTGGTGAGAAACACAGAATTTAAGTCATTTTTAAGTGGATTCACAACTGGCATAAAGACTCGTGTATCATATACCAAGACATCTGAAGACTCATTCTTGTTCTGGTCTGGGGGTTGGCATCTAAGAGCTCAAACTCAGTCCTGTGCTCAAGCCCCTCCATTATGGAAAGCATGCCAAATCCATTTACCTTAATGCGCTCCAGAACTATTTTAACCAGTGAACTCATTTTGAAACTCCAGTGAAATTTGGCTGGAGAATATATTTTTTTTTCTTCTTTTTTTTTAAATTCTTATTATAGAAAGTATGCAAATTCAACCAGAGTTTGAAACGGGTATAGACAACAATGCAGCAAAATGGCTTGGAGCTTAAAATATTTGCATATGTTTACTATCTCTTCTTAACTAACTTAACTGGTAAGACTGACTTAGGGGCTGTTTACCATGAACCTTTTTTTTGCCTCCAATGCTGTTTTTCTATGTAACATGCGCTAAATGGACATCTTTGTCCACTGTATTGCTTCTCGCTGGTTTTTTTTTGGTTTTTTTTCCACCGTATCACACTGGAGCGCCACACTTTTATAGATGCCATGTGAGATTAAAAAAACTTTTAAAAGTGTATTTTGAGACACCTGCACTCAGTAATATTATTTGCACTGCGTCTAGCATTGTTAGCACAAATACGTTTTCAGTCTGAATGGCTCTTTGGTCAACCAGCATCTCTAAGTTTTGCTGATGTACAGCTTTGTTATGCTGGTCATCCAGCTAGACCAGCACCAAACCTTCGGAAAAAATCAGCCTGGACCAGCACGGAAATTCATGTTGGTCTTTTTTAGCATGGTTGTCAGACCACAGGCCCAATATGTTGCATATTCCCCCTCTGCTAGTCAGGAATCGGTCCATTTCTCTTAAACGCATTTGAACTGAAACCTTCCTGATGGCTCTGAAGTAATTTGATCATCGGGTGAAATATGCCAGATTCACGAGTATGAAGAAACTAATTAGACTTGTTTTGTTTTTTTATCTTGCCAATTTGTGCTTCATTTTAACCAAATTAAATGCTCTCCCTCTCTGTTATTTCGTGTTGAGAACATTAAGGTTTCTCTTGTACTGTAGTCATACATGTTTGTCTTTGTGTTGACCGAATGACATGCAGAGAAAGGCTGATTCAGCTTGGCATAATTTATGGGATTCATTCTGTCCTCTCTCTCCTTTTTCCAGATTAATCACATGGCTGGTTATCGTTATTATCTCACATCACTTCTGTTTTCTTTTCCCTCTTTGAGGTGAGGGAGAAAGGGAAGAGGGACACCTCCTTTAATTAGCTCTGCATTCTAATTGCTTGATTATGCACATTGATTCAAAACGCTTAACGCTGATAAATTATGGAGAGACCTGCCGGAGGACACAGACAACCCAGAAGTCAAAGTACAGGAGGACTTGGCTATTTCAGGCTTGATAATGATTGCATGCATCTCATCTGGGGCAGGTACATCATCCAGCAAAACCCCAAAACTACTTTTCCTGCAAGACTTATTTACTGTACAATGCGAGTTCATCCAGCCGAGCAGTTTTGCCTCGAGTTATCGCTCTGCAGAAAAAATATAAATGCATGTTCATGGATTTGGGCTGTTAACTGTCTAAATATTGACTTTTCTCATCAGCTTGGCTCAGCTGTGTGTGTGTGTGTGTGTGTGTGTGTGCGTGTGTGTGCGTGCACGTACAGTATGGAAAGGAAAGGGAGGTTTGCAGTGGAGGATTCTTTAGTCGTGGTTGGCTTGAGGATGTACAATGTGCTACCAAAGCTTTGTGCTTGTTCCAACCTGCATCCTGTGAAATCTCCAGAGTCATTTATGGATTTGGATGTTTTGCCAGTTGTAAATGCTCAGAGGTGCTGCAAAGCTTTTAAGCTTGTGTGTGTGAGGTGAGTTGTGAGAAGGTGAAAGGGAGTTAGAAAATTGGATAAGTGAAGGATTTTCTTAAATTAATCTTTAGCATGCAAGCCAACCCTGCTCTAAGATAAAAATACCATGGTAACCTTCTGCCAAAATACTATAGGTACTGCAGTTTTTGTTGCTGTAAAACCCAAGATTGATCTTCAGCTTTATAATTTTCCATCTGTTTTTGGTTGTTTGTTTAAAAGGGTCAATGAAACTGCATGGTTTGAGCTGTTTTTTTATTCATTTTCATAATTAACAAGTACTACGATGGCACTCGGTTTAATTTACAGCATTAGTTGACCATTTCATTAATATTTCTAAATATTGACAATATATCTAAAATATACCCATATGAATCGATCAAATTGTATTCAAATCTAATAAAAACAGGAAATCTGTATCAATACCCCCCCCCCCCCCCCCCCCCACCACTGTGAGCACAAAAAATGCATCCAAAATGTTTTTGCTTTTTCTCAAGATTCAACAATAAAATTTGAATATAGTGGTACATGTGAATTTTTAAAAGTAGTTCTAAAGTCCTTTTTTTTTTTTTTTTTTTTTAGACTAAGTGACATCTCTACACTTTCCCAGAAAGGAAGCATTCCTCTTCCTGTGTCCTTTGAGTTTACGTATTGATAAGATGAAGCCTCATGACACAAGGCATTGATGGCTCCCTTCGAGAATCTGTGTGGTTGTGGGTATGTGTAATTTGCCTTTTTTGCTGCGAGATTCCTTTAATGGCGCAAGCAGGTTTGAACTTGTGAAAGAGCTCTGGCTGAATAAGTGAAGGTATGACTGTGAAGCTGTATCCATGTTTTCCATCAGGAATTGTCTGGGCTGTTGTGAATATCTAGTTTATTCTTGTTGTTAGTGTGTGTTTGGGGAATTTTAGATTCTTGGAGACATGTCTGTGGTTTTACTCTCTTGTCAATGCAAAACCCACATTACTTTTTCTTTTGTGAAAGGCAAAAGGACATGCTTTATATCCCAGTTCATCTTTTGAATGCTCTGGCAGTGCGTAGTGACTCGCTTGAAACACAAACTTAAACAAGAGCCACAAGTATCATAGTAGTAGAAGCGGCTCATGCATCATTCCAAGCCTTCTGATGGTTTTGGTAACCAACAACACACAAAAAATAATTTTTAACTGAATCTTGACGTCTGTTGCCGTTTGTCTGTATTTTCAAGTGTTTTGAAGGCAGACGGTGGGTTTTGAGACAACCTAAAATTATTTTTTAAATCTTGAGGTCCTTGACATCTTCATGGGAACTATGTTAGAAGCTCATTTACAAGTCGCTCTTGCATGAACTTATGATGTAATTTTCATTTTTGAGTGAGCTATTCCTCTTACCTCCTGGGTTTTGGTGCTTTTATGATTTTATTTCTTAACCTCATTGGAACCTAGTGTCCACACAGTGAACTATCACTTTGTGTATCAATGGATGCATCCAAAAGCTGAAAATGTTACTTTCAGAGGCTGTATATGGAGTTGAGATGAAAATAAGGTGCATTTCAAACTGTTCCAAGGCCATTGCAGACAGACACTGAAGATAAAGTCATTCCCAAGTTTGGGAGTATCCTATAGATCCTGAAGTGCATTCACTCCTAAAATCCGGCCAAACGTTCAGTTTCAGGCTGCAGATGATGTTTGGAGCACTCAACGTGTTTGGCAGACATGGGACAATTTTAACATGGTTTTAACATACCGTATGTGGACAGCAATTTTTAGAAAAACTATATTTATTTTTTCCCCACATGTTTCTTAAGGGCTAATAGTTACAAATCAAAAAGGGGAATGGACAGTTCACGCAACTGTCACGCTCCGGTCTCAGGAGGTTAAAACTCAAGTTGTGCTTAAATATGGGTTAACTAGTGGAACAATAGCCCTTGACTGGGCTCTTTATTGAAGGAGACGCATACGGTAGTGAAAGTGACACATTATTGGGAAGGAGAGGAAACCATATTGCGCAGGCCAGATTCGAACTGGTGCCACGTGCGCGAGCACCTCCCCTCAATGTACCGTGAGACTTTGCGAACCACTGCATCACAGCTCTGACAAAAGCCACTTCGCTTAAGTCGCTCTTATGAGAAGCAATACAAATTAAAAAGTTAGAATTTGCCACACCTGTTGTCTTGTTGATGTTTTCATCTGGGAGAGCTATGATCTTCAGCTGTGTTATGCTGTGCTAACAGAGGTAATGGATGATGTTTGACTTTCCCAACCCGTACCCTCCCATTCTGTCCTCATTTTCCTGTTCTCAACCAGATTATTATTTTCTTTCTATCTGTGTGTTTACTGTACCACCACACCTGTCAGATCCAAATTCCATCCATACAGCTAAAAACCAGCTCAGACAAGCATACACTGAAATTCTCTGAAGGGAGGGAGGAGGCTATGTGGATCGGGACGTTTTTGAGGATTGTGGAATTGGTAAAGTAGACACTCAGTTTATCAGTTTCTCTTGTGCTGATCAGAGTAACTCCGTTCTTGCTCTCACGGTTGGGCTGTGGCAGTTTCTTCTGCGTGAAGATAAGGTGAAGGTGGAGGCACATCCTGTTTTTGTTACGGGTCACTATACTGTGAAATCTGTGACCTCTGAGCAGAATGTCTGTGCTTTGGAGAGACAGGAGTTCCAAACGCTCTTCTGAGTCCATCTATGACATGCTGCAACTGGTGAGTGTGTGTGTGTGTGTGTGTGTGTGTGTGTGGAACTTAATCAGTGTTTAACAGCTCATGAGCTCAATTTTTATAACACACTCTGTATATTGACACGTGGCAGCTTAGTATGGCATGTACATCGTTATGCTGCAGTTTCAACCATTTAAAGGAATATTCTGGGTTAAATACAATTTAATCTTTATGATGCTGGCAGTTTACCTCTGAAAGTATTGTATATTTTCTAAAAAAAAAAAAAGCAAAAACAAGTTCAGAGTAACGCATAAATGTTTAAATTTGTAAGATCACACTGTTTCAAAAGTACTGTATAACCATTATTTTGACCGTATGATTACACTTAAGTGTTGATATGGGACTTGTGTGATAAAGGAGCTTGCCAACCCAAACTGTACAAGGTTATATCCAATCTTTCAACTTATGCCCAGCTAAAAAGTAGCTGCTTGGTATCTATGGAAGGAGACCAGGAAGGGACATAGTAGAACACTCTTTAAATGGAGAAAACTCGACCCACAGCTACAGGTCAGTAACGTGTAACCAGAAATTCGTCCATCTAGAAAAGAAGTCCTACCTGAAAAGGATGTTTTAAACAACTTTACAGCTCGAATAACAAAGATGTTTACTGAAGAGTTCATGTAGGTGCTTTAGAGGAATATTCCGTGTTCAATAACCAGTAAGTCTCAATCAACAATGTGTGGCATTATGTTAATTACAACAAAAATGCATTGATTCACTCAAAAGTAAAGATTGAGGGTACAGTGAGGAATTTACAATGGAAGTGAATGGGGCCAATTTTTAGAGGGTATAAAGGCAGAAATGTGACATAAGCATATTATTTTTATAAAACTAATAACAATAATTCTTCTGTTAAAACTTGTGTATTGTAACTGCAAAGTTATTAAAATTGTTGTATTTACAGTTGTTTTAGGGTTTAAGCATTGTTGTAATGGCAAAGTTGTAAGGATTTAAAAGGATTTAACTTTACAAGTGATTTTATCATTGTGAACATGCATAATGTTTATGTCTTGTGGCTATACTTTGAAAACCGTGAATATTTTAGCATTACAGATTGTCACATTCATTTCCATTATAAGTGCCTCACTGGAACCAAGATGCCTTTATTTTTTTTAAGAAAAATACATTTTTATTGCTGTATCAATATGCCACACATACTGTCAGTCGAGTTTAATTTGTATTAAACCTGGAATGTTCCATTTTAACAATTACAAATGGATAATTTCTGCTTTTAATCCCCTGGATTGCTTGCCCCATTGATTTCCGTTGTAAGTGTAGTACTGTAAACGTGTTCTGTTCCCTCTTCAGAACTGATGGGTTGAGTCCAAATTATTTTTTGTGGTAATCAATAGCAGATGTTAGTTAGACATTTGCCAATATTATCATCTTTTTTTATATTCAGTAGAGTCTGAAGTTTGGAGATATTAAGGCATTTTGTGACTTTACTTATTTAGTTTCTTAAATGTTCAAGGTTACTCTGTGGTTTTAATGTAAAAGGTCATTTTGATATTTATAAATGTAAGTCAACTTGTCATTAGGAACAAATTTGGTTAATATTTCAACCTGTTTTATAATGTAATGCAATACTGTATACCGCAATTAAGCACTTCAGCAATTATCGCAATATAAAAATTGTATATAGGCTCATGTCTTTTGCTGATTCAGCTTAAACTGTATTTTACCCAAAATATCCCTTTTTAACTTCTTTCCTCCATTGCTCCGCCTCCCTCCAGTATGTCCAGGCTGGTTAAATCATGCTGATGTGTGCAGGCTCTTTTTACACACAAAATAGGCCTATGAGGCATCATTTGAAAGATTAGAATATCACTTCTGCATTTATATTCTTAAAATAACACTAAGGCCTCAAAACATTGACAATTAGCCATCAAATTCAAATGTCTCTTATGCTCCAATAACTGCTGCTGTAAGCCCCAAATAGCTAAACTTTATATCTGCTTTTACCTTTGGAAGTTCTCTTAAATGAGCCCTTGTTTCCTTTTCTGTGAGCTTGCTTGTGTGAATAATCCATTGTTATACCTTGGATGTCCAGAACAAAATGTCATCCAGAAGGAAATGCATGTTTATCAAATTGAATGTTTTTGACTGTTGATGATAAAATGTTGACAAAATTGTATAATCCCCACTTTCTAATGACACCTAGATTGAATTTCTAGTCCACTCAGAGGCTAAGATATTCAGTGAAACAACAAAGTTGGTGCTTGAACTGAAAATTAGACTGAATATCTATGGATGAGCACATCTGTGCAGGCAAAAATGCATTAGAGTGCCACTTGCATTTCAGATCTGTATGTTGTGATGGAGAAAAATATTTCTTATGCTTTGACACCTAGCGGAATAAATGTAGTCTTTTCAAAGTGAGGTTGAGTGAACAGAACCAGAATTGCATGTTCACAAATTTTGGACAAAAAAAAATAAATAAAAATTTGGTTTAAGATTTTAAACTTTTTATTTATTTTTTTTTTTTTATTATTATTATTATTATTATTATTATTATTATTATTATTATTATTATTATTTGGGCGGTTCTCTGAAAATGAGACCAATTTGTCCAAAGTATGTGTGAATGGTGAGCCCAAAAAGCAAGAGTATAAGTGTTCACCCAAAAATGAAAATTCTGTCATTTACCCAATTTTATGTTGTAACTCTTTGTTCCTCTGTATATCTTTTCAATTTTGGGTGAACTGTCCTGTTATCTTAATTAAGTCCACACAAAAATTAATACAACATTTTGCTTGTTTCCTTTCTGCACTCTGGAAGCTAAATGCTGCATATGAATGTGTATTTTGAATCAGAAATGACAAAATATCGGAAAGAAGCTTTTACAAATACACATGCTGTATATTGATCTGTGTAAAAGTGTTTTGGAAAGTGGCAATCATAAATGCTGATAGTCAAGGAGAAGTTGTACTCTTGGGAAAACTTGTTGACACTCTTCGATGGAAAATCCTCCCATCGCCAGATTTCCCATGAGGAGACAAACTGTTCAGTCCTGAATTAGAACAGGTATTTCAGCAGTCTGACATGGAGCCTGTTAAAGTTATTTACCTCACAGGAACTTCTAATTACACTGTACCCAGCCATGTTTTCTAAGACATGATGTGCCTTGTCTTTGGAGTTCAGCCAGAGCCACTATAGCTGTGTGCATGTTGGTGTACCTGAAAGTGTTATGCTGCTCTTGAATCTAAATGGTCCAAATAATTGTGTGGGTATGTGTATGTTGCAAGTAGAGATTTTTAAAAGCCAGTTTTAACAACTGATTGTGTGACCCAGACTTTAGTTTTCTAATTCAAATGGTTTGCTGCATCGTTTTTCTCATTTCAAGTATTTTATGCATTTGTCAAACCTGTTTTGGATTAACCAAACCATGATTGAGCCCATTACACTCATTTGTACTAATGTCTCCTCACGTACTACTGCCTTTGGTTTCCATTTGAGTTTTTGTAAATTGTAACTTTCTTTTTTTTTACAAAGGCATGTTTGGTTTAAATACACAAGAAGTTGAGGATTAGTCTAGGAAGTGTGAACCGTTTTAGTTGAGATCATGTGTCCTTTTGCCACTCCTCCATGGCAGAATGAAGGCCCAGTTTCTTGTCTTGGTTGGTTTTAAGTTGTTGTGTTCTGCTGAATCTAGTTTTTAACCTAAATTTTTGCATTTTGTTTCTCTCTGCAGAGTACAGGGCAGATGACTGCTTTCTGCCATAACCCCCATGATATAAATTCCACTGAGGGTCCCGTTTCCTGTTGTTCCTCTTCATCCACGTCTTCCTCGCCTTCATCCTGTGCACCCAGCCCCATTGTACCACTGCCTGTCCTCTTCACCCCCCGCCAGCTCTCTGATGCAGATAAACTCCGTAAGGTCATCAGTGAGCTGGTGGACACAGAGAGGACCTATGTTAAGGTCAGTATCTAGTGCTGCACAGTTTTACTGTCTATTTGTATTAAATGTTTTAAAGGGATAATTCACCCAAAAATTACAATTCTCATAACTTATGCACTTTCATGTTATCCCAGATGTGCATTTCTTCTGCATTTTTTTTTTTGAAGAATATCTATGCTCTGTAAGTCCTTTTGAATGCAAGTGAATTGTGGCTAGAACTTTGAAGCTCCAAAAATCACAAAGGCAGCATAAAAGTAGTTCATAAGACTCCAGTGGTTAAATCTATGTCTTCTGAAGCAATGCAATCACTTTGTGTGAGAAACCGAATGTGAAAGTGGAGATTTATAGAAATAAAGGATTTAAATATTGATCTGTTTCTCACATACACCTATACTCTTGCTTCTGAATGCATATTTAACCACTGGAGAGGTATGGATAACTTTTGTGCTTTTTTTTTTTTTTTTTTTTTTTTTTTTTTTTTTTGCTGCTCTGGTCACTTCACTTGCATTGTAAGGACCTACAGAGCTCAGATATTCTTCTAAAAATCTTCATTTTTGTTCTTCTGAAGAAAGTCACACATCTGGGATGGCATGAGGGTGAGTAAATGATGAGAGAATTTTCATTTTTGGGTGAACTATCCCTTTAAGTTTGATTCAATGTAAATGAACAAATGTCTCACAATAATTAATTATGGCCTTTTTACCGCTACACATTGCATTACAATATTTAATATTGTATAGTAAAATATTTTCAACGATATTTAGTTGAATTGTCAAGCCAAACACTATAGACTTAAATGCATAGAACCTTTTTATTTTAGCTTAAATGTATTAGCCATTACCATCTATACAGAAAAAAAACAACTGCTGCATGAAAATGCATGACTGCAACAGTAAAGGGTAAAAGACACACTAAAACCAAAGATGAACAAGTCTATTTCCTTATCTTTTGTAGGACCTGAACTTTCTGATAGAGCGCTACCTGAACCCATTGCAGAAGGAAAGCTTTCTCTCACAAGATGAGGTGAGTTGCATGCTGTAGTTTCATCAAATTATCAAGTCATGCTATAACTTATAATACAATGTATTTCATAATTAAAGTGATATCCCAAAAACTACATTTTAAAACACAAAAGATGTTTGGCAGAATGTTGGCATCAGTCAGTCAATCTTTGTATGATTTTTGAAACCCATTTGAATTTATTCTCCAAATCTGTGACTACTTTTAGCTGGATGTGCTTTTTGGGAACTTGGTGGAGATGGTTGAATTCCAAGTGGAGTTTCTCAAGACTCTGGAGGATGGAACCAGATTAGTTCCAGATTTAGGCAATCTGGAGAGAGTGGATCAATTCAAGGTGTGGTTATAGTTGTAAACGCTTATTTCCCTTGCTTATGCCCTTGCAGTTTCATCAATAATGTAATTACCACCAAAGTAATGGTACTATAACTTCTTGATTGCACTTATTTTTGTCTCTTGATGATCTCTAATGAAGTCTCTTCTAACTTACAGAAAGTTCTGTTTTCTCTTGGTGGATCATTCCTGTACTATGCAGACCGTTTTAAGCTCTACAGTGCATTTTGTGCCAGCCACACAAAAGTGCCCAAGGTCTTGACCAAAGGTAACGCCACCATGCCAATGCACTCTCAGAGACTGATTTGCAAAAGCATTAGCACATAGAGCCTTTGCTTTCTTGAGGTATCTTAAACATTCCATTTTAGTGGAAAGATTAAGTGCCTACATGAATTGAGCTCCACTTTTCTTAGTATGTATTTTATTTTATATTTTTTGTGCTTGCATGCTATACACACCAAAGCATTTTTACTGAAGGATTGCCGTTGATGTCCCATTCTTGGTTTCTTGAGTGCTCTATTCTCTTTCTGTAAAAATTTAATTTCCAAAGGCAATCCGTGTATACAATAGCACTCTCACTGATGTAGACCAGCATGAACTGTGTGGGAAGAGTGGACCTGGTTTTACAGACACTAAAAGATATCAATGAATGATATACATATAGTTAAATGCATTCAAGTAAACAATAAAACATACATTTCTTCTATGTTTTTGCAGCTAAAACGGACCCAGATTTCAAGGCATTCCTGGCTGAGAGGAACCCCAGGCAGCAGCATTCGTCCACATTGGAGTCCTACCTGATCAAACCCATTCAGAGAGTCTTAAAATACCCACTTCTGCTGAGAGAGCTTCATTCTCTCACTGACCCTGACAGCGAGGAGCACTACCACCTGGATGGTAAATATGGAGATCTGAATACTAATGCTGCATAATAAACCCTTGGGTAGATTTATTTTTAGTGTAATGTAAAATAACTCTCATACTGAGCAAGATGAGCAGGTTTTAATTGCTTGCTTTAATAGTATCTAATATTTATTAATGGAATTAATGTACTTTAAAAAAAAAAGTGTGTATTTTAAGAGTTAACTCTTCTATATAGACTAACTCCAACATCTACAATGCAAAGCTCCTTCCCTGTACAACATTTGTAATGCTATTTGGTATTCAGTACTTGATAAAAACCGCTATGATAAAGATTTTCTAAACTTTGAGAGTAGATTTTACTTGCAGATGTCAGCCAATAACAAGAGATAATTTATTGTACATGTAAGTCTTAAATCTACAGTAGCAAACACTGCCTGTTTAATACTAAGGGCCATACAGGGAAATGGTCATGTAAAACTAAATGACAACTGTCTTTGGTGCAAGAACCTTTGACTAATGTAAAAAAGGTGAAAAAATGCATTAATGGGGCAATGTACTTTTTGTTTTGTTTTTTTATGCGCAAGTGTTAATTGTTGTAGTAACGAACAACGTGACTATGTGAAATAGGAAATCAGATTACAAAAATCAAGTACATTTTTAAATGCATAATCGGATTGGTTTCTTTTTTATGATTACATATTGATTTAATTGAACTTGTAATCCAAATTAGATTTCAGAAGTAATCTACCCAACGCCGCTTACTCGCTGTGTAATTGTCTTTAGATCATGTGATTTTATTAAATGCTGTCTCTTTTCCTTTTGTAGTTGCTATGAAAGCCATGAACAAAGTGGCAAGTCATATAAATGAGATGCAGAAGATTCACGAGGAGTATGGAGCTGTTTTCGACCAGCTTATCAGTGAGCAGAGCTCTGACAAGAAAGAGGTAAAATGCCTCCAGTCTCCAAGTAACCTTTGACTTTTAAAACTTTGCAAAGCAATTTGATATTTTGTTTTTTTTTTACTAGTAATTAGTTCCCATAATCCCACCATAAAGACACGTTATGGCATTATGTATTCTTGCTACTCAGGTTGCTGATCTGTCAATGGGTGACCTCTTACTGCATGACACATTGGTCTGGATCAACCCAACATCTTCCCTCATGAAGGGGAAGAGAGACCCAGAGCTGGCAGCTTTTGGTCAGTGCCCATGAAGCATTTCTTTCCAAAATAGAATCCTGTTCTCATATTCATTATTCTGTTACTTACAGCAATGGTTTCCTACATCTGAAAAAGGCCAGCTGTGTCTTTGGGCACAGTGGCATTAGAGGAACCACCTTGTCCAATGGCTCTTAAAGCATTACATTTGCATCTACAGTATAAGTATTCAAAAAGTATTAAATTTTTCTTAGAATGGGAAATTTCACTTTCAAATTTGATTCTCAATTATTCCAACACAACCCTCCCTCACATGGT
Source organism: Moxostoma hubbsi (assembly GCA_032164185.1). NCBI lineage: Eukaryota > Metazoa > Chordata > Actinopteri > Cypriniformes > Catostomidae > Moxostoma > Moxostoma hubbsi. The sequence continues at coordinate 17,836,392 of JAVLUX010000038.1, forward strand.
TTAAATCTATAGATTAAAACAATAACAAATTCTACTGGAAAAATAAGACCTCAAGAATAAAATTGACTACCCTACAGAAACCAAAGCACAAGGAGGACTAGTAACACCTAATTTTTACCATTACATTCGGGCCAATCAGCTTCAAAATGTATGCAAATGGATTCATCCTAACCCATTAGAAAACACATGTTTAGATGTTCAACAAACAGTTTGTAAAGACATTTCAGACTTGCCCTTCTACAGTCAGACAATCAAAAAACCCTCCTGTTTTAAAATGCCAACAATAGCAGCAGGTCTGACAGCCTGGTGGAAATTTAATCAAATCACAAGCACCTCTCTTGCACCATCTAAATATTCCCCAATTTGGAATAACCCAGATTTTACAGCATTTCGACATATCCTTCATGATGATAACCTGGCCTCATTTTCCCACTTGGTCCAGAAAAGCGGCATCGGGAGTAAATGTTTTTTGGAATACCTACAAATCAAATCATCTATCCAATCAAAAATCGACAATCAATAACTTTAACCTTTTAATCTCAGAGCCAGTTAATATATCCTCCTCAAAAAAAACTACTCCAAAATATATAGAATATAAAAATCAGACAACACATTAAGCTTACCAAATGCTAAATGGGAATCCGACTTATCCATTACTCCCGATGCCGATTTGTGGACAAGTCTGCTTCATGACAAAAAATGCCAACCTGCAACTTGTACAGTATAAGGAACTTCAACTGGGCGAAAATGGTTTAAAATGGGATTTACTTCAGAAACCTGCTCGCATTGCACACAAAATAACCCAGATACCCATGTTCACGCCATTTGGCATTGCACCCCAATTAAAACATTTTGGGAAATCAGCACTGAATCACTACCCGTCCTTATGGGATGTCACATCCCAATGTTGCCCCCCCACCCCGTATACTAGCTGACATATCCATAATCAAATTAAACAGTCAATTTCTCCTGGTGCCACTAACTATTGCCAAGAAAACAATTCTCATGAACTGGAAATCAAGGAACACCATACATATTGCATCTTGGAAAAACTTACTAATACATTACATCTCCATGGAAAACCTGTTCACTTCCATTCAAAACAGTACACTGGGGCTTGTTCCTTCCTGTCACCCCCCCCCCCCCCCCCCCCCCCAAACACACTTTTTCGCCCTGGATTTCTTGCTTTGGGTTGGTTCTGCATTGCATGCATCTTTTTTTTTTTAATGCATCACATTAGCTGAGACACATGCATATCTATTAAGGGCTTAACAAGGAATCCATCAGAAAAAGGATAAAAGAGAACGCAAAATGGGGTAAGCGTGGCATGTGTGTGGTGGGCTTGTTTTACGCTGCACGCCACGCTTTTTTAATGCATCTAACACTAGTTGACACATACACACCTATTGAAGAAGAGGAGAAAAAGGGGAAAAACCAACACCGGCATGTGGGGAATGTCCTGGGGGATGGGGGTGTGGGCCTTGGGCCCTGTGCCCAGCAGCATCTGTCCTTGACGGCCCGTTATGGCGTGACATGGGCAGGGAACTAACTTATGACATGGCCACGGAGGGATCAGAGACAGCCTTATAATATATTACTATTATTATTTGCCCTTGTCCTCCAACCCCCCTCCCCATTCTTAATGATTTGAGTTTATTATTATTATTATTATTGGCATTATTTGTTTTTTTTTACTATTGTTATATCTGTTATACATTTCTAGATGTTCTTTTGTTTATATGCTTCCACCCCAACACCCAAATACACTTACGTACACACACCCACATATATACATACAGGAGATAGAATTGTTATGTTGGTATGTTTGTTTGCCTTGGTTATTTTGTATTTGTTACATGTAAATACTGTCACATTCCTTGTTTGAATAATACACATTTAAATGAATAAACATGAAAAAAAAGAATGGGACATTTCAAAAGGATTCTTTCGGATGCTTGGAAAATGGGTCATTTTGCCAGTGTTGCAGGTTAGAAATGTTTTACAGGGTCATGTTTTTAGTCAAACTATACTGAAAAGTGCCCCAAGCTTTTGTATTCTAAATGTTCAGAGTTGCATATGGAGTCTTGTTTTATTCCTTTTTCCTTTCTCTTTTATTGTTCCTTCAGTTTTCAAAACGGCAGTTGTTTTTGTGTATAAAGACTGCTCCAAGCACAAGAAAAAAATCGTAAGTGCTTTTTGCTTCATTATTCATTTCTAGAAATGACATAGGCTTGCAAAGGTAGTTTTAAGATCTAACAGCATAGTGCTTTTAAGAGGTGTGGGTTTTTAAAAAATTTTTTTTTATTGAAGGGCACGTGTCAAGTGTGGTACAGGGATGCCTTGTACTTTATTCATTTTGACGGTCACATATGCTCTTCACATGGCCAACAAAACTCTGTAACCGATGAGTCAGAGACCTTTCACATGTTTGTGAATTATTTATATTACTTCTCACAGTCTGATATAATGCATATACAATCCCTTAAAATTACTTCTGGTTTACAGAATATATTTCTGCATAAAAAAACGCATTACAGAAACCTCCCATTATTGTCAACTGATAAATTTTTGTATTTTTTTTTGTATTTTTTTTTTTTTTTATACCGATGTCTAGAGTGCAAGGTGGATGATGGCCATTATGATGGCGCTAATATAATTTCTAAAATTATTTAATGATAGCAAATGAGATGTACACAAATTTGCTCAAATGAAACCATTATCAATGGTGATGTATCAGTCTGTCACTACTGCCATCTACTACGTCCTGTCTTAAGATCTGACAAAATAATTAAATGATAACAAATAAGATATACAGAAAATTGCTAAAAATGAAACCTTATTGGCTGACATATCGGACTGACGCCACTGCAAGAATTTCTTCTTTCGGCTGCTCCCATTAGGTGTTGCCACAGTGGACCATCCGTGATCATTTGACAAGATAATTTAATGATGGCATTCACCATGATCACTAAACACAAGATAATATTCTAGAGTTAGGGGCCGTTCAAAACAAACAATTCAATTTTTATAAAAGATAGACGTGATGCAACAAATGGAACAAAATGCAGGTGTCTTGAAACATTTTAAAAGTTAAGGTTCATTAAAATGACGCAGCTTCTTAAAAACGCGGTGCTCTTGTGAGACCCTAAGAAAATGGTGAGCGACAATGCAACGGTCAAAGATATCCAAGCGCATGTTTTTCATTGTAAACAATTAAAAGCGGCATAGACCGATGCAAATACACAGAGTGAACGGCCCCTCAGGATGTTTCTGTAATACAGCCCCTGGTCTGTTTTCTGGTCTCAGGTAAAAGTTTAAGTTATTGGATGTGCTGTGTTATCTAAACCTGTGTTTGGTATTATTTTTGTCTTAGGGTGGATCTCACAGAGCATCAGTCCTTGATGAGAGAGACCCATTTCGTTTTAGACACATGATTTCTACCGACGCGCTCCAAGTTCGCAACCAACCCAGTGAGTAATGTTATACTAATCATTCCAATGAGCTCTTATCATACAGTACTTGACAATAGATTTTACAAAAAGTTTGCTTGGTTTTTGCCTGTGGAACATTTTTATGGATCAGGCTGGGATTTGTTATTCCCTATTGATGAGGGGGCAAAAGACCATCCCTCAGAAACTGGGTTAACCTAGGGTCTGTACTCCGATTCATATCCCTTGGCTGAAGTTCACTAACCCTGTTCTAATCTTGTGGGATTTGCTACAGAAGATGCCTTGTATAACACTTCTATATTTGGAAGAACTTTTGTACTGTCTACATCATTTGTCCAGTTCAGAGGTCATTCCTGTTCAGGGTTTCCCACAGTGATTGTCCACTTATCTCCTAACATGTTTGTTTTTACTCAGATTCAGATGGGTCAGCAATGTGTGAGATTATTCACATGAGGTCAGAGTCTGAAGGGAGACCTGAAAGGACGTTTCATATCTGCTGCAGGTGAGCTGAGTATTAGAACTCCACACAACAATCCTGAGAGCTGACATGGAATGAATGGCCATAAGGGTTATTTTAATTTCATATTTAAACTCTCAACAGTCCTCTATGGTATAGCACAACTCATTGGGCCTAGGGGAGAGGGGACCACCAATGAAAAATGTGTCTAGACACTGAATTATAGCAACAGCTCTGGTCCCAAGGTTACTTTTAATCTACTGTATGTATTAGGGTAAATTCAGATCCCCTCAGTGATTAGGAAGTCAGCTACTACAAACATGTTCTTTATTATTTCAGAAATAAGTGTCACTTTGTTTTCATATTGAACGGTATATCTATTGCTTAATCGTGTCAAACCCAACAAACTTCCTGTTGTGAAATGTTTTGCTAAATTTCTGCTTGCGGTGTCTTTCCTTAAAGGCAGTTTTTCAAAATTTTTGGTCAAGCCCCCTTTAAAACAAGAAAAACTTTACAAAACTTTAGATATACAAAATGACGTGTGTTTGTCTGCCGCGGGTGCATCGAATGTGCAATGATGTGATGAATGTTAGCGTTTGTCTGCTGCGGGCCCGCGGAGCATTGCAAGAGAATGTGAAGAATGTGAGCTGCTCTCTGAAGGCGATATATTTGGATACAAGCAGGTAATGAGATATGGATTGTACCATAATAATTGCAATCAGGAACCTGCAAAGACGTGAATTATACGGCATCACAAGCGATTTGATTTGTGTTCATGTCAGCAGCAACCCGTATGGAGTTCACATAAACCGTACCCAAGACCACCTTTTAAAGAAACTCTCTGGTGCGGTTATAATTTGCTATTTAGTTTTTTTGGTCGTGTTGCCACCTTGCGGCATTACCTAGATTGCCACCTAGACTGAGAAGGATATAGCTGCAGGCAGAGCTCCAAAAAGGGACGGGAGCTCCTCACCGCAAGGAAAAAAAAGATGCCCCCTAACCCTTTCCCTAACCTTAACCGTCTGTTGAATTGATGCATGCTTTTGGAGTTGGTGCAACCGCCTTTTGGAGTAGCCCCACCCCCATTTAGAGAGCCTGCAGTTATATCTACAGTGCTTGCCTAGATTCAGCATCACGCAAGAGCAAATGTTCGCAGTTATCGATACCACTGTAGAAATGTGACTTCGCAGTCAGCCATTATTTTTTCCGCAAGTGAAAACGTCCAATTATAGGGGATTATTGATATAAAGCAAGTAATCTTCAGCTGATCATTTGATCTCAACATGGTTGCATTTATGAATGTGTGTTCAGCACAATATGCAGAATATAGCAGCTTTTTCTTTAAGACTAATATGACTACAGTCTTCATCGCATGTGAGTGTACAGCATTTAAAAAATGTTTAAAATATATATTTTTTTGAACATTTAGCAATTAGCAAAAAAGTGTGTATAATAAACACACATATATATATATAAAGTGTGTGGGTATGTACTTTTGTGTTTCTCAGTTAAGGTTCTGAATATGCTTTTTACAGCTCTCCAGAGAGTAAAAAAGACTTCCTGAAGACAGTTCATTCCATCCTGAGGAACAAACAACGCCGACAGTTAATGAAGACCGAGAGTTTACCTCCCAATCAGCAGTACATTCCCTTTGGAGGGAAACGGCTTTGTGCACTAAAAGGATCACGACCCATCATTAACAGAGCGGGTAGGTCAGGCCATCTGATGCAAATTGAACATTGATTACATTTTTTCACCATCCTTATCTCTGTTCCGCTTTCTGTGTTCCTGCAAGCTACCTATTTACTCCACATAAAATTAATGAAGCTCCAGTTTTTTCCCATTGTTTCTTTAGGGTGACCTGATTATTATGTAACACATTTAAACTGAGTTCTTGATGTAAACCGTTTACCGAATATAACCTTGCTGGAAAAAAGTATTTGTGCTAACTTCTCCTGCTTGTCCACAGTTTCAGCCCCACCTCGAACCCTCGGCCGACGGAAGCTGATCCGGAACCGTTTCACCATTGACACAGATGTGATTTTCAACGACGGCTCCACCCAAGACTTGCCACCAATCACCTCAACAGAGTCCCTGCCCTCAAAGGTGTCCTCTTCACTCCAGAAACCCCAACAACCAATCATCGACACAGACCGCTGGGTGGAGGACCAGTTTGACCTGCAGCACTACAAGAACGAGGGCGACATGAAAGAGACTGACATCCTCAGCGACGATGACGAGTACTGCAAATCTGTCCGGGGCCCTTCTTCTGGGCCGAGCCTGGAGGAGTCTTTTGAGGCCCTTGGTGTGGAAGGAGATGAAGAAAAAAAAGACAAAGATCTCAGTGGACTCTCAGAGGACAAGCACTCCCTGAAATCTCATGCCCCTTTGAAGCTGACCCTTCTGAGAAAGCAGTGTGCAGTGGAGGGTGTCGCCTCAGAGAGGGACTGTGAGGTCATTTGGGTTCGTAGAGATGATTTTAGCAACAGCTGTAACAGTGACATCTTCTGAGTGGAAAGGGAATAGGACCTTCATCAACGGGGAACAACCAGATCCTGTGAATTTTATATGAAAGTGCTGAAGGGGAATAAGGGTGTGCGAGAGCAGTGACACTTTTGTTTATAGACTCGAAGCAATACACAAGCCTTACATGAGAGATTGGGTCAGATTACTCCTAAATCCAAGCCTTCATGAACACAATGCACTGACAATCCTGCCAGAACTCCGACCTGTGCACCATACAAAAAAAAAAAAAAAAACTTTCTTTAGATGTTTCAAACCACCACCCTATTGAGTCCACACATCACAAGAAATGTTCACAGAAGCCCACTGTACAGCCAATTTATTAATCAAGGCTTCAAACTTACATGGTGCCTGACATGCATATGCAGATAACAGGCAGCTACACTTTCTTTAGTTGATGTTCTTGCCAAAACGGCTTTATTTTGTAAAAACATGGGTCAATATTTTACGTTTTTGTCGAACTGCAGTTCAGTTTGCTTCATATCGCCTCTACCCCTCTTTTTATTTAGTGTTTTGAGACTTAATTCTTGGTATAATCTTGCTAACTCTTTGTAATGGCTGCACACAAGTGATTTGTTGAGAACAGCAAGAAGTTTAGTATTGCATACCCTGGAAATAACCCAACAGTCTATAAGTAGATACAACCGTTCCTGTTACAAACCCAACAGTTCCTCTCTTGCTGTCTTTGTTCCATTTTGTTCACCGGTTTACCAGCACCCCCAGTATTAAAGAATATTTTTCTCAAATACAGATGTTTCTCTGCAATAATGTAATTTAGTTTTTTAGGTTAGGCCAGGTTAAATTAAACGAACCATAATGCTCTCTCAGCCATTTTAAATAAATAAAATATGCATTATAAATCTGAGCACTACCCCTACAAAGTGATGAGCAACCATTACCAGTTGATCGCGTAGCGGATTTGTTCTTTCGTAATTTATTGCGGTCTTTGAGAAGCTTAAACCACCTGTGATATTTTGTACTGTACATTAGTTAGGTTTGACGTGGAATGATCTTATAATAAAAAGAGCCATGTCAGTATATTTTAAACAGGAGAGATGCCCTTCCATTTATGAAATGCAATCATCACTTTTCCTTCAGCCATGAGACCATTTTCAGTGATTCTGTCTGAGGAAAAATTTGTTGTGTTTAAAATGTACAAACTCCTCTGCTTTTAACCCTCTGCCTTTTTTGAGACTGCATATGTTCATACTGTGGAAGCAATTAACCTAAAATAAATTTTCCTAATTTATATTTGCAAATTTATCCAAATAACTTTGTATGTGGTCTGTTCCGTCAACACGACACCCATTGTGGTGTTTCAAATAAAGTTTGGTGTTACACATCTTTGTAATGTGCCTTGTCTTGTTAAAAAGGAATATGTATTTTGGCTGAAAAGACCTTATTCACAGTAGTGCCACAGTCTGCACTGTGCTCTAGATCGCATCTAATGTTGTCTGGTGTATAATGTGTACTGACATTTTTGGAAAGGTGTTTCCACCCCTATAGAAGAAACCGTCTCCCTCACAGCCTCGTTGTCATTTGCGTCAAATACAGTCAAAAGTGAAAGATGGGTCTTCTTTGAATAAGGTACATACTCGGCTACTTTTGAGTAGACGTTATTCACAGTAGTGCCATCTTGATTTTTGACGGGAATTAAAAAGGAGGCTGTGGGCGAAAGACTTGCCTTCTCTTCAATATCAAGCTTTGTATAAATCTATAAAAAACAAAAAGCTCCTAGATCACAAATTATTTTCCACAACTCATGTTGTCTGGAGTTTTCTGTGTACCTCTTGTACCAATGTATCTCTTAAAAAGAGAGAAAGATATTTTCAATGTTTCGTGTCCCGTAGAAGAGACTGTACATCTATCACAGCCTCGTTGTCATTCCCGTCAAAACTCAAAGATGGTGCTGCTGTAAATCAGTATTTCAATAGAGAACTTCTTGTACTATCAAGTACGGTCAGAAGATGTCAGTGTAGCACTGCACGAACTACTTGGCCACAATCTGTGACATACCTCTTTCCCCCCTCATTAAAATGCATCAACAAAATCAATTTTTGTACATGAAACAATGTATTAAAAAAAAGAAAAAAGCATTTTTCCACCTGCAGAAGTGATACTGATGAATGGTAAAGACGGGAACTGGGCCAACACCATTATTTCCTCATCTCTTTTGTCATGTTTTTAATGATGCAATAGTCTGTTCAAGCACAGCCAATTTTATTATTCCAAGAAGCCATTTGTACCAGTTTGAGTTCTGTTCCTTTCTAAATCTGCTCCCTTTTTCTTCACCTTTTAAGTTGTATTGATGAGAACTTTATTACACAATGCAGAAAAAAAGTATTCAAGTGCAATTAAAAGAACTTTGTTTAGTCTGTAGTCTCATTTGGTCTTAATTTTATAAGACCGTGACCAAGTGAATGGAGAGGCTATCGTATTAACTAGATTCATACTACACGTGGCCCATAGGCCATAGTTTTCTACCAGCCTATGTAGTATTAAGAGTTTAGATTTAGAAAATCAAACAACATGTACAAGGTTTACTTTAAATACAACACCTTTAACCAGTATTCTTTCATAAAACCCATCAAAGTAAAAATAAATAAGGAATAATTTGCTAAATGGCATTTCACGTTCCCCTTTTAAAGGCATAGTTCACCCAAAAATGAAAAATCTCTCATCATTTACTCACTCTAATACCATCCCAGATATGAATTGCTTTCTTCTGCACAACACAATGATTTTTAGAAGAATATTTCAGCTCTGTAGGGTCCACACAATGCAAGTGAATGTTGACCAGAACTTTGAAGCTCTAAAAGCACATCAAGGCAGCAATACATGTAATCCACATGACTGGTTTAATCCATGTTTTTAAAAGAGATGTGATAGGTGTGGGTGAGAAACAATATTAAAGTCATTCTCTATTTTCACATTCACATTCTTCTTTTGTTTTTGTCGATTCGCATTCTTCATGAATATCACCACCATCAACAGGACAGGGAGAATAATTTACAGTAGCAAGAAACAGTATGTGAACCCTTTGGAATTAGCTGGTTTTCTGCATTAATTGGTCATCAAATGTGATCTCATCTTCATTAAAGTCACAAATATAGACAATCACAATGTGCTTAAGCTAACAACACACAAACAACTATAATCTTTCATGTCTTTATTAAACATCCCTTTAAACATTCACAATGCTGTGGAATAAGTAAGCAAATGCATGGATTTAATAACTGGTCGATCCTTCTTTGGCAGCAATAACCTCAAGCAAGCGTTTCCGGTAGTTGCAGATTAGACCTGCACAATGTTCAGAAGCAATTTTGGACCATTCTTACAGAACTGCTTCAGTTCAGCCATATTCAGATATCAGATGTGAATGGCTCTCTTGAGGTCATTCCACAGCATCTCTATTGGGTTAAGGGCTGGGCTCTGATTGGGACACTCGAAAAGGTGGATTTTCTTTTTTTGAAGCCATTCTGTAGTGGATTTACTTCGATGTTTAGGGTCATTGTTGTGCTGAAACACCCAACTTCTACTGAGCTACAGCTGGCACACAGCCACCCTGATATTATCCTGTAGAATATCTTGATAAACTTGGGAATTAATTTTTCCCTTGATGATGGTAAGCGGTCCAGGCCCTGAAGCAGCAAAGCAGCCCCAAATCATGATGCTCCCTCCACCCGTACTTAACCGTTTTTACGGCATACGTAGTGCTAAAAAAGTAATTTGACGTCCATCGTCACCTCAATAATGTCAGTTTTAGAATTTCACACTGATAAACAGACAGGTATCTTCTAAGTCCAGCTATGATTCAATGCAGTGTCTTTGAGAAACGTGATCAACCTTCAAGTAAGTAAAGTACCATATGTCTGCCTATAGAATGAATGAAAAGGAAGCGCCTCATGGCTTGACATGTAGGACATGGTCTTTATATAACACATTCTTGTTGGTTCTTGAAACCAGTCAGATTTTAGGGGTAGATTAGGTTTATGATTGTTTGATAGAAATGCTGTACCAGGGCCAATAAAGGACTGTGATCCTGTGCATATGTTCTTTTTGGATAAATCATGAAGTGTGTAATTATTATATAATTTTACAGTGCTCTTGATGATTAATAAAAACTGTTGTACTGTAACTGTACATTGTACTGACTGATTTACCAGATTTTGCTTGTATTTGTAAATTCTGAACACTTTAATCTTAAATTTAAAAATAATATTCTGGGTTCAATACAAGTTAAGCACAACTGACAGCACTTGTGGCATAATGATTACCACAAAAATACATTTAGACTTATCCCTCCTGATTTAAATCAAATCTGGGCTTAAACAGTTCTTTAACAACAAGAAATCATGGAGTGGTGGTGGGCTAATGCACTGAACTGTTAAGCAGAAGGTTGTCGGTTCGATCCCCACAGCCACCACCATTGTGTCCTTGAGCAAGGCACTTAACTCCAGGTTGCTCCGGGGGGATTGTCCCTGTAATGCACTGTAAGTCGCTTTGGATAAAAACATCTGCCAAATGCATAAATGTAAATGTAAAAGGCTCTGGATGAAGAAGGTGAAAGTTAACTTAGGCCCAGATAAGGGAGAGTCCTCTGTGTTGATATTTTAGCTTTCATTCTTGCCTCTTCTTTTTTTCGGCTTGCATGGTGTTGCAATGACAATAGGGCAGGCCTACCGAGATGGAAACTCACTGTGCACTCTGACTCATATAAACCATGTGCAGAATATGAGGGACTATATGGACTAAATGTTCCTTTATCCATAGTTGCCAGTTCATTAACAGACAACGCCATTTCAAATCCAGCCCCATGGTGAGCTTGACATGTTATAACTCTCTCTTTGGAACTGGCTGTCGTTGCATGGATCCGTTCACTTGCGGGTGTTCAGTGCACCCGTCCCATCAGTGCCAGGTGCTGCCTGATTAGAGCGGCCTGTTTGCATCTGCTTGCTTTAGTCCAAGCCCTCATCCCTGTGTCCTGGCTGGCACTCAGCATCATCCATGCCAATCGTGGTCTGAGCTTCATTTGGTTCCACATGGGGGAGGCTCTGTTTGTAGGCTGACTGTCATCATGTTTACTATGCACGGATGGGTTGTTGCAGTGCTGTTCTGGCCCGCTCCACAGGGCAGGAGGACAAACCAGCATCACTGAGACCTTCAGTCACAGAGACATTACATTGGATACACTGTTTAGCTCAGTCAACCAAGACTACACACAAGCATTAATGCATCTATTATGGAACTATCTATACAAATTGCACAACTTGGTGACAGTAGGGTCAAAGGACAAAATAAAAACAAATGTATTTGAAATGTATATCCCTAAGGCTGTATATATATATATATATATATATATATATATATATATATATATATATAGTGCTGTGCAAAGGTCTTAGGCACATAATATGTTTTACAAAACATTTGTCTTAAGATGGTTATTTATTTCGTAAAATTTAGTGTGTCAATAGGAAATATACATTTTAGACTCCCAACCATTCCTTTTGCTAATTGGACAGAATAGAAGAACAGGGAGCCCTGCAGCAGATGTCATGGCCGACACAGAGCTAATAGTTTTCCCCCAACATCGTGTCTGTCTGAGATTACATACAGAGACAGAAGCAATTGAGACAGCCGAAATAGATAGAAGAACTGTGATGAATCCTCCAAGAAGTTTGAAACATCACATCAACCAACTACCGAGAATATATGTGACCAGGTGTTTTATATATATATATATATATATATATATATATTTATTTTCTGACAATTATTTTCATATGTCAGGCTTCACGTAGCTATTCAGCTTCTTGCTATTGTAGGATTTGTCCAACACGTGGCGATGTCTTCCACCATTTGGAAAAAATCACGTGAGTTGTGAACTCTCAAACGTAGCCTATTAATTTTACATGTGCTTGAACTTTTAAACTTTAGTGACGACATGCAGCTCACTTTACCTCTCTCTGTATTTGTCTAATTTTGGATTTTAATTGAAATTCTTCTTATAAGATTAAAAAATAAATGTAGCTCGTCTGTGATGTTTACAATTTGTCGCGAAAAACAAATTTAAATAGTTTTTCAGTCCAATCAAGAACCTTAAACTGACATGTAAACTTGGCTGCCATTCTATGATGAATGAAGAAATCCAAATGCTGAGCAGATTTCGACTTAATCCTCGTGTGGATCATGTGCAGGTCTGTGGCACGCGCTCTTCACTATCCTCGCGGTGAGCCATAAGTAATTGAAACGATGAGCGGACGATATCAGACTAAAATCTTACCTGACACGTCTTGAAGAAAGCAGCAAATAGCCTATTTTACGAGGATTTGGAAATGTGATAATGTGCTTTTTTGTGCGGATTTTACGAGGATTGTGTTTCTTGACGCGGGCGATGGGAGGTGAATGGAACTTGACGATGAGCTGCACGCGCTACGGTCTCCTAAATCAAGTTTTTATGTTTTACCTGTTTTGATTATAGAGCCATGGAACTTCGCAAAAAACTGTTAATTTTCCTTTTTTACTTGATGTCAAAGTTTTACCATAGTGACCAGCAAGTCATAAGAATCGGTAAGTGATTAGTCAGTCATTTCTCATCTGCACTTTATTCCACTTGCAAAATTCATGACGTTTGCGAGTTTGGGTTACAACAATAATTGCGTCACAGATATTTGCTGATTAGTGAAATAGTTTTGTTGTTGCATTTGTTTCAAAATAGATCATACTTTCATCTGATCTCTTTCTGTGACCTCTAAATGCATTCTGTGCATATAGGTGATGAACATGTGTATGCATATAGAATATACTGTAATTAAGTCTAAACCCATTTAATAGATCAGCAGTCATTCATATAGCTGCTATAATAAACAGTTTTTTCCCATAAACTAAAAAGGCTGCTGCAAATATGACATTATTAACAAGGAATTTTTTTAAAGAAACAGTTCAGCCAAAAAAAAAAAAGACAATTCTCATCACTTACTCACCCTCATGCTATCCTAGATGTGTATGCTTGCATATATTTCTTTCTTATGCAGAATACAAACCAAGGTTTTTAGAAGAATATCTCAGCTCTGTAGATCCATGCAATGCAAGTGAATGTTGACCAGAACTTTGAAGCTCCAAAAATCCCATAAAGGCAGCATGAAATTAATCCATAACACTCCAGTGGTCTTCTGAAGAGATCCAATCGGTTTTGGGTGAGAACAGACCAAAATATTTCTTCTTTATCACTGTACATCTTGCCATTGCAGTGTCTAGGCACAATCTTGATTTCAAAACCAATTATATCTCTTCAGATTATGTATATTAAACCACTGGATTCTTATGTATTACTTTTATGCTGACTTTATTAGCTTTTTGGAGCTTCAAAGTTTTGGTACACATTCAGTTGCATTGTATGGACCAACAGTGGTGAGATATTTTTCTAAAAATCTTTGTGTTCAGCAGAAGAAAGTCATACACATCTGGGATGGAATGAGAGTGAGTAAATTATGAGAGAATTTACATCAAAAATCATGAATTGTTCTATATGTAGATACTGTATGTTTGACCCTTTTTTTTTTACATAATATGTCTTTGACAGGCCATCTCAAAAGTAAACATCATTTCTAATTTCTTATGAAACCACCATCATCATCATCATCATCATCACTGGATGGGATTTGAGAGATTTTGTCATTGACTCTCCTGTGTGTGTTATTGAGAGAGAGCCTCATGTAGTCACAGTGCTGCCTGATGATTACTGCTGTCTGACTTTGGCATCACGGTAAATCCCCAAAGCAGTTTTAACTACCCACATTAATCCTCTTTCGTAGCCAAGACTTGATTTGATGTTCCTCTCTAAAAGACGGGACTTCAGTTGAAACATAGTGGGATTGATTGTGCAACATAGATTTGGAAATACTCATGTATTTCCTTTTTTAATAACAAATTAAAATAAATTCATTTGTTTTTGCTTTGTGTTGCACAGAGCAGTTATAAAGCAGTTTGTTTCTGTTTACCATTTAATATTCTGCTTCGTAAACAATCTCTAAAAATTGATGAACAACTTCATTTAATTAGACCAAAAATTTGTGTAATTTTGTGGAGCTCTCAGGCATGGCCAGCATTGGGGCCCTGTGACGAGTGTTGTGTAAGCTACACATTTGGCATCAGGACAGAGGGGTCCACTCATAGAAATTGTGTCCTGGGCCCTGTGAGTTTTAACGATGGCCCTGCCTACAGGTATAGAGTGCAACAGAGCCTGCTTACTTTTTCAGCTGCCTTGGCTAAGGAAGTATTTTTCCCAATCATTTTCCCCCCTTAGGGATGTATATCTCCAAGGTGAATCACAAAATTTTAAGCTAAATGTATTTGAAAATTTACAAAGGTACAAGACTTGTGTACTTAACAGTCCCATGAAGCATTGCGAATGACGTAATCAAATAAAAAACTATAGAAAAATATTTACAAATATGCAGGAGTAAAGACCAGAGTGACTTTGACAAGGGCCAAATTTTTACGGCGAGATGACTGGATCAGAGCATCTCTGAAACGGCAAGGCTTGTGGGGTGCTCCCGGTCAGCAGTGATGAGTACCAACCGACAGTGGTTCGAGGAGGGACAAACTACAAACCGGGGTGTTGGGCGCCCAAGTCTCATCGATGTGCGAGGGCAACGAAGGCTATCCCATCTGCTCCAAACTGATATAAGGTCTACTGTGGCTCAAGACACAGAACATTTTAATAAAGGTTATGGGAGAAATGTGTCACAACACACAGTGCATCGCATCCTGCTGCGTAGCCGCAGACCGGTCAGAAATCATGGTGACCCCTGTCCCCCATCTAAAGCGCCTACAACTGGGCAGTGTTCTGCTGGGAAACCCTGGGTCTGGCCATTCATGTGGATGTCAATTTGACTCGTGCTTCCTACCTAAGCATTATTGCAGACCACGTACACCCCTCCATGGTAGTGGTATTCCCTGATTCCAGTAGTCTCTTTCAGCAGGATAATGTGACCTGCCACACTGCACACATTGTTTGGGAATGGTTTGAGGAACATGATGAAGAGTTCAAGGTGTTGCTCTGGCCTCCAAATTCCCCAGATCTCAATCTGATTGATCGTCTTTGGGATGTGCTGGACCAACAAGTCCGGTCCACTGCAGCTCTACCTCGCAACTTACAAGACTTGAAAGATCTGCTGCTAAAGTCTTGATGCCAGATACCACAGAAAACCTTCAGGGGTATTGTAGAGTCAATGCCTTGGTGGGTAGGCACTGTTTTGGCAGCATATGGAGGAGCAATAGCATATTAGGAAGGTGGTCATAGTATTTTGGCACATCAGTGTATTTCTACCAATGAAATTAAAATTGAGTACTGGGTGGATCCACTCTTATTTTTTGTAATCTAAAAGATGAAAGAGTAGTTTAGCCCTGAATGTAATCTCCTGGCTACCCCATTGATTACACAGGTATAATATAAATACTTATCCTGAGGGGGTACCTGCTCAGAACACAGCATGTGTGGACCCTCTTTATCAGGGACATTTGTCAAGGTTTATTAGATATTGTAGGCTACAGATGTCCTGGCGACACGGTGGCTCAGTGGTTAGCACTGTCGTCTCACAGCAAGAAGGTCCTGGGTCCCGGCTCGACTAGCGCATTTCTATGTGGAGTGTGCATGTTCTCCTCGTGTTTAAGTTGGGGTTCTCCTGTTTCCCCCACAAGTCCAAAAACATGCATGTTAAGTGAATAAGGGGTCACGTCAGAAAGGGCATCTGGTGTAAAACTTGTGCCAAATCATATAATGCAGACTATCAAGAAGCTGACCCTGCACCTACGCGGGACAAACGCTAGGAAAGAGAGTGAGGTTTACAAGTGTCCTGTCCACTTGGATGCACAGTGATCTTTAAAATGGGTGTGATTTGGAGCAATAAATAATTTTATTAGATAAACATACACTCTCTCACACATTTGTACACACACTTTGCAAGATACTGTTATGTCAGCCAATTAGTATTTAGCCCTATATGTGAAACGCATTTTGTTTTGTTGTGGCTTCCAGGAAGCCATAATGGACGCACTGGGTTTCCTTACAAACTTGGGTTTTAAACACAGTGCTAAATAAAAATTATTTATTTTTTCTGAATTATAAGCAAAATATGAGAAAAAGATAAAGGTTCAATAAGATGTGCGCCTAAAAACAACCTATTATCATTTTCAAAGAACTCTGTACTTAAATAAATTATACATAGTGTTATAGCTCCACTGTTAATCTTCTTAAAGGTGAACTCAGTCATTTTTTTTCCTCAATAAAGGTTTTACTTGTAAATAAATTAATCATAGTTTTGACACATATGTATAAAGTCTCATACACTTGATGAAGCCTCCAGTCACATCAGTTATCTTTTAAAAGCTGTTTTGTTCTACATGGAGAGGGTCTGCACATGGGGGCTGCCATTTTAGAATCACATGACCAGCTGAATAATGGTCGTTTAATCTCAGTAACTGTCCTGTTATTTGACACTTTCATTAATTGATTAAAGTAATCATGTCTGACTAGTGTAATTCTACAGTGGCATTGGTAACTGAAATATATTGATTTTTAATGATGATGCATCCACGCCGCTAGGTGTCAGTGTTGGTCTAGACAACATAAACAAAATAAAATACAGATTGCACCTTTAAGAGAAATCAGCCTTCAGATTACTTGCGGTTGTCTCTGCATATTAATATGGGTGTCTGTTAATGCAATATGTCATCTCAATGTGTTGTCGACACAAGTTGTTTGACTGTATGATAGTAATTTGGTAAGTGTTAGGCTTTGATTCTTTTACCACACATATTCATCTCCGTAATAATTATTTTTCAATCCAGTATGAATTACTTCCTGAATTATCTTTTAAGTGGCATCAGCTCATTCTTATTAAATATTACCCAGGGCGTGCATGAACTTAATCATTTTTTATTTTGATCCCTCTGGACTAAGATGTATGTTCAGGACTGCAAAAAAGCCACTGCTCTTTGACCGTCAGTAGAATTTGCCCCAGGCTGTATAGATATGGTGAATTAGACACATGACAACCTGGTTTCCAAGCCTTTGCACATCTTTTTTTAACTGGCTGCACATGTGTGAAGTATTTGTCAAATTACTAATGACATGATCAAGTCATCAAACTGCAATTTTATTTATTTTTCCTGGAAATTGACATCAGAACGTACTTCTATTGAGCTTATTGTAGTTTGAACTTGAAATAACAATGAATGAATTCAAGCATTTAGAATAATTCAAGGGTTCGATCACAGTGACAGAAAGAGTGGAGAATACCCAATAGCTCTTTCTCGTTTTCTTGATGTCTTTATGAGGAGTGTGTGGAATAGATCACAGAGACAGTACTGGTAAATAGAGAAAGAAAGAGTGCCTGAGGTGATCTCAACATTCAGTAGACTTGCTGGATTTGCTGTGTGTTTGTTAATGTGCATGCTTTTTTTCTCATGTTTTTGTGTTCAGTAACAGACTTTGGTGAGCAATTAAGAAACGCGTGTCTGGCGTATTATGCCCCAAGCATTTAAAATAACATGATAGAAAGGGTTTAATACAATAGTTAGTTATATTCTTGTAATCTGATTGTACAAGTGGCATTCCATGAGTGCTGAAATTTAGAAGCAGCAATGGGGTGCTTCACTGTTTGTTCTCACTCAGCTTGTCTGTGTTTGCAGCGTACCAGACAGACTGTCAGTTTATGTGTTGGCCCTGCTTTGGCATCGTTTGGAACTATTTTCATTAGTGAAGCAAAAGTAGACAAAACAACTGGCCATATTGTGTCTACAATGCAAGAAGTTAATACTCAATAGTCAATATTAAAGGAATGTTCTGGGTTCAATTCAAGTTAAACTTAATCGACTGCATTTGTAATTGTACTTTTTTTTTTAACTCCATTTTACTTTTTCTTTTTTAAAGCACAAATCTGGGTTACAGTGAGTCACTTACAATGGAAGCCAATCCATAAAGGTTAAAAATACTCACTGCTTGAAATATAATGTATACCCATAAGACATAAACAGTATGCATTAAATCGAGGAATAAAATCCCTTAACCTTTCTGTCTAACGTTATATCCAGTTTTACAACTTTGCTTTTATACAATTATAAGCTTCACATTTACTGCCTTTGAACCCTTCAATTGGACCCATTCACTTTCATTTTAAGTGCCTCACTGTAACCCAGATTTTTGCTGATTTTAAAGAAAAGGAAGGATGATTCAATATAATTTTTTGTGGGAATCAACATTATGCCACAAATACTTTCAATTGAGCATAACTTGTATTGAACCCAGAATATTCATTTTAACTGCTTGCTTTTAGAACTGTTGTATAAAATCAACATAATTCTCAATCATTCTGATGTACTGAATCAGGGCCGTTTCCAGGCATAGGCGGTTACCTATCTTGCCTAGGGCACCAAAATGGTCAGAAACGGCCCTGTACTGAATATCAGCACTACAACCGAAATGCAGCCACACAAATGTTCAGTAAAACAGCACTCTTGCTTGTGTGATGTTGCTTTTTATTACATGGCTGTCTGGAATACTTGATTCTAATTGGTCATTGCATCATCTAATGGTCTGATATTTCTGAATAACAACCGTGCATCAGGGGATTTAATGATATCAGACTGGTCTGCAGAGTCATCTTTTTTACATTCCATCTCATATCACACTGCGATTTCTACAAGTAAATTAAAAAAATTATTTTAACTCCAAGCAATATTTAGGGCCCAAGCACTGAAAGTGCAGAGGTCCTATTGTTCTTCTAAGGATTATTATTATTATTATTTTCAAGGTTTTTGGTACTTTTGCGGTACTTCGCATGCATGAAAACTCTTGAAATTTTGCAGGCTCTGAACTTTTAAATATTCCTCCTTGAGGATTCATGTGGCTTGAACCAAATTTATGCAACATCATGCCAAGACATTGTAGATGCTAAATTGTTTGTACAGATGAACGTGGTACCTTTGGTCATTTGGAAATTGCTCCCAAGGATTAACCAGACTTGTGGAGGTCTTGGCTGATTTCTTTTGATTTTCCCATGATGTCAAGTAAAGAGGCACTGAGTTTGAAGGTAGGCCTATAAATATATCCACAGGTACACCTCCAATTCAGTACACCTTCTATCTGAAGCTAATTAAAGACTTGACATAATTTTCTGGAATTTTCCAAGCTGTTTAAAGGCACAGTTAACTTCTGACCCATGTGAATTGTGATATAGCCAGTTAAAAGTGAAACAATCCGTAAACAATTGTTGAAAAAATTGCTCGTGTCATGCACAAAGTAGATGTCCTAAACGACTTGCCAAAACTATAGCAAAACTTTGCTAATATTAAATCTGTGGAGTGGTTAAAAAATGAGTTTAAATGACCTCGACCTTAGTGTATGTAAACTTCAACCATATATATTTGTTATGGATGTTAGAATACCCACTTGCAAATAGTAGTAGTTCATACATAGTTCAATATTTCATGATATATGCATGCTCAATGTTTGTGTTTGTTGAAGAGGTTCAGTTATTTATTTTTTTATCACAAGATCTTAGGTTTAAAACTAAAGGTATTTTGTGATTAGTATAAATTCATAAGCAATTAGTAGATTTAATGCTTGTAAAACGCTTTGTCATTTTTATCGTGCTTGGTGGTGTATAAATAGCCAGTATGAAATTTTGTTATTTTTTTAACAAAAAAAGTTACATAGTGTAGCTTTAAATTAATGATGAAAAATGGGAAACAGGAAGTGTCTCATATATTGTGTGTTCAATGTGTGATTTAGATTAAAATTTATGTATATGTTTAGTCTTGGGGGCTAATCAGATGATTTGACTATTTTGGGTCATAGTGCCACCAGCTGTCAGCAGGAAGTGTGGCTCTTACAACAGACTTTAAAATAATCCTTTTATATTTACCAAAATTGCTTAAAAATTGTTTAGAATAATGTCAAATGCATGTGTCCACCTTGCAATGTTTTCCGAAAGCCACCGGGTGGAAATGGTCCAGTTGTGCTTGGTCCCGTCATCACTGCTTGCAGCTATATTTTATTAGATGAAATTGAGCTGTTTCTAGAGACTCTGTGATTTCTTCTCACATTATTACGTAATTTCAACACATCAATATTTCATGTTTGTAAGTAATTATTTATTTGGTAGGTAGCACTCTAATAAGCAGGATAATGCACAGTCAGCAAGCAGTTATCACAAAATGAACCCCCTCCAAGAGACCTTTTTGAACTATAACAATAACAGAAAATTTTAATAAAAGAAATGTAACTATAACTCGCCTTGATTGATCATATTTGTCTCAATTGAGTGAAGCAAGTGAAACATTTTCATCATCAACATTAAAGATTAGTTGTAATCATAGAGTGCGTTATATTTATAAGCCATCTTCCACCCTTTGCATTTGCTAGACACTGGATTCAGTCATTAATTGAACATCTCCTGGAATGATCCAAACAAGAGTTTTTTCTTCCATAAATACTTGACTGAATTCACAGTGAAAAGTGTGTGAGCCTTCATAGTCATAGATGATTATAAGGCCAGGTACACTTAAGCAGATTGGATCTTAAATGTTTTTTTCTTCATTATTAACATGAGATATGACATTTGACATTTTTGTAATTGCACAAACAGAAATGTAATATACAATCGTTATAAGTTGTTTAAGTGTTTGGCTTCTAAATGCCTATTGAATTTTGATGGTTTCATACTCTTGGTAGCCAATAATTAATTGCACAAAATACATTGTCTGCACAAATCAAGGTTATCCTGCTGCATACAAACACATAATAATGCTGTATTGGATATGTTTTATTTCACTATGCTTAAATGTATTAATGGATTTTGATGATGAGATCATGACACAGCCTATCAATATTGACATCTGCCTAATGAGAGATGAATTTGTGCTGAACCAAATAGTTTGACTGAACTTGCAGCTTTTGACATCAAAAATAAAAGATATGAGAAGTGTTTCCAACTGACTTTTAAATGTTGATAAGCCTATAGATCTGTTCAGGGTGTAGTTCAAAAACCCAGAATACAATTAGCATTTTCAAGCCTTTGGTTCCCTTAGGAATTTCTTATTGGTTTTTATAAAGGCAGTTTTCGATTGAGTAAAACAAGGCCTGTGGGTAAAATTAATTGAATAGACCTTCACATTTTGTTCTAAAACACAAATTACACATAATCATACCCCAAACGTTGTTTTTGAAGGAACTATATTAATTTAAAAACACATGTTGCTATCACAATGCTAATTAAGGACTTCAACCACCATCTACGTTAAAGTCTCTTTAAGTAATGTCATCACAGATCTTATTTTACTTGTATTTTGAAAATCCCTATTCCAAAAACCTATACAAAATTTCTGAGAGCACCTATGTCAAAGGAACCTTCTGGGTTTGCCTACAAATTGACATCATGGCTGAACAGTTCTTATTCATTTTGCTATCTAATTATGAATCATTATTTATAAAACATTTAGCCACATTTTATGTCCACAACCAGTTGTTCACAACACAGTCAGAACAGACCCCCATTTTTGGTTCATGACCCACCAGTTAAGAACCACTGCTTCACATCACCAAACATGAACTAAGCTGCCCTATCATCTGCTAACGTCACCAAAAGACTTTCAGTTCCATTTTCAGAGATTCTATAGTCCAAAGTGTAATCAGTGTATTGTTCATTGATCTGATTATTCAAAATAATGGAGGCACTTCAAGACCAGAAGCATTTTTGAGTTGCATTGATCTTGTCTCTTTGTAAAACTCCAATTGTGGACATAATATCCAAAATGTCTTCAAGATGTACATTTTTGAAAATGTTGAAAAACTGAGAAATGTAGAAATTGACTGTAATAACAAACAGGCTTCCACATACTATATATTTCATACATATATATATATATATATATATATATATATATATATCTTGTAAGCCCCCAATTAATGAAAGGCCTACTCATTCCTATGCCACTCAGTTCCTGGGGAACCTTGAGAATGAATAAATGGGTGACAAAGAAAGAAAGAGAAAGACCTTGGAGCTTAAAAGTACAAAAATACAATGCATCCATGTGTGTAGTCCTGGAATGGAGGTAATTACTTATAATTTAGAAAATTTACATTAATTTGAATGTAAAAACAGCTAAACTTCTGCACTTGTTACTGTTTTTAAATTTTTATGTTAACCAGAACAGATGTTTACACTCAAATTAGACCTTCGAAAGTTACTTGCTTTTTTAGGCTTCCTGTACTGTTTTCATTGAACTCAATGGTCTGTAGTCTGAAGCAGGTCCAATTTAGTAGTCCTTACTTTGTGCCAACTGCTGAAGTCTGTGTTGCCTCCAAAAACATAACCGCCTCTTTGAACTGACTGTTGATCAAAGTGAAAGAGTCTTTGCATACTATGTATGTCACTTGTGTGTCAGCCCAGGTTCTGGAAGGAGATAGGAGAAAATAAGACATGTTCCACATTGAACTTGCATGAACTGCATAAATGAACCATTCCCTGGAAATATCCTCAGCTGGTGGAAATCATTGTCGCAAGTCAGAGTATATAATTTTAGTTCTACTGTATATATAGCAAAGTTTGCTAGCTTGTTTATTAACAAGTGTTGTTATTTTAATAAGTAATTTTTATGCATTTTTGCATAAAGAAGCACCACTAACATTTTCTTCCAAAGTTTCTAAAACCTAGTTTTTGAAAGAATGGTGCTGAGTTTTGGAGCTGCAGATGTTTACTGTAAGAACACAATTCCTGTAATGACACAAACATCATGGAAGAGTAGGGATTCATTAAAGTTGTGGTCTCAGAGGTGAACAGCATAGGCTTTGGACCTCCTTAGAGAACCATTTACCAATTAATAGAAATAATAGAAAAGTAACCATCATGGAGCCAAGAAGATGCTCGCACATCAAGTGTCTTTGTGTGCCATTTTATCTGCTTTTTATTTTCACTGTATTACTCATGATTGTTTTAAAGACAAAAACTGTCATTTGCTTTGTTCTAATGACGGAACTGACATTTACAAGTCACAACGACTCTTAGAGTGATAATTAAGAGAGAAGTGGCATTAGATTGGTTTGTGTTTGCAGGGTAATGCAAGGTCAGCAAGAATTTTTAGCATTATGCAAAGTTCACACTTTAGGATTTTGCTAGCTGAGACACATTTTGGGGATCGTAAAAGATTTATTTTTATGTAGGGCAAAATCGGTAGTCTTTGATAGCTTGACATGCTCACCGATGTCTGATTAATTGCCTTTGCAATGAATCTTAGCCTCCAACGAAGCTCTGGCAGTGTTGGAACTTTTGCATCACAGTTGGGAAATGTGACTGATCCTGCATCGGACTTCAATGTTTATTGATCATATCGTACAGTCTGACAAGTAACAATCGTAAAGGACATGAAATTTGTACATTTGTACAGCACCCTGCTGTAGTGCTAAAGACCATGAAATTGCTTGACAAGCAGTTTTCTTTTCTGTGTTGACACACTCACTTAGCACTTTATTAAGAACACCTGTACACCTACTTATTCATGTGATTTCTGCCAATCATGTGGGAGCAGTGCATAAATCATGCAGATACAGCTCAGGGGATTCAGTTAATGTTCACATCAACCATCAGAATGGGGACAAAATGTGATCTCAGTTATTTTAACCATGGCATGATTGTTGGTGCCAGATGGGCTGGTTTGAGTATTTATGTATTTATTAACTGCTGATCTCCTGGGATTTTCACACAACAGTCTCTTTAATTTACTCAGAATAGTACCAAAAACAAGAAAACATCCAGTGAGTGACAGTTCTGTGGTTGGAAATGCCTTGCTGATAAGAGAGGTCAACAGAGAATGGCCAGAATGGTTCGACCTGTCAGAAAGGCTACAGTAACTACTCTGTGTCAGCGTGAGACACAGGGACCCAAAAGCAGAGGAACAGTTCAAAGGATTCATTCACAATAGATGTCTGTGTATAGAACTGTGCTGGCGAAGTATAATAATCCCAGCACCAGCTGCAGTATTGGGGGAGAAGTACGAGTCTGTACGTGCTGTGGACGCACAGAGAGCAGATAGGAAGTGCGTGTTCATTGACAGGTGTATTCATTGTGGAAGTCAGGAGCAGAGCTATTGGAAGCATCCATTGAAGCGTAGTGAGGTGCAGAGAACAAAGCCCAAGCGATTAGGAGGCAGTTGTATTCCCAACACGTGAGCAGAGAGGAGGAATCCTCCACTGGCGATTCGTGGGTGGTGAGAACAGGCGTACAGCAAGCTGGAAGGTAACAACACTCCTGACACGCGGGCAGAGACAGGCAACCAAACAGAAACACGAGACTGATCCAACTAGACAAAGCAAGGTTAGTTGCTTGACATCACACAATAATCTAGCAAGGACAGTGAGAACACACAGGGATTAAGTAGGGAGTGAATTAGAGTAGAACAGGTGTTGCTAGCATGCTAATCAGTAGCATGATCAGTGTTTCCCCACGAACAATCAATGTTCCCATGGAAACACTGATCATGCATGCTGGCTTCGCCTGTGAGACATAAGGGAGAGAGAATAACAAAACAAGCAGAATAA
Organism: Moxostoma hubbsi; assembly: GCA_032164185.1. Classification (NCBI taxonomy): domain Eukaryota; kingdom Metazoa; phylum Chordata; class Actinopteri; order Cypriniformes; family Catostomidae; genus Moxostoma; species Moxostoma hubbsi. The sequence continues at coordinate 17,861,422 of JAVLUX010000038.1, forward strand.
ACTGGCAAACTCACCAGAATCATGACACTATATTTGTAGTGAGTAGAATAGCATCTCAGAATACACAGCACATCAAACCTTGAGGCAGCTGGGCTACAACTGCAGAAGACCACTTCGAGAACTTTGTTAGGACCATAGTTTTCCAAATAAAGTGTTCAGTGAGTGTATTTCCAATTGAAACAGGAGGTTGGAGCATGATATCTCGAATGGCTCATCCCAAATATTTTAGATGGCCTTCGTTTTATTTGATGTCACAGCCACTTATTATGATTTGCTACCTGCTATTGCTAGTCTGAAGAAGGTAATATTAGTGGTAGGGACTCATTATAGAGAGCATTTGATTGGAAAAAAATTGTTATGGTAATTTTTCCCAAAACAGAAAGATTGGGAAGGTTAAAAAGTTTACTTCGACACCTTTGAGTAACAATTTACATTTTGGTCTGTTCCACATTCTGTGCCAACAACATTTTTTTTTTTTTTTAAATAAAAAAGCACAAGGGTAGACCAGACACTTCCTACAAAACTAACAGAATTGTTTGCTGCCAATCTCAACGTTATCAACCCTTCTTTATGTTAGTGCATCTGTCTTGTCTAGAAAAGCTTCAGGCTTTATTCTCATCTCTAGCATTCAGTTGGACCAATCTGGCTATATCGCTCCATATGAAAGCAATCAGCTTTTCACAGACCGAATCTCCTCTCCTGTGTGGAGAACTCTGTCCCCTCTCTCCCGGAGTGACTATCTAAACATCAGAGACTGTTATCCACAGTGGGACATTTTGGCTTTGCTTTAAGTCCCCTCTTTCTAATTTAGATTTCAGAAAGCCAAAAACAAACCACAAAAACCTACACTGTAGACCTGAATAATCAGTCATGTAATCAATTACATTCATTTTAAAAGTTAATAAATTCCAAAATTAAGTGGAACTGTTAGGTTTTGATTTTGTACTACATATGCATGCTAATTGCTCTTAACTTGAAAAATTGAGTAAGCTAACTCATACATTTTAATGGCACTTAACTATTTTTCTGACTAGTGATTTGCTTAATAATGGATAAAGAAATAAGTAAGATACACATTTGTTATCGGTCCTCAACATTAGCTGAAGCTCCACTCTTCACCATTATGGTAATTCACAAAACTCCAACATGACAAAACAATAAACACTAACAAGTTTACCCCTTTGCATTCATGTTTCAAAAACACATAACAGCTCATTTTAACATTTACTTTCCATATTGAGTCCCATGCAAAGTGTGCTGGGAACAAGAAATCCTCTGCCCAATTTGAGTTTACCAAATTATTATTTTTTTTTTTTAAAGTTAATTAGCTTAAAACAATAAAGCAGTTCAGGTTACTTAAAGTTGTCTCTTTCTTTTGAGTTCACAAAATTGAAAGTTCTAAATACTCAAAGATTAATTAATTTGAATGATTTAATTTTTCCCTATACTCAATACAATTAATTACTCTGAGCCTCAAATCAGAACTCATCTCAAACACATTAACATCCCCATTTAATTATTCTTATCATCATTCACAGTCTTTTCATTAAAGACCCAATCTGTCACTTTCACTGTTAGAGGTAGGGTGTTTACTGGTGAGTTAATGGGCCATTATTTCCTGTTGAAGTCTCTATGTTGGCAGTCTATGAATAGTCAAAATTGCAGGCGAACATCCTCCAGACGGACCTTGCTATTTTTCATTGTATTTGCATGGTGTTCTGGTATCTGCAGAGTCTTGAGTTAGTAGTTGTTATGCCCCATTAGTCTAGGGTGACAAGGGGCATAAACAAACTATAGCAGATTAGCTTGAGCAACCTCCTACTAAAACTCAGGAAGACTACAAAACAAAGGCTTGAAGTGCAATCACCAAAGTGTTTACTAGTGCTTGAAGTGGGAACCAAACAAAAACCACAAGCCAACTAGCTGAAGTCAGGGAAGTCTACCTTATTAAATGAAAACAGAACAAAATAAAGTCTACCTACTCTGACTAAACAAAAATTACAATAGGTGGCAAACACTCCTTACCTGATAATGCACTACGTGGTGCAAAATGTGCTGGGCCCCTTACCTATTCCCAATTCAAAAAGGAAAGAAAAACAAACAACCAAAAAAATCCATGTCCAATAATAAGAGGAAGTAGAGTATGGAAAAAAAACAAACAATCCAGTCAGCCAAACAACAAGCTACTATCTTCAACCATCTAGGACCTTTATATAGGGTTAGAAGATCTCAGGTACCCACACATGATTGGTTGCTGGTCAAGGGTAACGCTTTATTTTGATAGTCCCAAGTAGATATTTAACTGACTATAAGTGATCAACTGGCTTGCTATAGCTAGTAAACAGTGTTTCAGCAAACATTCAGTAGAGTATCAATAGCCTGTATAACAGCAGCAAAATAGCAGCTTTTTGACTGACATGCTATAGCTAGTAAAGTGTTTCAACAAACATTCAGTACACAATCAATAGCCTGTATAACAGCAGCTAAATAACAGCTTATTGACTGACTTGCTATAGCTAGTTAAGTGTTTCAACAAACATTCAGTAGACTTTCAGTAACCTGTATACCAGCAGCTAAATAACAGCTTATTGACTGACTTGCTATAGCTAGTTAACAGTGTTTCAACAAACATTCAGTAGACTATCAATAGCCTGTATAACAGCAGCAAAATAACAGCTTATTGACTGACTTGCTATAGCCAGTAAACATTGTTTCAACAAACTTTCAGTAGACAATAGCCTGTATACCAGCAGCTAAATAACAGCTTATTGACTGACTTGCTATAGCTAGTTAACAGTGTTTCAACAAACATTCAGTAGACTATCAGTAGCCTGTATAACAGCAGCTAAATAACAGCTTATTGACTGACTTGCTATAGCTAGTTAACAGTGTTTCAACAAACATTCAGTAGACTATCAATAGCCTGTATAACAGCAGCAAAATAACAGCTTATTGACTGACTTGCTATAGCTAGTAAACAGTGTTTCAACAAACATTCAGTAGACTTTCAGTAGCCTGTGTAACAGCAGCTAAATAACAGCTTATTGACTGACTTGCTATAGCTAGTTAACAGTGTTTCAACAAACATTCAGTAGACTATCAATAGCCTGTATAACAGCAGCAAAATAACAGCTTATTGACTGACTTGCTATAGCTAGTTAACAGTATTTCAACAAACATTCAGTAGACTTTCAGTAACCTGTATATAGATCTCTATTAATGGCCTACTTACATTATTGTTGAGAACATCAATTATAAGGTCATTAATAAAGATCTATATACAGGCTTCTGAAAGTCTACTGAATGTTTGTTGAATCATGATGAACCTGATGTTTTGATCATGAATATTTGATGTTTTGTATGCAGTCAGTCTGTTTTAATCTTGATGATTGTCTGATTTGCATGTTATCAGTTTGAATGAAGCGCCTGTTTTCTGCTGGCCAAATGAATCCAGATTAACTTCATGTAATTGTGAAAATAAGTTTTGCTGCCAGCAAGGGATGCAATTTAAAAATGGCATGTTAAAAGTCAAATGTAGTGTTAGCCAATTAGTCCAATTTCTGTTAAAGCCAGTAAATCTGCATGATTTGCCATTTCACATTTTGTAAACGTTATGAGAATATCTGATTAACCTGGTGTTACCTGTTTAGGGTGTGACTTTACATACATGGCACTGACATTTGGAGGCATCAAATAATGTCAGTGTAAATTATTAAAGAGCTTAAGTAACAGCCACTGTTTTGCTATGTATGTGGTGTGAAAATTATATATTAAACTGCAATTTTTCAGTTATTATTGAGATTCGTAAAATGTAGAGATTGTAAACCAAGCTTTACAGCAGACCAGGGGTGATACAAGTCTGGCCCATGGGATGATTTGATGCAAAAGACTGCAAAGTAAATATGCTTAAATACATTACCATTAAAGGGATAGTTCACCCAAAAATGAACATTTGCTCATTTACTCACCCTCTTACCATCAGAGATGTGTCTTTCTGTCTTTTGCAAAACAAAAAAGTAAGATTTTTTTGAAGAATATTTCAGATCTATAGGTCTATACAATCAAGTGAATGGTAACCCAAACTTTGAAGCTCCAAAAAAACACATAAAGGCAACATAAAAGTTATCCATAAAACTCCAGTATGCCTACTTTAATCGATGTCTTCTTAAGCAATATAATTGATTTTGGGTGAGAATAGACCAAAATATTTAAAGAAATTCACTTTACATCTTGCCATTGCGGTCTTTAGGCACGATCATTATTTCAAGCTCACTTACACTTTATAGTGCTTGACACATACCCAGAGCCCTTAATGGTGCTATAGGAAGTGTAATCGAGCTAATCGAGTGCTGATTTATAGTGAAAATTGATTTATATCTTTATCTGTTCTCACCTCAAAATTATTTGATCATGGATTATATAGGGATTACATTTACATTTACATTTACATTTATGCATTTGGCAGATGCTTTTATCCAAAGCGACTTACAGAGCCCTTATTACAGGGACAATCCCCCCGGAGCAACCTGGAGTTAAGTGCCTTGCTCAAGGGCACACTGGTGGTGGCCGTGGGGTTCGAACCAGCAATCTTCTGATTAGCAGCCCTGTGCTCTAGCTACTACGCCACCACCATTCACTTGCATTGTATGGACCTACAGAGCTGAGATATTCTTCTAAAAATCTTTGGTTGTGTTCTGCAGAAGAAAGAAAGTCATGCACATCTTAGATGGCATGAGGATTTCCAAATGATGAGAGAATTTTCATTTTTGGGTGAACTATCCCTTTAAGTTTCAGATCATCAGTATAATATTTGTTATAATATTATTTTTAGCAACTATGGAACCGATTGTTCATTCAAAACTGTTCATTTTCTTGTGTATGTTACACATTAGTTCCAGAGTGTGTGGTTTTGGTGTCATGCTAGGATGTAAATTGGATGAATAACTTGTGAGAAAAGTAGTCTAACCTGTCTAAATAGGTTTTTGGCTGACCAGTGGCTCTAAATATTTTGCACATATGTTGGATTTTGCTAATTTAATATACTTTAGCATTTGCTTACATCCAATTGCGTATTCTGCTTTCTGTTTCTATGTTATTGTGGAACTGGATTTGAATTGTGTTTATGCATTACTATGCAAAACTAGATGCATTACCATATAGATTTCATTTTATTTGTGGATTAACTGGGCACTGATTTTTAAATGTACATTTACATTATTAAAGCAATACATTGTATCGTAAATTGAGATGAATAAAATGCTTTTTTTACTGACTTGAAAGTACAATTTTAAGTTATTTGCTTTACTTATTTCTTATCTCTCATTTACTTGTTTGGTTGCAGGGGGCATCTTTGAAACGCGGGAAAATGAACCTGTGAGTATGGATGAACTCACCTTTAAATTTGCTGTAACTAGTATTAACCGAAACAGAACCTTGATGCCAAACATCACATTGACCTACGACATCCAGAGAGTAAACCTCTTTGACAGTTTCGAGGCCTCCAGAAGAGGTATGACTATAAAAACAAAAACAATTTTGTAATATTGAATTGTTAGTACTAGTATATTTGTTTTTTACCAAAAAAATTGTATTGCATGCATTTGATCTATGGCTGTCAATATTATGTGTTCATTTAGTGTGATTAATTATGTGAAAATTAACCAGTGTTGGGGAGTAATAACAAGTTTAATGAACAAGCCAAATTACCTATCCAACTATTCTGATATAGAATAGTTATATTGGTTATATATTCCGAAACCAGGTTAAATAAGGCTGTAGAAAAAGTAAATAATTTAGAAAGAAATACTTGCTTTACTTGCTAAAACACCTACTCCCAAACAGAAGAAAACATTTTCAGTGAATTGCACATTAACATACAATGATAATAGTAATTTGATTAAATTTTAAATTTATTATCTATAAACATTGGCATATATTATCATCGGGCATATCATTAAACAATGTATTTCAAAACTCTCCATTATTTACTTATAAAAGGGCACATAATTTATCAGATATGTAAGTCAGCTCAGATGTACTTAAAAGAGCAACATTTATACAGGGCTGTTTCACATGTAGAAATTGTGCTGCCTGCCAAAAGAGTTTGTACGTCCTTGTTCAAAAAAAAAAATATTATAAGATCAAGTCATCGATAACCTGTACAACTCAAAATGTAATTAAGATGTTAAGATGTCCTTGCCAACAGATAAGGTAAATCATCACGACAACTAAAACTTAGAATTAATGAACAAGTCAACTATTAGATGTCAAAATATAACATCTGAGATGAGATTATTCATCATAGTATCAAACATTTGGAATGCATAGGGATAAAGGAAGTTCAAAAATCTCATAGAGGAGGTCATTTCAATAACAAATTATTAAAATGTGAAGCTTTTTGGATTTACACACTCAAAGCACTAGCCCCTAATAATCTAAATGAAGAACTAGACCTATCAATTTTCCTTTGATCAAATTACAATCAAATATTGTATTAATGATGTATATACTTTTGCAAAGGACATATATGGGAAATTAAAGACTAATGTTGATTTATGACCGTGCAAATTGGATGTTTCTTTGTTTGGATCTTTCACACTTGGTTGATTGTTCTTGTTTAGTGATTATATAAAATGTACCTGGGTTGGTGGCCTGCATTGTATGTTAATTGTATCTATTATTGTTAGCACCTGGTGATCTTTTAAGCACTGATTGAGTCTAATCATGATTGAAAATGTGATGATGCCACAAAGATGTTGTTTGTGTAAAAACGACACATAGAGGAAGGCCTGTGCGACGAAACGTCTGTGTTCAATCCCCTGTAAAGTCATGTAATTAATACAACAGAAGTTTATTATCGAGTGCCGTTCATCTCTTCATTGTTTGACGAATAGCTTTTTTTATGTAAACGTTTGTTCTATGCTTTTCTCCAAACCTTTTAATTTGACCACATCTTAACTTATGTCACCTGTGTTCCTTCCCTGTCTCTTTTCTCTCCATTTCTCTTCTCTCAGTATGTGATCAGTTGGCCCTGGGGGTGGCAGCAGTCTTCGGCCCCTCTCACAGCTCTTCAGTCAGTGCCGTCCAATCAATTTGCAATGCCCTGGAGGTCCCGCACATCCAGACTCGCTGGAAACACCCATCTGTGGACAATAAAGACAATTTCTATATTAACCTCTACCCTGAGTACACCTCCATAAGCAGAGCTATTTTGGACATTGTCATTTTCTACAAATGGAAGTGTGTCACTGTGGTCTATGAGGATAGCACAGGTGAGTGAGTTAGGATTTTTAAAGGGCACTTTAATGTGCTGAGCTTTGGTTGAAAGGCTTTTTGAAGTGGGATCTTCACACCTTTGTGCTTTAAAATAGGACACTATGGGCTACAACTTTGTACTGAAATCCTCGTAGGTTAAAGGGTTTTATACTGTATGTATTTGAGCTTACTTGTTGAAATGAGTGACTGATGTCCACATATATTTGCATTCTAATAAATTTAAAACAAATGGGAATGCTAACTGAAAATAACACTAATTCCAGTTGCAGTCTGAAAATTAATGGACATTCTCTATCTATATCCATCATCATGGAAGGATATTTAAAGGGATAATTTACCTAAAAATTAAAATTCTGTCATAATTTATTCATCCTTATGTTGTTCCAAACCCATATGAATTTCAATATTTTGTGGAACACATAACATGATGTTAGGCAGAATGTTAGCCTCAGTCACCATTCACTTTCATTGCATCTTTTTTTTCCATTCAATATAAGTGAATATAATATAACAGTAATATAACACAATACATTTAAGTGTATTAAGTAAGTTAAATGAGATTAATGTACATTCAATAATAAAAAATGTAATATAAAAAGTTAGCTTGACTTAGTCTGCTCTATTAAGGTGGAAATGTGTTATTGCATTCTGTTAAAAGGGTCTATAAAGGTATAAATTCTGTTAAAAGGGTCTATAAAGGTGTTTTTAACCCTTATGCTCTGAAGGTGTTTTTAAGGATTTTCTGTTTCAGTGGCATGTCCAAAATTAAAGGCTTATAACTCTACAATTGGTCAATTGATTGGTGTCAATTTAAATAAAAAAAAATAAAAAAATTAATGTTCTAGATTATAAGTAAACGGCATAAAAAAGAAACAACATTAAAAAAAAACACAAACACACACACACATTTTTTTTTAAATTACACTTTATTTTAATGTGTCCTTGTTACAGTGTAATTACACAAGTAATTACTGATTATTAATATTAACAACATGTACTTACTATAGGTTTAGTGTTAGGGTTTGGTTTTGGGATAGTTGCTTGAAATTACCCATAATTGACTGTTATTAATATAGTAAATACATGTAATATGCAAGGACACATTAAAATAAAGTGTAACCTTTTCTTTTTCCTTATTTTTTTCTGATTTGACATTAAATATCTCAGGGAGTTAATAAGGTAGTTAAAATAAAACTGCTTTTGTTTTGTTTTTTCCACTAATTTCAACTGTAACAAAGTAAAATTTTGTGTTGATTCAACAAAGCATTCAAAAGTTATAGCATTACAAACATAATTGATCCTAGTGTCCAAAAATGTCTCCAAGTGTCCAAAAACCTCTAAATATAAAATAAAGAAATAAATAAAAAAATCCCATCTCCACTATGCACATCGTCACATTTTTGAACCACGATGCATTGTGCCACCATAAACCGTTACACCCCTAATAATTGTACATAAGAACAAATTGCGCATGCAAATACAACAATGACTAAAGGAATGCTCTCTCTCTCAAAGCATGCAGGCATTTCATTCAGTTCGTATGATTGTATGATTGGTTTAGCTTTCCATGATGCATTCAATGCATTACATAATTTCCGATGAAGTCATCTGATCCAGGAAAGCTAAAGTTTTTTAGCAAGATAGCATATTATGAGCTGTGTGCTCATTGTGCTTAGTGTGGATTATCTAATGATCTATGCATCCAATTATCCATCCAGTTTTATGTGGGCTCGTTTTAAAGATAATCACCTCCTCTAATTAATGGCATGTGATATACGTTTATATTTTGTGAGGTTATGAGCAAAATATAAACGTATTTTTAAAGCAAAAATGCGGCATATAAGCAACACCTGTTTACATGTAACATGTACAGTGCATCAGGAAAGTATTCACAGCGCTTCATGTAACAGCCTTTTTCAAAAATGTATAAAATTCATTTCTCAAAATTCTACGAGCAATACCCCTTAATGACTGTGTGAAAGAAGTTTGTTTGAAATCTTTGCAAATTATTAAAAAGAAAAAAAATCACATGTACATAAGTATTCACAGCCTTTGCTCAATACTTTGTTGCAGCATCTTTGTCACCAACTACAGCCTCAAGTCTTTTTGTGTATGATGATACAAGCTTGGCACAACTATTTTTGGGCAGTTTCACCCATTCTTCTTTGCAGGACTTCTCAAGCTCCATCAGTTTGGATGGGGAGCATCTGTGCACAGCCATTTTCAGATCTTTCCAGAGATGTTCAATCGGGTTCAAGTCTGGGCTCTTGCTGGGCCACTCAAGGACATACACAGAGTTGTCCCGTAGCCACTCCTTTGTTATCTTGGCTGTGTGCTTAGGGTCGTGGTCCTGTTAGAAGATGACCCTTCGCCCCAGTTTGAGGTCCAGAGCACTCTGGAGCAGCTTTTCATCAAGGATGTCTCTGTATATTGCTGCAGTCATCTTTCCCTTGATCCTGACTAGTCTCCCAGTTCCTGCCGCTGAAAAACATCCGCACAGCATGATGCTGCCACCACCATGCTTCACTGTAGGGATGGTATTGGCCAGGTGATGAGCGGAGCCTGGATTCCTCCAGACATGACGCTTGCTATTCAGGCCAAAGAGTTCAATCTTTTGTTTCTCATGGTCTGAGAGTCCTTCAGGTGCCTTTTGGCAAACTCCAGGTGGGCTGTCATGTGCCTTTTACTGAGGAGTGGCTTCCGTCTGGCCACTCTACCACACAGGCCTGATTGGTGGAGTGCTGCAGAGATGGTTGTTCTTCAGGAAGTTTCTCCTTTCTCCACAGAGAAACGCTGGAGCTGAACCCCATAGGGTTCTTGGTCACCTCACTGACTAAGGCCCTTCTCCCCCGATCGCTCAGTTTGGCCAGGTGGTCAGCTCTAGGAAGAGTCCTGGTGCTTCCAAATTTCTTCCTCCACGGATGATGGAGGCCACTGTGCTCATTGGGACCTTCGAAATGTTTCTGTACCCTTCCCCAGATCTGAGCCTCGATACAATCCTGTCTCAGAGGTCTACAGACAATTCCTTGGACTTCATGGCTTGGTTTGTGCTCTGACATGGACTGTTAACTGTGGTACCTTATATAGACAGGTGTGTGCCTTTCCAAATCATGTCCAATCAACTGAATTTACAACAGGTGGACTCCAGTCAAGTTATAGAAACATCTCGAGGATGATCAGTGGAAACAGGATGCACCTGAGCTCAATTTTGAGTGTCATGGCCATGGCTGTGAATACTTATGTACATGTGATTTCTTTGTTTTTTTATTTTTTATAAAGTTGCAAAGATTTCAAACAAACTTCTTTCACATTGTCATTATGGGGTATTGTTTGTAGAATTTTTAGGAAAATAATGAATTTAATCCATTTTGGATTAAGGCTCTGGCGTAAAATGTGGAAAAAGTGAAGCGCTGTGAATACTTTCCAGGTGCACTGTATGTCAAAGACATGCACTTACTTCTCACTATATTTTTGTCTCTGAGTAAAACAAATAGGCTGGTTGTACTCTACTTCTTGAGAGCTTTCCAACAACATATGTCACATGGCTATTTGATCAGTTTACTAATTTTACTGATTACAATAATAAGGACAGTGCACAATAATTAATAATTATCAAAACAGAACACTTCTGAAATGTCTGAAAATTTCAAAGCACTTGTTCAGTAGCACAGATGGGCCCATCTGAGCTTAAACATACAAATTGGACTGTAATAACTTTCTATTTAAATTACCCTGGTGTTGTTGTGTACATTCTTCTGAAAATGTTTTTATCTAAATATATTACATTTATCCAATTCTACAGCGACTGTTCTGCTGATGTAATGAACGTTACATTTATATAGCTCTTTTCTGACACTACACTCAAATCGCTTTACACAGTGAACAGGGGACTCTCCTCAACACCACCAGTGTGCAGAATCCACCTGGATGATGCAACTGCGGCCATAGTGCACCAGTACTCTCACCACACACCAGCTATTGGTGGAGAGGAGAGAGGAAAGTTATAGAGCTAATTAATAGATTATTGGGAGCCCATGATTGATAAGTGCCAACGCGGAGAATTTGGCCAGGACACAGGGGTTACACCCCTGCTCTTTTTCGAGAAGTGTCCTGTAATTTTTAATGACCACAGAGAGTCACGACCTCGGTTTAACATCTCATCTGAAGGATGGTGCCTTTTTACAGTATAGTGTTCCTGTCACTATACTGGGGCATTAGGACCTACACAGTCCACAGGGTGAGCACCCCCTGCTGGATTCCCTAATACTTCTTCCAGCAGCAACCTTAGTTTTCCCAAGATGTCTCCCATCCAGGTACTAACTAACCAGGCTCAACAGGCAACCAGTCTTGAGCTACAATGTAATATGTAACCATCAGGGGTAAATAATACTAACCAATATGATCATGATGCCAACTCTATTATAGCCTACAATCCACAATTTAGTCATATCTGAATGGATAAAGTCAAGTTTTGGCCAACAATATTTCCTGCTAGACTAAACTAAAATAATTGTCAAGTACAGATTGGTATGATCATCCTGCTGTGTTCCACGCAAAAGTGTGGAATCACTTGATTTATATAACTTTATAATTGTTCACAGAAAATATAGTGGATATTCACATTTTAAACAAGTTTAAGGCAATATTCTATAGTTCATTTACAGATTTGTAGTGGTCTCCTGATAGCATGCTAATCAAATCTAAACTTCACTCGCTAGCTTGCATTCTACTCGCAAACTAATTTGGAGAGCAAATCTAATATAGGAAAAACAACACAAACAAACAACCCACAAGTTTAAAAAATTAAATATTGCCCTACAAATGCTTGTATATCTCCAACTTTAAATGAGCCCAACAGTGTGCTGACAATGCAGCCACTTCAAAATGTCTGTCTAACAAGACCAAAATTGCTTCAACAGAAATGTTTTGTATCAAAATGACCAGCTTTGAAATAAGTGCGTCTGATTCATAGCCAGTGGCTTGGATCGAAATCATTATGGGAGCTCAGGGAACAGATGCCAGCTCAAATTTACCCCAGTATGTACAGCCTTAACATTACACATCACACTGTCTCAGTTGTCACCAGCTATAATCTGTTTTGTCTTGCAGTATTGTGACCAATCTTTTTTCAAATACAAATTACACACAACTTTCAGTGTGTTTATGTCAGTAAAACCCATACATTCTTCCTGTTATGCAATACAGTTTGATAATATTATTTATGATCTAATATTGGAAGTTTGTCATTATAAGGCCAACACTAAATTAAGGCAAATAACTGTGTTGCCGGTCATTAAAGTGGCTCCACATCCCTGATGTTACTGTGCATTAAAGAAATTGAACATTACAGCGTTAAATTCTGTTGCCAAGAAGTTGAAGCTTGTGTTTGGATGTATTAATGGGCATTTGTATATGAGACTTTAGATGAACCCTTTATCGTGAGATACATTTTTTATTATTTTCATTTTAGACTGAACTGAAAGTGTATACGAGCACTGCCTCGTAAGAAATTCACACGGCAATATTGGTTTGGGGTTACTTTTATTGAATTTCACCTGAGAGCCTGCGTGAGGTATATTTGCTTCAAAACATTTGAAGAAATATGTGGTTTGTAATTCTGTTATCCAATTTGGATGTCTTTGATTTTCAGTTGCTGTAGAGATCAATTATTAAAGCTGGGTTTAGAATGTGCCAAAAATGGTAACACAGCGTTATGGCCTGATATAGCCAGCATAAGATTAGAGACCATACAAGAATTTAATCATAGGCTCAGGCTGAGTAGCATTAGAAATGTTTAGTCATGAAAAGGAAAAAATAAATCTTTTTTACTTTTTGATGCTTAGGTCCCCCAAAATATGATGATCCACATGCAAGGGACTCCTCTCCTTAAATATAAAGACAGCTATATGGTATACAATGAAGAGCCAAAACATTATGACCACTCACAGGTGAAGCAAATAATGTTGATCATCTCCAAACAAAGCCACATGTCGAGGTCTGGGTAGTTTAGATGGTAAGCAAACAATAAGTTCTTGTAGTCAACGTGTTGAATGAGGAGAAATAGGCAAGAGTTAAGACATGAGCGGCTTTGACAAGGGCCAAATTGCTGGGTCAGAGCATCTCTGAAACAGCAAGTCTTGTGCAGTGCTCCCGGACAGCGGTGGTGAGTACCTACTGACAGTAGTCCGGGGAGGGACAAACCACAAACCGGCAACAGGGTAACTATGTGCAGATTTGTTTTTTATTTTGTATTGTTAAAATTCTGTCTGTTAATAGTGTACAACAACTGCAAAACTCATGATTGGCCTTTAGAAAGCAGAATGAAAAGTAGTATTGACCCCCTCCCCCAGACTCTCTAGTACCCCAATGTGGCCCCCTGGGTGTCCCCGGACCCCAGTTTAAAAACCACCAGAGCTAATGCACATCTTAAGAAGTGTGTTAAGCTGAGAAGAATAGTTTTACATTTTCGAGATTGTATGGCTGTATGCTTGATTTTATGCACCGTTAGTACCAGATATAGCAAAAATAGCCAAACCTGCTCATTAGAAGGGGTTGACCTAGTACACGTACTTTCGGCCATGTAGTGTATCATTAGTGATTTAGAGCTGTATACACACAGAGTGTAGTATCATTGGTTGAGGTGCATTTACACTGATAGCGATTTCGAGCAACAGTGCGACGGGAAGTCATTCATGTTCAATGAGAGTTGCTGTATTGAGACAACATAACAAGCATTGCCAATGCAACAAAGCTGAGCATAGTTCTGTTTTAAGCAATTGCACATTGATTTGATTCAGTAGATGACCTTTTTAATGCCATTCCAATGTCTGTTTAATGCATTACTTTGTGCCACAGTAGACTGAAATGTCCTGTGATTAAAGAGAACAAAAGGAAATACAGCCCCTATTTGTGGTCCCATAAACATCTACTATCACACTGGGGAAATCAAGTGTAATTACTGCATCCAGTGATGAGTTTGTTCCTCTTTCATTGCTGGCCACCTTTGATCACTTTTTTGTGTTGTGTTGTTTAAAGGATTAATGCGCATGCAGGAACTGATAAAAGCTCCGTCCAAAAACAACCTGAAGATCCGTATTCGCCAGCTGCCTTCAGAAGGAAGCGACAGCCGCCCCCTGCTTAAGGAGATGAAGAAAGAAAAAGAGTTTTACATTATCTTCGACTGCTCCTACCAAGTAGCCGCCAAGCTTCTCAAACAGGTGGAGTACAATGTCAAAAAGATGAGATGTCAAAAATTACCGGTACTTCGGGCTGTGTTGATTTTAACATAAAGTAACAATATACGTTTTTTAACACAATTGGTAGTGCTTAAAACAGACATAATTTGGTACCGATGTGCTATCTGAATGGCATATATGGATGATCAAACAATAGTATCGATATTGATGTTCGAGAATATCGATCATCATATTAAAAAATGTAACCTAAATATAAAGTAAAAAGTAGTTTCTTTTGCTATAGTGATTGTAATATTTAGTTACCGTGAAAATTAATGCATATCAAAAGATTCGAAGTGGGAAAACAGAGTATTAGCAAATAGTAGTGTAGGAAAAGAACTGTTATCCTCCCTCTGCGATGCTAAATCGGTGCAATGTATTGTGTGTTGAAGTGTGTTGAAACTTGGTAACGATTCTAGGGGCCCACAGGTCCAGGAGGGCCTACAACTAATATTAAACTGTATTTCTTCATATGAAAGGGGCCCAAAAAAAATATTTATTCAAGGGGCTCATAATTCCTTGCTACTGCCCTGCTTTTAGGTGATGGGTCTTATAAAGGCCGAAAAGTACTTTATTTCTGTCACAAGTCCCATCTAGGTTTGTATGGTGCAAAAATTACCATTAAGAGGTCTTTATCATTGACACTTAAAGGGATAGTTCACCCACAAATGAAAATTCTCTCATCATTTACTTACCCTCATGAAATCCCAGATGTGTATGACTTTCTTTCTTCTACTGAACACAGATAACGATTTTTGGAAAAATAGCTCTTTTGTAATTGAATGGTGGCCAGAATTTTGAAGGTCCAAAAAGCATATTAAGGCAGCATAAAAGTAATCAATATGACTCCGTGGTTATAGTTATGTCTTCAGAAGTGATATGATAGGTGTGGGTAAGAAACAGATCATTATTTAAGTCCTTTTTTATTATAAATTCTCCTCCCTGCCCAGTAGGTGGTGATATTCACTGATAATCCAAATTGCCAAAAACAAAATAAGAAAAAAGTGAAAGTGGATATTTGATTGGTTGATGTATATAATATCATATTCGTTTTGCAGTGGGATCAAAAGTGTTATTGGTAATCATTTTTACTGGTATTGGTACCCACACTACTGAAATTTTGATAATCATGACAACTCTAGTTGTACACAAACTGCACCTGCTCTCTAGAGACTCGCTCTGAACTCATAAACTATCTGACGCAGATTGATATGAATTAGAAATGGGAGTGAAGTGCTTTTTCATGCTGTGACCCAGCAGGGATCGCAGAGCTATATTAATGAACATATACAGATGAATATAATTTGTGCCAGACTTCCGTCATTTCTGTATATTCCTGAGAGCATCTTATTTGAAACTCAAACTATCATTGCTGTCTTCTCTTCCTGGATACTTCCCAAAAATCTTTTGTGTTTCCCCCCACAGCTGATGTCGATGGGTATGATGACAGAGTACTATCATTTCTTCTTCACAACTCTGGTGAGTGAAAAGATCCCTGCTGCTTACTTTCCGTGAAAGTATTTTTTCATAGGTCTTTCATAGGACAACAAACAGGCAAAAATAAAGGCAGATATCATTTCACTCCATCACTTCAAAGCAAGTATGGATTATGTCCCATACCAAAGGATGCCAGTGCCCCGGGGCCTCGGATTTCCAGAGAGCCTCAAGCTGAGAAGCCCACAGTGGCCCAATACCTGGAAATAAGGCACTCTGAGAATAAAATGTATATATGCAGACAAACAGCACTTGAATGTGTGCAAGTAACTGTCATAAACCAGTGAAAGATACAGGATAATTTTTCCCAGGTATCATGCCCAAATAGTGGCTTCTGAGCAACTTGTTTCAGGTTTGAAGTTGTATGCCTTTTGACATTGTTGTCTCCATTGCAATGCACTGTATTACACATATGGTGTATTTAATTGTAGTTGTATTTAATTATTGTATATTAGTTATAAACATTGTTTCAAAATGTTTACTTTTATTTTTCATTTACTCATAATCTATGGGTGAATTACCCCAGTAATCTCCTTGCCTTCCAGGATCTGTTTGCTTTGGATCTCGAGCCATACCGCTACAGTGGAGTCAACATGACGGCCTTCCGCCTTCTGAATCTAGATGATCCGTATGTGGCTTCCGTGATCCAGAAGTGGTCCATGGAGCGTCAGCTTTCCCCGCCCAGACCTGAAAGTGGACTGATGAGCGGCATTATGACTGTGAGAATTGGTCTGCTGATATAGTTAAATTAGCAAATCACTCAAAATCTTAATTTGCCTATAGACCTGAACTAAAACCAGTTATTATCTTCTCCCTATAAGCCCTTACTGCAAAGTTAAAATGACTAAGTCACACCACTACTGACAATTCTACCCATCCTCCAAAAGGCACCATAGGTACCGCGAGCACACTCAGCCTCATTAGACATGCATGAAAGGCTTAAAGCGGAAAGCATCGGGAGATTTATTCAGGTCTATTTTTACAATCCAGGTCACATATGAGCACAAAATAACAGAATAATACGCAGAGACACATAAGGTGCTTTATGCAGGGGGAGTGACTTTCTTCCTGTGATCAGGTTGAAAAAAAACAATAAAACTATAATTCCATTACACAGGGTCCAATATTGTAAACAAAGAGATCTTATCCATCTAAAGTGGATTTCAAAGTCTGAGACCACTAGAGAAAATGGTCTCTAATTGTGAAAGTTGTGCAAATACAAAGAAATTCTAAATTCATGTTTATTTTTTAGGTCTTTTTTACGCTTTAATGACAGCATGCATTAAAGATGGCAAGGACAAAACCTAATGATCCATGTTATCCAACATGATTTGAGAATGTTCCAAAAAGCATCTTGTGTTCAATTGGAGCAAGGAAATATGACCTTTTTACAAGGCAGTTAAAATAGTCAATGTCACAAATGTGTTTGTGACCTTGGAATAATGCAGAATCCTAAATATTTCTTATTCATTTCACGTCATAACCTTTCTTTGTTCTAAATTTGTCAAAAGCCTGAACATTTCTATTTAGATTTGATTGCAAGATTTTCAGTGCGGTCTCAGACATTTGAACCCCACTATATATTAATGCATTCTTTGGAAGTATAATAATATTTTGAGATCGTGTTTCATCTGTTGTAGTGTGATCTTGAGGCTTGTTCTTCCTTCCTTTCACAGACGGAGGCTGCGTTAATGTATGATGCTGTGTTCATGGTTGCTGTGGCATCTCAGCGGGCCACACAGATGACGGTGAGCTCACTGCAGTGCCACAGACACAAACCCTGGAGGTACGGCCCGCGCTTCATGAACTTGTTTAAAGAGGTGAGGAGACATCCCCTTGAGAAATAAATGTAACATTTAAGACGTTACAATACATTCATTCCATTGCACTTTGTTAAAGGAGTCATATCATGAGGATCACCTCGGGTATGGGTGCTGGATGGCAGAGGCAGGTTAAATACATACAAATTGTGCCATTGTGATTTAATGTACTGAGCAATGTAATTTTTCCCACCGTGTCAGATATTAAAATTAGTGCGACACTATTCAAAAGGCATGGGCATTGTCGATATGGCTTCGAGATATGAAATAATTTTTTTCCATCCAGCTGTTGTTAAATTTACATGTATTTTTTTTTTCACTGGAGAACCACCTGAGTCTTTTCCTCCCATCTACCAGTGATGCTTGATTCAACTTCCTGCGTCTACTACCCGCTCAGATATCAACAGTGCAACTGGCCAATCGAGCAGTTCATCAATCCGAGGCATCGGGTTTAGACACCGCATTGACTTTTCTATAATCCACACAGAACCAGACCGAGCCATCACACTTCGGAACCAGCACAACCAGGCTAGCCCAGTCACTGTGGGATTCTTCTATTACTCCCATAACTAGCATGGCCTTTAATTGTTCCCGAAACACTTCTTTTTTTTTTTTTGTGTTCGGGAAATTGGTAGGGATGACTGTGTACCACTGCCCCAGGGGTGGTTTCAATATGGTGGTCTATGAGATTTGTATAACCGGGAAGATGTGAGAACAAATCGAAGCATTCTCCTTGCATCCTGGAAAACTCTGTAACTTGTGACAGTGAGAGGAGGTCTCTGCAAGTAACCGGGGTGACTCGATCGGTGGCTTTTAAGTTCACCTCCGTTCCGAGCTTCTCCCTCTCCGGAATCACCACTGCCAAAGTCACGGGGACTGCCTCTCTCCACGGTTTTAGGATATTGAGGTGGTAAATCTGAGATTCTCTGCCTCTATCTGTTCATTAACCTCAAAATCGATTTCCCCGACTCGCCATGTGACCTAAAAGTTTGGCTGGAGGCATTGACCATCAATCACATTCACTTGATCAAAGGCATGTCTAAGAGTTTCGTCTCACGTCTGCTTCAGCAGGGAATCCTCTAAGTGCTGGGTAAGCTGAGACCCTCCAGCTTATATCCAAAGGCTCTGACTGAACCAAGCTTTGGCAAGTTTGATTACAACCTGACCAACCTCCACCAAGGCTTGATATGTTACCCCCCTTATTACTCATAGGTATCCGGTACGTTCCTGCTCAATCAGGGGTGGGCTGTGGCACATCTGGGACCTGGACCAATGTCTCCACCTCCATCGTGGGGCATCAGTCCTGGAAATGCGGATTCACCAGGTAGAGCGGAGAAGGTTAGGGGAAACCAGTGGGTTGGACAGTTTTGGGGTAGGAATTCCCCATTTCCAGGGAACAGGAACATGATGAGGGGAAGGAGAGGGGGAGGGAGGAGAGAGAGAGTGATCAAGAGGGCTCGCCGGCTCCCGAATATGCTGCCATATGGTACTCTGCCAGCTGGATCGCCTCATCATTTGGCGAGCGTGAAGTGGGTAATGGAGGGGTGGCAGCAGAGGTCATGCCAGTGGAAGATCCCTGGGGTATCGAGCTCCATAGCACCTGCAAGTCCTCTGCTTGAGCTTTAAGGATGTCCTGGAATTGTTGTTCCTGGCACAGCTGAAGCAGAGCTCGATGTTGCAGGGTCTCAGGGTCTTGATCAGCTCGGCGAAGGGCGAGGACTCCATGGTGTCGTAACTTCCTGGGTTTCGGTACCATTGTGACAAGGTCTCTGAATTCTCAAGGAGGAAGCTAGGGCCTTGTAAACGTTCAACACAAGTCTTTTATTTTACACACTTTCTCGGCTAAAACAACATGGTTTGATTTTCAGCACAACACAAACACAGAGAACACTCTGCTGTGTGTGTCTCGCTCTCCACAGGCGTCACTCGGCCATGCCCCCATCACCACAGTCTGAAAGTCAGGTACATTGCACAGTTCTTTTATTGCTCTCTCATTCTCTTACTGACAAACATAGGAAGCTTTCTTTGCACTACTGCAATTAAATGAAGCGTAAAGTGTGCATTGGTGTGTTATTGGTGCTGTATTTGTATTTTATCATTCCCGTGCTGTCACACAGAATAATGGTCAATGGGTCTGTTTCCAAAATTGCACCATCAACATTCAGAATTACAAATCATTATGATCAATTTCAATTTGCCTTGGCAAAGACTCTCAAATTGACACTCTCAGAAAATCACACTCATAATAACAATTTTGTGTTGCCATTCATGTGTGCTCAACTTGAAACTACGATCATTTCGCATGACTTGAATGCTCAATTAGCTGCAAAACGTCTTGTTCTCTACATTCCCAACTTTGTGACGTTACAGAGAAAAAGTTATCAACATACATTTACTTGGCAATCAACTTGGTCCACCCAGTCACAGTGAGGCAATAAAAAGTATACAGCCCCTTTATAAACACATCTATTGATTTGAATTCTAATCTTGAATGTTACGAACTGGAATATAAATGCACATCAATACCCTGTGACTACTCCAAAAAAATCAGCTTGTTTGAAAAATCTGACATAGCAAGAAAACCGTGTTTTCATGAGATTTGAAATAATTGAGTTATTCTCTTTGCTTTTGACATCAAACCGTGAGGAGACATGCGCTCAACATGTGTGCATGTTGGATACGCTGGAGAGAATACCATTAAAGGTGTTTATATGACATGCAAAATCTGCGTAATGGGCAAACTGGTTCATTCTTATGCCATTTATGGCCTTACACCAATAAAGGAATAATGTTTATTGTGTTTGCATGACCACTCACGTTGACGAGCTGAAAAATGAAATTTGTGTGATCAGAGACTTCACAGCAAGAAAGCAGGATAGACGATATTATTCCTAAACACTACAAACAAAAATTGAGTCTTCATGGCAAATTTGCCACAAACTTACGGCAAATTCGCTGCTGATTATTATTACATGCATATAAGCTTGGTGGCAACGTTGCGGCAAATTTACCATTGTTGCCAAAGGTTTGCTGCAGGTTCATCACTACCGGTGAAGAGCTGTAAACTTCTGGCCAACATTTGCGGTGAATCAAATGCTCATTTGCATATGAAAATAATAAGTGGCAAATTTGCAGCAAGTCAACAGCTCGTTTGCCAGAATTCTAGAGTTTTGGTAAGGGAACTAGCGATAATATGGTGTCAAAACAACCCATCCCTCCCTCTCTTCATCGTTGCCCCACCCACCTCTTCTACATGGGCCATTCTTCAGCCAGGCCAAACAAAGGGAGTGGGCAGGAGAGAGGAAGAGCGCAATTTAAGAAGCCTCGTTTGGGCAGTGGATAATAAGGCGCACCTTTTGTAAATATAGCCTAATTACCGCTTCCATTTAAACATAGAGTACGCTCTCCTCTGGATTGTGTGCATTCACTGGCACCCTTGCAGGTCCAGGAGCAGAGCGGGGGAGAGTACTGGCTGATTCGCCACCGGACCCGCTCCCCCAGAAACCTGCCGTTGAGTTAGATGCATTGCCAGGGATGATAGAATGTATCGCAGATGATGGCCTAGGATACCAGGCAACCCTTCCCCTCACACCTGAGGCCCCTGGGAAGACAGTCCTCTTCCCCTCATGCCCCAGACCAAGTGTGACCACCGATTCTGCCCATGTCCTGGACCATCCCATGGGCACTCGCCTACCTTCACAAGCCCCCACCTCACCACCAAGAGTGCCAGATTCCCCCTTTCTTTTGGACACTAATTCCCCATGAACACTTTATTTACCATTTTCTGTTGATATTATTTAAAATAAATGCCTCTCTGAGTCCTGACGCCATACCCATGTTGTCTCTCTCTTTCTCACCCAACCACAATCATCTACCATACCTTGTTTCTAGCTGTGAGTAGCAGTTGCAGCTCTACATATCCTTTTAAATAATTCCAACATAGGAAAGAGTGGCTGAAGATTATTTTTAACAAGATCCCAAAATGAAAATTCTCCCATCATTTACTCACCCTCATGCCATCCCAGATGTGTATGACTTTATTTCTTCAGCAGAACACAAAGATTTTAAGAAGAATATCTCTTAAGAGGTCCATACAAATCAAGTAAATGGTCACCAGAACTTTCAAGCTCCAAAAATCACAAAGGCAGCATAAAAGAAATCAATACGACTCCTCGAGATAAAATAATGTTTTCAGAAGCGACATAGTTGTGGGTGACAAACAGATCAGTATGTAAGTCCTGTTTCACTAAAACTCTCCACTTTCACATTCTGAAAGATTTATAGTAAAATGTACTGAAATATTGGCTTGTCTAGGCAATGGCATAGATTTGTTTTGAGAGGGACCAAATGTATTTCCGGCTGTGAGGGGGGTCATAATGTTTCATTACAACACATTACACAATGCATAATAATAGTTCAAATTAATGCGCACTCAGTTAGGAACACTCAGTGTGTCTAGGAACACTATGGTCCTAATAAAGTGTGGCCAGTGTGGCACCAACAATCACTGAGATCGCATTTTTCCCCATTATGATGCTGTGAACATTAACTAAAGCTCCTGACCGATATCGGTCTGTGTTTATGCACTGCTGCCATACGATTGGCATGGCATGAATAAGTAGGTGTTCAAAATCAAGTTCTTATTGAGTGTAGATTAAAAGTTGTATGGATTACTTTTATGCTGCCTTTATGTGATTTTTGGAGCTTGAAAGTTCTGGTCACCATTTACTTGCTTTGTATGGACCTACAGAGCTGAAATATTCTTCTAAAAATCTTTGTGTTCTGCAGAAAAAGACAAGTCAAAAATCATCTGGGATGGCATGAAAGTGAGTAAATGTTGAGAAATTTCAGTTTTAGGTGAACTATTCCTTTAAAGTAAAAAGTTTTTTACAATGGTTGTACACTTTGATTTCTTACATGATGAGATGTTTGCGGTTTTATTTCACATGATATATTGTTGAATACGCATCAAATGGCTGTGTTGATCTCTTCTGGACTTTGAACAGCATTTCTTTAGATATTTGACCTGTATGTTGCAAACTCGTCTGTTTATTAGACCAAAACCATCTTTTCAGGGCGAGAGGTCTGAAAATGGATACTGATGCCGATCTATGTTTTGATCTTTTCAATTCCCAGATGACTGCTGGGTGCTTTCTGCCTTTGAACAGAGGGGTCATAACACTTTTCCTTCATGTCTGAGTGTGGGTGTTTGTCCTCCTGTGCTTTATTCTGAATGGCCCTCTCGCTATTAATTTTAGATGTTCCTTCGATTACACATTCCTAGGTTGTCTGCATGCTTGCTCCTATAATTTTATTTCTGAAATTAGAAATGGAACAGGCTGTACAGCTGGTCTGTAATGCTGAATAGTGCCATAGTGCATTAGAGAAGTGGCGACCTGGCTTGCCCTCTAGTACAGAGGGTGAATTTATTTTTCCTGTTTCAGCCTGGTGTCTTTGTGTGTATACTAGGAACATTAAATCCTTTGTACCCAGTCTTCACCACAGTGTTCCTGTACCAGAAAATGGAAGATACAGGACTTAGAGCTGCTGAAAGGAATACAATGCATAAAATGTCCCTACTATCTGAGAGATGTCACTAAAATAGGTGTTCTTAAAAATCACACCTGTCTCTGTGACAACTCTTGGCTCAGTTAAAAGAAATAGGGACCTTATTTGTCACAACAAAAGCAGTCAAGAACATGTCCAGGTCATATTTCACCCCCAAAATTAAAAGAAACAAACAAGAAATTCTATTTAACTGTAAGAAAATGAAGCCTACTTTTAGGACCATTAAGTGAAGAATATATTTTCTGTGCCACTAGCTCACCCAATGGAATTGCAAAAATGAAATGTAACCTGAACATGTTTTTGAGAGATTCAGCTGAAAGCAGAGAAAGGGAGAGAGACCATTTTGTCTCAAAGCACTAATGAGTCCAGATGCTTCATTTTAATGACCCAGAAATTATGTATTATAATGCCATTAAAGCCATGAAGCTCTGTGTCGTAAGAGGCCCCTCCACAGATTACCCATACACTATAGAATTTATTAATGCGCTCGGGTACAAAAAACAAACATTATTGTTACTGCATATGTGCTGAATCCATAGAAATTCTTCAGTTGAAAAGTAGCAGCAGAAATGTTGGAGTGTTTTAAATAGATTGTCAGGGCAGATGTAAATCCTTTATTTATATTTTTGTCATTTCTGTTATGTCCTGTTCATTGAAGTCATTTAAACTCACTTAAGTACTGTAATATGAGATTTGGTACAAGTAATCATCTTTGACAGAAGGCTGAATAGCTTTTAAAGTATCATTGGCCTGTGTTGATCCTCTGGGCCAGAGATGCTGATCAATACATTTTACTCATGCCTTTTTATCAGAAAACAAAAACTAAAAAAATGCATTATATGCAGTGGTGGAAAGAGTACTGATTTTTTTTACTTAAGTCAACAAAGAAATAATTAACTTTGAGTACAAGTAGAACTACTGAGAAATATTATGAATCAAGTAAGAGTAAATAAGTTGTTTGCCGAAAAACTACTCAAATAATTACGTTACAATATTATATATAGTATATACGCTTCCATTTTTAGACATTTTTGTTCTTGAAAGAAATTGATGCTTCCTTTCACCGAGGATGCATTAAATTGATAAAAAATGCCAAAATTGCAATAAATTGCAATTGGCATTTACTCCATTTGTTCTTTACCTGTGATGGCAAACATATACTGTGTCACCTATTCCTTACAAAAGTATTCTAAAGTGCTAATTTGGTACTCCATGTCCATGTCCAAGTATTTTGGCTAAGTTAACATGCTGTGCAAAACGTCTTGGGTTACTTAACTGTAACCTCTGTTCGGAATCGTTCCGCTTTTATCAGGGAACAGGGGTTACACTTAAGTAACCTGAGTCGTTCCCTGTCAAAAAGCTACACTTTGATGCTGCGCTGATTTAGCGCTTTGGGAACGAGAATACCCACACCGCCGCACTGTGGATGTCCAGACTCCATATGGTTGTATAGTTGTGCTCACAAGAGCGCAAGAGTTCTCAGACATGAGTTTGTGATGTTGACTCAAGGACCTAAGAGCCCAGAGTGGCATGAACATCCAAACTATAAAATCTTCTGAATGTGTGCAGAGAGGACCAGCTTGCTGCATCACAAACATGCTGCAGAAGGACACCTCTAGCCAAGGCTTTAGAGGAGGCGACCCCTCTGGTAGAGTGAGCCCTGATACCTACTGGCGAAGCTTGACCACGCGCCTCGTAGGCCAGGGCAATAGCATCCCTCACCCAATGCAACATAGTCTGCTTGGTGGCGGCCGCCCCCCTGTTGCGGCCCCCATGGCTAGTGCGGTGGACATAAGTCTGAAGGGCACGGACTGGACAAAGTCTGTGAAGACTTTCCTGCTCCGGCGTTGTAAATGGCCACTTCGAGAGTGACCGGATGTACAGTCGAGAAAGGAACCTTAGGCAGGTAGGATGAAGGTGCAAAATTGCTTTAGCCATTCTTGGGGCAAAATCCAGACCAGACCCTCAAGGACTATTGCTAAGTCCCATGAATGGATCTTGGTCCTAGCAGGAGCACTTGGTCCACGAACGAAGCGAGCAAGCAGAGGATGTCTCCCCAACGGCACCCCGTCAATCAAGGTGTGGCAAGCCATTAGAGTGGCCACGTAAACCCTGAGAGTGGCGGGGCATATGCCTGCTGACAATTTTTCCTGCAGACAGTCCAGAACTGAAGCAATCTGGCAGTTAACTGGATCTGCATTATGTGCACTGCACCATCTTTCAAAGACACCCCAATTATTGGCGTAACTTCTTCTAGTAGAGGGAGCCCTAGCACTTAGAATGGTCTTGATAACTTCAGGTGAAAACCCAGTGTCCCTCAGTTGGTACTCTTCAGCAGCCAAAAATGAAGGTTCCACAGCTCAGGCCAGGGATGAAATATTGTCCCCTGCACCTGGGACAGAAGGTCCCTCCTGTCCGGAATCGCCCAAGGCGAGCCGTCGAGGAGAGACATTACATCAGAGAATCATACACTGTTCGTCCAATGTGGCGCTATCAGTAAGAGGCAAGACCCTTGGTGGCGAACTCTGGCCAAGACTCCCAGGAGCAGAGAAACCGGGGAAATGCATACAGGCGCATTCTGGGCCATGTATGCGCCATCACGTCCAGACCCAGGGGGGCTGGGTGACTCAGAGAGAAGTAGAGGGGACATTGCACTGTCTGTTGAGAAGCGAAGAGGTCTACTTCTGCCTTGTAAAATGTAAAATCTCACCCAGATTTGTTCCACTACCTCGGGGTGGAGTTTCCACTCTCCTTTCGGTATTTTCTGTCTGGACAGCAAATCTGCTCCCACATTCAGGCATCCAGGGATATAAACTGCCCTGACTGACAGGAGCTTGCCCTGGGCCCAAAGGAGAATCGGATGTGCCAGAGTATTCAGCTGGCATAAATGTAGACCTCCTTGATGATTTATGTAAGAGACTGCTGCTGTGTTGTCCACCCGCACCAGGACATGGCAGCCTCTCAAATGCTGGAGGAAGTATTTCAGGGCCAGAAATACAGCCATCTCGAGGCATTTGATGTGCCAATCGAGCTGATGACCCTCCCATTCCCCCTGAGCTGGACGACCACTTAAGACCGCTCCCAGTCCGTCAGGGGACCAACTGAAATGGTCTCATGTGCAGAAGGCCCAAAGGGATCACCGAGGACACAGATGCCATGAGACCTAGTATTCGTTGATACTGACGAACAGTGCAACCTTGGCCTAGCCTGACTTTGCTCAGGGTGTCCTAAATGGACACGATTCGAGCAGGAGACAATTGTGCCTTACTCGTGGTCGAATTACATACAACGCCCAGATAGGTAATTCCCTGAGTGGAAGAGAGAACGCTCTTTTTGACGTTGAGTCTCAGACCCAGAGAAACCAGATGAGCTAAGACAATATCCCTGTGCTGAACTGCCAGTTCTTGAGACTATGGTAGTATCAGCCTGTTGTCTATGTAATTCAGAATGCAGATGCCCCGGAATCAGAAAGGAGCCAGAGCTGCATCTATGAATTTCATGAATGTGCGGGGTGATAGGGCTAGGCCGAATGTAAGAACCTGATATTGGAAGGCTTCGCCCCCGAAATGGAGAGGTTTAGTGGGGGTATTGGGAGGGTCGAAGTGGATGATACATGCACCCCGTCCCGAGGTGGCTACCCCCACAAGGCTAGGCACAAGACCGTCAAGGTTTTTTCCTCTTAGAAATTACTGCCCTGAGGTCTTGCTTTGGGGGCTGCTGAGGGCGACGAGCTGGTCCCCAGTCTCTAAGAGGGGGTGCATGACTTGCCAGGCTTTGTTTCTGAGCCTCCCTTCTAGAAGGACCGGGGCGGGGCTGGGTGGCCGATGGCCCATCCCCTGAGTGCGGCGAGGAAGGAATTGCCCGAAGGCTTCCTCGTGACTTGTCGCCTCCTGGAACCAGGTGATAACTACATTCATAGCGTCACAAAATATGCCAGATGGTGAATCGAGGCATCGAGATGGAAAACTTTGTCCTTGTCTCAGATGCCTGACAGGTTAGACTGGCCAATGGCGTGGGCCATCTGCTTGGTCACGCGGAGAGACGGATCCGTGGCTCGACGAAGCTCAGAGAAAGCATCTTCGTTGACCGTGGTGCCTGCACTCAGGTCCTTCAACAAATCAGCCTGGTACACCTGTAACACTTCCATAGTGTGCAGGGCAGCACCAGCCTGACCTGCTGCCTGATAAGCCTTCCCCACAAGCATGGAGTTGGTCCTGCACGGCTTTGTGGGGAGAGTGGGTCTCTTTATTGATGATGCCGAGCCAGGTGAGAGATAACCCGCAAGTGTCTCTTCTACCGGCGGCATCACTTAATACCCCCGTGCCTCGGCACCCACGATAGTCAAATATGTCGACGTCGAGGGCAAGAAGACATGGGAAAACATATTCAAAGAAAGGAAGGGACTGATATAGCGTTCCCTTCCCTTTTTTTTTTTTTTTTGGCCACCAGACAGAAATATGTATTCTAGTTTGGAGCGTTTGGGGGTCTCTTGTTCATGTGTCTAGTCTCTGGTCAATTTCATTGGCGTGTTGCACACATATTCACAGCTGGTCACACCTAAAGTTGTTCCCAAAGTCGCTAAATCAGCAGAGCATCAAAGTGTAGCTTTTTGACAGGGAACTAATATAATGCAATATCATAGAGGAGGAAATGTATCCTCTATGATATTGCAGCAATTATCCAGATATGGAATGAGATTATTAAGCAAAGTGTTATCAACTCCTACATGCCATCTGAATAAAATAAGGCAAAAATAAACATTTCACACAGTGTTTAGTGAGATGTGATTGATTCAAACTCTTAAAGTGGTTCTTCTGTATATGTATTATTGTATTACAGTTGTAATTATAAAGTCTTAATTAACATTATGGTTATTTAACATATTGACATATTATTATTATTATTATTATTATTATTATTATTATTATTATTAAGTAAACTGTAGCATATGGTTACATTATGTTTTGTGATTTGTCATACATCCATCCCTTGCACACTTTTGGACTCTAGTGGGTGAGGCTTTTCAGAGAGATAAACAGCATCACAGGGAAGTACAGTACAGCACCGTGAGTGAGAGTGTTACCCACTTAGAAAGTTTATTTTGAACAAGAGGGGTGAAAGGTTCAGGAATTTAATGCAGGAGCACAATACCGAACTGATGCATATTGATAGAAGCAGACAGCCCGTCTGTGCACACGATGGTGTGAGGAACCGGACGGCATAAAAAAAAAATTATTTAAATTGAAAAGTCCAAAGAACATTGCATTGTATGTAATTGTAACTATATCAGATATTATTCATAAAATGTGTGTATTTTTTGCATCCATATTTAGAATTTTGGGGATATTTTTGTTAATTTCCGTGGCATTTTTTCCCAGAGTCCCTGTTATTTTCTGACACTATTGGCATTGTATCTTTCTAAGGTATTTAAAAGTTTGTTTTAGATATATTGTAGCAAGTAAATAAGATATCCCCACATATATGTAAAATTAAATTTTTTATAATCCTTTCCAGAATAAAATGAAATATGCAGAAAATCACAATATTACAGTTCTTGAATAGTGACAGGACAGAAAGTCTTGAAGAAACTAGAGAAGAGAGGACACCGGCGGCAGATTATGCAAGCTGCTGTTCTTATGACGCTGTGCCCTGCGGGCATCTGTCATGCCGGGCACAATGCGTTATAGTTTATAAAGATTTAGCATGTTTAAATTTCTTTCTCCCAAATATTTTTTTACTTTGTAATTGTGGTGGAAAATAACTGTATCAAAGCTGAATACTGAAAAATGAACAGAAGTACTGTAACGAGAGTAGTTGTTATTCGTTACTTTCCACCTCTGATTATATGCCACATAATGAAAAATTATGTAGTTAATGTACATAAATGTAGTTAATGAAGAAATTATTTTTCAAACACCATTGATTTTATTACACCGTGTACTACAGACTTTTACTCAAAGAGCAAAGCCATTCTGACTGAGGTGCACTGAAATAGGGAACAGCTCTCGTCACTATACACATGTTCTCTAGGGGGTTTCTCCACAACAAGTATCCCTTCTTGAAGCCAGATTGTAGTGCTGAAGTGATAATTAAGTGTCACTTTTTATATTTTTGTCACCAAAATGTTTGTGATTCCACATGTTAGGATCACCACCCTCTGCTTCTCAAAACCAAGAGAAATGAGTGCTGTATTATCAAATGATATGCAAAAAGTAATACGCAAGGACCTTTTGCTTCAGAGAGAATTTTAGGTGTAGTGTTTAAAGATATGGGTTGAAAATTGAATGGTTTTTGGTTCAAATTCCATAAGAGTTGATTGACATTCTAAACTCACTGATGTGCTCTTGAGCAAGGGACCTATCCCCTGGTCACACCTTGGAGACTGTCTTTTTGGTTACAAGTAGGGATGCATGGTGTAAATTGGGACCTTAGAGATTATTGGCAGATATTATTGCTTTTTTAAGTAATCTGTATCTGTCAATACATCCTGGTGTTGTTATGCCCTTGAGCGGGGCACCCAACCCTACTGTAGGTCACTCCTTGGGGACTGTTGCCTTGGACACAATTAGGAATAAATTATATATATTGAAACCATATTGTTTATTGGCCTATATTAGTAGTTTTATAATTTATCAGCATCTGTCAATAATAGATATTTATGGACCGAAATGTTTATATTTATGTAGATTTATATTTATATGTGCTCTTTTCTGCCTATTTTTAGATTTAGATTACTTTTGCCATCATGTAGCATTAACTTTAAAAGATAGAGATAGACTTGTGGCAAAGGTTGTAGGATCAAATCCCACAAGGGTTGTTGTGGCTATGAGCGAGGCATTTTACCTCAGCTCGCCACATGGGGACTTTTGAATACAAATGCCAGCTAAATGACATAGTTGTATTTTATAAATTTTAAACCATGTTAAAAAGTTAATATGTTCTCTGGCATTTGCTCTCACATTAGGATGCAACGCACCTACAGTCTCCTGTGGCTTCACTACAACTCTAATTGGCTCTAATGTTTCATTCCGAGGTCAGCATCAAATCTCCACCTGAGCCAGAGCTGACGGAATGTTGAAGGCCAGCCGTTGCCTCTTATTTTGAAACCAAATCGAGACTGGTCTGAAAATGCTGCAACCTTGAGAATAGAGGTACTGTTTCTCAGATATTTCACTTGTTTATCGATGGAAGCTGTAGTTATGAAAAGGGATTGTTTTCAACTAAGATTATTTAACAAAGGAAAGGAATGCAACTATTGGAAATGGAATGACTGCACAAAAGCTTGATGTTCTTTGCTTAGGTAAGACTGTTTATTATAGTATAGTGTATATTAGGTCAAGGGCTACTCATTTGTTTCACTCAGTATCATTGAAGTTAAAGAAAAGTTATGTTTGACTTTCTCATTTAGGCATAGTAATTTGATCTAAAGTGGTATTATTCAGTAATTCTGTTCCAATGTTTACTATTATAATTGCACATACTTGGGGTTAAAGGTATGTTCTTGTGCTATATATATAAATTATACCTCAATTCATATGGCTTATTGAAGAAAGGTGTGCTATTACTTTTTGGACTTTGTCACGGCCCAGTCTATGCTGTGCCTGTGGTTTATTGCTTTTCAGGTGCAGCTAATGTGATTGGGTTGTGGTTTTTGCACCTGAGAATTGTTACGGTGACCAATTTAAATACAGTGGTACCGCTTGTTGGGGTGTGCTGCTCCAAAATTTTCCTCTGGCCTGGAGAACACAATAACTGTGTTTTTCCAAAACTATTTGGAATGTGGACTCATCGGAACAAAAAACACAGTTTCACTGTCAACAGCGCTTCTGGACAGTGTTGATGTATGGCTTCTGCTTTACCATGCAAAGTCTTAACTTGCATCTGTGGATAAAGCGGTGATTGGTGTTGACTAACAAAGGTTAACTAAAGTAATCCCAAGCCCGTGTTCATGATATCAATTACAGATAAATTACGCACTCAGATTTGTCCAGATTCCTTGAATCTTTTAACTATATTGTGCACTGTAGAGGGTGAAATGGTCAAAATCCTTCCAATTGGTCCTTGGGGAACATTGTTCTCAAAATGCTGGATTATTTGCTGAATCATCTGTTGGCAACTTGACAAGTCTTTAATGATCCTTGCTCATGAAGGACTAGGATGTTTTTGGAGGCTCCTTTTATACTATGACACGATGGACACCTGTTTAACATATGTTTCTCATTGCCTTGTTATTTTAACTCAAATTGTTATTAATATTAAATTGTCCCTGTCTCAACTTTTTCAGAATTGGGTTTGTACAATGAAAGAGGGGCATGAGCCATATCTTGGGACCAATAATTTGGGAATATCTTGGGGTGTGCCCTTTTGACCTCATTTTGGGTCAGCAAGCAACAACTTGGCAACCACCTTCACTGTCCTAGTAACCACACAGATACACCTTGGCAACCACCCACAACACCAATGCATAATTTTTTGCATGGGCAAGCGCTACTCACAATATACTTCGAAAATGTCATATGTTTTTACTGCCAATGCTCTGCAAAATGGTCCATTTAACTAAAATGTAATTGACCAAGGAATTTGGAGTATTTAAAACATTTCATGTTGACAGAAACATGTCTTGAGGCAGCATATTCCATTACAACTATGATTTAAAGGCATGGCATTGAAACAATACAGTGCATCATTTTCTGTGTACACCATGGTTTGTTTCATTTCCTTAGGCACAGTGGGATGGTTTGACTGGTCGAATAGTCCTTAACAAGACTGATGGTCTACGGAAAGACTTTAACTTAGACCTCATCAGTCTCAAGGAGGACGGCACTGCAAAGGTGAGTCCACTCAGCCAGACACTGAAGAAAAGTCTCAAGGCTCTACTATTTAATTCAGTTGTTTGTTAACCGTGCAACTTTTCATATGGTTTTCCTAATTGCAAATGTACCTGGAAACCTTGAGCCAAGTGTTTCAATGTATTTCCAGCAGCTTGTTTATAGTAGATTTAATAATTTTATTTGTATATAAGTGGATTCTTGAAAATGCATTTCTGTAATAAAGTTTTCCTGCAACCCAAATGAGGGCAGAAATATGTACAGTATTAGGCAGATAATGTGTATTGACCTTGTTGCTTCCATGCTGTTTACTCAACTCTCCAACTCTTTCTAAAAGCATTTGGCCGATGGTGTGTCACGACCTACTAAATTATGGACAAAGGTTTGTTTCAGTCTTGGTTTCAATTCCATGAGTTTGTGATTAGAACCTGTGGAGAGCTCAGATTTCCTACCCTGTGTGAAATTCACTTCAATAAACCTGACGCCCTTTCATCAGAATCCCTCTCCCTGTGGAGAACACTTCATTTACTTAAAGGGATAGTTCACACACAAAACTGAAAATCCTATCATCTTATTGTCATCATCATGTTGTTCCAAACCCATGTGACTTTCTTTCTTCCGTGGAACACAAAGGAGATGTTTGGTAGAATGCTAGTTACTGACAGCCTCCATACTGTAAAAAAAAAATTAAGTAAATCAGTCTGAATGGGGCTTAATAGAAAGAGATTTTTTTTTTTTGCCAGAAAATCTTTGAGATGCAAAATGTGTGCAGATTGCATTTATGTCAGTTAAATCACCATATTTAATATCCAGCACTGTAAATTGGGTTCACAGAGCTTTGTTCCTCAGTAAGTTATGCATCTCCCACATTAATTCACTAGCAGATGTTTAGAGAGCAGCTCTAATGTACTTTTTAAGGTTCTTTTGATTAAGTCTATCCTTTCAAACATCTTTGAGTGTTATGACAAGTACCATATATAAACAAAGTATCTTAAAGGAATAGTTCACCCAAAAATTAATATTTACTGATAATTTACTCACCCTCAGGCCATAGCTTCTTTTTAGCTTCATCCAATGCAAGTGAATTGACAGTCAAGGGCCCCTGGGCACTGGCCCATTGGCCCGGTCAGTAATCCGTCCCTGTGTCTCGGCATACATTTTTGAAACCTGAGGCTCTTATTAACTTGAAACACTGTCTAAAAATGTGCCAGTCCTCCATGAGACACTGAAGAAACAGCAAGTTGCGGTGATGCATGTATGGACGTTCATCCAGCACATGTTTACACAGGAAAACAATGGAAAATAGAGCAGACGCAGACAAAAACACTTTCTGTGTGAACAGCCACTAACTCATCGTGTACATCCCTTTGCGTGTATCTGTGATTGAGAGTGCGTGTGCAAAACAATTTCCGACTGCCTATATATTTTTTCATAAATTACAAACCCGAACCCTGCTTAAAAAAACTTAGCTGTCCCGACACCAGCGGCTTCTAATGTGAACCACTCTAAGAGCGCTGACAACAGCGTATTCGTGCATGTACCCAGAACAACATGTCACCCCTCAAGCATTTTTTTTGAGGAGCTTTCCTACCAGGGTCCGGGGTCTGGGGCCCCACGCAATTGTGTGGTTTCCATGGTGGTTAAAACGACTACTGTAATTACATAAAGTGAAAGTAAATGTAAATAGTGACTTAGACTAACATTCTGCCTAACATCTCATTTTGTGCCTCAGAAGAGAGATACATGTGGGAATCAACATGAGGTTGAGTAATGAGGAAATACATTTTATTTAAATTTTAACCCTTCCGTGCAGTTGGCAATCAAGTAACACTTTAGCACTTAGCGGGTCAAATTGACCTCGCTCTTTAAATCGCAGTTCAACAGTCACAATTTTCACATATTCCCCCCGACAACAGTTTTATCATCAATAACCAACTTTTTACAAATCAACAAATGTAATATTTACAAATTTTATATAAAGTAAATGCTACAAATTTACATTAGAATATCTTTATGTACAGTTTGTATTTGTGTGTGCACACGTGTGTTTGTGGATAGGTGAGTGGTGGGTGTGGGTGTGTGCGTGCGTGTATGTGTCAGGTTTTGCTTGAACCACAAACACAGACACGCACATTTGTTCCCATTTTTCCCATTCCATAGACTCCCATTGTTTTTATATTGAGCTATATTAATATGTTAATGTACTGTACAGTTTGTATTTATGTGTGTGTGTGTGTGTGTGTGTGTGCGGGTAGGTGTGTGTAATATTTTAAGAACTGATTTAAGGGACAGTAAATTCATAAAAATATACTTCCACTCTCTGAGCACTTTACTGAGTACACTATGTTCATAATAAAGTGCCCGACATGGTTTTCTGCTGTTGTGGCCCATCCACCTCAAGGTTCGACGTGTTTTTCATTCTGAGATGCTATTCTTCTCACCACAATTGTACAGAGTGTTTATCTGAGTTACCGTAGTCTATCTGTCAGCTTTTCATTGACCTCTCTCATCAACAAAGCGTTTCTGTCCATCTCCTTGAAGTTGGCACCCCATATAATTAAATCATTATCAAATCTATACCATTCGTTTGTGCTGATTTGTGCAGCTAAAATAAAAGTTTGTGCTGGTTCGGTGTTTCAGATATTAAACATTTATTTTTTTGGCTGTGTGATGTCACTTTCCACCCCATATGGTCCAAATCGCTCCAAACAGGTGTTGTTCGTTTGTGGGCCTCTGAATACTAATTTTGATAAGTATAATAATAATTTTGTCTGTTCTTCAAAATATAATCAGTTATGTTTCTTCTAATGCGTGTCTTTGTGTCTGACAACATTTCTTCACATACCACAGAAATGACCCATGCTCATAAAATATCCACATTTGGTGGGTTGGTGGGTGCTAATTTCACTCTGAGCAAAAGGAAAAACATGGAATTTGCCATTTTAATTTATTTACTTATTATTTATTTATTAGTTTACATCACAAATACACATACAATTAATTAAGGCGAATCAAGCAATAATATTTACAAGAAAAAGAGAGAACTGCTCGCTCTTTGGCTGAAGCTTTACCCTCAATAAACCATCTGAAACCAAATGTAAATGCCAAGGAACTGAAACCTACTTAAAATTTATAATAGTTCAATGGATGGGGGCCTGGGTAGCTCAGCAAGTAAAGACGCTGACTACCACACCTGGTGTCTCAAGTTCAAATCCAGGGCATGCTGAGTGACTCCAGTCAGGCTTCCTAAGCAGGTTGGGTTAACCTCCTCATGGTCGCTACGATGTGGTGCTCTAAGTGGGGCACATGGTGAGTTGTGCGTGGATGCCGTGGAGAATAGCATGAGCCTCCACATGTGCTACATCTACACGGTAACGTGCTCAACAAGCCACATGATAAAATGCGTGGACTGACTGTCTTAGATGTGGAGGTAACTAAGATTAGTCCTCCGCCACCCGGACTGAGGCGAGTCACTACACCACCATGAGGACTTAGAGCGCATTGGGAATTGGGCATTCCAAATTGGGAGAAAATGGAGAAGTATGTATGTATATGTATGTATGTATATATATATATATATATATATGTATATGTGTATGTGTATATATGTGTATATATATATATATAGTTCAATGGGATGGAAACAATACAACAGTTATTAAATCTAATATTTATGTTGTCATTATTTCTGTGAGAGAAACTTCCCTGTAGGAACTTGTGTCAACCTCAGACTTGTGTGGCGTTCACTGATACGCCTGACTCTGTGAGCGCTGAATGTCCTGCATAATTAAAAGAAATTCCACTGATCGTGCAACCTATAATGTAGCTACATGAAACACCACAAATTTAAATGTTTGTGTGTTCTGCTGTTGCAAATAAAATAATAGTTTTTATACATCTTACCCAAGTTACAGGCTAAATCAACGTGAATGTTTTCAAACATTACATATTTGTTTTTTCCTCAAATCATCCCACGGGCCGGAGATGACTCCTTGGCGGGCCAGACCCAGCCCGCGGGCCGTATGTTTGACACCCCTGGATAATATAATCACATTAATAAATAGGTGAACAAGTATTCCTAATAAAGTGCTCAGTGAGTGTATATTATCACTGTATATTTTAGATTAGCCACAAATTTGCACATTAATAGAATGTGTGCCCACAGGTGTGTACATAAAAGTGTACAAACAGCTTTGAATGTGTCTTTTCCAATCTTAATTTAAAGTCGGAACAAGTTTTGTTTTAAATATAATTCAAATAATCACCTTGGGGAGTTAAGTCACTATTTTCTGTAAAGTTTCTCTGAAGCATTATGTATTCTGAGAAGCCCTATACAAAAAATCTGATTTGACGTGACATCATGATGCTTTAATACAGTATATGCTAGGTGGTCCCTGCATTTGTGGTACCTCCAGATATTTTTTTAGTCCCACCCCAAGTCTTCACATCCTCTCAGATTTTTCTGAAATGGATTTCTAAAGAGCTCTCACTTTTATTTCAAGAAAACTATTTAATGTGGGCAAAATCCACTCAGAATTTGTAGACCGTGCTTTAGTGTAGATTTTATTGATCAGGTAAGATGTGTTTTACCACAGACAGGATCTATTTAATGATTTGGACTAAATTATTTCATTTCCTTTTATTTTTCCCCATCTCTTCCTTACCTATTTTATGAATCTACACTGATTATGTGTGTCCCTCTTTTGTGTCCATTGATTGTCAGAAAGAGACACTTTCATCTAGTTTTTTTTTTTTCTTCTCTGTTTTATGTCTTCATGCTTTTGCCATTTTTTTACTCTTTTGTTAGATTGGAGTATGGAACTCTATCTCGGGGCTCAACCTGACTGAGAGAATAGACAACAACATCACAGATTCCCTGGCTAACAGAACCCTTATAGTCACCACAATATTGGTAAGAGACTAATCTTTAATCTACTGCAATTTAGGAAGCATGATCCCAGTTCTCTCTTGAGTCTTTTGATATTTATTCAGTTTATCAAACTTTAAAAACCCATGAAATGGCTCGACGAGTGCAGTTTTGCTTGGACTGAATGATTTATTTTAATTAATGGTGTGTTGATTAAACTGAAATGGTCTGTTCATAATTGAACCAATATTTCATGCGAGTTTTACTTGTGTATAGGAAAACCCTTACGTTATGTATAAGAAGTCTGACAAGGTGTTGTACGGGAATGATCGGTTTGAAGGCTACTGTCTGGATCTGCTTAAGGAGCTCTCCAACATCCTGGGATTCACCTATGAGGTGAAGCTGGTATCTGATGGGAAATACGGTGCTCAGAATGATAAAGGGGAATGGAACGGCATGGTTCGGGAACTCATCGACCACGTGAGTGTGATCTGCCGTCAAATATTATGATTACATCATAAAATTAGATGCTTAAATGTTATGTTTGCTGTCTGTTTTGCCAATGGTTTGCTTGCTTTTGATCCCAGAATATCTCACTATGTAGAGTTGTGGACAACAGTCTAAAATCAGAGTGTTAATGTGTTTCCCACATTCAACTGATTAACTTAGATATTTCTGCATCAGATTTTATCTTCTCTCTAGGAATTCAGAGAACATGGTAATTGCATTTCTTGTTACTGCAGTGCAGTCTCTTGTTCATCTCTAGATATGCATACAAAGCATAGTAAAGTAATCAAATTTGGTTCCATTTGTTTGATTATCTTTATTCACTGAAAGTATAAGCAGTCCAAAAGTTTTGGAAATGTGAATACAAAACATCAAGATATGCAAGTTTCATTTAAAATACTCTTACTTTGGGGACAAAGGAAAATGAAAAGGTATTTTTAAAAAAACTTAAAAGGCATTGGTGCTTTCATCAGGCTGTATAGACTCGCTGTTTTTTTATGAATACTTTTGTACTCTTCTGCATATTTTCTTCTATTAAAGACTATACATTTGCTTCACAAGCATAGCTGTTTTTCCTCTGTTGACATATTTCTTATTGAAAAGGCAAGCAGGACATATTGAAAGACTTTTTACAAAAAAATATGCAATAGCCTTTTGTTTGCATCACAGCTATGAACCATGATTTGCTACTTACTAGTCTGCTTTGGGGGAGGGATTTTCTCATTTATGAGGGCATTTGATTGGACAAATATTGTGCAAACTGGTTCATCAACATTTTTGGTTTGTTTTCCCAGACAATAAAGACTACATTTTAAATGGGCTAAAAGTTAATTTTGTTAGTTTTGCCAGGGAGCCATCCGTCCTACCCTACCCCTGCCCTCAGATGCTGCATGTGCTGCTGCCAATCATTACTGTATATAATGATGTCATCCAGATAGGCATCAGTGTATGCAAAGTGCAATATGAGGACTCGGTCTTTAAAGCACTGAAATGTAGCCGGGGCCCCAAACAAGCCGAACAGAAGGGAATTGGTGTAAGGCAAACGGTGCGGAGAGGGACGATTTCTCATGGTACATTGGTGTTTAGCGGTTCTGCCAATATCCCTTTTTCAAATCCAATGTCGAATAAAAACGAGCCACGGCCAAACGATCAAGCAGTTCGTCAGTACGAGGCATTGGATATGCATAAAATTTAGGCACTGCATTGACCTTTCTATAATCCACACAGAACTGGACTGAGCCGTCGCTCTTTTCGGAACTAGCACCACCGGGCTGGCCCAGTCACTGTGGGATTCTTCTGTAAGGGGGTCCACCTATTGGTCCAATGGTGGCATCCAATAGTGTGGCTGAAGGTCTCCTATGTGTTCTGTCTTATTGTGCACATTAAATAATACTTTGATTATTTGATTTGAGTTCCATGTTTTATTAATCTTATAATTTATTATTAAGTAATTTCAGTGTTATTTGTGTTCTGTGCCAGCCAGACGCAGGTCCTTTAACTATAAACTCATCAGTTTCAGATATTAATAAGTTTTAGACTAAGTCCCTATAGGTTCTCGGTTTGACCCGTTTAGTCTGATTTGGCGAAGTTCATATAGATTCTCGACTTACTGTTTAGCCCCAGTCAATTAAGTTCTGCTTTACAGATTCTCAGTCCTACTCTTAGTATTCCTGATTAATTATATTTGGCTAAGTCCTTATAGGTTCTCGGTTCACCGTTTAGCCTTTTAGTATATACTTAACTAATGGGGTTCTTCTGAAGTAGCTTCTGAAGTGATTTTTCTTTCAGAATGAATCAAAAAGTAACAATTTATTGTACCTGGTAATAGTAATACATTCAAATAATCCAATTAACATAATAAATCAAACCCAAAACTATCAATGAATAATATAATTAAAGTTGCATTCCATTTAAACATTTACCAAACACAAGAAAATTACCAGGTAGACTACACACAGTAAACTGTGTGGGAGATCTGGCTAACAGATTCCCATTATTAAAATTACACACATTAATGTGTGGGATCGTCTGACTACATATGAACAATGTGTCACATTTCCTTAAATACCCAAACCATGAAAAAAAGGGAATTTTGGGAGTGATTAGGTTTGGAAGTCCTGGGGTCATACCTCATTAACATACAGGCAGGGATGGGGACAGACCTCCAGAATTCTACAGCATTTGGCAAAGACCTTATACATTTGTTACCATTAGTTTTATCAACATGGGAAATGGACCGTCATACAGACATTTTAAATGATATCAAACATGCCTAGTCACATTATTTGTATACATCAGATATGATATTTTGTTACAGATCAGATGAGTTTGAGGTGTATTGAGCTGAAGGGAAACAGGATGGGTTTAGGGGGGGCAGAGATTTGCGTTTATTGTCCTTGCTCAGCAGCAGGTGTTGACTCAGGTGGAGATGTTCTTCTGTGTGAGATTTTATGACTTGGTTCTCGCAGAGTTCTTTGACTTTTACGACACCTTGATGTCAGCCTTAGACTTCTATTACCCCCATATCGAGCATGGGCTTTTATTCTTCCCAAACAACTTTTTTTTGAGCTCGGTTAATCGGTAGGGACGACTGCGTACCACTACCCCTGTTGTTTCGTATATCTAGAGATGAACAAGAGACTGCATTCCAGTAACAAGAGGTTCGTACAACTGGGAAGGGGTGAGAACATGTTGGAGATTTCTCTTTGCAACCAGGACACGTCTGTTAGGTGGTCTCCGCAAGTGACTGGGGTGCCTTGATTGGCTTTTACATTCACCTCTGTCCCGAGCTACTCCCTCTCCGGAACCACCAGCCCCAAAGACACAGGAGCTGCCTCCCTCCATGGTTTTAAGAGGTTGAGGTGGTAAATTTGCCGTACTCCACCCCTATGCATTCATTTAACCTTATATTCTTCTTCTCTTTGATCAGTGAATATTTCTTTCAGAATCCCCACTCGGGAGATAATTCTGAAGAGTGCCTCCACAACACTACTTGCTGAAATGTTGCATAGAAACACTTCTTCCTCCCCAGCCAGCACCTCACAAATCCCACATGAGACACTTTGTTGCAGGGCAACTCTTAATAGCATGGTAAACACAGGCCAATTCGTACCCAGGACCCAGCAGATGGGTGAGGTGGGGACTAACCGCTGCCTAAATACTATGTTTTTGCCCCCGGAATTTAATTGTTTCGGCCACACCTTACTTTAAACTTACTTTAAGCGACTCGCACCCAAAGCCTCATCTAGAACCAGGCATTGATGGATGGAAGTTTGACACAAATCCACCAAGGCCTGGTATGTACCCCCCTTAATACTCACAGATATGCAGTACATCCCCACCTCCTTATCCGGGCATTGGTCCTGGAAATGCCTGGGCTCCCCACAGCTCCAGACAATTGCCCAGACTTCATGCCCACACCCGTGGTAGCAGGTCCACCAACCTGGGAGCGAGAGCAGAGAGAGAACAGGAGGAATGGGCAAACCCTGAAGCTGGGGAAGCGGTTTGAGGGGAGAACTCCCCACTTCTGGGGAGTGGGAATTGGACAGGAGGAAGGGGAGGGGGGAGAGAGAGAGAGAGAGAAGAGAGAAAGAGAAGATGACATGGGCTCGCCGGCACCAGGTTAGGCAGCCATGTGATCCTCTGCCACCTAGATGGCATCAACCAGCTATGCCGGATGATGGCATTGGGCACACTCTGGGGTTCCTCTTGGCAGATGAGCGATGAATTGCTGAGTCGCACTCCTCCCCGTCCCGGACCCACTTCTGGCAGACATCGCAGAGCAGCTGGGCATAAACAAAATGGTGGCTGACCTCACTGTGAGGAAGGGAAACCGCTGGTGGTGTTGTTCTAGAGTTAGGCTAACACATTGTAAGATCACTTTCTTCAGGTCATCATACTCCACTCAGATGTCTGCGGGGAGCTGGGCTTCTCCGGACAGCAGCAGAAGCAGCCGAATCGCCCACTCGGCTCTCGGCCATCTGTAGGCAGTCACAGTCTGTTCAAAGAGCCCCACAAATGCCTTGGGGTCGTCCTGAGTCCTCATCTTGGTCAACATGAGCTGGGTCATTGTCATCGATGCCTCCGGGGTCATGGCTGAGGGCTTTTGTGGTATCAGGCTCCTTAATGCATGCCGATCCTCCAT
The DNA here is from genome assembly GCA_032164185.1 of Moxostoma hubbsi. NCBI lineage: Eukaryota > Metazoa > Chordata > Actinopteri > Cypriniformes > Catostomidae > Moxostoma > Moxostoma hubbsi. The sequence continues at coordinate 17,903,160 of JAVLUX010000038.1, forward strand.
ATGAGCTTGGAGGATCTCCTAGAAGCTTGTCTCTTGGGCCAGCAGGGCCTGATTCTGCATCTGTTGCATGTCTGCAAGGGTTCGGATGACTTCGCCCAGTGGTGAGGATTCCATGGCAGCAGCTCTTCCTCCAATGTCCTGGGTTTCGGCACCAGTGTAACAGGGTTCTATACGTGTTGACAGGGAGGAAATGGAGGATGGAAACTTGAACTCAAACTGTAAGTTTTATTTTCACACCTAAAGGAAAAAAGCTTTTCAGCTTAATCACGCAGCTTCAATGGGTGCATGTGAAGGGCTCTCTCTCTCTCTCCACTCTGCTAGCGTCTGGCTCACTTTTAACTCTGTCTCCACTCTCACTGCAATGACAAAGAGCTGTTTGAGACAATCATTGACAGGTGATGACCCTTACTGTTCTCATCTCCGATCTCGCTCTCCATTCACATGCCGGTGCTCGAACACACCCCCACAACCACAGAGTGCCCTCTATAAGTATTTGGGCCGTGAGAAAATTTTCATTATTTTGGCTCTGTAAGCCACCACAATGGATTTGAGGAAGTGGGAGTTTCTGAATTACAGCATGTTTTATACACAGACCCCCATTTTCAGGGGCTCAATAGTAATGGGGCAATCAACTGAGAAGCTGTTTCATGGTGAGGTGTGGCCTGTTCCCAGGTTATTTAATTAAAACTGATCCAGTTAAAAGGTCTGGAGTTTAATTCAAATGTGAAATTTGTATTTGGAAGTTGTTGCTGTAAACTGTCAATATGAGGTCTAAAGAGCTGTCAATGCAAGTAAAGAGTGATGGCAGAAAATTTAGGAGTGGCCAAATTTGGTACATTCTTAAAAATAAGGAACACACTGGCAGGGTTGGGAGGGTTACTTTTGAGTAAAATTTGGAGGGTTAAATTTATTCCACTACAGATTACAGAATACATGCTGTAAAAAGTAATTTGTAACATATTCCATTAGATTACCCAAGGTCAGTAACGTATTCTAAATACTTTGGATTACTACTTCAGCACTGGTAGATTTTTCACTTGTTTTGACTATAAAAACTCTACCAGTACTGTAAGACAAAATACACATGCTAAAAATACATTCTCTGAATGTAAATGTAAATGTCTGAAAAACCGAAATATCTTATGCAGTGTTGTTTCTAAAACAGGATCAATCAAATTGATCTTGTTTTAAGAATTTTTATATATATTTACAGAAAAAAAAAATACAAAAATTATTATCAAGAATACAATTTTTGCCCTAATATCAAAGGTCATACTAGAAAAAAGAAATTAAGACCCAACATGAATTTTTTTGATAATAAAAATATGATCGTGTCTGGTAACATATGCATGTAAAATGGCTAGAAATTGTAGTTTAGCGTAAAGCTGACTATTTACACAAGGTTTATTTCTATTTCTTCTTTTCTCTGTCTGCTCATATGAATGTAACACATCATAAGAAAGTGTTTCACCGCTGTTCTAATGCACTTTGGATCGCATCATTTATATGGATAAATGTTCTGAAAGGACTAAATATTCAGATTGTCATTAAACAAATGACAATAAAATGCAAAGTAATCTCTTCAGTAATCAAAATACATTTTGAATGTAACTGTATTCTAATTACCAATTATTTAAATTGTAACTGTAGTGGAATACAATTACTTATATTTTGTATTTTAAAAACTTAATCCCATTACATGTGTTCTGTTACTCCCCAACCCTCCACACTGGTGAGCTCATTAACACCTAAAGTCCTGGTCGACCACGGAAGGCAACCGTGGTGGAGGATCATAACATTATTTTCTTGGTGAAGAAAAAACATTTACAACATCATGACAAGTCAAGAACATTCTGCAGGAGGTAGGAGTATCATTGTCAAAGTCTACAATCAAGCGAAGACTTCATGAAAGTTAAAACAGAGGTTTTACCACAAGGTGCAAACCACTGGTAAACTCAAAAATAGGAAGGCCAGATTAGACTGCCAGAAAAAAAGACTGCCAAATTCTGGAACACTTTTCTTTGGATAGATGAACCTGTACCAGAATCATGGGAAGAGAAGAGTATGGAGAAGGGAAAGAATGTATCGTGATAGAAGCATACCACATCACCTGTGAAACAGTGGAGGCAGTGTTATAGCATGGTCATGTATGACTGCAAATTGAACTGGGACACTAGTGTTTATTGACTGCTGAAAGAAGCAGCAGGATGAATTCTGAAGTGTTTAACAGATCCTCCAATTTGGATTTCAAATGAAAGATGACAGTATGTACTTCAATCATATCTATTGTTGTAGTGTACAGAGACACAATTATGAAAGTCTCTCACTGTCCCAATTCTTATTTTTTATCAGTACAAAATTTTCATCAAAGCACTGTTGTGGGACTCATCCCCCCAGGCACTCCAAGATTAGATACATTTTTCTGCATTTTTTTCAGCAGTTCAGGAATTTACTACAGCAAAACAAATTCATGTTTTCTTTAAACCAGTTAGCTTCCTTTTCTTGTCCTCTTTACCAGATAGCTGACCTGGCTGTGGCTCCATTGACCATCACTTATGTTCGGGAGAAAGTTATTGACTTCTCCAAACCTTTCATGACCCTGGGCATCAGCATACTCTACCGCAAACCAAATGGCACCAACCCAGGGGTTTTCTCCTTTCTCAATCCCCTCACCCCGGACATCTGGATGTACGTGCTGCTTGCCTGTCTTGGAGTGAGCTGTGTGCTCTTTGTAATAGCCAGGTATAGATAATGACTTCAGCTTAATGTACAGTCATTATCGTGAAATAAACTCTAGACAAGGTGATCAGGACCTTGACATGAATGAGAGGATCTTTTATGAACCTGAAGGGGGTTATTTTACGATAATGTCCACATAACAGAAATGGACATGAAATATTGATTTGATTTGCAATGATTTTGTTTTATGTGAGATCAAAAGGGACGACTGAGTGATAAGAGCAATTTGGTCATCAGGGACAATGGTGAAATATCCAGTTTAGGGGTCTTTATACAACAACATTTGACCACAAAACACTGAGACTGACCAATCCGAATCGAGTATTCCAGAAAGCTGTGTAATAAAGCATCGAATATAGTATGTGCAAATTGGGTTTTAGATACACCGAAGAGCCAAAACATCATGACCACTCACAGGTGAAGCGAATAATATTGATCATCTCCTAACAAAGCCAAATAATTACATTCTGTCATCATTTATTCAACCACATGTTGTTCCAAACCCATATGGCTTTCTTCTGTGACACTCAAAAGGAGAAGTTACACAGAATGATAACCTCAATCATCATTCACTTTTCATTGGAATTTTTCTGTTAAAAGCGAATGGTGACTGAAGCTGTCAGTCACAAACATTTTGCCTAACATCTCCTTTTGTCTTCCACTGAAGATAGAAAAAGTCATTCAGGTTTTTAAAGACATGAGGGGAGTTATTTCATTGATATAACCTAATGTGATTGCTATTTTGATTTCTTTAGTATCACCCACAGTCTCTTTCTTCTCACATAATTAATTAATTTAAACACAAATCCGTATTTTTATTTGATTATCACATACTAGTTTAGCTATTACATACCTTATTTTTTTTTTTACAGAGAAAAAAACATTTTTCAAATGTTAGTTTTATAATGAATATGTTGTATATTATATATATATATTTAACATACAGTATATTTAGATTTTTTGTCTACAAAACTAATTTCAAACATTTACGCCTTCAGATCAAAAGATTTTTAAGATCATAAGAAATTATTTCAGTTAAGTGACCCCAAACTTTTGAACAGCAGTGTATATTTGTGTTTCTTATGTGTAAAACATGTTTTCTTTGGCTCACTCAGGTTTACACCATATGAATGGTACAACCCTCACTCCTGCAACCCCTCCTCTGACGTGGTTGAAAACAACTTCACACTGCTGAATAGTTTATGGTTTGGAGTCGCGGCCCTCATGCGTCAAGGTATACTACGCACAACACATCTTTAGAGTGCTAGGAAAAGCTCTTGCATCATTTGTGTGCCAATGCCACTTGGTTCAAAATGTTTTTAATGCAAAATGAATGCAGTGACATTCATACATATTTAAGTTTATAAAAATACTAGATTAAATTAGATTTATTTAAATGTTTATCATAAATATGTTTGAATTTTTTTAACTTATATAAATTAGTTCAATTAATGCCAAAGTAAATGTAGTTTACCAAACAGAATTGTTTAAAATGAATGTTACATATATTCATCCTCTTAAATCATTTTAATGAAATACTGTGCTTCACATTTATTTTGAATTAAGATGTAGTAAATCTTATAAATAGACTTTGCTTTTCTCATGTAATAGGGATGATAACACTCCACTGGCAGTTGAAAGCCACAAACAGTTGATATAATATTGATATATTTTTTTTCTAGCTTTCAGAGTTTTAGTTGCAGTTCCTCTGCTGTACTGGGTCTGATGTGGTGAAGTGAGGTCTGTAGGTTCTGCTACAAAATGCATGAAACAAAATGGATGACATGTCAAGTGTGCAGAAAAGTGTGAAACGGCAAGAGCGGCTTTAATGAGCACCGGAGAACCGGACAAATCATTATGCACCATAGTCTGACCTCACATTAGCAAGAGTTTTCCTCTGAAATATTAGATCAATCTTATTTACTTCAGAGAGACCGCTCAGCCATGAAGCAGGAATGCTACCAGAATATTTAAGCTCAGTTTAAATAGTGCTAGAGTTAGAGGCATTTTGTGCCACAGGTAAGGATTTATCTGATTTCAGTGAATTTCATTACGCTTAAAGTGCTAATGTCCTAAAAAATTGATGTTCCTTTATCTTTTAAAATAAAATGGCTCAAAGTACTACATAAACATATTGTAAGGTCCAGAACTGAAAACTGTCTCCCCAGTCTTAAAAGACCATATTTTGAAGCTAAACTGCAAGAACAGCTCTTTCAGAACTTCTGCAACTTCATTACATCAAAAAGTTGAATACTCAGCTTAATGTCATTTATAGATCCTTAAAGGGTTAGTTCACCCAAAACTTCAAATTAACCCATAATTTACTCACCCTCAAGCCATACTAGGTGTATATGACTCTCTTCTTTCAGCCAAACACAATCAGAGTTCTATTAAAAATATCTTGACTCTTCCAAGCTTTGTAATTGGAATGGATGGTACCTTCGATTTTGAAGCCCAAAAAAGCGCATCATCCATCAGAAAAGTAATCCATACGGCTCCAGGGGGTTAATATAGGCCTTCTGAACCGAAGCGATGCGTTTTTGTAAGAAAAAATATCCATATTTATAACTTTATACACTATAATCATTGGCTTCCGGTAACGGCCACCCGTATGTTCACAAGAGAGTCGAGTTCCGGCGTTTGACGTAGGCATAGTGTAAGCTCCGGTGAGAAGTGACGAACGCGGAAGCACGTGTTGTTTACAGCAAAGGAAAACGGCGAAAAGATGTGAGTTGTTTTAGCTACACTGCAGATTTGTATTAGTCTTAAAATGGTGCGTTCGTGCATCTATCCAGTCATTCCAGTCGTCCATCCATGTCAGCAAACACACTCAGCTCAACTCTGTTGGCATTACCTCACATTTCCTGCATGAGCACCACCACGTCTCCTGTACTCTCCGTCTACTAGATTCTTTTGTTTGTGCCGCTGCTGCAATCTCCTCCATCTCCCGGAGTTCCTAGTTTGTGTACTTTTTGTTCAAACAAATAGGGCTGGGCAAAAAACTCAATCTCCTCTTCTTTATATCAAAATCCTAAAATTTTTCTTTAAAAATCCTCGTTGTTGTCTTTTAATTTGTGACCAGCATTTTGTTTTGCCCTATCCTCTGCGCTTCTGCGTTTGTCATTTCTCACCGAAGCTTACGCTCGAACTCAACTCTCTTGTGAACGCACGGACGGCCGTTACTTGAAGCCAGTGATTATAGTTTATAAAGTTATGAATATGGATATTTTCTTAAAAAAACGCATCGCTTCGCTTTAGAAGGCCTTTACTAACCCTCCTGGAGCCGTATGGATTACTTTATGGATTACCTAGGATGGCTTGAGGGTGAGTAAATTATGGGCTAATTTTTGGATGAACTAACCCTTTAAGACATTCTCTCTTATGTGAAACACAAAAGAAGATGCTTTAATTAATATTCTGGTCCATTTCTTCAATACAAAAGCAGTTGATAGCAAATCACTTTAAAGCTTAAAAAGACACAAAAATATCATAAAAGTAGTACATGTGACTAATACGTAATATGGTAAATGGTAAATGGCCTGCACTTATATAGTGCCTTTTTAACCTTAGCGGTATTCAAAACGCTTTACACTGCGTCTCATTCACCCATTCACACACCAATGATGGCAGAGCTGCCATGCAAGGCACTAGCCTGCCATTGGGAGCAACTTGGGTTTCAGTGTTTTGCCCAAGGACACTTCGGTATGTGGAGTCATGTGGGACAGGAATCGAACCACCAACCCTGCAATTAGTGGACAACCCGCTCTACGATTAAAGGCTTTAACCCTTTAATATTTAATGGGAGCCTGCAAGCGGGCCAGAGAGGAAAAACAAAATAATTGTGAAAATATTAATAACAACAGTCTTGACCAACACAAAATAGGTATTGTTTAAAAGATTAGAAGCTTTATTTTCCAGTGCATGCAGGCATTATGATCAAAACTACACAAATTGTTTGAAATTTGCTGACAAATCAGTAGTGCTCCTTTTTTATAATTTATAAAATAAAATTGCACTGTACATTATTATTGCAATTAATAAAAACATCATACTCATCAAATAGCTATGTGTGATATGTTGTTGGTAAGCTCTCCCACTGTTGGTAGCTCATTAGATAATTCCCATGAAGCACAATGTTATATATGGCCACCAGGAGAAGGGGCACTCACTCTGCGAAATGTCACTAATACAATCATGTATGCATGTTATGCAAACATTTAGTCATTGTTGTGTTTGCTTGTGTAATTAGTTAGTAAAACATATATTATGTTTTATTTTTTTAGAGAGGCTTTTGGACACTTGGAGACGTTTTTGGACAAATTATATTTGTAATGCTATAAATTTTGATTACTTTGTCGTATAAACGCAAAATGTTTCTCAGATACAGTTGACATGATTGGGAACAAAACAAAAGCAGTTAATCAGAGCCACATTATTTACACCCAGAGATATATAATGTCAAATAAAAAAGAAAAAAAGTTCTCAATTGTCGGTTTCTTAGTATGAGAGTCTCAGAATGTATCATCAGTAAAAATGTTAAAAGTTTCTTTTAAATGATACAGAACAGTTGACCCTCGTTTTTTTTTTATATATGTTGAGTTATAAGCCTTTAATTTTTGGTATGCCACTGGAAAAAAGGAATTCTTTAAAAACACCTACAGTGCCTAAAGGGTTAAAGTGACCCACTGCCATATAAAGACAGAACATTATAGTCATGAAAACATCTTTTGTGTTCCACATAAGAAAGTCATTTAGAGTGGATTGTTTGGTAAACCTGATACGATGTAATGCTGACTTTTTAAAGACGCTGTTAATGAAGGTTGGTGCAACGTTAACTATTTTTGGAGCCGACAGCAAACCCTTCAACCCATGAGTAAGCATTGTTTCACATTACATTTTCGTCTGTGAAGTGTGTCAAAATCTTAAATTGTAATTTAATTGTAAGGGTCAGAGAGAGGGTGTAAAATGGTCATGTAAAACTAGCAAGAAACCTTGACTAACATCAGTGGACCTTAGTAGCAGAAAACAAAATGTAAACAAAAAAAATGTATAATATGACACCTTTAATGGGATCAATCATTTTGAAACCCAGCCACACTTATCTTAATTAGACTGATGTACTGTATGTAACTGTACCACAGTCAAACCACCTACATGAGGTTACTGAAATAACCCTGTTGTTTTTTTCATCTCTTTCATTTCATCAATTACAGCATTTAGTGGGATACGATATAGCAGACAGTAGAAAAGCTGTGAGAACATAAACCAACATTATAACAAAAACTGAGACTAGATTTTTGATGTTTGTTTGTCCTTAAAGGGATAGTTTAAACAAAAATGATAATCCTGTCATCATTTACTCACCCTCACGGACGGGTTTAGGACAACATGAGGGTGAGTAAATGACAGAATTTTCATATTGGGGTGAACTATCCCTTTAAATTTATAGAGCAATATTTTAGATTATTATTCAAATATGCAAAGCCTGTTATGGGTTTCGTAAACTCTCTAGAGTAATTTTGTTATCTCTACTTACTTTGCGATAAAATCTGGATTATGATTGACATACTTCTTGCCTTTGCCTTTTAAGAGCAAAACGTGGGTCACAGCTAGTGTCTAGCTGCTAGTGTCTAGCTGTGCTAATTATCTAAGATTAGCCACACTGACATCCAAAGGAACAAACGCACCTTGTGGCATCTGCGTGCACCTTGAGTGTATGTTGGCTCCCTATGAGGCAATAAATAGTGACATCAATTAAAATGGTATAAAGTATCTTTTGTCAAACTCACTTAATCATGATCTTGATCTTTCAGTTACGCTATTGTCTGGTTTGGTTGAGGAAAAGTCGGGACTCAAATGCACAGTAGCGATTAAGGCTTTTATTGATAAAAAAATAAAACAAACAGAAACTAACCCGAAGAGTTAAAACAAACACATTCCAGGGCAACAACACAATTACAGGCTGGGTTGGAATGGGGAATCAACAGAAATCCAACTGGACAGGAACACGAACAACAGAGACCTAACAAGGGACGTAAAAACAAGCAACATCCCACAACAAACTGGCACCAGACAGAGCTCAAAGGGAGATTATAAAGGGAGAGAAATACGGAGGGTAATAAGGAAATAATGAGGAGGACAGGTGAAAACAATCGACTAATAATCAGACAGATAACAAGGCAAACGAGAGTTATCACTGAAGACATGAGAGACACAAATGCACAAGTAAATGAGAAAATACAAAACCAAGTGCATTCACATAACACGAGACAAAACACAAGTGCCTGGACTCAACCACAGAGTAAATAAATCAAACCAACCAAAGTGGCTGAATCCAGACACAAGATAAAGCAGACATAGAACACTTCATGTCAGGACTCTGCCACAAGAGCGGACTAGGGGGGCTAAGTGCAGAACCCTGACAGCTAGTGCTAATAGGGCCCTTTAGAAGATACCATACACTGTCTTTTAAATTAGCCTCAATATCCTTTTGACTCTTTAAGAAATCTGAAGGATATATGGTCTTTATTAGGGATCGATACCATTTTTCTCTCCCGACCCCATTCCAATACCTGAACTCTCAGTATCGACCGATAACTGTGTTGTTTTTGTCTTAATCACTTTAGAATATCTATACCTCAGTATGTGAAAACGATTAAATAATTTATTTATTTTTTTAGCACACACAGGTTTTTGTTTTTTTGTTTTTTTTGGAACCCAATCAAGTTAATTATTATTATAATTTAATATAACACATTTATAATAATAGCTTAAAAATATCTAAAATAATATCAACTAAATAAATATTTATATATATGTTTATTATAATAATACAATTCTAATATGTATTCTAGTATACTCTATGTATACGTGTGTGTATATATATATATATATATATATATATATATATATATATATATATATATACAGGTGCTGGTCATATAATTAGAATATCATCAAAAAGTTGATTTATTTCAGTAATTCCATTCAAAAAGTGAAACTTGTATAATGTATACATTCATTCCACACAGACTGATATATTTCAAGTGTTCATTCCTTTTAATTTTGATGATTATAACTGACAACTAATGAAAACCCCCAAATCAGTATCTCAGAAAATTAGAATATTACTTAAGACCAATACAAAAAAAGGATTTTTAGAAATGTTGGCCAACTGAAAAGTATGAACATGAAAAGTATGAGCATGTACAGCACTCAATACTTAGTTGGGGCTCCTTTTGCCTGAATAACTGCAGCAATGCGGCGTGGCATGGAGTCGATCAGTCTGTGGCACTGCTCAGGTGTTATGAGAGCCCAGGTTGCTCTGATAGTGGCCTTCAGCTCTTCTGCATTGTTGGGTCTGCACAATACCCCATAGATTTTCTATAGGGTTAAGGTCAGGAGAGTTTGCTGGCCAATTAAGAACAGGGATACCATGGTCCTTAAACCAGGTACTGGTAGCTTTGGCACTGTGTGCAGGTGCCAAGTCCTGTTGGAAAATGAAATCTGCATCTCCATAAAATTGGTCAGCAGCAGGAAGCATGAAGTGCTCTAAAACTTCCTGGTAGATGGCTGCGTTGACCTTGGACCTCAGAAAACACAGTGGACCAGCACCAGCAGATGACATGGCACCCCAAACCATCACTGACTGTGGAAACTTTACACTGGACTTCAAGCAACGTGGATTCTGTGCCTCTCCTCTCTTCCTCCACACTCTGGGACCTTGATTTCCAAAGAAAATGCAAAATTTACTTTCATCAGAGAACATAACTTTGGACCACTCAGCAGCAGTCCAGGCAAGACGCTTCTGACGCTGTGTCTTGTTCAAGAATGGCTTGACACAAGGAATGCAACAGCTGAAACCCATGTCTTGCATATGTCTGTGTGTGGTGGTTCTTGAAGCACTGACTCCAGCTGCAGTCCACTCTTTGTGAATCTCCCCCACATTTTTGAATGGGTTTTGTTTCACAATCCTCTCCAGGGTGCAGTTATCCCTATTGCTTGTACACTTTTTTCTACCACATCTTTTTCTTCCCTTTGCCTCTCTATTAATGTGCTTGGACACAGAGCTCTGTGAACAGCCAGCTTCTTTAGCAATGACCTTTTGTGTCTTGCCCTCCTTGTGCAAGATGTCAGTGGTCGTCTTTTGGACAGCTGTCAAGTCAGCAGTCTTCCCCATGATTGTGTAGCCTGCAGAACTAGACTGAGAGACCATTTAAAGGCCTTTGCAGGTGTTTTGAGTTAATTAGCTAATTAGAGTGTGGCACCAGGTGTCTTCAATATTGAACCTTTTCACAATATTCTAATTTTCTGAGATACTGATTTTGGGGTTTTCATTAGTTGTCAGTTATAATCATCAAAATTAAAAGGAATGAACACTTGAAATATATCAGTCTGTGTGAAATGAATGTATACATTATACAAGTTTCACATTTTGATTGGAATTACTGAAATCAACTTTTTGATGATATTCTAATTATATGACCAGCACCTGTGTATATATATATTAGAATTATATTATACGGGGCCTGGGTAGCTCAGCGAGTAAAGACGCTGACTACCACCCCTGGAGTCGCAAGTTCGAATCCAGGGTGTGCTGAGTGACCCCAGACAGGTCTCCTAATTATCCAAATTGGACCGGTTGCTAGTGAGGGTATATTCACATGGGGTAACCTCCTCGAGGTTGCTTTAATTTGTGGCTCTCGGTGGGGCTTGGTGAGTTGTGTGTGGATGCCACATGATAAGATGTGTGTATTGATGGTCTCAGATGCAGAGGCAACTGTGATTCGACTTAAGACCGCATTGGAAATTGGGCATTCCGAACTGGGGAGAAAAAAAAAACAAATGATTATAAATATATTACACAATAGCACTGTATTTCAGCTGTAATTTCTTAACTTTAAAAACCCTGAGGGTGTTGATTTTGGAAGACAGTGACCATAGAGTGTCCATTTGTGATCTAGTTCACACTAGTTTAATATGCTGTTCATTCATAACCTGATGAATTGCTGCTTCAGTTCTGATTACAATTCATGTTATAAGCAAACCGAATTATCAAACATCTACATCTGAATTGCAGTTTGGGTGGAGCGCTCACATATTGGCCCCATTTACACCTTGCAATAACATGCATTTTCAGTGAACGACTCGCTATCGGATAGCACTTGACCACATTAAATAACAGGTATAAATGCATCCAAATCGCATTGTGAATGGATCATGATCAGATCACTGAAACCACATTAGGAAGTTGTCAGGGACATATTCTGACCACATTCAAAGAGGGTGCACTGTAATTGTAAATGCATAAGTAATTAATTATGTGATGAGGTTGCGCTACAGTCATCCCTTGTTTAATATGCTGGGTTCTTGCCTTTTTTTGGTTTATTTTGCCAGTGCAACGTGAAAAACACGACACTGCTGACTTACAATCTTGTCTCACAAACAATGAACAGTATCCCATGGATTATTCCATTGGAATACACTTGGAATATCTAATCTCTCTCCTTAAATACCCACTCGCTCACATCTCTCTCCTGTTTTTCTTTTGCACAACACTCACATGAAACCAGGCTTCCCTCACACGTTTCAGGAGAGAAGCCTATTTAGGTCTTACAAATTGCCGAACGTGAGATTAATTTTATTGAATTTGCTTCGCCAACCAAAAATTTTGCTTTGGTGGCTGCTAGTAATGTAGTCTATGGGATACACAGGCATACACCATATGCCCACCTATATTTCTTAGGATTTTGCATATGCCCACCTAAAATAAGTGATGATACGTATGTTGCCAGAACAAGGAGTAGGATTTTGACCCGAGACTTTCAATCTACTAACGCGATGCCGCAGCACTGTTGAGTGAATGGTGTTTTTTATTTTGTTTTATTAAGTGTACAAAGATTATCTTTAAGCACGCACAGAGCTGCGGGAGGCGGGGGCGCTACTGATGGCATTGGCAAGATAGACAGTCCAACTAAGCTGATCCACCAATCAGAACGTTCATTACAGACATGATTGGATATTGGCTAACCAATTATATTTTCCATGTCATCCTTGACTTTAGTCATTGTTCTAGCTTCATAAATGTAATTATGAAGTGTAACTACTCAAATGTTTCAGATAATGTTTGCTCATGATTTACCCTTGGGCAGTGAGTTGTGAAAAGTGTGAATGCGTTCAACTGTAGTTCCAGCTTTGGCCACTGGTGTAGTTTGAAAATTCGGAAAGCAGAATCTGATTTTAGCAGACAACAAAAATGACCTAGTATGGGTCTGTATGTTGAAGGGGTGAATTTCACAAAAAAATGTCTGGGTCATATTTCACCCCAAAATCAAAAGAAAACTGGGCAATCATATTTTAGGAACATTAAGATAAGAAGTTTTGCTTTGTGACACTATTTTCATGACAAAAACACTTCCAGTTATTTTAAAAGGCAATGCAAAATATAATTACATTTTAATTAGATTTTGGGGTGAAATACGATCCAGATATTTCTTGACAGTTTACATGAGACTCTGTAAGTCCAGTAAAGTTAATTCAAGGCTAGAGGATTCCCTGCCTTGATGAAAGATAAAGTACAATTCCCACGATGGCTTCATATTGCTGCAATCTATTAAATCCCTGAGCATTCCTGCCACAGTGAACATGCCTTGTTAGAAAACACACATTGGGTTTATCAACTGTAGGGCATCTAGAGCAAGCGTGATGAGAGAAGTAATATGAACCCTTGATGAAAATATACCCATCTAGACTGTCACAGCAAGCTTCATGCTGCACTATAGGGAGGTGCTGTCTTTTCTGTTGATATCTGTGGTTTCCTAAGCAACTCTGTCACTTCGAACCATAAATTAAACTAGAAATCGAATGCTATGAAATTAATGTATTTTCCAGTAGTGTGGCTTAATTTTCCAAATACTTTTGGGGGCCGCTTTATATGTTTTTCTTAACAATTTTTTTATTTAATATTTCAGGATCTGAGCTGATGCCCAAAGCCCTGTCCACCAGAATTGTGGGAGGGATTTGGTGGTTCTTCACTTTAATCATCATATCTTCCTACACGGCCAACCTAGCTGCTTTCCTCACAGTGGAGAGAATGGACTCCCCAATCGATTCCGCTGACGATTTGGCCAAGCAGACTAGAATTGAATATGGAACCGTGAGAGATGGATCCACAATGACCTTCTTTAAGGTAACACATCTTACATACAGGATCGATGTGCTGCAATACTTTGATCACATAAAGCAACTGAAATATACAGCAGGAATGGGAAGCCATTATCATAACACTCACTATGGATTGGAGCATATTATTAAGAGCCTCACCCTTACAGAAGGAGCTGGTGTATCTATTGGATTTTTGTAGATAAATCATTGCGTCTGTGTCATGATAAGATAATAACTAATCAAATTGATGCAAAGTCACAGAAAGATAAGTTTTAGTTAGTGATAACATTTTGTGTGAATGTGATTCATCAATAAGTTTGCACTTACATTTTGTTTCTTAAATTGAGCTCAAATTTCGAACCAGTATTCCACTACAGATACAATTTAAATGATTGGTAATTAGAATACAGTTACATTCAAAATGTATTTTGATTACTGAAGAGATACTTTGCATTTTATTGTCTAATAATTTTATATTTAGTCCTTTCAGATGGAAAACATTTATACATACTGTATAAATGATGTGATCCAAAGTGCATTTGAACAGCGGTGAAACTCTTTCTTGCGATGCGTTACATTCATACGAACAGACAGAGAAATAAGTTTGAAGTAAGTTTGGAGCAGAAGAAATAGACATAAACCTTGAGTAGATTGTCAGATTTATGCTAAACTAAAATGCTATTTCTAGTCATTTTACATGCACATGTTACCAGCATGATCATATTTTTTTATCAAGAACATACACATTAGATCTTAATTTCTTTTTGTCTAGTATGACCTTTTGATATTAGCGCAAAAATTGTATTCTTGATTATAATTTTTTTTTATTGTTTTCCTGTAAAAATATCTAACAATCATTATAACAAGATCAATTAGATTCATCTTGTTTTAGAAACAACACCGCATAAGATATTTGGGTTTTTCAGAGAATGTATTTTTAACATGTGTATTTTGTCTTACTGACAGTTCTTATAGTGAAAACAAGTGAAAAATCTACCAGTGCTGAAGTAGTAATCCAAAGTATTTAGAATACGTTACTGACCTTGAGTAATCTAATGAAATAATTACAAATTACATTTTACAGCATGTATTCTGTAATCTGTAGTGGAATACATTTCAAAATGAACCCTCCCAACCCTGCATATATATATATATATATATATATATATATATATATATATATATATATATATATATATACATACACCCTGGTGGCCAAAAGTTTGGAATAATGTACAGATTTACTTGAATTCACCAAAGTGGCATTAAACTGATCACAAAGTATAGTCAGGACATTACTGCTGTCAAAAAACAGCACCATCGCTGTTTGAAAAAAGTAATTTTTTATCGAATCTAGACAGGCCCCATTTCCAGCAGCCAACACCTTATCCTTGAGTAATCATGCTAAATTACTAATCTGGTTCTAGATAAACACTTGCCATTATATCAAACACTGCTGAAAGCTATTTGGATAATTAAATTAAGTTTAACATTGTCTTTGTGTTTGTTTTTGAGTTGCCACAGTATGCAATAGACTGACATGTCTTAAGGTCAATATTAGGTCAGAAATGGCAAAAAAGAAACTGCTTTCTCTAGAAACTCGTCAGTCAATCATTGTTTTGAGGAATGAAGGTTTTACAATGCTTGAAGTGTGTTATGGATCTTAACCCCATTGAGCTTTGGTGGGATCAGCTAGACTGTAAGGTGCGTGAGAGGTGCCCGACAAGACATCCACATCTATGGCAAGTGCTACAGGAAGTGTGGGGTGAATGTCACCTGAGTATCTGGACAAACTGACAGCTAGACTGTCAAGGATCTGCAAAGCTGTCATTGCTGCATGTGGAGGATTCTTTTAAGTAGTTTAAGTAGTTCTGGAGAGAAAAAAAAATCTATTTGTAATAGTAATTTTTCATGTTATTAACATCCTGACTATACATTGTGATCAGTTGAATGACACTTTGGGAATAAAAGTACCAATTTCTTTCCATAAGACCAAAATCTCTGCATTATTCTAAACATTATTCCAAACTTTTGGCCACTAGTGTATCTAAGCAGCGCAATATTAAGAGCTGCAGAAAAGTCTCCTCCCTGGAGAGGCGGCGCTGAGCGCTCACAGTAAAACAGAGCAACACACTTACAGTATATAGGCAAGAAGATCAATGGAAAATGCCAAGTAGATTGTACTGTAGTGGTACAGCTTGTCGAATTTACCAAACAACATTGTCGTGTCAGTACATCTAACATGTCATTTAGGCGCTGTCTCATGTGTCTGGGTCGCGATCACACAGCGTTTGTGGATGCAGCATTTGTGGATGGTTCGTGCTCTCACTGCGAGAACCTTACCATGGCAACGTTGCTGTCGTGACTTTCCTTCCTAAAAAGGAACGCCACTCCAGCCGCCCCCATGGCCAACATGCTTGCCAACGCACACACTGCGTGCAGAGATCGCGACCCTTCTACTCAAAGACGCGAAAGAGCCTGTCCCTCCAGCCGAGATGACGAAGGGTTTCTACAGCCCTTACTTCATGGTACCCAAGAAAGGCGGCGGCTTACGACCAATCTTGGACTTGTGAGTTTTCAAACGGGCACAAACTCCTGTTCAAAATGCTCACGCAAATACACATCTTAGCTTGCGTACGGCATCAAGATTGGTTCGCAACGGTAGACTTGAAGGACGCGTACTTCCACGTCACTATCTTGCCTCGAAACTGACCCTTGCTACGGTTCGCGTTTGATGGCCAGGCGTATCAGTACAAGGTCCTCCCCTTCGGCATGTCCCTGTCCCCTTGTGTCTTCACGAAGGTCGCAGAGGCAGCCCTTGCCCCGCTAAGGGAAGTGGGCATCCGCATACTCAGCTACCTTGATGACTGGCTCATCCTGGCCCACTCCCGAGACTTACTATGCGCCCACAGGGACCAGGTGGCCCATCAGGGAATGGAGGTTACAATAGTAACCTAGACGTTAACTGTGCCTTTAAGCAGCTTGGAAAATTCCAGAAAATTATGTCAAGCCTTTAGGCAATTAACCAATTACCTTCTGATTGGAGGTGTACTGAATTGTAGGTGTACATGTGGGTGTATTTTATGGCCTACCTTCAAACTCGGTGCCTCTTTGCTTGACATCATGGGAAAATCAAAAGAAATCAGCAAAGACCTCAGAAAAAAATGGTGGACCCTCCACAAGTTTGGTTCATCCTTGGGACGAATTTGCAAATGTCTGAAGGTACCAAGTTCATCTGTACAAACAATAGTATGCAAGTATAAACACCATGGGACCACGCAGCTATCATACCAATCAGGAAGGAGAGGAATTATGTCTCCTAGAGATGAGCATAGTTTGGTGTGAAAAGTGCAAATCAATCCCAGAACAACAGCAAAGGACATTATGAGGAAACAAGTAGACATTATGGAGGAAACAGGTAGACAAGTATCTATATCCACAGTAAAACAAGGCCTATATTGACATAACCTGAAAGGCTACTCAACAAAGAAGAAGCCACTGCTGCAAAACCACCATAAAAAAGCCAGACTACAGTTAGCAAGTGCACATGGGTCTGATTATACAAAAATGTTATATACAATTATTGTTTGACCATAATGGCCATTAGGTTTGGAGGAAAAAGGGTGAGTCTTGCAAGCCAAAGAACACCATCCCAACCGTGAAGCATGGAGGTGGCAGCATCATGTTGTGGGGGCACTTTACTGCAGGAGGCACTGGTGCACTTCACAAAATAGATGGCATCATGAGGAAGGAAAATTCTGTGGATATATTGAAGCAAAATCTTAAGACATCAGACAGAAAGTTGAAGCTTGGTAGCAAATGGGTCTTCCAAATGGACAATGACCCCAAGCATATCTCCAAAATTTTGGCAAAATTACTTAAGGACAATGAAGTCAATGTATTGGAGTAGCCATCACAAAGCCCTGACCTCAATCCGAAAAAGTGTGTGTGAGCAGGTGACTCAATTACACCAGTTCTGTCTGGAGGAATGGTCCAAAATTCCAGGACCTTATAGTGAGAAGCTTGTGGAAGGCTACACAAAACATTTGACCCAAGTTAAACAATTTAAAGGCAACGTTACCAAATACTAACAAAGTGTATGTAAACTTCTGACCCACTGGGAATGTGATGAAAGAAATAATACCTGAAATAATCATTCTCTTTACTATTATTCTGATATTTCACATTCTTAAAATAAAGTTAATTGATTGTTAAAGTGATTTTAACTGACCTAAGACAGGGAATGTTTTCTACGATTAAATGTCAGGAATTGTGAATAACTGAGTTTAAATGTGTGTGTGTGTATGTGTGTATATATATATATATATATAATATATATATTAGAGCTGTCTGAATGAACACGTTAATGCATGTGATTAATTAAAGTTTGTCCCATTAATTGTTCTTAATTGCAATTATTTAATAGAGCATAAACCAGCATAAACACTTGTTAGAATGTTGGAACCTTTGAGACCTTTGAGATGTGTCCGGATGCAGTGATTACACGTGAATCATGAACACAGCTTCGCTATTGATGTAGCAAAGCTATAGCCACAGTCTAACGGCAAATTAATATTGTGGAGGATGAAAATTTTAAATATTATAAGCCATTGCAATTTAAACGCATCCTATTGGGAGACTAGTTCTATAAATTACTCAAACTCCCAATTAGACTTTGGGAAATGTTTGATGTTATCTGAATTGGTGCTATTTTAGTGCAATGTTGTAACATATTATTTGTTTTCTTTCCTAAAATGTAAATAAATGCATTTTGACAGGAAAATCCTGAATATATATATATATATATATATATATATATATATATATATATATATATATATATATAATGAAAGTGATCCTTCATTACGTCTTACTTTCCAGAGTTACAAAAAGTAAGTGTTATAGCTCGATCTTGGATGGTTTCTGCATAAAATTGCAGCCAATCACATGTAGTCTAGGTCTATAAAAGGTTTGTGTTTTGAATATGTTTAATTTTTATGGAGGGCATAGATCCATTTTCAATGAGTTGCCAATGGCTGTTTGGAAAGGTTGTGCGGAATGCCCTCATATGGAAATGTTTTGGGTATGTATTATGCTAATTATTTCCTGTGGGAACATAGTCCCTCATTTAGAAAAATCTAGATTCATCAACATTAAAACAAGATTAAGAATACATTTTTGTGCGTGTGCACCTGTTTTGAATCCAGTGGAACGTATGTGTGAGAACCTTTTATTGTGCACAGATGTAAGAACACAAAGTTATTAGTGAATGAGACCAACTGAATGTTTAAAATCATGTGCTCTTTGTGCATTCAAAGGTGACAAAGGGCTGATTCTTTTCATCTTCTAGGAAGATTTTTTTCCCTCATATGCAGATTCTAAAAGTCCCTGCTAATGCCTTCAACATACACAATCACAAATCCGCCTGCAATCCTCCTGAACTCTATTTACCTCCACCAATCCAGCCATCTAAAATTCTAGTAATTCCAATAATCCGCTGATCTAGTTCTTGTGTATGGGCCACACTTATGCACCTTCTATCATTTAAAGACAGATGGATAGAAAAAGCAAAGAAGTGTGTACAGAGGCTAGTATGGGCTTTATCCACTAAGATTGTAGGCTATGATTACACCCCGTGTATCTGGTAAAATACAGGCCCGTCAAGGACCAGGACAAATCGAATCAGCAGTGAGAGATTTAGTGCACAGCTGTCCCATTTCCTGCCACTATCCACTGACACACTCCAACAGAATATTTTAGACAACTTGACCCCTTTTGACTCCGCCTAATGAAAGATCAGGATGATGTTATTACAGTGCTTGCATTGATTGAAGAATTAAACTCGAACCACTTAATGTATGGACTCCATTCAAACTTTGATTTATAGATAATTTCAGGCTTAGGTGTGTTTTGAAAGTTTGAAAATCTCCCATTGACGTTGTACATTGTAATATTTGCATACTGAATTGTTATTACATTATTACTACATTATACTACATAATACATTAATTCAGTAACAGTTGTATAAGTCAGAAACTCGTAATTACAGTAATTCCGACATGATGTGAACCCAGCATGTGTGTTAATTCTTGTGTGTATCCTTTGTGTACTTAAAACATGATGAATATTTACTGGGTGTCATGAAAACCGCAGAGGCTCTGATTGTGTTTCATTTACACCTAAACACCTAAAACCTAAGCTTATCTAAATCTTCAACACTTCCCAACTTTCACCTGCCTTGCAAGTTATTTCTTCAGATATTTTAATCTAGCTATATTTAAAAATAAATAAATAAATAAAAGGTGACGTCAGCAGATGCTTGAAGAACCAGATCCAAAGACAAAAACTTTTCAAAATGAAAAGAATTATTGATTCGTGGTTTTTTATTCACGTTTTTAATGATGTGA
The DNA here is from genome assembly GCA_032164185.1 of Moxostoma hubbsi. Lineage (NCBI taxonomy): Eukaryota > Metazoa > Chordata > Actinopteri > Cypriniformes > Catostomidae > Moxostoma > Moxostoma hubbsi. The sequence continues at coordinate 17,923,469 of JAVLUX010000038.1, forward strand.
TTTTAGAATTAGAAAATCGAGAGGAGCCTCGTTGCAGACTGTAGCACGATGACGTAGTGGATCTACTCCGCTGCATAGTTGGATGTTTTGGTTTTTATGCATTACACAGACATTTGTTTAATAAAGCTTAGCTTTTTAAAAATTGTCATAACATGGATTTTGTAAATTGCTTTTCCTTGTTTTTCTCACAGAAAACAAATATATACATTTAGCAATATACTCCTCACTATAATATGCTCCTCATTTTATTATCTTCTCCGCTGTACATAGGGTGAATTATTTGAATTTGTATTTTAACATGTAGTGGTGAAATATACTTGGAAGTATGCAAAAGTTCAAATAATGTGAATCTGGAGCACTTCAAAAATTATGTGCTCAGCACACAGAACCAAATGGAGCACATCTGTTACTCTGAGCATGAGATATTATTATTTATTTATTTTTACTCTGAGCATGAGATATTATTATTTATTTATTTTTACTCTGAGCATGAGATGGAGTTGTGGAGCACAGAACCGCTCTGAATACACTGTAATAATGATTTTTACACAATACAAAATGGACAGAGCAGCGTGCAATTGTTTTAGCCCTTTGCGGTTTTATATTTGCACAATGTCATATCACTATTTTATTTTAATTAATTGTGCAGCTCTAATATATAAATGTGTGTGTGTGTTATATTAATAAATATGAATACCGTAATACCGTTAAGTACACTACAGTAATAAAACAAAACATTAAAATGTGAATACACACTCATGCGCATTAAAAAATCCACTACATCACTAAAATCCCCTACGCATGGGATTAGATCCACGACATCATCACGTTACAGTCTGCAGCATGGAGTACTTGAGAAAATCAGTCAACTTTTTGACTTTTCTTATTTGCCTTTCAGAAATCAAAAATTTCAACGTATGAGAAGATGTGGGCATTTATGAGCAGTAGGAAGAACACTGCACTGGTGAAGAATAACAAAGAAGGCATTACAAGAGTGCTGACCGCTGACTATGCCCTCCTCATGGAGTCCACCAGCATAGAGTACATCACCCAGAGAAACTGCAACCTCACTCAGGTCGGAGGCTTAATAGACTCTAAGGGCTATGGAGTCGGCACTCCAATAGGTAATGACATGCACGTTTAAGCACCAACTGGAGAAAGGTGTAATGAAAAATTGCCTGACAGGCTGCCACACTCTAAAAATTCATATAAATGCCATTTACTTACCCTCGTCATTTAGTTTTTTGGTAAATTTTAGTTTGATTTGGATTTTGCAGGGGGGCTCTGTAGTGCCCCCTTGAATGTAAGGCGGGGCTCTTTAGCACCCCCATTTTCACCCACAGTCGCCAAAATTGTAACATATACTGTATATAGTTCTCATCAAGCAAAACAACTTTCATACTTGCAGTCATTAGGTCTGCCCAGTAGGAAGTTAGCCATTTTTGATTTTCTGAAAATCACAAGGTATGTACTTAAATACTCCTCCAAGGGGATTTATGTGACTGGCACCAAATTTGTGCAATAAATGGCGAAGCAATAAAGTTTTGCCGAAATATGGTAAACAGGAAGTGCCTTTTATCTTCTGTGTGCATTTTTATGAAAATTCAGCTATATGTTTGGTGGGTAGTTTGGGTAATGGAGGCTGATCACATTATTGTGGCTATTATGGGTCACGGTCATAGTGTCACCAACTGGCAGCAGGAAGTATGGCACTTTTAACAAACTTTGAAATAGCCCTCTTGTGTTTACTTGAATTGCTTTAAAATTCTTTAGAATAATTTCAAGACACTGCTGATGTAAATTTGTAAAGGGATATTTTAAATCTTAAATACTGTTGCCATGACAACACATTAATTGTTATTATTCCTTTCTCCTATATTTGGGTGTTTTTGAGGCACTTGGCATGCTTAAAATTAATAAAATTTTGCACACACATCAGAGTCCTTGGCCATTGGGTCTGGGCAAAAGTTCACACATGGGCGTGGGGGAGGGTGTGTACCTTTAAATGGGTGTGTACGACGGCCCCTGTAGCACCCCCATTTTAACCTACAGTCACCAAAATTAGTACTTATATTGTTCTCATCAATCCGGACAACTTTCATAATTATAGTCATTAGGTTCGCCCAACAGGAAGTCGGACATTTTATTTTTATATTGCAGTCTCTGAACTTTTAATTACTCCTCCTAGGTGATTGAGACTGTCACCACATTTAGACAACATTATGCCAACATTGTCATCGAATATGCCAAATTGCAGACAGATTTTGATACATTGAATGTTGTTGCCATGGTGAGGCATTAAATTAATGGCGAAAAATGTGAAATAGGAAGTGTCTCATATCTTCTGTGTGCAATGGTAGTTCATTAAACTCATGCAATATTTTCTGTTATGTTTGTGTCTACCCCACATTAACTTTCAGAATTAAAATATTGTGCATCAGGCTTGGTAAATATACACACATCAGAACCAATGCTGTACCGGTGCCAATGATGTTGATTATCAGTGAATAATTATTTAAATTGTCTTTGTATGGCAAGAGCTGCCTAACGATTCTTCAAAAATGTTGTCTTAAATGAAAAATATGACAAAAAACATATTATTTTGTGGTGAACTATTCCTTTAACAGCCTCAGGCAATATGCAGGGCAACTTCAATATGTGCATTTATATACTCTGTTTGGGGATATCAGCAGGATGGCACTTAATGTAAATGAAAACATCATGCAATACAACTGCTGAGTTCACTTCAATGGAAAGCAGTTGCTACTGAATTTGAATTGCTTTACTTGGTATAGTTTTGCCCTGCTCTATGTGCAAAGTTGTGCATGGTTTCTTACAAGCTAAAATTTTGTTAAACAATTTTTTGTTCCATGGAGTTAAAGAAAGGTATAGGGGTTTGGAACAACATGAGGTGAGTACAGTAAATTATGAATTTTCCTTTTTGAGTGAACTGTCCTGTAATACTTTACAGGCTCTCCCTATCGAGACAGAGTGACCATTGCCATCTTGCAACTACAGGAAGAGGGAAAGCTGCACATGATGAAGGAAAAATGGTGGCGAGGTAACGGATGCCCTGAAGAGGACAATAAAGAGGCCAATGCCCTGGGTGTGGAGAACATCGGAGGTATCTTCATCGTGCTGGCCGCTGGTCTCGTCCTGTCTGTCTTTGTGGCCATTGGAGAGTTCATCTACAAGTCGCGCCAAAACAGTGATATTGAAGAGGTGAGTGAGAGGCTGGTTGAGCAGCCCTGTGGGGTCTAAATCTTACAGGAGCTAATTACCTGCAGAAATGAGCTGTGTAAACAGAAATGAGACACTTACAGGATGTTTTTGCTGCAGCCCACTGGTCAGGAACGAGTCCCAAAACTTAGTAAACACTGTTTATCATGCAGGTGTTTTCCATCATCTACATTTTCTAACAGATTTTTGTTTATTTACTTGTTTTGCAAGTTTGTTAAAGGGATAGTTCACCCAAAAATGAAAATTCTGTCATTATTTACTCACCTTCACGTTGCTCCAAACCTGTACGGTTTTCTTGCTTCTGTGGAGCAAAAATTTTGAAGAATGTTCTTGTAACTCTTTTCCATGCAATTTCAACGAATAGAGACCAGAGCTTTCAAGCTTCAATAAGAATGCAAAAGCACCATAAAGGTTTCATAGAAGTAGTCAAGTGCTATATTCCAAGTCTTCTGATACCATACGATAGCTTTGTGTGAGGAACAGACTGAAGTGATCTGGTCGCTGCGATTTTTGAGTTAACAGCTCACTGGAGGGGAAGATGACGAAGAAGTCAGTGAATAACAAATAAACGTTTGGTTTGTTCCTCACACAAAAGCTATTGCATAACTTCAGAAGACTTGGAATTGATTTTGAAGTTTTTATAGTGCTTTTGCATAATTTCTGAAGCCTGAAAGCTACAGTCCCCATTTACTGTAGTGTCATGGAAAAGAGCAACCACTACAATCTTCAAAATGTCTCTTTTTCTGTTATGTAACTATCCATTTAACTGAACGATTTAGCATATTTTTGCATTATTTTTATTTTTGTTTATGTTGCTTTATTAGTTATAATTACATTGACATGCATGTTACTCATCCTGCATTGCTTTTTCTTGTCTTTTTTGTTCTATTTTTACCATTTATCCCCATTCTCAAGGCCTTCTGTTTCTTTTACGGCGTCCAATCCCGGGAGCTACAAAGAAGTGATTCCATCTCTTCCACTGGTACCTCCTTATCAACAGATTTAGAGAGCGGGCGTCTCCTTGGGGATGACATGTGTTCTTCACATTAACAACACACTGTAAGGGCTGTGCGTTATTTAAAGAAAAATAAACTCCTTTTCCACATTAGGCTTCCACTTACTTCCAAACCATCTTCCCAAACCCTTGACCTCAATCCAGCGTCCATGTGGCTAAGAAATTTGGGACGCTTTTCAAAGAGATGAAGAACTGTTTCATTTCTTGTCGCTCACCCTGTCTGCAGACAGATAAGAAGTAGAGTGCACTTTTATTTACTGGTGGAAGCCTTTTTAGTGCCATTCGAGGCACAATTTGTGGTATGTGTGGAATTTCAATATTTGATGTCCTAAATTCTCTCTCTCATGTTTTCAGCGCTCTGTCTCTAGAGAGAGTTCTGCCCACACTCTGAGGGTTAGGATGATAATGATAATGAGGGTTATGATAATGATCTATTCTGCCACAACCATTTTTCACTACATTTGCTTTATATCAGCGTCTGACACTGAGTGTAATGTAGCAAGAGAACACTGATATCAGTCTCTCCAATGTAATTATTTAAAGACATCAATTGTAGTAGAGTTTTCATAACAAGCTGATAACCTGAAATAATGATGGACTCCTGAAATGAAAGAACAATTATGATGTCTTAGATTACTGTGTTTGAAATTAACAGAGAGGATAACTGTAATCAGCTGGGCGCTCATTCTCTGAACACCCTGAAGTGGGCTTATCTGACTCCCAGTGGCATTTATTGAGCTTTGCCCTTCATTGCCATGGGCTTATTAAATAACCATCTCATGGCAGACAAGATCAGGAAGGGGAGTGTTAATCAGAAACAAAGAAATCTACATCATCAGAATAGTATGAGACTACACAATCAATTCATCATCACTCCTGTCATGTCTATTATCATGCAATTGCAATATAAATTAGATTTTCGAGTGGTGTGTGTGTGTGTGTGTGTGTGTGTGTGTGTGTGTGTGTGTGTGTGTGTGTGTGTGTGTGTGTGTGTGGAGACTGACGCAAGCCCTCGTGTTCTTTTTTGACAGTGTGTCTCTTTCAGTGCTGTGATGGAAGATCTGGGTGTATCCCTCTGGTGCCACAGGGCATTGAGGAAGAGAAGCAGACACAGAGGAAGATCGGGCCTGTCTGGAGTCTTATGTAAACCCAAATGCATCCAGAGGAAAGAGACAATGGCTTAGAACGACATCGAACAGCCACGCGTGGAGAAAATTGTAACTGGAAGAGGTGTTAGAGAGGCCAGCAGGGGGTGCTCACCTTGCTCTCTGTGTGGGTCCTAATGCCCCAGTATAGTGACAGGAACACTATACTGTAAAAAGGCACCATCCTTCAGATGAGATGTTAAACCGAGGTCCTGACTTTCTGTGGTCATTAAAAATCCCAGGACATTTCTTGAAAAGCAGGGGTGTAACCCCGGTGTCCTGGCCAAATTCTCCCCATTGGCCCTTATCAATAATGGCCTCCTAATAATCCTCATCCATTAATTAGCTCTATAACTCTACTCTCTCCTCTCCACCAATAGCTGGTGTGTGGTGAGAGTACTGGTGCACTATGGCTGCAGTTGCATCATCCAGGTGGATTCTGCACACTGGTGGTGTTGAGGAGAGTCCCCTGTTCACTGTGTAAAGCACTTTGAGTGTAGTATCAGAAAAGCACTATATAAATGTAACGTTCATTCATTCATTCAAAGCTCAAAGCTGTACTTTGACGGACATGTTGGTGTATATTTTTCATTCAGTTTTGTTTTGATTATGTGCTCTTTATTAATGACTTTCCATTTTTTACATGGATATTGTGTGGATTGCTTTTGTTTTGTGTCAAATGTACACATATCTTGGTAATATCTTGTTTTGTTGAATGGTTGAACCAAAAAAATGAAAGGAATAATATATTTTGAGGAATATTTATTACTGTAAGAGCACATTCCATTATTTATGGTAGCATTTTTGTGCTGTCCTTGATTTAAAAATAAATAAATTGGCTTTACATATTTTCTCCATCTTGTTCCAAAGTTTCTTTTATGAGTGATACAAGTTTTATTATTTGCTTGACTATATAACCACTTGAGAATAAAAGGAATCACTAATCATTTCAGCACAAATAATTGAAATGCGTAATCTCTGTGCCTCTAGTGGCACTTAATGGAATTGCAAAAATAGCTGTTTTCTAATAGGTTTTCAAAACTACAGATCCCTTTTAAAGGCAGGGAGATCATTTATATTCTGAAATAGTTTGCGCTCCCTCATTTTTTTTTTGTCCCACCCAAATGTTATTTTGACTCCCTCGCAATAGCTTTATCCATCCCTTATAAAAAATTAACCATTGTTTTACTATAGTAACCATAGTAGATCTACAGTATTATATGGTATATATAAATGATAGTTACACAAAATGTACCATGGTTTTACTACAGTAACTATAGTTCTTACCATACACACACACACACACACACACAATTTTATTTTTTGTATTTTTTTTGTGTGTGTGGAAAATGTGGTTTTAAATACCATGATGTTAGTATAGTAAAATTGTAGTAAACACTTTTTTTTTTTGCCAGAATTATTTATTTAGTTTAGTTTTTTTTTTACTATGAAAATCATGCTTAAAATATGGTTACTGTAGTAATACCTTGGTACATTTTGTGGCTCTGGTTTTAGAACAAATATCATAGTGGGACTATAGTACTGTATTAAATTCATGGTTATTTTCATAAGGGATGAATAAAGCTATTGCGAGGGAACCCAAACTATTGCAAAGGAACACAAATCTATTTCAGAAAACAAGCTCCCTCCTTGACCTCTAAGGGGCTCTGTACAAAACACTCCCCTCGTCTGCTATTGGTCAGATTAAATGGGTCAGCCCTAAACTCGTTCCATTTGTTGAGCCTATACTGCTGCGCCTGGATGGACAGGATGCTCGAACAAACAGCACAACTTTTGGAAAGTGAAACATTGTTTACACTTTTTGGGGAAATCAACCTATGAGTGGCATACATAGGGAGAATGTATTTTAACATAAAAAAAAATATTTAAGTCACCCCTCAGCAACTGTTCAACAAGAGAATGTAGAGCAATACTACTTCAGTGTTTTGAACCTAACAATGCAAGAAGTTCTGTCTGCTACACACAAACCATTTGCTTCAAGGGACTGATCAAAGTATTCTCCCTCAAACTGAGGAACAATCAAATTGAGTTCAAAGGTCAGCATCTGCTTCAAGAGCTATCTGCTCTATGACCCAAACAAATTGCAACCAAAATCCAAATGAAAACCAAAGGTAGCTGTCTTGTTGCCTCGCTGTGACACGAACACTGGATTTGGACGAGCCTTGGTCTCTTCGTACCTCCTTACACAGCCTCCGGACGCAGCATTTTCCTGGTTTCGGATGCAGCTGAAATACCTTTTGTTCAATAATACATCAGATATGGTGTAATCTTTATGCATGTCAGAAAATCAAAAGCAGCCTGGACAGGTGAGGTATCCAAGCCACATCAGTTACTTACTGCGGTATTTCAGGGATCAGTGATTGGGCCACTTCTCTTCTCTATATACACAACATCACTGGGACCCATCATTCAGTCACATGGTTTCTCTTACCACTGCTACGCTGAAAACACGCAACTCTACTTGTCTTTCCAGCCCAACGACACCACAGTGACTGCCTGCCTTGCAGACTTCTCGGCCTGGATGAAGGAACACCGCCTGCAACTCAAGACCAAGACCGAACTCCTTGTCTTTCCAGCCAACCATGCTGTTGAATACAACATCACCGTGCAGCTGTGTAGAACTACAGTATCGCCTTCCAAAATGGTCAGAAATCTAGGGGTAACCATCGATAACAAGCTAAATTGCACAGACCACATCTCAAAGACTGCAAGATCATTTAGATTTACACTCTACAACATCAGGAAGATAAGACCCTTCCTCGCTGAACATTACTACATGACTACTGTAACTCTCTCATTACAGGCCTCCCTGCATGTGCAATTAGACCCCTAAAAAATGATTCAGAATGCAGCAGGATGTCTGATCTTTAACGAACCAAAGAGAGCATGTTACACCACTCTTTGTCTCTCTCCACTGGCTGCCGGTTGATGCACGTACCAAATTCAAGGCTCTGATGCCGGCATTCAAAACAGCTACTGGGTCTGCTCCAGCATACCTAAAATAATTTCTGCAGAGCTATACCCCACTAGAAGCCTGCAGTCGCTAAGGAATGTCGCCTTGTTGTACCAACAAAAAGAAGCACCAAAACACTTTCCCGGACTTTCAGTTTCATCAAACCATGTTGGTGGAATGACATTCCCAACTCCATCCATGAAGCTGTCTCACTTTCTGTCTTCAAAAAATGACTTAAAACACATCTTTTCCATGAGTACTTTACCAGTCACTAAAAAAAATAAATAAAAAAAATAATAAAAAAAAATATTATTGTTGCATTTTAATCTGTTTGGAGTACTGTTCTGATGCTAGTGAAACTTTGTAGTATAGCACTTTTCATACCAATGTCTCCTTAAGATGATTCGCTTATGTTTTCCTCTTTTGTAAGTCGCTTTGGATAAAAGCATCTGCCAAATGAATAAATGTAAATGTAAACGATTTCGTTTTTTTTCCCCATGGTTGTCCAAAATCATTATATCCTCAAAAATGTATATATGGGCCATCTGGGCATGTTGGCATCCCTTTTCAAAAATACATAACGTAAATCAGATTAAATATATAAGTCTACCCCTTCAGACCACAAAGACCATGCAATTTCTAGCTCAGTTTTTGCCCGAGGCAAATTTATAGAACTTTAGAGAGACCAAGAGCCATTCACACAGAAGAAGATAAGGAATGCTGCAGGCCATTCAGGCCTGGCAGTCAGATTCAAAGCCCTCAGTCTTCTCTGAGCACATGTGAAAGCCATTGAAAACGACTTTCATGGAGTCCTTGCTTTAAAAGCAAGGGCTATTATCATGTATATTGAAAGGTTTTCTCTCCCCCCCCCCCAAATTAAAACCTACTCGAATTTAAAATGATCATGCATAAACGTGAAGAGAATCACCTTAAACTCATGAATATTGAATATGCTAGATTTAGATTAAACATATGATAACCTCCTAAATCCGAGTCAGATTTGTTTTTATCGCAACAAATTACAATTTAACAACTCTCAGTCATTGTCAAGGGTCAGATTGATGTTTTTCCTGAAATCAATCTGCAATCAGCTTTAATAAAGAAACCCCTGCAGATCTGATCCAAACTTCTGCTTCTCTACTGAGTGCCTCTGCAATGACTAATCGGAGCATCTCATGAGAACCGAGGAATCTATCTGACAGAACAGAGTATGGTGTCACTTCTACGATAATGACAGATCAGTCATATAGGCTTGTGTTTTAATGGTAATGGATGCAGTTTGGGACAAGGAAAGTGCTTTTAAACAATTATTCTCTTTGTTTCTCTTCAGCAATGGTATGGCGCCATTGAGAATCTAACATTCACAAACAAGTTAAATTCCTTTTGAAAGCTTTTGTGTTAGAAGGAGGAAAGTGAAATTGATCAAATCTGGTATTTTCACTCTCACCCGTGTTACTTTACTGACAGGTAAAATGCACATTTTTGAACATTTTCTCTATTTCCAGTGTTAATTTCAAATACCAAATGTAACTATTAAGAACGCCTTTTACTATATCTTTAATTATAATTATAATTTTTTGCTTTCTGAAATCCATTTCCAGATATTTGAAATACTGAATTTAACATATTAAAATTTATTTACAGCTATAAAAAATCAGCATTTTTACTAGTTGTAAGTAAATTGTTGATGATATTTTCACTACATTACAATGTAATCATTGATAATAAAATGATCCATTTTATTTGTATGAAGTACGTAGCTTATATGTCTATTTGAAATTCTAACTTGTACAAAATTAATAATTATCTGTTGTGTTTTGAACTAGAAGGAATAACAGATAATGTAAATAATGTAAGTATAGTTATCATTCTATCATATCATACATGATTAAATGCTGAAAGGGCTTGCAATAATTATGCTAGCTCAAAGTCAAAAAGAAATGAAAACTGCCCCTTTTACTGTATTAATTCACTTTTCATCAGCGCATTCATAATTGCACACAATTTATAATTCCATTCCAATTTTTTTTTTTTTTGGGGGGGGGGGGGTCTTTGTAATCTTTCATCCAAATGTAATAACTTCATCCATCTCTGAAACAATTTTCCTTTTCTGCAGACATCACTTAAAGGGATAGTTCACCCCAAAATTAACATTCTCTCATCATTTTTTTTAGAAGAATATCTCAGCTCTGTAGGTATCACACTGCAAGTGGGCACCAAAATGTGGATCTCCTAAATGCACATAAAGGCCAGTGGGTGAGAAACAGATCAACATTTAAGAAATATTTCATTATAAATTCTGTTCCCTGCCCAGTAGGTGGTGATATGCACGAAGAATGTGAATCGCCAAAAACAAAAGAAAAACGTTAAAGTGGAGATTGATAGTAAAAAAGGACTTAAATATTGATCTGTTTCTCACTCACACTTATCATATCGCTTCTGAAGATATGGATTTAACCACTGGAGTCTTATGGATTACTTTTATGCTGCCTTTATGTGCTTTTTGGACCTTCAAAGTTCTAGCCACCATTCCCTTACATTGTGAGGATCTCCAGGGCTGAAATATTCTTCTAAAAATCTTAATTTGTGTTCTGCTGAAGAAAGAAAGTCATACACATCTAGGATGGCATGAGGATTAGTAAATGATGAGAGAATTTTCATTTTTGGGTGAACTATCCCTTTAAGGAAATACTTCACCCAAAAATGAAAATTCTGTCATGTTCTCACACTCATGTTGCTCTAAACCTGGCACACAATAAACCATTTGGCTGTGATAAAATGATTCTGTCTGTGGGTATGAAAAAGAGGTACAGGTGCAGGCCATGTTGCTCTAGCACTCTCAAGAGGACTCTCAAATGCACATTAAACCATAGGAGTCCACATACACAAGGCCAAGTACTCCATTACAGCTAATGACTGTCCTCTCATGCCAAATAATAGTCACCTTTGTGCAATGCAAGTCCATGTGCTAGGTGAGACAGCAGTGTTAATAGTGAGGACTTATGGGACATCAAGACACACTGTGTAAATGAGAGGCAATTAGTTTAGAAGCAAAATTATGTCTTGTTCTTGTTTTGTTGTCTTTTTATTAGGTAAATTGAATTTCTTCACCCAAAAATAAAAATTCTGTCATCATTTACTCATGTTGTTCCAAATCTGTATGATGTTTTTTCTTCAGTGAAACACAAAAGGATAGATATATTTTTCATATAACAAAAGAGGCAATGAACAGAGGCTCTCAAGCTTCAAAAGCACCATGCAAGTAGTCCATACAAATCTTCTGAAGCTTTTTGTGAGGAATAGGCCGCAATTTAAGTTGTTATTCACTGAAAATCTTCCCCTCTGCCGAAGCTCTCAAATTTCATTTGCACTTGTGCATATTAAAAATTGCCACCTCGAGATGCATTGTGTTAGGTTTCACGTCACTGTGAAATATCATTGGTTCTTGCATGTCTGGCGACCGATTGCAATGTACTGTACCAAGTTTGAATGCGCACAAGCACAAATGAGATTTGAGAGCCAAAGGAGGATCGACCAGTTATTAAATCCAAGGGTTCACTTACATTTTCCACAGCACTGTGAATGTTTATTGGGATGTGTTCAGTAAGGACATGAAAGATTATAGTTGTTGTGTGTTGTTAGCTTAAGCACATTGTGTTTGCTCATATTTGTGACTTTGATGAAGGTGAGGTCACATTTTATGACAATTAATGCAGAAATCCAGCTAATTCTAAAAGGGTTCACATAATTTTCCTTAATAATTTTTCTTTCCACTGTATTTCAGGATCAGCTTCATTCGACCAGGTAAATAATGCTAATTTTTGTGGACTCACTGATACAAAATTGCCAGAATTATGAGTGTGAAACTCATTGCTGATGTGATGTTCTGAAGAAGAGTGAAATTCAAACTTTATTTCAGCAAATTTCAAAAGATGTCGAAGTATCAGTGACTCACACAAAGTGAGTAAATAGTCTCTGCAGTTTTGTAGTGCCAAAATAAATACAAGCTTTCATTCAAATCCACGCAGATGGCATAATATCACAGGGCTGCTAAATGCAATGATGTTTACTGCCAGCTTAAGGTTTTTTTTTTTTTGTATTTTGATTAATTCTGGGATTCGGTTTAGACCGCTGTAATACAGTTTTCCTTGTCCCTAATCTGCTAACCTCATAACTCTTAATCAAAACCCTGATCTTTTTCTCCTGCTATATTGTAATCTTGGTTGAATGAGGTCAGGGATTATGTGACATTATTTTCATCACAGGTCCACCGCTTCCTTTCAGATGATTTTACCTGAAATTCCTTTCTAGATTGTTCCCTCAGAACAGCACCTTCTAGAACAGTGAAACGTAATATATAAGAGCTGGGTTCATCAATTCGCTGTATGTTCTCATAAATAAATGAATTAGTGGTGCCTTTTAATATGAATGATAATGCTAAATTATATCCAGCATAATACGAGTTTAAAGGAACACATATCTGTTTTGGTGTCAATGAAAGGGTGCTTGAGCCTTTCTGACTTGGAAAAAAGGTTGGGGAAACTGTTCTTGAACGAACAATAAGGGTCCTTTGTTCCATGTGGCATGCTCAAAAAAAATCCTGGCACCTGGGCACAAAGAGAAGCCACATCCACTGAGCACCCAGCAAATCAATCTGTCTCGCAGAGGGATGCACCTGTGTCCTTTTCCAAAGACCTCTTGTGTGTGTGTGTGTGTGTGTGTGTGTGTGTTCCTTACTTTGATGTCTTTATGATTCGCTACATGACCACAATCCTGGCGCAAAGCATCACTTGTCTTTTTACAGCAGACCAACTACATGATATTTTCCCATTAGTACCCTTCATAGATACAAAACAAAAACGCGGTCAAATATACAGTACATGAAGCAGGAAATACATTTGCTATTTGACATATGTCTCTGTGCTCAAGAGGATTTTAGTATTTGCATGGATTTAAAGGTGCACACAGTAAGTTTTTGGTTATGTTGCTTTGGCCGAAATGGCAGTAGTCTTGGACTTGTACTGACACCTAGTGGTGTGGATGCAGAATTTTGACAGTCCAATGGGGGTCTCTACACCTTGAGGCAACCCAATCTGGAGTTAATTTAAACTGAGCTGACTTTCACCGCAATGTGGTGACATCTGGATCTTTAAGAAGGAGATTTAAAATCCATTCAGTGCGTCCTCAGAGGGATTTGCGTTTGTATGATGCATGCATACTCTCAAAAGTAATCAAGTGCCCAGCAGACAACGAGAGCTTACCTATTTCACTGCAGATCTTATACTTTTGACTACCGTATTTTAACCAATTATGGCCTTTTTTTTAATCATCATAAAATCGATGTTAATTCTTTTTTTTTATTGTAAAATGTATACTGTTTACAAAAGAAACAATTTGATATTTCCTGCTGGGCTAATGACATCAGTTATGTGAATATGAAAATAAACAATATTAATATGAAGATAACCATTATCCGATGGCTGTCTTGAGTGCGGATGAAACTGATGAGTTTACCAGATTAGCCCAAGGGAACACAACACACACATGAACATACTGTTCCATAGCTGATTATCAGACAGAATATATCCATCAATATGATTTAAATATTGAAAAATGCCTCATAGCCTGCCATTATCTTAGCATCCATTCCTAACTCTGCAAGAATACAGCTTGTAATATGACAATATTCTGCAGATTCATCTTCAGGGTGTCCTTGTGTAGACTGGAGAAGTTTAGACATTATAGATGAAATACTACTACAGGTGCTGCAATTATGACAGTTTATTCCCATGACTGGAAACAGCAAATGCATGTTTGGGGGAGTGCTGCCATCTGTTGGTACAACTATTTCACTGCAAAAATAGTTTAATATATAAACATATATACAGGGAATTCAGAAATCTGGGTGCTTTTGTAAACATGTTTCTATTTTGCATTCTTCTAATTTCAGAAATATTTTTTCCTTTACAAATTATATTATTAGCATAAGAATTTGAGTGAATTGTTAAATAAAAAAATGTAACATTAATTTCAGAATTTCTTAGTATTTCTTATGTTATTTCATCATACTTTCAGAATGTAACATCTTACATCTTGTTCTGACCTTTTGTACAAAGGAGTTAGCATACTCAATGTCAAAAGAATGACTTAGAATGACTTAGAAATAATCTGAAATATTTCTAAATTATTTTACGTCATAAAAACAATCCTAAAGCTATTTTAAGGTTTAAATTATATTGAATCTCATATTTAAGTGTACTCATTTTTAAACCCAACCATATTTACAGTAGCAAGAAAAAGTATGCGGACCCTTTGGAATTAACTAGTTTTCTGCATTAATTGGTTATAAAATATTATCTAATCTTTTGCTCAGACATATTTTGAGGTCATTCCACAGCATCTCTATTGGGTTAAGGTCTGGCCTCTGATTGGGCCACTCCAAAAGTTTCTTTTTATGAAGCCATTCTGTAGTGGATTTACTTTTATGTTTAATGTCATTGTCCTGCTGCATCACCCAACTTCTACTGAGCTTCAGCTGGCATACAGCCACCCTGACTGACTATATCCTGTAGGAAATCTTGATAAACTTGGGAATTCATTTTTCCATCAATGATGGCAAGTGGTCCAGGTCCGAAGCAGCAAAGCAGCCCCAAATCACGATGCTCCCTCCACCGTACTTTACCATTGAGATGATGTTTTCATGTTGGTATGCGGTGCCCTTTTTACACCATACATAGTGCTGCGTGTTCTTCCAAACAATTCAACCTTAGTTTCATCAGTCCACAAAAAACTTTTCCAATAGCATTGTGGAGTGTCAAGGTGGTCTTTGACAAAGTTCAGGCGTTCAGCAATGTTTGTGTTGGAAAGCAGCAGCTTCCTTCGTGGTGTCCTGCCATGGACACCATGCCTGTTTAATGTTTTCCGTATAGTGGACTCATGAACAGATATGTTTACCAGTAGCAATAATTCCTTCAAGACATTAGCTGCCACTCTATGGTTCTTTTTTTAACTCACTGAGCATTCTGCGGTGTGCCCTTTGAGTCCTCTTTGCTTGACAGCCACTTCTAGGGAGAGTAGCCACAGTACTAAATTGTCTCCATTTATAGACATTTTGTCCTACTGTGGACAGATTAATATCTAAGTACCTCGAGATATCTTTGTAACCCTATCCAGCCTTATGCGAAGCAACAGTTCTTGATCGTAGGTCTTCTGAGATCTCATTCTTGCGAGGCATGATCCACGTCAGCAGATGCTTCTTGTGAATAGAAAATTCTAAATGTTCGAGTGCTTTTTATAAGTCAAAATAGCTCTAACCCACACCTCCAATCTTATTTAATTAATTGGATGCCAGGTTTGCCAACTCCTGACTCTAATTAGCTTTTGTTGATATCATTAGCCTGAGGCAGAGGTGGGGAACCCTGCTCATGGAGGGCTACTATCCTGCAGATTTTAGCTTCCTGACCTTAATTTTTTTTAAGATATCCTGGAGACCTTGATTAGTTTGTTCAGGTTTGTTTAATTGGAGCTAAACTCTGCAGGACAGTGGCCCTCCAAGAGCAAGGTCCCCCACCACTGGCCAAGGGGTTCACATACTTTTTCCAACCTACAATGTGAATATTTGAATGATGTATTCAATATGTACAAGAACAATACAATAATTTGTGTGTTAGTTAAAACAGATTGTGTTTGTTCACTATTGTAACATTTTTTAGACAAATTCCTATATAAATGCAGGTAATTCCAAAGGGTTCACATACTTTTCTTACCATTGTAGTAATATATTCTTATGGGTTCGTAAACTGCTTAAAATCTTTTTCTTAATATAAACATTGAACATTTTTTATTTCTCTTTATTTTTTTAGATTTAGATTTGTTTTATTTATTTAGAGATAATTGTCTAATTTGGACCCAAGTAAGACAAGCAATAAAAAAGTGGAATAATCAAAGTTTAATTATATCAAATACAAAAAACTTTTTGCAAGTTTAAATGTGCTTATCATTATCTACTGATTGGGCTCAAAGTGGAACAGCTTCAGCAAATACAGGCATTTTCTTATCTATTAGAAAACAGTAAAGAACTGTACAGTACAAACACAGTATAATCCAAAGGCAGTATGTCCCCTGAGAAGAAAAACAAAAGTATTTATTGAGCTGTCAAACTTGAGGTTTGTTGAGTCCAAAAATGATCATGACGGTGTTGAAAGAGGCTGATTCCATGAGAATGTGAGGATGTTTGGAGAACATGTGTATTATAAGCACTATTGTTTAAGGTCATACTTAATTTAACATTGAAAAAAAAAGAGACCTATATCACAATGTACACACGTCTATCCTAAAAGGATTTGAGTAAAGAAAAAGATGCAAAATCTATGATCAGACAAGGATTAGTAGTGATTTCTTAAATGTACCTTCAGTGTGTTTGTGGCATATGAAAGAGTCTGTAATATTCTGTGGTTCATATTTAACCAACAAATGTTTGATTTTGCTATTAGTCTGTTTCATTCTTGCTAATGAGATCCGTTCTGAGTTTCACAATCGAACAACACCCACTTTTCCCCGAAAGCAACATGTCGGTTGAACAGCAAGGTGACGAAGTGTCTACAAGCCCTGTAGGTAACAGGTTTTGCAAGCTTGATTGTGCAACATCACCAGTGTATTCCATTGAGGAACTAATAGATGGTTTGGCTTCAGAGCAACAGGTGTGTGTAGGAAGTCCTGAAGCTTGCTGAAGCTCAGTGCTCTGAGAGTGGTCTGAGGTGGGGCAAAGGAAGGCAGACAGTGGGCAGTCTGGAGAGGAATATTTGGCCAGTATCTGAAGCTGTTCGGGTCTAAGGGCGGCTTCAGCACAGACCCTCTCATACAGGCCTCTGTAACTCTGCCAGACCTTCCCCTTCATCTGATTCAATTGCATCCTCTCAGCTGTCAGCTTCTCTTGTTCACTCCTCTACAGATGAAAGAATTAACATGCAACAATCACTCACACTGGCAAGACAGACTCTGATGTCAAATTGTGTCTGTTCATTCCAAAGCAGAAAGAGGAAATACAAAATTAGGATAAATAGCTGAATAATGTAATTTAATATGAGCACTATTAAACTTTATCCATAAATTGCAGCTGTAGGAAAAAGCTTTTATCCTGAATACCAGTTTATATCTCAACTGCTTAAAGAATTATGAATGAGTGAGTCTCGTGAAACCTGTAAAGAACATGTCTGGGCCTTACTTTCACCTCAAAATCAAAAGACAAAAAAAATGTAATTATATTTTGCATAAAGAAAAGTCTATTTTTGGACCTTTACGTTTTTTTGCATCATCCCAATTAAGCACATTTCACCCCCAAATACTCTGGACATTTCACTTTTGAGCATTTCAGCAAACTGTAGGTCAGGAGCTTGAGTTAATGTTCATATCAACCATCAGAATGGGGAAAAATTTGATCTCATTGATTTGGACCATGGCATGATTGTTGGTGTCAGATGGGCTGGTTTGAGTATTTTTGTAACCGCTGAAAAACCGTGGATTTTCACGCAAAACAGTCTCTAGAATTTACTCAGAATGGTGCTAAAAACAAAAAACATCCAGTGAGCGGCAGTTCTACGGATGAAAATGCCTTGATGAGAGAGCTCAACAGAGAATGGTCTGAACTAACAAAGTCTACAGTAACCAAAGATAACTACAATTGTGATGAGAAGAATAGAATCTCAGAATGTTATTCTGAGATGCGTGTTGGTGCTGTTTTGGCAGCACGAGGGAGGACTGCACAATATTAGGCAGGTGGTTTTAATGTTGTGGATGATCGGTGTGTGTGGGTAAATGTATATTAGTTTTACTGCCTTTAGGTTGCTTTAAATAAATTAATTGTAATTTAATTTCAAATTTAAATACAATTATCATTATATTACAGTATTTTAATGTACAGTATTTTACTGTAATAATGTAAAAATTATTCTTGTATTACAGTCATGAGAATCTAAAGAAAGTCATCACTAAGAATACTGAACTCCAAAAAATATATATAATAGAAATATATTCAGACCCATTACAGAAAATTAACACAATTTAATTTTTTCACAATTTTTAATTTTCTGTCTGTTTCATATTTAAGCAAATTAAATATGAATAATTATTTCATTCAAATACCCACCAGTTTCTTGATTTCACACTCCAAGTTATAGATGCAGTCAAGTTTCCGCTTGCGGCAGCGTCGAGCTGCAATACGGTTCTTGCTTCGTCTGCGAATGTCGTGCACGACCTCGAGTTGCTCCCGAGTCAAGCACTGTTGCTTCAGCATCTGCTGGAAGTCATTCCTGCTTAAAGACACGATCTGTTGCACGGAGAGCGGTAGTGCAATCTAGAGGAAATAAACGGAAATGCTCAAATACCGTGGTCAACAGCTTGCATATCAACACCAACGTAAATACTTCGCCTTCTTCCTTCTTAGTAATGTTAGGAGGTCTATTTACATTTGTAACAATTACGATTGTTCAGTAATCAGCAAGCTTGAAAAGGGGTTAATGCTTTAATAAAGGTTCTTATTATGAAAGCCTGCTGACTTTTGACCTCACAACTAATCTGATAAGTTATTATCAGGTGTGCAAAGTAGAAACTATAAACTGTTACACAGATCAACAGCTAATCCAAAGTCAAGTTCATAGTTTGTCCTTCATTGTTTGTCTTTGTATAGAAGCATCTGTTTGCTAAAGCACTAGCATAGAGTAACCACTTAATGCATGCAGAAATCTACTTAAATGAAACTCAACCTTCTGACATTATTTATGAATTATTCATTTCATAAATTATTTCACTTATGCTTTATGAAACTGAGATATTTTTAGACATAACTCATAGAAGCTAGTCTTTGCATTATAACAATATTTTCATGACCATTATGAATCCCCACCCCACACATTCTCTCATTACTGTTATGAAAAAAATATAATGATGATTACAGACTATATATTATATACATTTGAAAGTATTTATGCATCATAGTAGAAGTTGTTGAACTGAATTGCATTTAAAAAAAATTATAAAAATTCAACTCATCCCTTATTGTAAAATTGGATATAACTTTCCATAGAAAAGCGATTTTATCACACTAAAATAATGTTAACACACATACTGTTTACATCTTGTGGCTGGTGAGTATTTTAATGTTTACCAATTGGCCCCATTAACTTCCATTGTAAGTGCCTCACTGTTTACTAGATTTTGACACAGACATTTCTTTGTGAGATTCAACCTATGACCTGAGTGCAGGATTAAATACATTTAAAAAAATAACCAACCAGCCCTCACCTCACATACTCGTTCACTGCTGTAAGACTCACTGTCCTCCTCTGTGTCAAAACTATCAGAGTCCTCCCCTGATTGGTTGGACGGTACGTATGGACTCCCCTGTGACATAGATCCACCCTCCCCATCATGCAATTGAGCACCCACTGCACCAAAATCCTGCAGGAAGGGGCACTCCTCAGCATTGGGATCCAGATGCCAGCTCTTCAGACACTTGAAGTTTGAGGGTTTCCCCACCAAGCACAAGCCAGACGGAGATCCCTGGATGGGACAAAGATCTGGCCAGAAAGTGAGCTGTCTGGCCACCTCTATTTCCTCTTTACTTCTCAGGGTGTTGCTTTGGTCAGGAAGGCAATTCTCCTTGTCACTTTTACACCTAACAGTGCTTTCAGAATCATTCATTTCTGAGCAAAAGGGCATGTCCTGTTTAGCAGAGACTTCTGAGACACAAATGGACTGTGTTGACTTGCTACAGTCTTGTAATAATGGCTGGCCCATGCAAGGACTGCAAGGGCCACAAATAGATGGAGCACAATATTTTGACAATAGCGAATCTTCATCTTCATTGAGAGATGTTTTACTGCATTTTGAGATCTCCTTGATATATTCATTGCTTGAGCAGGGAAAGCAGGCTAGAGGACAGTTATCATCTGTCTTCTCCAGCGAAACAGGGGACGTTTCCAAGCTACAGACATCCAGACAGGATCGTTCCTTCCCACAAGCTATTTGAAACTTCCGGTACTTTGGGCATAGGAGGGAGTAGTCTATGTTATTCTCGCTTTGAACATTGTGACAGCTTCCTGGTGCATCCTCAATGGGCGCAGAGGATGGGCAAGATGGTTCCTTTTCTTTGAACTGAAACTGTGAGGGTTGAAGTAAAGATTTGCCATCATCATTGACGTCCTCTTTGTTAATCAGGTTCAACTCAGTGTCTCGTGATCTGCAGCATTTGGTCTTGCAGCATTGCTTCCTCAGGACTGTTGAGGAACTTCTGCTGCTGTCAAAAAACTTGGGGAGAAGAAAGTCAAAGCAGGCTTTGTCCAAGTTCTTGAAGCCAAGGACAGAAGCACAGTTACGAATTTCCAGCACGTTCTCTTTGGTAAAGATGAGTTTTGAGGTGTAGGCAAACTCCAATAAGGGTTCAAATCCGTCTGCAGTCACCTAACAAAAAAAAAGAAGAAAAAAAAAAGATTTAAATCAAATTAATCCTATGTATCCCATATGCATCACGTTTCCTTTAAGCAGCTAAGGACTAAATATTTCAGCCACGATTAAACTTGTCCAGATATATTCCATAACAGCCATCTCAGATCTGTGTTTATGTTGTTACCTCATCAGGGAGGTTGATGACAAGGCCTTGAGGTGTTGTATGACTGGACACCCGGGCGCTAAAAAAAACACTGCAGGAGGCCAGAACTGCACAGTGGGCCCGGAAGCTCTGGTTTTCCACCACAACAGTCACATCGCAGAGAAGATCTTTCTTCCTCTGCTCATTCAGACATTGGAGAACAAGGGAACTGTGCACAGATGACTGGAAGGTGAACTTTGAGGACTTCAAGCTCTTCATTGACATGTTGAGTTAATCTGTATAATAAAAACATACAAAAATTCTATACATGTGCTCATTTAGAACATTGTCTAATGTATCCAAACATGATTCATTTCAAACAGTTCGCAGTGTGACATTTTGGCTATGCAACTCATTTATTAGTCATATATAGAAGGCATTATGTTTCCTACAGTTCTGACTATTGACTTTTTTGTTGCGATTACTGGATAAAGGATTTTATATAGATTAGTATAAAGAGATTGTACAAAGACATGAAACCCAAACAAAATCTACATTCACTATAGAAATTAAGATTTTGTTTGTTTACATGACTTTTTAAGGCCTGAAAATTACAACTTCAAAAATTAAGTAAAAAAAAAAAAAAAAATGTATACTTTACTACAGTTATTGTTACTGCTTCTGCTATAATACATTAATAGAACATCTAGCACCTTCAAACGGTGTAAGAAGCTTTCAGAAATGTGTTTTTTTTTTAATGACAGAGGTGGCTAAAACCAAATGACAACACATTTACTGTTGTAAACAATAACTGTAAATGTAGTATTTTTGCGGGAACTATGGTTACCATAGTAAATATTTATAAGGCATTAAGAAAAAAAACACACACATTATATTGCATTTTTACTAGGTATTTTTGTTTACCTGGTGCGAGTGGGTACAAATATTACACACAATTTTACTTTATTTCATACATTCTCACTCTACATTAAAAGAATATTCAGGTTCAATCGACAAACACAAAAATGTGGATTCGACTTGTCCTTCCTTTTCTTTTTTTTCTTAAAAAAAGATTGAGGTAAGGCACTTTATTTATTATTCAATTTTTGGAGTGATTAAATGGAAAAATGTGAAGCTTATAAGTTCATAAAAGCACATAATTATATTAAACCTTGTGTACTATTTGAGCTGTTAAGTTTACAGTAAAAAGGTTATTTGAAACAGTATTTTAATGTTTGCGGATTGGTCCCATTCACTTTCATTGCAAGTGCCTCACTGTAACACAGATAGATTGGGGTGGGGGTGGCAAATTAAGAAAGAAAAGAAAAACAGAAGGACGCGACGTAGTGGTCAAAGACGTCTGTACAGCTCGAGTTTACATAGCAAAACAAGTGAAAAACAGAGCAAAAACACGCGTTTATGAAAAGCCGTAAGAACACGTGTCCTTGCCAACGGAAGCTCCTTATCTCTACCGTGTACAGAGAATTTGACCAAGTCATGTCGTGTGTGTGTCGCAACAGTGCGCGCTCACTGCTGACTCATTAGGTTTTGCTGATAAAGGATGAGCAAGCATTTTCCCCGCCTGTCTCTTTTCCACTGAACTCCTCGAATTTCCAAGGAAGTGACGGGCAAGTTGCTCTATTCAGATGTACTGGAGTAATGTACTGTTGTTAAAGGACAACTCATTAACCCGCATCGCTAAAATGGTATTGGCTAAAACAACAGACGCACAGTACAAAACTGTCAAAGCCGAACGCTTGTTCGGAGACGGAAAACAATGTGTAGAGTTAATGTTAAAGTATTCCCGCTTATAGGCGATTCCATCAACACATCCATATGGCTGAAAAGAACAACACCTTAAAAGCCTGTGGCTGCATTGCTCCATTTAAATTAAAATTTTCAAAAGATCAAAAAATAAAAAGTTCAAAGATCTATAGTTTTGTCTTTTTGTCGTCCCCGACATATCTATACATATTAAACGATAAACACAATCGTCTCTGTAATATACTCACCTGACATATCACTGGGGAGTGAGAGTAAAAGTTGGGTTTGTTACTACATACTAACTCGGATTGCTTTAAGCGCTCACTTGTAACTATGTGAACAAGGAGGCGCTTGTGTTTCGCTCTTCTGGCATCATGTCATGTGACTACTGCCAAATTGCGTTAGTCCCGCCTTCTCTAACGGCCCTCGGTCTTGTCAATCATAAACGTCATTGCTTCCTTATTTTTCACCCTCAGCCCATTTCACATGTTGACACGTTCAAAATTTTAAACGAAAAATCATGTACAGAAACAGAACAAGGCATGCCAGATGACCTTTAATCATTTTAATTCAATGTTTTATTGTACTGCTTCTTAATTGGTAGAGAATGGTAAAGCCAACGCTAGCAAGGCAATGGTCATGGGTTCGATTCCTTGATATAATGCATGGACAGATTATATGTAAACCCCAAATTCACTGGTTAATATCACTTTGTATAAAAAAAATGTTTCCCAAATGCCTAAATTTAAATGAAAAGGGAAACTAAGCTTGAACAAACTAAACCCCTTTCTGAATAACACAAACTTGCCTGCTATTAAACTGGATTGAGGACATACATTAGGAACTACAAATTTGCTGGTATTTCAGCTGTGTGTGGGATGTGGGATGACAGCCATTTATATTTTTGAAAGGTTTCACAATCCTAAAATGAGCAGACCACATTTCGAAACTTAAGTTCCCTATTACTGAGTGACTAAACAATGGCATGTAGTCATACATCTATTGCCACCTTGCTTGAACTTGAATAGTTGTACAGAAATGAAATTCATTAATTTTAATTCCTTGTTTATGCAACAGAGAGACAAAATGTTAAATCTTTTTGTAAGAGTCAATTTACTCTTTGTCAGCAAAGTGATTTGAATGTAAAACTGACACCATTTCAAATGTTCAATAGGCAGAGAAACACATCAGTCCTCAAACATGCCCTTCCAAAGGCAAAAGTGGTATATAGTGTACTGTAACCTTTTCAGAATACTGTGTCAGACAATTATTGGTGATCTCTTAGGTCAACAACTAAAAATAACATGAAGTCTGCCCTAAAAATAAAAGGCCCTCAAGAACCCATATTAGCTTAACATATATTGCATATACATTAAGTGCTCAGTCTAAGAATGCTGATTCAAGATCAGTGTTTCTATTCAGTACATAATAATATAACTACTGAAAAATCACTGAGACGTTATAAGTAGGAGGAGAGAGCAGAATACTGGGGTCAAAGGTCACGAGGAGCCCTGTCTCTTTTGACTGATCACCCGGAGATTTTCAAGCTGCTGGGCGTGTTCGCTGTGAGCCGAGATCAGATTCCGGTTTTCCTCCGTAAGGATCCTGTATTCCTCCTCTAGCTGTGCACCCTCCATCGACGCCTTTTCATCTTCTAATATCTCTGCAATGAGTTCTTTCCTGTGTACAACACAAAAAACAGGGTAATAACATGATATAGCAATACATTTTCACACTTCACCATCTGTTATTGCATCATCTTTTTAATGGCACATGATCAGATTTAATGTAATAATGATTGAAATGATGTGTGCCAAAACAACACGTGACATGTGGCTTGGGTGTCCATGCCCAAATCTATTTTAAAGGAAGTAAAACTGTCAATGTTATGTAGTACCTGGAGACGATACGGAGCTGTTCCACTAGTTCAAGATCAAATCTAGCTATGTGTGCAATGAACCAAAATGGCATTGGGCCATGAAGAAGGTGATTTCCTCTATGCATGGCCTTTAGTCCAAGTTTATCATAAATAATATTGTATATGTTTATAATCTTATGTTAAATAGAAATAAATAAATAAACAAAATCTGTTTCTGTTTCACTCTATCTCCCTCTAAAATATATTATTTTATTCCACTAGATGGCAGCAAGTACTAGAAACGCCCCCCACCCCCATCTATCACAAAATGCTGATCTGGAATGTAGGTTTTAATGCATTTTAGCCCTTACAGATGTGCATGTCCATAGACATTCACCCTGGATATCAAACG
Organism: Moxostoma hubbsi; assembly: GCA_032164185.1. Lineage (NCBI taxonomy): Eukaryota > Metazoa > Chordata > Actinopteri > Cypriniformes > Catostomidae > Moxostoma > Moxostoma hubbsi. The sequence continues at coordinate 17,948,460 of JAVLUX010000038.1, forward strand.
GGATAAATCATCCTCAAAGGGCACTTAGAAGGGAGAACAATCATAATAGCCATGCTGTGAGATCACTTCGAACAGAATTTCCAATAAAAATGACTTAAAATTTACACCCACACATTTGGAAGGGAGTTGGCAAACCTGGCATCCAATTAATTTGTTTTGAGTTTTCTATTCACAAGAAGCATCTGCTGAAGTGGATCATGTCTCGCAAAAAGAGATCTCAGAAGACCTACGACCAAGAACTGTTGCTTCGCACAAGGCTGGATCACAGTTAGACAAACTGTCTATAAATGGAGATGAATTAGTACTGTGGCTACTTTCCCTAGAAGTGGCCGTCAAGCAAAGAGGACTCAAAGGGCACACCGCAGAATGCTCAGTGAGTTAAAAAAAATAAATAAACCTAGAGTGGCAGCTAATGTCTTGAAGAAATCATTGCAACTGGTTAACATCTATGTTCATGAGTCTACTATATGGAAAACATTAAACAGGCATGGTGTCCATGGCAGGACACCACAAAGGAATCCGCTGCTTTCCAACTAAACATTGCTGTGCGCCTGAAGTTTTCCAAAGACCACCTTGACACTCCACAATGCTTCTGGGAAAATGTTTTGTGGACTGATGAAACTAAGGTTGAATTGTTTGGAAGAACACGCAGCACTATGTATGGTGTAAAAAGGGCACCGCATACCAACATGAAAACATCATCTCAATGGTAAAGTACGGTGGAGGGAGCATCATGATTTGGGGCTGCTTTGCTGCTTCGGGCCTGGACCACTTGCCATCATCGATGGAAAAATGAATTCCCAAGTTTATCAAGATATTCTACAGGATATAGTCAGTCTGTGCACCAGCTGAAGCTCAGTAGAAGTTGGGTGATGCAGCAGGACAATAGCCTTAAACATAAAAGTAAATCAACTACAGAATGGCTTAAAAAAAAGAAAATCCACCTTTTGGAGTGGCCCAATCAGAGCCCAGATCTTAACCCAATAGAGACGCTGTGGAATGACCTCAGAATATGGCTAAACTGAAGCAGCTCTGTAAAGAAGAATGGCCCAAAATTCCTTCTGGTCTGGTCCACAGAACAGATTCCTATATCTATAATTGTCAATAACTGAATGTGGCATGGATGAGGACGGGGCCAGGCTGTGAGGACGCATGCCCGGTCCCTAATCAGACTAAATCAAGCCAACTAGAGGGATAAAGGCATTTTTCTCTCTCCTCTCACTCTCCCGCTGTTGCTCCGTTGTTGGCCTTTCCCCCTCTTTTTTTTGTTTGTTTGTTTTTGTTGCTTTTACCTCCCCTTGTCTCCCTCCCAGGTCCGCGAAGGTGGGGAAGACCTGTCGGCAGGCGGAAGGGCAAGTATCCCCCCCAGGATGTACGTTCTGAAGGAAAGGAGGGAGGAATGTGGCAAGGAGGATGGCGGGGCTGGGCCATGACACATGCCCGGGCCCCTAATCAGGCTAATCAAGCCGACAAGAGGGATAAAGGCCACCGGAGGCGGCAGTCCGGCAGAGAGAGAAAGCTACAGGCAGCTGCCCTGTATGTGTATGTGTTTTAGTTTAATTAAATATTACTTTGATGCTTCGTCCGGTTCTCGCCTCCTCCTTTCCCTTTTACCCTGTTACACTGAACAAGGATAAATTCAGTGTAAAATGCCAACCCATTTTTATATTTGTCCTTTGTGTCACTAGGGTACAACAGGAGCAGCATTATTCAGTAATAATCTCCAGCAAAATTACAGGCTGGTGCTGGGTCATAGAAAGCACACATTTACAGTATATTCCTAAATATACACTTCTCAGTATATCTGAGACATTTCATGTGTTTTAATCTCTAGGGGAAAAAAAGACAATAAAAAGAGAACAAATACTGGAAATTTACAAGTGACATTTAGATGTCAAGAAAGTCCTTGTGTTTCCCTCTATAAAGAAACGTAATGCCCTTTATACAAGGTATCCCAGGTAATTAAAATATCAATGAGTAAACCTACATTAATATGTACAGGATCTCTGTTCCTTTCAAATTTGGTCTGATAATCCTCAAATTGTCTAAAACATACAACACAATCATATATATATATATATATATATATATATATATATATATATATATATATATATATAATAAAGAAAATTAAAGTGGCTAATTGAAAAGAATACATAACGCAAACAATAAATATCCCAACGCTCATGCGAAGGATAACCTTTGAATATGAACTTTCATTTTCAAAGTGTGGTTTTGCGATATGAATGTGTAAAAAAAAAAAAAAAAAAAAGTACAGTACAGTATGTAAGGTCTTGTCATGTTTACATAGACAGTAGACCAGTATGACATTTAAGAAAACCCCACTGTCATAAAGTAACAGACAAACAGAGCTTTGATCAGTTTTCATTTTTGATCACTATTCATTCTTACACAAAAATAAATGTACCAAGATTGTTTTGAGTGGGGTTTATTACTAGTGCTTACTTTCTGTCTTCTAGCCTGGCAATTTCATGTTTGACTTGGTTGAACTCATTGGCCATCTTGCAGTGGTCTTTGTACAATTCTACAGACTCCTTTAGAGACCGGCATGGAGGCACCGGCTGTTAGAGGGAGGGAAACAGAAGATCACATTATTAGATAACATTGCTAGGCTATATTAATGAAATCAACAGTGTTTTATTGACACTAATAGCTAATAAATATGACAAACCAAGGTCATTGTCAGACTTATAGCCTTTAAGAGTGATTGAAAATTAATTTAGGAACTACTTCTCTGTGATTTTATATTTAGATTGTATTATACATTCTGGAATATACACAAAAACACTGTTTAACCTGACGTAAGGGGTTTTAATAAACAGATGAAACGCAATATGTGGAAGCAGTTCTTGACTTTTTATTCCTTTTGTGTTAGGAACTTCTGCTTTCACGATGACTCGCCACGCTGTCCTTTAAAATATTCTCCCCAAAACAAACCGCTTCAACTTCTCCCAGTTTTTCCCTTCAACTCATAACCCATGTGTATGCGTGTCAAACCAATGTTCTTTCAGATAAGATGATGTCCAATTGCATAAAAGGACATCTTTGTGGGAAGTTTCCTTTAAATGCCAGCCCTTTTTTTAATATGTTAAAAAGCAGCACTGATCTGGAGTTTTTATTAATGAGTTTAAACACCATTTGGTATGTGTAATTAATATGTGTAACACCCTGCTGCTCAAACCCTCCACTCACTCTTGGTATTTCTGGCATTCAACTTGAACATTAGATCTTTTTTTTTTTTGCCTTTCTGCAGTTTTTTTTCAACACACCTTTCACAATATGACGCCAAACCCTTGAAGTCAAATATCAGCCAAAAATGTATATTCTATCAGCATTTACTCACCCTCATGTTGTTCCAAACACTTATGAATTTCCTTATTAGGAGGCAAGATGATCAACCATAATGACCATCTATGACCTGCTAGAAACCATGTAAAACCAGTGGAAACCCCTGGTTTCAGGGTTGGTAATTGCAGGTGTATGGAGCACCCAAGGGGACAGGGAGGGAATTGATTTTCTGAAATAGTTTTGCATTTATAATTAACCAATAAATGAACCATGAGTGTAGTAACCATGTTGTTGTCGTTTTCTGGCATAAATTATGCTTTGGATTAAATTAATGTCTTGGTTATGACTGTAACCTTGGTTCCCTGAAAGGAGGGAACGAGTAAAAAAAATAAATAAATATCCAATACAACCACCACAACCTCGAATTTCATCAGACATTTAAAAAAAACACACAAGGGAAATCATTTCATTATCATTTAATTATTCATAAAAATGTATATGTAAAATTACTGTTCAAATGTTTGTGTTGTCAGTAAATTAAAATGATTTATGATTAATCTCATGTTTTGTCACGCGACAAGTTTGAATTGACCCGACATTGCCTCTAAATGTGTGTGCCTTTTCTAAACCACCTCAACAGTCAACGATATACCATAACCATTTGTTGGGGAATGGCCTCAGTGGCCATGGGCACTGGCAGTGACAGGGGAACGACCTCCTTGGTCGTAGGCACTGGCAGTGACAGGGGAAAAGTCTTGCTGGCCGGGAGCACTGGCAGTGACTAGGGAACGGCCTCCATCTCTGGGAGTGCTGGCAACGGCTGGGGAATGGCCTTCGTGGCCAGGAGCACTGGCAGTAACAGGGGAAAAGGAGCTTCTTCCATGTGGCCGTCACTGCTCTTGGAGCGGCCATCTTGACCGTGATCGCTGGCTCTGGGACGGACGATGATTCAGATGCCGGCTCTGGGACGGACTTCAGAGTTCGGCCACACACACACCCGGCACCTTAGAACTAAGTGACCGAACTTCAGCACAACATGAAGACAGCGTTCACGAGAGACAGACAAACTATTGACTTGAGTGCATGCTGCCAACATGACATAAGCGCGACGCACCCACGTCAATAACAGACAGACGTGGAGCACGAGTGTCCAGATCCCGAAACAGACCGAAACCGAACCACACAGGAAGTCAGGATCCAGACATGAAATGAGACAGACCAAAGAGCACACAGCAGAGAATACAACCAAAACCGTGCGGTCACAAAAAGACAAACAACGAAACAAGACATTTTGTGCCTTTATATCGGCAGTGTTTTATTCCTTCCCCAGCAGATTGAGAAAACGTGAAAAGCCCTAAGGATTTGACAGGCGCTATTTCTGCTATCCTTTACACAAAATAAGCCTCAAATCTAAAATAGCCACAAAGCAATATTTTTTATACCTTATTTCCTGTGTTGCTGCCAGATGTGTGAGCAATATTCAGCAAGTGCAATCTGTGTCTATCAAACACTCAAGTACCCCGCAATGCTTTGCGGTTGTAATGCATTATGCAAATCACTGTGTACAACTCATAGCTTTTTTTTTACTGTTTGATGATTTTATATACACTGCTATTATTTTATTTGTTGTAACTATAGTTTTTTTGTCTTTTTGTGATTATTCAGAGCTCATTTTATACCTTATAAGTTGATTTTAGTTTTTACCATCATTGCGATTTGTATGATAAATTATCAAATCCATGAGTGTGTGTGCGATAAAACCATTGGACTGCGGAGAATTTCAAAACAGAATGAATCAATGTTTCTTAATCTTATGACTTGTTCATTTACATTGCACATGTTCCAGGGCCCTCCGAGGCATGTTTGGGCCCTAGGCAGTTGCCCGTTTCAACTGTAGGACAGGCCAGCCCTGGTTTTACTACAGTAATCAAAGTTGAACTTTGGTATTTGTACTAAAACCATAGTAACAACTAAATTATTATCACCATTTTTATCACCAAAGTTTAAATTTTTCTGTATTATTTCTATGGTTTCACTGTGAGTAGCATGGTTAAAATATGGTTACTGTAATAAAACATTGGTACATTTTGTGGTTATGGTTTTACTACAAATATCATAGTTGAACTATAGTTACTAATTAATCCATGGAAACTTTGGTGGTTACTATGATATTACTTCAAATACCACATTTTATCTATGATTGCGAGGGAACTCAAAACTATTTAAGAAAATAAATTCCCTCCCTGTCCTCTAAGGGGCTCAGTGCAAGTGTACAAGAGGCCATGTAGACATTATTAATAAACTTTACCTGCAGACGTTGCTCAAGGTCAAGGAAAGCTGGAAGGGGATCCTCTGCATCTTTCAACTCTGAGAGGAAAAGAAAGCCAGATCAGCATGTCTGGTATGAGCATGCTGAGATGCAAGTAATGTTAGAGATCTTCACTGCAAGGCCTAAGAAGTGGCATCCACCTCCATCTAATCAGCCAAGTCATACCACAGCTCACATGTCACCGCAATGATATAACCGTGTCTGTTGTTAGGTGTTTATGCCGATCTTGGTCAAACTAGGTAAACATCACCCAAGAAACTGGTCTCAGTTCAGTGGTAAAAGCCAAATTCATCTGGCACCCATTTAACCATGGACTCTTAATCCTAAATGGACAGACTGAAAGTATCTCCCAGATTCTTCACAATTACTTGTATTTAACGAGTGCTCAGACAGACAACTTGTCTGCATTGATTCCCACCATGCAAGCTATGTCCAAGTGGGGCTCACTCACTCATGCTGGGAATCCTCTGATGCAACAAGCTAAAAACAGGGCTGTTTAATGTCCTGCATCTGCCAGGAGGCCAATTAAAAGTTATATATACATGAAATTTGCACATAGGTCTTATCGTAAACCTGATATACCCATTACTCGCATTAAGAAGCTTGCATAATTCCTGCAGAATGTGGCCGGGTGGAGGTGAACATGACAATTTCATGACTTTGTGGCTGATTGATCGCACACCAGTGACTGTTCATTACACAAGATAGGGCTACAATGTTTGTTAAACAAAATGAACAAGCAGATAGAGATAGAGGGCATAACCTACCTAAGAAGAAAATAGTTCAAATAGGAGTTAGGTTCTATATTCTCTGCCGAAACAAAAAGCAAAAACCAGCCTAAATAAACTATCCAAAAAATTATGCTATAGAAGAACCATTTTCGGTTCCCCAAAGACCTTTCAGTGAAAGGCTCTTAAAAGAACTATTTTAGAAGAACCTTTTTACCACTAACCGCGACCACAAGGAGGTTACCTCATGTGACTCTACCCTCCCTAGCAACTGGGCCAATTTGATTGTTTAGGAGACCTGACTGGAGTTGCTCAGCACACCCTGGATTCAAACTCGTGACTCCAGGGGTGGTAGTCAGCGTCAATACTCGCTGAGCTACCCAGGCCCCCTATCCCTCCTTACAGTGCGGCACTTACAATGGAAGTGAATGGGACCAATCCGTAAATGTAAAAATACTCTCAGTTTTAAAAATATAGCCACAAGATGTAAATAATATGCATGTTAACATGATTTTAGTGTGATAAAATTACTAACTAACCTTTTCTGTGTAAAGTTATATCCAATTTTATAACTTCATTGCCATGACGATCTAATGCCATGAACTCTAAAACCCTAAGAAGATTTGCTGCTCAAATAATAGAAGTATTTATTAATAATAATAATAATGTTTTAACAGAACAATTCATGCTGGGAATGTATGCATGTATATGTTTTTATGAAATTATAAGCATCACATTACTGCCAATTATCCCTCCAAATGGCGCCATTGGCCCCATTCACTTCCATTGTAAGTGCCTCACTGTAACCTTGATTTTTGTTTTTTCTGTTTTGTTTTTTTAAAAAGGAGGGTTGAGTCGAAATCATTTTTTGTGGTAATCAACATTTTGCCACAAATGATGTTGATTGAGCTTACCTTGTTTAAAACACAGAATTGTCTTTAAAGGTTCTTCATGGAACCACATGCCGCTAAAGACATTTTAACTTTAAGAGTATGGTTAGCTGGTCTTAACTGGTCAGTTGGTTGGATTTAGAGGTGTTTTTGGCTCTTTATACAACTGGTCTGTATGGAAGACCAGCTAAGACCAGCAAACAAGCCTGGGCTGGTTTAAGCAGATTTTTTTTTTTTTTTTTTTTTAAGCAGAGTCTGCATTGCACTTTGTGCAAGAGGTAAGTATAAGCAGCAGCGAAGGGTAAAGTAATAAATGCTTTTAAATTTAGGCCTGTGTTCTAAAAGCAAATTAGTGAATCATGCAGCAGCGAGGTATTAAAAAGGAAACCCGATGCTGCAATGTCCAGGCAGCAGCTGCCATCAAAGCATTTGCCTGAATAGCAGTAAAACACTTTGACAGCACTGTTGACTTTGTGGCTAAATAGACATTTTGTTTTTAAGATGCCAGCGATCAACTAAAATAGAGGGGACACCTGTTTCTCTGAAAAGGATGGCAAAAGTTAAATGGAACCAACATGAGTGGCTTGGGATGGGTTTTACTTGTTGCCATTTTAGAAGTCACTCATCATATGGACTGTGCACAGAGTTGGGGGACACAGCTCTATTTTAGTCTCTCAAATAGCCACAGTCTCTTTGTCACAACCATGTAAACATCTATAATATTTGTGATAAATTACCTGAGGATTCGTCGAGGCTGAAAGCGATTTGTACTTCAGGTTTATCTGCAGAGACTCGTCTAGTTGAGGTGATCATTTATTCCTGGAAGAGGAGCAGACGCAGATTAAATTGCAATATACAAACCTTATTTTTGCCTTATCTCAGAAGTATGAGGTCATCAACCTTTCAGGGGCTTCAAAAGGTTTCATCATGTGCCCAGAGTTATAACAGGGATTAAACAATTGCAGATAAACCCTCTCCCAGCCAGAGACTGACATCATACTTCTATATGGGCTGCATAGTGTCTCTGCAATAATCAGTGTTACTTAAAATATGAGGTCTTATTAATGTGCATATGGAAATACCTATACAAGCAATAAGGTCTTTTATAAGCAATTAGTTCTAACATGTTTAATGAATCATCTCATATTTATTTCTGACAGTTTAATGAACACAATCTGCACTTTAAACAAGACAAGGTCCTATGCTAGGCTACAGTACATGCTTTGTGTCAATTTTGTGGAACAAGGCTGCAAACGTTAACTGTACATTACTGGAACTTTACAGTATTACTGTAGAATGTGTTGAATATTAAGAATATTGAACAGAATAAAAAAGGTTTACCTGCCAATAGAAACGTAAATAAAGAAAACTCTCAAATAGAGTCGCTAAAGCCGCTCCATTGAGACTTGTAGATCTTCAGTGTCGCGTTTATACTGTAAAACGTCTCGAATTGATAAAGTATCGCATTTAAGCAATTTTAATCCGCGTAATGTACACAAAGAAACCAAAAGTACGTTCACAAAACACAGCCAAAGTCATGACAGCTCTTCACGAGTCTTCAGAGTGCCACTCTGATTGTGTGCCAGCCGGACGCCAATTAAATGGCATTCATGGCATGACTTTACACAAGAACAATGTTCATCTCTCCAATCAGCTTTGAGTGACCCAGACATTATAACGTCAACAAAGCTAGTTTTATTTTGATAGCAATTTTTTTCCCTTTTGGTTTTCCATCCTATCTTTGGTATAGGCCTATAGAAGTTGTGATTGTTAGTATTTTTTTTAAGATATCAAAAACATATTTATTACATGATACAAATGGCAAAAGTGTCACAGTTTCTTAAAATTAAAAAAAGATAAAAATACATAAAATAAATAGATTGCATAGAATTTAAAAATAGAAATTAAAATTAAATGAATGTAATTTTTGTATAATTTTATATAATAAAATTATGTTAATTAACAAATAATAAAATTCCATCAATAATATATTAAATATAATTTTAATTATAATTAAAAATAAATTAAATATAATTTAATATATCTTATAATAACAAATTAAATAATTAGATATATTGTAATATATGTTACATTATAATTAGATATAATAAATATTAATAATTACAATTATAATATTTTATATAATAATAAAATTATTATAATTAGATATAAATCAACAATTATATATTGGCTAATATGTAATTATAATAAAAATAATAAAAAATATTTTATTAATGTATAGGTCTATGTGCCTCAAGACCTCATTATAACAAATTCAGATGTCTTGCTCTTTTCATTATTATTTAAGTACATTTATCAAATTACCCATTTTTACTGTAGCAAGAAATAATTTTTAAGAAATGTTTGTTTATAAATGTTAAATCTCAAACTTTTTATTGAACATAAAAACTGAACAATACAATAAGAAGCAACAATAAGCATCTCAAAATATACAGTAAGACAATGTCATAAACAGATTTATAATAGTTACTTAAAACATTGTTGATTTAAGTGAATTTATTAAAGAGACAAGCTCTTCTTCTTCTTCTACAAGCTCTTCTTAAATATATATATATATATATATATATATATATATATATATATATATATATATATATATATATATATATATATATTTACCAGTTCTGTATCATTTAACATTTTTTATACTTTCTCATGTATTATATAATTTAAGAGACAAGCTCGATATCATTGTTGAGTGTAATCTGATTACAAAATAATTATTTAAAGTAATCAAATTACTTTTAAGAAGGGGGAAATTAGTGTATTATAATACATTTTATGTTTATGTTACTGACTTTCACTTAAGGTAGTTACCTTTAAGTACATTACTCGGGTAACAGAGATTTCTCAAATAATATTTATGTATAATACATTTTTCAAATACTAATTCATATGTAGCCTACCTCTATTTGTGTTTCCTCTATCTACAATGAACAATGATGAAATGTCGAAATTATTTTGAATTTGTTGCATTCGAAAGTGTTTTAGAAAGTAACTTAAAAGTAATTATTGTGATTCATTTTTCAATAAAGTAATCAGTGAATTTTATTACAATTTTAGAGAAATTATTAGTAATGTGATGGTAACATTAAAATAGTTTTACCATTTGAACTGTAATTTTAGTTTTTTAATTGAAGACATATTTTATTTAACTTGCTAACTAAATACAAAATGACCAAATATGTACTTTTGACAGACTTCTCTTATGGGGTGGGGTCAATCGACTCTGGTGTTCAACTGTCTCCCCTGTGGCGATCTGCAATCCGTGTTTCTGCTGTCTACTGTCGTGCCTGTTCTCTCTAAGCTGCATGCTTCCACAACGCTGCAGCCTCATCGCAGCATCAATTTAATTTCCACAATATCTGCTCATAATGGCTCTTCATGTCCCCAAAGCTCCGGGCTTTGCCCAGATGTTAAAGGATGGTGCGAAGGTATGTCCGTTGAATGTGTGTTTTGGTTGTGTTGTGTAGTTTTGTGTAGTTTGAAGAGTACGCCCAGTAAGTTCGTATAGAGATTTCTAGAACATGGGCCTTGTGTTCCATCTAGTTACCGGTAAAACCCACCAGACGCTTTACAAACAATTGAGGAATAATATTTAGAGCAAGAACATAATGAACGCGAGAATATCTTGGGTTTGACAATTGACGGTTTATATCAGAAAGTAAAGGATGAATGAAATAAGCACACTAGCTGATGACATGTGCGCCTACGCCACTGACCGTCTCTGCTGATCTCACGCCTACATTGCTAATTATGAAGTAATAAAGTAATTTTTCTTAAGAGGGAAATCGTTTTTTGGTAAACCTCAGCATTTTTTTTATTATTATTATTATTTTTTTTATTTTTTTTGGCTTGACAGAAAATTAATATTAATATGCATAATAACGAATGTAGGATTTACACAGTTCACTATCAATGAGCAGTTCTCCCATTAATCTCTGGATATTAGACCATTTCCTGTGTGCGATTTGGGCTGTGACCAGATCGTTTAATCATGATATTTCAACAGAAATAATGTATTTGCTTGTTTAAAGATGTAACTTTTTACGATTCACACGAAATTATTGTTTCACCCAGATCTGACAGTGTTGTTAAACATTTTGGTCATTATCCCAGCAGATAGCATGGATACAGACTCTAGTTTAGTTTCTGGTTCTTTCTGTTTCCAGCATAACAATATGTAACATTGCTAATTGTTTTCTTTGGAAGGTTTTTACTTATTACTGCTTTATTCATTGAGGATTATTGGGTTATTTAATCATTAGATCACCCAAAACTGAAAATCCTCACCCTCATGCCATGCCATCCCAGATGTGTATGACTTTCTTTCTTTTGCAGAACACAAATGAAGATTTAAAAAAAATAAGAAAAAAAAGAATGTCTCAGCTCTGTAGTTTCTTACAATTCAAATGACCAAAATGTTGAAGCTACAAAAATAGAAATAATCCATAATAATAATAATAATAAGTAATCCTGTGGTTTTATCAATGTCTTCTGAAGCTATCTAATCGGGTTTGGGTGAGAACAGATAAAAAATATAGCTTTATAGTTTTTCACTATAAATCTTGACATCAGCAGTCTCCTTGGCGATCATTAATTTAAGCTTGATTACACTACCTAATGCTCTTCTCATGCTTCAAGCACTAGGAAGTGTAATCAAGTTTAAAATTGCGATCGTGCCTACAGAATGCAATGGCAAGATGTACAGTGAGAAAGAAGTTACACTTTGTTTGTACTCACCATAAAACCTACAGCATCGCTTAAGAAGACTTGGATTAAATCACTGGAGTATTATGGAGTACTTTTATGCTCCCTTTATTTGGTTTGTGGAGCTTCAAAGTTTTGGTCTCTATTCACTTGCATTGTATGGACCCAAAGAGCTGAAATATTCTTCGAAAAATCTTTGTTTGTGTTCATCAGAAGAAAGTAAGTCATACACATCTGGGATGGCATCAGGGTGAGTAAATGATCGGAGAATTTTCCTTTTTGGGTGAACTATCAAGGAAGTGCCAGCTTAAAAAGCTAATGGCAATCATTTAGTTTTTTCTTAAAATGTATATTCTATAAAGGAAGATAAAAATCATATAACATTAAATGAAAGTTACCTTTTATACATTCAGTTATAAACATGTTTTAAAACCCACTAAGTGTTTTCAAAATATTAAATTACTTGACATTTTGTTTGCTATTTTGTTTTTCTGCAATCAGCACTATTCTGGTCTTGAAGAGGCAGTTTTCAGGAATATTCAGGCGTGCAAGGAATTGGCACATACCACAAGGACAGCATATGGACCCAATGGTGAGGCTTAATTCTAATATGGCATTCTAAACCCTTTTGGAGATGTCAATGCATTTTAATTATTCACTTAATTCTGCACAGGCATGAACAAAATGGTCATCAACCACTTAGAGAAACTCTTTGTCACAAATGATGCTGCCACCATTCTCAGAGAGCTGGAGGTAAATTATTAGTAATAATGAAAAAGAAATAGAGTGCACATTCCATAATGATGGAATGAAATCTTATGTAATTTTGAAGCAATTTGAATTACCATTTTGTGTCTCCATCATCTCCCAAGGTTCAGCATCCAGCAGCCAGAATGATTGTGATGGCATCCCATATGCAAGAGCAGGAAGTAGGTGACGGCACAAACTTTGTGCTGGTGTTTGCTGGTGCTCTGCTGGAGCTAGCGGAGGAGTTGCTGAAGATGGGCCTGTCTGTGTCAGAGGTCAATAAACACTCAAACTATCCAATATGTTATTGTCTGAACAACGCTTTGCAGCATTACAATCTGTTTTATATTGTATGATAAATGCATAATGAGTAACTCTGCAAATACGGGTCAAAGGGATATACATATACTGCGGCCGAAACTATGTACTGTCACCGTATATGTTGTATTTGATGAAGGAAACACTTATCTTCCGGCAGAACATTATACTCTTAAGTATACATGCCAGTAGTATGACTAGATTTCAGACAAACTTCATCCGGGGATGTTGGCATCGTTTCGTGGCCTGAATATATGGCGTAAAAATTACGAAAACTACCAAAACCGTCTTCTTTGGTTTTGTTAAACATGCACTACTTAAGCACAAGGAACAATTATCTTGGTATATATAGCACTTAAAACCAGTGTATTGTTTGTGACGTCGCCTCAGTTCCTGAGGGATTTTAGTGTCTGTTCAATCTGCACTTCAAAATCTCGACAGAAATAGTAGGTCATCCGGGTACTTCTCACTTACTGCTACATAAATACTGTTGATTTGGACATGCTACTCCACTGGCATACTGTTTTTGGCATACTGTATGGTAGGGAACTATGGATATTTGGACGCAGCGATAGTCTAATATCATTTTAAACATCACTTGCTCCATTATATGATTTCATGATTATATTGTATGTTTTCCCTCAGGTGATTGAGGGCTACGACATGGCATGTAAGAAAGCTCTGGAGATTCTGCCCGATTGTGTCTGTTCATCCGCTAAGAACCTGCATGATCTAGATGAGGCCACTGCTGTGATCCGCACAGCTGTCATGAGCAAACAGTATGGCAATGAGGACTTCCTGGCCAACCTCATCGCCCAGGGCTGCGGTAAAGCTTGAATTAGAATACTTCAGGTTACTCTGGGGAAAGTGATCATTTATTTTTAATTCAGTTTAATTATCTCATAAAGAACATACTTGTACCCTTTTAATAAATAATATGCTGATGATTTTGTTGCTCAAGTCATTTGCACTATAAAATCACAAAATAACCCTCAATATATTTTTATTTTGGCAGTCTCTATCTTCCCTGAGTCTGGCCATTTCAATGTCGATAATGTCAGAGTGTGCAAGATTTTGGTACGTGTCACATATGAGTTGTTTAGGTATGGTTTTAAACCATATGTATTGAATTTTAGTTTGTTTGTGTGGCAGTGTCAGTCATTTCTTTCTTTTATGTAGGGTTGTGGGCTGAACTCTTCTACAGTGCTTCACGGGATGGTATTTAAGAAAGAGACAGAAGGAGACATCACATCAGTCAAAGAGGCAAAGATAGCGGTTTTCTCCTGTCCATTTGACTGCATGGTAACAGAAACCAAGGTATGAAAATACTATATCTAGTTATATATATATATATATATATATATACACACACACATATATATACAGACTGATCAGCCACAACATTAAAACCACCTGCCTAATATTTTAGGTCCCCCTCGTGCCATCAAAACAGCGGCAACCTGCATCTCAGAATAGCATTCTGAGATTATATTCTTCTCACCACAATTGTACCGAGTGGTTATCGGAGTTACCGTAGACTTTGTCTGTTTGAACCTGTCTGGCCATTCTCTGTTGACCTCTCACATCAACAAGGCGATTCCATCCACAGAACTGCTGCTCATTGGATGTTTTTTTGTTTTTGTCACCATTCAGAGTAAATTCTAGAGACTTGTGTGTGAAAATCCCAGGAGTTACAGAAATACTGTCCCGTCTGGCACCAACAATCATGTCACGGTCGAAATCACTGAGATCACATTTTCCACATTCTGAGATGGTTGATGTGAACATTAACTGAAACGTCTGACCCATATCTGCATGATTTTATGCACTGCTGCCACATAATTGGCTGATTAGATAATCGCATGGATGATTATTGGTGCCAGATCAACTGGTTTTAGTATTTATCTGTTGATCTGTGGATGGAAATGCTTTTTTGATGAGAGGTCAACAGACTATGGCCAGACTGGTTCGAACTGACAAAGTCTACGGTAACTCAGATAACCACTCTGTACAATTGTAGTGAGAAGAATATATCTGTCTGAGAGAGATATAGTTGAAGTCAGAAGGTTACATACACTTGGGTTGAAGTCATTAAAACTCATTTTTTAACCACTCCACAGATTTTACATTAACTAATTTTCCAACAATTGTTTACAAACAGATTTTCACTTTTAATTGACTAAATCACAATTCCAGTGTGTCAGAAGTTTACATACACCAAGTTAACTGTTCCTTTAAGCAGCTTGAAAAAATCCAGAAAATGTTGCCAAGCTTTTAGGCAATTAGCTTCTGATAGGAGGTGTACTGAATTAGAGGGGTTTCTGTGGGTGTATTTTAAGGCTTACTTTCAAACTTAGTGCCTCTTTGCTTGACATCATGGGAAAATCTAAAGAAATCAGTCAAGACCTCCACAAGTCTGGTTCATCCTTGGGAGCAATTTTCAAACACCTGAAAGTACCACGTTCATCTGTACAAACAATAATATGCAAGTAGAAACACCATGGGACCACACAGCCATCATAACGCTCAGGAAGGAGAAGTATTCTGTTGCCTAGAGATAAACATAGTTTGGTGCGAAAAGTGCAAATCAACCCCAGAACAACAGCAAAGGACCTTGTGAAGATACTGGAGGAAACGGATAGACAAGTATCTATATCCACAGTAAAATGCATCCAATATCGTCCTGCTCAGCAAGGAAGAAGCCACTGCTCCAAAACCACCATAAAAAGCCAGACTACAGTTTGCAAGTACAAATGGTGACAAAGATTTTACTTTTTGGAGAAATGTCCTCTGGTCTGATGAAACAAAATTTGAACTATTTGGCCATAATGACCAGCATTATTTTTGGAGGAAAAAGGGTGAAGCTTGCAAGCCGAAGAACACCATCCCAACTGTGACGCATGGTGGTGAGAGCATCATGTTGTGGGGGTGCTTTGCTGCAGGAGGGTCTGGTGCACTTCACAAAATAGATGGCATCATGAGGAAGGAAAATTATGTGAAATATATTGAAGCAACTTCTCCAAACATCAGTCAGAAAGTTAAAGCTCGGTCACAAATGAGTCTTCCAAATGAACAATGATCCCAAGCATACCTCCAAAGTTGTGGAAAAATGGACAACAAAGTAAAGGTATTAGAGTGGCCATCACAAAGCCCTGACCTCAGTCTGATAGAACATTTGTGGGCAGAACTGAAAAAGCATGTGCAAGCAAGGAGGCCGACAAACCTGATTCAGTTGCACTAGTTTTGTTTGGAGGAATGGGCCAAAATTCTAGCAACTAATTGTAAGAAGCTTGTGGAAGGCTACCCAAAACGTTTGACACAAGTTAAACAATTTAAAGGCGATGCAACTAAATTCTAACAGTGTATGTAAACTTCTGACCCATAGAAAATAAAGTAGTGATCTAAACTGACCTAAGACGGGGAATGTTTTCTATGATTAAATGTCAGGAACTTAAATGTATTTGGCTAAGGTGTATGTAAACTCCTGACTTAAACTCTGTGTGTGTGTACACACAGAGAGGGAGAGAGATTTTCTTTATTTTTATAGCACCACAGTGTTACAGTTGCAGAGAAAGTTAACCTACAAATGACTTGTCTATAGTTGTCTCAACATATTAAGCTAGAATAGGAGAAAATTATCACCTTTTAAGCTTTATGTATAGAAACAGACAATTGAAATGGTGCATTCAGAAAGTATTCAGACCCCTTCAGTTTGTTTCACATTTGGTTATGTTGCAGCCTAATGTTGCGTTCACATACAACGCGAATCGAGCATTTCGCACGGTGCGATTGCATACAAAGTCAATGCTAAGACGCGAATAGAGGCAAATTCGTGGCGGCGGCGTGAAGCAAACACAAAATCGATTCATTCTCGTGACTTGAAATTTTTTAACTCGAGCGAGAGTCGTGAAAGCCTGTCAGTATTGAGATTGTCTGGATGTCACTGACGTAGTAGCAGTAGAAATCATGAAAAATGGATGAGAAAATGGTTATAGCGGTGTGTGGGCACCCGAAATTGTATGACACAACGTCAACGTATCTGGGACTTCCACAACAGATACAGAGCAGCAATCATTGTGATATCGGCCATGGTTGATTGCGGAAAGACAAGTTGTTGTAAAAGCCCCTCCTCCTGTCCTTTTCCAGAAGAGAAGGGGGAATACTCACAAGTTTGCGTTTTTTTTTTTTTTTTTTTTTTTTTTTATATATATATATATATATATATATATATATATATATATATATAAGTAAATATCACATTGACATAAGTATTCAGATCCTTTATGACACTTAAAAATTTCTCTGGATCACCTTTGAGATGTTTCTACACTTTAATTGGAGTCCACCTGTGGCAAATTAAATGATTGGACATGATTTGGAAAGGCACACACCTGTCTATTTTAGGTCTCACAGCTGAAAATGCGTATAAGAGCAAAAACCAAGCCGTAAGCGCCTGCAGCGCTCCGACAGGATAGTGTCAAGGCACAGATCTGGGGAATGCTAAAAAAACAAAACATTTCGGCTGCATTGAAGGTTCCCAAGAGAACAGTGGCTTCCATAATTCTTAAATGGAAGAAGTTTGGAACAACCAGGACTCTACCTAGAGCTGGCCAAACTGAGTAATCTGGGGAAAAGGGCCTTGGTAAGAAAGGTGACCAAGAACCTGATGACAACAACCTCAATTCCATGCACCATGTCTGGAAAAAAACAGGCAGTGCTCATGACCTGCGCAATACCATCCCAACGGTGAAGCGTGGTGGTGGTAGCATCATGCTGTGGTAGTGTTTTTCAGTGATAAGGGACTGGGGGACTGGTCAGGGTTGAAGGAAATCTGAATGCAGCAAAATACAGATCCTTAAAGAAAACCTGGTCTAGAGCACTCAAGACCTCAGACTAGTCTGAAGGTTCACCATCCAACAGGACAATGACCCCAAGCACACAGCCAAGACAACGCAAGGGGGGTTTAGGGACAACTCTGTGAATGTCCTTGAGTGGTCCAGCCAGAGTCTGGACTTGAACCAATCAAACATCTCTGGAGAGACCTGAAAATGGCTGTCCACTTTCGGTCCCCTTTATGGTGGTACAGTATACCAGTACTAACTGCGCTCTGCAGTATGAATAAGAGGTGCCTCTCTGCTCTGTCATCACCTTTACACAAGCAGGCACACACACAGATTTTCATGCAGTGTGTCCAATAGTATCCATCTGCAGAGCCACTGATCAGTGTGTTGAGTGTATAAACGGCTGTGAATTTTCAAATTAACTTGCCTCCATTGCAGTTTGGAGATTTCAGCTGGCAAGTCACCAGAAGCTTGATATAACGAACCCTTCACAAACAGGAAGCACTTCAAAGCTCTTTCAAAATAAAAGTCCCTCTGAAATGAGAGCTTTATTCAACTGATGAACATGAAATTGAAGACATTATGTCAGAAAAATATTACTACTGTATAAAAGTGTAATATTCAAAGCAGTCGCTGCAATACTCATAGTAACAATAATATTATATTAAATGGATATATTTTTAGTATTATTATCTGTAAGCAATAACACAAGCAAGTGTGCTAAATATCAGCATGTTGTGATTCAGCCATAGCAGCCTTTTGCCATAGGAAATCAGATTTTCATTAATACTGCAAATTTCTGTGCATTTTTTTTTTTTTTTTTACCAAAAATATAGATATTTGAAAAGTATTATATTTTCATTTGATTAAAGCTGTACAGTATGTATTTGATCATAACATTTAATTAAAACAATTAACATGGAATCCAGAAAAATAACAACCGAATAACTTTCTGAATGCACTTACTTTTGGGCATAATATGTTCTCGTGATAAAGAGCAAGTCTAATGTAGTTCTAATTTGGCAACATAAGCCCCATAGCTGGCACATGGGAGCATTACACCACTCGTCTCTGTTTTGAGCTATTTAGGCTTTTCTTCCTTCAATGTTTTTTTCTTCTTCTGATGTCTCATAGGGCACAGTACTTATAAAGAATGCAGAGGAGCTGATGAATTTCAGTAAAGGCGAAGAAGACTTGATGGAGGCCCAGGTAAAGAGCATTGCTGAAACAGGGGCCAATGTTGTCGTGACTGGGGGCAAAGTAGCTGACATGGCTCTTCATTATGCCAATAAGTACAAGCTCATGGTGGTCAGGTAAGAGGCAGATTCCTCCCATTTTTTGCAATCCTTCTCCAACAACATTTATACAGTGCTTTATTCATTAGTTTGTTTAATGGGGAAAAAAAACCTAAATAATGCCTGATATTTTTGAATAATGCCGTGTGTGCTTTACCTAGGCTGAACTCGAAATGGGACCTCAGAAGACTATGCAAAACTGTCGGATCCACAGCGTTACCCAGGCTGGTGAGTTCTTTTCATTTTCCAACTTTTCATATTGGACTAGAGTCTTGGAAGAAGGAGAAAGGTTGGCATGCTTGTCTTTCAGAATAGAAATATGTAGTTTTAATTCACTATTACCAATTTATGCAAGGCAGCAAAAATGAGTTGACAAATCCATTGATGGTATTATGGTCACTCTTTGACCTTTGTTTCTATGTGTGTGTTTCTTTTTTCTCTGGATAATAGATTCCCCCGACCCCAGAGGAAATGGGACATTGTGACAGTGTTTACCTGTCAGAGGTTGGAGACACGCAGGTTGTCGTCTTTAAACATGGTAAGGATTTTATAAAAATCAAACGCTAGTTTGAACGCACAATGTTCTCAGGTGAATCTTATGAAGAAATGTCTGGGATGTATTTTACCTCTAAATGAAATGGAAAAAATAACTAGGGCTGTTGATTTAACATGTTAATTTAGTGCACTTTAATTCTGTAAAATAATGTGTAAAATATAACACAATTAGTTATGCCCCTCATCCACATGCAAGTTTTGTTAAAATGAATGTTCCTACCATCAGAGTTATTGAAGCTTGATGTTTTACTAATTTGTGGCAATAGTTGGCAGTCAGTGCAACTTCAGTTGTGCAGGCAAAACACCTTAGCAGTAGCCAGCACTGTTTGCTTTTGTGCTCAAAGACAGATGGATTGAGCACACTAGAATGCAGGGTTCTCCAGATGGGTTTCTCAAAGTTTCAAGCTACATTTAACTTGACACAGCATGCTAAAAGCACAGCTTGTGTGACTAGAGATGCTGAAAAATAGTGAGATGCGATGCAACCATAGCAAGGCACTCAAAGTGTCTGTCTGACAATTAAAAATAGCACAGAGGAAGTAGTGAAATAATAGGGTCATTTTCAATGATATTGCAATGATCATCAGAACTATATTTTGACTTACTGTAAGCCATTTTTTGTTTTTCTCTAAATGCTTTACATTTGCTGCCAAAATATATATGATTTAATTACCTGTATTATATTTATAGTTATTTTAATTAATATATATGTACACATTCTCATTCCAATTCACGTTATTGTTATATAGTAATTAAAACCATCCTGTCCTGGCAGTTTTTTTTTGTTTTGTTTTGTTTTTTTACTAAATACTACCATGATGTATACTTGCAGTTTTACTTGATAATTAAATAAGATATATTTATCTAAATTGGTACTAAATATATACTTTATTTTCTTTAACAAAATATAATTTTTAACTTTTCTCCATTTGGTTTATGATTTTGATGTGTAATGTCTTGAAAGTTTCCGTGCATTTCTCCCAATATCATAATCATAATGAACTATATTGATGTTTTTCTGCAGACGTAATTGTATGTACAATGTAGATTTTATCTTTTTGTCACATTTTAGAGCCTGATTAACTAATTCATCTTTTTTTTTTCAATGTTGTAGTTTGGTTTTTCAGTGATGTAATCCTTTAGGATTAGTACATGCTAATGCAATGTAACGCTTTTTTAGATAAAGAGGATGGCGCCATTTCTACTTTGGTAATTCGAGGGTCCACTGATAATCTGATGGATGATATTGAGCGGGCCATTGATGATGGAGTTAACACCTTTAAAGTCCTTGTTAAGGTGAGTTGGTTTAAAATATACTCTTCCAAAACCGCTTGCATTTATAATGTTTTCAACTAGGCTTGGGATCAATGTCTTTTACATGCAGTAGCCCCTTTCACACATGCAACCAGGTAAATTACAGGAAAATTGTTGGCTTGCCTTCACTGATAAATGTACCACATGTGCTGTTTACAAATATTATCGGTAAGGAAATTTATGATACAACTTCTCATTAAAGAATTTGCCAGAGCAAAGTTTACCAGTATTTTCAAAAAGGTCATGTTCACACATGATCACTAACCTGAAAAATGCTGTACATTTTCTGGAAAAGGCTGTATGTGAGAAAGGGGCTATTGATAATCGGAAGATTTTCCCTATGATTATTGATATATATTGGGATATTTTTGCTTGTTCCACAATAGTTTTTGTATTTTCAGACATAATTCTCAACACTACTTTGGTCAAGTGTGAGTGGCTGGGGTAAATTAAAGGGGGTCGCTGGATGTGTCTGGTGGACGATATAGCGTGTTTTAAAATTTGAAACATTTATTATCCACAAAGGTATAGTTTTCCATTAAATTTGACCCAAAACAATATCAAAGGGCAAAGATTATTTACTCTAGCCATTGCTGGATGATATGTTGTAACTGAATTGTGTAGGGTCTATGAAAGAAACATATACACAAGTATAGCGTTTTGTGGTTTAACTGCCTGAATGAAAGACCTATTCACAGCTACACACAAAGTCAACTGTTTCATACATTGACCTGCAACTCATCAACATCATTTGAATTCTTTTTTTTTTTTTTTTTTGGAATGCTCAATTCCCAATGTGCTCTAAGTCCTCGTGGTGGCGTAGTGACTCACCTCAATCTGGGTTGCAGAGGACGAATCTCATTTGCCTCCGCATCTGAGACCATCAATCCATGCATCTTATCACGTGGATTGTTGAGTGCATTACCGCGGAGACCTAGCGCATGTGGAGTCTTCACACTTATCTCTGCGGCATCCACGCACAACTCGCAACGCACCCCACCGAGAGGTTACCCCATGTGACTCTACCCTCCCTAGCAACCGGGCCAATTTGATTGCTTAGGAGACCTGACTGGATTCACTCAGCACACCCTGGATTTGACTTTAATTAAAAGTTCAAAAACCTTTGTAACTTTGGACTGCCATCTGCTTCGCCACATCAGCTCATCCTCTGTGTGTTTTACTGGTGTTTTTGCTACCTGAGACTGGCTTCAGTAAATGTTATCTCATCCTCTTGTGGTCTCCCAATGCTATTACACCAGACTGTTAAACAGAAGGCCAACTGAGTGAATTGGAAAGCACACAAATTAGGCTTTGTCAGCTCATTTTAATAAATCGACAAAGTAATGTGCCGATCAGTAATGTATATATTAAGACCCTATTTTCAACTGTAAGTACATGGGTCATTAACAGAATTGTTTTCCTCTCAGGACAAGCGTCTCTGTCCTGGTGCTGGTGCCACTGAAATTGAGCTTGCCAAACACCTAACGTCCTATGGAGAAGTGAGTAAATAAACCTAATTTCATTCTGCTGTTTACAAAATGCCTGAACTGTAGTTTAAGAGATCTTTTAATGTCCTCTGAAGACTTGCCCAGGCCTGGAGCAGTACGCAATCAAGAAGTACGCTGAGGCGTTTGAGGTATTTCCTCGTGCTCTGGCAGAGAACTCTGGCGTGAAGGGCAATGAGCTGATCTCCAAACTGTATGCTGCTCACCATGAAGGCCACAAGAACACAGGCTTTGACATTGAGGTAAGGAGTCTACAGTAAATTATGATATTGAGGCAACATCAGTTCAGAAATAGATCTAATATAAATAGTTCTCATGTTTTTAAGGTTTTGTTGATGAATATGCATTTTTCAAACGATGATTAGGGTGAGGGACCTGCTGTGAAAGACATGATGGAGGCCAGCATCCTCGATCCATTCCTGGTCAAACAATGGGGCATTAAACTGGCCACAAACGCTGCCATCACTGTTCTCCGTGTGGATCAGGTACCATGCAGTTATATTCGTGTGTCCTTTCAGTTTCTTATCCCATCAGTATTTTCCCTTTTGTGTCAGTTTAGGTGATGTGTTAGCTTGTTTATTTTTCTGACATGATGTGTGTATGCTAGATCATTATGGCAAAGGCAGCAGGGGGACCTAAAGCCCCTAAACAGCAAGGACACTGGGACAAGGACAGTTGGGAAGAGGAGCCAGACAAATTTGACACGCATCGTTGAAAAGAAATATAAAAAACATAGGTGCCCAAAAACATGCCACTGTTTGGAGTGCTTAACCACAGGAGTGATGGAAGGGGTTCAAATTATGCTGCATGAACAGTGTGGAAATTCTGCTTGAATTTTAATAAGTGACCGGTTTTAGGTCTCAGATAACTTAACAATTGACATGAGAAACATTATTTAATGTTTTTTCAATTTTAAAAATGGATTTTTTTATATTGACTCCTGTGTTCCAGACTTACAAAGTTTTCTATCTGGTTTGCAATTCAAAACCACACTAACTACATCACAGCTGATGATGTTTAAGATTGTGTGGCGTCTCTGTTTTGAATAATGTCTCCCCTGGGATTTTGGCACGGTTTACTTGCATGCCGCATGCACTAAAAGCACTTTTTCCTCCTAGGGACGCACAACACTGCTAACGTTTGCACTGAAACAACAATATTGACTGTTTATACACTAAGTGTCTGAATATGCTACGTTTCATCCCTCAGATCATCATGGCCAAGCCAGCTGGTGGACCCAAAGCTCCACAAGGAAAGAAGGACTGGGATGATGATGAATGATGTCACTAGCCTGTGTGTTTCTCCATGTTCCCCTCACTGCCTTGGCTTTGCAAGTGATGTGTATTTAAAATGTAGCCTCATTCTTTTGTATCTTTGTTCAGAGAAGCAACTAACAATAGGTGGCTTTGTTTTGTTTTTCTGGTCCAAATAAAAGGCGCTTGAGCTGTTAACATGCCTCTGTTTTCTTTTATACATTCCTGATTGATGAAGTAAACTCTTCCTGCCTTGAGTTTGGAATTCTTGAAAACAAAATGTAATACCTTAATGGATGCTGCATTAGGAGTTACATATTCTAGCAAAATATCAGTTTTGTGACCAATAATGTTTGTCATTTGAATAAAGAAGTTATTTACCCCTACTGAGTTCACCTTTTAAAGGAATATTCTGGGTTCAATACAAGTTAAGCTCAATCGACAGTTTGTGGCATAATTTTGATTACCAAAAAAAAATTATATATATATATATATTTTGACTTGTTCCTCTTCTCTTAAAAAAAAACAAATAATAAAAAAAGGGCAAAAATCTGGGTTCCAGTGAGGCACTTACAATGGAAGTGAATGGGGGCCAGTCTGTAATGTTAAAATACTCAAAGTATAGCCACAAGACGTAAACGATATGCGTGTTAACATGATTTAGTGAGATAAAATCACTTACCTTTTCTATGTGATGTCATAGCCAATTTTACAATTTTGTTGCCATAATGATGGTAAACAAACCCTAAAATGATGATTTAAACAACTTTATATCTAAAAAAAATAAACCAGTTTTAATAGAAGAATTAATGTAAGTTTTTATTAAATTATAAGTTTCACATTTCTGCCTTTAAACCCTCCAAAAATTGGCCCCTTTCACTTCAGTTGTAAGTGCCTCACTGTAATTAGATTTTTGCTTTTTTTTTTTTTTTTTTTTTTAAAGAGGGATTAGTCTATATTTTTTGTGGTAATCAACATTATGCCACAAATGCTGTCGACTGATCAACTTGTATTGAACCTGGAATAATCCTAGAGTGTAATGTAAATGTATGAGTCTAATTTGCTATAGTAGGCATGCTTAAATGACCTGCTCAAATAGGAAACCAAGTGAAGGCAATCTGTAATTTGAGTACATTGTTTTCTGCATAATTACATGACAGTAATGTATCCACCCAGTTGCATAATATCACAGTGTATTATAATGATTTGAGAACTTAAATGCTCTTGTAGAGAGCCATTATTAGATCAAGCAAGGATCGTCATGACTAGCTGACCCTGAGGCTGGGATCGTTCACCCCTTTCCAAAAAGTAAAACCCTGTGACCTTGCAGGTTTATATATGACTACTTGACTGATAACAAGTTTGCCTCACTGTAATTGAGTGAAAATACATTTCTAACTAACAAAAGATGATGTTCACTTAACCGCAATGCTCTGCTGTTCTGCTTTAAACATTAAACTGCCCCAAAATCTACAGAACATCAGCTAATCTATCATTAAAAGCATCTTTACAATGTAGTGATGGATAACTAGTAATTCAATTTTTGTTTCCCTGCTGAAAAATGCTGAAATAAACCTTAGGCCCAAAGCCTCAGGCAGGCACGGAGACCAGCTTAGGCTGGTTTTAGCTTTTTTTGTGTTTTTACCCTGCAGTATTTTATTCCAATTTTAAAGCCAGATTAATTATGAAAATGGGGTGACAAAAATGTTCCTTGAAAAAACCTTTTGAAAAGGCATCTTTCTATTACCTTACCTTTTATTATGAAATAAAATACATAATATATATGTGTGTGTGTGTGTATGTATATATGTGTGTGTATATATATATATATATATATATATATACACACACACACACACACAGAGAGAGAGTATCTTGCCCCCACGCCTGTGACATTTACAGTTATTTATGTTTATTTTTACTCATTTTGTTTTCTAAGGTCAAACATTAGTGCAAGGACTATCAAGTGTGCAAAAAGATCTAATCATATAAATAATTAAAAAAAGATTGTTTGTTCCTTACTTTCATGTCATTGGTGTTATCAATGTTACAAAACATTATTTTGTTCAGAGGAAGAAGAGGTTTCTCAAGTTGAAAAAAAAAACATTTTTAATTGTACTTTTTTTTTACATGGTTCATTTAAATATATCTTTGGTGTTACATTGTTTAATGTTCATATGAAAGATTTTTTATTAAAAAAAAATGTAATTATGATATATTGATTTTAATCTGATCAGTGATGTATGCTTTATGATGCTCTTGACACCATCTTAGAACATTAATCTTTTAAGAGAATGTGTTACAGCTCTTGCTTCATTCTTTAAACAAAATGAATTAATTAAATAAAGAACAACAGTCAAGTTGTCCTTTATGAATAAAAAGAATGTTCTTTTACCCTCAGATTTTATTGGGGAAAAATTAACAGAACTTTTTGAACTTTTTTCAATTTTAGGTAAATCGGAAAGTATGTTTTTTTTTTTTTTTAAACAACTCTGCAGCCAAATGTATGGATATGCATGTATGCTCTTAAGGAAAGAAATGGGTACTTTTATTCAACAAAGTGGCATTCAACTGATCACAATGTATAGTCAGGACATTAATAAAATGAAAAATTACTATTAAAATGTAAAACTTACCTTAACTACTTCAAAGAGTTCTCATCAAAAAATCCTCCATGTGCAGCAATGACAGCTTTGCAGATCTTTGACAGTCTAGCTGTCAGTTTGTCCAGATACTCCTGTAGCACTTGCCATAGATGTGGATGTCTTGTGTGGCACATCTCACACACCTTACAGTCTAGCTGATCCCACAAAAGCTCAATGGGGTTAAGATCCATAACACTTTTTTTTTTTTTACCAATTACCTGTTGTCCAATGTCTGTTTCTTTGCCCACTCTAACCTTTTCTTTTTGTTTTTCTGTTTCAAAAGTGGCTTTTTCTTTGCCATTATTCCCATAAGGCCTGCACCCCTGAGTCTTCTCTTTACTGTTGTACATGAAACTGGTTTTGAGCGGGTAGAATTCAATGAAGCTGTCAGCTGAGGACATGTGAGGCGTCTATTTCTCAAACAAGAGTCTCTGATGTATCCTCTTGTTTAGTTGTACATCTGCCCTTCTACATCTCTTTCTGTCCTTGTTAGAGCCAGTTGTCCTTTGAAGACTGTAGTGTACACCTTTGTATGAAATCTTCACATTTTCATGAATTTTTTTTGGGCAATTTCAAGCATTGTATAGCCTTCATTCCTCAAAACAATGATTGACTGACGAGTTTCTAGAGGTTTCTTGCCACTTTTGACCTAATATTGACCTTAAGACATGCCAGAGTATTGCATACTGTGGCAACTCAAAAACAAACACAAAGACAATGTTAAGCTTCAGTTAATAAACCAAATAGCTTTCAGTGTTTGATATAATGGCAAGTGATTCTCTTGTCCCAAATTAGCAATTTAGCATGATTACTCAAGAATGTGGTAATGGTGATGGCTGCTGGTCTAGATTTGATCAAAAATTATTCATTTTTTTCAAATAGTGATGGTGCTGTTTTTTTTTACATCAGTAATGTCCTGACTATACTTTGTGACTATACTTTTGAGATATAGGCTACACACACACACACACACACACACACACACACACACACACACACACACACACACACACACACACACACACACACACACACACACACTGGCGGTCAATAGTGTGGAATAATGTATAGATTTAGCTGTTGATGTTACAGAATAGTTTCCGATAAAATATCGTAGACTATAATTATTGATATATCCTTCAAACAATGTAAAAAGTTTTCAGAATGTTTTTGTAATTTAGTATTGATACATTTTGTTTTCGAGTGTGGTGGCTAGTTGTCGTATTAACTTGCATGGTTATTTATTGGAGGAAACCTATGGTTAGCGTGGAACATTTTTGTAAGAATAAATTATCGTGATTATACGTAAAAACGTATGTTTCAACTTGCTCAAAGTTCAGTTTTAATTTTACCACACAATGTCTGCCTTCACAGCGAGCGCGCGTTCACTGTGCTGGATGCGCGCTCCCGCAGTGCGGCGTTAAACATGGCTGCTCTCAGTAAGTCCATACCTCACAGCTGCTATGAGATCGGACACACATGGAGTCCCTCATGTACGACCTCTACACTGCAGGTGACAGCCGGTGCCCTGGAGGCCTCCTTCAAAATATATGCTCCTCTTTATCTGGTAAGCATAAAGCGCTGACGTTAACTTTATTTCTCCAGCGCGAGAGCGCAGTTAGCTTGGCAGCTACTGTACAAGAGTCCTGCAGGACGAGACAAGGGCCCGGAGTAATTTCTGAATTGGTTGGACATTTACACCAATATATGGCCTCAACCCGTCATGTTTTACATTTATACGTCTTTAATATTTCAACTGAAAGATACAGCTATGTCATGCTCTGAAAAGCTGTCACAGTTCTGGTGATACTGATCAAACTGTCAAATAGTCTGGGAGCAACTTCGTGCATAAACGTCTGCTAATGTTTTGCATTAACATTATGTCATTAGCATTATGAGCTTTTAAAATAATTCTGACACTAAATTTGTTTATAAACTACCTGGTTGGTTTATTAGATTTTCGCGATCTTTCTGATTAAACCGAAACTGCCTAATCACCGTTTTTCCGAAAAACAAAGCTGTTAAGAGGATTTTGTTGTAGACGAGATGTTTTATTTGACCTTGATGCCCATTGGCTCTCACTTAACTGCTCAAGTCAGTTGCTGTCTGTTTGGCATTGTCATTTTTAAACTGTGAAGCATCTTAACTTTGGATTTTGGAAATTTGGGATCAAACTGAATCTACACACAAAACAAAACAAAACAAAACAAAAAAACACAATTATAACACTTAATGTTAACATTTACTCTCCCTATCGAGTCCAATGCAAAACATAATGGGGAATAGAAATCTCCTGCCCAGTTTCATCAATGCTACAAAAAGTATTCATGTAGTATAAACTTTAATTACTTCCATTTGACACATTTAAATGAATAGAACGCATTGGAATCAAGTTGTGACAATATGTTCTAGTATTGTGTTGCTTTAGTAAATTGAACGAGCAGCAAAAAAAAAAAAAAATTCCTCCTTTTGTGTGTGTGTGAGTATATGTGTAATCTCGCATGGGTTGATTTTTCACCCTTTTGAGGAAGACACCTAGTAGTCATTTTGCACACATTTTTATTCCAAGCAACTTGCAGTACACAAGGGACAATTATCATTAAGTGCAATATTTTCAAAGGCACAATAGTAATTACACACACACACACACACACACACACATGATTTTTACTGCTTGTTCAGTTTACTTAATTAAAAGGAAATAAAGGAACACAATTCAAAAACATTTAGCCACCACTTGATTTTATTGTGCTCTATTTATTTAAATTTGTAAAACTGGGACTAAATGAAAACATTTTGTGGTGTTTATGTAGCATTGATGAAACTGGGCAGGGTATTTCCATTTCACAGCATGCTTTGCATGGGAATGGATAGGAAGAACAAGTATGGAAAGTACTTGTATTGAATATGAGGAGATTTCTCCTGTGTAATGTTCTGGTATATTTGTATTTAAAAAGAGGTTCTGATAGGCTGGAGTTTTCAGGGTTACCATTGTGGTTGTGGATGGACTTTCATGTCCAAGTGATGTTTGATTTGAGTGCTATTAAATTGATAGTGCAACTCTTTAACTGTCCATATACTTGCTCACCTGGCATATATTAATGATTACTAAAATAAATGAAGTTGGGCCAAAGTAAGGAAATTAATAAACATGAATAAATTGAGTTTGACAAACTTAATGAAGATGAGCTATAACTACTGTAGTACATTGATTTGACCTAATCCAACTAAATTATGTTGGCTCAATGAAACTGACGTATGAAAGACATGAAACTGCATGCAAAAACGTTATACTTCATTGTAGATTTGAACCAGCAACCTTCCAGTTACTAGCACTGAGCTTTAGCCACTACATCACACACACACACATTTAACCTCATTCTAGGGGTGCTGTCTCTGTAATACGTGTATAATACGATTTTGTGGGATAAAAGTGTCAACTAAGGGACAAATTAGGAAATGTTTTGGTGAGTTATGTCGTGACCAAGACCGTCAGGGAAAGTTTTTTTTTTTCTTTAGCCTGTGGTGTCTTTATAGATCTGACAGTGTTGCATCATTCTGTCAATTTTGCCTGTGTCATTGGATTTTATTGCAAAACTGCGGTTCATTGTGGTGCAATGCCTGAACTGTAGAGTTGCAGTGTTGGCCAATGATCTGATCCAGTTTTGCAAAAATTATGGCTCATTGGAAAGTATTCTATATGGCCTAAATTATGTGGAAACCCCCTTCTAATTAATGCATTTGGCTATTCCAGTCATTTCTGTGAGGACAAATCTTAAATCTATGTCATACACAGGGACATAGCACCACATTTTGGGCCCCAGGCACAGAAATATTTTAGAACAATTTGGGTTTGTGGTGGGGATAATATCCAGTAGAAAATTTTTGGATGGATATTTAACAGTGCTAATTCATAAATTTTTATGTTCGAATGCAAGTAGTATTTGAATCAAACAATACATTATAAAAAAATATGTACAAAGCCTAACAAAATAAATTATGCATGTATACATTTATGAGTTTTCTTGTTTGCAAATTCACCATAACATTTCTGAAATGAGAAGAGTGCCCGGTTGTTCAGTCTATCCTGAGACATTGATGCTCTAGTTTTAGAAAGTCTTAACTTGCTAACTGATATTTTGGTTACAATGTCCATTTCACTTTAATATAAAATAAATGATTTCTTAGCTCATGCTGATAATTATGAAGGACATTCTAACCTTCTAGGTAATCATTCTAGATACAATTTTTAAAATATTAATTTGACAAATTATACGTTTCAGTTTATCATCGTATTGGTTGCATTTTAGCTTTTGAAAAAATGAACAATTAATTTATATTTCTTCAATAAATGTCTTGAAACTGCATTTCTTATTTTGCATATGTATTTGTTACATTTATAATTTACATGCATAAATTGTTACATTTACAATGATTTATATTGATACTCGGAACACATGCTAAATCGGTACTGTCTCTTTAAATGGACAATATCAGCGCATTGACTGGTGAATTATATTATTATAAATAATATTATTATTTTGGCGGCTTAATGTGAGGAAAATTTCACATGTATCTCATGGAGTTCTAGAAAAAAATAACATTTAGCCATCATAGACAAACATCTTATGGTAAATTCTGCACTGAAATAAAATATGTTTATACTGTAGATGCATGGGCAGATGTTGACAGTTTGATTTGAATTGTGCATGTCACTTTATTAAGCCAGCATCTCATTGTTGTTCACTGTTTAATGAAAATCACATAATGATGCAGTAATAATGTTAGCAACCACCTGGTGAATATTTCCCTTTTATTTTCTCACCAAAAGCTATTTTTTTCTCTTGCATTTGGCACGTGACAATTGTTAATTTGTGACCATGTTTACATGAATATCAAACAACACCATTTTTACAGGTGGGAAAACAGAGCCTTACAATGATTTATTCCAACCAATAGCATGAGGTATATATCTAATATTCATACATGCACATATACACTACCGGTAAATCATTTTGAAACACTTAGTCTTTATATATATATAATTTTTTTTTTTTTTTTTCACATTTTAGAATAGTAGTAAAGTTATCAAAACTATGGAATAACATAAATGGAAATATGGGAATTATGTTGTGACTAAACAAAATCCAAAATAAATCAAAACTGTGTTATATTTTAGCATCTTCAAAGTGGCCACCCTTTGCCTAGATTTTGCAGACATGTACTCTTGACATTTTCTCAACTTCTTGAGGTTTCACCCTGGGATACTTTTAAAAAAGTATTGAAGGAGTTCCCATCTGTGGTTGGCACTTACTGGCTGCTTTTCTATATTATTTGGTCCAAGTCATTGGTTAATGCAGTAGTTAATGCATTATGAACTAACATTAACAAACATTGAACAATTCTATTTTTATTAAATATCATGAACAAATATTAGCCTAATAAATAAATGCTTTAAAAAAGATATTGTTAATTTTACTTCATGATACCTAATGCATTAACTAATGGTAACAAACTTAATTATAAAGTGTCTTGTAAAGAAATGGTTGTCCTCATTCTTTTGGCTACATATTGTAGCTCTGTGATATTTAGATGAGTTGACAGACCATTAAGGAGATTAGTGTTGAACCAACATAAATCAATGTGTGTAAATAAAGAAATAGCTTTACAGCCCAAGACCATCTTGAAATTGGAATATGTACAGTATTGAAATAATACGTCACAAAAGCTTTAATGGCAACGAATAGATAATTCTTTCTTTTTCTTCATAAACGCTCAAGGTAGTTTAGCTAAAATAAATGTCCATTAATAACAATTGCTATCATGTGTTACTTCGTGTATAGTCAAATTTTATCTTTGTATAATGGGTTGCAGGGTTCAAATAGTTGAGCTAAAAATGTCCTTAGCATGGAAGTTTCTTTTGTTGTGTTGTAGATTGCAGCCATCCTAAGACGAAGGAAAAAGGATTACTACAAGAAAAGGCTGGTTCCTGAGATCCTGCAATCCACGTCTTTCCTGACTGCAAATGGGGGCCTCTACATTGCATTCTTCTGCATTCTACGGTGAGCTAACAAATTACTGTTAATAAGCAGTTCTGAGAAATGTATGCTCTGTGTGTGCTTTCCACGTGCATGCTCAACCTTTGAATCCCTGTCCTTATCAAGTGTTTAAAGTCTGAACTTGAGATCAAACCCATTCAGAAATTATCTTGAAATAAATAGTGCATCCAAAATGAAAATTAATGACAGAATTTTCTATTGCTTTAAGATCTTATTTTGAACATTAAATACATCATGCATGGAGATAAAGTTTGAATTAATGGCTGGTATTCTGCATGACTGGACATGAAGTTTAGATTACCTAATTTACTGTATGGTTTCATTGAAATCCCTTTTAACCAAGACAAATGTTCACCAGTGATATTATATGTTATGTAGTTTATTCATGCTAACATTCTGATTTTAAAAAACCAGCTACTGTATGCTTCCATTGCTTACTTTCTTCTACTGTTTTAGGAAGTTGCTCGGACGTTTCTACTCCTGGTCAGCTGGTTTTGGTGCAGCACTGCCTGCCTCATACATCGCCATATTAATAGAACGTAAAAGCAGGTTAGCCCTGACATTTTTCTTTCATCCTGAGAATATCTTTAGCTGTTTTCTATACAAAGTTTATTGAAATTTACAGAGCAAAAGCATGCTCTATAATAGAGTTTAGGGTCGTCTTCAACATATTCAAAAATATACTCTGATGGAAAAAAGTAACAACCCTACACAGTTACTTTGCAAAAACATGTCCCAAAAACGTAAGGCTTAGACAAAGGCTTATTTAGTCATGCTTAAATAAATTTAAATTATTTATTAGCAGTTTATTACTATTTTATAAAATGGATAGTTTCATTCCTGGATGCTGATCAATACAGCGTTCCAGCTGTTCAGTATGTGAACAGCTATGAAGTAAAGCACCTGTTCACCTAGCTGAAGGATGGCACTTAAAGATTTGCTTAACATATGTTTTACAAAAAATGTGCATGCTTAATAATTTATTAGGTTGTAACCATTTTATGAAAAGCAAAAAGGCACTCACTGCTATACTGTATTGTGAATTTTCTTGTACCCTACTGCTTATATTTTAACTACACTGGTGGCTAAATGTTTGGAATAATGTACAGAGATTGCAGTTTCGGAAGGAAATTGGTATTTTACATCACCAAAGTGGCATTTAACTGATCAAAGTATAGTCAGGACATTACTGATGTAAAAAAACAGCATCATCGCTATTTGAAAAAAAATATTTTTTGAGCAGCCATCACTCCAACACCTTATCCTTGAGTAATCATGCTAAATTGCTAATTTGGTAGAAGAAAATCACTTGACATTGTATCAAACACGGTTGAAAGCTGTTTAGTTAGTTAACAAAATTTTTTTTTTTTATTATTTATTTTTATCCCCTTTTCTCCCAATTTGGAATGCACAATTCCCACTACTTAGTAGGTCCTCGTGGTGGTGCGGTTAGTCACCTCAATCTGTGGTGGAGGACAAGTCTCAGTTGCCTTTGCTTCTGAGACATCAATCCGCACATCTTATCACATGGTTTGCTCTGCATGACACCGTGAAGACTCGCAGCATGTGGAGGCTCATGCTACTCTCTGCTATTCATGCACAACTTACCCAGCGTCCCATTGAGAGCGAGAACCACTAATCATGACCACGTAGACCCCATGTGACTACCCTCTCTAGCAACTGGGCCAATTTGCTTGCTTAGAAGACCTGGCTGGAGTCATTCAGCACACCCTGGATTCAAACTCATGACTCCAGGGGTGGTAGTTGGCGTCAATACTCAATTTTAGGTCAGAAATGGCAAAAAAGAAACCGATTTCTCTAGAAACTCGTCAGTCAATCATTGTTTTGAGAACTGAAGGCTAAACAATGCTTGAAATTGCCAAAAAACTGAAGATTTCATACAAAGGTGTACACTACAGTCTTCAAAGACAAAGGACAACTGGCTCAAACAAGGACAGAATGAGATGTGGAAGGCCCAGATACAACTAAACGAGAGGATCAGAGTCTCTAGTTTGAGAAATAGACGCCTCACATGTCCTCAGCTGACAGCTTCATTGAATTCTACCCGCTCAACACCAGTTTCATGTACAACAGTAAAGAGAAGACTCAGGGGTGCAGCCTTATGGGAATAATGGCAAAGAAAAGCCACTTTTGTAACAGAAAAACAAAAAGAAAATGTTAGAGTGGGCAAAGAAACAGACATTGGACAATAGATAATTGGTAAAAAAGTGTTATGGATCTTAACCCCATTGAGCTTTTGTGGGATCAGCGAGACTGTAAGGTGTGTGAGAAGTGCCCGACAAGTAGGGTTGCAGTGGTATACTGGTTTCATGGTATGAAAACCGTAAATTCTCATACCGTGAAACCAGTATACCGCTGCAACCGGAAGGA
The DNA here is from genome assembly GCA_032164185.1 of Moxostoma hubbsi. Taxonomy (NCBI): domain Eukaryota; kingdom Metazoa; phylum Chordata; class Actinopteri; order Cypriniformes; family Catostomidae; genus Moxostoma; species Moxostoma hubbsi. Next base: position 17,983,370 of record JAVLUX010000038.1, read on the forward strand.
GAATTACGGAGAATTACGTTCTATTAATATGGTACATTTGCTTATCTACAGTATTGAGAGAAAAAATGCAACCGGACGGAGAATCTCACCTGGGCCGTCTGCCTGTCAGACTCGTCAACTTGCACCACACACATGCAGCGGAGAAAATGTCAGAGAGAAGTGAGGCAAGGGGGTCTGAAATAAGTGTGTGTGTGTTAAAGTAGTGTTTCTCAACTGGTGGGTTGCAGGTAAATTCGGACTGGGTCGCGGACAGCAGGGAAAGAACAATGCCATGGTTCTCCCATTGAAGATATTTCGGCGGCCACCTAAGTGTTAGCCTATTTAGGACTGCCGATGCAGATTTAATGATAATCTCGCAATCAGCTAAAGGCTTCTCATCTGCACTTTCACACAAGTGTAACAGAACCAGCTCGCGATCATAATATGCTCTTCTCTCTGGCGTGCCTGCAACAACCGGGCTTCCCTCGATATTGAAATTAGGAAAAAACAGGGTGATAATGGGCTCATTTAAGTAAATATGCTCTTCAATTTTTAAAAGGAGGGGGGACTTCATGTGTTGATGTCAACAACAAAAATCATGTCACTTGATGCATGTGCTTGTACTTGAAAACCATGAACAAATCTATGGATCATAAAAGGAAATGCGACCCAGGATACATTAAATACAGGTTATGTTTTTACTATGGTGGGTTACCACTTGATTTCCAATGTAAAATCTGTCCTGAAGCAAAACCAGTTGAGAAGCACTGAGTTAATGGTACAGACAGGAGCAGTATATGTTAACCGTTAATAATCAAAGGACATTACTTTAAAAGCTCACACAGCTGATGTTATTTTTCATTTAGTTGTTAATTTAACACGCTATGCTAACATGTAAATATCATGTTATATTTACATGCTTTTTTTTTTAATCATGTTTAGAATTCGGTTTATTATTATAATCCTGTTATTCCATTTATTTTCAAAAGGGTGACTTTTTTTTTTTTTTTTTTAATTAAAATAAATGGTTTCAAGTTTCAATTATATTAAAGGATTCGTTCAACCAAAAAAAAACCTTTCTGATTTCACTCCTATTAAGGGTAATTGTAACTGATAATAATAATAATTGTGTAATACCGTATACTGTGAAACTGTGATATTTTCAGAGATGGTTATCGTAACGGGAAAATCTCATACTGTTGCAATCCTACCGACAAGACAGTCACATCTATGGCAAGTGCTACAGGAAGCGTGGGGTGAAATGTCACCTGAGTATCTGGACAAACTGACAGCTAGAATAACAAGGATCTGCAAAGCTGTCATTGCTGCGCGTGGATGATTTTTTTGATGAGAACTTCTTAAAATTAGTTTAAGAAGTTCAGAATTTTATTTCAAATTGTAATAGTGATTTTTCACACTTTTAATGTCCTGACTATACATTGTGATCAGCTGAATGCCAATTTGTTGAATAAAAGTACCTATTTCTTTCCATAAAAGCAAAGTCTGTACATTATTCCAAACTTTTGTAGTATATTATATTAGTACTCTTTGTTCTTATACAGGAGAGGACTTCTAACAATTTATATGGCAAACCTGGTAAGACAATTATTTTGCATATATATATATATATATATATATATATATATATATTATTTTCAGTTCCACTGCATAAAGTCTTCTTGACAGTTCTTTCATACTTCCACGACAATTTCCTGGCAGTAGAGAGCATCACATCTGTTATCTGTCACTTATGTTTCTTTTTCTGGAAAGCTCTGGTCAAAACTGTCTGTTTCAAAACCAAAACTGATTTTGATCTTAAGTGCTCCGTGTCATTTCCAGGCAACAGAGACAATTTTTCGTATGGCTGTCACAAGGGGTCTCGTTAATCCTATGAAACATGGAGAGGTACTTTCACATTTTTCTGGATCTTAATTACTTCATGCACTGAGATCATTTAGTACTGTTGCATCAATGGCACTTAACACACTTTCAGAAGCGTTATTGATGAACTCAGCCAGCCGGTTAAACTGTCCCTGACCATGAAAAGTGATTTAAGTCTTGATCTTTATGATGTTTATCTTGTCAATTCCACATGTTTTTTAGGTTCTTCTCTTCTGCCTGACTGCATCTCTTTACATGTATTTCTTCAGGTAAGTTGGTCAGGTTCTTGCTCTAAGTAAAGAGACTAAAAAAAAAAAATATAAATATATATATTTTTTACAACATAATATATCATAAGTTGTGCTGTTAAATTAAGACTATTGCTAATATTTTGGGTTAGAGGTTCAGAACCTAGTTTTATTATAAGGATTTACCCTATAACAACTAGCTTTGATATCTGATTTATTTTCAGATGTAAAGACGGACTAAATGGCTTTGCGTTCTCTGCCTTAAAGTAAGTGATTATTATTACATTTATATGACATGATGTTAATATATACATTATTTAATTTTTATATTCCTTTTGGATTTGCAGTTAATCCTAAAGCATCCAAGGAAACATCCTGTTCAGGGCATAAATACTATCTGTCAGATTTTTGTTGCTCTATTAAAGAAGATTATGTGTCTGGCTGTGACAGATTTATTGTTGGAAAGGAGGAGATCCCAACACACTCTTGTCTGGCCGAGCAGACATACCCACAAGGCTCAGAGAGAGCCGTGGTACCGCCAGAGCAAAGACCAGAGCACACACCTGCCTCTAGAGAGAGCTGCATCAGAGCACTTGCACGCAGACTGCTAGATTCAGTGTAAGTGTGACATCCACTATGCCAGCGTGTATACCAAAACCTGTATTTGAGACTGGTATTTTTGGTTGAAGATTCATAGACCCCTTTATTATCTTGCTCAGCAACAGTAGTACAAACTTTTACCACCAAGAAAGCTTTACAACAATGGTCCAAAATGAGCTTTTTACCATATCTGCAAAGGGCAAGTCCATTAAGAAGATTAACCAACTATAATATTTTTTCACCAGCCATGAAATTGAATGATCAGTTTTTATCATTTAAAGAATATATTTTTGTTCCTATTAAAATAATTGAACTGTTTTGCATTTGTATCCTCATGCGACCCAACGTCCATATGTTTGGACATTGTAATTTGGCTTTACTACACGCAACGCATAATTTAAATTCATTTAACTGAATGATCTCAGTTTAGAACACTGCTGTCAGTAAAAGGGTCAAACTTTCAACATACGGAGTCATGTGACAAAACAACATGGTGCTGATCACAGCGGAGTTTGTCTTTGGGAGAAATTCCAACAAAACTACATCTTGTAAGTAGTGATGTCAAAAGTACCAGTACTTCTGTACCAAGTCGATACTAAAATTAAAAAGATGTAACCATACCTGTGTTTCTACAGTACTGGTAGTACCGAGCACCGACTAGATTCTGTAACTTACAAATGTACTCACGTTTTTTAAGTGCTACTAGTTACAAATCAAAAAGGGAAATGGAAAATGCACACAGCAGTTACTCTCGGGTCTCATGAGGATATAAAAAGTTATATTCAGCATCATATACAAGATGAGTCCATCTCTTTCTTTTAAAGATACTGCACGTCACAGAAATTGGATTTTGTTCCCCAAATTTCTGTATTGGTGGGTCAATGTGAGATGTATTCCACATGTGTCACCACATGGACTTCTGTAGAAAAAAAACGAAACTTTAGGCAACCTAGATAAACCTCTGTTCATTTTTCCGCTGAGGTGAAAGTTATTTTATGGAATGTAAGCCATGACTTATTTTGTTTAACAGATGATTTTATTTAAATGGCTTACGTGACTTACATTAGGAAGGGTAAGACAGTTCCTAATCAAGTTACCGGCAAAAGTCACTTTTTACTTGCATTTTGCTCTTGACGAGTGTTAATTTTGGACCCTGCTTGTCTGACCATGAGCTCCATTGTCATGTGCGTATGTCCCCTTGTATTCATTGTGCATGTGTTATTGCCTTCAGATGCAAACATGGACCCAGGCATAGATGTTGCAAACACTATCAAGACAACTGCATCTCCTACTGTGTTAAAGTAAGAGTCTGAGACCTCCTATCCTGGTGTCTTTCAAACCATTCATCTATTTGTTCTGAGCGCTTGTGTTCGAAAGGTAGAGAGACAAATAATGTGAGAGTATAAATGTGAAGGTTTTTTCTGGGTGAAAGGCTGTGTCGATAACAGTGCCCTATGCTCACTACCTGAGAGCTGCAAGTTGAAAGCTTGAGAGCAACTTTTGAAACACTTCAAAGTTTTGTTGCTTTGTGTTTTAAAGGGGTTCATCCGGATGTTCAGTGTGGGTTACCTCATTCAGTGCTGTCTGAAGGTGCCATCAACATTCAGACAGGTCTTTACGAAACCCTCTTCCCTGCTCTTGCTACTCTACAACAAAGAGAACTTCCAGCTAGGAGCTTTCCTTGGATCTTTTGTCAGTATATACAAGGTACTTCGGCACACCTATGATCCACTTGTGGTGTATTCCCCCCCCCCCCTTAAAAGACAGCAATTTTTCTCTTGAACTTTTAGTGGGCTTCGTTTGCCTCCCCTTTTGTCATTTAGGTTCTGAAATCTCCATCTCTCTTCCATTTTCTTAAAGGGCACAAGCTGTCTACTGAGATGGATGCGTAACCTGGATGATGAGCTCCACGCCCTTATAGCAGGTAAATTGGGATTTAAATCCATTGCTTACCAAACCGACTGCACCCGACTGACTTTGCACATTCCTTAGAAGGTCTCGGTTCTCATCCCCCCGTTCCCGTCTCTCTTTTCAGGTTTTCTTGCTGGGACCTCAATGTTCTTCTACAAGAGCACCTCCATCTCCATGTACCTCTTCTCCAAATTAGTGGAGGTAATTATTCACCTTACAGTGGGTATAGAAAAGAATCACCCCCCTTTAAAATAATCACATTTTGTTGCTTTGCAGCCTGAAATGAAAACGGACAAAAACTATTTGTTTTTTATTCAGCTGTATTTACAACTTATAATATCCAAGTGAAAGATATAATATCAACTTGTCTGAATTTTTTTTTTACAAATTAAAAAACAGAATCACTGAGTTGGAAAAAGAATCACCCCCTTGTTTCAGTATTTTGTTGAACCACCTTTTGCTTTAATTACAGCCTTTAGTCTGTTGGGATATGTCTCTACTAACTTTGCACATCTAGACGTTGCAATATTTGACCACTCTTCTTTGCAGAACTGCTCAAGTTCAGTTAAATTTGATGGTGACCGTTTGTGGACTGCTGTCTTCAAGTCATTCCACAGATTTTCAATGGGGTTTAAGTCTGGGCTCTGACTAGGCCACGCAAGGACATTCACCTTTTTCTCCTTCAACCACTGTGTGGTCAGTTTTGCTGTGTGCTTTGGGTCATTGTCATGTTGGAAAGTAAATCTTCTTCCCATTGACAACTTTCTGGCAGAGAGCAGCAGATTTTCCTCAAGAATTTGACGGTATTTTGCCCCATCCATTTTTCCTTCTATCTTGACAAGTGCTCCAGTCCCTGCTGCAGAGAAACAACCCCATAACATGATATTACCACCTCCATGCTTTACTGTAGGAATGGTGTTATTTGGATGATGAGCTGTATTGGATCTTCGCCAGACATATCGTTTGGCGTTGAGGCCAAATAATTCAATTTTAGTCTCATCTGACCATAACACCTTTTTCCACGTGTCCTTAGAATCTTCAAGGTGCGTTTTGGCAAAGCTCAGTCGTGACTGCATGTGGCCTTTCTTGAGGAGTGGCTTTTTTCTTGCAACCCTCCCATACAAGCCACATTTGTGGAGAATTTGTGAAATTGTTGTCACATGCACACAATGACCACTCTTTGTCATGAATTCCTGCAACTGCTTCAGAGTTGCTGTAGGCCTCTTGGTAGCCTCTCTGACCAGTTTCCTCCTGGCTCTTTCATCCAGTTTGGAGCGACGTCCTGACCCAGGTAGGGTCTGTGTTGTACCAAATACCTTCCACTTCTTGATAATAGACTTCACTGTGCTTCTAGGCACTGATAAAGCCTTTGAAATTTTTTTGTATCCATCTCCTGACTTGTGCCTGTTCACAACTTTATCCCAGAGATCTTTTGACAATGCCTTGCCACCCATAATTGATTGTTTTCTTCAGTTGCACTACCAAGGACTGAAATGCTTCAGGAAAAGCTTGTTTCATGCTGAGCTAATCAAAATGACCACAGCTGATCACAGTTGAAAGTCAATTGGCTTTGTGTGCTATTGAGAAGGTGATTAACTACACCTGGTGGGGTTTACAAGTCATTTTTAGGAGGGGGGTGATTCTTTTTCCAACTCAGTGATTCTGTTTTTTAATTTGTAAAAAAAAAATTCAGACAAGTTGATATTATATCTTTCACTTGGATATTATAAGTTGTAAATACAGCTGAATAAAAAAACAAATAGTTTTTGTCCGTTTTCATTTCAGGCTGCAAAGCAACAAAATGTGATTATTTTAAAGGGGGGTGATTCTTTTCTATACCCACTGTATTTTTTGTGGTCTCAGATCAGCAAGTCGTGCTTCACATTAACTTTTCTGATGCTTGGGGAATAATGCTGCCCTGCAAATGTGTGACAACTGGGTTCAGAGGGGTTTTATTGTCGAGTCAAGTGTGGATTATAAAACCATTGCTCAAAGCCCATCTGTCACAGGACATATCATAGTTTAAGACCGTGTTTTCCAACCTTTTTTGCTGTAAGTACCCCCACAGAACCATCAGTAAAGCTCAAGTACCCCTTCATTGACACACAACCAAAGATTTGTACTTATGGCTAAATACCATATTGAAATAAAATTTATGCTGTTTATTCATCAACACACACTCACAAAACAGGCCAATTAAGCCATGAAATGTGTATTTAGAACAGACTAATGCTGTTAAATATACAGGGCAGGATATCTTCTAACTTGGTAAAATTGGGAAATATTATTTTTACAAATTTTATTTTAGCACTAGTTTTTTGTCATTTTTTTTAGACAGTAGCAATATTAACATGTATAAACGATAAACATGTTGACCAAACTATATGCATTTTAATTTGTTAGGCCTGCAAGTTTATTGTTCACATGCACAATTTGTACTATTTACAAATATGTACACTTACACCGATCAGCCACAACATTAAACCCACCTGCCTAATATTGTGTAGGTCCCCCGTGCCTCCAAAACTGCCCCAGGAATAGCATTCTGAGATGATCTTCTTCTCATCACAATTGTACAGAGTAGTTATCTGAGTTACTGTAGACTTTGTCAGTTCAAACTACTTTGGGAGATCAGCAGTTACAGAAATACTCAAACCAGCCCGTCTGGCATCAACAATCATGCATTTGATTATCTAATCAGCCAATCGTGTGGCAGCAGTGCATGAAATCATGCAGATACAGTTAATGTTCACATCAACCATCAGAATGGGGAAAAATGTGATCTCAGATTAAGACTATGGCATGATTGTTGGTGCCAGACGGGCTGGTTTGAGTATTTCTGTAACTGCTGATCTCCTGGGATTTTCACACACAACAGTCTTTAAGGTTTACCAAAAACATCCAGTGAGCAGCATTTATGTGGATGGAAACGCCTTGTTGATGAGAGAGGTCCACAGAGAATGGTCAGACTGGTTCGAACTGAAGGTGAGAAGAATAGCAACTCGCAATGCTATTATGAGATGCGGGTTGGCACTGTTTTGGCGGCACAATGTGGACCTGCACAATATTAGGCAGGTAGTTTTAATGTTGTAGCTGATTGGTGTATAAGTGCTAAAACGATAGCTAAAACTGTCAGTTCTGAGTTTTGTTTTGGTTAGGTGAATAAAAACGAGTGGAGTGGCATGGCTTCTTTATTATAATATAATGTTTTTTTTTATTTGAGATCAAATTAAGAAAATAAACAACATTTTCTTTTTTGTATTTTGAGTCATGTATTTTAAGTTCAACATAGCAAAATCCTTTTTGTGTACCCTCTGAAACCCGCTTATCTAACCCTGGTTGGGAATCAATGGTCTAAGAGACCCAATTTAGTTTATAACTCAATTAAAATGTGATTGTATGCATAATAAAAAAAAAATTGTTCACACTTTTACATTTTGCATATGGTGATGGCGTTTGTAAATTATGTTCCGTATTTTAAATGAAACTTTTAGGAGTGTCATATCTACATCACATCTGTAGAGATATGTATACTGTACTAGTAATCACTGTTTTTATAGACACTATATTTCAAAGGAATCGAAGCAGGCAGGTTTCCGTACTTCTCTGAGGCGGACACAATAATTTATGCAATCTCCACCGCCATCTGTTTCCAAGCGGTAAGTAGGAAAGCACCTTTTGCATACACAAGGAAAATGTATTATTGAAGTCATGTATTGAATGAGAATCTGTACTTGAATATGTCACAATCGATTCTTTTGTCATAATCTGATCGTTAATTATGAAACTGAAATGAATTATTATTATTACTATTTAGGTTGTCTTAAGTGAATGTAAACAGGCGGAACAAAAAAATCAGATATGTGTAATGTCAGGTCTGTGGATTAATCTTTGCTGCCTAATAGACTTGCTGTTGTATATTATGTTGGTAATTTTAATCATTTGACTATTTATAAAATTTCCCTTAATTAATTTCTTTTATTACTGGCTGTTCACTTCAATAATTACTTTCAAAAACTTGGAAGCAGTGTTAAAGTCAGAAATACTTGAAAGATACTTGCCAATGTTTAAAATTAATTAAATGTATCTTTAATATATTAAAATGTTTGAATATTTTCTTTTTAATATAATTTAATCTGTTTTGTTGTATCTATTTTTCTATTCTTTTCAGGCTCTGTAAAGTAACCTTGAGTTTTAGAAAGCTGTTTTATAAATAAAACATATTTTTAAATTAATATTTATAATTTTTTTTTGCCATAATAATATATTAATGCTTTATAATATATTTGTCCATTTGAATTGGTCTGCTATTGTTCAACCAAACAGATAGTTCCGCCCCAAAGTCATGCCATAGGATGAGATAATTTTGCTGTGTTGAGCTAGTCTGGATGCTTAATATGTTAATATGAGCAATATTGAAAGCGCCTCCAAGCCACAGCATTTACACTTTTTGAGGAAATCATCCATCAAATTGTTTACTTCTAGTTGTCTCTGCATATTAAGTTGAAATAGAAGAAAGATTTAGCAATCGTTAACAGAAATATTTTTTCTTTAATGTGTTGTGGGCTGATCTGAACTGAACTATGTTGGATTATGTGCATATCTTAGGCTGTTATGGAAGTGCAAAATCTGAGACCCTCATACTGGAAGTTTCTACTGCGGTTGACGAAGGGCAGGTGTGTATTAGTGGACAACTGGGACTGTTTATTAAGTGGCAGAATGTATAGTTGAACATCTGGTAATTTGTAAATTATTGATCTCGTTCTCTAGGTTTGCTCTGATGAACAGAAAAGTGCTTGATATGTTTGGAACCGAGTCTTCCAGAAACTTCGGTGACTTCAAACCTAAACTGGACCCCAGATACGTGCTCTGTCCCATGGACATGGATGTGCAGCTGGGCTGACAGACCCTGGGATACCAGGAATGACACAAAGGCACGGAAAACCTTCGATATTGCACATACTCGCTCTCTATTACATTCTCTCGTCTTGAATCTCTATGTCATTAAATGTGAAGTGAATGTGTGAAGGCAGTAATATGTTTACTTTAATGATGATGATATACAACATTTTGTAATGTAATCGCTGCAGGCAATACGTGACCTCTGTGTGCATGATATCAGCACTGGTTCAACTGAAGATAATTTAAAGTTCATAGGAATGGTTGCTTGTTATTTACTACGTTCTCAAGGGCACAATGGTGACGGAGAATGTGTTCACACTAACTCAGAAATTCCTGTATGTTCCCTGCACAGGATTTGACCTGCAATCTTTGTGTATCATAACCATTAGGCTTTGAGAATAATTTTGTTTTTAATGTTTTTTAATTTGATGTATTGAAATGTTCAGACACTGCTGTTTAAAACACGGCGTCGTGTACCTCCTTAAGGTTATACTGGGATGCTGGATAATTTTTGTTCATTTTTATTTCAAATTCTGTCTTGGTTACCAAAATTAAGCAAATTAGTAATTAACTTTCTTTATCTGCCACAGTCACATTATGCAGGTTAAGCCATCAGAAAAAGATCGTATTGACATCAGGGTTGGATTAGATCTCTTCTTTACACTCTGCATGTTCTTTGTCCTTAGAGATAGAAATATATTGAGACATTCTCTATAACTTAAGTAGAGGCGTAAAAATATACTAGTACAAAAACCTTTAATTGCAGATTTACTATTCACAGACATTCTTTTGGCAGATTATCACTTATTTGAATGGACTTTAGCCTTCATTCTCTGTAGCAGAGCTTTTGTAATTAGCAATAACAATATAGAGTAAAATCGTACAATATAATCAGCGTATTGCTGTGTATTTGAAACTGTAATTTATGTAAAAAGAAAAAAACTTATGTCTTTGATGTTTGTATAAAGGCAAAAGCTTTATATTAAAACAATAAGAAAACAAATGTTTCAAAGAGTGTTTCTATTTAGGCGCATCATCTGTTGCATTGCTTTAAAGGTACATTTAAACTTCCTTTCTGAGTAAAGTGAAGTAAGGATTTTGGTATGATGATAATTTAGGGAAGATTCAGCAAGACAATTTAGCTGAAAGATTTAAACCAAAACTAAAATATGTATAATGATTTCAAAAACTGTTAAGACATCCATAAGCAACTAGATTGAGCATTTACAGTATAGAAAATGCCAAACGATTGAAAAGTGTTAAATTATTGAAATATATGTAAATAGATTTAACAATTTAAAATAGTATGTTTACAAGCTCTTCTGAAATCTTAATAACTCATAATAATTTTTATTTTATAAAATTTTTTGATTTTGTTGTGACACTTCTCTCTTTCACCCCTCTTAATTCACATAAATAAAAATAAATATATAATTTTTTAATTTATGCATTTTATTGCAGAAATTATTGTTAGTGTTAACTAAATAATTAAAGATCCATGAACAATTAGATATTGAACAGTATTGAAAATGTCAAATACTTGAAAACATAGTTTAATTATTGAATATATTTAAATACATTTAACTTTTTGAATATTATGTTTACAATCTCTTCCTGAAATCATGACACCAATTATATATTTTACAATAACAAAATATGCAGTGTTGGTAAAATGTACAATTTTATGTAGCTATGTGATTTAATGCAGAAGTTATTTAACTGTCAGCATTAACTTTAACTTAAAACTTAAAAGTTGACGAGTCCAATACATACTGTAGTCCTGATTTATTTATTTATTTATTATTGTAAACTCATCTGACTTATGGATTTGTGTAAATGTCCACTGGAGGGCGATGTTACTTTATTAAATCTTTAGTGTGCCATTTTACCACTGTACCATCTGTGAAGTCTGAGGGCCGAAACATTCCCATTATTAGCATGTAGTTATTTTTGAAACAAATTAAATGAATAAAAATCAAACATTTTAGATTTGATAAGACATAACATTACGTTTAGACTTGTAGGTATTGAGAAATATTTGCATTATCTGTGAACACTAATGACCACAGAGGAAAAATTGTGAAATTGTTCACTTGAGAGAATCACTGAGCATTCAGTTTAAATGATCCTCCTGACAAAGCACAAAACTGTCTGTGAAATGGTCACAAATCTGACCAGTCCCACCCTTTATGAATTCCATAGTGTGCTATAGAGTCAAGTTCAGTCCTGTGGAACAATCTGTTTATCTTACTGTGTACAAGGGGGTGAATAGTGATTCGTTTGGACTGACCAAGTGAGAACTTTCTGAAACACTCTAAAATACTCGTCTTTCGCTTTTATGCAAAATGATGTTCGCAATAGACTTTATATTTTCTCAGTAGGGCCACATGTGATCCCTGAGATTCAAACTCATGACCTTGGCATTGCTAATATGCTAACCTCTACCAGTTGAACTACTGGAACTCGGTTGATTTAGTACATATAAAAATGGTGAATTCAGTTAAATCTGTGATATAAAATTTGATTCCTCTGTCATTGAGAAATGAATAACTCAGTTTTATACAATGGGTTTGAATTAAAAGTGTGATGATGTTAAGAGCGTCCTTGCCACTTCACCAAGGAGATATATAAATTTGATCTCTCTCTGATATCTCTTGATGACTCTCATTATTGCTATCATTTTAACTGCAGAAACAGCTGGTGAGGACATATTTCATCTGAAGGACAGATATCATCCTGTTTTTTATGTAAAAAAAAATCGTGCCAGCGTCACTTAGTGCAAATGTATGCATTAGTGTGTGAAGCAAATGCATGTTTTGTCTAATGGGTGATCTGTCTTTAATTGTGCCAGTATTTTCGTAATGACCTTGAGTGTATGTCAAGCTGTAGATATAGCAAACTTTCTTCCTAGATAGATCTACGTCCTTCATGCTGAGATTTCCCATGTGGCCTTTAAAAATAACGGGTTGATCTAGAAGTTTCGGTGAGCACTTTTCAGGTGCTGGCCAATCAATCACTTTTCAGCTGTCTCCATGGCAACTGAATCTCATCAAACAGTCTGAAGTACCTCCGAGGATGAGAGTGTGAATGTGTGTGGCTTCATCGAAAAATCATCCTCACTGTACCTGATCGTTGAGTTTTACAGAAGAATTTTGCCTCACAAGGTCGTGAACTCCCTTTTTCACATTCGTCTCTCTTCTTCACACTTGTCTGGGACCTGATCCAGATGAATCGAACCCAGGTGCAATGTAAAGCTGTCATGTGCATATGTGTGCGCATGCGCATGCACGGTTAGCCTCAGAAGTGCACCTAATCATGGCATGTCCTTTCATGCCTCTGCCTCCAGGTTGTCAGGATCCATGGCAGAATGAGGCCAGACACACACACACACACACACACACTGTGATCAAAGTGATGTGGTTATGTCTGGTTGCTGTTGTATTGACGTCAGTGTCATCCTAAGTGTTGTCACTACACTTTTGTATTGATTTTGCTTTAGAATATTTTATCAGCTGTTATCGCACACAAGACACTATTGACAGGGCAGGCTGACCTGCACCTCTGTGTGAAGGGTTTTAATATATGGATCAGCACAGCCTAATAACATTTAATCTACTTGAGCTCATTTTAGTACATTTATTATATGAGATATGTGCTAATATGAGTCTGGCTGGTAACAACTGAGTAATACTCCAGGCAGACTGTTGCAGAGATTATTAGTATTTACCACATTTATTAACATGTAATCCCTTCCTCATCAAAAGGTCTGTTTTGTTAGACCTCCACATGCTGTTGTTTTTCACTTTGGAGATGATTTATTATAAAATTACAAATACTGAGTCAAACAAATGTTTATACAGTGGCCTTGAAAAGAATTTGGAATGTATGAATGTAATTGTAAAGCCATAACTTGTAAAATTAAAAATGGTTACCGACCCCTGTCCTAAACTAATCAAAAGCCGAACACTTTCAATCGTCGCTCACCTTTATCACAGCTAAAAATTCAATTGACCTTCTGTAGCTCATTCATCATGGAGGCGTCCAGACTCATTCTCCCTCTACTTTAATTAAACTCTCTTCCAATTAGACATGTCTGGAGGGCAAGGCCCAAGAGTGCCAAACAGAACAGAATGGGACACATTGAGTCCACTCATTCCCGGTTACACTTGTGTGAGAATGAGTGTTCTTTCTAATTACAGGAAAGAGCTGATTAGTCCACCTACTGTGTGCTCGCTATAAAAATTGAAGTATAATCTGAGCTGTAAACAGCTCTTGTTTCTCTCTTAATTGTTTGGATGCAGACTTGGGGAAAATATTCTGAAGACATTTTAGCCATTTGTCCCTCTGAACCCTAAATGGTGTTAAATATTGCACATTAGCGCTGTGTGGTGCTCTAAAAAAATAAAAAATTAAATAAAGCTACAACATAACCATAAAATCTGGGACAGAATGTCACCCCTACTGACTTTGTCTGGTGCCATAGAGGAGTGTATGTAGAGGCCAAGGCAGACAAAAATGAGCTTATTGGAGCCAGTGAGTCACTAGACCGGCCAATAAAGGGCATTATCTCCGGCCATGACACGTCTATGTCCTTTGTGTAAAAAGCCACTCTTTTCTTGGTCACCTGGGTCTGATTGCTGTCTATCTGTCTCTGTTTTATTATCTTACAAGAGCTCTAATAATAAATTTAAATTCTAAATTGTGTTAGCTTTGGTCACTACAGCTTAAATTTGTTCTACATTTAACAAATTTGCTCACAGACGGTCTATATTAATGATTCTCTACTGGTTTTGCTTCAAGACCCATATTTAACACACTGTATGACATCAAGAGTCAATCTAACATGGTACCAAAATCGATTATTGCACGAATGTTAAAGTAGGACCAAAATTATTTATTGAACAAAGATAAACATCATACTAAAATTGTTTAGTGCAAAAGTGAACACAGTACCGAAATCACGCAACGCAAACACAGTACTGAAATTGTTTATCGCACAAAGGCAATCGTAGTACCGATATTGTTTATCGCCCAAAGGAAAACGTAGTACCGATATTGTTTATCGCCCAAAGGCAATTGTAGAACCGATACTGTTTATTGTCCAAATGCAATCATAGTACCGACACTGTTTATCGCCCAAAGGCAATCGTAGTACCGATACTGTTTATTGTCCAAATGCAATCATAGTACCGATACTGTTTATCGCCCAAACGCAATCGTAGAACCGATACTGTTTATCGGCCAAAGGCAATCGTAGTACCGATACTGTTTATCGCCCAAAGGCAATTGTAGAACCGATACTGTTTATTGTCCAAATGCAATCATAGTACCGACACTGTTTATCGCCCAAAGGCAATCGTAGTACCGATACTGTTTATCGGCCAAAGGCAATTGTAGAACCGATACTGTTTATTGTCCAAATGCAATCATAGTACCGACACTGTTTATCGCCCAAAGGCAATCGTAGTACCGATACTGTTTATCGCCCAAACGC
The DNA here is from genome assembly GCA_032164185.1 of Moxostoma hubbsi. Lineage (NCBI taxonomy): Eukaryota > Metazoa > Chordata > Actinopteri > Cypriniformes > Catostomidae > Moxostoma > Moxostoma hubbsi. Next base: position 17,998,385 of record JAVLUX010000038.1, read on the forward strand.
AATCGTAGTACCGATACTGTTTATCGGCCAAAGGCAATCGTAGTACCGATACTGTTTATCGCCCAAACGCAATCGTAGTACCGATGCTGTTTATCGCCCAAGCGCAATCGTAGTACCGATGCTGTTTATCGCTCAAACGCAATCGTAGTACCGATGCTGTTTATCGCCCAAAGGCAATCGTAGTACCGACGCTGTTTATCGCCCAAAGGCAATCGTAGTATCGACGCTGTTTATCGCCCAAAGGCAATCGTAGTATCGACGCTGTTTATCGTCCAAAGGCAATCGTAGTACCGATACTGTTTATCGCACAAAGGCAATCGTAGTACCGATACCGTTTATCGCCCAAACGCAATCGTAGTACCGATAATGTTTATCACCCAAAGGCAATCGTAGTACCGATACCGTTTATCGCCCAAAGGCAATCGTAGTACCGATACTGTTTATTGCCCAAACGCAATCGTAGTACCGATGCTGTTTATCGCCCAAACGCAGTCGTAGTACCGACGCTGTTTATCGCCCAAAGGCAATCTTAGTACCGACGCTGTTTATCGCCCAAAGGCAATCGTAGTACCGACGCTGTTTATCGCCCAAAGGCAATCGTAGTACCGATACTGTTTATCGCCCAAACGCAATTGTAGTACCGATACTGTTTATCGCCCGAACGCAATCGTAATACCGATACTGTTTATCGCCCAAAGGCAATCGTAGTACCGATACTGTTTATCGACCAAAGGCAATCGTAGTACCGAAATTGTTAATCGCACAATGTTTATCGAATACCATGTCAAGCAGTTAGGTCAATCTTGTTTTTATCAGTTAAGGAACATTTCCAAGATTAGACATGTCTCGTGTTTTAGGGATACAGAGAAGTTTATACATAACTTTATTTAATCTTTCTTGGATTATTGTAATGCCTTGATTTACATTTTAAATCAAGGCACTATTGCACAGTAAACATTTTTTGCAAAATGCGGCAGCTAAATGTTTGACACAAACGAGGTCTTACCAAGTCATATTTCAAGTCAAAGATTTAGCCTCTTTGCATTGGTTTCCTATCCACTTTAGGGAAGATTTTTAAATTTGATGATTTTTTTATGAATTTTTACAGATAAAGCATTATATAACTATTAAGACCTTACAACACATCTAGACCTCTGTGAACTTATGAAAAAACAAACAAACATGGTGATAGAGCTTTTGTTGCGAAGGCCCCCACGATTAGGGAACAGCCTTCCTTGGGTTATTAGATCTGCTGAATCTGTCTGTTTTTAAGTCTTGTTTAAAAACTCATTTATACAGACTTGCTTTTACTACTACTATGTGAATGTGTTATGTTTTATTATGTGTTTTTTATGTTATTTTAGATTGTGGAGCACCTTGTGCTAAGTTGCTAAAAATTGTTGTTATTATTATTAAAGGCAAACGTATACCGAAATTGTTGTCACACAAATATATTAAGCATAGAAGTTTCTCATATATCGCTGAACAGTGGATAGTACCAGATTTCACATACACATTACCTCATCAGTTCTATGAAACAATGACGGTTTGTTTAAACCTGCTGGGTGACAACAGTCCCACCTACTAGCCAATACAGGTCATGTTTAACAGATGGCTATAAATGCCCAGCTACCAGTCATTTCTGCAGTGATCTACCACAGCCAGCTCCTATTGCTTTTCACTACGAACAGGAGTATTGGGTGAACACAGTCAAAGTCATAAAACAGTATTTTTTTTTGTGAGGTGAAGCATCTGTGAATCTTTAAAAAAAGATCAGTGTCTTGGGACAATACATTAGGGGCTTAAAGCCCTGAACCCTTCCCTCGCATCGCCCCTGTGCAGGACAGCTGGAGTCCTGAACATGCTCCTCTTGTTGGACAGATGTGTGCCCTCTAGGCTCTGATTTGGTTTGCTGCCATACTGTATCTCATTTAAGATGATTCTATATTCAGCATTGGCTGCTCTTGATTCACTCTAGTCCATTGAGAGTCCACTCTGAGGTCTATTTCAAATGGACCATTTATTGATGGAAGGGGTTGTGCACTAGTCTTGTTTAAAGGAAATGGCAGACCTGTCGTTGGAGGAGGAAACATGTTGCATATAATAAAGCAGGGTTTTAAATCAAGTCAATCAAATCAATATTTAAAAAAAAAATTTTTTAAACATTAATGACTCAAATGAATCGCATATATAAATATTTGCTGAGATAGCCCCTCAAATAACAATAATTCAATATATAATTATAAAATAATTATAAATAGTTGTGTACGTCAGACAGATGCTACTGGAGCGTCTCACTTTGGTTTTGCGTCACGCCATAAACATACCATTTTTATGCTGTGTCAAGTTAAACATAGTTTAATACTTAGAAAAACACGTCTTGAGATCCCCAAGTTCGGATTTGTGCTCCATAAAGCTGTGTTTTGAATGCAAGAACACGTCCATCCTCATGTTGTGCTGCCTGTTGAAGAGTTTGTTTATTCTCTGTATAAGCTATGTGTTGTCTATACAGCAGACATTTTGCTCACTGCCCCCTCGAGAAAAGAGGTGGTACTTCAAGCTTGAATTGCTCAGGACTGTTTCTTATAACAGTCCGGGGACATGATTGAATTGAATTGTGTTTTTTTTTATATAATTAATCGCACTGAATTCACATGTTAAATCGACAGCCCTAGTACATTCGGAATGGCATATAGCCATTGTACTATTTTTGTAGTATGCAGTATGTCACTACGCCACTATGAGGACTTAGAGCGCATTGGGAATCGGGCATGCCAATTTGGGGAGAAAATCCAAAAATAAATAAATAAACTGATATTGAATGTCTCATAATTTATTTTAATTAAACATTACTTAATGTTTCTGAATATCAGAGATCCCAGTTACTAAACTAATTTAAATTCACCAAGAAAATGCTAAAGAACTACACATAAATTAGTCCTTTTATTACTTTCTGTATTATCAAAGTAACTGTTTTTTTCTCGCTCTCTTCCAAATACATGTTTTCAATGTTTATTGTGCACATCTCCCACTTTCTTGCGAGGCAAACTCGTAAAATTGCCCTTTCGTCACACTTTCTGTAACGCTTGTCATGTGGAGGGCAATGCGGTGCTTGACGCTGGTGTTGAACGGAGCGTTGATATCTCGACTCAACTCAAGATGTAAAATGTGCTTTACAATGAAGAAAGAACATTATTGAAACTCAAAATTATTATTATTATTATATTATTGTCTTCTTTTCTGATAAAAGTAATGCTCAGCAGTTTAAATAATGTAGGAAAATGATACAGTAGATCTGCTTTGTGTGTATAATTCTTATACTGAAGTCAATTAGATTTGTAGTCATGCAAGTTTTAATTAAGGAGAAGGATGTAATTGAAACCACATAAGACGCTCATTTGTCATCACCTAGTGAAATCTCCAGAAGTGGTCACTGAACTAATCAGTTAATAAAATTGAACAAATCTGACATAGAAGCAAGCCAGAGCAAAATACCCTTTAGTTTTGCAGCTTATTCTGTGCAATTGTGCAGTTAATTTGCTCTACTTGAATCATTATAATCGCTTGAATAATCGCTTGAGTTCATGGACCATTCTCTCACCTTTTTCACCCTTCATGAGTTTGCATTGTTGTAATTTGTTGTGGTACTGCAAGAATTAATTTACAAGAACAATTCTACAAATTAGAAAAGAAGCAATTTGTTGTTTTTTTCAATACTCAATTAGCGCTCTTGTCACCTGTGACCTCATTACACCACATACTGTACCTATGTGACTTGATAGTGGTGTGCCGTGGTATTTTTTCCTCGAACAATGTGTGCTGTGGCAGAAAAGGTTGGGAAACACTGCCCTTGATCCAAACGCGTGAGGTCCAGCATGTCTGTTTGAGAAACCGTGCATCATAGAAGCGTCTCAGATTGCACTGAAAACAAAATATATAGATATTTGATTGTATCAACACAACCCTACACCACAGTACTTTTAAGTGTAAGGGCAAGGTATCCCAAAGACTACCATGGTGCTACTGTGCTACAACCCCTTCCCCACCCCCACCCTAAAAAACAAACAAACAAAAAAAAAAAACATTGTAGCCCAACAATACTTTTGGGTACTTTTTTTCTCTCTTACAAAAAGTACTGTGGTAGCACTATGATACTTCATGTATACCAATTGAATAATATATATGTATCATGGTTTTTGCATAGTATTCCATTATACTCCCTTACAAAAAGTACTTTGGTACTGCCATGGTACCATATATATCATGGTACTGAAATGTATTTATCGTGGTTATTACATAGTGCTCCTAGGTACCGTACTTTGAGAATACATGATACTACCACATTACATATAAAGAAAACATGGTAGGTAGTACCGACTTGACTTGTAATAAGATTTTGATGTGCTTTTATAAGCAAGGAGCATGCATTTCAGATTAAAGCAGATTACAGAATATTGGATCAGATTTTCTATGTAGGATATCATGGAGGTTTAACATTTTTGTGATAAAATGTAAAAACATGTGTGAATACATACCATCAAGATTTCCCACATATAAAAATGACAATATGTTCATGAGCACTTTCTAAAAATTGTTTGTCACTTCTTGAAGTACATTTATATCTGCAGTGCCATCCATCTGGTAGTTAGTGTGTGCAATTCAAACCCTGTAGGCACACAGGCAGCGAGAGAAAAAAAGGGTAGGGTGACAGATAGAGAGAGAGAGAGAAAGACATTAAAACTAACAGAAAAAGAACAAATGAGCAAGCCGTAGAGTAACTCCAATGCTGTAGTTTATCTACAAAATGTGTTATCTACAAGTTTCTGAGAAAGTGGCCTGTTTCACGGGAGATTTTATTAACAGAGAAATTTTACATGTGAGAAACTTTACATGTGACTGAATCAAATGTAACATATTGTCACTGTTCGATGAAAAACACATATCTCCACTTTTGGCAATTTGAATTTTACCATAGAAGAAATGTGTTGAATGACCTCTTCATACTGTTTGAATTGTGCATCGAAATGACCAATGAAATGACGTTTAATCAGGCTGTCTATTTAACAAGTATTTTGTAAGACTGTTTATGAGAGTTTTTCCATGCTCTTGAAAATATTTTTTTTTGGAGAAGCATGTTTTTTATCAGACAGCGACGATGTGGAATATACCAAGTCTGTCAATCAATTCAAATGATTAATTGAATTAATTACATGGTGTACTAATTGACTCATCTCAATCCGGGTGGCGGAGGATGAATCTCAGTTGCCTGAGACAACTGAGCGCATGTGGAGGCTCATGCTATTCTCCGCTATTCTCTGCGGCATCCACACACAACTCGCCACGCGCCACACCTAGAGCGAGAACCACATTATAGCAACCACAAGGAGGTTAACCCAACATGACTCTACCAACCCTAGCCACCGGGCCAACTGGTTGCTTAGGACGCCTGACTGGAGTCACTCAGCATGCCCTAGATTCGAACTTGCGACTCCAGGTGAATATCAGTTTTTATCAGATTAACAATTTTTTATTGATTCACATAAAAGAACTTAGAATCAATATTAACCCCCACTATTACCCTTACCTCTCCCAATCCCCAATCCCACCCTGTCCCCAACAACATCCCAGTGGTCATAAATGATATAGACACACACACACACAAATAAATAAACAATAAAAAAATAAAAAATATACAACCATCTTCAATTCTTCTAAACTCAAAAGATTAATTTGACAACTTTGCCACCAGATGCTTCTGCAAAAATTTTGTGAGGCAATATTACATAACAGAAAATACTTTGTAAAACAAACCCCAGCCAATAGGCAGAATAAACACAAAGAATGTGTAGATTCATCCACATAACTGTCTTGATGGTGTGTTCCTCCACAATACAGATTCCAGCTGATATAAAGCCGTTCATTTTCGTCGGACAGACAAACAAGTGTTCAGTGAGCCGGCAGTTTATGAGTGCAGCAGATGACGTAATCATTCCAATATCCCGCTAAAATACTCCACAAAACAAACTCCTGCCAACAGGAGGCATTAGCACACAGAACAAACAGATTTATCCACAACTGTCCTGAAACAGTGTTATTCCACGACACAAACTCCATCAGATGGCGGAACAAGCACAAAATAACAAAACAGGTGTCCCGGTTCAAAAATGGCACCCAGCTTCCTCAGACAGCCAGAGTACGAACAGCGAGTAAATCCACACTGGAGCTACATGAGAAACACCAAATGGCTTAACTCACCCATTGTTTCTATGAAGGACAGTGATTACTTGGGACATGTAAATACTTTGCGGCCATCCTTTGTATTTATTCTCAGTTTGGCCAGAAACATCGGTGCATAAGCAAACTTCCATTGATGTAAAAGTTTCTTACGTTCCTTCAATTTATCGCGTTTCTCTCGTCGAATTTGCAAAGTCTGGGAACAAGAAAATATTGTGAGCACGTAACTAAGTGCTCAAGCTAAATAAAGCTTGAGCACGTAGGTGTCTTTTAATGTTTTCAGAGCCTGAGGATTTTGCCACATTTACCTCAAAGAACAAATATGTAGGTGGGTGTATCGAATCTCACCAGATTATTACACGAACATAATAAAAAAACTATCAGAGTGCTCAGAGCTCGCCGTTTACACATCTACTCCATGCATGGTGTCACATGACCTCTAAAATATTTTTTGTCTTCTAATTTTATTAGTAAATATACATTTGATACATTTATGTTCAATGTAATGTTGTCACCCTATTTGTTTAACCCTTACGAAAAGTAACTTTACTATAGTTGTATTGTACTAATCATGTTTTTTGGCCTAACAAAAAAAAAACCTATTAGTACAATGGTACTTTTTTGTGAAGCATGTTGGTAAACATTCAGTACTACAGTATCAAAGTACCATGTCATTTCCAGTTGATACCACCACTGCACCATGGTACTGCCAATGTCCTGTTTTATAAGAAGGCAAGCAAGAAAGTGAGACAGAGAGAAAGATTTATATCTCTACCTCTGAACAATGCAAAGTGAGGAGGTGGATGTGTTTATGTGCTCATTACTGTATAAATGTTTGCATGTGTGTTTGTGTGAGCGCATATTGGTCTATATAAGAGAAAGACTCTGTGGCTGTTTCTCAGGCTGTGTGGGTGTCTGTGTGTGGGATGCTCTCTCCGGCGAAGCTAATGTGATGTGTTCAGATAGCTCGAGAGTACCGCATAGAGCTGTTAATAAACATAGGTAGCTGTGCAAATGTTTCAATGGCAGCGAAATGGCAATTATGTCATTAAGCATCATGTTTGATCTAAAAATGTATTTTTGGCAAAGTTGGCAGGATAAGCTAAATACAACCACCCATTTATCTCACCATCCCAACTCAATTTAATGCTTTCATCTTTATCTCTGCCTATCTGTGAGAGTTGCAGAAAGCGACAAAGGCACGGGATGCTTCAGCAAATTAATTAGACTGCTTAATTAGACTGTTTTTGATGAGACGCTGATGTGGAATTTGCTCCTACTGATGCAGCTGGTATCTGTTAGAGGAGTAACACCTCACTCTGTCACATTCACTCACTCACTTGCTGGAATTGGAGACTTTGAGGAGGATTTTCTCATAATGAGCCTCACAAGCTAGTTCCTGTGAATAAATTAATTTAAATTGCAATGCTGAAATGGGTTTTGGTGCTTTTGTGAGGTTGATTCTGATTAGCTCACCCCCTTGAATTGTATTTTAAAAATGGGCTCTGCAAAGTCGGAATGACCTTGTTCCAGGACTTCCTTTTTCTGGAGTTTGGCATTACTTTTTGCATCATCGTGAATGACCGGCCAAATAAATCAAATAAGCTTGGAGGGACTTTAAAAAAGAACTATATATTTAATCAGGCTTAAAGAGTCCTTGTGAATAATAACTTATTTTTCCATTTACTTTTCCACTATCTTTCTCTCCCACTCTCTCAGATGTGATTCAAGTAGTGTTATTTACAAGGTACAAAACCTAAAACTTTACATTCCCAAAGCATTAGTAATGTAATATATGCATACATGAACATGTACAGTACATACCTACTGTATATACATGATTACAATAAAATAATGAAATGCCATTACACTTAATACAATTGATTCAAATAATCAATAGAATTAAAAAATATTATTTTTAAATGTTTATTTCACCTTAAAATGGAAATTCTGCCATTTACTCACCTTCATGCCATTCCAAACTTGTACAACTTTCTTCTATAGCGCACAAAATGAGATAATTGAATAATTTAGTACAGTCCTATTGGCTGAATTCAATACAATGGCAGTATATTGGGACTCACATTAATGCTTATTAAAGCACTCAGAAGTGTCATAAAAGTTGCTCGTGTGTCATATTCCAAGTCTTCTTAAAGCATACGATCACTTTGTATGATGAACAGACTGTAATTTAAGTTTCTTTTCACTCACAAATCCAATCAATAATTAATAAAACAATGTAAACAGCTAATCCAAAATGGGGGTGACGTCAATAACATCAAATCATGTTGGTTCTTGCACATCGCGTGATCAAACGTCATTACAATATTTCGCGTTAAATGAATCCCTATGTAGTGCCATTGTATTGATTTCCTACAGTGTAAAAAATTGTACCTGCAAGATGCTATTTCTACCAGATCTAACCCTTAAAATGACTCTTGTTGGTGTATCCTAAAGTAGTCAGGCTGATTCAGTGATGTTAATTAATATTTTTCCCTTGAATCAAACCAGTTTATTTAGATGTTACCACATAAAGCACATTTCTTAGCTTAACATTTTTTCAGTGTATGTGCTGGGTAATGGCATTCACATGACTATGAGGTAGTCTGCCAGTGTTTTCCAGCAACCTATGATGAACTTGGTAAGTAAAATCCAATTCCTCAGAGATAAGCAAATGCAGTCAAGTGGTCAATTATAGAACACAAGGGTTCTTAGAGTGTCTATGTCCTCAACCATAAATGCCTCATGTTGACTTCTGCTTTAACCTTGTGTGACCCCACGTACACATGCATGGACATTGTATTTTGGCTTCGCTATACGCAATGCATCATTTAAATTCATTTAAACCGACTTATCTCAGTTCAGAAGACCCTGGACTGTCAGTAAATGGTTAAACTTTTTACGACTTGAGTCATATGACAAAACAACATGGTGCGGATCACAGGCGAGTTTGCCTTTGGGAGAAATGCCAACAAAACTACATCTAGTAAGAAAACTAATTTAGTTTTTACATTGAAACCTGTTTGAGTCAAAAGAGTCTCTAGTTTTGTCACGATTCACTGTTGTCTACCCTGTGATTTGCCTCTGTCATCTGTTCCCCATGGACTACACTTCCCATCATCCCATGCTCTGATCACCTCCAGCTGTTTCCCATTGTTCCTCACCTGTGTTACATTTAATCATTACCCTTTGTGTATTTAAACCCTGTTGTTCGATCATTCGTGTTCAGTTGTTTAATGTATGTTCTTGAATGTGTCTGATCTACTGTGTTCTGCCCGTGCCCTTCGTGGATGTTTTCACCTGTTTATGTTTTGTTTCCCATCGTGGATGTTTTATTTTATTCCTGTGTTTACCAGTTGTTTATTTTTGTTAATTTTCATTAAAATCCTTCGCTGCATCTAGATCCAGCTCCCTTGACTTTTTCCTTGTGTTACAAATTTCATCCGATATGCCATGTTTATAATTTGAGCGATGAACTGCGAAACGACATGCTGTTAAACACTGTACACTAGTGTAAAATATCACAAGGTTTTCATTAGATATCCTATATTTACTGTGCATATTTACATTGCTTTCAGAGGCTTTATATGGAGATAGAATGAAAATATGGTGCATTTCGAACTGGAGGGTAAGTCATTCACTAAATAGGGAGAAAGGGAGAATCCTATAGCTTTCCTTTATATATATATATATATATATATTTGTTTTTTTTTAATTGTGCTTTTCTCAATACACATACACATACCAAAGCAGCTTTACAGAAAATCAGCTGTAATGTTGGTAATGTCTTAAAACATGAATAACCAACACTCTTGGAAACATAACGAACAACTTGACGAAGAAAATCTGACTTTCTATAGCATGGAATTATTTAAAACGTATTCCTGCTGTCCACATATGAGGACATACATTTTTAGGAAAACGATTTGCATAATTTTTGCATGTTTATTAGGTGCTACTAGTTACAATTCATATAGGGAAATGGAAAATGCGCACAGCATTCACACTCAGATCTCAGGAGGATATACAAATGTACGTTACCCTGTAGAATTTAGAAAAGTCTCTAAATTGCTCATTATGATGCAACAGTCTGGTACATTTGACTGTTGCACATTTTAAAATTTTTCTAAGTGAATTCTCAGAATTTTGCACATTTTTGTATTCAGAATTATTTCAGATGACCTTCCAGGAACCTGGGATTAAGTGCCTCTTCATACGCTGTAAATGAATAATTAAAATAAAAATAAAAACAAAAAAGTATAACTTGCAGATGCAAGAAAAAAAAAAATGTCATGGTAATAACACTAGAGTTGAATATAGGTGTGAAAATAAGGACTACAAGGCTGTAATTTGTCCAGCGTTCTCATAGCCCTTGTTATTCTACATGAGAGATCACATTTATGTTGTTATACAAGTATTAAACCATAACTCCTGATGATAACACTTGTGTTAATAATGCTAATCCAGTTGGAATGTACTGCCAGTTAACAAAGGTTTTTGTTTCATTCAGTAATATTATTTTAATCTCAACAGCAACACAATGTAGACTTCATACTATGCATTTTTCATATACAAATATTTGACAATAAAAGAGCATATCTCTCAGTCACAACAGGGAGCATTTGTCATAAATTGTCACCAATTTATTGTAAAACCTTGCAAATCAAAAAAAGGTTTTGATATGTCAGGGTTTTTTTGTAAAACAATAACTAAACAAAAAACAGCTCACGATTCTATACAATTCTACAACACCTCCCACATACACAATAAAATCATGGAATAAAAGCTCTGTGCTTGCAGCAGGTACAGATGGATATGAACAGGCATCAGATCAATACACACATCATCGCACATTAAAGCTTTTGCATAAAGCACATGGCAATGTAGGGAATCATGAGATATTTATATAATGTCAATGAGTCATACACTGAATCACTGTAAAGTGTAAAACCGTGTGAGATTCTGAGAGTAAAAGTGGAGTGAAAAAGGGGGATGAAATGGAAATATGGAGGTAGATAAAGCTTGAGATGTCCAAGAAGAGGGGACATTTAGCATGTCTGCATATTAACACCCCTCATAATTCAAATATATTTTTTAAGAAAGCATGATGTTATTTTTTAGTTGACATTTAGGTCATTCCAACAACTAGATTGATGGTGTACATACTGATGAAATACTCCTTTAGATTCTCTGAAACTATCATCATCCATCTGTCTGTCTAACAGAAACATCTCTCACCTAGTGCAGCCAAGCATACTACAAGCAGAACTACCCAGGCTGTTGTTAGCCATAAATAACACAAAAAAAGTGCAGTTTCATACACAAATACATTTACTCTGTGTGCAAGCTTAAAATGTCTGTAGTTTAATGCTGTACAAGCTGTTACTAACGGACGGTCATATTTCTCTGTTGGTTTCGGCTTTTCGATGAATGACCATAATGCTATCTAGAATCAGAGGGATTGTGATGTTATCCTTTTCAGCCCCAGGGAACACCCCTCTGTGCTTCCATAGGCTGTGGCCAATTTTTTCAGGGTTTGAAACAGGCAGAACAGGTCATTACTTTGGTAGAGTTGAGCTGAGGAGAGATGGTGTCTGGAACCACAGATTTGAGGATATCATGCTCACTGGCAATTATGTGTTTCACTAGGAAGTTGGATGCTTCATTAATGTTGATGTTTTCCTAAAATTTGAGGAGATATAAAAAGAGAGAACATGCATGAAACTTTTTCCCCATAAAATTGTTTGGTAAACCAGACTGATTTCATTGTGAATTCGACAACGGGTGTTTGAAAGTTCTGCTCCTGAAATTGGTCTGTTCTTACCAAAAATCAAATCACTGCCCCCAGTGGCTGAAGCTGGAAGTGTTGTTGACCAGTTTCTAGTTGAAATATCCAGTGAGTGGTGCCAAAATTATTTTTAGTTTTGAATTATATAATACAGTATACAGTAATACATTTGTATTAACTCTCCTCCCTAACCCAAACCATAAGCCTAAACCTAACCATTAGTGGAGGAAAAATTATATTTTAGAGAGAAAATGCAACCTCTGGATCGCGCTTACCACAGATAATGTGAATGCAATTACTTCCTGGTTTCCATGGGACCAGAGCCTGTGTCTCTGTGGGTGCTCTGAGTAGTGCCAGAGGAAAAGGGGAAAAATGTGTAAATTTCGAGGACAAGGCAGGGACTTTTTTTTTCTGAAATAGTTTTGTGTGTCTTCACAATAAGTTTTGCATGCCCTTGAAATGGTTTACGATCCCTCAGAATAGGTTTTGCCTTCCCTCACAATAAATTCACGATGGTTACTACAGTAACCTTATTTTAACTAGGGATGGGAGAATATATAGAATTTCGATATATCCCGAACCAAAAAAATTATTAACCATATCATGGCAAAACTTGATATTTCAAAATTTGCAACATTGCCTATCAATGTGATAATAAATTAAATGTCATGACAAACATCATAATCTCTCTATCACTTGATTTTACCCCTACTGCGCTTTTTTCTACACTGTTTACAGGGTTCACACGAGATCCTTAAAGTGCTTGAGTTTAACTTAATTAGAAATGCAAGTACTGGAATACCTGAAAATTCGCCTTGTTTTAATGAAAAGTGCTTGCGATATAAACGGATAGTTTCCTCCGTGTAATGCGTGTCCATCAAAAATGAGGCGCACTCCCCTTTCATTAAATAATACATTCAGGTAGTCAGCTGACTTCATTTTATTGCCGCATAATGTAGCTGAGCCTAGACCTGACCAATTGAAGCAACCCCAGATCATAACACTGCCTCCAGAGGCTTGAACAGTGGGCACTATGCATGACAGGTGCATCGCTTCATGCTCTTCCCTTCTCAACCTGATGTAAAAAGTTCGCTTTGGAATAGGATAAATCTGGTCTCATAAGACCATATGACCTTTTTCCATTGCTCCACAGTTCAATCTTTATGCTCCCTAGCAAACAAAAGTAATTTTTTTCTGATTAGCCTCACTAACAAGTGGCTTTCTTGTGGCCAGACAGCTGTTTAGTCCCAATCCTGTAAGTACATGTCGCATTGTGTGTGTGGAAATGCTCTTACTTTCACTATTAAACATCACCGTGAGTTCTACTGTCGATTTTTTACAATGTGACTTCACCAAGTGTTTTAGTGATCTCAGATCATGATCATTCAAGATTTCTTCCAATAACATTTCTTTCTCGAAGCCGACAGTTCACCACTTTCCTTCCAGGTTTTAAAAATGCGTTGGACAGTTCTTTACCCAGTTCCAGTGATTTCAGCACTTAGCTGTTTTCTTTGCTTGTTGCAGGCCAATAATTTAACCCTTCACACAGAAACATATATTCCATGACCACAGGATACATTTTCCGACATGGTTGTTTAAGAAATGAGAAGCGACACACTGCATCAGATAGGATTAAAAGAATTGCCAGCTGAAACATATTAATCACTGCAATAATATTCCAATCATAGTCTCTTAAGTATCTGCTTATTTAAATCCAAACGGATAGTGATAGTATCGGCATCGGCTGTAAAAATCCTGATCGGAGCATCCCTAGTGTTTAATCAGAGGTAATTTTGGACACCAATGTTTCTATGTCTTAGGCCACATTAATCCGGATAAATCTGAAAACTGCATTTTAGTTTTCGAAACGCTCTCTGTCCACAATGTTTTCCAAAAGTTGCTCATCCACACTGAAACGTCTGAAAACACTTAAATATCCTTACTCTGCATGCAACACATAAGAAGCTTGCCCTGTGTCATTTCCATGTATGGTCTGAAACGCAGTTGTCCTTAAGTTCCTTCTCTGGACAGCAATTCTGAGTAAACATCCTGTCGCCTTTGAAGGAATGCAATGTGAAGATTGTACAAAGTAAAATTTTTCTTTAAGAACGCTTTCAAAGTGTATAGCAAGCAAAATAACTCTTCTTGAATGTTTTGGGTAGAATGGATCACATAGCTGCATAACATGACAGCAAATAATTAATTGTTTTTAAATATCTACATTTTTCCTGTCCACACTACAACAAAAAGATGGTGTTTTCAAATTTATCCACTTGGGAGCGTGCTTGCAAAAGGCTAAAACGTAGGGAAATTAATGTGTGTTCAAACTAAAACATATTAGTGTGGATGTGGCCTAAAATAATGTTAAAATGTAATATCTTACCTTTGCAGATGTCTCAAACCAGCCCACAAATCCATTCTCCTTGCAATACTGGTCCATATTAAGGCCACTGTTTGTCAGAAAGTCTCTGTTTTGGTCACACTTATTGGCTAGGAGCACTGTGGCAATACTCTGACCATTTGAAAGTATTAATTTTGAGTCCAGATCCTCCTTCCATTTGGAGACTGCCTCGAATGTTGTGGGCCTGGTAACATCGTAAACAATGAACGCCCCCATGGCCTCTCTGTAATAAACTCGCGTCATGTTCCCGAAGCGCTCTTGACCTTCAAATTCAGATAGAGAGAGAATAGAGAGAGAGAAAAATAGTCTGTAGAGGTAAAACAATATTTAAAACAGATTACTGGCACTTGTATACAAAAGGTGCTCAGACATAGTGAGGTCTACAATGATTAGAAAATTAGATCTTTTTTTAACAATCATGTTCTGAGATTGACGTTACTGTTTTTATCTTTGGGGTTGCAGAGACTCCAATCATGTATGTCTAAAAATAATAATAGTAATTTAGACATCAATTTCTTTTTTCCCGTCAGAGTCTTTTAAAGTTTCCCTCTGACCTAATTAAAACCCATTTAACAGCTTTTGAAGCTGTTAAAGGAATATTCTGGGTTCAATACAAGTTGATCTAAATCGACAGTATTTGTGACATAATGTTGATTACCACAAAAATTCATTTGGACTTGTCCTGTCATTTCTTTGAAAAAAGCAAAAAATATGTATGCAGGCACTGCAACAGTGCCATCGAGTGAACACTTCTCCTCAGTCCAGTTGGGCAATTGTATCACCACATGTGTTTCTTACAAACAGGGCTGCACTGGCAATCTGGCATACCAGGCATTTTCCCGGTGGGCGATGCACTTTGGGGCCGATCAGGGGCGGACTGGCCATCGGAAGAACCGAGCAGGTTGGTGGGTCGCCACGAAACATGCCAAATGGCCCGCGATAAGCCACCGCATTATGCAGAACGGACCACAAAACGGTGCCGCGATATGCAGAAAAGGACAGCGAACCAAATTCCCTGTAAACAAATCATGTAAACAATATGCAAGTTTTAACAGAAGAATTAACTGAAGTGCTTTTATAAAATTATAAGCTTCTCATTTCTGTCTTTAAACCCTCCAAAAATTGGCCCAATTCACTTCCACTGTAAGTGCCTCACTGGAACCTAAATGATTCTTCTTTTATTTTTTTAAAAGAGTTAAAACTTTTTTTTGTGGTAATCAACCCTATGCCACAAATGCATTTTGTTCTTTCCAGAAATGTCGCCATTCTATTTGGTATGGGAAAAAATGCAATAAAAATGAATGGTGACTAAGGCTTTCAATCTTCTTTTGTGTTCCACGGAAAGTGAAGGACAGAATTTCATTTTTGGGTGAACCATCCTTTTAAGCAACTTGTGCTCGCTTGAATGCAAAGATATTATCAATTTCTTAGAAAAATCCTGTGCCATAATTAACTAATGATCACATTACTATAATTTATTTTCCTCCATGAGAACAAATTATTCTCGACTCAATAAACTTTTTAAAATGCGCTGTGCTGTCACTTTTCTACACTGTGCATTCTGAGCAGTATCCATGGCAAACTTTCCTGTCGTTCTTAGTCAATGGAATGTGCTTGTTACTGCAGAAGATTTCTTCTGCTAATGGCACATTCCATCTGTCTGCTGTTCTATCTGACACTGAATGCAGCCACTCTTCTGGGCTGACAGCATTGCACAACTTTCCCTAGGACAGCTGTTTCTCCCACCAGTTTGTTCTGTTATTTGTTCAAAATTAGAATCATGAGGTGAATGTTGATCTCGGTGGGGCTGACAGCAGTCTCCTTCACACTCGATGGATCGCAAAACAATAGACAGTGTGTTGGTTTTCTAAATGCATATATGCTTTTGAGATATTACATGGGTGTTATAAAGTACAACATCACATATAATTACAATTGTATGATTGCAAAGACAATTTTAAGTATTATTATGGTTTAAAAACATGAATTATAATGCAGTGGTTTCGACCCCAAAAATGTTATGACCCTAAATATTCTCATAGGGTCACTGACAGCAGGGGAAATATATTGCTAGCTGCTTAAATGCAACTAACCATATAAGTGTGTACAGTTAGAATAGTCCAATAGTACATTTTTGGTGAGAAATGACCTCAATATGTGATGCATTATTAGTACACTAACATGGGAAGATGGACAGAATGTTTCAGTTCATTAAATTGTATGTCATATGACTTCCTGGATAGCAATGTAAAGACCACGAGGAGTGTATGACTGGTTTAAAACTATGCTAAGTCATGTCTGGAGTAGAGTTGAACATAATACAGGCGATCCCCAATGAGGTCAGTGTTGTTGTAATGATGAAGAACAAACCCTTTAAAGAGATAGTTCACCCAAATATGACATTTACTCTCTCTCATTGTGTTCCAAACCTTGTGACTTCCATGGGACACAAAAGAAGATTTTAAGCAGAATGTTAGGTCAATTTTAGTTCCCATTCACTTTTATTGCATGGAAAAAGAGCAACGTCAATATTCTTTAAAATTCCTCTTCTTGTGTCCCAGAAATGAAAGAAAGTCTGGGTGAGGAGCAAAATGAGGGAGAGTAAATGACAACAGAATTTTCATTTCTGAATATATGTGGGATTTACGATTACTATTTAAATAAATAAAATGAGTTAAAACTGAATATTAAAAATAGCTAAAATAGCTCATGGACTTGTAGAATAGGTTGTGTCCGAGTTTTGGTGCGGCTGCGCCAAATTGTTTTACTGTTTTCTGGCTGATGTCTGGGGATTCTGGCACAGTTGTGGTCCAATGATGGCTGCATACTAATTGGCCTCTTCTGGGGTGGATACAGCTTACATTTGGTATTGTTACTAAAATAAAACTGATAATTTGGTATCTAGCCTCCATGGTCATCAATCAAGCAATCAATAAAATGACAATCTAAAAGTGTCTTACTCTGTTTCAAGGGTAACCCAAGTTACTTCACTAACAATGTTTTTTTGTTGTAAAACTGTTGTAGAAATTGAAAGGGCTGTTTATAGGCCTACCTTTTAGATAGGTCAATCTCACAAAATGCATGAAAATGACATGGTTACTCAACCTAAGCTGTAGACCTTTTCTCAAAGAGTTTTTGTTGTTTTGGGCAGATGAGAAGTTTGAAAGTAACCTTATTTAACAGTGGTTTGTTTACAGAGATTGTCCCACAATATCTGTGCTTCATCTCTCAATCTCTCTCACATGTGACCCAATAAGAAGCGTTGCGTCCCTTGCACGTGAGACGGATGATAATCATGTTAGGTTAAAATGTGCATGAAAGTACAAGGGAAAGCGTGTATTGTGACAAAGTTTTTAAAGACCTTAATTACCTTTTTTTTTTTTAAAAGTGCAAATAAACTATTTTCTTAGTTAATATGAGGTTAAAAAAAGTACAAAAATAATTTGTTATCTACAGCGGTGTCTCAAGGTCATTATTTAGTGTGGGGCACAAACAATCACTTAACAGTCAATTATTTGACCGATCTTTGAAACAATAATTCCAAATTTATATTAAAATAATTCATTTTAACAGATAAAAAAGAAACAAGAAAAATATTTTAACCTAGTGCATAATTTTTGACCACTCTTTGTCCCTCACATTCCTGCTCTGCATGTTCCCTGCTTATTCCCTGTCATTAATATGTGTATTAGATATTATTAAATGGATTAACTAGCACCATCATCATGTACACCGTGTATTGTGTGTCTCAATTGTGTTTGGATTTTGAGCAGAGGGTTTCTGATTTCATGACTGCATAATCATTACTTCAGTGTGTTAATGTGTGATAATAAAGTGCAAACTGCATAATAACAAAAAGAAAACACAAAGAAGCAGTGCATCATTTCAGCCAATTATGCATGCACTTAAAAGCGCAAACATCACGTTTAAAGGCGAACTGTCCATTATTTTAGTGGAGTAACTGTGTTAACTAAGCTTCACATATGTGCTTCTCATGTTGCACTTTATGTTCACATCAGGAACAATGAAGTTCTGTGAACTTGTGCATGTGTGTATCCGCTTTAACCGGCAAAGTTTAAAAACTCATTTTAGCACAGCGGTTGACAGGTCGAAGTTTCACACTAGAACTCATTGGTTTCAGCAGACTCAAACAAGGGGAGTCAAAAGCATCAGATTTATCATAAAAGCCTATCTACTGTCATTTATGTGCCATTATAATAAATGCTACTCCCCTCAATGCCCTAGTACTTATACATTTAAAACAAATTTGACTAATACAAATAGATAATGACAGAAATTTTACAGAGAGTGACGAATAAAAATATTTTTTCAAGTGCAACATCTAAACATGATGCCACACAAACACACCTCATGATTTAATCTCAGCACAAAATCAAGACATGCACATCCATGTCAAAAAGCTCAAGTGACCATGAAAGTAAACCACAAATAGGCTAATCGTCAAAGGGTGTGCATATTATCTCACTAACTCGAATGAACAGCATAACAAAACTAATCAAAACGACAGACTCCCAATATTAAGCAGTCATAGATATATAATGCAAACCAACAGCATTAACACCACAACACAATTGCATACAATTAATGGAAATGATAAACTGTGCACTTATAGTAATCCAACCAACAAATGAGCTTTTAAAACTTACTAATGAAGTTCACTATGCAGGTCTATTCTACAACCATTAACTTCAGATGTTCATGTCAACAGCTTGACATTAATATGATCAAAGCTTTTGATTGGCTCAAGGGTAAGGGCAAACAAGCCCCTCAGGCCATCATTGAACGCTCGTTGCACATTCGAGGCAGTCTCCAAAGTTGCACATGCTATACAAGATCATAAAATGTTGTTTAAAATAGTTGGATGAAGAAAGTGTCACACAGCAGGACACTGATGACAATACTTAAAATTTCATATCAATTACTCACATAACTATGTGTAAATGTTTATTTAAAAAAATCAAAGAAAACAAAGTTGGCTAGAATATGTACATATATAAATATAAACAAATATAAATATATGTAAAAAAAAATCAAATAAGCTTTCGTCATACCTTGTAGATCTTTGCAGATATTGTGCAGATTCATTTATCATATTTTCATTCTAAGTGAGTTTGTTGCGTCTTTATATCTGCAGTGTTTTAATTCCTTCCCCAGATTATTCTTGAAAAAGTGAAAAGCCCTTTGCTTTGACAAGCGCTGTTTCTGCTATCTTTTAAACAAAGCCTCAAATAGCTACAAAGCAATATTTTTAGACTTATTTTCTGCATTTTTATCAGGCCTGAGCAATATTCAGCAAGCCATACTTCAGCTCCCTGCATATGAATTAATTATTCAAATGATTATGCAGATGCTTCTGAATATGAACAATGTATTTCTGTTGCAGTACAAGATTCCCTAACAATTGTATTTACTTATCAAACCATATCTATTGATTAAACGAATAGTTCCAACCCTGAATTCTGATTGGATGAGGCGCGCTCGTTGTAAAATGATAAACAACCTACAGAAAGAAAAATGAACTAAACTGCTTCATTTACTTGGCAGACAAGTTGTTTACTGAGATACATTGAACTGTTTATTTATTTATTTTAAATTCTTTATCACATTGCTGTTACCGCCGTTGAGGCCAAGTTACCACAGTTTAACTGTAACAAATATAACTACAGTAATAGTTTAGTAACAATATTTAATCAAAAACTATGCAATACATATTGTAACATTATGTTACACAAAAAATGAATCGAACAACAGCGCCGTTATTATCGGGGTCACGTGATAAGAGGCAGACAGAAATACAGGTGTGGGTCAGCTTTTGCATTTCATAATATTTGAATAAATACTGACACAGATGGCATTAATAAGTTTTATTTTCACACCCTCTGAAGAGCTGTCGCTTACCTGCGATGTCCCACAGCTGCAGCCGGATCGTCTCTGAGTCCCAGTTGAGAACTTTGAGCGCGAAATCCACACCAATGGTCGCTCTGTAATTAGTGGTGTACGTCTGATGAACGTAACGCTTGATGATGCTGGTTTTCCCTACTCCCAAATCACCGATGACAAGGATTTTAAACAAATGCTCTTTTTGATTGCTATGCATCGTTGAGGACATGTGTGTTGCCCCGAGTTTAACATGCCATTGCCACAAAGTCGTCTGTCATTGAACTTAAACTGGCACCGCCCAGGGCGTGAGGAAACTTGTGACCAGCTGTCAGACAAGCTATTACACTGTTTGTGTGTACTTGTGTGTACACTATCTATCTATCTATCTATCTATCTATCTATCTATCTATCTATCTATCTATCTATCTATCTATCTATCTATCTATCTATCTATCTATCTATCTATCTATCTATCTATCTGTCTGTCTGTCTGGCTGTCTGTCTGTCTGTCTGTCTGCCTGTCTGCCTGCCTGCCTGCCTATATACAAATAGAGGGAGAATTAAGGACAGCAAGGAGGGGGTTGGAACTGCATTCTTCACTTAATCATGAAAACTGTGAAAATAACACAACCATGCAAACTCCAGCCTTAGTGCACACAACATTTCCACTTATTCCCACTGAATAATTTTAAATGATTAAACTACAAATAAAGAAAAAGAAAATGAAACATTGTTATTGAGTTCCCTTTAATACCAATCAAGTAAAACGAATATTTTTTACACGCTTTGAAGAGAAATAAAAACTACTTCCACGCCATTAATTAAAACCTGAACTTAGTAACAAAAAGACTTGGCCACACTATAATTTAAACCTTTAACTGAAATATTGCAAGTTACATTCTCTCCACAGTCACAAAACTTAATCCACCATTATATTGAATCAGCACAAACAATTAGTAGAAAAATACATCACACACACGGCCCGAAATCTAAATTCTATGACCGACTCATCAAAAAAGGCAAAGAGCGAGAAATGCAAAAAGACTTTTAGAAAATGTACAAAAGTTCTTAAAAGAACGATAAGCACTTATTTTAGCTAATGGCACTGTTCTGCATGCAAACATGTGACCTTGTTACATAACATCTATTCAATAAGAATATTGCACATTGATTAAAAGAATAAACGTTCGTTGATAGATACAATGTGCACTCCTACTACAGGAAAATCTGAGCACTTAAACTTAGATTAGAAGGTAATAAAAAAAACTGATATTTAATGAGAGAAGTTCATGTGGTTATAGGTTTTATACATATACGTTTTATCAACAGAGACTGTAATGCCCCATTTATAAGAATCATATCCACAGTGTAATGACAATGGGTATTATTTCATTTTTGGCTCATGTGTTTTAGCCCACAAAGAGTATGTTTTTGGAACACAAGCTTGAGGGGATTAAAACAAGAAAACTATTTGCAAATTAAATAATAATTGTATTTATACCTTATATGCCCTGCATTCATTTATATTGCTTTAAGTACTCATTACTTGTAAACGTTTTTGTGAATTAGTGTTTGTTTGATTTCCTCTTCGTGTTTTAAATTAGAGTGATTCTTCAATAAATACTTGAAGTAATGTTTGGACGTGTTCGTATAAATACACTGACCTGACCTTGGATTTCAGATTAGACATTGTCTACCCAACAGGCCAGAAGTCATTTAAGACACACTGTCTACACTAAAGTGTGGGAAATGTCTTTGTTAATTAAATAAATTAGCTCTTATATCCTTGTAATATAATAATCATTATGAAAAATATAATAATATATATCTTTATGAGTTATGAAAGTAGCACTACATGCAACCTCTAACCTAGGGTAATAAAGAAAATGACCAAAATGTAAACAAACGTTTTGCACTTTAAGGAATATTCTGGGTCCAATACAAGCTAAGCTCAAACGACAGCATTGGTGGCATAATGTTGATTACGATAAAGAATATTGTCAACTTAAAAAAAAAAAGAATCTGGGTTACAGTGAGTCACTTACAATGTAAGTGAATGGGGCCAATCCATAAACACTAAAATATTCACTTTTTCAAAAGTATACCACAAGATGTAAACATTATACGTGTTAACATGATTTTAGTGTGATTAAATCGATTACTAACCTTTTCAGTGTAAAATAATATCCAATTTAATAGCAACTTTCTTTCCATGATTAGCCATAAACCCTAAAACAACCAAAAAAAATATATGATTTAAACAACTTTACAGCTCAAATAATACACATGTTTTACAGAAGAATTAATGTGTCCTTCTAAAAAAGTATTTCTGCCTTAAAACCCTCCAGAAATTGTCCCCATTCACTAACATTAACCTAAATGTTTGTTTTTTTATACAAAAGGAGGGTCATGTCGAAATAGTTTTTTGTGGTAATCAACATTATACCACAAATGCTGTCGATTGAGCTTAACTTGTATTGAAGCCGGAATATTCCTTCAAAAAACTCTAGTCTCAGTTTGGTCCTATACAGTACGTTCAGACTTTTACACTTTCCTTGTATGTGAAGAACTGTGCCAAGATGTTTAACCATGGGACATCTTGCTGACAGGCAAAAGGGCAGAAAAAATCGTACATTTTCAGAATATTGTTATTTTACACACCAGTGTGTTTTGACGTCATTGGAATGTTATTACTGGCTGAAAGCCAAACACACATAATCTTCCACATCAGTTACACCTTCTCAAGTACGACCGTAAACTTCAAGTTCTGAACATTTTCCGAGTGCTCTCATATACAAGAGCATATCAAGTACATCCTTAAATTAGCTGAAAAGCCATTTTGCGAAGTGGCTTCTCTTACGCAGATCTCAAACTATCCGTATTTTGAACATGGGCTGGGTTCCGAGCACCATAAAAAGTCCACTGTAAGTGCTTGTATATGAATAGTTTACATTCCATGACACTTACAGTTCAGTTTTGTAATCTATGCAGATGCAAACCCTCATTAGATGCCTTCGTCCTTTCTGTCCTCTGAACAGTCTCTCAGAGTGAAGAAGAGCTCTGGCTGTAGTGCCTAAGCATCAGCTGGTCGTATATTGGGGAGCAGGGCTCGCACAACGGCAGCTCCGAGGCTGGCGATGTGGGCGATTCGCTAACTGAATCTACGGAGGAGTCTCTGAATGGGGAAGGGGGAGTCAAGGTGCCCAAGTCCTCCAAATCAGTGGTCCTGACAGCACATGAAGAGTCGTAGGTGCACTCAAAAAGACTGGCTGGTGAAGCTCTGCTACTCCCACCAGCCATAATACCCCCGGTGATGCCAACCGCAGAGCGAGGGTTGTTGTTTGCCGCAGCCACCACATCAGCATAGGTGGTGACGGTGGAAGGGTGCTGCCTTTCTTGTGGGTGTCTGCGGAAAGACGGGGAGCAGGGTCTTGGGACTGGGGGGGCGACAATTAAAGCTGTCCCTGGTGGGGAACCGGGCAGCATCATATTGTTGAGCTCGCTGATGTTGGCTGTGAAATGGCTGACCACACAGCTGATCTGATCCATGATGGAGGTCTGGGGGGGGCCGCCATGATGCAAGCGCTCTGTAAGATATGAAGGCAGGGGCACTACCGGCACATGTTCTTCATCACGGCCTTCCACTTCGCACCTTTTCATAGATGCTCGCTGACACACAGTCGGTAGTGGTGAAGGGGTTCGAGGGTGGTAGGATACAGGGTAGCGTTGGTTTTTCTGAGGCCCTTCGTATGCTAGCTTCACCCCAGTGTCTGGCAGGCGGTCACAGCCCTTTGAGAAAGGCTTAATGATGGCCGTCTGGTTGGACTCCTCCTTCTTCTTAAGGTGGATGGAGATCCGCTTCCAAAGGTTTGGCCTGTAACCTTTATCGTTCTGTGCCCAGGTCACCGTTTTCCCATTTGAACTGTGGAAAGAGGCACATATTAGATCATGGCTGGAGCCAAACATATGCCAGTCTTTGACATAACAGCTAGAAGGCAAAAGGGATCTGACTCTGCCATTACCCATCTCTGCCCAGCCATTACAACAGCAATTACTACTGCCACTACTCTATGTCCAAAAGGAAATCTCTAACTTCAGTGTTCTCAATACCCCTTGGGGCCCATTGACCCAAATGCATGAAACCTCAGAGTTGATCAAGGAATGATTCACAGGCAGACAGGGTAATTGGTTGGGGTTCTTTGAGGCTTTTTTTCTCTTTCGAAGGGAATATTAGCTTTTTCCCCCTCTTTTTTTGTGTGTGCTCTAAAATATGCTCAGTTTGGGAGTTGATTCATTTTCAGTCTAAACTCATTCTCATCCTCAAAAGCAAACATTTGGCAGGCATTACTGAGAGATAAACAGATTTAATGTGAGTTTTATTTATTTATTTTGTCAGCAGTAGCTTTTTCTGCAATTGAGAGCGGTGACGGAATATCATATTATAAAAAGGCAAAATAAGGATTTTGAGAACTGACATAAAAATAATTGGCATTTCATGCCTAATTATCCCTAGATTCATTCAGCGTAAATCCAATTAAACTGAACCGCTTTAAAGAAACATAAAAGATAAAGTAATAAAAAAATGTAATAAAAAAATGTTGTCAATCTTAATACTATTTAACATAACTAAACTAAACAATGTACTGTATCTCAATTCTACAGTTACCACCAGTCTCAGAATTAACTTTATAAGCCATTTTTGCAATATCAACTGGACCCAAAGTCATTTTTCACACAATTCACACATGTGTCCTAGCAGAGTGTAATCATAGGCATAGTTAATCACGTTAACTATGGACATATTCAACTGATGTTTGGCAACCAATGTCCAAATACTTATCTATTGATTTATTATTTAAATCAATAAAACCTAACAAACTTTATGTAGTGAAATTTCTTGCTTGAAAAGTTTGCTTGTACTATGTGTCTTTCAAATAAATGTCACTTGGTTTGCTATTACAATTACAACATATTTACAGATTTACATTTTGGTATGTTCTCACCCAAAACCGACTGTATATCTTCAGAACACATGGATTAAATCACTTGAGTTGTGTGGATTATCTTAATGCTGCCTTTATGTCCTTTTTGGAGATGTTGGTCCGCATTGACTTGCATAGTATGGATATATTCACATCAAATCTTCATCAAAATATCTTTGTGTTCCGCAGAAGAAAGTCATATGACATTAAGAGGGCATATGGGTAAATGAGTAGAAAATATTCCTTAAATGCAATGTCATTCATATTTTTAATTGTGACTAAGTGTCCAAATACTAGTTTGTATGTAAAACTTTAAGACCCCGTTTCCACCTGGTATTATGACGCTTTTTAACCTTTTAAACATCCTGCAATATTTGCCAAAAACGCCTAAAAAAGGCCTACCCAAATTAAAATGCATGCTGTTCTTGAACCCTTTGGAGTATATGCATGCTTTTGGTCTCTTTTGAAAGGGGAGACTTTAGGTTTGTTCCCGAATAGTCAGAATCACTGTAAGTCTTACTTGTATTGAGGAATAGAACTTTGAACACACTCAAAAAGGGGAAATAAACTCCGCCTACATTTTTTTTTTGTAAAAAGATGCCTGCAGATAACTACAGCTGGGAGGATTTAGCTGGAAAACACAATTAGATCACAGCATGAAACCTTACCAAACCCAATTTAAAATTTGATAACAATACATTAGAAAATGAGTGTTTTACACATGTTTATCAAAGTGTATGTATAGGCTTCAAGGATATTGATACCTGGCCACACCTCTATCATGCACCGACTGGCTCAAATGACCTGTCCATCTAAAGTCCAGGGGTCAGCGGACATTTCGACATAAAAATATCTGTAATGTTTACATGTTCAAGGTAGCTTCATCAAAGAATGCAAAGTTGTGTCAGCTCTGTCGGTTAGCTCGAAATGCTACGTCTATACTTCGTGGGTGTTTATTGATATATAAATGTGTTATGGACCAAATACTTTGTTGAATTGGATTGTATGGACCCTTTACAGTGTAACTAAACCATTTTTGATGGAATGAAGTGGATCAGTAGAGTAAGATGAGCATTATAAGTGAGTTTCTACCATTATAGATTCGTTTATTTTGCTGTAAGTGGTCTGAGAAATACACCGATTGTACCCGCTGTGTTAAGTGTATATTAAAATGGTTTACATCGTTCGAATCACAAGAGTCTCAGCTTTCCAACAATGTAAGATATGCTTATCTTTTAATTTTTGAGTTTTTGCATATTGCGAAGTTATTGCGCAATAGTCGACCGGGCCCGCACACGAAAGGTTAAATACAGGTCTAAATGGGGTCTAAAACGTTTTGTGATAGGATCACAAAAATCATATAAGAATGTGGTCTAATGCGCATGTGACCAGATCACATTTAAGTT
Organism: Moxostoma hubbsi; assembly: GCA_032164185.1. NCBI lineage: Eukaryota > Metazoa > Chordata > Actinopteri > Cypriniformes > Catostomidae > Moxostoma > Moxostoma hubbsi. Next base: position 18,025,097 of record JAVLUX010000038.1, read on the forward strand.
GAAAACGCTAATCTGTCCTGTATGCATCCCGACAGCAGTGAAGCGCCACCCCTCACCTGTCAATCAACCTATGCGTTAAACAAGAGCATAAACTTTGAAGGTTATGAGCGGATTTAAAAGGAAATAACCGTCCGATCAGTACATTTTAAAAAGTGGATACATACACAATCACGAGAGCTACGTTAGTGTGATGACAAGTACAAACACCTGAAGCTCCTTTAATACAGGTAACTCCTTTAATTCAGCAACTTCTGAACATGTCGCGTTTGTGCTTAGATTCAATTTGATCTGCATCTGGGAGAAACAGCGCAATAGTGATTGATGTATGTCCTCATGAAACAGAGACCCTCCCCTCCAAATATGAACACAAGTGGTCACAGGAGACGCATTTAAGTGACCAGGTGTAAACAGCGATGTGTCTCAGCTGACCACATGTGATCGGATCACCTGAGATGCATTGTAATACCAGGTGAAATCGGGGTCTAAATGGTCTATTGTGTGCTGTTGATACTGACCTTACATTGTCTGTACCAGATCCTTTGCGTCTGAACAGGTTAGCCATGCTACTGGACCGGCTAGCAGCAGAAGCAGCTTTTCCATCACCCACGTGCATCCTCACAACAGTCGACGTGGTAAACGCACTACGCACGTTCCTCTCCGGTTTGGCTAACATGATGTAGACTTTGGGCACAAACATGCAGCATAGCGCAGTCGTAGCACTGAGGCTCACCGAGAAACACATGGTGATTATCTTGTAGTTTGAACCGAAATAAATTGGCACAAATGCAAGCCAGATAATGCAAGTGGTGTACATGGTAAACGCAATGTATTTGGCCTCGTTGAAATTGGCAGGGACGTTTCGGGTCTTAAAAGCGTAGAAGGTGCAGCTGAGGATGAGCAACCCATTGTATCCCAATGGCGCCACCACTCCAAGTGTGGTGGTATTGCAAATGAGGTGCACCTCGCGTATAGACGGGTAGTCGTAGATCACCTGCGGGGGTTCCATGATGAAAAGCGCCACAATGATGCCCAGCTGAATCAAGATGAGGATGAAGGCAATGACCAGCTGGGCGCAGGCACTCATGAAACGAGGCTTCTTGGTGCAGATCTTCTTCTTACTGCCTGCAAGTATGCGAGCGATGCGGTTGGTCTTGGTGACCAGGGCGGAGTAGCTCATGGCGGGTGATAGCCCAATACCCAGCCTCTGCAAGTAGCAATAGGCCAGGTGTGGCTTGGCGATCAGGCAGAATGTACACAGGTACCCTAAACAGATACCAGCCAGAATGATGAAGCACAGCTCCCTGCTGGAGGACTTCACCACTGGCGTATCGTGGAATCTGACAAAGACTAATGTGACGAAGATGGTGGCAAGCAGGCCGAGGCAGGCGAAGACCACAGCTGCAATAGGCTCAGGATCTCCCCACAGAAGGTACTGCACCGGGATCGGCTCACACCCTGAGGAACATGAATTTGAAAAGACTTTAATGTAATTAGGCCTGCACATTGCCCTGGAACTTCAAATAAAATGTTTTCACCTCAGGGTTTGCAATCACACTACTGGAAGATCAATAAGCAGTGCAAACAATATTTATCATACTTAACCAAGTCAGTATAATGCCTGTGTCTATAATTACTCAGATCCACTGACGTGTGACATTAAAAATTGTACAGAGAACATCCATCATTATGTAGATTTCACAGTGAAACTGGCGGCAGAATTTTAGAGCAACTTTATAAAAAAAAGGTGAAAGAAACAAACAAAACCATCAGTTCAACCAAGCACCATACATTATGCATCAGAGGCTGGCATCAACAAGCACTGATATTTTAGCATGTGTGATTTGCATCAGAAGAAAGTAAACGGGATAAAACAAGTTATGCTTTGGATAGCCTTTAATGAGGTTCATCTGATGGGACTGTGGAGGTTTGCCATGCTTTTTTTTACAGGTCACATACAGTTCTTGACATTCCTACTGAAAAACCAGCAACAACAAATGCAAATTAAGAAAGTTATGGCCAGAGTTTATAATGATTATCAATGTTATTAGCATACAAAAAGGTTCCTTCTGTGTACTTAAAGGGTGACCGTGATTTTGCCAAGTATCACATGTTCCTGTATTAACATCCTTGTTGGTCCTGGAATAACATAATCCAATAAGATTATAGTGTTAGATTTAGGGTTACATTTATTTTTTTACAAGAATTTAACAAGAGATGGTGATTTAGAAACACATCCTACTTGGCAAAATCAAACTGACTTCTTTTAAATGTGTAGATTCATACATTATTTTTTATCATTTATTTATTTTTCCTTTGGTCCACTTATTATATTAGTCAAGGTTTTTTTCCCCACACCAAAACAGTCATAAATTTGTTTTTTCATGACTGTTATCCACCCACTTTTTGGTATTTAAAAATAAAGGGATAGTTCACTCAAAAATCATTTACTCACCCTCATGCCATCCCTGATATTTATAACTTTCTTTCTTCAGCAGAACACAAATTATGATTTTTAGAAGATATCTAAGCTCTTTTAGTCCATACAATGCAAGTGAATGGGTGCAAAAAATGTGATGCTCCAAACTCCACTTTTACTTTCTTCAACCACTGGAGTCTTATGGACTACTTTTATGCTGCCTTTATTTGCTTTTTGGAGCGTTAAAATGTTTGGCTCCCATTCACTTGCATTGTGAGGACCTACAGAGCTAAAATGTCCTTCAAACATCTTAATTTGTGTTCTGCAGAAGAAAGAAAGTCATACACGTGGCACGAGGGTGAGTAAATGATGAGTGACTTTTAATTTATAGGTGAAATATCCCTTTTCCCTTATTTATTTACTACTGTCCCTTTAAGACATTTTTGTAAACATCCTCTACTGACTTTCTATGCTTATTTTTTTTAACATTTAATCATTTGGAAGACACTTAATGTTTGCATTCAGATAATTCATTTTTCAGTTGATGTGTTCGCTGGGAACAAACCCATGACCTTAACAATGCTATGCTTGAGCAACAGGAAATGCGTATTAAATGAGAAACAGAATTGCTGATGAGTCAATTCTAGTTGGCACAGTTCAAACTAAAGTGTCTTTTCAAAGTACAATGAACTGTTTTATTTCAAAACATCATGTAAAATTTGATTTCTCATGACATCAGACCCTTTTAACTAGATTTGCCAAAAGTACCTTCTAAACACCACAAATTAGTCAAAACTGGAAAATCAAGAAAGATATAGTGATACAAAATAACCTATTAATAAATGTCAAAAATTGCCATTAAGGGTCATGCATGAACAGCTTAGCGGCCACAGCTCTCAGTAATGTACTTCATGCTGAGAGACTGCTGCTTTAGGGCTTAAGCTTGACAGCAATTCTGGAACATACTGATGGAGACCCCCGCCAAGTCCAAATCTCTGTTTTTGGCATTAAATTGCCATGGTCCAGATTCTCCAATGACGCTCTGAGAGATAAATGGGTCTCGCATGTTATTCTGTGACCCAGATACAAGACACTTATATCACCCACTGTTGTACAAGATGAGAAGCTTGGTAGTTTCTTTCAATATGACTGGTTCTTTGGAGCTAATCTTGTGTTCAGAACTGTGTGCTAAGGCACAGAGACTTTGTATCTAGAAGAAGAAAATTTAGTTTTGAAGTTGGAGGTAAAGTAGAATCACCTGTGAGGTCATTGGTAGGCCAGGATCCAAGCTCACATGCACGACAGGTGTATTCATCAAACACAAACTCATTTTCTTTACATGGAGTGCAGGTCCAACAGCAGCTTACCTCACCCTTACGGATCACCTGAAACAGACAAATAGGTGAAGTCAACATATATATATATGGGTGGGTAGTACTCAGATGTGCAAAACTGCACCAAAATGCTATGGTGTGAGGGTGTTTTGAGTTGCTAGGGTGCTCTGAGTGGTTGCTAGGTGGCTGTGTGTGGGTTACTGCCAGGGTGCTGCTATGGGTGTTAAGGTGTTTTGAGTTGCTATGGTGTTCTGAATGGTTTTATTGTTGCTATGCTGTTGCTAGGATGTGTGTGTTTTTCAAGGTTGACAAAGCACAAAACAAAAAACAAAACAAAACAAGCACTAAAATCACTCATTTTCTCCCAAAGGAGTTTTCCACTGCCTTTCTCACCTTGATCTGAGCTTTCTCACAGGGATCACTGCACACTGATCTGATGATAGCACTGCTGTTGGCCCAAATTTCCTCATCATCCATTTTCAACCCACGGTTGTCCCAGCTGCCCACGTGAATGTAGCTGTAGTCCTCTTCACTCATCTGTTTAAAGTTCATAATCTCATATCTAGAACATAAAAGACACATAATTATCTTTGCAATAAATCTCCACAACTGGCTGCATGGTTTGCCCATATGGGCTAGCCATTCAGTCTGTAATAGTTGTGTTGTTCACAATTACTTCACAATGGCATCATAGAAAGATCTGTCTACTGAGTATGTTTGAAGGGAGCTTCCAAGCACATTCTGCCTTTTGTTTGGTGCTGAAAAGGAACGAGTCGTACCTCCCCGGGGAGTCTCCGTTCTCATCAAACAGCACCACTTCTCCCGAGACGCCAGTGAAGTCGGTCCTCATGAGGAACTCTAAGAGTTTACCTCCATCAATCGGCCGCATGGCTTCACAAAGACCTGCGTATCCGGGACACAGAGATTTCTGCATGGCATGCAGACCGTAAGCCATTGAGTAGATGGCATTGATCACAAAGCCCATCTTCGTGTCCTGAGCGTACTGGTGTCGGAGCGACTCCTTCTCTGTGAATTGGCATAGTATTAAAAAAAAAACAATAACAATTGTTGCTCACTTGCATTACCCACTGTGCCACAGCTCTGACATCAACTCCACTTTCAAATTGTTCTAATGCCCTTGGATGGATATGATGGATTGATTTTCATAGGTAAAAACGAAGAGCACAAACAAAAATTGAGGAACCTGGTCACTCTGATATGGTTTGACAGAATGTTCAACTCACTAGTGCAGGTCTTGTTGTATTTGGTGCTCTCTTGTGGATGCCCCTTCAGCCGGCATTGGAAACGATGCTGCCAGAACTCTGGGAACCAGGGGTTCCGGCTGTTTGTGTCCGGCTGCAGGTTGAGATAGTAATCGTCAAACCAGGTGACATAAGCAGACTGCAGTTTGATTGTGATTCCCCCTGCTGCCTCTCTCTGGAACCCATCTGTGACATCATAGCGGTCCGCCCAGCCATCACTGCAAAGAGAAAGTAAGTGTGAAATGAATCGCTCTTGCTTTTTTCATATAAGTAATTCCCTTAAGATGGCTAAAATTTTTGAGACACAGTCAGGAAGCCTACTTGTCCAAATTGAACCATATAGAAGGCAAAGCCCAGTAGCTATGACCAGGTTACACTATGAAGTAGGTCTTTGGGACAAAGCCAGCCAGTACTTTATACTGACATTACTGTGACAGACTGTGGCAGACAGTAAAATACATTTCCCATAAGATGTATGTGCACCACACAAAGGCTAGGGAAATATCCAAATTGTATGATTTTATTGCTTCAGTGGAATGCAAAAGGGGGAAAAATGTGCATGAAGAATACAAATCTCCAAAAACAAAAGAAGAAGAATGTGAAAGTGAAAGTGGAGATGATAGTAAAAAAGGACTTAAATATTGACCTGTTTCTCACCCACACCTATCATCTCACGTCTGAAGATATGGGTTTAAACACTGGAGTCTTATGGACTACTTTTATGTTGCCTTTATGTGCTTTTTGGAGCTTCAAAGTTCTGGTCACCATTCACTTGCATTGTCAGGAAAAACAGAGCTGATAAAGTCTTTGAAAAATCTTCATTTGTGTTCTGCAGAAGAAAAAAAGTCTGGTATGTCACATCTGGGATAGCATGAGGGTGAGTAAAGGATGAGAGAATTTTTATTTTTGGGTGAAATATTCCTTTAACTAATATTAACATATATACATTTTAGATATGAACTGGATCAAACAATTAACTAAATAATTTTTTTTTTAAATCAGCTCAAAAAACAGACATTGGCCCTTCTGTCATGAACTCTCCTATAGAGAGCTAGTGCTGATGTCAAATTTTTCTGTGAATAACAACTTAAATTTGAGTCTGTTCCTCTATCGTATGTCTTCAAAATACTTAAAAAATACAGTGCACAAGTCAAGTCATATGGACCACTTTTATGGTTCAATTATGGTGCTTTTGCATGCTTCTACAGAAGAAAGAAAGTCATACAGGGTTGGAACGATTAAATGGCCGTTGGAAAAAGTTGTAACGGGGTTGGGTTTTAATAGTTTAATAGTTTGAACTATTCCTCTAAGCAGCAAAGCAGATCTTTGGACTCCTCTATCATACACACACACACACACACACACACACACACACGTGTGTGTGAAATGCCACTCATTTTTCAGCGTTCTCTCCATCTATGCATTCAAACATTTCCTAAACTCATAGTGCTAAATGTTACACAACCAGCAGTGTGTGGGAGGTATTATTTTTGTTCTCATGGTAGGTAAACGAGAGGCTTTCATAACTTGTTCTTGGAGGCAAAAGCGATGGGAGGGAAAGCAGAGAGGGGCATGTTAGCAGTAGCTTGAATCATCTCATGGAAAAGAGCTGAGCCGCGCAGCAAACCCACACACTGACCCCAGCGGTCAGCCTCCATATGCCCACTGCTGCTGGAAACCTTAAAAAGACAACAAAAATGCCAAAGGCTCCATAGCCTTTTATAAAGATGTCTGACAGCATTTTATAGCAGATGAAAGAGTGTTTACCTACAGCACAACTAGCGCCCCAAGGGTTGGGTTATTTATCAAAGATTTACAATATATTCATTATTATTTTGGTGCAGATATAAAAGAAACCAACATACTGTATGGGTATTGCAATGACTATTAAGGCTTTTTAGGCTGTTTAGTCATTAAGTTTCCTAACGACCGTGCCAGTAGATTAGGTTTCATGATGCGCAAGTATGTGAGTGCTATGACAAAGAAATTGTAATATAGCATCTTTGATTTGAACTTGAACTATTTCTATGATATCTGCACAAAACACTGACTGGAATTTGTTTGCGTTATTACTCAAAATTGTCCTCAACATGGCAACAATGGCTGTTTGGGCAAAATGATGGTACATCTGATTGAATATTTAGCCATTTTAGAGCTAATACTTTAACAACGAGATAATGAGGTATATTGCCATATGTGGAACTTGTTACACTGTAACTATAGTTAGACTTCGTAAATAAAACAGGTCATCTTTACATCACCTTTGCAACAGATAATTTATAAATAGTATTGATGAATTATTTTATAATCTGTAACACTTTACATTAAAGGTGAACTCAGTAACATTTGTCATTAGTTCAAATCTTACTTACACTGACACCTAGTGGCTTGGATGCAGCATCATTAAAAATCAAGTTTTCAGTTTCAGATGCCATTGTAGAAGTCTAGTATACACAGTCAGACATGATTACTTTAATCAACGAGTGAAAGTGTCGAATAACAGGATGGTTACTGAGGTTAAGCGAGTAGTATTCCGCTGGTCATGTGATTCTAACATGGCAGCCCCCATGTGCGGACCCTCTCCATGTAGAATTAAACATGAACTAACAATGATCAATACTTTTGCTGCACTTATTAATCTTGGTTAATTTTAATTTCTAAATGTTTAAATTTTTTTAATTAAAAGTTATATACATTAATATTAGTTAATGCATTAAGAATGAACATAAACAAACAATGAACAATAGTATTTTGATATATTAACATTTACCAAGATGAATAAAAAAATCATGAAACATCTATGACAACTTATTCATTTAATCAGCTTTTATAGCACAAAACCAGATTTGAAAAAACAGGAAAACAACAGAATATTTGTATTTACGAAAAGGTTATGGTGAACATTTCAGGCAAAATATGTTTTGTGGGTGTTTTGATATTGGAATGAAACCTTCAGTTTACACGAATCACAGTTTTAATCCGTTTGCAATTATCCCACAGAGGAATGACACACATTTATGTGGGATGTTGCTGTATTGAGGACAGAAAATAATATCAGATTTATAACAGCAAAAGTCGCAGAGAAGCCGCAAAGTGAAACTGATGATTAAATTAGGTTTCATTTAGGTTGGTTGAAATAATGGCTCCTCTATAAAAAAAAAAAATGGAGTGACTTTTTGTACTAGGTGGAAATAGAACCTGCCACATTACGTGTCTGTTTGCACTACAAAGGTCTGGTGGAAACACAAAAATGAAAGACAAACTGCACCCCTTGTGTCACTGCAGTGGTAAGGGGTGTAACGACGATGTGAATGTTCTTTTTTCTTGTGGATGACCTGGGTTTAATTTCTTTTGTAGCACTTTCCCCCATCCTGTTTCCTGTCTCCACTCTTATTATTTCCTTTAATACTACTTATAATAATAATAAATAAAAATGAATATAAAGGTTGATTGCCGCGCAGTGATTTGGTCACAGAGGATGTAATGGAGTCGAGAGAAAGGTCTGATCTATCCAACGTTTTACTACAGTAATATTGTAGTAACCATGTTTTTTGTGGAAATCATAGTTTTAATGCAATTAACCATGGTGTTACTGTAGTAATATTGTGTTAATATAGCAACTATGTTTGATTTTGTGGTTACTATGATTTTAAATACCATGTTGATACTATGGTTAATGTAGTAAAACCAAGGTTCATTTTTGTAAGGGAAGGATAGGATTAGGGTTTAGTGTTGAGTGTCAAGTCAAGTCAAGTCAATTTTATTTGTATAGCGCCTTTCACAACACACATCGTTTCAAAGCAGCTTTACAGAAGTTCAGCATTAACAGACGATAAAAATGTAATGTCTATAAAGTCGATAAATCATCATCCTTGTGCAGGGCTCCAAACTGCGACTAAAAATGGTCGCATTTGTGACCAAATAAATTTATTTGTGAGTGTAATTTCTGTCAAGGTCGCCATTGGCGACAGTAAAAGTTTACTCCCTTTGATTTTAAAATTTGCATTACATTTCCCGAGATACATTACAAAAGTTTATATCAAAGAAATAGCGGGGAAAACGGAGTTCATTGCAGGAACTAACCATTTCAAAAAAGAGACTGTTAGAAAACACGGTGACAGTAACAAGCATAAAAAATGCACGTGATCACAAAATTGCGAAGAATGCTCCACAGACTAAAAAAAATGGGACTCTAAAAAAATACAATAAAAATGCTGCAGTGCCCCATTACTGTATGTTAGTATTTAATTAGGGGTGCAAATAGCATCTAACACTATGAAAAAAGAAGATGCTTTTGGTTGCTGTTTATACTCACTCTTTTATTCCTTTCAGAGCAAAATCATAAACAATTGAGATACTGTATATCAAATATTGTCAAAAGACTAAACAATATCTAGATATAATTTTTTAGCTATGAAACCCAGTGCGAAGGGGCCAAGTGTATCAGAGTTTTTCTAAAAATGTCTCAAGACACTTTATCACTTTTGCAGCCACATAGAGATGAAGGAATTGGAACAGAGACCCAGTGGTCATATTCTCATTGAACCAAAGGGAAAAAACGCGTGGCTACCTCTTCCCTGGAGCTAGTGTCTGACTCCTCATCAAACAAAGACACACACAACTCGGTCACCCAGTCATGCACATACACACACAGTCACACTTCACCCACAAATTCAGTACAGATGCACACACACACTCACTGATGCCCCATAAGCATGGCATCTAAGCCCAACCAGGCTGTCTGGAATTCTCAGAGGCACATGACACCATTTTCTGAAATAGGTCTTCTTAATGTATTCACAAACAACACAAATAAACAAAATATAGGCCCCTACTGCAGAGCGAATGACTTAAATCTGTTACATTTGACCAAAACAGGGATTTTCCAAATGCTACAGTTTTGGCATATGAAACAATGTATTTTGTTTGTATTTAAAAACGTGTATGACAAAAATCTGTTAATTACTGCATTTCATAAATTAGGCGACTGCTTTTAGGAAAAAATGAAATCAACCTCACAAAAATAATCCTCAAGAGAAGACAGAAATATTCTCATTCACAGTGCAAGCTTGAAAAGTATCTGCATTTAAATGCTTTTTGGTTTGATTTAAAGGGATAGTTCACACAAAAATAAAAATTCTGTCATGACAGAAAAGCGTATGACTTTCTTCCATGGAACGCAAAAGGATACTTTGGGCAGAATGACAGCCTGTCACCATTCACTTTAGCTGCATTGAAGGTGAATGTAACTGAGACTAACATTCTGCCTATAAATGTGTTTGTGTGTGTGTGGTTGGGGGGGTTAATTAGGTTTAATTGGTTTACGAGGACTTTTTTTTAGGTTACAAACTGGTAATTACAAGGGTATTATGCTATAAATGTGGTTTATTAGGACATTTCTAGTGTCCCCATAAATCACTTAAAAACGTACTAACAATGTTTTATTGGAAATGTAAAAATGCAAAAAGTTTTTTGAGAGGGTTATGTTTAGGAGTTGTTTTAGGGGATATAATCTATAGTTCATACTGTATAAAAATCATTATGTCTATGGAGAGTCCTCATAATGATGTGTGTGTCAACATGTGTGATTGTGTGTGTGTGTTCCACAGATGAAAGAAATTCATACAGGTTTTAAACAACACAAGTGTAAAAAATTATTTTGGGTATTTTCATTTCTAGGTGAATTATTCCTTTAAAAAGATGAAACGCTCTGAAACACACTCTTTCTTGTTTTCCCACACTCAACCTGACAGGCTCGTGTGAATGTGTGTGGGTGTCCCTATGCAGATAAGAGGTCTGACAGCTTTAAAGTCTGCCTGAGATCACAGATAGTCCACTTCTGCATATGCATTGAGATGTTGGGGAACTGTTTTCACACTGCCAAATAGTTTTACTTGAATAAGAAGATAAACACAATAAAACTATCCTTTAACATTAAGCCTGTTTTGTAATTGCATTCTCTTTTCCTCATTTGCATTTAGCAGCAGGTGTTCTTATCCATTCCATTTAATGTAGACTCTTCCTTAAAAGTGAAATGTGCCATTTCTGTGCCACTAGCAGCAATAAACGGAATTGCAAACATAACAATTGTTTCCAAACAGGTTTCCCAAACACTCAAATGCCATTCCGCTCCACCCGTTTCGTCAATAGAGCTCAACAATTCCAGAAGAAAAAAATCGATTTAATTTTCTCCACAGATTAATTGATCTTCAAATATAACTCATAAATCTTTAAAGAAAACCAACTGTGAACTCGGAGCTGGTATAGCGTATATGTACACTCAATGAGCAATTTATTAGAAACACCTGTCCACCTACTTATTCATGCGATTATCTAATCAGCCAATTGTGTGGCAGCAGTGCAGTGCATAAAATCATGCAGATACAGGTCAGGAGCTTCAGTAAATGTTCACATCAACCATCAGAATGGGAAAAAATGTGACCTCTGTCACAGTATTTCTGTAACTGCTGATCTCCTGGAATTTTCTCAGAATGGTGCCAAAAACAAAAAACATCCAGTGAGTGGCAGTTCTGCAGAGAGAAACGCCTTGTTGATGAGAGAGATCAACGGAGAATGGCCAGACTGGTTCGAGCTGACAGAAAGGCTTCGGTAACTCAGATAAGCACTCTGTACAATTGTAGTGAGCAGAAAATCATCTCACAATACACAACACTCAAAAAAACAGTACAATATTTTGGAAACGCCACAGAGCCACATTGTTCACACTCCTTTGGAAGTCAACCTTCAAACAGATTACTCGCACATTAAACTGGCAAAGAAGAAAGTATTTTAACATAAAATAATTACACACTTCACCTTTAAGAGATTATCAAACTGTCCTCATGTCCAACAATGAGCAAAAGTTTAATTATCACACAGAACACCAACTAAAGAACTCCTGTCCAGAGACAGAAATTCGAGAGAGTATTCTTAGTATAATGTATCAAAGACATAATACATTATTTCGGTCCTTAATATCCATAAGCGATGTATTAATGGAACAGCGAGGACTGAAATGGGGGTGAAGCTAAATATAAGTCATTAAGATGTCACATTCCAGGAGATTAAAATGGGTAGAATAAATTGAAACTAAGAATAGAGTGTGAGATTTTATCAAGATCAAGTCGAATTCTTGAAAAACTCTTTTCAAAGGATCTGTCATAAACAGTCATCCTATTGTCAGTCATTGAATTCGTAATAGAGTCTCTGACTCTGTGTGTCAGCTGGAAGCAAGACCTATTAGGTAAAGTTGATGTGTTTAAGAGTGGTAAAGAGTCAATCTGTACTTGTTGAAACAGCCCCAGAATTACAGCATAAGCTCTGAGTTACAGCACCTCTCAAGACTTGATTACACAATCAACTCTCAAGAGGATATATTGGGTCTCGTTTACTAGCCGTGCGTACACACATATGCATGCACAAAACAGGTACACAAATGTTTTCAGGCAGAAATCATGATTCATCAATTAGTTCAAACATAACTTTATTCTATGTTTAGGATAAAATTGAACACCAACTGAAACCACATGTGGCTGAAAAATGCAGCTTTTTATATGTAGTCAAGGAAAACGCAATTATTAGTGAATAAGACCTATTATCATGTGAATTAACTGACTTTACTGAAGTAAAAAAAAATCACATACCTTGCTTAAGGACTGGATTATACATTATAATGAGGATGATGGCGATGATGATGATTATGGCAACAATTGTGGTGATAGCAGACAGAAGATGAGCTTTGTTTCGATGTTTTGATCCATCTTGATTTTGTCTCACACACACACACACACACACACACACACACACACACACACACACACACACAGAAACATACATAGAGAGAGAGTTGTAGATGATGATCAACAGATGTAGGTGGACATTCAAAAGGTGGTCTCTTTGAAATACATACAGAATAGCCTGAAGCCATGGACCTATATGACCCACAATCTTGGTGTAAAAAGCACTGACTAAACACAAGAAGATAAAAATGATAGAGGAGACCAGGGTTAGTTGTCATATGGTAAAGATGTCACAAGGGTTTTATCTCTGCAACTTTGGTTTATCTGGTTCCACTTTGATTTAGAAGTCAAATTACACAACTGCTTGTTTTCTCTAGCAGTAGGTCAACTATATAAAGAATGTGTGTTCTCAGGACAAGGGTTTTCATCAATATCGGTTTGGGGGAGACTGTCACATGTATTCTGTAATTTGTTATATATTTTTTTTTTTTTTTTTTTGCTGTTTATTGAATATTGAATAATTGCTTTAATATTTACATTTTCCTGAAAAGTCCATTGTGACAACTTACCCCAATTAGTGCAGCAACATGCCATGATATTAGTCAACATGTGTTAATTTAATTGTATCTTTTTATAGCCAATAATGGTGTAAATTGTAAAAGCCTTTTTTTTGTACCCAAGACATTCTTTGATTTTTGACTTTCAAAAATAAAGGTACCCTGAGAAATATTCACTAGAGTACAAAGTGTGACAACTAGACCTGGTCTCCCCTACACTATATATTCAGAGAATGCTGCTTGGTTCTGCAGCAGTAAGTATTATACATGTACAGTAAGCTTTTGCAATATACCACCTACATGTCAACAAAAGACATGAAATTTGTTTTCCAAACAAAGAAAAAGAGAAAAAGAGTGCTTGCCATCTCTTACAGTCATAATTTGAGGAGTGTTGTCTTGTAGCCGCTTTGGAAAGCTTGGATTGCCAAGAATATGCATCTAAATATACATTCTGAAGTACATGTTTTAGGTTACTCACCTGCCAACCAATAGGAACTCCCCAACTAGGCGGCGCCGTCTCATAGCCATAAGGATGCCACGAACGGTCATGCCCTCACAGAAGCATGCCACCACACGAGCTTTGGGAAGGTGGCTCCTGAGCTTATCGAGAAGTCGATCAAAACTCTGCTCTCCAGCGTTGCTGTAGATCTTGTCGGAGTGGGCGATGCAGATGCCTTCCTTGGCTGCCATGTCTTTGAAGGCCTCCATTCCACTCTCACCATAGTTCCCTAAAAATGGAGAGATTGAGATTCTTCAGTAACAGCCTCTTTGCCTCTTCAAAACAATCCGTGATGAAATGCGCCACACTATTGATAAGGTCAGACTGAAATGATCAAAGACCTTGTTAAAAATGTAAAACATTAGCATCTTTTGAAAGGATATGCAGAACTGTAGGTGCTACATCACAAGGTTTGGCAAAAATGTAGTTACATTTTCTCCCAAACAGATGAGTTTTTTTAAATCAGCAGAACCTACCTCACTACCAAAAGCCTTATATCTAAATCTAACCCATAGTTTCATAAAAAGTAAACTGGATGTCCCAGGTTTCTGAACTGAAATATTAATCTAGCTCAAAAGATCAAGAAAAATGTGATTTCTCGTTCTTCAGTTTAACTAAGAGTATTATAAACTGAGATGTTAGATTTACTGCAATTTTTTCCCCCAAAACAATATTTTACAATCCATAATAGTATCCATGTTCAGTGCTTTGCTTTCTGGAATATATTCAGCAAAGAATGTAAACAGTTTTCACTTTTTTCATTCTAAGACAAACTAATGAAAAACAGACCACGGTGCCCATGTTTCTCAAAAGCATCAGGGGTAAACTCCTCAATTTACATAAAAATCAGGTCACCTACTTTTATGCGAGGAATGTTCCCAGTTCTCACACATTTTCAGAGGAGTGGGTTTGATACAATTGTAGAGATCTCTCGATAAAAAGCTAACTTAAAGCTGCAGTGACTTAATTTCCACCAAAATAAATCTACGTTCATCGTTTCCTCCAATCAATACACAAATACGTTAATTACACAAGAAATTATGAGCTCTGGGTTATTAACAGGATAAAACAACGCCCACAAGATTATAGGGATGGAGCTTTGCTCTAATAAAAGATAACTTAGTAGTAGTTTAAGGTCTGGACTGGTAATCCAGAAGTGACAGGTTCAAATCTGGCCGGGGTGAGTTATGTTTGTTTTCTAAATGAAAAGTACAGTACTTAACCCCAAGATGTAATTTTTATACCAACAAAATCCTGAGACTGAGAGTGGGTGTGGGTGTGTTTGCAAGGTGAGAAATATCCATTGCCATTTATTCTGATATGTGAATTTCGAGGATCCTAAGTGCCTGAAACTATGAATGTGTCCTACAATATAAATTACTTCTGCTAAAATGCAGCAGAGGAACTTTTTATAAAATACATTTTTCCCTGTGAAATTTTATGTTTTAAATGCACATGACTCCATCTCTAATCTCTCTCCTCAGGGAAAAACTTTCCAAATCTTTCACTCCTTTCATCTGTGCCAGTTCTGTGAATTAATTCTCACGCTTATGCTGCACTAAAACTTTGCTAGAACAATCTGGCTATGATAAAAATTTATATATAATCTTTTTTTTTAAAGTGTGAGTTATGAAATATTTTCTTGGCATGCAATCAAAAATAGTCCATAACAAGCAATATCTTAAGCCAAAAGGCCAGTCATAAGATGCAATAATAATTGCAGCTAAAATGACCTCCTTGTGTCAAATATAGTGATAGTGATAATTTGATAACCCTCTCTCCCTCCTACAGAGAGACAGATGCTGCTGAAAAAGTCTCTAAACATTGTGTTCACTCAACCAGAAAATTCATTAAACACCCACAGACAGTGAAAATATAGCTAAAGATGTAAATGATTATCATGATCGCCTTTCAGCTAATGATTTCAGTTTGTTCTATGGCTTTTTATGAGGCAAAAAGGGGGCAAAACAAAAGCACAGCAGCAACACAATAACAGAGTGTTTCTGAGTATGCTGCATCATTGTGGGGGTGTTTGCAAACATCAAAGACACTCTTAAACATGATCAAACAATCAATAGACAAATCTGTAGGAAGGTACGCTATTGTTTGCCACATTGTCTGAATTGAGGGAAAAAAAAAAATTGCATTTCAATGCATTTCAACTCCAGTAAATCTCCAGTATTTTGTTTCCATATTCTGTTTGTATTACCTGCTGATTAAAGGCATATTTGGGTTCAGTACAACTTAAACTCAATCAACAGAATTTGTGGCATAATGTTAAAAAAATCGAGATTACAGTTAGGCACTTACAATGGGCCCGATTTTTAGGGGGTTTAAAGGCAGAAATGTGATGTTTATAATTGTTTAAAAGCACTTACATTAATTCTTCTGTTAAACTTGTATATTATTTGAGCTGTAAAATTGTTTAAATCGGCTGTTTTTTCAGTCCTTTTATGGTTTTTGGCAACAAAGTTGTAAAAATGGATATAACCATACAGAAAAAAGATTGGTGAGGGATTTTATGACATTAAAATCATTTTACCACACATATTGGTCCACTTCCATTGTACTTGTCTCACTGTAACCCAGATTTTTGCTTCTTTTTTTAACCCTTTAAGTTCTGAGGGTGTTTTTAAAAATGTAATGTTTCAGTAGCATACTGAAATGATATATATTATGATAAATTCAGAGACTCTCAGTCTAAGAAACTGCAAAAAAAAAAAAAGTTTTTCTTATTTTTCCGATTTGATATTATATATATCAAGGTGTAAATAATGTAGCTCTGAAAAATTGCTTTTTTATGTTCACACTCATGTCACCTGTAACCAAGTAAATTTGAGTGTTGATACAATAAAATTATAAAAGGTGAAAGCATTACAAAAATAATTTATCCTTTTGAACAAAAATGTCTCAAAGTGTCCAAAAGCCTCTACAAACAAATAAAACATAATAATTTTACATAAGAACTAATTACACATGCAATTACAGAAATGGCTAAAGGTATGCTCTCTCTCCAAACTATGGAGGCATGAGTAACGAGATCTCATTCAGTTCCATTCTGTGTCATTTGAGCCATCACAGAGTTTGTGTCATGTACTTGGTGCTATCTCCTGGTGGCCATATGTAATTAGAGTGAACGATCCTCTCTTCCCATATTTGGATGACTTCCACTTCTGGTTACAGCAATCTGAATCCCATTATGATTGGTTTAGTGTTCCATGATGCTGGAAAACATACTACATATTTTCCGATGAAGTCATCTGATCCCGGAAATGTGTTTTTAGCCAGATAGTACATTATGTGATGTGCGCACATTGTGCTTCGTGTGGATTAGCAATTGATGTATGCATCCGGTTACATTGTATGTTGGATCATTTTAAAGATATTAACCTCCTCTATGTAATGGTGTGTGATATTTTATGTGCTGCTGAATTTTTATGAAGTTATAAGCAAAACATGGCATATAAGTAACACCTGTTTACATGTAACATGTAGGCCTATGTCAAAGAAATATTCACTATATTTTTGTCTGTAAGTAAAACAAAGAGGCTGGTTTTGCTTGTGTTTTTTTAACAACATATGACACATGGCTATTTGATCAGTTTGATGTTTTAACCAATTGCAATAATATGGGAGATGCAAAAGTGTTAATAAATGATCAAAATGGAAAACTTCTGATTAGTTAAAATTATACCTATTTTCTGTTGAGCAAGGTTGTATTTATTAATATTTTGATAATTATTGTTTTCTCTGTGGGTCTGCCAGCTTAAAGGGTTAAAGAAAAGGAGGCATGAGTCTAAATTAATATTTGTGGTAATATTTCTAAATATGTTGCCACTAATGCTGTTGATTGAGCTTAACATTTATTGACACTGGAACCTTTCTTGAGAGCAGCTTAAACTTTTTTTGGTCTTAGCTGGTCTCGCAGCCTGTTTCATGATGGTCTGTTGGTTGATTGTAGAGGGGTTTTGGTTTTCATCTGAACACCAGCTTGACCAGGCTGGGAGACCATCATAGACCAGTTCATACCAGCAAACCATCTTAGGCTGGTTTAAACTGCTGAAGGTAATACAATTAATCTCATTACACACATACTTAATTAGCACATTTCACTATGCATTTTAATTACTATTTAACCTTTATCTAAAACAAGGTGAAAATTATTTTGTATAGGAACCTGCTTTACCACTGCAGCTAACATTTATTAGCAATACTTTATAAAGTATGAATGTAAAGGGAAGTTTTAAAAGTCAAAGAATTATATAATATGAACGGAGCTGCAGGCACACAAATTTGTTTAAGAATATGAAAGCAAATGAATCATTATGAAGCATTTCACAGCTCCTTGTTCTGTATGTGGGTGTAAACTTTGTAGGGTACCATATTTAACTACCCGCTGGCAATTAACACCTGGCTGTGAGGTCATCAATCTTCTAGCCAAACAGCCCCTGGTTTTCAACTCATCAAAATATGTGCATACGTTACACAGGTGTGACTTAATGCAGTTTAAATGGTGTAAAATCTTCTTGTCACCTATTTTAAATGTAATAAATTAAACAAGATAGTAACTCGACAACATGTGGCACATGCCACATCTGAATCATAGACGCATCTGAACAGCGACTGCTACAGCTCCTTACAAAATGTGACATTTTCCTCAATGAATAATACATAGATTTTGCTGTAAGAAAATATAATACAAGGGGATAAAGGCTGTGTAGCTCTTACTTTAAGAATATGGAAGATTTAGCGCTTTAAATAATGGTGTTACATACAACTGGAGAGTGTAAATTTTTCTAGCATAGACTTTTGTGAAATACCAGTGTTGAAAAGAAATGAAAGCTCCCAAGCTTTGAAGGAATTCTTTGAGTATTTCTGTTCAAAAGGGAAGAGTTCAGGGTAGCTCTATTTTTTCTAAGAACTCTCAAAATCTTTCTAACTGATAAATCCCATTATAGGTGTGAATAAAGATATGTTTCCATTAAAATACTCTCTAAGGGAGAGATCATCACTGTACCTTCTGTGTGAATAGCAGATACGTATGTCCAGTTGTATCTTTTGACAATGTCCACCATAGCTCTTGCTTGCTGGGCATCGGAGGGCACCACCCTCATGAAGTACTTATACAAGGACTTATCACTGAGGTCCATACTGGTAGCCGAATATGCAATCTGGGGAATGTTGAAGAGTTGTAGGAGATTCTGAACTTGGATGGCCACAGAGCTTGACCCAGGCCCGATCAGTCCAACAATTGGCTTCTTCCCTTTCATGGGTGTACCTCCACCTTCAGTTGAACACTTAGAAATGCCCTCCTCCTCCTCTGCTGAGACCAGGGTATCTCGAATGAACTCAATGCTCTGTTCTAGAGCGACAGCTGAATGCCAGCAGGAGTCCCTGATCTCACAGCCCAGCGTAATGTTGGGTAGGATGTTTGGGTCTGCATTGATGCGGTCCAGGGTGTGCATCATGGCCTCTACCCTCTGGATACCATACTGCTCGCGTACGGCTCCACATTTACGCTCATGAACCTTGTCTGCTGGTGGCTGATGATGGACGGAGAAGAGTGCCCCAATGATTATGTCACCTGGAATGTGAGCCAAGACTCTGCGCTCACTGGCCTGGGCATTCACCACAATGTCCAGTCTTGTAGGACCCAATCTGTCCCCAAGCAGCACAAACACCAATAAATGTAAAATCCCCATTTCCTTCACCCTCTCAGAACAGACACAGTGTAGAATATTAGTAGGTTCCTTGGGGCATCTGAAAGAGTCACAGGAGAAAGAGGTTTGGAGAAAAAAACAACCTTCAGAACAATATCCCTGGAGATCATCAACCACCCACTGAATCACAGAGGTGCATATTTGTCGAGAGTCGTGATAAGGATGAGCTGTCGCCAGGGCAACGTCTTATTCTAAAGTGTGAGGATTTTTCTGCCTTCCTCTAGATATCTCATTGAAATCAGGGGAAACGTAGCTTAAATGCACATGAAGCAGTGTGCAAAATGTACTAGGTATCCAATGCAGCTTTTCATAGACTTGCAGTCAGTAAAGAGATTCATCAATAACCTTATCGTTTAGAGAAGAGATCAGAATCCACAATACTGATACCCAGCCAAAAATGTTCTTACACTGATCAGCAGCCACTTAAATTTGTATATAGGCTTTTTACCCAAATTAAGCATTAATTTAATTAAAAGGGAGTTAATCACTTCAAATGTGCCAGTTGTGAAATAAAAGTTACAAGAATGCAGCTCTTCTGTTTTGGAGCTGTCTGTGGTGCTGAAATCAATCTGTGCGCAAAAAACCTGAATCATGAACGAGTGAATATCACTCTAGAAATTGCTAGGAAAATAAAACTGCGTTGCAGAATAGTACTTAATATGTTGACGCAACACATATTTAAGAACTAGATGGTCAAACAAAGCACTTTGCCCTTCAAATCTACAGAAACATGATCGTTAACTTAAGAGTGATTCAGAGTGACCGTTAGACCTCTACAGAGAAAGTGTGAAAGTAAAATCGCACGTAATCATAATAATAACAACAACAACAACAACACCTACAACAATGCAACTTACCCGTCGTTTGTTATTGTGAGCCATTGCTCGTGTTCTTAGCTGAGCGTCTTGTCTCAGGATGTATGAGCGTGTTCAATGAGCGTTCACTTCAGCGACAAGTCTCGCGCGCGTCACGTGACATCATGTTTTCTTTTCTTTTTTTTTACATTTTCAAATGTTGGTCTAACTAAAGATGAAAACCTTACAAAATAAGCACAATTCAATTTTCTATTGTCCACAAGTGAAGAACGCTAAGCAAATAACTTATTATTTGATGAATTAGAATAAAGAGAAAGAATGAGGAAAAACTCGCCTACAAATGTAGCCTACAGTTATTAGGCTATTTTAAAACATGCGTATGAACATTTGAGTTGAAGCCATCTTTATATTACCTCCTGCGTTTAAATCCAAACGAACAGCAAACATAGACCTGGCGAGGACTGTCGCAATGATATTGCGTTCTGGCCACTTACTTTCAGTTGTACGGGCACAGCGCCATCATCTGGTTGAAATAACTCAAAAATCAGCAGTCTTTAGCTTAAATCCACTTCAGGAATTAAATCTTAATTTTTATGATAAAATCATAAAATACAAATCCTTTCATTATAGTTATAAAACACTTTATTGATAACTGGTAAATAATATTTATTTTATAATATACCTGAAAATGTTCAATATCTGTACCATTCATAGACATCTTGAATATGCAATACGACATCCTTTATTATAGCAAACAATGTAAACATTTATTTATTTACATTTTGAGAACAGGCTATGTTCAATGCAGTCCAGTCTCTCTATTTCAATGTATTCATTTAGAGGACACTTTTACCAAGAGCAGCATACAGTAATGAATAAATGTTGTCTGTACCCATTTGTTATCATTCAGCATAAGCATCATTGACTTTACTCTTCAGACTTGATATTTATGGAGGACAAACATGCAAAAATAATCAATAAATATAAAAATAAAAAAATACCTAAATGAATACACACATTAAAGTGTAAATAAATATATAAATAATTAAAAGTGGAAGGACATACACAGATATGCACATATATACACATAAATATGGAACAACACAGAAATAAAAGAATGATTATAGAAATGTAGAAATATAGAATTAAAAACAACTTTTAATATTGCATTTCCTTTAACAATTTTGCAAATTGCAACACCAATTCCAAAAAAGTTGGGACAGAATGAGAAATGCTAATAAAAACAAAAAGGAGTGATTTGTAAATTATATTCACCCTTTGCAATATTGAAAGCAATACAACTAAAAATTATATTATGTTTTACCTTGTGAATTTAATAGTTTTTTTAAATGTAAAGTCATTTCAAATCAGATGATTGCAACACACTCCAAAAAAGACATTCGAGTGTTTACCACTGTGAAACATCACCATTTAACTCTTATTAAGCATTAGGGCACTGAAGACAAAAGTTTGTTAAATTTAGAAAGTGGAATATTCCCCCATTCATCCATTATGTAGGTCTTTTGCTGCACAATTGTATGGGTCTTTGTAGCTGTATTGTGGGCTTCATAATGCTCCATACATTCTCAATTGGAGATGGTCAGGAGTGCAGGCAGGCCAAGTGGCAGGCTGTATTTTCCAAAAACTATTTTAAATGTGGACTCATTGGAACAAAAAACACAGTTTCGCTGTTCTACTTTCCAACTAAGATGAGACCGAGCCCAGAGAAGTCGACAGCGCTTCTGGACAGTGTTGATGTACAGCTTCTGCTTTCCACAGTATAGTCTTAACTTGCATCTGTGTATGCAGCGGCGAGTGGTGTTGTCTAACAAAGGTTAGCTAAAGTAATCCCAAGCCCGTGTTCATGATATTCATTAGAGATGAATGCTGTTTTTTCAGAGGGGTCTGAGGTATCAGAGATAAAGCGCATTCAGAAGTGGTCTTCACTTGCCCTTTATAAACCAAGATTTGTCCAGATTCCTTGAATCTTTTAACTATATTGTGCACTGTAGAGGGTGAAATGGTCAAAATCCTTCCAATTGGTCTTTGGGGAACATTGTTCTCAAAATACTGGATTATTTGCTGAATCATCTGTTGGCAAATTGACAAGTCTTGAATGATCCTTGCTCATGAAGGATTAGGCTGTTTTTGGAGGCTCCTTTTATACTATGACACGATTGTCTCACCAGTTTAACATCTCCTATTTCACATCGTCTTGTTATTTTAACTCAAATTGTTATTAGTCTTAAATTGTCCCTGTCCAAACTTTTTTGGAGCGTGTTGCAGTCATCTGATCTGAAAGGAAAACATCATATAATGTGTAGTTGTGGTGCTTTCAATATAGCAAAGGGGGAATATCATTTACAAATCACTCCTTTTTGTTTTTATTAGCATTTGTTCCATACCATTCCAACTTTTTCGGAATTGGGTTTCAAAATTTGTAGATTCAAAATTTGTTTAATCTTTATTGTGCAGAGTACAGTACAGAGGTAATGAAATACAGAAGCATCTAACCAGAATATATATGTTTCAATACAAGTTAAGCTCGATCGACAGCATTACTCACTGTTTTAAAAGTATAGTCACAAGACGTAAACAATATGTGTGTTAACATGATTTTAGTGTGATTAAATCACTTTCCTTTTCTGTGTGAAATTATAGCCAATTTTGCAACTTCATTGCCATGACGATGCAATGTCAACAAACCCTCAAAAAAGGGTTCCTTTATTCCTTTAAATGTAAAATTTTTGTCTATACAGCATGACATGCAGGGGGCGAAATCTAAAGAAAAAAAGCTGTTTTTTTAGATGATCTTAACTTGTCTTTTCTATCTGTGTCCCCTCCCTGCTTCGATGGAAAATTAAAGACAGATCTAGGTTGTGGCTAGAGACCAGGGCCATGGCTAATAGGGTGAAATGTGGCCTCTAGATGGCATAAACATCCTTTTTTATTTGACAGAGACAGACTCCACTAAGTCATATATTTTTTAGGCTGCCTGTAATATTAGTTTGTTTATAAAAAAAGCTTACTATAATACCACTTAACGTTTATTATTATTCTTTATCCATGTTATCCAAAACATAAAACAACATCTCATACACAGAGTTAAACCTGATCTGAGGTTGCAAATTAATATCACCTGGTTGTAACTGTGCTCATCTATTTAAAGCTGTGTGCTGCTGCTATTGCTGTAGTGTTTGAGATGGAAAGATCTAGTTTGCATACAAGAAACACCTGCTTGTCAGTTCTGAGTCTCATCAGTTAGTAACACTTTTTCTCAAAGCGTTTGGACCATAGCACAGAGTTTCAATATGTCTGCACAAAATCTGTCTGATAAACGCATGTCCAAATTTAAAAATAAGGCGCCAACAGTGAGTTCATCTATTTAAAAAAAAATAGTAAAAAAAAAGTAAAAAAATAAATAAATAAATAAAATATATATATATATATTTTTTTTTTTTTTTTTACTTCACACTACAGTAACCAAATTAAACCTGTTGTTTTTCTTAAAGGTGCACTTTTTTTCCTCATTTAAAATTTTTACTCAAATAAATAATAAAAAGTTATTTTTAAATATATGTATAAAATGATGCGCAATCACATGAGATGTAGGCTCCAGTTGTATCAGTAATCTTATCCAAGCTGTTTTATTCCACATGGAGAGGGTCTCCTAATGGGGGCTGCCATGTTAGGATCACATGACCAGCCAGATACTACTCATTTCATCTCAGTAACCATTTGTTTTCGGACACTTGCGCACTTTAAATTAATCATGGCTGATAATGAGTGGTGAACTTCTATATTGGCATCTAACTAAACTATTGATTTTGAATGATGCCACATCCACACAGAGTGGTGTCAGTGTAAATCAAAGATTAAAGTGAGTGCACCTTTAAACTAAACTTGTCTGAAATCTTTTAGCATTACCAGTCTTTATTCCTGTCCCTGCAGGAAGCTGCTCTCTCTGGAGAAGAACCCTCTAAAGGAGATGGTGGAAGTGGGACTGCTGACTCACTTAGGCCTATCTGAGAAGGCACAATGACCCCACTCTACAGTTTGAGGCTGCATGGTCTCTCACTAATGTTGCATCTGGCACCTCCTGACACACAGCTGGTGGTTGGGCATGGGGCGGCGCCAGCCTTCATCACCCTGCTGGCTTCACTGATGCTGAACATCAGCAAGCTGGCTGTCTGGGCTCTAGGCAACATTGCAGGTGAAGTGTTCTCAGAGGGGCAATCTGCAAGAGAAAATGTGGAAGCTTGGTGTTGTGATCATTTGGTCCTAACAGAACACTTGTCTTGTATGATAAAATATATGCTTTGATATACTTGGAAGTACTTTGGTTTTTGGAAAGAGAAAGGACTGAAGTTGGTCATTCAACTGTGAAGTTATATGCTATAAATGTGGTTTATTAGGACATTTCTACTGTCCCCATAAATCTCTTAAAAACATACTAAATGATGTTTTATTGAAAATATAAAAATGCAGAAAGTTTGTGAGGGTTAGGGGATAGAAACTAGTTCATACAGTATAAAGATAATTCGGTCTATGGAAAGTTCTCCTGTGTGTGTGTGTCCCTGAGACTGTTTCGTTTCACATATCTGCAAAAAATGTAAGTTGCATTTTCTTGCTAATTAAGGACTTAAACTGTTGTCTGATTTGTCAAGCATGTGCACACATGCTTGTTGTGGTAGTTTCTTATTTCAAGTGTATAGCTGAGTTTGGAATTGCATACTTCCCATACTACTGCCATATCTGTCTATGGCAGAAATGGTAAGTATTATGCTATTCTGATCTCCGGGTGTCTGTCTGCATCTCGCATGACAAGGAACGCTCACCGCTCACCACACAACAAGCCCAATCCAAGTAACTCTCCCCTTGGATCACCAAATTTTTTTTTTTTACATAATTGAATGCTGTATATGTATAATTCCACATCCTGGCAAAATCTCACCTAAAGTCAGCATATCTAATAGCAGCCTTTACAATATGAGAATATGATCTTGATGAAATTTCAGCAAATTCTTGAAATTGAAAACTTTATTGTTTAACTTCAATTGAAAACTTTATTGTTCAATTGTGGACATTGGTTTCATGCTGAGTTGCATTAACATTATAGTGTAGGCTCTGCTTTAAGACTTTATGTGGCATAAAGCTAAATTGTTCACTTTACATCCATGATCTGTTCAATAAAATGTATGGAACTGTGCAAATTGTTGCTAACTAGCAACAATGTAATGGTTGACTTGGATTGATGTCTCCGAATTTGCATTGAGAGATGAGAAATACTTTTCAATATCAATTTGATTTCAGCCAACCATGACTTAATCGTTAGCACATCCCAACAGAAACCTCTAAATTCCAACATAAGTAGCAGACTTAATATTATTATTTTCTTATTTTGCATAAAAAATACATGAATGCCTTGCTTTTAAAATGTACTCTCCCAATCTAGTCCACTGCAGTGCATGCTGGGAAATTGAAATCCCCTGCTCTGTTTCAGCAATGCATTGATGCAACAAATTGTAGTCACAGTCCCAGTACAATTGGATTAAAAGTAGTTTGATTGAACACAATGAAGTTGAGACCAAATAATAAAGAACTGAACATTTTAGCTTTTTAAGTTAACTGAGCAAGCAATCTTAAAAAAAATATTGTATAATATGACTTGCTGTCTATATTTGTTTTGTTTTTATTGTATTTATATGATATTTGTATTTTTGTAATTGAATTCTTGCCATGAAAATAGCTTTGAATGCTGACATGGCATTAAACCAAACATACTACTACTACTAACTGAGCAAGCAGTAAAATCATGTGTGAATGCCACGTTAGAAATTGATCGATTTGAACATTTGTTTGACATTGTGATCCTATCAATTTATGACTGTTGAATCTTTGGCCGACTTTAAAATCAACTTGATGCACATTCGAAAGTGTACTGGTTTAGTATTGTGAGGTGTGTATGATTGAATTTGTGTGGGGGATTTGCATTTCCCAGGATGCTCAAGGTAGGGCTGGAATGCAGTTAAGTGTTAAATAAGGTGTGTTTGGGAAGAAATTCAGTAAATGGGGATATGTTTTTATGTTCCGTTATGCTGGAATTGAAAAGGGGTGTTTTTATTTTCAGAGTGTTTGGTTTTGTTGGGGCCTGGCTTGATGAATGGTGAGGTTGATTTTAAAGTTGTGTGAAATAATGTGCTATACTTGTGTCAAATAAGCAATGTTCAACCTTTCGCCCATGATTATGCTTCAAAATTTATAGTAGAACTGCTTGGTTTTTTTATACCAGTGCTGGACATGTTGGATTGAAATGTAGAAAAATTCCATCAATTCAATGGTCTGCAATCAGCAACCTATTGGAATGGGATTGCTTTTTTATTTTTTATAAATGATTGATAGAAAATGCAAGCCAATTGAATGCTTGGACACTGGCACTTAAGTGCAGTTTGTGGGACTTTTAGACGGTCCCTTACACACTAGATAAACCTTGTAGGCTATCTAAAATGTTTTCCCACTCCGTCTTTGCTCTCTGTGCTATATAGTGTCCCATTACTGTTTTACTGAGTGACAAACGACTCCCAATTTTCAGTAAATGAGCATTTGGAATAAATGGGTGGGGGGAAAGCTACTGAGTGCACCTTAAATTCATACCTTATTTAACTGCCATTATTAAATCCGATTGGAATTTCCTGGGGGAACCTATGGCTCAAACACAAATTTTGTTTGTATAAACACTTTGTTAACGTTATGTAATTTTATGATGGTGAAATTGCACCAGAAATGCAGTAATTAAAAATGTGTAAATATTTTCTATAGAATCTGTTTTACTCTGTCGCACTTTACCAGAGGCATATTTGTGGTGATGCTGGTAAAGTGGGACAATATATCAATAGTTTAACTTGTATAGCTATAACCTGATTAATTTGCAGTGTTTTCTTGCAATTAATTCACAGTGTTTTCATGCAATTAAAGGTAAATTATTTCAATTTGTTCTTTTGATCCTATTCCAATCCTTTTATGTAGAATAATTATTAAAATCCAAATGAATGTAGCTTATTTTCCCTTTTGTTTGAACACCTGCATCTTCTGTGTTGTAAATGTGCATGCTTTTCAGAGGATTATTAGTCTTTTAGCCTATTAACCATTGCAAGCATTATACTATATTCAAATATTAAACCATATCTTTTCAGAGTTTTCCTGTTTACAATATTTTGCACTATTTTAAAAATCAGTCTTGATGAATATTTTAAGTGATCTTGAATTGAAGTTGCCTTAACACGTGGGTATTTCAATCCTTGTAAGCCTAGGTTGCAATTATAATAATAAAAATAAACCATTCAACAGGGTGGGTGTACCAGTATTGGCTATAAAAAAAATATATGATTTGGTCAAAAGATGGACTTCAGTGGTTCTTTTGTCAACAGCAGAAATTAAAATACTAAATGGGAGACATCAAAAGCTTTCAATACAATGTCAGCTAATCTGGCATTTGGTTTATAAGCAAAACGCAAGGAAAATTTCAATTACCTAAAGTGCCCATGCACTTTGCATCTGCAAATGTAATACAAACTAGTGTTGTCAAAAGTACCGTTACTTCAGTACCAAGTCGATACTAAAATGAAATTCTACCAGTGTTTCTGCAGTACCGGTAGTACAGAGCACAGACTCTTATCTGGTACACATGACTGCTTTAAAATGCTCACAGGCTTATTTTGAACATGTGCTCGTTACTCCATGTACACTGAAATGGACAATTAAACAAATAAAAATCGTGACCTGCCCTAGTGTGATTTATAAAACCACTAAAGGCTGCAATCTTACTGTGGAAGTGCTGCATACTTTAAATCAGACTGCTCATTCACTAGAAATGCCAGACATTGAGGATCATTCACATTGTAAGAGATAACGGATCAGAGCACTAATCCACTGTAAAGCGTGTGTATAACAAGTAGACTATATAAACTCTGCAAAAAAAGAAACTTCCCTATTTCAGGACACTATTTTAAAGGGCATTTTGTAAGAATCTAAATAACTATACAGATCTTTACTGTAAAGGGTTTAAACAATGTGTTTATTGTTTTATTTTGTATTTTTTTCTCATGCTTGTTCAATGAACAATAATGAACATGCATCTGTGGAACGATCATTAAGACACTAACGGCTCACAGACGGTAGGCAATTAAGGTCACAGTTATAAAAACTTAGGACACTAAAGAGACCTTTCTACTGACTGGAAAAATGCCAAAAGTAAGATGCCCAGGGTCCCTGCTCATCTGTGTGAAATTGCCATAGGCATGCTGCATGGAGGCATGAGGACTGCAGACTAGGGTAATAAATTGCAATGTCCATACTGGGAGATGCCTAAAACAGTGCTACAGGGAGACAGGAAGGACAGCTGATCATCCTCGCAGTGGCAGACCACATGTAAATTGGTACATCCAAATATCACACCTGCGGGACAGGTACAGGATGGCAACAACAACTGCTCGAGTTACACCAGGAATGCACAATCCCTCCATCAGTGCTCAGACTGTTCGTAATAGGCTGAGAGAGGCTGGAATGAGGGCTTGTAAGCCTGTTGTAAGGCAGGTACTTATCAGACATCACCGGCAACAATGTCACCTATGGGCACAAACCCACCTTGCTGGACCAGACAGGACTGGCAAAAAGTGCTTCTTACTAACTACGTTTCCAGCCAAGGATTTTTTTTGCGAGAAACGTTTTGGTGCATCAAAGCTGATGGAAACTCAAATTATCGATAAAATTTCACATATTGACATGATAGGCTTCCGTTTAACTCTAGCACATAAATTCTGTCGATACGTCAAATGTCTCAAAAATGGTTTGGAAACACTTGGTTGAGAAAATTGCCATTAACGCAAAAATGTAGTGTCACATGACAGAATTGACCCCAATCATTAGCCTGTGTTAATCATGATGACAGTATACATACTTGAAAGCTAATTTACTGTACGTGATTATGGACTGATATTAACAGTATATAGATCTGATGCTGCAAACGTGACTGGCGGAGGGCGGGGCTGGGTCGTGATCCTACAAACCCGGTCCCGTATTAGGCTAATCAAGCCTCCAAGAGGGATAAAGGCCGACTGCAGAGGATGGTGCGGGAGAGAGAGATCATTTACGGACATGTCCGTCATGTGTGTTTGAGTCCTTTGGTTTAAGTTTATATTAAACTATTATTTACATTGTCAAGCCGGTTCTCGCCGCCTCCTTTCTCTTGAACTGCTTTACAATGACACTTCCAGGAGTGCCAACACAAATATCTCATATCATGCACATCCACAACTGCACGGAGAACAAATTGATGGCCACTCTTTTCGACTAATTTAATCATGGTAGACATCAGTTTATTTATTAAAGTTTCTTTTCCACACCATTCAAAATGATAGATGCAGTCATGGAATTGGCCCACAATACAAAAACATAATTTATGTGCACAGATGTTTAAGATACACCAGACAAAAAGTCGGCTAAATTACACTCTCAGAATGTTCTAGAACTGCTCCCTTTTGATTGCAATTCCTCCTCTTCTGATTGCTTTTATATGTGAAAATAAAATGACAGTATGCTGGCTCATTTCATTGAATTGTCTCAATACTCTCCTCATTTTACCAAAACTTCAGAGGAAAAAAAATAAGGGACATCTGGGAGGCGAATCGGCGATAAACACATTTCTGTATGGAAATGGCTTAAGAGCAGATTTCATTTGTTATAAATCAAAACGTATGCGACCGTGGTTTTTAGGCATATCGTCATCACTCACACCATTTTTATCAATAAAAGGCCATTTGAATGGAAACGAGCAGGTGGCGGAAAATTTCGCAAAATGTTTCACACATTTTCACTTTGAAGATAACGTGAAAAGTGGATGGAAACCAGGCTAGTGACGAGTCACAGTTTTGTCTCACCAGGTGTGATGATTGGACTTGCGTTTATTGTCGAAGGAATGAGTGCTACACCGAGGCCTGTACTCTGGAACGGGATGGATTTGGAGGTGGAGTGTCCGTCATGTCTGGGGCGGTGTGTCACAGCATCATCGGACTGAGCTTGTTGTCATTGCAGGCAATCTCAATGCTGTGCTTACAGGAAAGACATCCTCCTCCCTCATGTGTTACCCTTCCTGCAGGCACATCTTGACATGTCTCTCCGGCATGACAATGCCTCCAGCCATACTGCTTGTTCTGTTAGTGATTTCCTGCAAGACAGGAAAGTCAGTGCTCTGCCATGGCCAGCGAAGAGCCCGGATCTCAGTACCATTGAGCATGTCTGGGACCTGTTGGATCGGAGGGTTAGGGCCATCCCCCCCCCCAGAAATGTCCGGGAAACTGCAAGTGCCTTGGTGGAAGAGTGGGGTAACATCTCACAGCAAGAACTGGAAAATCTGGTGCAGTCCATGAGGAGGAGATGCACTGCAGTACGAATGCAGCTGGTGGCCACACCATATACTGACTGTTACTTTTGATTTTAAATAAATTTTGATCAATGTTATGCAGGTGGAATACCTCTGCAACCTGACATGGACCCTTTCAAACCTTATATAGGAACAATAATCTCTTTCCTAGTTTTAGTGCTGTCCAGCAAATGCATTGGCCAACTGCTCCACCAAAGTTACAAATACATCCTGTCTGATGCATGCTGTGCCATTTCCTACCTCACTGACAGACCCAATGAGTGAATTGATGTTGGGATTAAGACTGGAATCCTTCCATGATGGGTTGAGCTTTTGGGCTTTGAGGAGCTTGTTGTGGTGGTAAGCACCATACTGATACGATTTTTGTTGTAACTGGAAAACCTGTAGGTTCTTTCCCAACCTGAAATAGTCTCGTACCGATACACTCTAGACTCCAGCCCTGCGTTCAATTGGAAACATTGTGAGTGGCTCAGACCTGCAGACCCAGACGGCCATTGATGCAGGTGTGCTGAGTGACTTGCCTCAAGTGATGCGACACCCTATGTCCAGTGTTCAGAAGGAGGTGGCTTGGGCAGTGTCTAACATTGCAGCTGGACTCTGCCAACAGATCCTACAACTCCTCACATGAGGCTCCTCTAGTGGATCTCCTAAGGAATGTATGTGGTATTTGATTATTGCCCTGCTTGCAGGTTGAGAGCAGCTTCTGCCCCCACAGAATTGCCCATAAAATCACCTCTGACTTGTTTTTAAAGATTACTTAAAACGTCTTTTAAAACTCTTAAGCTGGGTATAACATGAGGCCAATTTATCAAGCTGTCCCCGAGGGGATTGGAAGTTTAGTTGCATTTCCATTTGACAAGCGGAATAAACACCACCATGCTTTGTCAAATCTTTGCTATAATTTTCTAGAAAAGTGCAGACTTACAGCAAGTGGCTACACCGATATCAATCTTGTGCAATAATTTCTCAAGACTAGTATTTAATGTTAGTGGCTGAATAATTACCTGACTTTGATATTCAAAAACCTTCACCGGATAAGCAATAGCCTTTTATTGCATCCGTTTACAAATGTTGGAGGTAAAATGATGATAATTGGGGACTGAGTTTTGTTTAAATTCACTAATGGATATGCTAGACTATATTTAAATATTAAGCTCTGAGCTGAGCGATCTGTTAACAATGTTGAATCTCTGCCAAGTTATGAACAGCTTATGCATGAATATGCATAAGCTGTAATGACAGTGATCTGCAAAGCTGATGTGGATCTGTAGTGCAACTAGAAGAAAATGTTTTGCAGGGTGATTTCAAAGTCCAGTGAGGCAATATGGGCAGTAATAAACACACAACTGGAGGAACTGTTGACCAAGTGGTTCATCTTGTCAAGCGTGGTGCTCTAGAGGCCATATTGTCTTTACTTTAGGTTAAAAACACCAAGACCATCCTGGTCATCCTAGACACCATTAATACATTTCTTGGTGAGTCTGATATATATGTGTGTGGGGCTTGGGATTATTATGCATACCCATGCTGCAGTTTGGCGTGCTTGACGTTTTGATGGATTTGCTAAACTTGAAAGTTGTGCCTACTGCAGGCTGCTGAGAAACTTGGGGAGGTGGATAAGCTTTGTTTGCTGGTGGAGGAAGTGGGTGGGAAGTATTGAGCAGCTCAGGCTCTTATTTGATAAGTATTTCAGTGAGGTGGATGTTGCTTGAAGCGTGTGTTTATTGTTGCTAATGATGGAGGCTGCTATGTTCCTCAATTATTTTTAGGACAGTTAGCTAATGATTACTAATGGTGAGTGCTTTTGACAACACATCGTTTCAAAGCAGCTTAACAGAAAATCATACATTAACAGAAAATGAAACGTAATATCTAAAGTCTCATTGTATAGTTTGATTAAATATGATTTAACATTTTTTATAAAATAATTAAGTAATTGTACATTTGAACCACAGTTATTAATCCTGAAGGTGACTGTGGCAAGGATCACACAACTCCATAAAATTTTGGTTAATGGAAAAAAAATAACCTTGGGAGAAACCAGGCTCCCTGTGAGGGCCAGTTCTCCTCCGTCTAACAGCATGAATATAATGCCAATATTACTTCTGTGCAGTGCAAGTCATGGTTTAAAATTGTTAAACTAGTGTTAAGGGGAAGTGTTTAAACAGATTTTGTATGAACTGTAAGATTAATAACTAATGTCTTTTGTAGTCTATCCTGGATTAAATGCAGAAGTTTACATAATGCATTGTCTTTTGTTAGTTAGCAATTAATTGATAGTCTGTGTATTACATTTCAGGAGAGTGTAGTCCATCATTAGACCAAGGAGATACAGGCAGAGATGAGTGAGATGCATCACTGTTCAATCGTCCGGTTACTTCGGTGAGGTCAAACCGATGTCCAAGGTTCGGGCAGTTGCATATCAAGTATCCCATGTTTTATGGTTGGAGTTTGCATCCGTTCATCCTCTGAAGCCCATCGTACTCGACTGAAGTGATGTATGTCTGTCTGGCACCGGCTGCATTTAATCATCACTAAGTCATGTATTAGTGGAGTCCAACACCAAGTAGGAATGGAGCTGGATCTGGCTGGTTCTGGTGACCTCTGGAAAGGAAATTTTTTTACATTTTTTTTATTGAACTTGCTGAACATCCTCCCAGTAATTACAATAATCTAGTCTTGAGGTCATGAATGCATGAATTCACTTTACGGCAACAGAGAGCATGTGTCGTAACTTATATGTAGCAATATTTCTGAGGTGGAAGAATGCAGTTGTACAGACATTGGAAATATTTTCAAAGGACAGATTGGTATCAAATATAACACCCAAGATCTTCGCTGTAGAAGACTATGTAACTCTACATTCATCAGTCAAATTCTATTTTTAGCAGCATGTTTTTTTTTTTGGAGGTTTTTGGTCCAATAATTAGTACCTCTGTTTTGTCAGAATTGAGTAGAATGAAATTTCTGGCCATCCAATCTTTTATTTCATTGATGCACTGATAATTTGGATAATTGTGAAGTTTTGTCCGATTTTCCAAGAAATATAAAGTTAGGTATCATCGGCAAAAGTGGAAACGTATACCACAGTGTCTGATATTTTTGCAAGTTCACACCCGCCTAACTATCTCCGGTGATCTCTGACTTCCAAAGCAGAACATCATTAGTGCTGACATGAATAACAGTTAAAAAAAATCTACGTTTAGCATTAGCCAGCACTTGTAAATTTTATCTGATGTCAGACACCCGAGCCTCCGAAATGCATTTAACAATTTAACATTTAACAAACGATCCTTTCGACGGGTGAACATCCGTAAAGCCGCGGGTCCAGACGGCATTCCGGGCCGCGTCATCAGAGCATGCGCGAACCAACTGGCTGGTGTTTTTACGGACATTTTCAACCTGTCCCTCTCCCTGTCTATAGTCCCCACATGCTTCAAAACATCAACCATTGTGCCTGTACCGAAGCAAGCCAAAATCACTTGCTTAAATGACTGGCGTCCTGTTGCTCTGACCCCCATCATCAGCAAATGCTTTGAGACGTTAATCAGAGATCACATCTGCTCTGTTCTGCCCACCTCTTTGGACCCATTGCAGTTTGCCTACCGTAACAACCGCTCCACTGATGATGCTATTGCATCTACAATACACACTGCTCTCTCCCATCTGGAAAAAAGGAACACATATGTGAGAATGCTGTTTGTAGACTACAGTTCAGCATTTAACACCATAGTGCCCTCCAAGCTTGATGTGAAACTCCGGGCTCTGGGCTTAAACAGCTCGCTGTGCAGCTGGATCCTGGATTTCCTGTCAGGCAGATGTCAGGTGGTTAGAATGGGCAGCAACATCTCCTCATCACTGACCCTCAACACTGGAGCCCCGCAGGGCTGTGTTCTCAGCCCACTCCTGTATTCCCTTTACACACATGACTGTGTGGCGACACATAGCTCCAATGCCATCATTAAGTTTGCTGACGATACGACGGTTGTAGGTCTGATCACTGACAATGATGAAACGGCCTACAGAGAGGAGGTGCACACTCTGACACGCTGGTGTCAGGAGCACAACCTCTCCCTCAACATCAGTAAAACCAAGGAGCTTGTGGTGGACTTCAGGAAGAAAGACAGAGAACACAGCCCCATCACCATTAATGGAGCACCGGTGGAGAGAGTCAGCAGTTTCAAGTTCCTCGGTGTCCACATTACTGAGGAACTCACATGGTCCGTCCACACTGAGGCCGTTGTGAAGAAGGCTCACCAGCGCCTCTTCTTCCTGAGACGGCTGAGGAAGTCTGGAATGAACCAACACATCCTCACACGGTTCTACACTAGTACTGTAGAGAGCATCTTGACTGGCTGCATCACCGCCTGGTACGGCAATAGCACCGCCCACAACCGCAAAGACCTGCAAAGGGTGGTGCGAACGGCCAGAAACATCATCGGAGGTGAGCTTCCCTCCCTCCAGGATATATATAACAGACGGTGTGTGAAGAAAGCTCGGAGGATTATCAAAGACTCCAGCCACCCGAGTTATGGGCTGCTCTCACTGCTTCCATCAGGCAGGCGGTATCGCAGCATCAGGACCTGCACCACCCGACTACATGACAGCTTCTTCCCACAAGCAATAAGACTTTTGAACACATGATCTCTCACGATCAACAATCAGCACTGCACTTTATTAATCCTCATTCTGTCAATATATTCTCGCTACCAATTCAGTCAGTGTATATATATATATATATATATATATATATATATATATATATATTTATACCCTTCTCTAGTGTGTGTATTCTACATTGTGTGTATTGTGTACATTTGTTATGTAAATTGTTGTGTAGGTATGTGTACATTTGTTATGTAAATTGTTGTGTAAGTTTATGTAAATTGTTTTGTGTAATATGTTGTTATTGTAAAGTGGTTTATGTCTCGTCACTGTCATTACTGCAATGTTGCTCGGAACTGCACACAAGAATTTCACCTGCTGTTGCACTCGTGTACACAGTAGTGTGACAATAAAGTGATTTGATTTGATTTGACAATGTTGGCTGGAGTCTCTGTTTCCATGTTCCTTTACAATAGAATCCCCTATAACCAACGCTTTCAACATTATACTCAGTGCATGCATCACTGATTTAGGAAAATTGATTGGAAACCCTAACAGGAACGGGAGAGTGGTGTCGCTTTGCTGAGCGAGTATGCCACAGAGACGTCCTCCAAACGCCCTGCATCAGGGGCTCTACAGCCGGAACCAAAGTGTGTGTGTGTGTGTGTGTGTGTTGCTACCTACATATGAAACAGTATCTACCGGCTTCTCTTTCTCACTGACCCCCACTAGCGTTCGGATGTGTGTCTAACTCTATCTTCTCCGTCAGCCTGACTAATTCCTTACATTTATAAACATTCCCTCACTGCTGACGGAAGAAGCTATGTGGCATGTAATGCAGGAAGCAATAACATTAGCGGATGCCATGACTTACCGCAATTGTTTGTTGTTGCTTGTTCCCGAGCGGCGGGGGTTTGATCTATGTGAATTCCTCACACAATTGTGTTATGATTGTTCTTGATAAGCAATGGTTTGATGCAATCTGTGTAACACAGAGGAATTGCAGTTGAATTGCAAAAAGAGAATAATTTGGGGGAAAAACCCTGATGCATGCATGATTAAAAGCTGAAAACTGATAGATAAGCTGCTTTTATTTATTTTTTTTTATACTTTTTAAATCTCAATTTGAATAAATAAAATGAATATTATGGGAGGGGAAGGGAGCTCCAGGAACAGGGTTGAGAATCACTTTACTAGGCCATTTCATTCTAGAAATGCAAGTGCTTTAAGGCAGCTTAAGTTTTAGGTAAGCTTAGGTTTTTAGGGTTTTGTTCTGCATACAGGGCATCTGCAGGTTTGAAGGAATTGATTTAAGACTTTAAGGCCAAAAAAAAAAATATATATATTTTTTTTTTGCATGTATTCTTTTTATTATGCAACATTGAAACTCTAAATCAATGCATGTAGCATAAATTGTGACCCTTCTCATCACTTGTTTTCCAGCAAGATGTGACCTTATTACCACAATAGCATCAGGTCTGATTTTTAATGGGAATGTAAATTAGTCTGAGTGATGGACTTGCCATCTCTTCAATGACATGCATGGTATAAATCTGTAAAAAGATCTAAGACCCCATCCGGTTTTCCACAACACATATTGTCTGGAATTTTTTTTTTTTTTTTTTTTTTTTGTCTTTGGAGTGTTACAGCCTGGTTGCCATTCTCGTCAAAAATCAAATATGGTGCTGCTGTGAATAAGATCTAGTTAGCATGTGCTGAACAACATTATATATATATATATATATATATATATATATATATATATATATATATACACAAATCCATATTCCGGACAGATACCTTAACAAATACTTTAAAAGGTAATTAAAGGGAATTTAATTTAAAAATGAAATTTCTGCCATCACTGCTCACCCTTGAGTCTATGAAATGTTCTCTGCCTTGGAACAAAAAATGTGATAAGCAAAACGTTTAGTCTCGGTCACCATTCACTGGGTATGTTTACAATACATGCACTAACTTTCGTCAATCTGAATAAATTCAATCTGATTTCAGATTCCGAATGTACTGTTATATGTTCCATACACTTTGCAATCTTGTACACATATTCGTTTACAAGTGCATTACATGTATTCTGAACAAGAAGCTGAGAAAGGGAGAATGGCAACAAAGTCCGTAATTGGAGTTTTTGCTTTAAGATATCTAAAAAAAAATAAAAATAAAAATAAAAATATGCCAGCTTTGACTTTTTTCTCGGAAAACGAGGAATTAGAAGCAGCGTCTAATACCCTGTCTGATTTAACCATGAATTTAAACATGCCCATTCTTCCTCCATTCTAACCGGAGGCATATCTGGATGCGAGTACGAAGTAAAAACTGGTGGGTGAGAGTTGTCATTAAAGGAGTCTACAGAGGTGGAATTGAAACAAAATAATAGGGACTTTAAGCAACAGGTGTACGAAAAAAATCACTAAGCATTAATGATGGCAGAACAGTGCATTTAATCGTTTAAGAAAATGGGTTGGCTATTTAAAACGGCAAGAGGAGAGATGTGTTAACTGTCAGAAGAAGAATTTTACTCGTGTACGATATAAATGGCCTACATCTGAAAACTAGATGGTGATATTATTATTATTATTATTATTATTAATAGGCTACCAATATTTTTATGGTTTCTTTATTCGAAGCTAATAACCTCGTGTAATGTAACATGAGATTTGAGAAGGATGTTTAAGGTGTTTACTTCGCCTCATCTCTTGTAAAACATATTCTAATATTTACTTTAATAATCTGTCACGTACTGTTATTTTGAAATTATGGTTACGATGTCAGGAAGTGAGTGAAGTCGCGTTCACGCAATGGAACACAGTACGCCGTAACCGCACATGCAGCTTGAAGTACCTATTAAGAATGACGCAACGTTCTTTATTTGCTTTGTAATGTCATGAACAAACATATCCTGCAGAGTATTAAGTGCGAGCTCGCATACCCTTAATGCGCTTTGCCATTGCTTCGTATCCACCCTTTTCCCACATCCTGTGACGCTTTGTTTGAAATGTGGGCGTTATGTTATCAAGTAAACACAGTTGTTGCAGTGTACATCCATTCATTCTTTTGTTACAGTGTTGGGATTTTGAGAGTGTGTATGATTTCATGAGGACATACATCATTCACTATATCAGTGTGTTACTGAACGATAATGAACTGCATAAAGGTTGTAAAGACAAAGAAAGTGCAAACAAAACCGGTGTTGTATCAAAGTCTGGTTACCCCTATGTTTCCCCTTAGGTTTGTTTTCCCCATAGATCTGTTAAACATTTAAACATGGGGGAACAGACTTCGACACTAACCTTGAGGGGAAACAACGGGGCACAGACTTCGACACTAACCTTGAGGGGAAACATGGGGGCACAGACTTCGACACTAACCTTGAGGGGAAACATGGGGGAACAGACTTCGACACTAACCTTGAGGGGAAACATGGGGGGAAGACTTCGACACTAACCTT
Organism: Moxostoma hubbsi; assembly: GCA_032164185.1. Classification (NCBI taxonomy): domain Eukaryota; kingdom Metazoa; phylum Chordata; class Actinopteri; order Cypriniformes; family Catostomidae; genus Moxostoma; species Moxostoma hubbsi. The sequence continues at coordinate 18,063,948 of JAVLUX010000038.1, forward strand.
GAGGGGAAACATGGGGGGAAGACTTCGACACTAACCTTGAGGGGAAACATGGGGGAACAGACTTCGACACTAACCTTGAGGGGAAACATGGGGCGAAGACTTCGACACTAACCTTGAGGTGAAACATGGGGGGAAGACTTCGACACTAACCTTGAGGGGAAACATGGGGGCACAGACTTCGACACTAACCTTGAGGGGAAACATGGGGGGGGGGGGGGAAACATGGGGGAACAGACTTCGACACTAACCTTGAGGGGAAACATGGGGGGGAAACATGGGGGAACAGACTTCGACCCTAACCTTGAGGGGAAACATGGGTGAACAGACTTCGACACTAACCTTGAGGGGAAACATGGGGGGGAAACATGGGGGAACAGACTTCGACCCTAACCTTGAGGGGAAACATGGGGGCACAGACTTCGACACTAACCTTGAGGGGAAACATGGGGCGAAGACTTCGACACTAACCTTGAGGGGAAACATGGGGGAACAGACTTCGACACTAACCTTGAGGGGAAACATGGGGGCACAGACTTCGACACTAACCTTGAGGGGAAACATGGGGGCACAGACTTCGACACTAACCTTGAGGGGAAACATGGGGGCACAGACTTCGACACTAACCTTGAGGGGAAACATGGGGAGGAAACATGGGGGAACAGACTTCGACACTAACCTTGAGGGGAAACATGGGGGAACAGACTTCGACATTAACCTTGAGGGGAAACATGGGTGAAGACTTTGACACTAACCTTGAGGGGAAACATGGGTGAACAGACTTCGACATTAACCTTGAGGGGAAACATGGGTGAAGACTTCGACACTAACCTTGAGGGGAAACATGGGGGCACAGACTTCGACACTAACCTTGAGGGGAAACATGGGGGCACAGACTTCGACACTAACCTTGAGGGGAAACATGGGGGGGGAAACATGGGGGAACAGACTTCGACACTAACCTTGAGGGGAAACATGGGGGGGGGAAACATGGGGGAACAGACTTCGACCCTAACCTTGAGGGGAAACATGGGGGGGGAAACATGGGGGAACAGACTTCGACCCTAACCTTGAGGGGAAACATGGGGGAACAGACTTCGACACTAACCTTGATGGGAAACATGCGGGCACAGACTTCGACACTAACCTTGAGGGGAAACATGGGGGCACAGACTTCGACACTAACCTTGAGGGGAAACATGGGGCGAAGACTTCGACACTAACCTTGAGGGGAAACATGGGGGAACAGACTTCGACACTAACCTTGAGGGGAAACATGGGGGCACAGACTTCGACACTAACCTTGAGGGGAAACATGGGGGCACAGACTTCGACACTAACCTTGAGGGGAAACATGGGGGCACAGACTTCGACACTAACCTTGAGGGGAAACATGGGGAGGAAACATGGGGGAACAGACTTCGACACTAACCTTGAGGGGAAACATGGGGGAACAGACTTCGACATTAACCTTGAGGGGAAACATGGGTGAAGACTTTGACACTAACCTTGAGGGGAAACATGGGTGAACAGACTTCGACATTAACCTTGAGGGGAAACATGGGTGAAGACTTCGACACTAACCTTGAGGGGAAACATGGGGGCACAGACTTCGACACTAACCTTGAGGGGAAACATGGGGGGGGGAAACATGGGGGAACAGACTTCGACCCTAACCTTGAGGGGAAACATGGGGGGGGAAACATGGGGGAACAGACTTCGACCCTAACCTTGAGGGGAAACATGGGGGAACAGACTTCGACACTAACCTTGATGGGAAACATGCGGGCACAGACTTCGACACTAACCTTGAGGGGAAACATGGGAGAACAGACTTCGTCATTAACCTTGAGGGGAAACATGGGGCACAGACTTCGACACTAACCTCAAATGAAATGTTTTTTGCGATCCAATCATAAAACATTTTACACCCCATTTACCACTATATTTAGCGATGACAATTTGTAATCGGATCATCCAAAATGCATCTTATTACCAGCTGTAAACAGGGTATAAAATGACTGCTGCCACCTTATATATATTTATAGAATTATACTGTTTTGTAAACATTTTAAAAAGACATACAGGTATTTTCTTTACCATCTGAATCAATGTCTGATGGAGCACTAGAGAGATGGAGATGAGAAATGTAATGGGTGTAACTGCAGTGGAGTAGTTCTGTTAGCTTTACAATTATGTCAAAGGTAGTGTAAAATAAGGAAGCACAATGATCTGAAAGGTGTCAAAAGACCGCTCCAACCTTGCACGCTTGCAAATTGCAACGTTGACCGTTTTGTAGATTATAAACCAGAGCGATAGTGATAGCACATCACTCGCTTACAGAGACGCAGAATAACAGCATTTGCATTTCGGATTAACAAGTTTATTCATGCGTAACATCGCAAGTTCAATAAAATTGCGCTTCCTTTCGCTTCCCTGCCCTGGCTCACACTAAAATGAAGTGTCAGCTGCTAAATACTGGCTGCATGAGAGAAGAGATTTTTTTTTTTTTTAAACACTGACAATCCCTACTGTTGCAGATTTTGCTGTTTTAATTTAAACATCTCCTATAATCACATCCCCCAATTTAAGACCTCAGCAAATGAAATGTAAGACTTTTTGTAATTCAACATATCGAAGACTTTTTATGTCCTTAACTTTTAAAAAGTAAATTTAAGACTTAAGGACCTGTAGGTACCCTGTGCATAAATGCCATCGACCTTAAACTTTGCAGTTGTCATGACGCAAGTATGCACTTCAGTAGGTTGCATATCAGTAAGTCTCACTGTAACCTCTTTTGCACGACTTCTGTAGCGTAAAGATTGGTCCTGTTTATTACACCGATCACTCACAATTTAGTGAGCAAATGCTGAAAGAAATGTTAATGCAGCTCAAAGGGTTATTTTCAAACTCTGGTCAATGAAATTTGGAAAAATGGCATGCCCAAGGCTGAAATTAAATATACAAGTTGGAATGAGCCTGTACATTTAAGCAGTTTGAGGTTTTAATTGGAGAAAATGAGAAAATGCAAGAAATCTCCAAACGGTTCTACTTTGTTAGCATTATAAAACCCCCTGTGCAAAGCTATGTGGTTCTGACTTTAATTGCCAAATTGGAGCCGTTTCACAAGGTGTAACACTCCAACAGTATAATGTTTTAATGCACATCCTTTACTTTCAACTGTTAGTATTTGCTGTGACTTATTGCTTAGCATATTTTCAAGACTCTGTACCTTTCATATATGTGGAAAAAGCGCATTATGAAATGTTGCTCTGAATAAACGTATTAATAGGAATGTGGCTTCAATGACAAACAGGACAAATAACATGGGAAATGTGAAAAGATGAATTTATTAGGACAGTGAAAGCAGTTTGGTCGGAGTCAAAATAGCCTATTAACAGAACAGCTGTTGGTACTTTGTGAGAAAGAGTTTTCTTAGAAACCTCTACACATGCCCAATAATTCTATCATTTACATTTTTCATAATTTTCATAAAATCTGGACAAACATGAATAATTTTCAGAATTTACATAGCATTCATGCTTCATCTTTGTTATAAGCAAACTTAACAATTCCCATTCATTTTCAGGCATGGAAACTATGTCTCAATAATGCAACATGGTCCTATCAAGAGTCTCAATTTAATCATCATACTCATCCTCATCCTCACTGTCAATATCTTTTTCCTTCTCTTTCTCCTTTGGAGGAGCGAGAGGAGGAAGATCCAGTCGGGCCCATGACATTGGTTCTGCCTTCTTCAACACAACCTCAATTTTGTTGGCCACCATGTTCACCAAACTTTTACTGGCATCAATTACCTTTATTAAAGAAAAAAAAAAATGGTAGCATTGGTAAATGGTGAAGATTTTTTAGTTAGATGCCAAGCAGACTTTTTCAATACTCACCCCCCACAAACTGATCAGCTGTTCGAATTCTTTCTCTCCTTCAAATATAATGTGAATTTTCAGCTGTACAAGAAAAAAAAAAGAAGCTTTTAATTTAGTTGGCATAATTGTTAAAACTTTATAGGTGGCATGTCATTTTTTTTAAATGATCAAATTATGAATATTTCCATTTAAAAATCAGAATCATGCTGTAATATTTTAATTTAAAAGAAAAAAAATTAACATAACTAATGATACATAATAGCAGCACAAAATAAAACTGAAGTAATCCTGGTGTCATACCATAGTGCTGTTCCCCTCCACTGAGCTCAGCTCCGGTACTGAATTTTTGGCATAAATGGAAATTATGACCTGACTTCCTGTTTGGTGCCAGTCAAACCTGCATGGTACAACCTTCTTTCCCTGTTCATAAAAATAGAAAATCATTACTCGATTAAAAACAATATTAGCATGTAACGGACTTAGATATCCAGGCCTTGAACATTTTATTTGTTCATTCTGAAAGTTGATAGCATTCTAGAACCCATATGCTCCACTGAAGCGAGTAATTTCTGCCTCACTTCACCAAAAAGAGTAACAAGAATAACCAAAACAATTTCCAAAAAGTTTTCCCGAATGATGTTATAATACAGTATACAGTAGCATTGATGTCAGTGGTGGCTAAAAAATTTGGAAGCACAAAATGGCTGAAATTAATTGCAGATATTTCAGTAATATAGCGGTATACCCTTAAAAATCTCAAGATAGACACTGACCGTATCTTTCTTCTTCCACTGATGCTTTCCTCGGGTACAGCCCTCCTGAGACAGAAAAGTGTTGAAGTCTGAGGTTTTCCTCTTACAGCAGCTCCAATATTTCATCCTTTTAGAGAAAAGAGAAAGAGTTCTTAAAGTTACCTAAAAATGAAAATTCTCTAATCATTTATTCACCCTCTTGCTATCCCAGATATATTTGACTTTCTTTTCCATGCAGAACACAAAAAGATTTTAGAATATCTCAGCTTTGTAGGTCCATACAATGCAGGTGAATGGTGACCAGAACTTTTACGGTCCAAAAAGCAGCATAAAAGTAATCCATTTGACTCCAGATGTTTAATACATGTCTTTTGAAGCGATCCAATCACTTTGGGTGAGAAACAAATCAATATTTAAATCCTTGTTGTCTATAAATCACCACTTTAACTTTCAGAATGTGAAAGTGGAGATTGATAGTAAAAAAGAACTTAAATATTGATCTGTTTCTCAGTCACACCTATCATATTGCTTCTGAAGATAAGATATTTAACCACTGGAGTCAAATGGATTACTTTCATGCTGCCTTTATGTACAAGATATATGCAGAGTCCACAAATGTGATTTATCAGAGATTTCTCCATCTACACTTTTCAGGTAATATTAAGCCTTGACTGGTAGCTAATTTACCCTTCATGGAAAATAGGTACACCAGCGTGATACAAACACATCTCATCATCACTGGCTGGTCCACTGAAAGTCTGAAAAACAATGATGAGAATCCATTTTTTTATGATGGACTAAAGAGACTTATTGTACTATGGTATATAAGCAAAGATGTGGGCAGAACACCATGAAGAACAATACCTTACTGCAGCCTCCATTCTTACAGGTTGTCCCTATCTTAATTTCATCACTGTCCACTTCTATAATACAGGAAAGAGGATAAAAAGCATCAGAATTAATGGATAGGATTGTATTAATTCCCTGGAGAAAATTTAGACATTAGTAAATAACAATAAATACACAATTCAATAAAAAAATAATGAGAGAAAATAATAAGAGTGAACTATATAGTGCAAATAAATATGTGTTTTTAATTTCTATTATATTCAATAAATTACTCAAATGTGCACTTATTTTTCCTTTATAAATGTACATATGTGTAAAGGAGTGGATGAAAGAAATATTGACATGACATGACTGGATATGTACATGAATGAAAGTGGCTGGGTGAATATTTGTGTGCTTCATAAGACATGACCGCATACGGGAAGCATTTATTTTTGCACTATGTTGGGAAAATATAACAAAAAAAGACATATAACTTGGGTAATGGGCAGAATTCTTACCTTTTTTCTCCTGTGCACTATCCTCAGTTAAATTTAGCTTCTCTAAAGCTTGTTTCAGCGAAGGAGAGATCTTCTGTTGCAGTGTTGAGAATGGCTCATCTGGACTACATAGACGATAAAAATGGCCATGGTCAGTAATTTCTCTTTAGGAGATTGTGACACCAATGAAGGATTTGGCTAGTGGAATATTAATGAGAACACATTGTTCTCGAGTTTAGATTTAATGTTGCATTACTTTACCTTCTAAAAAATGAGTCGGAAAATAAAAAAGGGGGAAGGCTCTGTGCTCTTTAAGTGTGCTTTTACCTTGGTCGCTGGATGGATTCCAGAGGTTTTGGTGCTCGGGTGATGCATTCATCAAAATTTGGTTTCAGATCGTTCACGCTCTTATCCGCAGAGGACTTCACCTCTGGTTTAACAGGCTCAGCGGGCTTCTCTTGATTATGAGGGCCTTTCGTGCAACCCTAAAAGCCAGTTTCATACATAAAGATGGCAATTTTTGACCCCTGAACTCCAGGCAGTTAAAATCAGATTAGCAAACATATGAAGGTACCTATGAAAAAGGGTTCCCACACCTTTAGACTAATGCATTTCTGTGAACATAAAGATTTCAGCTCTATAGGTCCAAACAATGCAAGTGAATAGTGACCAGACCTTTTGAAGCTCCAAAAATCACATAAACAATTAAAAGTAATCCATAAGACTTCAGTGGTTAAATCTATATCTTCAGAAGAAACATAAGTCCTTTTTTTACTCTAAATCTCCAAATTTTCATCTGAAAGTCACATGTGGTGCCTGTTCAGTTTTACTTTCACATTTGAAAGTGAAAGTGGAGATTTAGGGTTAAAAATAATTTAAATATTGATCTGTTTCACTCCAACACCTATCACTTTGATTGTTAAGATATGGATTTAACCACTAGAGTCATATGGATTACTTTTATGCTGCCTTTATTTAATTTTTGGAGCTTTAAAGGTCTGGTCACCATTCACTTGCATTGTATGGACCCACAGAGCTGAACATTTTTTTCTAAAAATCTTTGTTTGGGTTCAGCAGAAGAAAGCAAGTCATACACATCTGGGATGGCATGAGAGTGAGTAAATGAGAATTTTTGGATGAACTATCACTTTAAGGATTTAAAAAGAATAATTTTAAATAGATGGCACTCCTGAAGGGCAATTTGCATTCAAATACTTTAAAGTTGAGCATAACTCAACAAACACATTTTCACTGTAGAATTAACTTTTTATTTTTCGTAAGATTTTCATGATGTTTCAGAGCCTGAAAATCTCCCTTTTAAAATTCACTGATATTTCTAGGTTTTCCATGACTGTTGGAAGTCTCATACAAATATTTATTCTGTCTCATTACTGATGCAATGTAGCACTTACAGCAATACTGAGGAAATCGGAAAAGTCAGTTGTTCGTCTCTTGCAGCAAGACCAACCCTGGGAAGCAATGCAGGACACTAAAGGTTAACCTCTGAGTAATGGCAACAAGTAACAATTGCAGGGTTATATTTCCCATTAAAAAGTAAACTGATCTTCTCACATCTCCATACCTTCAATGCATCATGAAACACTGGCACTCCAGGGTGGTATGTGCATGCATCTGTGTTGAAGAAGAGACTGATAAAGTCAAATGTAATATTACATTGTTATAGTCACGTGTTTGTGTAGATCAAGTCTAATGCACACTATGATTTAAAAAGGCATAATATTGGAATAAAGTCAGCTATGCCACCAACTTTGCTGATACGTTTATACAGAAATTGCATGTTGATAAACCAAAATAATATTAATTTACCTGAAAACATAAAAAGCTGTATATAAACCTGTGCTATTAAAGAAGCATCATTCAAACAGTTTTCAAACATATTAGATAACATTTAAATACAATTAATACAAGGCTATTATGAAAGGTGGTCAAATGTAATACATATCACATGTTTATTACCAAATGTAAACAAAATATACGGTATTAAACACAACTGGCTTTCTTGTCTCATTCACCTTGCTATCTTCCATAGCAACCCGGTTCACGTTTGTTACTAAAGCCTTACCATCTAAATTATTCTCTGGATCAAAACGTTGTCCACACCCCTTGTTGTAGCAAAGCACAGACATGATGTTCGACAAAAATGCAAACGGATATTTTTAAAACGTGGCCAAGTAGTGCGGGAATGTTCCAAAGTCTTGACTAGCTCACTCGCTGCTGCCTGTTTCCCGTCGTGGGTCCCCTTCCGGCATGTTTCGTGAATTTCCGTAAGTTGACGTTCGCAGTTTCGGCTCTGCTCGTGTCATTTCGACGGATCTCGAAAATTCCTCGGAAATAGTTGGAACGATAGGAACACAGAGCCTAATAACTTACATATGGAAATGAATGAGAATGAAGATGAAGCTGGCTCAAGACTTCAGCAAACCATCGCATGACGAAAGAAAGTCTCCCGTTTTATTCCAGAAAATTTTATAAAACAGTTTCTTAACATGAATATATTATTTTAATATTAAAATTACCATAATCACGTTTTTAAACGACATTATAAATAACGTCAGTATTATTTGCGCTCTTTTAGCCAAACCATTTCACATGTAGTTTACTTTATCTAAGGTTTATGTAAGATAATGTTTATGTATAAGACCATATTGTTATTGTGGGGCATAAGCAAGCAACCTAACGCCAGTTTTCGTTTGCGCATTCACGGGATAATGCTCCCTCGTGAGCGCGCTGTAGGCGGTGCGCGCGGCACTGATTACAGTCACTGAGTGGCAGCGTAGTTCTGTATGGCAAACAAGTGAAGCGTGTAGTTTCAGAGAGAGGGGTCTTGGATATCTGCAGCGCAGAAATTTTCTTCTCTCTCAGCCAGAGGTAAGAGCTAATTCATATTTTTTTGACACACTATCAGAGGACGAACACTAATCTAATGGCGCAATTTAAAGTTTCATTTAATTACAAGCGCATGATTAACGGAGACTCGTGAACAGACGATGATCAATGATAAGTCATTTACTCTCAAAATTCAGCTAAACGTTAGATATGTAATGTCAGAAAGCTTAAGAACTGTAGACTTAGTGCCAATTCACATTTAGTCGAATTTTCTGCTGTTGCACATGACTTTCAAGACTATATTATTGTTACTTGCTGTAACAGTTTAAGTTTATGTCTGAAATAGATCATTTTAGATTAAACTTAATAAATAAATAAGCAAATACCTGACTGGCCCTGTGCTCAATAATACCCTTTCACAAAGCATTGACAAGCCAGTTAAATGTCAATCACACTGCAAGAATGATAACAGCATAAAGAGCACAAATGCAGGTTAATCAGCAAAGAACTATTTTAGACATAAACTTCAACTGTTACAGCAAGTAACAATAAAAAAAAGTATTGAAAGTGTTGTGCAACAGCAGGAAATTCGACTAAATATCAACTGGCACCAAGAGAGGGCTACTAACTAAATAACTGCCATCACATTTATTTGACAGATAGCCTAATGTCTTTGTAAGATGAATGTGTGCATTGAAATGGTTTACTGCATATATCTCTCATTTGCAGGGTGACTGGATGATGACATGTCTATAAACGGCTGCCCTGGGGGCAGGATGAGGATCCATCTCAGCAGTTTCTCCTTATTGCTCCTCCACTTTCTACCCTGTTGTGGGCAACAGCAGGAGCCAGGGTCCTCCTTTCAATTTACCAGTTCTGTGTACAATGCCACCATTTATGAGAACTCTGCAGCCAGGACGTACATTAGGAGTGAGGTTAAAATGGGTATTGTGCTACCTACGATGGGTTCCTGTGACATTAAGTATTCCATTGAATCTGGAGATGCTGAGGGGCTGTTTCAGGCTAAGGAATTTGTTTTGGGAGACTTTTGCTTTCTCCGCATACGAACCAATGGTGGTAGTGCTGCCATGCTGAATCGAGAAGTTCAGGATAATTATTCATTTACTGTGAGGGCTACTGGCAGAGGCGGGATGGAGGATTCTGTGAGAGTCAATGTGCTAGTCATGGACATGAATGACCTCCGACCATTGTTCTCCCCAACTTCCTATAGCATTAATGTTCCAGAAAGTACTCCACTGGGGGCGAGTGTTGCTCAGGTGACAGCCACTGATGCAGACATTGGCTCCAATGGCGAGTTTTACTATTTCTTTAAAGAAGATGTGGAGGAGTTCGCTGTCCATCCAACCAGTGGGGTGATATCTCTCACAGGCAGGCCCAATGCAGACAAGACTAGCAGATTTGACCTTGAGGTTTTTGCAGTTGATCGTGGCATGAAGGTTTATGGAAATAATGGCATAAGCAGCACAGCCAAGCTAGTAATTACTGTTGTGCGTATCAATGGGTATGCACCAACACTGATGGCAGTTGCGCTTTTCCCTTCATTAACAGACAAAGAGCCAGTTTACGCTGTCGTTACTGTTGAAGATTTGGATGAGGGACCTAATGGAGAAATTGAGTGGGTTGAAATAATCGCAGGTGACCAACAGGAGCAGTTTGTCCTTGAGAGAGCACCGCTTGGAAATCAGTACAAGCTGAAGATGTCTGAACCAGTCGACTGGGATAAATTTCCATACGGCTGCAATCTGACTTTTCAAGCCAGAGACAGAGGCACACCACCAAGGCTCTCCAGCCCTCAGACCGTTCAGCTCTTGGTGAAAAAACCACAGTCTGTGCAGGTGAGTTTTGAAAAGGAACTTTACAAAGCCACGTTAAATGAGATTGCACCACCAGGGACCATTATAGAGACTGTTAGGATCTCTCCAAGGCCGCTGACTGTCAGCTACAGCCTAAGTCTGTCTTCAGACTCAATTTATTTTCTCATTAATCCATTGTCTGGTGTCATCTCAACAGTGCAATCGTTTACCTCGCTAAGCCAGGAGCTCTTCGAACTAGAGGTGTTTGAGGCAGTGAGTGGCATGATGGCAAAAGTACAAATCACTATTGAGGATGCTAATGACAACACCCCGATATTTACCAGTACATCTTATGAAGTGTTTGTCAATGAGAGCATGGCTGTTGGTACTGTAATTCTCACAGTAATGGCTGTGGATGACGATAAAGGTGAGAATGGGTGTGTAACGTACAGCATAGCCAGCCTTCAGCCCCTTCCCTTCCTTATCGATCAAAATACAGGAGAGCTGAGAACATCCAAGGAACTGGATTTTGAATCATCTTTGGAGATATACACGTTTGCAGTCCGAGCTTCTGACTGGGGCTCACCTTACAGACGAGAAAGTGAAGTCAATGTCACAGTACAAGTGTTGAACATTAATGACAACCAACCCCTTTTTGAGCGTGTTTCGTGTAAAGGTACGATAGGACAAGATTTTCCTGTAGGAAAGACAATCATTACCATGTCTGCCATTGATATAGATGAGCTTGGGTTGGTTAAATATAAAATTCTGTCTGGAAATGAACAAGATTTCTTTAATCTCAACCCTGACTCGGGGATGTTGTCAGTAAGAAGACCCCTTACTCGGATGAGTGTAAAGGATACATTTTGCTTAAAGATAGCTGCATCAGATGGTGATCTGCTCTCTGAACCCACATTTGTAAATATATCATTGGACAGAGGTAGAACACCACCAAGGAGCTTCAATTGCCAAGACACAAATGTTGCGCAGAAGTTAACAGAGAAACTTCTCAAAAAAGCCACTGCTGTTAGAAAATTCAAAGTGGAGGAAGGCTATACAGATCTGTTCTCTCTCAATAGACAGACACCACAGTTTGAATCCTTTCCTTCAGATATTATAGTCCGTGAAGACATGCCTGTGGGAGCCAGTGTGCTTCAAGTGAACACAAATGATGCCGACGCGGGCTTCAACGGTCACGTCCTGCATGCCATATCAGATGGGAACAGTGACAACCATTTCAATATTAACTTGGAAAGTGGCCTAATTTACATCTACCAGCCTTTGGACCGTGAAACATCAGACCGGTACCTCCTCAACATAACGGTGTACGACTTGGGCTTTCCACAGAGATCTAGCTGGAGAATTTTGACTGTTAACATTGATGATGTGAATGATAACAGCCCAACATTCTCGAGAGAGAGCTATAATGCTGTTGTACCAGAGAATGCCACCATTGGCACTGAAGTGATTCAGGTCACAGCCTCAGATGATGATCTCGGACTGAACGGTGAAATCTCATATACCTTGTTAACGAAAACCCCTCTGTTTACCATTAACAGCGAGACTGGCTCTGTTTATGTATCCAGTCAATTGGACATGGAGTCCATCTCGGATATCACCCTCAAAATTCAGGCTAGTGACAAGGCAGAACAAGGGAATCTGATGTTTTCAGAGACCACACTAAGAGTCTACATAGAGGACGTAAATGACTGTGCCCCTATGTTTATTCCAAAGAGCTACAGTAGCCGTTTGTTGGAAGACCTTCCTGTAGGTACCGTTATAGCTTGGATGCAAACACAAGACCCTGATATTGGATCTAGTGGATGGGTGAGATACTCCCTCCCCAATGACTTCAATGGAACATTCAAGATCCATGCTGAAAGTGGAGCCATTAAGGTGGCCAAGGACCTGGACTATGAGAAGCAACAATTCTATAATCTTTCGGTGGTAGCAGAGGATTTGGGTTTTCCAGTCAAGCTTCGCTCTGAGTCTTATCTAGAAGTGGAGGTCATCGATGTTAATGAAAACCTCAATGAGCCCTACTTCACCGAATTCGCAGTGAGGGGCACAGTGAAGGAAAACTCTCGTCATGGAACAAGTGTTCTACAAGTGACTGCTATGGATGATGACAAGGGCCGAGATGGTGTCATCAGATACTCCATTAAAGCTAAAAGTGGTCTCGGAAGTTTCTCTATTGATGAAGAAACAGGTAATATCAAAGTGTATTTTAACCTTTTGTTTGTGGGTTAATGACTAGATGCTAATTTTAAAAATAACACTGAGAACACTTCTTGATATACTTGACACAAAAATTCATGATATTTGTAAAAAAAAAAAAAAAAGTTTCACCTTGATTATTTGATACACTCTCATGTATTCAAGTTCAAGAAAAATATTTTAATACCTTTTACTTGATGATTACACCATATGACATTTAAAAATCATTATATATATATATATATATATATATATATATATATATATATATATATATATAAGCAATATCACACGAGCAAGAGTGCGATATGGCCCTACATCAGCACTGCTGTGATTTGGCCGCAGGCCGAGTGCCATAGGTAATTACAGCAGTGCTGATGTAGGGCCATATAGCATGATTGTGAGTGTGATATTGCTTATATACAACAGTTTATTGAACAAATACATTTAAAAAACTGAGTACGGTCATGAAAACGCATTTGTGCTTCGAACTACTTTACTGGTTCATCCGTTGCTGGTTCAAATCAAATGATGCGTCCAAGCCTCCGTTAGTAATTCAAAATGTTCACTTCAGAAATAGTATCACGGCTTGTGCTGTTTCTAACAAGTTATTGGATGAACAAGGATAGACAGATGGATGTGTGTGTGTGTGTGTGTGTGTGTGTGTGTGTGTGTGTGAAAGAGAGAGAGAGACGGAGCGTGTGCGATCACCTGTTGCCACACCCAATCAGATGCTTACAGCTTTCTGAATGTCAGCTTTCTCAGTGGAATATAGACATCCAAGTGGGGTATTCTTCTCTACTTCGGGATAGCCAGTGCGCAAATGTAATTCACTTTAGAAACAGCGATGTCCTCCGCCATTTTAAACAGTATGTATCCAATGTGGAAACTCACAGAGTGTTGGGCTGGGCGATAAAATGATATTGATATATATCACAATAAAGAAAATCCATGATAAGCTTTTGAGGAATTTTCGATATTTACTGTGTGTCGCTTAAACACAAGCAGTTCGGCTTTCTCAGGCTGCATTTCCACTGGGGCAGACAAAATCCGCTCAAAGGTGCTCACAACGCTAGGAGAGAGCTTGCTCCACACCACTTCTAATCCTACGATCCACCTTGCGAGCATGATGCTCGGCTTTCATAGGAATTAATTGAAAAAGCTCTCAGCTTCGCTCACAACGCGCCAGTTGTAACGTAGTGTCAGACTGGATGAACTTGCTAATGCTAGCTGCCTTGCTAATGATTAGGCTACGTCGGACACCGGATTGATTCCATCCGCACCGCAAGACTTCATGACAACGGTTGCGCCCTCTCATCGTCTCTAGTGAAGAGTGCGACAGCACAACAGTGATGTGGACATCAACTCTGATCTTTCTGCGCTGTAATCTTGAATATTGTTCTCTAGCACCAAACATGCATAATTTCTGCCATGTCCCGCTCCGCACACGCTCTTTTCCCTGCATGTGTGTAGACATGAAGCGCCACATGAGTTAACGTGGTTTCAAAGCACCTTTTAGACCATAATATTTTTCCTTTCAAAATGTATCTTTATTAATCAGCATGTTACGAGCATATAATAATAAACAAATTGATTTCTGTTCTAATTTTGTGAAAATGAATTAGATGTCTGGAATGGATAAGGAAAGACTAAAGTTACTAGTTGGTAGACTAGTCTCTCACTTTTATGAAAATATACAAATTATTTGTACATTTAAAAAAAAAAAATGTTTTCTACATTTTCTCTCAGGACACCCCTGAACCCACATTCACCATCATTCCACAGTCACAAGGGCTTCTATGCCCCATACTTGGGTATCTGAATCTGAATGTAAAAATAATCCAACAAAAACTGGACTGCTGTCACTATGCTTCAGAATAAAACAATGATCTTTTAACATTCATTTTCAATTGATAAACGGTAAATTATTTGAATATTTTGGTAAAAGCTCCCACAGTTCCCACTGCTTTGGCCGTCTCTGGACCCCCTGTGCAGTTTTGTAGAGAATATTTTGACTCTTTAGAATACATTTTTTCTTCTTTTCTTCCGTCAACTTTGAAATAAAAAAAAAGAAATGTGTAAATGTATTTCGTGATAATTATCGATATCGAACAATATGAAAAAGATTATCGTGATAACAATTTTGGCCATATCGCCCAGCCCTAACAGAGCACTGTTCTATGTAAACAATGACTAACAGATTCACTTTATGTCACCAACTGGCTCATATTACACACAAAAATTATCTTTTGCCCCCACCTGCTGGCTAACATATGTAATTTCAAAAATAAAGTAAGTAACTCCTAACACATATGCACTAAGCTTACACTTTAGTTTAGAACAGCACAAACACGAGCGGAGAGATATACACACACAGTGAAGTGTCTGAGTGCTGATGCTGTCACACGTCCAATCAGATTCGAGGACCGGAACTACCTGTGGTATATTATCTTTAAATATGAATATATATATATATATAACAAATATTCAGGTAATTAAAATGAATTACATTCTTGTGGCAGAAGAGTTAATCATTGATAAGACCAGCTTTAGAAGCTGGTCTTAGAAGCAGAAGCAGCTTTAGAATACAACGTATTGTTTACTACCATATTATTGATGGTAAGTCAATCATTGGCATACTGTTCACAGCAATCCATTTCACAAGTGAATTTGTCAATCAGTTGGAGATTTATTATGAGGGCTTGTTTAAGGACCCGTCAATGTATACCTACATCAGACATTTTTTTAAATTTTTTTTTAGAAACAAGCCAGGGGTATACATAGTACACAATTCTACAGATATATTTTACAATAATGCCAAGACATTATACTCATTACATAGTGCAATGGTTTTCAATGCTTTGGAGTTGTTGGAGGTACAAAGAGTATTTAAATAATATTTCAAGCCTTTACAAAATTAGCAAATAGGGGCTTTATAGACATAAATTTACACTTATGTATAAAAAACAGATTAATCAGAAAATATTAGCTCAAGTTATCAAAAATGTGAAAACCAAATAAAACGTCTCTATAAAGCAAAGAAAAACTAGGTAAAATAGAGGTACGTACAAACAAACAAAATTTTATTTATTCATTTACTGAATACTACAGCGTGGACACTTTCCCAAAAAAAGGTGAGGGGCAGATTCATCTACAGCATTACAGAAGGAGCAAAGTGGATCTATTTCAGGGAGCATGTTTCTTAAATAAAGATTTACTGGGTAAAAACGGTGTAAAAGTTTAAAGGACACCTCCTTAACCTCGTTGGTAATTAAATATTTGTGAGGTAAAGACCATACGACCTGTGTCAGACATGCTTGTGTCATGTCTCTGGTGTGTTGCCTCATAAAAATAAAATGTTTAGGTCACTGTGTCAAGTTAAATATAGTTTAATACTCAATCTTTAAACGCATCTTGAGATCCCTTAGTTCGCATTTGTGCTCCTTCAAGTGTTTTGAACGCAAGAACGTAACGCATGTCTGTGTTGTGTGTCCGCTGAAGGGTTGTTAATGTTTTGTTCACTGTAATAAACTGTGTGTTGCTCACAGCTGAAATTTCACTTATTGCCCTCTGGAGTAAACAGGTGCTACTACAAGCTTGCATTTCTCAGGAATTTCTCAGGAAAGCATTGCGTTTAATTGCATAATTTTTTGTAAAATTAATCGCACGTTATTAACGCATTAAACTGACAGCCCTAATATTTTTATATGTATGTATAGATAGATATAGATATATATATTTGTACAAAATGCTATAATTGTTTTTCAAAAAAGTGTGAAACCAAAACAGACTCAAGGAGTACATTTCTATAAACCTGACGTGTTTTAAACTAGCTTTTTAAATGAGTTTTCATTTTTATCACCTCACATCATTTTTTTACAAATACAAAAAAAACTAAAAAAATGTTAATGGCCCTTGTGCTGTCTACAGTTTTTGTTTGAAGACTAACCATACATGAGTCGATGCTCAAGCAATCATAAAAAAAACTGTGAAATTATGCCCTGACACTGTTACTGCAGTGTGCTGACTGAATGTTATTAAAAGGTCACTGCAACGTTATTTGTCTTGGCAACGTATTTGTGCTTTGGGTTCACAATTGCCTCTAAAATTGCCACTGCCAGAGCATACCACTGACCTAAAGGCGAGACTTAAACTCTGTGTAGTTTGAAGCAGTGCTCTTTGAAGTCATTCTGTGATTTTCACAGTCTTTCAAAATCTTTGAGTGAGGCCTGGTATTCTGGCTCAGCCAACATAAAATAGCTTAAAAATGCTCAGTTACTTCGATGACTTCTTGTATCATTATGAATTTCAGCTAATGACTATTGATTATAGAACTACAACGGGGCAGTGGGTAATGTAACTGTGTTCCTCCATTTACATGTCAGCTAATTAGGCTGAGCCTGTTAATCAGAGCCTTGTTTAAACTAAGCGAGTTGTGCCTGGTTGTGCCAGACCCTCAAATGAGCATGGATTTTCCACAGAGAATTGAAAACCCTACCAGCGGCAATAGACAACTTGTATAGGGACGGAGACATGAGTATGCGAGTAGTCTTTCATCTTCAAAGTAAAACCTCTGGGACAAATGAGGACAATGGCATTGGCTCTGCACCCCACAGTGCATCCACCTACCAACATCCATTTAGCTGCCATGTTGAGTGGTGTGATATAAGTCCTTGTCATTGTCACTGGACTTTTCAGATGATTGAAAGTGGGCAGTTCATGCATTATTCTCGGATACGAGCCGAAATCAAAGCCCCTTGATCCTGGGCCCCAGTGGAGATGTGTTGGAGTTTAAGTTCTGTATATGTTGAGTGATTTTGATATAGGAAATCTCTCTGCTCAAATGCAAGAGTGAACTAAAAAGGTTGGTGGGATTTATGAAGGCCTTATCGGCAGAGCGCTGCTTTGAGCAGGCATTGGTATTCCTGCCCACACTTTGGGAAATAAATCAAAGTGCACTCTCGCTCAGATGCCTGTCGAGAAACAAGTTCAGCTCTAATTTGCCTCTGAGATTTGGCCTCTTTTTCTCCAGAGTCAGGTTAAGTTCTTTATGTCAAAATCTTTCAGACACCTGTGCAAAACACCTCTTGTGTTGCACATTCCCACACACCCAACAAGATAGATGTTTTCCTTTTAGCTTTTTGAAATATAACATATTTTTGGGGAGAATATGGGAGTAGAGGATCTTTACCACAAGCCCACTTCCACTTATAGACTTCTTGAACTTTGATTGTAATTCAGGTGAGATTCAAGTATTTTTCTCTTTTGATGCCTGCATGGAATTTAAAGGAATCTCTCTCTCTCTCTCCCTCTCTCTCTCTCTCCCTCTCTCTCTCCCTCTCCCTCCCCAGAACAAAGATGTAGATCTGAATGAAGCCGAATGAAAAGGACAAGGAAAAGATTTATGCTGAGAGTAAAATGCTTTTATCAGCATGTAGAAAGGCCTGATGCTTGTAAACTCATCCTGATCATTCAAGATGCTTGGCATGAAAAGAACTGCCCTTGATCTTGCTAACTAACATGACAGATGAGTTGGAGTTTTTTGTTAGTTTCACTTGCTTACTTGCTGAATGCATGTCATTTTTTACATCTTATGATGTAAAAAGTATATACTGTATAAATTTTTTGCTCAATATTACATTAAAATGGTGGGACCAAATGTAATGAATATTTGGAAATGACATTATAGATACCATTTTATTGGAACAATAAAACACCCCGTTACATATTTAAACATCAGCCTATAAACTAAATAGAACAACTTTTTGAAACTGATATTTTCTGTATTTTGTAAGTTCTAAGAGGATAATTGAGGCCTCTTTGTGATATTATCATCCCCAAAACACATAATCATCGTTTTAAGTTTTTCACAGGTGAAGGACACTGCACTGCAATTTTGTGCATTCTAGCACTGTAAGCAGTCCTTGAAGTTTAAGATACGTACTTGTTGGTTGACATTCATGAATAAGGATAAATGATAAAAGCAATGACTTTTAAAGCAAAAGTGGTAGATGCATTTGGCTCTCTGTATTCAATCAGTGGCTTGATATTCATAATCAACTGAATTGAACAACTGAACTCAACTGAATTGCAGCATGTCAAAAGCCTTAATCATTTGCATTGCTCTAATCATTTTTGCACCAGGAATTTAGTTTTTCATGTTTAAATGCTTTGCAAAATCAGACACTTAGTAGAATTCTGTGTCTTGTTAATTAAAGCCTAGTGTTTTGTAGGAAGTTCTGATCCTTGGCATTAGAACCTGTGGGATTCCGGGCTTATCCATTTTTCAAAACAACTTCAGCATCAAAGCTTGACTCTTAAAATCAAAACTTTGCTGAAAACACATCTAGTCTGTAGAGTCCTAGACAGCGTTGAAACCTCGCATAATTTGTTTATGCAATATTCCGTATTTCTGATGCATATGAGACGCCTGATCTTGACTTAGTGTAAGCCTTAATTGAGTCGGTGACCTACAAATTTACAGCACTTTGGATAAAAGATTTTTGAACATGATGGGGCGTGTAATGCGATTTGATGACAATTCATGTTTTGTTCCCGTACCCAGGTTAAATAGTTCTCTTGTGTCAAATGTTTTGAGGAAACTATTTTTAAAGTCTTGGCAAATTTCAAAGGTTGTTTACTCCTAGAAAACTCAGCAGACAAGCCAAGTTTCCTGTATTCCCATAGTTGCAAGATGTGTATGTATTAAGAGTACTTTTGGATGGATTTCAGTCTGAATTGCACCCCAATTTACTCTTATTGCAGTATAAAAAAATCTAGCATGCTTAAAAGCTGGAGAAACTGCTCATTATGGAACCTTTCCATCCATCAAACACACTTTAGCTGAAATTATCTACATGATATCCTGCAAAGTGGTAAACTCACACTGATTTAAGTACTTGAACCATATTATTTATTAAGGGAATGATTCTGTGCTCCATCTACTTTGTGTGTGCGTGTTTGTGTTTTTCCTGTTCTTCCTGACTATTCTGTTTAACCGGTTGAATAAAAAGTTAAATAAAGGAAAGTATTTTTTTATTTATTTCTGAAGGCAGGGAATAATTAATGATATATTTAATGATGAACACTCATCATGCACCAAATACGAGGAAAATTTAGAGAGGAAATAAAATAGTGTCTGATAACATTATATGGAACTACAGCATAATATGGGGTTTAAATTGAACTTAAGTTGAACTGAAGGCCCCATCCACACCCATATGTTTTCATTTGAATATGCATTAATGTATGCTTCTCATTCACACTAGAATGGCTAGATATTTTATAATGCTCTCCATAACCACTTTTGAAAACGATGATGTTGAGACTTGATAGGATGACCCTCGCTGATGTAAATAATGTAAGATGTGTCAAATTAAAAGGACTTAAACTTTTAAAAATACGTCGAAGACACTGTTCCTGCACGTGTCTAGACATTTTACAGAAATAGTTCACCCAATATGTTTAATTCTATCATAATTTACTCACCCTCATGCCATCCCATATGTGTATGACTTTCTTTCTTCTTCTGAACACAAACAGATTTTTAGAAGTATATCTCAGCTCCTCACAATGCAAGTGTAGGATTACCAACATTTTGAAGCTTCAAAATGCACATGAAGACATCATAAAAGTAATCCATAAGACTCCAATGGTTAAATCAATATCTTTAGAAGTGATGTGATAGGTGTAGGTGAGAAACAGATAAATATTTAGGTCCTTTTTTACTATAAATTGGGGCGGCTGTGGCTCAGTTGGTAGAGCAGGTTGGCCACTAATCGCAGGGTTGGTGGTTCGATTCCTGGCCCACATGACTCCACATGCCGAAGTGTCCTAGGGCAAGACACTGAACCCCATGTTGCTACCAATGGCAGGTTAGCACCTTGCATGGCATCTCTGCTGTCATTGGTGTATGAATGTGTGTGTGAATGGATGAATGAGTCGCAGTGTAAAGCACTTTGAATAGCGTTAAGGTTAAAAAGGTGCTATATAAGTGCAGACCATTTACTATTTAAATTATCCTCCCTGCCCAGTAGGTGGCGATATGTATGAAGAATGTGAATCGGTAGGGGTGTTTGATTTCAAGTTTTTTTGGAGGCAACTCCGATTCCTGCCTCAAGCCGTTGGAGTAGATGGAATCGAGTCCTCGTCTTCATTTATTTTTAATCAGGATTGTGTCATAATTCAGGGCCGTCACCAGGGGTGGCCATTAGTGGGCAGTGCCTTCCCATGTGACATATTTTCCCCACCAAAAATAAAAATCATCATTAATTTTCACTTGTAAATAGCTCGCTCTGTAACACCGCTTACTGTGTCTGATTGCTGCTCCGTGATAAAGTTGAAGTTTTTTTGTAAATCCTGGTCAGTTTCTCCTACTCAAATTGTAACCCTAACTGTAAGTGGGGATGGGAGAAGCTGATGGCATCCATACCGATGGATAAAATAATTGTGCATATATTGTTGATCGATTTACTTTAATAATTATCAATAAGCATGGTATGGAGATGTAATTAAATACGAAAATAATTCATTTGGACCATTGTTTTTAATGGAACGTACAGTATGGTGTGAGAAATCGCTTTTATGGAATTTTGTGAAAATTTTAAAACGAACAAAAGAACAGATTCCTGTATTAGAGTCTAGCACAAGTCAGAGTCGACTTCCCATCATTACGAATCAGCAAAAAAAAAGAAGAAATTGAAAGTGGGAATTGTTCTTAAAAAAGGACTTAAATAATGATCTGTTTCTCACCCACACCTAGCATATTGCTTCTGAAGACATGGATTTAAAAACTGGAGTCTTATGGACTACTTTTATGCTGACTATATGCTTCAAAATGTTTATACCTATTCACTTGCATTGTATGGACCTACAGAGCTGAGATATTTTTCTAAAAATATTTGTTTGTGTTCAGCAGAAGAAACAAAGTCATACACATCTGGGATGGCATGAGGGTGAGTAAATGATGAGAGAATTTTTATTTTTGGGTGAACTATCCCTTTAATAAAAGTGCATTTGGTTTGAACGGCCCACAACATCACGTCCCCACTAACACGTTTTAGGTTGAAAATTGCATTTTTGGTTGCCTAATGCTGCTGTTTTCTGAAATATGTGGTGCTAGAGTGCATTTCTTAAAGGTGGCAGAAAATGTTCCACTGTGAGAGGTGAGATTTGTAAACTGCAAAACAATGTGTTTTCACTAAAAACAAATATGTACCATCAGAAGAATATCTTTTACACTATATATCTATATATATATCTTTTATCTTCTTTCTTTTTTCTTTAGTACTCTAGTACTTTTCTCTAGGACTGGTGACACATTTGTGGAATATTCCTTACATTAATCTACAAAACAAAACCACAATGTGTCCACAAATGTTTTGTGACAGGTGCAGTTTTACAGAGAAAATGTATTTATTTATTTTTAATACAAAATAATGCAAAAAATACAAGTTCAAGTTTCAAGGCCAAGAATTATGAATGGCCAGTACAGTATTTCAATTCATCTGCCATTGGCACAACTAGCAAAAAGTCAATTTTGGACACTCTTTTAAAGTATTGAAAGAATACATGACATGTCATTCTGCGTTACATCACTGAGCACGCCTTCGGTCAGCTTCTGAGGTCCATGTTTATTTCTTCTTCGCCCACATCCTTTGTGTCTTTGTCACTTTGGGCTTCTCATAGTTTGAAGGATTTAGCAACTATCGGAGATCTGCATGGTCTGAGTACTCTTTGCTTTTAGTGGTTGTGTGTGTTTTAGTGCCCTTGGCTAAATTTTTTCACAGCTGAGTGCTTTAGCTCTGTGCCACGGTAGACCGATCGACTCACCGGGTTGCATAGCACTGCCAGGAAATGGGTCATTCTGTCACCCTTCCCATACGTGATTGTATTTACATGAGGCTGGGATGCAGTATCGAAGTGTTCCTAATCACAGAATGGCAGAGACAGCACTTTGGTCAGGAATGATTAGATGTGCTTTGCTGAAGACCTGAAGGTCATACAGTTTCTGTGAGGAGCAGTTGCTTTCGTACCCTCCGGTGGGATGCCCAGCCTATCTAATGTTAGTGGTATGTCCAAGATGTCAGCTTGGATAGGGCACTACCAGCTTAAAATCTGTCTGCTCAGCAAACATGTCCGCTGCAAAGTGTAACTGCATTAAACCCAAAGTGTAAACAAGCTATTGAACAAAACAGTACTGTATGTATAATGTAGGGGAGACCAGAGCTAGTTGTCACCCTTCTTACTCCAATTAATATTTCTCAGGGTAGGTTTGTTTTTGAAAGTCAGTTTCTAAATAGGCAAATTACTTTAAAGTTATTGAACATTTCCAGTATTATTGCCCAGGATAAAGCATGCTGTCACTAAAAGGGGTAAGTTGGCACAATGGAACTTGCCATTAAAGATATATTCCTGGTTCAATAAAGGTAATGCTCAATCAACTGCATTTGTGGCAAAATATTGATTAGCACAAAAATGTATTTCGACTTGTACCTGGTTTTATTTTAAAAAGCAAAAATCTTGTTTGCAGTGAGGCACTTAACAATATATGTAAATGGGGCCAATCCGTAAAGGTTAAAACATTCACTGTTTCAAAAGTATAGACACAAGACGTAAACAGTATGTGTGTTAACATGATTTTATTGTAATAAAATCGCTTTACCTTTTCTGCGTAAAGTTAAAGCCAATTTTACAACTTCATTGCCATAATGATGTAATGACATACCCTAAAACAACCGTAAAACTTATAATTAAAAACTTTTAACAGAAAACTTAATGTTAGTGCTTTTATACAATTATAAGCTTCACATTTCTGCCTTTTAAACCCTCCAAAAATTTGCCCATTCACTTCCATTATAAGTGCCTCACTGTAACCTTGATTTTTGCTGCTTTTTTTTTTTTTTTTTTACGAAAAGGACGAACAAGTCAAAAATTTTTGTGGTTATCAACATTATGCCAAAAATGCTGTTGATTGAGTTTAAAGGATTAGTTCACCCAAAAATGAAAATTCAGTCATTGTTTACTCACCGCTGTGTTGTTTTAATCCTATATGACTGTAAAAATATTTTGTGCTCTTTGATGCCATACAATGGCAATTTATGGTGACCTCATCTTCAAGCGTCAAAAGGACACAAAATATCATTCAGAAGTCTAATAAATTATTCCATGATTCTCATGATTTTTATGAAACCAAAATCGAATGTATTATTTAGTGAAAATGTTCACTGACCACTGATCTCCTGTGTGCATTCAAGATAGGGCACAAGAGCAACAGTTCACACAGCCCCCTCACGACATTGCGGCTTTCAAGCGAAAGCTAGTTTGTTTATCTAAATACAGTTCCTCCACAGTGATAGCGACAACAGGACACAACACAGCCGCACACAAAACAGAGAACAGAACTTACTAAACATGTCTGAAGAGTTTGTAGTTGAAGAATTTCTACAAACATAGAGGAGGCTACAGGCAGCCACAGTCACACAGTGTCCAAACCTGACGGCAAATGACACGAGATAAAAGATATATTTTATATGTTAATCAGAGTTTTTGTCCTAACCAGCAGTGATGAGTGACGGTATATTCTATCAATCACTTGTTTTCTATTTTTGGCATCACACAGGTAACGCCGTCCACTGTGAACTGGCACTGGTCAAAAAACTTTCAAAAGAATAAGACTGGGCATAGAAATGCATCAATTTTTCAACTATTAACTCTTCAGACATGTTTAGTAAGTTCTGTTCACTGTTTTGAGTGCAGCTGTGTTGTGTCCTGTTGTCACAGTCGCTGTGGAGGACCTGTTTTTAGATACGCAAACTAGCTTTCGCTGGAACAACCCAATGTCACGAGAAGGCTTTGTGAACTGTTGCTCTCGTGCCCTTTCATGAATGCGCACAGGAGATCAGCGGTCAGTGAACATTTTCACTAAATAATACATTCGATTACGGTTTGTTTCTCACCAAACATTATTGTATGCTTTTATAACAATGATGAGTCTCATGGAATAATTTATATACTTTTGTGTTCTTATGAAGACTGAAGTGATGTCACCATAAACTGCCATTGTATGACAACACTGAGCACAATTGTTTTTTTTTACTATTTCTCCCTTAGTGTAAAGAAATGAAAGAAAGTCATATAGGGTTATAACAACACTGGGGTGTGTAAGCAATGACTACTTTTTCATTTCGGTTTAACTATCCCTTTAACTTTTGAACCCGGAATATTCCTTTAAACATCCCATTACAAGCTTTTCAGCAAAATACTATATGAACAGTAAAACAATTAATGAAACTGAAAATTTGTAAAAGGTTACAGAGAAATACCAAACCATTGTTTTGGCTAACAAATATTTAAATTAATAAATGATATACATTTTTAACATCTAAATCACGTCCTGCCATGGCCTGACATTTATGAAACGCACTCTTGTTCTGAGAACGAAGTTCAACCTTTAAAATTAAATTCCAATGTCATATTAGATTTGAACTGAGAGTACAGAATTCTCAAACCTTACTTTTAAGACATTTTTTTCAGTTAAGTATATAAGTTAAGTATTAACTAACATACAAACCTCTGCTAGAGAAAACACACATTTGTGTAATCGGAGTTCTAACACAAAGTAAGTGGGACATTGTTTCTAACTGAATAATTTATTGCAGATACATTTAGATACTCCTAATATCTTTCACAGTTGACTGACTTGTAGATAATGAACTATGTGAGGACAAAGCTCTCCAAAAGAGCATGTTCTCTAAATTGCTTTAGGTTGTACTTTGGCCGGTATAGTTGAAAGTTGAGTAAATTTCCCCAGAGAACATCAGAAGAGAAATTACACTTTTAGGCAATCCAGACCAGTCCTGATATTGAAACACTCGGCTGAACCGGCTTTTTTTTGAAAGTGTGTGTCTGAAAAAACATACATTTTTCAACCGGACTAATCTCTTCAAAATGTTAAGCACATTACAGTTTTATAAAGTTTGACTCATCGTAGTGCTGGACACTTTTGACATGTAGTTGGATCACAAACCAAGTTATGATTAGCTTGAAAAATGTGTATATGTATGTTCTCAGCTCAAGCAATCCAAAGTACTGATAGGGCTTGATAACTCAGATAAATTTGTCATCATAGCTCACAAACTGTGTGAAGTAGTAGTTATTACATTTATCAAGTAGGTCATCAATATTGAATTTAGATATGCTGTTTTTCTCTCTGTTCTCACAGGAACAATTTACACCACTGGCACACTTGACTGTGAGACTCAGGATTCATTTTGGCTAACGGTGTATGCGACAGACCGAGGCATGGTGCCACTCTCAGCCTCTATTGAGGTGTTTATTCAGGTGGAAGATGTGAATGATAATGCACCATTGACCTCTGAACCTGTCTACCACCCGTACATCATGGAGAATTCACCCAAAGATGTGTCTGTGGTCTGCATTCAAGCCCAGGACCTTGATGTTACCGCCTCGGATAGCCGCCTCACGTATCGCATCACTGCTGGAAATCCTCAGAACTTCTTTGCTATTGATTCCAACACAGGTAAATGACCGTTTGGATTGTTTTGCCATGTGTTTTTTGTCCATGTGAGTATTTCTAACAATTCAGAAACACAAAAACACACACACAATCTTAAAATGTGCTGTACATTTTACATCATACACTGATGAGCCAAAACATTATGACCACTCATAGGTGAAGCAAATGTTGCTTGTTGATCATCTCCTAACAAGGCCACATGTCGAGGTCTGGGTAGATTAGATGGTCAGCGAACAATCAGTTCTCATAGTCAATATGTTGATTGCATGAGAAATGGACAAGAGCGACTTTGACAAGTGCCAAATTGTTATGGCCAGATGGCTGGGTCAGAGCATCTCTGAAACATCAAGGCTTGTGGGGTGCTCTCGGTCAGCAGTGGTGAGTACCTACTGTCAGTTGTCCGAGGAGGGACAAACAACAAACCGGTGACAGGGAGTTGGGCGGCCAAGGTTCATCGATGCGCGAGGACAACACAGGCTATCCCATCTGGTCCAAACAGACAGAAGGTCTTCTGTGGCACAAGTCAAAGAAAATGTTTATGATGGTTATGGGAGGAATGCGTTAAAACACACAGTGCATTGCATCCTGCTGCGTTTGGTGCTGAGTAGCCACAGACCTGTCAGAGTGACCATGATGACCCCTGTCCACCATTGAAAGCACCTTCAATGGTAAGCAAGTGTCAGAACTGTACTTTGGAGAAATGGAAGATGGTTGCATGGTCCGATTAATCCCATTTTCTTTTACACCATGTGGACGGACATGTACATGTGCGGCATTTACCTGGGGAAGTGATGGCACCAGGATGCACTTTGGGAAGACGACAAGCCGGTGGAGGGAGTGTGATGCTCTGGGCAATGTTCTCCTGGTAAACCCTGGGTTGGCCATTCATGTGGACATCAATTTGACATGTGCCACCTACCTAAACATCGTTGCAGTCCAGGTACACCACTTCATTGTATTCCCTGATAGCAGTGGACTCTTTCAGCAGGATAATACGCCCTGCCACACTGCACTCATTCTTGGGGAATGGTTTGAGGAACATGATGAAGCGTTCTAATGTCTTGGTGCCAGATACAAAAGGACAACTTTAGGGGTCTTGTAGAGTCCACGGGTTGGCACTGTTTTGGTGGCACATGGAGGATCAACAGCATATTAGGCAGGTGGTTATAATGTTTTGGCTCATCTGTGTATATTTATATAATATTTTATTGCACAAATTAATTGATCACTTAAATAATTTAAAGAAATAGTTCACACAAAAAATTTAATTGTCATCATTTACTCAACCATTGAGTCCTGAACAATATGATTTTTTCCCTGAACACCTCAAAAGGAGTTGGCAAGAGTTTCACGCAGCTCCTTTCCATACAATACCAAAAGTACCATAAAACAACCATAAACCTATTAGAATCATTTACTAATTTCTAAGTCTTCTGATGCCTTACAATAATTTTGTGTGAAGAACAGACTGAAGTCATTATTCATTTAAAATATTCCTTTCCGCCATAGCTCTTAAATCTCAGTTTGAATATGCGCATATTCAAATTTTGCATAACAAGATCAGTTATCAAACCTAGCATGAGACTTCTTGACATGCAATATTTGAATAAACAGAATGGGAATGAGATTTGAGAGTTAAAATTATCAGTGAATACCAACTTCAATTTTGGTCTTTACCTCACCAAGGAAATTGTGTGCTTTTTCAAGAATTTTATGAGGTTTATTTTTTTATTTAGCTCTTGGCCATCATTTTCTTTCATTGTAAGGAGAAAAAAACCCCCAGCTTGACCATTGTGCCTAACACCTCCTTTGGCGTTCCATGGAATGAAGAAAATCATACAGGTTTGGAATGACAAGAGGGTAAACGATGAGTAAATGATGACATTGAACTATCCTTATAAGAAAAGTCACAAGCAAATCAACAGGAAAGTACAGTAGAAACTCTCTCTCTATATATATATATATATATATATATATATATATATATATATAGTTTCCACTGGATTTGCAGATAAAAGACATTTTATCTTTTAGTTTGATAGTATTTTCCATTTTAAGTTCAGTGTCCCACTGTCCAACCTCCCATTGCTTTTAAGAATACTAAAAGGAGTAAACAAGCACTACTAAATGAATTTAGCAGCATAGGCTAGACAGTATCCATGGGTGTCGGAACATTCTTGTGTGAAGAGTTAACACATGTAGAGTTTTGGGTGCATGCTGTACTGCTGATTACACCAGGGTGTTGCTTGTCATTTAAGAGGTGAGTCATGGGCTTATGTATGCAGCTATATTCAGTGAATTAATTAAACAGGGTTTGGTGCCAGCAGGAAAGCTTTTCATTCTACTGTCAGCAAATCCCCTTCCAGTGCAGCATGTGGCACCACATATTTACACTGGTTTACAGGTTTAAGCTCAATAAGTCAAAATCAATATATATAATGAGATGTGAGTGAGTGTGCAGGTATGCACAGATGTGTAAGTCTGCAAAGCAAGAGAGGACTACGAGAGATGCAATTTATCATCATAATACTCTATAACAGCCCAAATCTTGAGAAGCAATATGAGTGTTCAAGGAATAAACAAAGCCATTAAGAACAAATCCTCATAAAGAATACGAAGAAATGGAGTTAAAGTATTGTTGTGAGGGTAGCTCAACATGGCGCTAGCAGTGAAGGTCATGGGTTCAATATCCATGGAATGTCCGTGCATTTTGAATAAAAGTGTCTGCCAAATGCATAAATGTAATTAAGTAATTAAAACAATGTAGAATGTTGAGAGTTCATATATCAGTAGTTTTAGACTGAGACTGCTCTACAGTTATAGATTCTGTTTTTTACTAAGGACACTGCTGGGAATAAGCTGTCGTCAATTGTGATTATTCTTCACTAGTTTACCAAGTAACATTTATTTCTGTATATGCCCTCCCAACAGTATCTGTCATAATTTGTATCTTTCAGTTGGCTTCTACATTGCTTGCTCAGTGATAAACTATTCGTCTCACTTTTTTTTTTTCTCACAGCATTCTGTTTCGTTCTCTCATCAGTTCTGTGAGTTCATAGCTCCTCTAATTTCTCTAATTGAGTCTCTCTGGATCACTTTGACACACATTAGGGAATACTGTGGATTCCAGCAGCGCTGTTCAACCTGTGCCATCAGGAGTTATTTGTTGCCATGGTTATAGTTCACAGAAAATCATTGACTCTGAAAACATGAATAGAATAAGCTTCTGTTGGTAAATAGAGGAACTTATAATAGCTTGTTTTAAAAATTGTCACTATGTTCTTCACAATGCTGCAATTTGCAATACACTTGTTTAAAAATCGCTGTTTATCATCAGATAGTGTAACACAGGATTTTCTAAATATGTTATTCATCCCATCTGAAGCAGCCATTTTTAAAGGTATAATTAACCCAATAATTAAATTTGTCATCTTTTACTCACCCTTGTGTCGTTCCAAACCTGTATGAATTTCTCTTTATTGTGGAAAACAAATGGAGAAATCTGTAATACCATTATACAATTTTTTATGAAGTTCAAAAGAAAAAAGGTAAAGTTGTCCATATGACTCATGCACTAATGTCTTCTGAAGCCATACGATGCATCTTTGAATGAATCATCATTTTGAGTCAGATCTTTTCAATGATTCAGTTGAGCAGGTTTACAAAACCAGTTCTCAAATAGGACATCATTTCTCATCTCATGAACATCCATTAATATGCCAGAGCTAGGGTGGATGTCAAGATTTGCAGTGAATAAAGACTTAAAGGATTAGTTCACCCACAAAAAGAAAATTCTCTCATGATTTACTTACCTTTTAAGCCATCCCATATATGTATGAATTTCCTTCTTCAGCGAACCGAAGTGAAACATTTTACAAGCACATTTCAGCTCTGTTTGTCCATACAATGCAAGTAAACAGGTGCCATTAGACTGCTGGTGATTTGATGGTCCAAAAGGCATATTTAGGCAGCATAAAAGTACTCCACACTACACCAGGTGATCAATTAATGTCTCTGAAGCTGATAGGTTGGTGTTTAAAACAAATCAATAATTAAAATGTTTTTAACTTTAATTCATTGCTTCCGTCCAGTGCTGGATTGCTGTTTGAAATAATCTAACTCTCGCATTACACGCTTTCGTTTTCTCGCATAAATGTGCCAATGCGCTTACGTCACTGATGTGTCGACTGCTGGCAGGAAGCTATTTTTTTAATGTTTTGATTATCTATTTTTTAAACAGACCTATCAAATTGCTTCAGGAGACATTAATTGATCGACTGGAGTCATGTGGATTACTTTTATGCTGCCTAAATATGCCTTTTGGACCATCAAATAGCCAGCAGACTGATGGCACCCATTCATTTGCATTGTATGGACAAACTGAGGTGAAATGTGCTTATCAAAAACCTTCACTTGGGTTCTTCTGAAGAAGCAAAGTTGTATACATTTGGGATGACTTGAAGGTAAGTAAATCATGAGAGGATTTTCATTTTTGGGTGAACCATACCTTTAAATTTTTGTCTGTTTCTTGCCCAAAGCTATTGTATATCTTCAGAAGACTTGGCGCACAAGTCATATGGACTAGTTTTATAATAATTTGATGGTGCATTTGCATTCTTCTTGAAAGCTCCAATCCACATTCATTGTAATGGCATGGAAAAGAGTGACCAGTACATTCTTCAAAATTTCCCTTTTTTTTTTTGTCCGACAAAGTAAAGAATGCTGCACAGGTATGGAACTGCATGAGGGTGAATAAATGATGACAGAAAGAGGTTTTCAAACCTTCTTTCTTGAAGCAACCTGGAATTCAAAGTTATTCAAAGCCCCAGTCTCCAGTATCCTGATGTTTTCTGCCTTAAAGTAATAGTTCACCCAAAACTAAAATTCTCTCATCATTTACTCACCCTCATTCCATCCCAGATGTGTATGACTTTCTATCTAAGAAAGAAAATTAAGCTTTTTAGTAGAATATCTCAGCTCTGTATGTCCACACAATGCAAGTGAATGGTGACCAAACTTTGAAGCTCCAAAAAGCACATAAAGGCATCATAAAAGTAATCCATATGACTCAGTGGTTTTATTGGGATTGTTTGTTAAAAGGGAGTATAGTAAGCCACTGTATTACTATGGACTAATGGATTACTATTATGCTGCCTTTTATAAGCTTTTTGGAGCTTCAAAGTTCACTTGCATTATATGAACCCACAGAGCTGAGATATTCTTCTAAAAATCTCTGTTTTTATTCTGCTGAATTAAGAAAGTCATACACATCTGGGATGGCATGAGGTTTAGTAAATGATGAGAGAATTGATATTGTTTTTGGGTGAACTATCCCTTTAAGGAAGCATTTATATTCCAGAATGTCTTTCTGTTCTCAATCTCCGCTGCTCTCTCTGCATGGTATTTAACGCCTATTTACAACCATCAGGGGCTTGAAAAATAATGCGCATTCAGTACATGCCATCTGTAAGCAGGGTTTACACCAAAGGCCCTTTGTGTCATGAGATGCTCTTCGTTCCACATAAACAAACAATTCTGTGTAAATTTATGCACCCTTGCTGACTTGTTATTAATCATTGTCAAAAATAGAGCTGCTCTCCATACTGATAGTTGCAGCTTATCTGCTTCGATTCATGCATTTCATAGAGTTTGAGAACATTTTGGAATTGAATGTTTTTCAGGACTCATCACCACCACGTCAAGGAAGCTAGACAGAGAGCAACAAGCAGAGCACTTTCTGGAGGTACAGTATATTTTACAGATCTGGCAACACCTTAAAGGGATACTGTAGTTCACCCAATCATTTTATTGTTGTTAAAAAACTTCAAAACTCTATCATTGTTTACCGACAGTTATGTAGTTTTGAAGAATGTAGCTTAAATGCTCTTATTTTCATACAATAACAGTTCATATTGACCTCAGGCTTCGGCAGCTCCAAAAAGGACCATAGAAGTATCATAAAAGAAGTTAAAATAACTCGTGTGCTGTATTCCAATTTATATGTAGTCTTTAAAACCATATGGTATGGCATTTGACATCAATGATATCAAATCAAGTGCAATGTGTCTAAAGGCACCATATTTGAATTTAAACTTGGGAGCCAATAACATTTTTATGGAATAACATCTTAAATTTGTATCTCTTCCTCGCGCAAAGCTATTGTTGGACTACTTTTATGATTATTTTGTGAACTGTTATTGTATGGAAAAAATTAGCATGTACATTTTTGTTATTATTCCATATAGAATACAACCACATAGGAGTTTGGAACATCATCAGGGTAATTAAAAAAATGACAATTAAAATTTTTGGTTGAACTATCCCTTTAAGAGCAAACACATGCGGTTCATCATTGATTTTTTTGGGCAGGCTTACTAGTTCAAATAACGGTGAAATTATGCAATTCCACCTACAGTGACGAGTGCTGATATTACAAGATACTATTAAGCAAGTGAAAATTATTACCCTTCAGCAGCCTCAAGTATTTTATTGATTTTATCATATAGAATAAGCTCTGACTTATTTGTTTATTGATCTGTTTTAGGAACACAGTTGTCGGTCAAACAAAATACAGATGCTACCAGTATTGGAAAATAAAAGGAATGCAGTCATAGTATTGAGTGAGGATAGATTTACGCATGCACAACATAAACGCATCAGTATTTCCATGTGCTATTTGATTTCTTTATAATATGGCACTGAAAAGGAACAGTGTTTTGCAAATGACTCTGTATATATAATTTCAGCAAACACATTACAACTGACTATAAGGAAGAAACCAGAGCTTAAGCTGACTAAGGACTCTTAATTAACACCAAAACATGTGCAGATGTGCAAAAATTTTCATACAGTCTGGTGAGCAGCGTTTAAATTACTGATCAATCAATGAGGGCTGTACAGTAGAGTTGATCAATAGTGTGGGTGTGGCTCCCCGTGATCCCTGGCCTACATGGACAGATTGGAATGAGGGCCATTGATTTTGTGTTCACTAAATGATGATTCACTCTGCATCGAGCATCCAGTTTGAAAGTTCATATCTTACATATACTGCCTCAAGGAGCCTACTTTGAGTGTGATCTAAGCCTCAGAGTCCTCCAGTCTGTGCCGCTGACAGTAGACAAGACCATTAAAGATTTATTCCATTGAGGCTTTCATGATTTAGTACAGTGGGCTTTTGGTTGAAAGTTACAATTCTGGTGCAATTGCCCCTGGCCCCTGGTTTGCGACCACTCTCTGATCAAGTATCTCCAGTGGAGATATGAAACCATGTGCTTTATAAAAAGAGTCAGATGACTTGGCTCATTGGGTTGTTTTCTAAGGAATAAATCCTTTTTTTCTTTTTATTTTTGTAAAAAATGAATGGAGACAACCATTGTTTTTCATAGTTTTTGTTTAGTTTTTAGATTTTTTTAGCCTTTTTATTTCATTACACAGTGGAATGTGACTGGAAAGTTATAGGGATAGTTTACTGTCATCCTTTATTCACCCTCATGTTGTTCCAAACCCATATGACTTTAGTTTTCAGTGGAACTAAAAAAGAGATGCTAGTTAGTAGATTTTAGGGACTGAAGAAATAAACCTTTCCTCAACAAGTACAGAATAAAGGATTCCAGATGAGTTATGCACCCATGTTTATTACTTGGGGTTCGGTGTTTGTTAAAATTTAGATTACATAATTTATCAGATGCTTTTTCCAATGCACCTTATGAATGAGGAACATCACTAGCAATTTATCATACAAGAGCATGCAATATTTGCAGGATGGCATTGCCAAGTTTTAAAAGTAAGCTAGAGTAGTAAAGAAGCTAGAGCAGAAGTAGTAATGCCCTATAAAATATGTATTTAAGCCTGAAGATTTACGCATTTCAATTTCATAACAAATTTTCATTAAATTAAATAGTCTAATCTATTATCTATTATAATCCACAAAAAATAAATAAACATTTTGGGCCATAACTCTTGGGCCATAAGGCCTAGGAACAAAATTCCTTTGGAATTACACATTTTCTGTGAATGTTTGTGACATGGTGATTCTTTGGGCATACCATCACATTTTTGCTTCGTCCATTCATTTTCCCACTATTTTGGATTGTTTGAACAAATGAAAAGAAACTAGTCCTAGGCCGTTCGCCCCATTGGAACCAAACCAGTGCCAAAAAGATTCAGCAGAGTCCCAATTTGACTCTGTTAAGGAATTTTGAACTTTCGATTCGTCAAATGGTAAGCCAAAACTTACATAGTGGGCGTGGCCACTTTTAATAAAATGGTTATAAGTCATGAACGGAATGAGATATTAATATTTTGCGTGCCTCTGCCTCTTGGTGGTGCTATAATAATAAAAAATCTAAAAATAGCTCAACTATGTAACCCTTGGTCCGATCACCTTGTCCATGAGGACAGTCTCATATCTTGAAAAACATGGCCGCCATCGACCAGTCATCATTTGGCAGCTATTAGATAGGGTTAGAAATCGGAATGAAATGTGTTAGGCCTATTTATCTCTTGGACCAAGAGGTCTGTGCACAATTTGAAATAAATAAATAAATAAATAAATGGCCACAGGAAGATGCTATCATGTTTTTCATGTGTATCAATTGTTGTATGAACTGCTGTGTTTCACTCATACAATATGATAGATTACCTCATTCTGAACAACTTTGCCTCAAGAAGCATTGGTGTCAATCAAATCGTTTGTTAAATCTTTAAGATTATTTAAAAAAAACGTTCTCTCAACGGTACGCCAAAACGTTCAAAGAAGTCGTGACCACATTTGCTTAAATGGTTATAACTCTTGAACGGAATTAGATATTATCACCAAATGTTGGACATTTATGTAGAATGTCAATCTGAGGAAACATTGAGCACTTCTGCCTCTTGGTGGTGCTGTAACAGTCGTGAATGTAAAAATTCCATGTGTCTGTGCTGCCTAACATCATGGTTCTGAAAAATTAATGCACTTTATCATTGTTTTAGGTGCTAATGGACTGTCTAATTAATACGTAATATTGGTTGCATATGTACTTTAAGGACCTTAATAGTTTGAACCCTGTTAATTGCTGCTTGCAGCTATATTTTTATTTAATTTGGTTTATTCAAATAAATTTAATGGAAATTTGTGATGAAATTGAAATTATGTGCAGAAAGATAGAGAAACTATATTTTTCCATATTTACATTTTTTTTAATTGTAAGTGCCATTGTTTATGTTTGTGGTCTAGTAAAATTATTAACAAAGTATTAGCAATAGTAATTATGGTGCATGTTTTAGCAACCACTAATTCAAATTATTTTAGTCTAATTAACTACCTCTATATTGGTAGACCGATATATCTGTTTTAGGGTTAATTGGTGCTGAGAGTTGCATTTTGGAACTAGCAAAAATCTATGCCTATAGTTACAGAATTTTTCATAATTTCGTCATTTCAAAATAGTCAAGTCAGTCAAGTCAATTTTATTTGTATAGCGCCTTTCACAACACACATCGTTTCAAAGCAGCTTTACAGAAGTTCAGCATTAAAAACGATAAAAATGTAATGTCTATAAAGTCTATAAATCATCATCCTTGTGCAGGGCTCCAAACTGCGACTAAAAATGGTCGCATTTGTGACCAAATAAATTTATTTGTGAGTGTAATTTCTGTCAAGGTCGCCATTGGCGACAGTAAAAGTTTACTCCCTTTGATTTTAAAATTTGCATTACATTTCCCGAGATACATTACAAAAGTTTATATCAAAGAAATAGCGGGGAAAACGGAGTTCATTGCAGGAACTAACCATTTCAAAAAAGAGACTGTTAGAAAACACGGTGACAGTAACAAGCATAAAAAATGCACGTGATCACATAATTGCGAAGAATGCTCCACAGACTACACTGTTAGCGAGCTGCGGGACGAAAAGGAATGGAAGGAGTTAAAAATAAAAAAAAAAATAAAATAAATAAAAAATTTGGCGCCTGTTTTTTCCCCCTATAGGAGCCAATCGCTCCTTAATTGATTTTTTTTTTTTTTTGTTTGGAGCCCTGTTGTGGAATTAGATAAGATATGATTCTTTATCGTGTTTAAAAATAATCAAATAATAATTGTATTAATAACCCCAGTGAGCAAGCCGAAGGCGACTAAGAGTCCACAGTGTGTTTTTGGGCTTGTTTATACTTAAAAGTCCTGTGTTATGCACCAAATTGAAATTTTGGGGGTTATTACTGGCATTTTGGTTGAACAATAAACTGCATCTGGAATTGTATTGATTTTGCACTTTTTGTCTTTGCCTGCACAGTAAAGCAAAAATAAGATATTTATCATTTTTTTGACATTCTATAAATCGATTTTAAAATCTATCGGGTGGTTATCGGGCCCTTCCCACCAGCTTAGTTATTGGTATTGGCAAAAATCTACTATCGGTCGACCTCTAGTCCAATACCACTGCAAGGTTTAATGTGATAATGTGATGTGTGTTTATGTAGGTTACAGTTATGGATGGTGGAGGTATTTTCAGGCAGTCCACTGTCTGGGTGATAGTGCATGTTCTGGATGAGAATGACAATAAGCCAGAATTCACATCATTGGTATACCGCATCAGCCTTCCAGAGAGGGACCGTAATAAACGCGGTGACCCCATCTACAGAGTATTTGCCTACGACCGGGACGAAGGGTCCAATGCAGATCTCACGTACAGCATTGTGGATGGAAATGATGATGGCAAATTCTTTATCGATGCTAAGACAGCCATGGTGTCATCCAGGAAGATGGTCACTGCTGGTGGCTATGATATTCTCACGGTAAAGAGATAGTCTGTCGGATGTATACGAAGATCAGACTTCAGAAGATTATAAAGTTATTTTCATGTGGAAATATAGCAACATTTTTTTCTGCT
Organism: Moxostoma hubbsi; assembly: GCA_032164185.1. NCBI lineage: Eukaryota > Metazoa > Chordata > Actinopteri > Cypriniformes > Catostomidae > Moxostoma > Moxostoma hubbsi. Next base: position 18,101,194 of record JAVLUX010000038.1, read on the forward strand.
CTTTCTACTTTCCCTGATCTGCTCAGATAAAAGCTGTTGATAATGGATCCCCTCTGAAGTGGTCAACTGCCCGTTTGCATGTTGAATGGATTCGGAAGCCATTGCCTTCGTCAAAGGCCTTGCAATTTACCACAGCCGTTTACAACTTCACAGTGGCAGAAAACACCAAAGTGTATGAGGCAGTTGGAGTGATCTCAGTTTGGGAAGCAGAAACTCCTTTATGGTTTGACATCATTGGTGAGATTCAATAAAGCTTTTCTCTTTTATATGTCATGTTAAAAACAAATGTAATGTCACTGACACTTTCCACAATTAGGGTACAAAATAGAGCCTGATACTCTTAAAATATTATTTTTTTTTTTTTTTCCCTCACAATAGCTTAATCCATCCCTTAAGAAACGGTAACCATGGTTTTACTACAGTAACCATATTTTAACCATGATATTTTTGTTAAACCCATAGTAATAAAACAGGAAAACCAAAACTATGGAAATAAAAACATAATCATCCTGGCAAGAACCCATGGTTAATTTGTGGTACATGTGCATGGTGTTTTAAACTAAAATATTTCAGAAAATAAATCCCCTCCCTGTCCTTTATGGGTAGGTTAAAACCCAGATTTGTGTGATTTTATTTTTCCAAGCAATTAAATAAGCATCAATATAAAATTACAAAACGTATCAAATTAAAAATAACAATTATAAAAAATAGAATTGTATTTATTTATTAGAATAAAAATTTATTTATTTTAGGCTTATAATAACAGGATTGGACATTTAGCCTAAATGAAGATCACTCAATAGGGGCTAGTTTGTGACCAAACCAGACTTTGCAGTTTTATTTTTTATTATTATAATTTTTTACTGTACACTCACTGAGCACTTAATAAGGAACACTATAATGGTCCTAATAAAGTGCTCGATGTGGTCTTCTGCTGTTGTTGCCCATCCGCCTCAAGGTTTGACTTGTTGTGTATTTTGAGATGTTATTCTGCTCACTACAATTGTACAGAGTGGTTATCTGAGTTACAGTATTTGTCAGCTCGAACCAGATTGGCCATTCTCTGTTGACCTCTCTCATCAACAAGGCATTTCCATAAACAGAACTGCCACTCACTGTTTTAAAAATGGCACCATTCTGCGTAAACTCTAGGGACTGTCGTGTGTGAAAATCCCAGGAGATCAGCAGTTACAGAAATACTCAAACCAGCCCGTCTGGCATCAACAATCATGCCATGGTCGAAATCACTGAGATCACATTTTTCCCCATTCTGATGGTTGATGTGAACTGAAGATGTTAATTGAAGCTCTTTACCTGTATCTGCGTGATTTTATGCACTGCTGCCTCATGATTGGCTGATTAGATAATCGCATGAATAAGTAGGTGAACAGGAATTCCTAATAAAGTGCTCAATGAGTGTATATTTCTCATAAATTAAAGAAAAATATTTGTTTGATATTTTTTTCTTACTTGGGTAACAGGATTGAATGGTAGAGCTTGATAAATGTTACTATACAGTAATTTGTGGAAAAAACAATCACCTGTGTTGTAGAAATCCTCAGCTTCAGATAAAAGCATCTCAATTAATAAATGTTAATGTTATTTCAAGGACTGGACATCAGTTGTAAGCTGTGCTAACAATGATTTACTCTTGAGTTTGCTCATTGCTAATAAATTGCATTAATTATTTGTGCCTATACTTTTCTCTTAGACAACGGAAGATGTATATAGAGTTTAGTCAGTAAACTAAAATGTGCAAAAATGTTTGATTAAACCCTTTTAGTGTTTTGAGTTTTAAATTGTGCTGAACATGGCATAGTTTTCAATTTGAAAACTCCTAAATGAAAAACCATTAAAAAAAAAGAAGAAGAAAAACATGTATTAAAATTGATAAATTTACCATTGTTAGTTCATAGCTAATGTTAGTGTTTGAAACTTTTGTTAAAAATGTATTAGTTCATGTAGAAGTTAACATTAACTAAGACTAATAAATGACGTTCATTGTTAGATCATGTTTAAGGGTTAGTTCACCCAAAAATAAAAATTCCATCATCATTTACTCACCCCCAAGTTGTTCCAAACCTGTGTGACTTTCTTCCTGTTGTGGAACATAAAAGACATTAGGCAAAATGTTAGTCTTAGTCACCATTCATTTTCATTGAATCTTATTCATGCAATGAATAGATCATCTACCTAATTTCTCCTTTTATGTTCCACGGAAGATACATTGGAACAAAATGAGGGTGAAAATGAAGTAAATTATGACAGAAATTTATTTTTGGTTGAACTATCCCTTTAATTATTGCTTAATGTTAGCATGTAGAGTTTAATTGTAAAATGTTGCCAGAATTCTTTTATTCCATTTTCTTTAAATTAATTTGTATCTGTCTCTGAAAAGGTGGAAGAACGTCCCGAGAGATGTTTTATATCCCACAGAGCAACTGTGGTGGAAACTGTTCTTCTGACACTGGTAGGCTAACTGTCAGTATTTTGTAGTTATTTTCCTGAGTGTGAAGGGTTGGCTGTTTTATCTGATACTTTTAGATACTCGCTTTAACAACTTGATTTGCCGCAGGGCACACGTGAACCACTCAATCCTGTAAACATTTTGAGTGCCGAGATATTTTTTAGACTCCAGGTCTTCTGATCTTACTTAAGTGCGGTGGAATTGAGTGGAATTGGAACAGATGCATGCAGTGAATACTAAAAATGCCCGGAAAGTTTGCCCTTATCCTTCAGAATGGACCTGAATTAATGATTTGAGAATCTGCTGTGGAGAGGCCTGAACCTGCCGCAGATGTTTGTGGGAGTCGAAGATGAGAGACCCGAGGGTGATGGGATAGATCCCAACATAAAGCGGTTGATGTTTCCAAAGCTTTGAAACTTTGATAAATCACCGTGAAACATAAAAAATATATATTTAAGTCAAACTACTTGACAGTTTGATTGGTGCAATGTTTACTTTGGCACCTTGGTCTTCGTTTACTCACCCTCAGGATGTTCCAAATCTGTATGTCTCTTCCATGGAACACAGAAGGATATTTAGGAACTGATAGCCTGAGTCACCATTCTTTTTCATTGAATGGGGAAAAGATGCAATGAAAGTGAATTTGACTGAGACTGACATGCTACCTAAAATCTCCTTTAGCGCTCCAAATCATACAGGATTGAAACAGCATGAGGTGAACGATGACAGATTATTCATTTTTGGGTTAACTATCCCTTTAAGCCTTTACCTTTTAGTTGGATAAATATGGGAATGCAATGCATTTTCTATGACTTTTTTAGGTCATGCTGTGTTTTCTTGGTGTAATAGGTAGCTATGATGGCCCTTTTGATGTTCAGAAAGGAATTGGGACCATTGTAATAGCTAGACCTCTGGATGCTGAGACTCAGTCACTATACAACATGACTGTGCAGGTGACAGATGGGACAAACACAGCAATCACACAGGTATATTATTAGTTACACAAACATACTGAAGCTCTGTGCCTTAAAGGTGATACAAGATTGCAAACTTTGCAAGAAACTTTGAAACGTTTCTTATCTGAACATTCTTGGCAGCTGCGCCTGAAATGTATAAGAAATGACATGTCTTGAAGATTTTAAGCAGACTGCCAACCTTTATCTAATTTTACCTACAGCTTTGTAAAAGAGATATCTATATAATCTACCACAGAATATTAGTCTAAATTTATGCCCAAGGGTCCCTGAGTATTGCGGTGTCCTAGAAAAGCATATATTGTATTGTCACTCTAGCGTGTGCATTTTCTATTCCTTACACTAGTTTATGTAACAGCGGTGCATATTGCAAAAAAGTAGATCATTTACTGTATAGGTATCTGTTAAAATTAGATGAATTTACCTCTGTGAAAAGCTAAAAATGACTTGCTGTCCTCTGTTTTCCCAGGTTTACATAAAGGTTTTGGACAGCAATGACAACGCTCCCGTGTTCTCTGAGCATATATATGAAGTCTCGGTGTCTGAGGACACACCGGCAGACACTGAAGTTGTGTATATCCGGGCTAGGGACAGGGATGAACGGGCAAAACTGAGCTACTCTATCCATGGCAGCGTTGATCCGGCGAGCATGCGGTTGTTTAGAATTAATCCTGGTACTGGTGTCATGTACACAGCAGATCGACTAGACTATGAGACCCGCACTCAGCACATCCTTACTATTATGGTGAGAAGCATCACAAATTTGTGTTATGCAGCTTTACTGAGGTTGCAGTATGCTGTTAAGTTAGTTAATGGTCCATGATTTCAGTGCTAGAACAGACTGAATTATGGCCCTCCCACCATATGAAAGAAATATTTCAAATGAGGTCTCCATAATCTCTCAAAAGTATACTAGACAGTGACGAATAGAGTAAATGGTGATTTTTGCTCATGTCTCCCAACTTTTCAGATTTTGTCTTCGAAAGGGACCTCTGTAATCTCATACTGGATGTGTCTCCTCTAGAGTTTTAGCTACAAAGGAGATCTCATCAATATCACAAACTGTTTAGATTTCCAAAGTCAGTGGTTTCAATAACTCAATAAGAATTATCTTGCTAATTTTATCCACAATAATTTTTAGGCTCTTACTGTATGGGTTTTTGAGCAGTTGTCTTTTTATTTCTATTTTTATTTCTCTACGAAATTGTAGTACTGTAGACAGTCAATATGAAAGGGTGTTTGCAACCCATTTTACTTCAGTAATGGGACATATGAACAAATGAAATGGAATATTTAACAAGAAAAACAATTAGGTCTGAACGAATAACATATGAGTAAAGCAATAACCAATGGTTTGTTTCACACATGAGTTAAATAAGATTCTTATACATTATTTAAGATAAGTCTTAACTACAGCAAAGCATAAAAGACTAGTATATGCTTCGACAAAATATTTGATATGTTTTTAAATGCTCCCTTCTCTCATTTTTCTCTTCTTTTTTTCTCTATCACTTTTTCACTTTTTGCTTTATGTCCACAAAACTTCTCCATTCAAAAACTTTTCACACTCGCAGTTTTTCTCCTCAGGTCTGTCGCTTTGTCTTCTTCTTTTTTTGTAGGTGAAAGATCAAGAATTTCCCTATTATAGAGACCTGGCACGAATTATTGTGTCTTTGGAGGATGTCAATGACCATCCTCCCTTCTTCACGCGCACCATTTATAATAGTATGGTGCTTGACTCGGCCCCTCCTGGAACATCAGCTTTGCAGGTGATTGCATTAGACAGAGACTCAGGGAGAAACGGGGAGATCGTTTACTCCATTGAAGCAGGTAAATGCTGTGTTCTCTGCGTTTCAATTATTACACTACCAGAAAATATTTCCATTGTTCTGCTGTTTTGAGTATACCTGATTGGCTTTGGCTTTAGGAATGATACATGAGCTTATTTTCTTAAAATGTCAAGCATCTAAAGATTTATCTTTGATTTGTCTAATACATGAAATGTGCCTTTTTATCACGAACTGACAAGCTTGTGTAATTTTTTTGTATCTCTCAGGAAACACCAGAGGCATTTTTGGAATAGATCCACTGTCTGGCATCATTTCAGTAGCCCGAGAGCTGGACCTAATAACTGTGGGTTTTTATACCCTCACTGTGAGAGCTACAGATGGAGGCACTCCGGCTTTAAGTACCACCACCACTGCTAGAATCACCATCTCACTGTCTGATCGTTCCAGCCCAAAGTTTACCCAGCAAGATTACCAGGCTGAAATCACTGAAAATGTGGCTGTTGGGACATTCGTCATAATGATCAGCGCAATTAGCCGATCCATGCTAACTTACGACATTACTCAAGGGAATAGTGAAAAAAAGTTTAAAATAAATCGCTATACAGGTGTCATCACAACACAAAAGGATTTAGACTTTGAGATAGCCTCATCATACATGCTGATCATCCAAGCCGTCAACATGGCTGGGATTGTCTCCAGTGTCAATGTCAGCATCCAGGTGGTTGATGAAAATGATAATCCTCCAGTTTTTCAGAAGCTCTCCTATTCAGGGACCATCAGCGAGGCAGCACCCATCAATACTGTGATAATGAGTGATGATGGAAACCCCCTGGTAATTCAAGCCACGGATGCTGACAAGAATCAGAATGCCCTTCTGGTCTTCCAGATTATGGAGAACACTGCTAAATTGTTCTTTACTGTGGATTCTGGGACAGGCTCTGTCAGAACCATTGCCAAGCTGGACTATGAAACATTCAGTACTTTTTATTTTTCGGTTAATGTGAGGGACAGTGGCATGCCTCAGCTAAAAGCTGAGAAGCCAGCCAAAATCCTAATCAGGGTTGTGAACATCAATGACTCTCCACCACAGTTCTCACAAGAAGTGTATGACACTGTCTTGCTTCTTCCAACATATATCGGAGTCGAAACTCTGAGAGTCGAAGCCACCGATCCAGACATGACCACTGATCTGACGTATTCCTTAGCTGATAGCAACTTGGAGCACTTTGAAATGGATCCATCATCGGGCATCCTTATTGTCAAAAATAACAAACTGTCCAAAGATCGTTATCGTTTCAATATCAAGGTGTCAGATGGGCGCTACTTTTGCATGGCTCTTGTGACCGTAATGGTCAGGGAGGCTATGGATAGTGGCCTCGTTTTCAGTCAAACCTCGTACTCCTCCTCTGTACTGGAGAACAGTGTTAATATAACAATAGTGAGCATTGTAAGTGCTGTTGGAAACCACCTAAATGAGCCACTCAAGTACACTCTTTTAAATGCAGGAACATGTTTTACAATTCGCCCTACGTCAGGGGTCATTCAAACCACAGGAGTCCCTTTCGATCGAGAACAGCAGGAACTGTATGAGTTGGTGGTGGAAGCAAGCAGAGAATACGACCAGCTGCGAGTTGCAAGAGTAACTGTGCGAGTAGAAGTTGAGGATGTAAATGACAATGCCCCTGAGTTTGTGGGCCTTCCATATTATGCTGTTGTGCAAGTAGATGCAGAACCAGACTCATCCATATTCCAAGTTTCTGCCACCGATTTGGACAAAGGTATAAATGGAGCTGTGTATTATGAGCTCAAAGAGGACCACCCCCATTTTGAGGTGAACAAGCTCACAGGTGAACTCACACTTAAAAGGAGTTTTGATGCAGATTTGTCAAATGTTGAATACCCATTAGTTGTCCTTGCACGTGATGCAGGCTCCCCTTCCCTTTTCACGGCTGTTGATCTTCCAGTTACGGTTGTTAACAAGGCCATGCCTGTTTTTGACAAGCCATTTTATGGTATATCAGTTAGAGAGGACATTGCAGTGTTCTCTGCCATTTTAAGCATCAACGCCACCAGTCCAGAGGGTCAAAACATCATATACACAATTGTAGATGGCGATCCCTCCATTCAGTTTGACATTGGCTTTGATAGTGGTGTGATTAGTGTTACATATGCATTAGATTATGAGACCACACCCTACTACAGGCTAACTGTCAGGTCTACGGACACTCTCACTGGAGCCAGATCTGAAGTAGACGTGGATATAGTTGTGGTGGACGTAAATGACAATGCTCCTGTATTTCGGAATCCCTCATACACCACCACATTGGCAGAAAACTCAATGATCGGGACATCCGTGATACAGCTCATGGCGACAGACAGGGACTCTGAGAAAAACAATGTGATTTGCTATGAGATACTCTATGATGCGTTCAACAGCTCAGACTACTTCCAAATTGACAGCACCAGTGGACTTGTGCTAACAGCCCGTCTACTGGATTATGAACTTGCTCAGTTCTACAGCTTTATCGTTAGGGCAACCGACAACGGTAGTCCGGCCCAGAACAGTGAGGTCATGGTCACTGTCTTGGTGAATGACGTAAATGACAACCCACCATCCTTCACCCAAACACTTTATGAGGCATTTGTGAGTGAACTGGCTCCCAGAGGGCACATTGTGACATGTATTCAAGCATCTGATGCTGACAGCTCAGATGCAGAGAGGTTGAGGTATGGCATACTCTCTGGAGATGAGAAAATGAACTTCATCATAGACTCCCATTCAGGCATCATCTCCTTGTCTAGCCAGCGCAGACAGGGGATGCGGCCAGCATACAGCCTCAATGTGTCCGTATCAGATGGGGTGTTCACCAATACTGCACAGGTGAACGTTCGAGTCTTGGGGGCCAACCTTTACAGCCCCATATTTAGCCAAAGGTTCTACTTGGCTGATGTACGGGAGAATTCCCCTGCAGGTACCAGAGTACTTCAGGTGCGTGCCACAGATGAGGACTCTGGGATCTTTGGTCAGATCACGTACTCCTTCATCAATGACCTTGGAAAGACTCAGTTTAACATTGGAGCTGATGGCCTGATCACCACGGCACAGAAACTGGACAGAGAAAACCCTGGAAATGGAGACATTGTGCTAACTGTAATGGCTCTTGATGGGGGAGGAAGAGCATCCTTCTGCACAGTTAGGGTAATTCTGACTGACGAGAATGATAATGCACCACGTTTTAGGGCTGTGGAGTATAGGGTTAGCATAAAGGCTAATGTTCCAATGGGATCACTAGTAACTCAGATCCAAGCACAGGACCCAGATGCCGGCAACAATGGCAGAGTTAGCTTCTCGCTGTACAGCGAGGCAAGGCTGCCTCTAGTAGATGTGCTGGAGATTGAGCCTGACAGTGGCTGGATGGTCACAAAGGGAAGCATGGCACATCTCAGAGGAACAGTCCTGTCCTTTTTTGTTAAAGCTACCGATGGTGGAGTCCCAGCCAAACATTCCCTTGTGTCTGCATTTATCCACGTCTTACCACCTGATGCAAATGTGCCTTCCTTCACCCAGCCCCAGTACTCTTACACAATCCCAGAAGATACACCAGTTGGCGCAGCCTTGGGGTCAGTGTACCTTAGTCCAGGTCAAACTGGCTCTTTTGCTGTGGTAAATGGTGAGACTGTGGAGAGCAACAAGGGTGGGACATTTCTGGTGGACAGAGAAACAGGTCTTCTCAGACTTGTTAACCCCTTGGACTATGAACTTGTCAACATCTACCGCTTCAAAGTTTCAGCCACAATAAGACAGTCACTTGTTGAGTCCATATCTGTAGTGGATGTTGAAGTAAAGGTGCTGGATGTGAATGACAACAAACCATCATTTGAAACCAGTTCTTACTTGGCCATGGTAATGGAGGGCATGCCTAGGGGTACACGGGTCATCCAGGTACGAGCCTTAGATCCTGATTGGGGCTCTAACGGACAGGTTACTTACAGTCTCGGCCCAAACCTAAACCAGGAGCAGGAAAAGCCTAGCAGATTTAAATCTGTCACCAGTGCTGTGTTTGTTATTGACAGCAAGACCGGTTGGATTACCACTCTCAGTGACCTGGATCATGAGTTGTGCCCGTCATACACGTTCAGTGTTGTGGCCTCTGATGTAGGTGAGGGGATCTCACTGTCCTCCACAACCGTTGTGACTGTTGCAATAGCAGACATCAACGATAACCCTCCTACCTTCGAGAGGGAGTACTACAGGGGTGCTGTGAGAGAGAGTGACCCATTGGGCGAGGTGGTGTCGGTGCTCAGCACTCGTGACGGGGACAGCTCTGATCAGAATCGGCTTGTCAGCTTCCATATCACAGGTGCGTATTAAAGTAGGCCAGTAGAGGATGATTTATGGCTCATGGAGGCTCTGCGGGCAAGATAATCACATTGAAAGGGTTTAATTTAATGAACTAAGTGTGCAAACGCTATATGAGTAAAGAGCCATCTGCTTCATGTGTCACAATACTTTGTTTAATGCCCATCTGAAGATGTGAGCAGTTTGTTAGAATTTAGCTAACTAGCATACTTTACTACACACACACTCCAAAATGGTCCATGAGTGTGTGTGCTGGGTCACTTAGTTTACTCTCAGCATTATTTTTGTGGGTGTTAGGACACATCGTAATTTGATTTGTTCAGTACAGTTTATGAAACATAATAGGCTTGTTTCACTCAAAACAAACTAAAAATTTTAATTCTGTCATAATTTCCTCACCCTTGTATTGGCATGATAATGTGATTATAGAAATGGCATACAATAGTTTGATCTCTCTGTAGGCAGTCACAAAGTGTTACTTTTCTCATTTATCTGAGTTCTGTGTCTATATCCATCTCAGGTGGAAATCCCAAGGGGAGGTTTGCTCTGGCTCAAATTCAGGGGGAGTGGAAGGTGTTCGTGAAGCGGCCTTTGGACAGAGAGGAGCAGGATCAATATCTGCTCAATATCACAGCCAGTGACGGCCTGTTTTTAACCCGCATAAGCGTGGAGGTCACTGTCATGGATGCCAATGACAACAGCCCCATCTGCAATCAGGTGAGTGAAATTGATTTAGGCTGACATTTATCATCTCACAGAGACCAACTGCAACAACTGCAATGTTTCATGCTCCTAGACTAATGTAAATTTATCAAAGTCTTGGCATGCAAAAACACTTTGTATTAAAAGGATAGTTCACTCAAAAATGCAGAAATCATTTACTCACCACCATGTTGTTCCAAACCCAAATGACTTTCCTCTGTGGAAACCGAAAGGAATGACAGCCTCAGTCAGCATTTACTTTCAATGCATCTTTTTTGCATACAATGAAAGTGAATGGTGACTTAGGCTGTCATATTGCCTAACATATTTTTTTGTGTCCCAAGGAACAAAGAAAGTCATATGGGGTTAAAGGACATGAGGGTGAGTAAATAGTGACAAATGTTATTTTTATGGATGAACTATCCCTTTAAGAATTCAATGCTTCTTCTTTTTAAATCATGCACAAAATAAATATTTATAATCTCTATAGTCTCAATATGAAGCTTCATTTCCCGAAGATGTGGCCATTAATACAGCTGTTCTGACAGTCGGAGCGACAGACTTGGATGCTGGTGTCAATGCAGAAATTCAGTACTCTCTCTTTGGCATTGGCGTTGAAGACTTTTATATGGATGCAAATACTGGTATTTCTGTTTATATTTTTGTTTCATATGCTTTTAGACAGTTTTGACACATTTTGCACCTTTTTAGCATCTTGTAGTTTAAAGGTGAAGTGTGTAATTGAAGTGTATAATTGCAAAAATAATGAGTACTCTGGAGAAAAAAATAAAAATAAAAAAATCATACCATTGCTCAAGCCAAAGTTGCCATTTAAGGCTGTTTAGAATGATCAAACAAACAGTGTTTACACTTAAAGTTTTCTCTTAAAGTGTTAGTTCACCCAAAAAATGAAAATTCTGTCCATTTACTCTCCCTCATTTTGTTCAAAACCCATATGACTTTTTATCTTCCACGAAACACAAAAGGTGATGTTAGGCAGTGTGACAGTTTTAGACACTATTCACTTTCATTGTATGGAAAAAAGATGCAATGAATTGCGGGATTGTAACAACATTATGGTGAGTTAATGATTACAGAATGTTAATTTTTGGGTGAACAATCCTTTTAAGCTTTGAAAGGAGAATGTATTTTATCATAAAAATGACACATTTCACCTTTCATTTGTTTAATTAGTTTAATTAGTTAATTGGTTATTTTTTCAGTGTTTAGATGCCTTTTTCAGATGCACTTTTAATAGATGGCAGTGATTTGGTAATTATCTCATTGACGTATTTTTAACTTTTACAACATTGAAAAATATTTAGCGCCATCGTTTATCATTGCTTATAATTTATTAATATTCCTAGAGTTTGTTTGTACTCTAGATGCTTTCGCATCTCTTGCCCATGGTTCTTAAATCCAGCATGTGACACTTTTGCACATTTCTGATGTCTCTGTGCCAGGTGAGCTGAAGACTGCTTCTTTATTGGATCGTGAGAGAACTGCAGGTTATAAGTTGATAGCCCAGGCTACAGATAGTGGAGGGCTGTTCTGTCGCTCTGAAATCTCTCTGACTGTTCTGGATGTTAATGATAATGCACCATTATTTGCTTTCACACGGTTCATGACGAGTGTATATGAGAGTGTGGAGCCCAAGACTTTGCTCACACGCCTTCTGGCTAATGATCCAGATGAAGGTATGTATTTCAAACATCAGTCCATAAACTTTACTCAAAAACATCTAGCAAATTATCTAAAAAAATATTTTTATACTGAAAAACATTATCATTGTACAATTGGAATTAGATTTTTTTTTTTAGAGAAATATTACCTACAGTGGTCCCAAAATGTATGTCAATACCTAAACCACACATAAAAATGTATGTGTATCATTGCAGTTGACAAAAAATATCAAACTAAGTGCCATTAATTAAAAAAAAAAAAAATCTCAAGCACATACATATACATGTCACAAAAGAAGTTTGTAGTCTTTAGAATTTTTAGACACTATATACAGTTAAAAATAGGACAACGCATTTGGACACTGAAATGAAAGGGAAAAAAACATTAAAGGTTAAGAAGTGTTACATGTTAGTTCTGAGGAAAGATCATTTCTTTGTGAATACCACTTGGTTTTACATTTTGTTAACTTATGCAATTAAAGGGATAGTTCGCTCAAAAATTTTAATTCACTCATCATTTACTCACCCTCATGCCTTCCCAGATGGGTATGCCATTTATTCTTCTGCTGAACACAAACAAAGATTTTTAGAAGAATATCTCAGCTTTGTAGGTCCATACAATGCAAGTGAATGATTACCAGATCATTGTTGCTCCAAAAATCACATTAAACATAGAAAGAAAGAAACTATCTATATCTTCATAAGCAATATGATGGGAGTGGATGAGAAAAAGATAAAAAGTAATCTTTTACTCTAAATCTCCACTTTCACTTTCAAATGTGATAGTGAAACTTAACAGGCACCACATGTGGCTTTCAGATGTAAAAGTGAAAGTGGAGATTTAGAATAAAAATGACTTAAATTTTGGATTTTCTTTTCTCAACCACACCTATCATATTGTTTCTGAAGCTATAAAGTAGATTTAACTACTGGAGTCATATGGATTACTTTTATGTTTCCTTTTTGTGATTTTTGGAGCTACGCAGGTCTGATCACCATTAACTTGCATTTTAAGGACCTTCATAGCTGAACTATTCTTCTAAAAATATTTTTTTGTGTTCTGCTGAAAAAAGAAAGTTATACACAGCTGGGATGGCTTGAAGGTGAGTAAATAATGAGAGTTTTCATTTTTGGGTGAACTATCCCTTTAAATTCATACATTTTAAAGCATATTTTTAAGTGTCTTAAAGGGTCAGATCACCCAAAAGTAAAATTTTACTCACCCTTATGTCATTCCAAACCTTTATGACTTTCTTTCTTTTAGGCAAAATATTAGGGACTGGAAACTCAAGTTTACCATTCACTTTCATTGTTTGGGAAAAAGATGCATTGATAGTGAACTGTGACTGAGATGGTCAGACCCTAACATTCGGCATAACATGTTCCACAAAAGAAAGAAAGTCATATGGGTTTGGAACAAGGAGAGAGTGAGTAAATGATAGAATTTCCATTTTTGGGTGAACTTTCCCTTTAAGTTTCCAAATACTCTTAGGGTTACTGTACTTCCTTTTAGCTCTTGTAGTCTTCTCCCAGGTGTGAACAGGAAGATTGTATACTCACTTGTTGACTCGGCCGGTGGAGTGTTCTCCATCGACCCATCCTCTGGTGTGGTGATTCTGGAGAGGTCTTTGGACAGAGAGGTGCAAGACACTTACCAGATCAATATCAAGGCTGCTGACCGAGAAGGCGCATCCGGCTCACTCTTCACTCAGGTGGATCTCACCATTATTGTTCTGGATGTGAACGACAACCCACCTGTATTTCAGAAACAAGATTACTCTGTCACAGTGCGTGAAGATGTTGCTGTGGGAACAGAAGTGCTACGCGTTTTTGCCACCAGTGTTGATAATGGAGTGAATGCAGAGATCTACTATAGATTCTTGTCTGGAAATGAGCTGGGGAAGTTTTCCATTGATGATTCTACAGGTAAGGTGGAAGACAACATTTCTTTGCATAGAACATTTTGTATGCTGGGTCTGGTCTGAAATTTTATAGAGATAGTTCGCTCAAAAATTTAAATTCTCTCATCATTTACTCACCCTTATGTCATCCTAGATGTGTTTGACCTTGTTTATTCTGCTGAAAAAAAAATATTTTTTGAAGATTTTTAGAAGAATATCTCAATTCCGTTGCTCTTTTTAATGCAAGTGAATGGTGATTAGAAATCTTAAGCATATAAAATCCAAAAAGCATATAAAGGTAACATAAAAGTAACACATAAGACTTCAGTGGTTTAATCCATGTCTCCAAAAGCAATATGAGATGTGTGACTTAGAAACAGATCAATATTCAGGTCCTTTATTACTCAAAATCTTCACTTTCACATTTAAAGTTAAAGTGGAGACTTATAGTAATAAAATGACTTAAATATTTAAATTAATTCATTTGGCAGACACTATTATCCAAATAATGATCTATTTCCTACTCACACTTATCAAATTGCTTCTGAAGATATGGATTTAACCACTGGAGTCTTATGGATTACTTTTATGCTGCTTTTATCTGCTTTTTCGACCTTCCCTATGGACAACATAGATTGAGTGCCTTACATCATAGCCAAAATATAGTACCAAAGAGGCTATTGAAATTTCAAAAACGTTCATAGTTAGACATGAAACCGAAAAACAAAAACATGAAATGACACTGAATGCTTAAGGGTCCGTGTACCTTTGAATAATTCGTTTTCGTCTTCAAAACTAAATAACCAACAAACTGCTCATTTATCACATTTCCCATTATCTCTCTTTATCACATCACAACAATTTACATTGTATCCGCTTGTTTTATCAATTTAAATAGAAATAGCCAAAAACAAGAAAACACATTTTTCATTCATGCATATAATATAAAGTTTATAACTTGAATATTTGTTTTGCACACGTGGACGGGCCTGACACCCCTATTTCAATTGATCGGTCAATACGCACGTCATCTGTGCTTCCTTAACCCTGTCCATAGAATAAAAGTTCAACAGAGTTAAAGTTTGCTGATTGTTTTTGCAGATAGATTCTAATGATTTTAATGAAGAACATTAATATTTCTTAGAAAAGCTTCTGAATGCTGCATGTTTATTGGATTTTCATCTAGCAATGGACACCTGGATACAACAACCATTGAATGCACGAATGGGCTGGCAGTGCTTTTTTATTTATTTCAAAAGGATATTTAGCACTATTATGAATTGGGATGCTGTGCACAGACCTAACCGTCACTAAATAGACTCTGTTATCTGGTCATTATTGTTGTTGTTATAATTATTAATGTTAATTAAAACAAGCCAATAATTGAAAACATTTGAAAACATATTTGGATGTGAATAAGTCTTGCAAGATATCATCATGATCATTTGAGGAGTGAGGATACAAAATCTTAGGACCTTTAGGATTTTTTGAGGGTAAGAGCTCAACCCTCAATGTTCATGTATTATTATTTATTTTATTCTCTTTCGATTTATAAAAAAATCTTTCATAGTTACAGCTTTTGCTTTCTAGTCTTTATTCGGCAAGTGTTAAGTTCATTGTTGGGGTGCGAGTCTTTCACATTTCTTCACTGCCTATCCAAGGCTCGCTCGACATTTCATTGAATTCATGAAATAAAATGCCCTGTTCCTGATTTACATTGGTTGACATTCAGTTGCATTTTTTTTTTTTTGGTATATTTAAAAAATATAAATAAGATTTGAACCTGAAAATGGCCCCCCGCACTTAAAGCATGAATCCCTGTAATTAATTTATTGATCATATGAGTAATTGTTCATTGTTCAATAGTTTTTAACTTTTTTTGTATCAAAAAGGTAAACGTGGTACAACAAAAGTGTATTAAAAGTGTAGCCTAGTTCATCTGAACTAAATCACATTGCTGGTACTTCAAGCCAAAAACAGAGGCACTCACATGGAGTGTAGGCTTTAATAAGCCAGCTATTAAAATGAGGCAATAATATTAAAAAACATAATCAAATTGTGGCTAGAAGAGCCTTACTTATGTACAACAACGATTTTACTTAATTCACATTAAGTTTTAAACACATTTGCTGTCCATAAATTATAATATTTTATTGTGTAATGGTTGAATGCATATAGAATGCTAAATAATAGATACGGTTGTCATTTTATTCAATCAGTTTATGGTTAGTTGTTGTATCCTAAAAATAAATGAAAACTATTTTTAGCCATTAAAAATGTAAGGTTCATTCTGTTCTGTTTAACAAAAATATGGACATTAATTTACTCCCCCATATTGAACTATAAAAAAAGGAATAGAGGTAGACATGTTGGGCAAAATCAAGTCCTTTCTGACTGCAGCCATGGCAACGTGTGCACATGTAAGCCCCGTCTAGCAGTCCGAAGAAGTTGTACTCGGAACCGTCATATCCTGCCAGAGATAGGAGGTAGGGGCACGGAGTCAACCCCGTGCAGGACAGGACTCAACTGGTGGTGGTGGGGTGGAGGAGGTTGCTGTGATAGCACACTGAAACAGCAATGTGATAGATTGTGAGCAGACTTATAAAGCAATGGCTTACATGTAATTGGCTAGGAGTTACCTAGCTAATGGTGCAATGATGTACAACTGCTAGTCTTCCTGCTAGAACTATGCTGTGCTTACATTTCCAGTTCATTGGCACTGTTGAGAGACTCTGATGCTTGTAAATTAATAAAATAAAATGAACAAAGATAAACTATCATTGCTTAAACTTTTCACTGCTATGTGTTTGAATGCTGTCAAATGTTCAAACAAACAAACTCAGGAGTAGAAAGCAATCAAAAATACATTTGCAAAAAAGATGCATTATAAAGGGAAAATATGAATGTATTTGAGACCGGTTACGCCAGGAGAAAAGGATTTGCTGGCCCTTATAGTTCGCTACAGGGATTTGAAATAAAATATTTTCTCAAGGAACCAAAAACTTTATTTAAAAAGCTCAGTTTACAGTCATTTATATTTATTTTCTTCATTTGACAAAATGTCTCAGATGAAGCTGCACAATAGAAGTGATTGGGAAAATGTAGTTATGAATGCTCCATAACACACTAATAATGGTACTTAACAAGCAGAACACATGGATAAGATGTGTCAGAGAGAATTTTTTTAATGTCTTAAAAAGACGTTGGGAGTCTTTAAAAACACTATTAAATATATGAACATTTCATTTTAGTTCTTTTCTTCTATTCAGTCTTGATAAAAAAACAAAGTGCTGTAGTTTAAACCCATTCTTAAAAAACTTAAGCTCCCCAAAGTCTTGCACAGACTGATGATCACCACTGTGGGAAATTACTTCACTTTTAGCTATAGTGAGCATGATCTAAACATTCAGTCTTTTCACAATTCTCCAAATGCATTTGTATTTCAAATTATGCACCTATGGTGTCTTATTCATTTAAATGAATTGACTTTGCTCTGACTCATATCTTGTGTTATTCCAGGCTCTATCTCTGTGGCAGATGATCTTGACTATGAACTCTGCAAGGACTTCTTCCTAAATGTCGAGGCCTTCGATGGTGGAACACCTCCCTTGAGATCCACGACCATAGTCACCATCGAACTACTTGATGTCAATGACAATTCGCCTTCATTCAGCGAGGAAATCTACAATTTTCTGATTAGCGAAGATGTGGCCATTGGAGAGAAAGTCACGAGGGTGAAGTTCTTTAATTAGTAGAGCCACTTCATTGGCATTTAATTAGCTGCAGACATAATTTCAATTTCACAGCTAGTATATAATTAAGTTTATTGCTCACATAAATCCCCTTAATGAACTTACTTTAGTTATTCACTTGTACTGTGTACTTGAGCTGTGATATAATTTACTGTAAGTGCATGTAATTTACTTGATATTTCGTATACATTCAGGCAATTTTTACCTCTTTGCTCTTGAATTGCATGCCTTAAATTCAGTGTTTCCTACGGAAGCGTATTGCATTCACTTGAGAAAAAAAAATCTACTCTGTTTTTCTGAATTAACGACTTAATTATCTCAGAATTATGAGATAATTTTTCATGGAAAAAAAAGTTTTCAGAAAAACAGAGCAAAAACTTTTTTTTTCATGAAAAATTATCTCGTAATTCTGAGATAATTAAGTCGTTAATTCAGAAAAACAGAGTAGATTTTTTTTTCTCAAATGAATGCAATACGCTTCCGTAGTTTCCCAATTCTGGGACACCTTTTGCAACATAGCTCAGCTCATAAGTAGAGGCTCTGTGACCTGAATTGGTTGTGTATCATAAAAGTAGTCAATGTATCTCGTGCCTCATACTCCAAGTGTTCTGAAGCATATGGTAAATTTTGGTGAGAAACAACATAAAATTGAAGTCTCCTTTCAGTGAAAATCTGTAGCGTGTTCATGAACACTATGAGAGAAGCTCGTTCACAGTGTTATGTGTGTCACTATAATATAATATAATATAATTTCCCTGAAAATCCATAAAATTGAGAAACAACCAGAAATGTATTGCATGCCTTCAGAAGACTTGGAATATGAGGCACAATGCCCAGTGGTGCCCAATATCCACTGTCTAGGAATGAATTTATACTATAAACTTGCATGCCTAAAGAATGTACTTTATTAACTGCCAAGAAGTAAGTTCTTTATCAAATGCAGTGCATACTCTTAAAGTATGAGAATTCTGACATATCTAAGGGTTGGGAAACTGGTGATGTGAGCTTGCTATCTGTTATTGACTTGTTATCTATGGTTGTTTTGTGCAGTTGTTAGCAGAAGACCTGGACAGTCAGGTCAATGGGAGAATAACATATTCCATTCTGAAAGGGGATCGTGAAAACCAGTTTTGGATCGACCCTGACACCGGGCTTCTGAAAGTTAATAAGGCACTTGACAGAGAGATGGTAAGTCCTTGGAATGAGCTTGGTTACTATGGCTAATGAATGTTGACACTAAGAGACACTCTCCTGAGACATAGCATGATTTTGCTCAATTATTTTTAAATCAGCCATAAAGTCTTTAATTAGGTGATGTTGAGTTTCTCCTGGTGAATTGAAATTGAGGTTTTGAGTGACTGTGAGTGAGCAGACGCTTACAGGCTTTTATTTTTGGCATGGCACACCAGGGATTAGAAACTTTTCATGAAATGAAAAATAACATTCGTATAAACTCAAGCAATTTTGACCTCTTTGTTCTACTTTTTTAAGAAACCAGAGAATTTTCAAAGTACTTTCAGAGTGGTTACACCACATCTGTTAATTTATCATTTACTTTTGGAAAATAATTTTCACAGAAAACTCTCAAAATTACACAGCTTCCTGTCAGAATCCATTCATCTCTATTTCTTGTTTTAAGTAGGCTTGAAAAGTAGCATGTAGCCTTTCTTTCTTGATTTGTTTTAATGTACTGTAGACAAATAAAAAATGCAATATACAAAGATATAATGTTTAGAACTGCATCTGTTTCCAAATACATTCAGCAGTGATTGGTTTGAATTCATTGTTATTACATTTCAAAGCTTATTAGCACAGTGCACTCTCATTTAAAAAAAAAATAATGATCCTTTTAAAAAAATTTATTAGCTATTGTTTTATTATAACTGTCCATCATTTGAAAAGAAGGCTGTGAAATCCCAGAACTGGAATGCACAGTATCCCATTCTATTCAAAAGTAGAGTAGTTTTTCCCTGACGTTTATTCTCCTTTCTCACTTGTTTAAGGTCTCCAGCTACTCATTGTCTGTACAGGCATTTGACAGCGGGTCACCTGCCAAGTCAACCACTGTGAATGTCAATATCGAGATTGCTGATGTGAATGACAACCCACCGATCTTCTCTCCCTCTAATGCTTCAGCTGTTATTCAGGTATGTGCAAGAGTAGGTTATTTTCAGCAATAGACATCATCACATTAAAATATACATTACTCAGTATACATAATTTACTAGTACTATTGCTCATACATAGGAAGAGGGATATAAACAAAAACTTTACCCTGAGGAATAAAGGGATAGTTCACCCCAAAATGAAATTTTTCTTATTTACTCACCCTCATACCATCCCAGATGTGAATGACTTTCTTTCTTCTCCTGAATACAAAGATTTTTAAAAGAATATTCCAGGTATGTAGGTCCTCACAATGCATGTGAATGGGTAACAACATTTTTAAGCTACAGAAAGCATATAAAGGAAGCATAAAAGTAATCCATTTGACTCCAGTGGTTAAATCTACATCTTTATAAGGCAAGGCAAGGCAAGGCAAGTTTATTTATATAGCACATTTCATACACAATGGTAATTCAAAGTGCTTTACATAGTAGAAATTAAAAAGAAGAAAAAAAAAAAAAACAAGAATAATAAAATAAGAATAATTAAAACAGTTTAGAATAAAAAAAAAAAAAAAAAAAAAAAATTGAATAAAATACAGTACAAACAGTCGGACACACAGTGGCACAGTGCTCATTCAGTAAATGCACAGCTAAACAGATGTGTTTTGAGTCTGGATTTGAATGTGACTACTGTAGGAGCACATCTGATCTCTTCTGGAACCTGGTTCCAGCTGCGGCTGGCATAATAGCTAAAAGCAGACTCTCCTTGCTTAGAGTGAACCCTTGGTATTTCTAGCTGATGTGATTCTAATGATCTGAGTGATCTGTTGGGTTTATATTCAGTGAGCATGTCTGCAATATATTGAGGTCCTAGCCCATTGAGTGATTTATATACCAGTAATAATACTTTAAAATCAATCCTAAATGTAACTGGGAGCCAGTGTAAAGACCTGAGGACTGGTGTGATATGTTCATATTTTCTGGTTTTGCTCAGAATTCTGGCAGCAGCGTTCTGTATGAGCTGCAACTGTCTTATGGTCTTCTTGGGAAGGCCCGTGAGGAGTCCATTACAATAATCCACCCTGCTGGTGATGAAAGCATGCACAAGTTTCTCTAGGTCTTGACTGGAAACAAAGCATCTAATTCTTGCAATATTTTTCAGATGATAGTATGCTGATTTAGTTATTGCTTTGACATGACTACTGAAACTAAGGTCTGACTCTAGAGACACACCAAGATTCCTGACTTGATTTTTAGTTGTTTGACCCCTAGCATCAAGGTATGCATTCACCTTGAGAACTTCATCTTTGTTTCCAAACGCAATGACTTCAGTTTTGTCTTTGTTTAACTGAAGAAAGTTTTGGCACATCCAACTGTTTACTTCATCAATACATTGGCACAGGGAGTCAATGGGGCTGTAATCGTTAGGTGATAGGGCTAAGTAGATCTGTGTGTCATCTGCATAGCTGTGGTAAGCCATTTGGTTCTTTCTCATTATTTGGCTAATTGGGAGCATATACAGGTTGAACAGGAGTGGAGCAAGAATTGAGCCTCGAGGGACTCCGCATGTCATGGGCGTCCACTCAGACTTATGGTCTCCTATACTCACATAATAACCTCTCCCTTCTAAGTATGACCTGAACCATTTTAGGACCATCCCAGAAAGCCCCACCCAGTTTTCCAGCCTTTCCAGAAGTATGTTGTGATCGACAGTGTCAAATGCAGCACTGAGGTCGAGTAGTACCAGTACTGATAATTTGCCTGTATCAGTATTTAAGCGAATATCGTTTATTATCTTTATGAGCGCTGTCTCTGTGCTGTGATGTGAACGGAAACGTGATAGGTGTGGATGAGCAACGTGATAGGTGTGGATGAGAAACAGATCAATATTTACTATAATTCCTTTTCTACTATAAATGATCATCACTGCCCAGTAGTTGGTGGTATGCATGAATAATGCAAATAGTCCAAAACAAAGAAGAATGTGAAATTGAAAGTGAAAATGGAGATTGAAAGTAAAAAAGACGATTCTGTTTCTCATCCACTCTCATCATATCGCCTATAAAAAGACATGTGTTTAACCACTGTAGCCTTTTATGTGCTTTTGGATGTTAAAAATGTTGGTACCCATTCACTTGCATTGTATGGGTGCAAGGTTGAGCAAGCCACAGAGGAGATGATTCAGAATGCAGTGACCCTTCGTTTCCAAGACCTATCTCTTGAGGACTTTGTGGGTCTTTACATGCAAGACCTAAAGAATGTGCTCCGTGGAACACTAGTTACCGAAGAGCCAGAACTTTTCCACATCCTGGGACTGCAGCTTCTAAGTTACTCCAGTCAACTGGAGGTGCTCATTGCCGTGGAGGCTCCTGATGGAGGTTATATTGGTCCAGGGCAGTTGGCTCTCAGGTTGGAGGAGGTGAAAGGTCTCCTAGGTGGAGCATTGAAAGTGGTCAGTATCCTCGATCAAAGCTGCTCAGGTGAGCTTGAGTGTGGGGAGAGAGTCTGCGAGCTCACCCTCAGTCTAGACTCCATCGGCGTGGTCACCTACACCACCTCCAGAGTGAGCTTTGTGTCTGGAGTGGTGGTGGCATAGTGGGCTAAAGCACATAACTGTTAATCAGAATGTTGCTGATTCGATCCCCACAGCCACTACCATTGTGTCCTTGACCAAGGCACTTATCTCCAGGTTGCTCCAGGGGGATTGTCCCTGTAATATGTGCACTGTAAGTCGCTTTGGATAAAAGTGTATGCCAAATGCATAAATGTAAATGTATGGACCTACAGAGCTGAGATATTAGCAGAAAAAAGAAAGTCATTCACATCTGGGGTGGCATGGGGGTAGCTAAATGAAGAGAGAATTTTCATTTTTGGGAGAACTAAACCTTAAAGCTGTGGCATGTAACATATCATACACTGTTTGTGCTATGGACATGAGTAATACCTCAAATTCCACTGCTTATTGAGGAGAGTTGCTATTACTTTTGTAAGTAATCAGACTAATAATTTAACCTGGCAGACGATAAAACGTGACAAAATCTCATAGATTTACATTAAAGGAGGGACTTGAGCCATATCTAAAGATCAGAATATTATAGAGACTTGATGGTGGGCTTTTTTGACTTGGGCCAGTAAGCAACCACCCAGAACACCCTAGAAACGCCCTAGCAACCATCCATGACAAACATAGCATAGTGCCATCGCGTTTCGCATGGACAAGCACCACTCACATTTTCTTCAGAAAATATAAAATTGTAGTTGTAGCTTCAACTTTTTTTGAATTTTGTTAATTAGCATCCTGTTTCTGTTTTTCGTTCAAGTTGAACAAACCTGCAGGAACCACCATCCTCACACTTTCAGTTTCTGATAAGGACTCCCCTAGAAATGGTGCTCCTTTTGAGTTCCGCATTGTATCTGGAAATAAGGGTAATGCCTTCAGTTTGGACCAGAATGGAGAGCTACGGACCAACAGAGTACTTGGTCCAGATGCAACAAGGGAGTATATGCTTGAGATACAGGTTAGTACACACCTTGCAAAACACTTTAAAAACTGTTTTAGAAATCACACGGACAGTTCATCCAAAAACTTGCCATCATTTACTCTACTTCATGTCATTCTAAACCCTTATCACATTCTTCCATGGAACACACACACACCTATTCACTTTCTTTACATTGTTTTTCCATGCAATGAAAGTGAATGTTGACTGAGGCTATCATTCTGTCTAACATCTTTTGTGTTCCACAGAAGATTGAAAGTTATAAAGGTTTGGGACAACACAAGGGAGAGTAAATCAAAAATTAATTTTCATTGTTGCGCTATCCTTTGAAGCAATTTTAGTACGGTGTTCGTTTTTGCTAATTTCTTAAAGGCACGTGACTCTGGAAAGCCTCGTCTTTCTTCCACATCCTTTGTGTTTGTACGTGTCATTGGAGACAGCCTCTTCAAACCTGTGGCCTTTCCACTGGAAATTAACATTGTCATGGCAGCAGATGTGTTTCCTGGTGGGATTATTGGGAAGATCTATGCCATGGACCGAGACGAGAATGACGTTCTGTCTTTTAGTCAGAGACCACAAACAAAGAGCCTTTTCAAGATTAACAGACAGGATGGGAAGATTGTGGCTCAAAATGGCCTGGAGGCTGGAAGGTAAATGCAATGATAATTGAAGTGTTTGTGTGTTGCTATATACATAAATGAATGGCTAACACTTTTGTTAATATATATTTCTTTGCAATTTATTGGTTAATTCCCAACCAGGGTAGTTCAAGGTGTACTCGATCTCGTTCCAGAGGGTGCTTGGAAAGATTTTGCTTTTGCTTTGTTGAAACAAGTAAAATGGAAATGACTTAAAATCTCACATCCATCCATCCATCCTCCATCTATCCATCCTTCCTTCCTTTATAGATACTCACTCAATGCTACGGTCAGTGATGGACAGTTTTCTGTCACAGTGGGCGTGACTATCCAGGTTGAGCAAGCCACAGAGGAGATGATTCAGAATGCAGTGACCCTTCGTTTCCAAGACCTATCTCCTGAGGACTTTGTGGGTCTTTACATGCAAGACCTAAAGAATGTGCTCCGTGGAACACTAGTTACCGAAGAGCCAGAACTTTTCCACATCCTGGGAGTGCAGCCTCTAAGTTACTCCAGTCAACTGGAGGTGCTCATTGCCGTGGAGGCTCCTGATGGAGGTTATATTGGTCCAGGGGAGTTGGCTCTCAGGTTGGAGGAGGTGAAAGGTCTCCTAGGTGGAGCATTGAAAGTGGTCAGTATCCTTGATCAAAGCTGCTCAGGTGAGCTTGAGTGTGGGGAGAGAGTCTGCGAGCTCACCCTCAGTCTAGACCCCATCGGCGTGGTCACCTACACCACCTCCAGAGTGAGCTTTGTGTCTCCACTCTTCAGCAGGAAAGAGACCTGCACCTGCCCAGGTTAGAGCTCTGCTTCCCTCTCATATAACTCAAAAGGCTAAACCAATTCAAAGGTTTACTCTTGAATGCATTGCATGGTATGCATTATTTATCCCGTTTGATTAAATTCAAACAGTAGCCTGGAATTTCAATTTGTGTTTCTAACAATGTTTGTACCCACTGCAGGTGGAATTTGTCCATCACCTTTAGAACTTTGTGATGGCCAAACATGCCCATCAGACATGCAGTGTGTTCGCAGCAGCCCAACAGCACCCCCTCTCTGCCAGTGTCTGCCTGGTATGCTTGACCAGTGTGCAGGTTAGAGGATTTTTATTTTGAGACAAAGTTTCAAAGTTATATATTATGGAATAATATTGTTAAATATTATTATTTACTTTATTATTATTGTTACTAATAGTATTATCGTTTATATTAATATTATTTTCGTCAATTTCAAAAAAAATATTTGTAATTATTTTTAAAAGAGTTTATAGTTGTAGTTAAGTTATATACAATAATAATAATATGTATAGAAGTGTGTGTGTGTGTGTGTATATATATATATATATATATATATATATATACTGTATACTGTATACTTATAATAACTAAATGTAGTTAATTTACTTTACTGTGTAGGGGGTTAATATACTTAACTATGTAGGGCCCTGGGTAGCTTTGCAAGTAAAGATGCGGACTACCACACATGAAGTTCGAATCAAGGGCATGCTGTGTGACTCCAGTCAGGCTTCCTAAGCAACTAATTGGCCCGGCTGCTAGGTTGGGTAGAGACATGTTGGGTTAACCTTCTCGTGGTCGCTATAATGTGGTTCTCCCTCTTGGTGGGCCGCGTGGTGAGTTGTGTGTGGATGCCGTGGAGAATACTGGAGTATAGTGTGAAGCCTCCACATGCACTAGGTCTCCATGGTAACGTGCTCAACAAGCCACAATATGATGCGCGAATTGACGGTCTCAGATGTGGAGGCAACAGTCTGAGCACTGATGGAGGGATTGTGCATACCTGGTGTAACTCAGGCAGTTGTTGTTGCCATCCTGTACCTGTCCCGCAGGAGTGATATTCGGATGTACCAATCCTGTGCAGGTGTTATTACATGTGGTCTGCCACTGCGAGGATGATCGTTCTCCCTGTAACACTGTCTTAGGCATCTCACAGTACAAACATTGCAATTTATTGTCCTGGCCACATCCGCAGTCCTCATGTCTCCATGCAGCATGCTTAAGGCACATCCACACAGATGAGCACGATGCCCATCTTTCTATATGTTTTTCAGACTCAGTAGAAAGGTCTCTTTAGTGTCCTAAGTTTTTATAACTGTCACCTTAATTACCTACCATCTGTGAGCCGTTAGTGTCTTAATGATCGTTCGCAAGTGCATGAATTGTTTATGGTTCATTGAACAAACATTGTTTTAACCCTTTACAATAAAGATCTGTGAAGTTATTTGGAATATCACAAAACTATCTTTAATATAATATAATTGAACATAATATAGCGGCATGGTGGTGCAGTGGTTAGCACTGTCGCCTCACAGCAAGAAGGTCATGGGTTCAAATCCCGGTTGCCCCGGCCTTTCTGTGTGGAGTTTGCATGTTCTCCCCGTGTATGTGTGGGTTCTCTCCGGGTGCTCCGGCTTCCTCCCACCATCCAAAGACATGCAGGCTAGGTTAATTGATGTCTCCAAAAAAAATTGCCCTAGGTGTGGATGTGAGTGTGAGTGTTGTTTGTCTATGTGTGGCCCTGCGATGGACTGGCGACCTGTCCAGGGTGTACCCCGCCTTTCGCCCAATGTTAGCTGGGATAGGCTCCAGCCCCCCCGCGACCCTGTACACAGGATAAGCGGTTGTCGATGGATGGATGAACATAATATAAATTATCTTTATTCAGTGTCCTGAAAAATGGATGTTTCTTTTTTTGCTGAGTTTATATACTTAACTATGTTAGAAAATGTAGTTGCGTTTCCAAGAAAAGAAAAATGTTTGCCACTGATATTTTTTGTAACATTTTTATATTGTGCTATATTCATTTAGTCACATCTTGAAAGGAAATCAATGGCCAGTGTGCAGGTTAGACTCTTGACTCATTAGTTTATTTTGAGATAGCAGAATATCTAAGCAAAGAGAGTTTCGGCTTACTCTTTCAATCAGTTGTGTTTAATCAAAAATGGTTACAAATTATGGTAAAATATGGTCATTTTTTTCAATTTCAAAGTAATTAATTATACTTGACTACATAATTAAATATATAAGAAAATATGGTTAATATATTGTTTACTTAAATAGTTAATAGTAACAGTGAAAGCTGATGTAATTTCTGTGACATTAGCGCCACCGAATGAAATTGCAAAAAAAACTCTCCAAAGCTTTCAGAATACGCCCCTGGTCTACAGTTGTTCAGATAGTCCTGCACCCATTGGTTGAGTAATGTTGTTGAGGCGAGGCTTAGTGAGTCTCTCAAAACAAACACAGGAATTTTTTTATTGCCACAGAGACACAGTGTTTACAGTTTTCAAGAAAATTAACCTATGGATTATAGTTATTTCTGCATAATAAGCTGGTATAGAAGAAAGTATTTTAACACTGAAAACTTACATTCTTCAGCTTTAAATTATACATGCATTTAATTGTAATTATATTTATAGTTATGTTAAAGTACTTGTCTATATTCTAAAAATGTGTTATCAAGAAAAAAAAAACATTTGACACTGATATATTTGCTCATTATTTATATTATGCTATATTCATTTAGTTTATATATTGAAAGGAAATCAAGTTTTATAACACAAATATATAAATTTTTCTTAAATAATGTTGTAACTTTGTAAAAAAATTAAAAAAGTTGAAGTGCTCTTTTTTTCTGGAAAGACTCTGGTTTCCTTTTATTACTACTTGTCATATTTGTAATCATTTAAAAAGTTATTAAATTATATGTAATGAAAATATTGTTACTGTATTTTTCTGAAAGCAAATATGTTAAAACAGATGTCTACAGACATTTTGCTTTAATATCTCCAACTGAAACAGTGTTGTGCTGTTGAGAAAATAATATAGCACTATATGATACAAGTGAAACCATATATAAATGTGCATTATACGCCCCTTAGGTAGCTCCAAATAATAAAAAATGGCACTATAAACAACTTGCAAATACAGAAAAAAAACCCCTCCATAGTTCTTTTTTTATTTCAGAATCGATTTTCCTTTTGCTTGATTTGGCTCATTTGGTTGCCACATAATGTAAACAAACTCTGCTGGGTTTCCTGCTGTGCAATATCCCAAGGGTGGTCAAACATACAGTATATTTAAACAACATTTCAAAGAACACTTCTACAAAACAAGAGTTACTCTTTACCTGATTGACTGACAGATTTCTCCACCTGTGCTGGCAGGTCAGACGTCTCTGAGCTTTACAGGGAACAGTTACATCAAGTACAGAGTGACTGATGGTAATAAGAGTGGAGACATGAGGCTTGACTTGAAAATCAGGACACTACAGAGCCAGGGTGTCATCATGTACACACGCACTGACTCCTGCACAATGCTCAAGGTAAGATATATATGTGGAGTTTTAGTTGTCATTGCCTGTGTTTTTGTGTTTGCTAAAGCAGCGGACTGACTATAGTGAATGGTTGTGTGATTGTTCAGATAGAGGAAGGCCGTCTGTGGTTCCAGATGGACTGCGACAAGAGACTGGACATCCTGGGCATCTCAGGTCGTCCAATCAATGATGGTTCCTGGCACACCATGACCCTGGAGCTCACCAGTAACTACACCCTCTTGTCCCTGGATGACAGCTATGTGGAGCGCCGACGTTCAGCATGGGCACCCGTCCGACTGTGGCCCCTTGCTGCAGACGGATCTCTGTACTTCGGGGCTCAGGTGTTGCATGGGTCGGTGGCCAGCGGTGGCCAGAGGCCCCCAAGAGCGCAAGATGGCTTCCAGGGATGCCTGGGTTCAGCGATGCTCAATGGAAATGAACTTCCACTTCAGAACAAGAGGAGCCGGTATGCAGAGGTGGCTGGGCTGAGTGATGTGAAGCTGGGATGTGTGTTATATCCCGATCCATGTCTCGGAGGACCATGCCAGAATGGAGCTTCTTGTACACAGCTGCCCTCTGGTGGTGAGAATTACTAGAAATACTTTAGCTGGTGAAACCTTATGCGGTCAGATTGATTTAGTCATGTTAAATAACTTTTTGGAATAGAATAAAACCAGTTTTATTTTTTTATTTTACCACATGAAGCACATTTTTAGGTTACCTGATAAAATGTTTTACAGTGCAGAATTCCAAAACCTTTTAAAAATGTGTAGGTTAAAAATAAAATCTTGTCTTGTCTCTGTTCTTATTGGATTTGCCCTCAGAGTTTTCATGCAGCTGCCTACCACAGTTCACAGGCTCTCGCTGTGAGATGGAGGTGTCGTCCTGTGTGCCCTCACCCTGTCAGAATGGAGGTGACTGTAAGGCTGTAGGGAACAGCTTTCTCTGTGGCTGCCTTAAGGGCTTCACTGGACTCACGTAAGACATTCATTCCTGCACTGATATTAATCACACATATTCACTAAGGCCATGTACACACTAATCCTTTTGTCATTGTCTTTGTGTGGGTGTGGATGAGAGAAATAAATGTAGCAAAATCAACGAGTTTTCAAACGAAAGCAGATGTGGATGTGTACAAAAGTGTCACTGTACAAACCAGCTAAGCAAATGTTCTTTGGAGTTCAGTTTAATTGTAGTTCATTTGGAAGCATTTTGACATTAATCTTCAGTACATTTCAGACCTGAATTGTTTTTACATTTATTACACCACACACAAAGTTCTAAAATATCTTCTTCTTTTTTAGAGCTATTTAGTTGCTATTATAGAGCAAGATTTTACGTGAACATTAACTGCTTACATTTACTCTTATTCACAAAAAAACATTACTTTGCATATCCTTTTATTATTAGTAACACCACCAGACACCATCAAAATGTGACAAAGATTTTAGACTTTAGATCAGACCCACTAGATGCTTTCAGGGTTCCCATCAGTGTGTACAACTTCTTAAAGGGAAGACAATTAACAATGCTTAAAGATTACCAATACCACAAACAGTACTTAAAATATATATATATATACTGTATATATATATATATATATATATATATATATATATATATATATATATATATATTATTTGACTTAATATAAGATCATATGTAATCAATACTTTCAATATTTTTCCCAAAATAAAAGTATGTGGTTAATTTGTCAATTTATTCCAAGAATGTGGCTGTGGACATTATGTATTCCATGATCAGTTGAAAAAAGCATTATGCATTATTTTTAAACTATCAGTGTTTCTTTAAGCTAATCCAAGTAATCCAAAAACATCACCATTACTGATTTGATATTATTGTATCTTTAATTTTTATTTGGTTTGTAACACTGTAGAAGGACCCGTATGCATGCTTTCTCACAAACACTCTTGTGTATGAGATTGAATGTCTGCCACACAGAAATCACACATTTTCACACATTGAAATCACCTCAAACACAATAACAGAGTTTCAATATACAACAACAATAAATGTTTTAAAAATGAATTTCTATATTCATTTAAATTAGTAATAAGTAAAAAGTTGTATCTTAGAGCGTTTCTTCAGAAATCCATTCGGCCAACTTGCATTTGTGCAGAATTGTAAAGCCTTTTTTTTCTTTACCTATATAGCTCACTCTAATTGGACTATTTGAAAGTCATTATCCCAAGCATTAATTTGCTGTTTTCCATCTAAAACCTTGATTGTTTGTACCACTGGTTCAATATATACGTGACATCGTAATACAGGGCTGTTTTTTTTTGCTTGTGGTAATAACATTTCTAATTATTACTATAATGAATTATAAAATTAAGACCAGATTATAAAGCAATTCATCAAAGAAAAACAATTAAGGCTGCTATAATTTATTGTGGGTTGTGTGTTTGCTAACATGATAATGTGAGATAAATTGGAAATATCCAGTGCTTAGTTTGAAAATCAGATGGTGCTGGAACACAAAGTGCACATGAGAGCTGAGGGGTGAAGAGGTGGGCGCAGGTCGCAGAACGCGTACACGACACGGTGCTGAAAACAACATGCTATGTACTCAAATGCCCAATTACTAACCTCCATTTCAAATAATTTGCACGATATAAATGTTATGGCAATAATTTTAAAATATTTTAGGCTACTCTACACAACACACGCAAATGCCCAAATCACTATATGCTTAATTGTGGGGCTTACAGCACTTGTAGTCAGCAATTTATTTCTCAACAGGTCTAACATATACACAATAATACTTCACAATAAATAATCACACAGCTTTCTAAAATATTACTAGACATATGTACGCTTGCATTATCTAGTTGTCCAAAACACCCCACACCACAGCTATGTCCCGATTCTCCTCCTCCCTGTTTCGGGCTTTACTGCATGTGTCTGTGGCAGTTCTATGTCCTTTGGCCACCCACAACCTTTCGTTAGGGACTGAATTTGGCCAGAGGGGTCCAACAAGATTCTGAAAGGGTAAGAATGTGCAGAGAGGCACGGTTGGGGGTGCAAATCAAGTTCATTTGGCAAAATCCACGCTCAGCACTTGATATAGGAATGCTACAAAAAGCAAACAAATAACTCCTTCAGTTTATCAGGGATATCTTTTCCATCTGAGTCTATGAACTCTCTGTAGGCCCGAATGACTGCGCATGGGACTGTCAATGTCAAAGCACTGAAACAGCAATTCAACTTCAGTCTCTCCATACATCGCACTATTGTTCTCGTGCCAGTACTGCGCATAAAGCTCCTTCAACTCCTCAATAACCTTGTTATATCCAGATTCATCCGGCTACCGCCCCCTTGAGATAACATAAGGTCCTCCAACTCCGGTACTTTCTCTTTTTTGAAGCTCGAGTGACAGTTCATATAATTCATACAATGTATCGCACATGATGCCTAGGTTGTTTACAAATGCAAATGTCTACTGCATGTTTGCTTTGTAATGAAGGAATCAAGGACATCTTTTTGTTTCAACTGATAGACTCATCCAACATTAAACTGAGTTTGGGTGCACACTGTACTATTCTTTCAAACAGTTTTCTTTTCATTTCTGCTGAAATATGTTTCTGTATCTTTGCACACACAACAATGGAATGTAGAATTCTACCCATATCAACTTTTTTGTTTACTCTTAATTATTTAACTCTTAGCAATCAATCTCATGTTCAAAGCCATTTGTGGGCCTGTGGCGTTTAGCCTCCTTGTACGCCATACTTATGAGTGCCCGTTGCTGTTTTTTAATATCTGATGCAGACGAGGCTACTGTACACGCGACCCATTCCTTTGCTAGTTTCATCCCCCCTGTCTTTTCTGTCCACAAAGACCCCACTGCCTTACATGCTATGCAGTCCAAACTTGAATTTTCCATTACAAGCCAGGGGTAGTACTGAATACTGGTTGAACTTAGCTGGTGTCCAAATAGCTGTGCATCCCATCCCTGACCTGTCGCTAGACATCCCAATCTCTTCTTCTTTACTGAAAGCACCCTCTTCTCCCTCTGAATCCAACCTGCGCTGTACCTCCTCCTGCTGTTGAACCTGGCTAGCCGCTGCTGTGGTAGCCTCCTGCTCCTGTCGGTGAACCTGGTTAGTTGCTCCCGCGGTAGCCTTCTGCAGCTGCTCCTGATAATTACCACTGCAACCGCCCTCGTGTGTTGTCGCCGCCATTCTGACTCAGTTAGAAGCATCATGCGCCTCTTCTTTTCTTTTGAAAAGGATAACACATTTTTACTTTGCACACATCTGATCCTCTCCGCTTCAGGCCTTTTTTTTGTTTTGTATGTGTATGTGACATAGGCCTAATTACCCAGCAAGCTTTTCGCTCCCTACTCCCATCTTTTTAAGAATAAATCTAAACTAATACAAAAAAAAATTTAATTACTTGAAAATTGGTCTTTAAATAAAAATTTAAAAAAGTATAAAAAATGTGTTGCTTTGATGGCAGAAAGTAATAAAGTGTCTCATTTATGTGTAGTTCTTGGTGTTTTCTTGGTGAATTTAAATTAGATTAATAACTGGGGTCTCTGATATTTGGAAACAAAAAGGTAATGTTTAATTATAATAAATTATGAGACATTCAATATCAGTTTTTAAATATTTCTTGTTGCTTTGCTCTCTCAAAGACATTTTGTAAACCACAAACGTGTGTGGTAAATCACTTTGGTGTAAAGTCACTTCATAGACTTTACGAGTCTTGCGAGTCATGTGAAAGTCCCTTAACACGTATAAATATCACTCACTTTTACATATTAATCGTAGCTCTTCCGCCCTTTTTTCTCCTTCATGAACAAAGACGAAAGATGCTAAAGTGAATGAATAACATGTCCCTCTCATTCAGACAGTCGATACATATATACCAGGTCATTCAGCTTGTTTTCAAATGAGAAGTTTCAGGAGCACCTCTTCTTCAGAGTTCAAGCTCCATTTCCTGTCAGACACAGTGCAACTCTGCTATAGCCAACCAAGCAATGGGCCTCGGTAGGACTGCGGTTGCCAAGCACGCGATTGACTGCTGCTGTAATCAGTCAAGCTGGAGATTATTTTATATTTTGTGGAATTTTATAATTTTCCACGACACACCTGACAATTTTTCACAGCACACTAGTGTGCCACGGCACAGTGGTTGAGAAACACTGCCCTAGAGGGTGCTGTTATTGCTTTTTAAGGAGATTTTAGGTTGAGGAGATTTTTGTTTCAGGATACACCTGAAACAACTAACTGAGAAAAGCGGACCACTACAGAGCCCCTAAAGAAATAATAATAATAATAAAAAAAAAGCAAATGCTTTTACGTTCTCTTGCTAAACTTTGCATTACCCTGACAAACTTTGGAAGCACACACAAATATATATCTTGTAAACATGTAAAGAGTGAGAAGATGCAGTGACCCTTTTTTGTATTGCATCATACATAAATCTGATATATGGCATATGACAAAAAAAAACAACAACCCCAAAACATAACAGAAAATATATTATTTAAATGCAATACAAAATGCAATATATTTAAAAAATGCTACAAAAACTTCAATTTTTATATATGTAGCATGTTTTCCCTACTACCGGCCTAATGGAATTTGAAAATCATATGCTCAAATATCAACTATTATTTTATATGTACCATATATGTTTACGTGACTATTTATAATGCGCCACCAGATGGCGACAATTGTGTTATGAGTGAGTCAATCATTCAACAATGACACATACCAAACCACATAAATGATGCCTCCACAGGGCAATCATGGTGGCCAAACTAAAGGGTTGTTCCAAACACAAATATGAATTGCAGTTATTTTAAAGCCCAAAACTGTCAGTCACCACAAATAATGAAGCATTTATTGCTTTATTAATGGAGAGGGAAACACCATCACAACAACAACAATAATATGTTATTCAATTGTCTGCCACAGCATTCCATTTCAATAAGACCACTCGCATTTAATGGAATTTTAACTGCGTAATCTTTATTTTCACAAATTCATAAATTGAAGATTATGATTTGTGCATTGCACAAAGTATTGTCTTTTGGGCTTCACTCTTTCATTGCACTGGCTTTCTCTTCTTGTTGAACTCAAAAGCTGGAATAATGCTGGAATACGCATAGGAGAGTTAACAGAACACTGTCATTATGACGCACGTTTTGCGAGAGAACGGAAAATTTTATGTGAGAGCAAAAGCATTTGCTTATTTTTTTCCTCACCCAACAACATTTTTCCCAACTGCCTTGACATTTAGGGGCTCAGTAGACCTCTGCCCTTCTCCGTATGTATTTTTTATAATGGGAGTAAACATAAATAAAAATGAAATTGCTTTATATAACTACCCTTTACTCTGAATTTCTCCAACTGTGTCATTAAGTTATGCAACACACACACTAACATCTCATTATTTTTTCTCACTCTATTTTCTGAGATTCGTGGAACTATTTTGCACTGTAAGAACATATACAAAATTAGAGATTCTCTGAGTGGCAGACCATTGAAAGTAAAGATAACATATTTCCTGTTTGGAGCACAGAGTGGAGTTTGTGTTCGACAAAATGGGAAAGGTTATGAAAAGCATCTCTTCCTCTGAGTACCAGTCAGTAAATGAGCGAAAGACTGAGGCTATGTTCGAAATACTCCGACTATTAAGTATATACTGTACAGTGCATAACATTACTAAACTTACTATTCTTGCTGTATATAGTATGCACCTTGTGCACAGTATTCACATTTCCTGTATGCATTTAATACCATGTAGCATACTATTCTTACTATTCCTGGAATATATAGTACAGTATGTATAGTGTGCAAAGTATGCACATTTTTCTGTATACATAGAATACCATGTAGCATACTAGCATACTATATGCAGTACTGTGGTAATAGTATGAATAGTATCAATACTGTGTGCAGTATGAACATTTTCTGAACATATAGAATACCATGTAACATACTACCATATTATTCTTACTATGTCTGCAGAATATAGTATGTATACTGCACACAGTAGGCACATTATCTGTATATGTAAAAAGTTAAAAGTTCTAAAAGTCTAGCATACTAATCCTACTATTTCACCGGTATATAGTGTGTACACTGTTCAAAGTATGCACATTTTCTGTATGCATAGAATACTACCACATTATTCTTACTGTATTTAGTGTGTGTACTGTGCGTCGTATGCACATTTTCTAAATGCACAGAATACCATGTGGCATATTAAACTTTGTTTAGTGCAATGTGCATATTTTCTGTATACATAGAATAACATGTTGCATACTAGCATACTATTCCTGCATAGACTACCATGTAGCATACTATATACAGTAGGAATAGTATTTATACTGTGTACTGTAGGTACATTTTCTGTGTATATAGACTATCATGTAGAATACTTACTATTTGTGGCAGCGGGGGCATGGTCGAGCGTCCGTCTGGAGAGAGGGAAAGCAGTAAGGGCGTTTACACCTGAGCTAGATGTGATACACCTGTCTCTGGACGTACACTCGACCATGCACCCACAGCCACACTATTCCTGCAGAATATAGTATGTATACTGCACACAGTAGGCACATTATCTGTATACGTAGAATACCACGAAGCATACTACCATACTATACTTATTATTTCTCCAGTATATACTGTAGTGTGTACACTCTGCATAGTATGGACATTTTTGTATGCATATAATACCATGTGGCACACAATATACTGCAGGAATAGCAAGAATAGTATGTATGCCGTATAAGTCAAAGTACAGCAAACAACAACACTTTGAATCTGATAAAAGGTAATCCAAACCCATCTGACACAGGACAGATCATAGTTTAAGATACTTCAAATAAATCACAACTCAGTTTTGACTAAATGTGAGGTTACTGTGCTTTGCCTTTGCACATTAGAATTGTTTGAAAGTGTGGAATAATGCCTACTGTTTCACTTACCATTTTAAATAGTAGCCAGTAGTGGTCAACCGATATAGCTCAGAGGCCAATAAATAGGCCGATATTCCAAATTTTTTAATTATCGCATCAGCCGATAGATTTTCCCGCTTGACCGATCAGATAATGTGATTGCTAATGCGCATATGCCATCCGTGGTTGTTAGATTTCTGTGTGCATTGTTATTTCCTTCTTCCTAATATATTAACAATTTCTTTGTGCACATAAAGTACTAAAATTGGATGACTAAACAGAAATCAGAAGAAACTGCTATCTATCATTTAAAATACAATCTTTATTTTAAAAGATTAATTTTACATCTTTAAAACTATTAATATAGTTCTAAATAAAACTTTAATTTGTTTTAGAAATGTTCTGTACATGTTATTTACTATAATAAATTGTAGTATATCTGCATTATATTGGCCTATCGGCCACCCTGTTCTCTGGATATCAGCATCATTAAAAAACATATCGGTCGACCACTAATACACACTATACAGTGTGTACAGCCCAGTATTCAGTACATAGAATGCTTGTATTCCATTCCAAGCCTAACACAAACATATCCTTTTGTTCACAGATGTGATGAAGATGTAAACGAGTGCGAGAGGGAGGAGTGTGAGAATGGAGGGTTGTGTGTGAACACTTTCGGGGCCTTCTACTGTAACTGCACCGTCAGCTTTGAAGGTCAGTTCTGCGGGCAGCCATCTCCAGATGGCCCTGAAACTCAGGCCGAGTTGCTGTCTTATGTTGGACCAAGAGAGATCATAGGTATTGGCGTGTTGCTATTTGCGGTGCTGGTTCTCCTCACCTTGCTGGTTGCATTCCGCAAAAAAGTCCTTCGGAAGGACTGGAGCCGAGGGGAGGCAGTGGGCATTTCCACGGAGACCAACTACATGCTGCATAAGACAGGTGTGAGAGCCGATGGCATCGAGTTCAAAGCTGTAAGGGTTAGCACTGACTGTCGCGCCAGTCTCTACAGGAACGACAGTTCGGGAGGGCCGCCCCAGGTCATGGTGCGGCCTACAGCCTACACACTCCCTCATTGCCAGGGAATCCCTCGAGGGGAGACAGAGAAGGTAGAGGCAGAAGGGGGGCTGGCCACCCTTTCCTGCCCACCTCAAATGAGCACCTTCCAGGCGGATACTCCACACATCCTGGGGATGCCTCGGAGGAGTGTGGTGGTTTGCAGTGTGGCGCCCAATCTTCCCACTTCCTTGTCCTCCAATTCGTCCGAACGCAGTCCTGTTCGTAAGCCACCGTGGGAAGAGTATGAGGAAGATGAGGAAGAGTACAACAGTACGGAGCATGAAGTCCAGGTGTTGCAATGGGAAGACAGGGGTTACCAGGGCGATAGAGAGGAAATGTACAGAACAAAGGGTAATGGTGTTCCTCTAAGTTTCCAACAGAATACCCTCCTCACCCCAAACCCGACATAAATAGTCCTAACTGCATAGTTTATTTTAAATAACATTTTATACATTTTACACAATTTACATGCACAACGTTATACTGATTGTTATATTGCTTATTAGCCACCAATGTGTAAGGTCATGTAAATGTCTTAAATGCTTTTTTGATCTAAATAAGGCCATAAAAGGTTTAAGCAAAAACCTATGTAGCATGTAAACACCTTTAATGGCGTTCTTATCTTCTACACTAGTCACGCTATATAATTATTTTTGAGTGCAGCCAAGTGAAGACAGCGTAATAGAAAGACATGTTTTCTGAATCATTTTCGAGGACACTTTTGTAGTTTGTCTTTTTTCTCTCTCATCACATTCAATTCTAACTGTTAGCTTCATGGAGCACCGCCATTGAAGGGCGTTGCAGGAAACAGTGTCTCCCCTCATCTCTGATCAAACAGAGGTTGGCAGAACTGAAGTGAAAGTGATTTTAGCGGGATACATAAATAGACCTTGATAACTGCCTGCGGCCAATTAAACACCCTCCTTAGTATGGATGAGATTATACATATGCACAATGGTCTCCATTTGCAAAATCCGTTTTACTGTGATGGGGTGTATTTATCTTTGAGATAACGAGAGGTAACGATTCGGCTTCCACACAAATGAAAAAGTGAAGAAAACTTTTATAGTCTTAACTGCAACATTCTCATTGATAAACACATCCACATGATAGTAAATGTATGCAGAATATATGAATCATAATAACATAAAAAAAAAACTGGATTTTAATCGAATCTCCCCCATAATAAATATTACGTTGACATTCTGGCGCTGTTCTGATTTTTCACAGCAGGGAAATTGGCTCCGTCTGGAAGATTGACCAGGGGCTCATAAATGGTTTCACAACATAGCAGATTATAGTAATCAGAACCGTCTGCAGTACATTGTAGCAGCTATAGAAATGTTACATCTAACCTCATTTGTTCTTGTGACATGACATAACATTTGGTCATGAGATGCACAAGAACCAATGTGAATTAATGATATCGACATAGCAACCATTTCGGATTAAATAACATTTTTTGAGTGAACTATTCCTTTAATATACTTTTGACTATGTGTGTGTGTGTTTTTTTTTCTTAATGGTTTTAGGTGCATGTAATTGTTTGAATTTAAGTTTTTGTGAATTCATTGTAAGCCATTGTAAAACTTAAATCTCACTTAAAATGCATTTCATTGCTTTAGAAAAAATATCAACCCAAGTGACATCTGCAAACAAATAATGCTAGAGCTTCACTTTTTGGAGCCCTTTTGCAGTTGCTTTTAACAAACTAGTCTCAAGGTGATATTAGGAGAGAAGTTCACACAGGCGTGCTAGAAGAGTAACCACTGGTGTAGTTCAGCACATTAACTATGGACATGTTCCACAAAGTTTGACAACAAGAAACTATCCAGAGTTTTTGTCTTACATTTGATCAACACAGGATTATAGTAATTTAAAACCTAACAAACTTCTTTTTTGTGTGGTGGTGGTATTTTTCTGATATGGAGTTCTATTTGTGCCACAATTCTGAGAGTGCAAGATTATATTTTGCCTGCGTAAAATATTTTGAGCGCAAAAAAATGTTCTACGCACTCAAGATTATATTTTGATCGCACAAATTGATATTTTGAGTGTGCAAATTAATATTTTGTCCGCTCGAATAAAGTTTATTTATATAATTTCAGATGTAAGTGGTAGCAATGGCTAATCTAGTAGCTACTTGGTAACCTAATATCTAGCCAAGAGAACCATATATTAATATAGACCATACTAAGAGAGCTAGCCAGATAGTTAGTTAGCTAATAAGCCTACTGGAAGTGTACAGACTAAAAAAACAAAAACAATTATAAAGGTTAAATATAAACAGTTAAGTCAATAAAATAGCTACTTACATGTTGTCATAGTATGTGCTATATATTTCCTTTCTTGAAAACAAACTACTTCTTCTCTTTCTCTTGTTTTGATTTGTAGTATGATTGGTGATCTAGCCAGCCAATCAAAATGTATCCCCTTATCTGTAATTGGCTGAAATTCTGGCATATTGTATCGCTGTGACTCACTTGAGCAAGCAAGCAGTAAAAGCTGTGAGAGCACACAGTGTAGGGATGAGAAGAGAGCACGTGCAAAAAAAACTATGGAGTAACATAAATGACCGAATTCTGCGACTTTAAAACGACTTTATTCAAGAGCAAAATCT
Organism: Moxostoma hubbsi; assembly: GCA_032164185.1. Lineage (NCBI taxonomy): Eukaryota > Metazoa > Chordata > Actinopteri > Cypriniformes > Catostomidae > Moxostoma > Moxostoma hubbsi. The sequence goes on from JAVLUX010000038.1 coordinate 18,141,012, forward strand.
ATTTTTATACACTCAAGATATCACATTGTGTGCTCAAATATCTTCCGCACCAAGAATATCAGCTTGTGTGCTCAAAATATAATCTTGACTGTGCAGACCATTAATATCATCTTGCACTGGCAAAATTGTGGCACAAGTATAACTCCATATTCTGTCAAATAAATGGCACTTTATTATATACTTCATTTAATGAAAAGACATTCATATATTTTTAAATTTGGGCCCACTGTATTTTCCTGTATGGTTTGTGATGTGTTTGTGAATGCATAACACAAATGCATGCATATGCACGTGTGCAAGGCTGTACATGCATTCTTTTGTATTATTCTGCAGAAGTAGAAAATGCTGTGAAGGAGGACGCCTGTTTCTCCGAGAGCAGCACCAGTGAGGCGCACTCCCTCAGGTCTTTCCAGTCCGATTCCTGCGATGACAATGGTGAGATACATACATTGCTTGACACAAAGTACACAGCGTATCCCCAAAACATCCTCCAAAAAACTTGGAAGAAAGTTTGGAAAAATATTTAACTAGCAAACTTTTTAAAGGTTATAAAGGTGTCCTGTTTTGCTTTTAAAATGTTCCTTTAGTACTATAACTACCAAAATATTAGGCTCTGGAGTACACAGTTCACATTCCAATTCTACATAGTCTCACAAACTCACCCCTCATTAGCAACTTCTGATTAAACCACAGAGGAATTAGATAGTACATAGCACGTAGTGAACGAGCCCTGAGCGTTAATGTTTTCTCTCTGTCTCTCATCAGAATTCCAGTTTCTGGTTATATAAGCCTTGTCTTTTTGAACACATCAACTCTGTATAAGTGAGCTCTTCATGTGCTTTACGTTACTTTTTGGAAATCTTTGCAGACGGTGGGGTCCAAAAGTCTGAAAAACACTTTGGAAATCTGAGATTCAAAATCTAATTTAAACCTGAAAATAAACAAAGTTTTAGGATTTTTAAAAAGGTTAAACAGAGAAATGTTATGACTTAAAATGAATAAGAAATATTTAAGATTCAGCGCTATGTCTAGGGCACTAATCAAATTTAAATGCGTGACTCCTTCGTACAAAAGGTTTTTCTTGCTTTCATTGAAGCACGCAGGATGGAGCATTCTAAAATCATACAGGTTCACAATTCATACTAGATCATCAGGTTTTGCACATTTCATGCTGCCATTAAAGGGTAACATGCCAAATACTAAGACATTTTCAATTGTATTTTTTTCAAGTCAACATTTCAGTCAACTATTATTCTGATAATATAATTTGACATGAAAGAAAAGGTGCATTATATAATAAAGCATTTTTACTAATCTGAGACTTTTGCACCCCACTGTGCATGCAGCAATTCAGTACGTGTCCACACTGCACTGCCATAGTCTCGTTCACAGCAGGATCCACACTGCATGCATGTGAATACTTAATATATCAGTTCTACATCACAAATCAAGGCAAGAAAAATGTGAAACATACTGCAGTTTATCTGTGCTTTGAAGAATCTCTTGATATTTTCTTCAAGATGTATAGATTTATTCCGATAGAGCTATAGAATATGATCAGCTTTACTAGTAAGTCATTCAGCTTCGAGTTACTTCCGAAGTCAATATACCGAAGAGACATGATTAAGAAACACGCACAGACACAAACATTATCATATTAACAAATACATAACAAACACACTCATAAGTAATATAACCTGTAATTTAATTACCATCTCCGGCAGAGATAATTGATTATTCCATTAAACAAATTAACTGATCTTTCCAAAAGGAAATCATAAGGTTTAGTAATAACTGTGCTCCTTTAACAGTGACAGCCTGAATAGGTCACAGCAGTAATTACCATCTATCTCTCTTTGATATCCTCTCCAAACTTGACTCAATAGCCTAGTGTCACTTCTGCTGTACAAAAAAGGTGTCATACGGGCACACTTATTTTTGTTTAGCAGATGACATTAGAAGATTACAAACAAGAGAGAGTGACTTATATAAATCCTTATATATAGGTTTTCAAAGAGTGTTTGATAATTTGTTGCCTTGCATTTTACACTCCCTTACAAACTAGCCTCCATAGTGACGGTGATACGACTGGTAAACCATGCTGTGGACACCATAGAAAATGAAGGTAAATGTTTTTATTTTCTCGATTCCATTTTTACCTAGATTCAACTAATTAAAATTGGATTTATATTTGGTATACATTTAGTATACATTTTTGTTAATAAGTGTATACATTATCTGATCTGTATAACTGTAACTAATTGTGTTTTCAAAAGATTTATTTATATTTTAATGTTATTAAACTGATATTATATAATTAAAGGGATAGTGTCCAGTCCAATTTAACAATCTAAATCAAGTATTCCAGAGAGCCATGTAATAATATTTAGGGGGAGATTTAGTTGTCACACTTTTTACTCCAATGAATATTTATCAGGGTAAGTTTATTTTTGAAAATCAATTTCTGCATAGCCACATACCTTGAGGTCTTGGCAACAAAAAAGCAATTAACATTTTCATTATTGCCCAGGAAAATAGATGACCTTTTGTTTTAACTTGCCCCAGTATTGACCAACATATCAAAACATTGTGTTTTGACCAATAAATATTTTTATTGATAAATTGGAAGACATTTAAACATACATGTGACAACCTGCCCCTATATAAATGTTACAACATGCCCTACCTGATTTTAATGAAAAATACAATTGTCCTAAGATCACATTTAAACATTTAGGTAAAAATCTGCCTTCATAATATATTTGACTCTTACCATAAATGGATAGTTCACCCAAAAATTCAAACCATTCACTCACCCTCATGCCATCTCAGATGTGTGACTTTCTTTCTCTTGCTGAACACAAACAAGGATTTTTAGAAGAATATTTCAGAGCCATAGATCTATACAATGCAAGTGAAGGGGTACCAAAAACTTGAAGCTCCAAAAAGCACATAAAGGCAGCATAAATGTAATCAATATGACTCCCGTTTTTAAATCTATATCTTCAGAAGTGATATGAGAGTGAGAAACATACCAATAATTTTCTTATATAAATTCTTCTCCCTTCCCAGTAGGTAGTGATATGCACGAAGAATGTGATTCACCAAATATAAAAGAATGTGAAAGTGGACATTTATAGTAACAAAAGACTTAAATATTGATCTTTTCCTCACACACACACACACACACCTATAAAATTGCTTCTGAAGATATCACTGTTAATCACTGTTGTTGTATGGATTACTTTTATGCTGCCTTTACTTGCTTTTGGAGCTTTTCTGGGACTCATTCACTTGCACTGAGAACCTACAGAGCTGAGTTATTCTTCTAAAATCTTTGTTTGTGTTCAGCAGAAGAAAGTAAGTCATACACATCGTCGATGATGAGAGAATTTTTATTTTTGGGTGAACCATCCCTTTAATGAATAGTTATGCTTGTTTACCCAAAAGCTGTAACAAAATAAATGAAAATTTACTTTGGAGGACAGAATTCACAACAAAAATGATGATAATTTTAGAGGGGTTTTAACTAAACCTCTGCAAAGAAAACACATTTAAGTTATACTACATTTCACTCCAAATCTCATAATATAGCCCTTATGAAAACTAGCTCAGACAACTAGCTCCCATCTCCCCTACATATAACATTGAAGTCAGAAGTTTAAAAACACCAGTTTTTCACAATTCCTGACATTTAATCGTAGAAAAAATTCCCTGTCTTAGCTCAGTTAGGATCACTACTTTATTTTAAGAATGTGAAATGTCAGAATAATAGCAGAGAGAATGATTTATTTCAGCTTTTATTTGTTTCATCACATTCCCAGTGGGTCAGAAGTTTACATACACTTTGTTAGTATTTGGCAGCATTTCCTTTAAATTGTTTAACTTGGGTCAAATATTCTGGGAATCTTTCCACAAGGTCTCACAATAAATTGCTGTAATTTTGGCCCATTCCTCCAGACAGAACTGGTGTAACTGAGTCAGGTTTGTCGGCCTCCTTGCTCACACACACTTTTTCAGTTCTGCTCACAAATTTTGACCTCAGATTGTGGTCAAGGCTTTGTGATGGCCACTCCAATACCTTGACTTTGTTGTTCTTAAGCCTTTTTTCCACAACTTTGGAGGTATGCTTGGGGTCATTGTCCATTTGGAAGACCCATTTGCGACTGAGCTTTAACTTCCTGTTTGATGTCTTAAGATGTTGCTTCAATATATCCACATAATTTTACTTCCTCATGATGCCAGCTATTTTGTGAAGTGCACCAGTTTCTCCTGCAGCAAAGCACTCCCACAACATGATGCTCTCACCACCATGCTTCACAGTTGGGATTGTGTTCTTCGGCTTGCAAGCCTCACCCTTTTTCCTCCAAACATAATGATGGTCATTATGGCCAAACAGATACATTTTTGTTTCATCAGACCAGAGGACATTTCTCCAAAAAGATATTTGTCCTCATTTGCTCTTGCAAACAGAGGTCTGGCTTTTTTATGGTGGTTTTGGAGCAGTGGCATCTTTCTTACTGAGCAGCCTTTCAGGTTATGTCAATATAGGACTTGTTTTTACTGTGGATATAGATACTTGTCTGCCTGTTTCCTCCAGCATCTTCACAAGGTCATTTGCTGTTGTTCTGAGATTGATTTGTAGTTTTCGCACCAAATGACATTCATCTCTAAGAAACAGAATGCGTCTCCTTCCTGAGCGTTATGATGGCTGCGTGGTCCTGTGGTGTTTATACTTGCATATTATTGTTTATACAGATGAACGTGGTACCTTCAGGCGTTTGGAAATTTCTTCCAAGGATGAACCAGACTTGTGGAGGTCCACCATATTTTTTTCTGAGGTCATGGTTGATTTTCCCATGATGTCAAGCAAAGAGGCACTGAGTTTGAAGGTTGGCCTTAAAATACATCTACAGGTACACCTCCAGTTGATTCCAAATAGCCTGGCTTGACCAAAGGCTTGACATCATTTTCTGGAATTATCCAAGCTGTTTAAAGGCACAGTTAACTTAGTGTATGTAAACTTCTGACCCACTGGAATTGTGATATAGTCAATAAAAAAATGAAAAAGTCTGTTGTAAACAATTGTTGGAAAAATTACTTGTGTCGTGCACAAAGTAGATGTCCTAAACGAATTGACAAAACTATATTTTGCTAATATGAAATCTGTGGAGTGGTTAAAAAAAAGAGTTTTAATGACATCAACCTAAGTGTATATAAACTTCAGACTTCAGCTGTATTATTGAGTTTAAATATTGGGTTTAGTTGCAGTTGTGGTTGGGGCAGGTGTGTGTGTACTTGTGCATATATAAATATATAAAGGTAGAAGACCAAGCTGCATGAAAATGTAAAGGTAATATCCCATAGCGCAGAAACTAAATTGTCTAATTGTGTGGGTATTCAGTCCTCACTTGGAAAAGTAGGATTAGATTGGTTAATTAAATGGCAAAACTCTGGATTTGTACAAAACCAGGGTTTAGACTTAGTTTCTTCAGACTGTCACTATTCACACACATAATCCATTTGCATTGGAAACCTGAACTATTAAACTACTGTTCGGTTACAAAAGAACAGCATCCCTATTACATCATGGCTCAACTGCAGTGACCTATGTTCAAAACGTTTCGGCCCTGACTGTATCTTGTTATGCTTGCACTAGACTAAAGCTGTTTCCAATCTGTGCCAAAACAAGGATGAGTTTAAGAGGCACAGGAGATGGTAGTCCAAAGTTAAAAAAATGTTGACACTACAAGATTGAACAAAGTGACATTGATGAATTTGCAAGTTAGTGAAACTGAACGTTTAGACATCTAAGATTTAACATTGGATTATTCAGCCAAGCAACCTCACAGAAAAGTATTTTATTTTATTTTTCTACTTGGGGCTTACAGCAGCAGTGATCAATGCATAAAAGAGACGCTTGTATTTGTTGACTTACAGATATCATATTTCACTTTATTCTTTTGAAAATCATTTGAACTGTTATAATAGGGCAACAAAATTAACTGTAAAGTCACATACCTGATAAGAGCTTTTATTTGATATATGACTTGTTCATTTAAGTGCTATGTGAAACACTTTTATATTCATATTATTATTTCTACCCCATTACCTCTAGGAAATGTTTGTTATTTTATTTAACATAAATGCAAAAGTGATGGGTATTACTGAGAAGTTTGACAAATATTTTTTCTAAAGGTTTTTTTCTATCTAAAAACACTACATGACAAAGCTTTTCATTCCCAGTGTGCTCCTAAACTTAAACTTAACCGACCCCTAAATTCAGAAAGAAATTGTTTGACTGACAAGAACGTAGTTCAAGACCTTAAAGGAATAGTTCACCCCAAAATGAAAATTCTCTAAATATTCACTTACACTGATGGATACATTTTAAAAATAGGCTAAAGTCTTTTTTTGTATTTGTTTGGTATGTCATGTAAACAGAAGCAGTGATGCATAATGTACCCCCCCCCCCCCCCCCCCCCCTTCTCTTACCAGTTGCAGGGCTAGGTGACGTGCAGCCTCGCAGTACCAGCTGTAAGCTCAGATTATATTTTACTGTTCCTTTACTGTATGTTTTTTTTAGAATACCCTATTTTACACTTTTCTTAGATATTTCGAGATCCTTACATGCATCCCCAACATTCCATGTTTCATCAAGCATAAATCAAGTCGTCATTTGAATTGTTTTGCTTTTATTGATGTCTCTTTGTTGTTTCTTTGTTTTCATCTCATTGCTCATTAAACTGCTTCCCTTGTGAAACATTTTCCATTTTATGTCTTTTCACAGCAAGCCCACGCCTCCACTGTGAGGACAAGATTTGCGTTGAATTCATCAAAGAATATTTCATGAATCGTAAGAGCTCACATCTTCGTTGACTGCACTAAATTAGAGATTTACTGATAATTCATATCTTGTGTATTCATATCTCATGTATTTAAATATCAAGGTCTCATGGCATAACTTAAATTTGCATTTTAATTTAAAGCTCACTTGAGATTATTCCTGATCTAAATGAATCGGCTTTCCACCAGAGTTAATGAGCACAACCTTGGCTTTTTACATTAATCTAACTTTTTACAGGTTTTGAGAGCTTAAAATAATGACTAATGCTTTCAAAACAGCATCATTTTAGTCCATTTGGTGAGAGGCTGCTTCACCCAAAAATGAAAAAATCTTTCATCATTCACTCATCCTCATGTTGTTCCAAACCTTTATGATTTCCTTTTTTCCGTGAAGCACAAAACGAGTCTCAAACACCATTCACTTTAATTGTATGGACAAAGATGCAATGAAAGTGAATAGGTACTGACACTAAAATGCTGCCTAACATATACTTTTATGTTCCCATTAACACCTGTTAGTGCCTTACTATTATATGTAAATTATATGATGGCTAAATTAATAAAGCCTTGTTACACAATACAGAATTTATGCAAATATAAATTCCCATGGAATGAGAGTAGCTTATCCAGCACTTTTTGATGGCCTGCATGTTTATGTTCCAGCCTACCAATGGCAGGCGACAGAATGGCTTCATGACACGTGTCTACCAGGCTTTGAGTCACCGCCTCGAGACCAGACCCCCACACCACCACCTCCATCCCTTCCTGCTCCCCCACCTCCCCTGACCCTCACCCCCGCCCGTCTGGGCAGTAGCGTTCGTTTAGATGGAAGCACCCTATCTCTGCAGACTGGCTACCCGTTACGAAGACACCAGGGCCAGAGAGATTTCCATGCATCTTTAACACAGGATGACAACAACTCGCCTGTTTACGAAGAGTATCGTGACCCAGATCATTTCAACAACCTACCCACCTTTCACTCACCGGGTGTCAGCTTCAGTGAGGGGCGATCCAGACCCAATTACCATCACTCAAGCCAGTATCTACTCTCTTGCCCTCCAATACAAGCCTGGGAGGAACGTCCACAAGTTTGGGAGGACACTCACCCTTTTGGGAGCCAACAGGAAATCAACAGACAAGGGAGGTTTTCACTCCAGTCACGACGTTTGCGTGATAAAAGCCCAAAGACGACTTTGTCTGGTGTGAGAGATTATTATTGAACATGAACTGGACCATGCAAGACTATTGACTCAAGACTTGGCCTGAATGGATGGGAAGTCTGGGCTCTTGCAGCCTCAGTCCTACTGTACACTGCTAACTAATCATCATGTACTTTGTCAACTTGGTTGAGTACATACATGTAGTTTTAAAGGGATATTTACCCCAAAAATGAAAATTCTGTCTGTCATCATTTACTCACCCTCATGTCATTTTACAGATATTATTATTTGAGAATCTTCTGTTGAACACTAAATATATATATATATTTTTTAAGAATATTCACACTGTTCTCTTTCGTACAATGCAAGGAATTGGGGACTGAAATATTATATCGACTCGTCCCTACTATTTAAAAAAAAAAAAGCAAAGCAAAAATCAAGGTTATAGTGAGGCGCTTACAATGGAAAAGAATGACAGCATTTTTGGAGGGATTTAAGGAAGAAAGAAGCTTATTTTATAAAAGCACTTACATTAAAGGTATAGTTCACCCAAAAACATCCAAATTATTTCAGATTTACTCATCCTCATGCCATCCCAGATGGGTATGCTTTCTTCTGCAGAACATATATTTTAGAAGAATATTTCAAATCTGTAGGCCCATATAATGCAAGAGAATGGTGCCCAGATCTTTCAAGTTTCAAAAATAAAATAAATGCAGCATAAAAGTAAACCATACGACTTCAATTGTAAAGCTACATCTTCAGAAGCGATATGATTGGCTTGGGTGAGAAACAGAACATCAGAAGTCCTTTTTTATGATAAATCTCCACTTTCATTTTCACATTCTGAAAGTGAAAGTGGAGGTTTGTAGGAAAAAAATACCCAAAGGGATTGGATTGCTTCATAAGACATATTAAACCTCTGGAGTATAATGGATTAATTTTATGCTGCCATTATGTGATTTTTGTAGTTTGAAATGTCTCATCACCATTCACTTGCATTGTATGGAACTACAGAGCTGAAATATTCTTCTAAAAATCATTCTTTGTGTTCTGCAGAAGAAAAAGTCATACATATCAGGGATGGCATGAAAGTGAGCAAACGATGAGAGAAATTTTATTTTATTTCCTTTAATTCTTCTGTTAAAACTTGTGTATTATTTGAGCTGTAAAGTTGTTTAAATCATCTTTTTTTGTATGTATTTTACTGTTAATTTTGGGTTCAAGGTGTCATGGCATTGAAGTAGTAAAATTGTCTAGATAACCTGAGTTAGCACAAACACTTACGTTTTATTATCGGAAAACTAAGGAAGACATCCAAATCTTCCATCCAAGAACCACACAAATATAAACACACTGTAGCAGTATTTTTCCATAACTTCTGACAGTAATTGTCAAGTGAAGAACTTTAGGGTCAGATAAGGTTTGTCCTTGGCCAACACATGTTTTGCTGTTTAAAAATTGAGAAAAAAAAATAATCTTGTTTATTTTATGTGGAGTGGAAATCTATTTAGCCCATTGATTATACAGAATTTGTATAGGAAAATAAGTCAATTGAATTTGCTTTATAATGAAGCCTCAAGGTTTACGAGGAAGTTGTTGTGCATACAGAAAATGATACACAGATTCCACAGAGAAAGTGCAAAGGTGCTTTTCTTATAATTGAAGAACTGTTTATGTATCCATATGTTCTGTTTAAGTGTCGTCAGTAATGCAGACAAAACAAGAACATATTATTCACGCACTGCACATCTGTCATTTTATAGTTTTTATTGTGTGATATTATTAATGAGCAACATCGTCAGTTAAATCATCACAAAACTGTCATGCTAGTGCTTATGTGTTTATCGTCTGTGTTTTATTGATCCTTGTTGTGGATGGAATGCAACCCTTGTTGAAGCATACGGACTGTTAGTTATGGTACTTTTTTTGATCGAAGTTTGGAATTCTTGGTTTAAGACTTCATTCTGTATCTCCTAGTTCTCCGTGATTCCCAATTGTCCATATTTTAAAAAATCTAAATTAAACTGAAAGCTAAATCTAGGCAAAGGATTTTTCAGGGCAGGGGTTGCTTGGGCTGTTAAATAATTATAACTTGTTTGGTGGGTCTCTGAAAATGTTTTAGATATTATTTTTAATACATAATTTTAGTGGCCATACATGGGCCATATAACAATAATAATAATGCTTATTTATGTTGCACCCGGAAGCAAATGTTGCTTTACAAAGCATTATAAACAAATAGGAAAACAGCATGAAGATGTTATAATACTATTTAAAAGTTTGAATATAGTTTTGTATTTATTTATTGTTCCTGTAAACAAGATATCTCTAAAGTAGAGAATATTATATCAAAGCAATAAATCTGATTATTTAAAGGGATTTGGATATCCTTTTGGGTCAGAAGTACTGATGTATAAGTGCTCATAAATGTTGATATTGTCCATTTAACATGTATACAACTCACCTTGTGTGTAAGAATAAAAATACAATGTCAAGTGTATAAAAGAAATATAAGAATGAACTAAAAAGACTATGATGCGTCATTTATTGATTGATTAAATATACTTTACTGAGAATGGCTTTTAATAGTACAGAAAGAAGGTCAACGCAAATGAGCAAAATATATTAATCTTACCATGCATGGTTTAAGATTAAATCATGTTTATATAATTCCTCCTTTCTATTCCATGAAAAACTCAACATCAGCGATGCAATCCCATGTGTGTAAACTATGTTATTTACAACAAATGACGGGTTTTACTCTGCATGTTAAAGGGGACCGTTGACCTAAATATTCTGTCATCATTTACTCACTGTCCAGTCAACTCGTATGATATCAATGACGTGAGGGTGAACAATTTTGTGAACAATCATCAAACGTGATGGCATCATTTTAATTTTTGGGTGAACTTAACCTAAAACATCAGCTGTGTTTAACTCTGGATTAACTTTTCCCTAATTGAACATGTTATCATGTTTATGCACACAACTTGATTGGCAGACACAAGTTGCCCCTGTGAAGCAACTTAAATAAACACAGGGTATTCTTTCTTGTGTTTGATAGAAAATACAGCCACAAGAGTACAGTTTTAGATGCCTATGTTCCAGTTTTTATAGTTACATCATTGTTTGTGTTCCATCTCCTCTGGAAGAAGTGCACAAATAACATTCCTGTTATAATGCAAACAATTGATGCCATTGTGGAATTCTGAAGTACATTATTTGTAAGCGCACAGAGATGACAATACAGAAGACAACACAATCCGATTTTGTAATCCAAAGCTTGTTTACAGGCAATGTTCCAAGAATCTGGCTTATATGATCGAAACATAATAACGCTTTAATTTCTGAACCTTTTCTCTGTGCTGTATAGGGGCTTCTCCAAGAATACACTTGTTTTGTTACTGAATCGTTTAGTGAAAGAAGGGGCCTTGTAAACATCTTGCGTTTCTGTACTTTTATGCCCTGAGTGTATGTCAGTGACCATTTTGTGATTTAATATTAAATTTTTTGTGTGGTATGTATGATTTTTCTCATTCAGTGGTACAAATGTTCAGTGAAAATAATAAGTGTATTGTGAGTTAGTTAAATTGATAAGCATGGGAGTGCTTACCTCTATGTCACTTTTCAATCAAATATAGTATACTGAATAATGCACAACCACACAACATGAACCGTTTTACAATTTGGGATGGGAATCATAATTAATTTTACAACTGTTGTCTTATAACAGTAATTTGTTCGGGAATCTGACTACACAGGATGGGCTGTGTGTGTTTCACACTGTAGATTCAAAAGAACCAGCTCATAAGAGCAATTGTTACAGGAATCGAACAACTCTTAAATGTACTTAGTATTTCGTGCTGTAGATGAAAAAAAAAAAAAACCCTGCTCATTAGTCATTCGTAAGGGAATTGAACTATTCTAGTCACGCTGTGTGTTTCGAGATGTAGGTTCAAAAGAACCGGATCATAAGAGTCATATATTCAGGAACTGAACTACACTATATGTACATTGTGTTTCATGCTGTAGATTCAAAAGAAGTGGCTCATAAGAGTAATGGGATCGTTTGGGATTCTGACTATACAAGTTGTGTTGTTTGTTTTGTTCTGTACATTAAATAAACAACAGCTTAAATGAGCCATTCATTTAGGAATCGGACTGAAATGGCAGAGCTGTATGTTTTGCACTGTATATAACAAAAAAAAAAGCTCATAAGAGTAATTTGTTCGGGAATCATATAACACTGGTCACGCGGTATGTTTTACGATGTAGATTAAAAAGAACCGGCTCATAAGAGTCATTTGTTAGGGAATCAAACTACACTGGATGTTCTTTGTTTAGTCCTGAATCTTCAAAATAGCCAGTTCATGAGGGTCATTCATTCGGGAATCGTGCTGCAATGGTTACGCTGTGTGTTTTGCACTGTAGATTCAATAGTGGGACAGTGCTGACACTACATTGTACTGCAGGAAACACTATCTGAGTATTTATTTTTCATTGCAGTTGTGGACAAAAGTTTGCATACGCTAGAAAAGAACATGGCAGTCTTGAGTTTCCAATGATTTCTATAACTCTTATTTTTCTTATTTTCTGTGATGGAATGATTGGAACACTGTGATAAGTCACAAACTCTCTTTGAAGGAGTAAGCAAGGGTGAACAGTCAACAGGTGAACAGTCAATGTAAATCTTTTTATTTTTAACAAAGGTTGGCTTTTCAGCGTAACACATAAATAAATGCTCACATTCACACTGCTGCGTGCATCTCTCTCTCTCCTCCAGAGGTCTGGACTTTTAAGCCTCTCCAGCTCTCACTGCCACAGAACAGCTGTAAGAGATCATTTCCCACAGGTGTCAATTCTTACCTTTCTTCCTCTCCCAGCCTCACTCTTTACAGGCATCGCTCGGCCATGCCCCCATCACCACAAACATATAAGTCTTTGTCATAAAACACATTCATGCATTTTGGTTCTTTCATGAATTTATTATGGGTCTTCTGGAAATATGACAAAATCTGCTGGGTCAAAAATATACATACAGCAACTTGAATTATCATTTTGATGATGTAGAAAGTTGTTTCAATCAAATTTGCTTTGTGGCATGCCTCTTAACTTCTTGAGTGATTATGATTGACTACAGCTGGTGACCTCTCTGAGCTCATTTAAATAGTGTTGGTTTGATACGCTCATTAGACTCAGCCACAAACACTACAATGGGAAAGTCAAAGGGATGGATCTGAAAAAGTATATAATTGACTTGAATATAGTTGTGTCACTGCCACGCTCTGGAATAAATCACAAGCTATCACCTTCTACTGAGAAAAAAAATTGGTCAGGATGGTCAAGAGTCATAAAAGAACCACCAAAAGGCAGGTCTGCAATGAATTAGAAGCTGCTGGAATATAGGTGTCAGTGTCCACAGTCAAGCATGTTTTACATCGCCATGAGCTGAGAGGCTGTCATGCAAGAAGGATCCCTTGCTCCAGAAGTGGCACCTTAACGCTCAACTGAAGTTTGCTGCACATCACATGGACAAAGAAAAGACCATCTGGAGGAAAGTTCTGTGGTCAGATGAAACAAAACTTTAGCTATTTGGCCACAATGACCAGAAATATGTTTGGAGGGAAGAAGGTGAGACGTTTAACCCGAAGAACACCATACACTCTGGGGCTGTTTTGCTTCCAGTAGAACTGGTGCTTTACAGAAAGTAAATGGAATAACAAAGGAGGATTACATCCAAATTCTTAAGGAAAACCTAACACCATCAGCCAGAGGGTTGGGTCTCGGATGCAGTTCGGTATTCCAACAGGACAATGACCCCAAATGCACATCAAAAGTGGTAATGGCTAAATCAGGCTATACTTAAGGTTTTAGAATGGCCTCCCCAAAGTCCTCACTTAAACCCCACTGTGAACATGTAGACTGTGCTGAAGAAACAAGTCCATGTAAGAAAGCCAACAAATTTAGTTGAACTGCACCAATTCTGTCAAGAGGAGTGGTCAAAGATTCAAACAAAAGCTTGACAGAAGTTTGTGGATGGCTAGCAAAAGTGCCTACTTATGGTTAAAATGGCTAAGGGCATTATATAATAATATACAAATATTAGCATTGCTGTGTGTATATTTTTGACCAAACAGATTTGGTCACATTTTCAGAAGACCCCTAATCAATTCATAAAAGAACCTAAATGCATGGAAGTTTTTTGTGACAAAGACATATGTGTTCCAATCATTCCATCACAGAAAAACAAGAGTTGTATAAATTATTGGAAACTCAAGACTGCCATGATTCTTTACTAGTTTATGCAAACTTTTGACGACAACTGCAATCAAAGGTATGCTATTTTATCACTTCCTAAAATTATGCAATTCACATTCACCCCCAGATAACTGATAGATCATTGCCTAAGCAAATCAGAACTGAATCAGGAAGGTCAAACTGCATTCTTGCAACCGGTTTCCACTGAAACGAAGGTGCAAATCTGATTGCAATTAGGATAATTTACACAGACATGAAACTAGTCATAATTCTTTTTTAATTAATACTGGTTCAACTGGTGTTTACATAATGAGCTCCAGCCAATCTAGAGAATTTGCAGTCTGCTGACAGCATTTAGTATGACTTTTAAAACAGTGGGCTGACAGAAAGACGGCTGGTTATATAAGGAGGGTAGAGGGAGAGATGCTGGATTATCGCTCCACTGTTTCTGTTTAGAAACATGAGAGAGTTAGGGGTGATAATTCCCACACAGTCTATTGAATAATACCCAGATTAGACACACTAACCAGGCCTCATCTCCACACAAAACATCTGCCTTTGCCTTGCTGTTAAACACACACACATGTGCTCTGGCACAGTGGATGTTCAATGCACCACTTTGGAACAGATGCCAGTGTACGTCATAAGTTTTTAACACCAGCACAACAGAAACATACCAATAACAGGCATGTTTGAAGAGCACGTCGCTCTCCAATTCCACAAAGTTGTGCCAAATTCTTTTTTTTAAAGCTTCTACTAATGAAACTGAAAAATGTCAGTTTTATGAGAGTGAAGAATGAGGTTATATGCAAAAGATTCCCATACATTTCAAAAAGCAACAAGGAACTTGTGAAACATTGCACAGTCCTTGGACAATTCCTTTGCTAAAAGTGCTTGCAAAACTACTTATAAAACTGATTAAATAGAGCCTCACTGCATGTGATATATACAAAAATATATACAAATCATGTATGACAACAGTATTAATCTGGCAATAAATAGAGTGCAACAGTGCCTGCATGCTGTTTCAGCCATGTCGGTTCTTGAAGTATTTTTACCATTAATTTTTCCCATAGACTTTTCATAAAATCATTCATAAAAGAGTTGTAAGCCATCAACCAAACCAACCAGCCCTGAGATAAATCAGAACATCACAAACTTTGTTTTGAGGCAAAACAATATTTGAAAATTGGACAAAAACACACAAGGCTGTGTACTGTCTTTCTTTACAATCCCATGAAGCATTGCGAATTATGTCAATGAATAAAAAACATTGGGAATATATAAAACTCTTGATTTTAGGTTGTTAATTATAAGTATAGAAACAATACACCGACCAACAACATTAAAACCACCTGCCAAATATTGTGCAGGACCCCCTCGTGCAGCCAAAACAGCGGCAACCCGTATCTCAGAATAGCATTCTGAGATGATATTCTTCTCACTACAGTTGTACAGAGTGGTTATCAGCAGTATACACTAATTTTTGTGGAGAAACAACCTGAAATGTAATACATTTTTTCAGTGAAAATCATGACATCTCTCGTATGTTTATGAGCGCTATGAGAACAAACTTTTCAAAGTCTGTCTAGCAAGTCAGTCCACTGGCGAACATCTTTGGAACGCTCTCCAGAGGCTATTTCCAGTCATGACATAAATTGTGCTTCTTTACTTCTGATTATGCTAAAAACACAATTTTCCTGGCTTGTACAGCTAATGGACATGTGTTTTCTCAAGCTGATTGACAGGTGATGCCTGTATCAAAAAGGTGATTGGCTCTTTTACCTGTAAGGTGGGACATACCTTCTACGTCTGTAGACCGTTCCACTTTCTTCCATTCATTTAACTAGAAGTGGCCCGTCTCTGCTAAATAGTCTCTGAACTCGTTCAAAGTGGCTTGCATGTTCACGCATGAATTTTAGCACTAAAACAAGTGCACTAAAACTTTTGAGTCCTTTTTAAAGCGTTTGTGCTACTGTGGATGCAGGCACGCAAACTGTGGTTGTATTGTATGTAAATGAATTGGTGCAAAGCGCAATTTGCTATTTTCCTGAGCATTTTGTCATTGCGCTAAGACGTTTCAATACCACCTCTTAAGACAGTGTGAAGTCCAAATTCAGTTCCTGCATTGGCAGTTTGGAGATTTCACCAGCAGGTTGTTTATGTCCAAATTCTGAAAGTAAAGAACATCAAATAATGTCCTTGATGATCACTGTTGAAGCCGTTTGTTGAAACAAAAAAATATGAGATTTTTGATACATCTCATTTAAAAAATAATGTAAATCCATATTTGTATTTTATAATTCATAGTCATTTTACTACCAACTTCTTATGAATGTACTGTCTTTGTTTATATCTCTTGTGCTTGACAGGGCACTGTATATTAGGACAGAGACGGTGCCAGAGATGAAACTCCATTGAACTGATTAGCGCCATGCACGTGCTATTTCGCCAAACCCACTTGTGCCTAGCCATAGTGCACGCTTGCGCGAAAATAGCAACACATCATGCTCACTGTATCTCATAAATGTAGTGGTGGCGTAGTGGGCTAAAGCACATAACTGGTAATCAGAAGGTCACTGGTTCAATCCCCACAGCCACCACCATTGTGTCCTTGAGTAAGGCACTTAACTCCAGGTTGCTCCAGGGGGATTGTCCCTGTAATAATTGCTCTGTAAGTCGCTTTGGATAAAAGCATCTGCCAAATGCATAAATGTAAATGTAAATAAATGTATTGCGCTGCACTTAACGCTTGTATGTTTAAAATTGTGCCTTTAAAGTGAGTCACTATGTACTGCTGTTATATATAAAAGATAGACTTGGATGTTTTCATTCCTTATACGAAAAAACAATTATTTGGGGTTGGAACAACATGAGGGTAAATTATGACAGATTTTTTTTATTTTTGGGTGAACTATTCCTTTAATGAAAAAAATAAAAACAACAATACACCTTATGGTATGTTTACTCTGTGCCTACTATATGTACAACTTAAGCAAACTTACCAGATGTCTCAATAAATAAAAAATTTAATAATCTGAAATTTATCTGCCATGCTGTGTTAACGTACATTTCTGATAGGTTTATATTATTTTGAACCCAGGTTAGGAAACTGCAATCGCTTTGCTGATAACACACTGATACATAATTTCCTTTTGTTCCAAAGTATCATCAGATTGTAAATAATTTCACAGACACACGCAGACAAAGAGTCAACTTGTCGAAATAAAGAGCTGACTAGATTAAGGCAAGCCCGAAGCTATCTTAGATTTTATTGTTCTGAGCTGAATTATATTGCTCTCTCTGTTTAAATTGAATCTGTCTGTTAGGCTTTTAGCTTTGAGCCATGTTCTAGCTTGTAAATATCTTCAACTATCTAAATTAATCCACTGTGAGTCAATATTGGAATGCTCTAAATGAGACCCATGGATTCCTTTAATCACCAAGCAAAGGTACATAGCAACTATTTCCAGACTTAATCATGTGTGCATTAAAACAAAGCTTGTTTTCCAATCATTATTATGCAAACTAGTACATGCACAGCAAGCAAATTCGACTCACTCCAAAGACAAGTTTATCAAGTTAAAGTACCAGTTATCTTATAAAATACAGTGCACATCAACTTGCTTGTTTGAATAAAAATGAACCATTCAGGGCTTCAGTTTTGACACAAAGGCAGGAGATTATGGAACAAAACTAAATAGCAGTCCATTACTGAAAACATCTACTTTTCACAATCCACTTGTCCTGGCTTGCTCTTAATGGCTGGGTTTGAATTCCAGATTCATATATGAAAAAAATAACTGCACAGCAATGATTCAGTCAGATTATCTTGACACCAATTTCCTATTTCCCCACCGAACATGCCAGTTTAGTCAGCCTATTTATAAATACGTGGCCAGTTATTAGTGTCACTCGTGAATTTTCTACCATTTCCTGTTTACCTCAAAGGCACTCAAATTCAAGCTCATGGAACATGAGGGGTCAAGATCAGAATTCAGTTCATCACACTTTGATTAGGGTAAACAAGTTTAAAGCACATGTTCTCTGGTCTACTAAAGATAGCAGTCTTTTCTCATTATTCTGATCTCCTGCAGTGATTCTACTTTATCATTCCCATTATCCAATGCAGCTCCTCAGGGTTATTCCTATAAACAATTGATAATTATGCTCAAACTAATGCCGCCTGTCCTTGGTGTTTAAACTATATGGGATAAATACTTTTTTATGTTTACAGTGAGAAAGGCAGCAAAAACAAAGATGCTTCCTATTAAATACAGCAGGCATAACAAACAGAGGAGCTGCCTGATTTCATTCAAACCAATAAAGACTGAAACATGGAACACAGTTTAGTCACATCTCCTCTACTCTACCAATTTCCATACATTTGCTTTGAATTTACCACTTGCTAAGCTGTCACAATTTGGAGTGTATATTCTACTTTGTCCCGGGAATGAAGAAAAATACCCTGAGGATATTTTCGACAGACCCGAGTACCCATGGTTGAGAAGACTTAGATCAATGCAAAGTAATTACATGCGTTTCCATCCAACAGAACTTAACATATATAAACAGAGTGGAAAAAAAAGGTATTGTGCCATGTTGGATGGTTGTGCCCATCAGTCAATGTATGAACCGCTTAAATAATTGTTTACAACTGTTGCACCAAGTTAACTAGAACGGAAACAAAGAGGCGTCAATGTATTCCATTATATATATATATAAATATAAATAATGTTCGCAACTAATCGCAATGCCCCCAGACCATATTAAGGAAGATTCCTGAGAAATGCAAGCTTGTAGTACCACCTGTTTACTTTAGTAAAGGCACAATATTTTCAAATCGATGGAAAAAGGAATTAAAAGAGGTAAATCATATCTGTCTTTGATTGATTCTCATGTGCTGCTTTAGCAAAACAGCTGGAATCCAGAGACACCTGCTGGGTGCATGCGCAAACTTTTGCTTGTTTCAGACAGCATTAATGTGGATTTACTCGATTCAGTCAGTTGTTTGACAAGATTAGTTTACTTTGACAGGGGTTGTGGATGAAATTGCTTTTTTATTGTCAACTTGCCTTGTACTCAAGCAATCACAAATTGTAGCACAACCGTAGCTGCTGAAAACCCAGGAGATCAGCAGTTACAGAAATACTCAAATCAGCCTGTCTGGCACCAACAATCATGCCTCTGTCAAAATCAATGAAATCACATTTTTTCACCATCCTATGGTTGATGTGAAAATTAAATGTGAGCGCAGCGTAGTTCTAGCGGGAAGACTAGCAGCTGTACATCATCACACTATTAGCTGGGTAATTCCTAGCTAATCGCAGGTAAGCCATCGCTTTATAAGTCTGCTCACAATCTATCACATTGTTGTTTCAGTGCGCTAACACGGCAACCTCCACCACCCCACCACCACCAGTTGAGCCCCGTCCCGCACGGGGGTAGGCTCCTCGCCCCTGCCTCCTATCTCCGGCAGGATATGATGGTTCCGAGTACAACTCCCTCGGACCGCCAGACGGGGCCTACGCCAAAGAGAGACATTACTTTTCTGTTCTACATTAATCAAATAAATGGTATCTTAAACCTCACTCAAGCCTGCGTGTCTTCCCGATAGAACTGAAGCTCCTGACCAGTATCTACCAGATTTTAAGCATTGCGCTTCTGCCACATGATTGGCTGATTAGATAATCACATGAATAAGTAGGAGTACAGGTGATCCTAATAAAGTATCCGTTTATTTTTTGAACAGCAATGGATATGATTAAACAAACTACTTTTTAATCTTGAAATATTGAGCACATAACTGAATGTGGGCACATGCACACGAAACTCATTGCCAGTAGATGGCATATTTGCAATGCATACCATCAATGATGGAGACGTTAAAAGAAAAAAAAAAACGATTTTGTAACATGCAAAAGTCATTAAAAATTAAAACTAAAAATATTTTATCATTTCTATTTAGTTTTAGTTTGTTTTGAAGCAATGCATGACAGTTTCAGTTTATTTTTATTTTTTTATCTTTTATTTTTATTTGAGTTTTACTAGGTTATTTTTTGGTATTAGTGTCATTTTTTTTCGCACTTCCATCAATTATATTTTTTAGGATTATTCCATATCTATTTTACGTTAAGTTTACATGATATCTATTTTGTTGGTTTATTACAAGAGAAATGAGTACTATATTCAAACAAATAAACACTATATTACATTGATTTTCTTAGCAACAATACATTATCAACAATGGTGAATTATCAGTATATAGGGCTGAAATGATTAGTCGACGTTATCAACAACGCTGACTATAAAAAACTGGCAACAAAATTGTAGTTGTCGAATAGTCGTTTGATCTCATTTAACATAACATGAGATCACATTAACCTCTAATGATGGCGCAGGAGTGCAGCACTGCAGCTCGCACCTGACTGAAGAGAGGAAGAAAACAGCTCACTGTCCAGATGCACTCTAAACATTACAAACCGTTTCTGGTGAGGTAGATCACAAAGTATGAGGAAATTATTGTACAAAGATACAAAATAAGTAAATACAGAAGCACTCTCGTTGTGGAATAAGCGGAGCCGGAGCTGCCGCTCCACTTAAGCAAAACTTGAGTGTTGAGCACAGGACACCCCGGCATAACAATAACTTCAAACTCCGAAACTGGCATTTCTCTCTGTGGTGAGTGGCTCTACTATGAGTTGTGCGAAGTGTCCCGATGTAAGGGGGAGAGATTGAAACTTCACCTGGCTGATGTACACTCTGCATGCACGCTTAATGCAGTTAGATTATAATGTGATGACTCACAACTTATTGAATCATAATATATGCGTCACTGTGCATTTCTTATTGTAAAGAATAAGAGAATATTATTCTTAAGTTTAATAAGAGTAAATTTTTTTGAGTTAAAGATTGAAGTGAACAGAAATGTGAGAGAGGAAGTCTTTGCACCAATATATACTGCAACAAAAACACTTATATTTAAATCCTCCAAAAGCAAGTATATGTTATATAAATTATATGTTATAAAGTAAATTTATCTTGTTTTAAGGATTTTTTGCAGTAAATTTCTTTACAGAATTAAATTAATAAAAAGTATTTTTTCCTCTTTAATTCAGTGAATGACATTTAAAGGTATTTTTAAAGATGATTTTGTCCTCTTCATTGTTAGTAAGCATGTTTAATACAACCTTTTAATTCGGGGCTGAAGCTGAATATTCGGTTAAGAGCTAATGATTATTTGTTGCAATAATAGCCGAATAGTCAAAAAATCATTCAAATAAACATTAGATTAGTTGATTATCAAAATAATCGTTAGTTGCAGCCCTATCAGTGTCCCAGTTTCGTGTACACATTCATATTATACTTGTTATTTCTTACTCAAGCTGAGTAAGGTGCTGTTGTTTCAGTGATTGATTTGATTTACATTTGACATTGCTAGCTGACATAGAAACAACATGGAAGTAAACTATAGCAAGTGTAACACATGAACAGTATATGACTATTGTCATTTGGGTGTACAACTGAAATTATGTAAATTGTTCATCTATTTAGACTAAAGTGTCTGAAAAATACATATGTGTAACATATGTGTTGTGTAGCTCTTATGTGTTTGACAGCCAGTTGCATCTCATGAAATCCTGTTCTATATTTGTCCTGATTTGTTGCAGTATCACTTCGATTTGTGAAAAATAAAACATCAAAATATTTCAAAATTGTCTTGAAAATATTTTTAAAGTTTATGTAAGATGGTTTTGGGGACATTGCCGTGATTTTAAGGGTTAGATAAATGTAAGGCTGATCAAATCAAATGATTACGAATGTGCACTGTGAAAATGGTAACCTTAAATTGTGCTTCATGTGGTAACATCTAGATTATCTGCTTGCATTTACGTCAAAATATGACTTAATGTGATTGAATCAACCTGACGTTTGGTTACACAAAGAATGTCATCACGTGTCAGATCGTATAAAATCCTCGAGGTAACTGCACATTTGGATTTTTCAAAGTGTGCATTTCTTTACCGAGTAAGCATGCAATCTATTGAAATCGATAACCTTGCCGTTATACGAATACTTGCCGTTATAAATCCGACCTCGCGCATACTTTTACGCACGACCCACTGAGGTACACTGCATATTAATTATGTGACACAATTCCTTGTAGAGCTTTGCCACAGTTAAAATAACACTCACTAGGTAACCACATCCACTCCTGTAGCCTCAGGACACCAGTCAACCGTGCGAATCTTTATTGGCGCGGTATTAAGGCACACGTGTTGTTATGATAACTCCCGCGCAAGTTAGCGACGCGCGCCGCGTGACTTGTCTCCGTTCGGAACGCGAGCCAATCATCTGGCCAGATTACTCACTGATCGCGCGCTGTATTTACAATTCCGAGGAGCTGCTTTAAAAAATATCTTAACGGTCGCAATGGGACAGCACGGCGCCATATCTGCCCTATTTCATAGTTGGGGGAGAAGCCCGGCGAAATAAACTACTGGACCGAAATGAGTCTAAGGTGCCAAAAGATGTTTAGACGGACTCCATCACTTATTTATGGAGAGAGGAGTGACGCGAGACGAGCGGAAAAAAACCATCACCAAAGATTCATGATTCAACTGTTTCCAACTTCTGTTGAAAGCCAGCTGGAATGACTCGCATTTTACAAGTATGTAAAATTTAACTATCAAAGCATTCAAGTAGGCTATATGCGCTTTTATTTATATAAGCAGTACGTTTTGAGTTTATAAGATGATATTCTCTTTACTTCCGCAGGTTGTGTGAATTAGTTCTACAAATCAAATCTCGCCGAATAAGTTGGTTCGGGATGCCAGAAAACATCGCTCTTCTGACAAACAGCACAGGTTCTAGCGCGCGTCCCGCCTGGGCGATAGCGGTGCTGGCCAGCGTGCTGATCTTCACCACAGTGGTGGATCTTTTGGGGAACCTTTTAGTCATAATTTCAGTGTTCAGGAATCGGAAACTGAGAAATGCTGGTGAGCTTTCATTCATCTTTTTGGGTTACGGACCGCAATGCTCGAGCACCTTCACGTGCCATGTAGTGTTGTATGGGTATACAGTTAATGAATAAGGTACTGGATTAATGAATTCGACGACTCGTTTACGACTGACTCCCATTTGCTTGAAAGTAATCTACTTAGACATGCAGCCTTAAACGTTAATTATACACGGTGAAACAAGGTGCTTCTGTGCTCAGACATAGCTTAAAAAAAAGGGTAAACCGTTTAACGTTATATCTTCCAAATATATTATCATCTTAGGGTATAGACTAACATCATAGTGTATGAATGAAAGATTTTGTATAACACTAACAGAAAAATATAATTTAAAGGAATATTCCTAGTTCAATATAAATTAAGCTCAATCGGCATAATTTTTGGCATAATGTTGATTACAACAAAAATAAATTTTGACTTGCCCCTCCTTTTCTTATAAAAACAAAAATCGAGTTTAGTGAATGGGGCCAATTTTTGGTGGATTTAAAAGCAGAAATGTGAAGCATATAATTTTATACAAACACTAATATTATTTCTTCTGTTATAACTTGTGTATTATTTGAGCTGTAAATTGTTTAAATAATTGTTTAAATCCCGATTTTGCACGATTACAGGGTTTATGCACAATGTCATTATGGCAACAGAGTTGTAAAATTGGATATAACTTTACATAGAGAAAGTGAGTAAGCGGTTTTATCACACTAAAATTATGTTAAAATGTATATTGTAAAAGTGTATACACTTTTACAGTATTTTAATGTTTACAGATTGGCCGCATTCTCTTTCAATGTTAGTGCCTCACTGAAACCCAGATTTTTGTGGAAGTGGAAAGGAAGTTTTGTGGTAATCAACATAATATGCCACAAATGCAGTCGAAAGAGATTGAACACCAAATATTCCTTTAAATTATTAAAACTAAATTGTCACATTTAGACTATGCAGCCATTCCACCCAAACCACAGAATTTAATCAAGATTTTGGACAAATCAGAAAAAAAAGTTTGCTTAAAATGAAAAAGCTAAATTTTGAACTAAATATGCCAATCATTATGCCAACCATTAACTCATTTATTGTTATATATGTTCAACTTGAATTTAATGCAGAAATAAGTTATGGTATTCTTGTTTTTAAGTGTTTTATTTTCTTCTTCTTTGAGGTCTAGCTTTGCCTAGAGAAAGTTCACTTCACCTTGACCATGTCATAAAAAATTCTAGATATGATATAGAGTGGCTTATCGCTCTCAGCAGTCTGGGCTTCAAAGACCATCCACTGTATTTTGCCATAATTGGACCTGTACATAAGTGAAAATATGGCACCCTCCTGAGCCTTGGTAGACCCTTACTTTGATTTGGTTTCTTTCTATCATTAAGTTGACATTACATTTAATTACCCTCTCCACTGACCCCCTACTATATAAGCAAATTTGGCTGTTTACACATTCACCTTGTTTTTTCTTCTTTATCCTCTTAAAATACTTGTTTTTGTTGAAACAGTCATCTAATATCAATCTAGCTGCTGTTGGACTTGCAAGGTGTGGCACTGAGCAATTCAGAGGAGAAAAAGCGATTTCAGCTCTTTCAGCACCTGTGACAACGTATGCATGCATACAGTATATGTGTATAAGTGTACACTCACTGAGCACTTTATTAGGAACACTATGGTCCTAATAAAGTACTTGACGTGGTCTTTTGCTGTTGTTGCCCATCCACCTCAAGGTTCGCTATATTGTGCATTCTGAGAGGATATTTTGCTCACTACAATTGTACAGAGTGGTTATCTGAGTTAACGTAGCCTTTACGTCAGCTCAAACCAATCTGGCCATTTTCCGTTGAACTCTCTCATCAGCAAGGTGTTTCTGACCGCAGAACTGCCACTTAATGGATGTTTTTAGTTTTTGGCACCATTCTAAGTTAACTCTAGAAACTGTTGTTTGTGAAAATCCCAGGAGATCAACATTTACAGAAATAATCAAACCAGCCCGTCTGGCACCAACAATCATGCCATGGTCGAAATCAGTGAGATCACATATTTTTTCCCCATTGTGAATAATAAACTGCTCAGTGAGTGTATGTGTGTGTTTGTGGGGTTGCTCCACACACTGTTGATTCAATTGAGTGAGGTTGCATTTAGAAGCCCTTGACAGTTTGTGCATCTGCTAGGACATAAGTAAGGAATAACTGACAACACGTCATAACCATGCATTGTGACCACATTACCACCTCAGGTGTGCATTATTTTTCAATAATTCAACAGGCCGGAATAAATGATTTAGCTTATATCACGGTTACCACAGCTTAAGACATTGTTCAGTGTTTTATCTCAAGATATTTTTTACTTACTTTACTTCCCTAAAACGCTCTTGTGAGTGGACCTACTTTGTTCTGCCACAGATTCAGCATCAGTTGAACCCTTCGTTGCTAGTTTGAAATCATCGCTTTAGAACTAGCAATGGAGGATAGCGTGGCTTAAGCTGCTTTACTCGAGTACTTACTGGAGTAATAAGAAGGTGCGTTTGTGTTTGTGAGTTTGTTTTTGAGTGATCGAAAGAGGGAAACTCAGAAACTGAGAGAGATTTCTTCTGGGATTACCTTTATTTGTTGCAGCTCTCGTGTGGAGTAACATCGCTTCAAAATCGGCAAGATGTAAGTTTATGCAATTCTCAGCAGCAGCGAGTGTTGCCATTTTTGTATATAGCTTTTCTGATGTAAACCTTAACAACTGTTTTCAACCCCACTGAGATGCAGTGCGCTGACATGATGACTGTTTTTCGCTCATGAGTAAAGGCTGGTGCACACTGTATGATTTTGGCCACGATTCTGCCATCCGAGACAAATTTCAGGAATCCTAAAAGATTTCTCTTGTCGCAGTGCAAAATCGGCAATCTTACAATGTTCAGTGTGACATGTTCACAGATGGCCGATTAATAGCCTTTGCGATGACCTTCATCCTCCGACGAAGTTTGGGCAGTGTCTGAAATTTAGCATTGCAGCCGTATAGTGTGATTGCTATTATTATGGCCAGATGAGATATTCCGCCCCTCTCTCGCACCCGAAAGAAACCTGCTCCATGTTTGCACTATAGCAACATTTGTGCCTTGTTATCACACTACTCAAGCACTTTCAATGTTTTTTCTTCTTTTCATTTTATATAAAAAGTTTTAATAAATAAATAAGCAGAAAATACTTGGAGAAAATTGTAACACGTCAGCAATATGAAGGCATTATTCTATGACTAAAATAAATACAGACCTTAGACTACAAAATGAAAATAAATAAATGATTGCATTTTCTCGTTTTCTTTTCTTTACATTTATCATACATTTTCTTTACAACGTTATTTAAATTACTATTTTACTTTTAATAAATTTACTTTAAATGAGAATGTAAACGTTTTCTGTAAACTTCTTTAGTTAAGATTCACACCGCTTATAAACAAATAAATAAATAAATTAAATTAAATAGAAAGATTGAACAATTTATACTGGTAAGTATTTATGGGACATTTTAATCCAAATCAGAAAATACAGTTGGATACAATTATAGAAATCTATGTCATTTTTGTGCATCATCCATAGGGAATTTGCAAACATGATATATTATCAGCCTTTATGAATTTTTAATTTTTTTTGTGGCTATAGGTTACAAATCTAAAAGAGGAGAAAGACGTACTATAACCCACCTTTATTGTTTTCTCCAATAAAAACGGTTACTTTTTTGGGCCGCAGTCTTTTTATTTCCACAATGAATATTTGCTTGTGGTAGCTCATTATTACTGTAGGGTTTAGGCTACCTTCTGCACTCCTGTTCATTCACAAGATCTGTAATTTTCTCTATTTAGGATCAAGCTGTATAGGCCTATTTGACAAAATCCATCTTTCTTGTAAATATTAGCCTATGCTCATGATGGAGTGGTATTGGAGCAATGGAAATGCTGATGTCCTGAATTTCAGAGAGAAAACGCTCCTCCAGGGAGTTTACATTTCACTGTTTCGCTTCTATTCCGCAACACTCCCGTAACGTGAGTCACGTTCACTGATCGGGGTGGCTACAGTGTATGTCAGGAAGCCTGACATAATGTTGCACAGTGTGCCATGGTGATATCAATGCATTCATATCGTACAGTCTGACAAGCAACAATCGTAAAGGACTATGTAAACAGTTTCGGGTTCACAGGACAGGAAGGAGGACACGAGAACAGGGTTCAACTCACAGGTAAGGCTCTTTTAATTGTAGTATTGATAAACACACACGGGGGTAGAACATAAACGTGGGCTTGCTAAACATAAACTCTTTCACATAGAACAGGTAAGACGTGTCTCTCTATGTTGCCAACACTAGACTGGCATCTCTCTCTCTCGAACTGGAGGCACTGAAGCTCTTTGCATTGTGATCGGGCTTTGGATTCACCTCCGGTCCGAGCTCCGCCCTCTCTGGAACCACCGTAGCCAACGACACAGGGACCGCCTCCCTCCATTATTTGAGGAGATTGAGGTGGTATATTTGACGTGCGTCCCCCCTATCGGTTCGCTTAACCTCATAATCGAGATCCCCCACTCGTCGTGTGACCTCAAAGGGCCCTTGCCACTTGGCGAGTAATTTGGAGCTCGATGTGGGGAGCAATACAAGAACTTTATCTCCCAGTGCAAACTCCCTTAGCTGTGTTCCCCTGTCGTACAGTCGGCGTTGGCGTTCTTGGGCTCGGAGCAAATTTTCCTGTGTTAGTTTCCCCAAAGTGTGGAGTTTTGCTCTGAGATCAAGGACGTATTGAATTTAATTTTTGCTAATCGAAGGTCCCTCCTCCCAGCCTTCTCGAATGACATCCAAGATACCGTGTGGGTGTTGCCCATACAATAGCTCAAACGGAGAGAAGTCGGTTGAGGCTTGCGGGACCTCTCGCACTGCAAACAACAGGGGATCGAGCCATCTGTCCCAGTTTTTAGCATCCTCGTGTACGAACTTACGAATCATGTTCTTGAGCGTTCTGTTAAAACGTTCCACTAGGCCATCTGTCTGCGGATGGTACACGCTAGTGCTAATCGATTTAATGCCCATTAGATCGTAAAGTTCACGAAGTGTGCGTGACATAAATGTTGTGCCCTGGTCAGTGAGGATTTCTTTTGGAATCCCCACCCGGGAGATTATTTTGAAGAGTGCCCCAGCAACACTACGTGCTGAGATGTTGCTTAGAGGCACTGTTTCCGGATATCGAGTTTCGTAGTCCACTAGGTCTAACACAAAACGATGTCCCCGTGCTGTCCGTTCTAATGGCCCGATGAGGTTCATTCCAATTCTTTCTAAGGGAACCTCGATCAACGAAGAGGGCACAATGGCGCTTTTGGGGTGGCCGGTGGGTTTACCAGCTGACATTCACGGCACGCCGCACACAACCTGCGGACGTCGCTGGTAATGCCCGGCCAATAAAAACGGACAAAAATAGCATCCTTGGGCTCCCTCTCTTTCTCTGTCTCTCTCATTCACTCTCGTATCACCAAAACACACACATACACACACACACACACACACACACACCGTGCATGTCACCACTGTAAAATAACCATATAAACCAAGACATTGGTTAAAGTAAATCAGTTAAGAATGTCAAACAATATCTATAATATCCTACATGTATTTCAATTTCAGCTGAAAATCACCCTTGTCTCCCCCGCACTTACACACGCTCACACAAATACATACGCATCCGCATGCACACAAACACACACTCACACGCACACACACATTGAGACTCGTGACACGACCAACAGAAAGAGCTGCATCCCCATGACTGATCAGTATCAACAGTTTCTATTACCCAAAATAACTTTTAATATGTTAAACTTTTTTATGTTTCAATGTATTTCACCCTAATGAGCCTCACCTAGCTATAGTGGAAAGCACCACGCTACTCCCCCCCCCCCCCCCCTTCGCTTGCTCACACACATACACTACCTTGTTACTCCAATGCTGAAAATCACCGCATCCTTCGTTGCTACTTCTAACGTGTCGTTTTTTTAACTAGCAGTGAAGGCTTGAGCTGTATCAGAGCTAGATACACTTGATCAATACAACAGTTTCTATATTTTCTGAAATATTTGTGGGAAACACTCTCGCGCTCCCCCTCTCTTTTCACACTCCCACACTCTTGGACACAGGTACATATATGTATTATGCACACACTTACTTGAGAGCAAAAAACAGAGCCGTTGTGTCAGTGCACACCTGCATCTCAGTAGGTTTGAAAATAGTTGTTAAGGTTTACATTGGAAATATGGCAACACTGGCTGCTGCTGAGAAGTGCGTAAACTTACATCTTGGCTATTTTGAAGTGATGTTACTTCTAACGGGAGCTGCAACAAATAAAGGTAATCCCACAGGCGATCTCTCTCAGTTTCTGTGCTTTTGTCTTTCGATCCCTCAAAAACAAACTCACACACACATGCACAAACGCACTAACTTGTTACTCCAGTAAGTAAAGCAGCGTAAGCCTTGCTATCCTCCGTTGTTATTTCTAAAGTGACGTTTAGAACTAGCAACAAAGCCTTCAGCTGTATCAAAGCAAGACAATGAATCTGTGGCGGAAGAAAGTAGGTCCACTCACAAGAGCATTTTAGGGACGAAAACCAGAATATGTCTTGAGATAAAACCATAAACGAAGTCTTAAGGTGGTAACCTTGATACAAGTGCAATAATTGACTCCATCCCGATGTGAATATTTTTTAATAATTCAAAGGTCCGTCGTCAAATATTCCTTACATAGAAACTGCTGTATTGATCAAGTGTATCTAGCTTTGATACAGCTCAAGTCTTCATTTCTAGTTCGAAAATGTCACTTTAGACCTAGCAACGGAGGATGCGCTGCTTTCCGGCATTGGTGTAACAAGGTAGTGTGTCTGTGTGTGTGGGGGTGGGGTGGGGGGCATATGTGTGTGTGAGTGTGTGTAAATGCGGGTGAGATGAGGTGCGCAAGGGTCACATTCTTTACTGATTTATTTTTACCAGTGTCTTGGTTTATATGGTTATTTTACTGTGGTAGCATGCACGGTGTGTGTGTGTGTTTGGGTGAGACAAGAGTGAAAGAAAGAGAGAGAGAAAGAAAGGGAGCCAAAGGACGCTTTTCAATTGAAATTTAAATAAATTTAGGATTTTATAGACATTGTTTGTCATTCTTATCCAATTTAATTAACCAATGTCTTTTTTTCAATTAGCTATTTTGTTGTGGTAGCCAGTAAGGCTCTAAATAATTTGGCGAAGTGATGTGGAACCGTTATGCTCTCAAGACCTGGAACTACTTTATAGCCGTGTGTTTATTTGTAAAATAATTACACACCTTGGAATGTCTGCCAACCAATCAGAATAAAGCATGCAACAGACCTGTGGTGTAAGTGTGAAGAGCACTCACACAAGAGCACACTTCAAAGCTCATGTTTCGGATTGAGCAAGAGCCAGACCTGTCTGCTTCAAAGGCACACTCACAGTCTTATATCACCATGTGTTTGATAGACACTCCTGACTCTCTTCTCCCAAAGCTATCTGAGCACTAGGAGGTAGCATCAATGGCTCATTAGATTGAGTATGAATACTGTCAAATTTTGTGATTGGTTACCCCTGCAATGGTTGTGGCATCTGCCGCTATCTTCTCTGTGAAGGAGGAGAATTTATTCTTTCATCTTTTAACCCTGGATCATTACCGTCGCCAATCAGGCGTTTCACACAAACAATAACCCTGTCGCTAACTCCCGGATAGGCACGAAAGTGCAAGGAAATGGCACACAGAAAGAACAGGAGCTTTTGTGGTGTACAACATGTGAACTAGCAACAGGGGCATTGAGTTGGGAAACAAGAGAACTAAAAGCCTTGTTCTCCAAACAAGTCTCTTAGAAAGTGAAATTGTATATTCCCACAATTGCACTTATGGATTCACCTCACAATCACCCTGTCAATCAACTGAGGCATGGACATATAAGATTTACAACTAGTTAAAATCTCTCTCCTCATCCACCTTCAGTCTTTTATGATAACAAATCACACTCTGATGAGAAGACAATTATGAAAGAGACTGTCTAATAAGGCTTTTTTTCTGCTTCTCAATTTGTTTTTGACATGTAGGGATTCTGTGATCTATGTTGGAGACTACTGTACTGTATGTAGAGGAGATATGCCATGTTTTTTAAGTGTCTTGTCTTGAACTTCAAGACAAGTTCAAATTCACAATTATTGTGGAGATGTCGGCTAAAAGCACACCATTGCTACCAGTGGTTCTGCTCAACCTTGTACTGTCCCCTGTATGGTTATGTATTCATGTTTCTAGGAGGGGGATGAGTGTCAGTTCCTAATGGTGTCAGAATCCTGGCAGGCCTACGGCCATATGTGTGGAAGTCCAGTAGTATGGATGTTAGAATGGCAGATGTGACCATCACCACATTTGTGAGTATTGAGGTATGTGTGTGTGATGAAAATGGCATTGTAATCCACCAGTGACTGGAAAATTGAAAGGACAGACAGACAGAGAGTGTATTTTTGCTCTGTGATTGGAAAATTGAAGTCTTACAATTTAAATACCTATAAGTCAGTCCAAATAATACATTAGAGGATGAGTGATTGCTAAATGACAGTGAGTGTCATTTTTATTAATTTAGATAGTCAAGGTTCAGATTCATATTTAAGTTTTAGTTCACCCACAAATCTCAAAGAAATGGAACAAGATTTAAATAGAATATTGTAAATTTCATAAAGGAATAATTGACTCAAAATTAAAACACATTTACCCACCCTCATGTTTTTTCAAACTTTACTTTCACCATACTTCCAAACTGGCATTCGTTTTTCCATGGAACACAAAAGGAGAAGTTTTGAAGAATGTTTACACTTCTTTTTCATAAAATACAAGCAGTCAGTGATCAGGGACTACCAGGCTCCAAAAGTGACATTACCAGTACCATAACATTATGACAGTACCAAAAGCTATTCCATACAGAGTGTTTGGATTGATTATTTCTGATCACAAATGAGACAAATAAAATTGACAAAAATAAAAAATACTTTTTAGGTAATCTAATATGATTACTTTTGAATTACTTCTTGCATGTTTTGTTGAAAATCTAATTTTATGTTTATTAAAGGTGTGCTGTAAGCAATTTTTTAATGGAATGGTATACAGAACATTTTTCTATTCCATGAATAGTGTCCTGAGATATCACAGTGTGACAGCACTAGACTAGACTCTGTAAACAGGAAACAAAAATGTGTCAATGGGCTGCGGCCTTTGATGCTTTCTGCTTGTCAATCATTTTGCAGATGATTTCTCGTAGTATTGAAGCTGATGTGGATCATTGAGGCTTAATGTCATTATCAGGTACATATGCACTCACTGAGCACTTTATGAGGAACACTATGGTCATAATAATGTGCCTGATGTGGTCTTCTGCATTTGTTGCCCATCTGCCTCAAGTTTTGAGATGCTATTCTGCTTACTACAATTGTACAGAGTGGTTATCTGTCTTAACATAGTCTATCTGTCAGCTCGAACAAGTCTGGCAATTCTTCACTGACCTCACTCATAAACAAGGCGTTTCCATCCACAGAACTGCCACTCACTGGATGTTTTTTGTTTCTGGCACCATTTAGAGTAAACTCCAAAACCTGTTGTGCGTGAAAATTCCAGGAGCAGTCACAGAAATACTCAAACCAGCCCGTCAACAAGCACGTCATATTGCGATTATTGAGGATAATATTGCGATATGCGATTGCGATATAATAAACAAATGGTATCATGAGTCAACTTGCTTGGTTATCAAGGAAAATGCACAAATAGATTACTGATAATGCTGAAATGTGCATTTTTCAACTCAAACATTCAAACTAGCAACAACAACATTTATAAATGCACAGTGTTTTAAATATTAAATAATATATTTGCATTACTGAAAACTTGTTATTTTCTCAATATTATACCTAAATAAAATAGAACAATAAATAAGAACATACAATAAGATTTTCCAAACAAACAGGGACATTTAAGCAGGATGTAACATGTACTTTGTATAAACTCTTTTGAAAAAGAAACTGGATATAAAATTGTGGTTCACTCAATCAAACCACTAAAACTGTTGTTGTTGTTGTTGTTGTGTATGAATATACAGTATATATATATATATTAGGGCTGTCAATCGATTAAAATGTTTAAGCAATTAATTCAATGTTGTCCCGATTAATCGCGATTAATTGCATATACAAATATTTGCTGAGAAAGCCCCTCATATAACGATAATTCAATATATAATGCTGAAATATTTATACATAGTTATCTTTAAATATTAAATTTTTTTACTTGGGGAAAATTGACACAGACACAAACACTTAAAGGAGTCATGGTTTTCATTTGTTTCTTTTAATGGCAGCAGTGAATATATTAACTGAACAATTATTTGAACTGTACATTAAACTAAACAATGGAACATTTATTTTTATGTAATTTATCCACAAAGTGGGCAGCTTTTGTCACTGCAGTGTATCTTTCTGTGCTTCTGGAAGAACATTTCCAGAGCCTCTTGATATGGGAAGTCAGAAACGTCTGGCCCATTTATTGAGATCCGCATGCATGCTGCAAGATGGTCTCCTTGCAGCCTATTGCGGATGTTTGCCCTGTGAGCGTTTAAAAAACGCAAATATTTTTGTCTGGTTTTCATCTGGTTGATGCGACATATTTCCCGCCGCGCGCTCTCTGTCCGCTAGTGCTCATCTGTATGTGACGCAAGTGTTTGTTTGTGTGTGAGTGTGCGCGCGTGCACACTCATTGGGATAATTGTAAACGCGCAGACAGAAAAGACATGCCATCGTGGAAATAAGATAAATAACATATTACTTAAGGGCTATTTAGTTTGTTTAATAAAATAACAAATTGTAATCTGGCGATAAAGAAAATCAAATCAAATTTACTTGACCTTCAAGGGGGCCGTGGGGAGCCGTTAAGAGGGCGGGGCGCCCCCCTTATATAATGGTAGGGGAAACACTGATATATTAGGGCTGTCAATCGATAATTTTTTTTAATCGACTTAATTACATGGTGTCCCGATTAATTAATCGCATATACAAATATTTGCTGAGAAAGCCCCTCGTATAACAATAATTCAATATATAATGATGAAATAATTATACATATAATTTTTTAATATTTAAAGAAAACTATATATATATATATATATATATATATATATATATATATTTCAAATAAAAAAATATTCAGGTAATTCAAATGCATTACATTCTTGTGGCAGAAGAGTTAATCATTGATAAGACCATTCAAAAACCAGCTTTAGAATACAATGTTTTGTTTACTACCATATTATTGATCATAAGTCAATCATCGGCATACAGTTCACAGCAATCCATTTAATGAGAATTTGTCAATCAGTTGGAGATTTATTATGAGGGCTTGTTTAAGGACCCGTCAATGTACACCTACGTCAGACATTTTTTTAATCTTTTTTTAGAAACAAGCCAGGGGTATACATAGTACACAATTCTACAGATATATTTTACAATAATGCCAAGACATTTGACTCATTACACAGTGCAATGGTTTTCAATGCTTTGGAGTTGTTGGAGGTACAAAGAGTATTTAATAAATATTTCAAAAAAGTGCAAATAGGGGCTTTATAGAAATAAATTTACACTTATGTATAAAAAACTTGGCAAGAAAAATAAACAGATTAATCAGAATATATTAACTTCAGTTATCAAAACTGTGAAAACCAAATAAGTCAAGTCAAGTGGTTTTTATTGTTGTTTCAACCATATACAGTTAGTGCAGTATACAGCGAAACGAGACAACGTTCCTCCAGGACCATGGCGCTACATAAAACAACATAGGACAAACCCAGAAC
Organism: Moxostoma hubbsi; assembly: GCA_032164185.1. Classification (NCBI taxonomy): domain Eukaryota; kingdom Metazoa; phylum Chordata; class Actinopteri; order Cypriniformes; family Catostomidae; genus Moxostoma; species Moxostoma hubbsi. The sequence continues at coordinate 18,176,177 of JAVLUX010000038.1, forward strand.
CACATTAGACTACACAGACTAAAATACAATACACATAAAGTGCACGTGCAAACGTGTGCAAAAAGTACAGGACAGTACAATAAATTGCTAACAATGAAAAGGACAATAGACACAGTAAGAGACAGAGCAGCGCCGACCAGTACACAGTAGTGCAAAATATGACTTTCTAAAAATGCTGAATGTAAACATAACATACTATGAGATAGTGTTCTATGCACATAGCAGTTATTGAGGTAGCAGCCAGTTATAAAGTGACAATAATTAAAGTGCAACTCAGGACACGTGTGTGTGTTTCAAACCAATCTCTGAGTATTGAGGGGTCTGATGGCTTGGGGGAAGAATCTGTTACACAGTCTGGCCGTGAGGGCCCGAATGCTTCGGTACCTCTTGCCAGACAGCAGGAGGGTGATGCTGGTGGCTTTGAGGATGCAGTGTTTTTTGTAAATGTCTTTGATGGAGGGAAGAGAGACCCAGATGATCTTCTCAGCTGTCCTCACTATCCTCTGCAGGGCTTTGCGGTCCGAAACGGTGCAAGTCCCAAACCAGGCAGTGATGCAGCTGCTCAGGATGCTCTCAATAGTCCCTCTATAGAATGTAGTGAGGATGGGGGTGGGAGATGTGCTTTTCTCAGCCTTCGAAGAAGGTAGAGACTCTGTTGGGCTTTCTTGGTAATAGAGCTGGTGTTGAGGGACCAGGTGAGGTTATCCGCTAGGTGAACACCAAGGAATTTGGTGCTCTTGACGATCTCCACAGAGGAGCCGTCAATGTTCAGTGGAGAGTAGTCACTCTGTGCTCTCCTAAAGTCAACAACCATCTCTTTTGATTTGTTGACATTCAGAGACAGGTTGTTGGCTCTACACCAGTCCGTTAGCCGCTGCACCTCCTCTCTGTATGCTGACTCGTCGTTCTTGCTGATGAGAGCCATCACGGTCGTGTCAGCGGCGAATTTGATGATGTGATTCGAGCTGTGCATTGCTGCACAGTCGTGAGTCAGCAGAGTGAACAGCAGTGGACTGAGCACACAGCCCTGGGGGGCCCCAGTGCTCAGTGTGGTGGTGGTGGAGATGCTGTTCCCGATCCGGACTGACTGACATCTCCCAGTCAGGAAGTCCAGGATCCAGTTGCAGAGGGAGGTGTCCAGGCCCAGCAGGTTCAGCTTTCCAATCAGGTGCTGAGGAATGATTGTGTTGAATGCTGAGCTGTAGTCTATGAACTGTATTTGAGTCCTATTTATCTAGGTGGGTGAGGGCCAGATTGAGGGTGGTGGCGATTGCATCGTCTGTTGAACGGTTTGGACGATACGCAAATTGCAGTGGGTCTAGTGAGGGGAGCAGCTGGGTCTTAATGCACCTCATGACGAGCCTCTTGAAGCACTTCATGATGATGGGTGTGAGTGCGACGTGACGATAGTCATTGAGGCATGACTCTGAAGACTTCTTTGCATGGGGATGATGGTGTTGGCCTTGAAGCACGTTGGAACAATGTCTTTATAAAGCAAAGAAAAACTAGTTAAAATAGAGGTACGTACAAACAAACAAAATTTTATTTATTCATTTACTGAATACTACAGCGTGGACACTTTCCCAAAAAAGGTGAGGGGCAGATTCATATACAGCATTACAGAAGGAGCAAAGTGGATCTATTTCAGGGAGCATGTTTCTTAAATAAAGATTTACTGGGTAAAAACGGTGTAACAGTTTAAAGGACACCTCCTTAACCTCGTTGGTAATTAAATATTTGTGAGATAAAGACCATACAACCTGTGTCAGACATGCTTGTGTCATGTCTCTGGTGTGTTGCGTCATAAAAATAAAATGTTTAGGTCACTGTGTCAAGTTAAATATAGTTTAATACTCAATCTTTAAACACATCTTGAGATCCCTTAGTCCGCATTTGTGCTCCTTCAAGTGTTTTGATCACAAGAACGTAACGCATGTCTGTGTTGTGTGTCCGCTGAAGGGTTGTTAATGTTTTGTTCACTGTAATAAACTGTGTTGCTCACAGCTGAAATTTCACTTACTGCCCTTTTTTGTAAAATTAATCGCACGTTATTAATGCGTTAAATCGACAGCCCTAATATATATATATATATATATATATATATATATATATATATATATATATATATATATATATATATATATATATACACACACACACACACGCACATTTTATTGTTGTTGTAATTTTAATGTTTGATCGTATGATGATCTCATCAATGATGGAACACGTTGCAAACTGCAGGCGAGCGTCTCCATGTTAGAGTACGTATCTGCCAGTAGAACTTTAAATCTCTCCCGGTCTCGACTCCCGCTCAGATTGGGTCTCTTCCGCGACTGGTTGAAGCGGCTCTGACCAAACCGAGAATGATATTTTTGGAGTTTGTGTTTATTTACAAGGCACGCTCCCATATTATATGAACTTTAATTAAGGATAAAATAAAGATATATCACAAAGCTCGAGCTGCAGACAGCAGGGATGAGAGACGTGTTAGAGTGCGCATCAGCCGGCAGAACTTTTAAATCTCTCCCGGTCTCGACTCCTGCTCAGATTGGGTCTCTTCCGCAACTGGCTGAAGCAGCTCTGACGGCACAGAGAATGACAGTTTTACATCTCACGCCCCCGTATTATATTCACTTTAATTATTGACGAAATGAAGACATATCGCCAAGCTGTGATCTGTGTTTCTGTGTTATTTTTTCTGACCACCAGTTCAGTGTCGGTCTGCTCGGCATCCATCTTCACCTGAATTTCCTCACATGACCACACGTGCCACTCCCTAAACTGAGATTGACTGGACATCTTTTCATTAGTGATGTAGAAAATGGGCAAACAGCTCTCAGAGAGAATGGACTGTCACGTTGACACATGCACTTATTTATTTAATAAAATCGCAGCATTTGCCATCATATAATCACACAGGCTGACATCGCTATTGCGATTGCGATATGATTAATCGTGCAGCACTAATGTGAACATTAAGCTATCTACATTATTTATTTTGCATTGCACTGCTGCCACACGATCAGCTGATTCGATAATCGCATGAATAAGTAGGTGTACAACCATGGGAACATGCATTAATGCTTCTCTTCTGCTCTGTGTTGGTCTCAATACTATCTTTAAAGTGCAGGGTTTGGAAAAAAGGGGTGTGGCTAATTCAGGGGCTTAGTCTTGTGGAAGTTTAAATGGTTAAAATCACTTACAGCACTTTTAAGTACCATTTACGCTCCTAAATATTAGTAAGCATGAAATCAAACAGCAATTTGCTTTATGTCAGTCCATGATAGGGTTGCGTGTTTTACCAGTATTAACGAAGTATCGCATTACCAAAAAATTAAAACGGTTCAATATCATCTTATTGCTAATTTCGGTACCATATTGCAGTATACTGTCATTGGCAAAATTATATGAGATGTGACAGTTTTGAGATTAAATCAATGGCAATTTGAAAATAAAATAAAAAAATCTCTTGATATGGTCAAGTGTGATCATTAAACGGATGTAATTTAATTAAATAATAAACATGCTGCATGCTACATAATGAACAAGAGTTGCATCTCTGCTCTGTAATATGGTTCCCACACACACACACGGGCGCACGCATGCACACACACTCACACAAACACAACACACACTGGTGGTGCTTAATTTTCATGCAGTGTGTTTACTGTATAAATGGCTGTTAACACTTAAATGAACTCCTCCGGTGCAGCTCAGAGATTTCAGCTCGAGAGTCACACCGGGATTATCTCAGCATTAATAGGAATCTTGACATTACTAACCCATCAAAAACCTGAAGAACTCAAAGGTCTGTTAAAATAAAAGTTCCGCTAAAATGAAAGCTGGATGCGTGAAATTGAAGACAGAAAAATATAACTACTGTATAAAAAAATTTTAGATTCAAAAAGTTGCAATTATACTTATAATAACAATTATATAATATGAAATTGTTGTATTATTATTATTATTGTAAACTGTACGCAATATCACAAATGCAAGTGTAATATCAGCAAGTTGTGATTTTCATTAATACTGTGAAGCAATAAAATTGCAATTATTAGGAGAAAAAGGGGCGAAAAAAATTGCATTCCTTCCTTTTCATTTTGTTGGATGTTGGTAATTTAAGTTCCGCTTTCACTTGTTGTCAATGGGAGTGTAATAAGGGCAACATGCTCTCTCGTAAGGTTCTACTGTTAATGTTGTTTGCTCAGCAATCATTTAATAAAGATGTTTGAATTATACCCCATCTTGTATTCCACGTTATTATTATGATATCTGTTCCTGGCAGAGACTGAGATGCTGCCATCGCAGAAGATAATAAAAACCGCTTCACGCAGGATGTGCTGGTTTAATGTAAATAAGCAAACGGAACCGAGCTCTGAGCACTTCTGTTACTCTAAGCATGAGATGAGTTGTGGTCTTGTGGCGCACAGAACCACTCTTAAAACACTGCAATAATGCTGTAACTTAATATAGACTGGACAGAGCAGCACAAATACATTTTGTGAGCAGACTATTTATTTATATAATTAAACTGCAGCCCTTTACGATTTAACAATTGCATGAGTTCATATTGCGATTTCGATTTTATTTCAAATAATTGTGCAGCTCTAGCGCAGTGGGAATTTGCGAAAGTACAAAATAGATTTTCAGAGAATAATGCCTTAAATTTTAATCTTTAATCACTGAAACCTACCAAATGGCTACCAAAGGCTTAGAATATGGTGCATGAGTCGTATGGACAACTTTTATGACAGCCCCTGTTCACAGTCTGCTTTTATTGCATGGAAAAGAGCAGCATGAACATTGTTCAAATGTATCTGTTTCCACAGATGAAAGAAAGTCATGCAGGTTTAGAATGACAGCAGAATAAATGATTTTCAGATTTGGGTAAACCATTCCTTCAAGATGTTTTCAGAGAAATATTCTGCTTGAAACATGTTGTTTGTGTAGGGGGAAATTTTGTGAACATGGTTTTTCATAGCCACAAGGCTTTGCATGACTAAACATAAATTGGGTCAGTGTCATCTACATAACTGTCAAAGCCTTTCGGTGTCTGTATTGCTGCTCATATAAGGTGTGTATCTGTGTTTTATCTCTGTTTCTCTCTCTCTCTCTGAGCGTTTTTGTCTTTCTCATTTTCTTTTCTCTGCCTTTGAGCCCAATGTAAGTATAGTATATCCGAACTGCTGTCCTCATCACCTGCCTCTGAAACACAGCAGGGTGTTGATGTCATGCACTAGTGTGATACACCTCTGCCTGTCACACAAACACACACACACACACACACACACACACATACACACAAAAACACACACACACACACACACACACACACAGACACACAAACACACAGAGCTTGGAAAGAAATTAACACAGAGGATGGGTGGATGCTTGTTTGATATTTATGAAGAAGGAGAAAATGAAGGAAGAGTTGAAGCCTTCAAAGAAAGATTGCCACCAGCAGCATCAATAGTCAGCAAAATCTACATCCCTTGTTCCCAAGATAATTTTAGATAATTTAGCTTATGTGTCTGACCCAATACAGTACCATGGACAGCAACTGAATAACAGTCTTTTTCAAATCCAAAATCATATCCAAATCCTTTCTATATATGTCATGAATGCATTGTGATTATTTATAAGAAGAAACGTCATGGTTACTGTTGTAACCTCCGTTCCCTGATGGAGGGAACGAGACGTTGTGTCGATTGTAGTGACACAAGGGGTCTTCCTTGGGAGCCTCGCTTACCTCTGAACTTGAAATTGGCAGACAGAATTTGCATGAATTTGCATGAATTCATACGCTAATGTACTGAGACGATCAATGTAAATGTACATGCCCCCCGACTGTGAGGTCAGATGTAAACATTTCATTAATTTTTCTGTCCATTTGCAAAGATACACAGGTGAGAAAGCTCCAGGATTGTAAGAATGAGTTAACATTTTCCTCAGAAGAAGAATGGAAGTCTGATGAACGTTTGTATTTTGAAGAGAGACTTGATCCAGCCGAGGATACAATTTCAGACGAGTAAGTTTAGTTTTAATTAGCTGACATGCTATTTTATATAAACATGTCCATATTTTACAAGTGGGACTGTTTACAGACTTGCCAGACAGGATTCAGAGTATTGACATTTGAAAAATGTCCTAATAAGCAAGTTTTAGTTACATTTAAATGCTATTTCGGCTAAAGCAGGTATTTCAATTGTAAACTGTATGATATAAATATGATATGTAATATGATATAAAAATAATATGAATGTTTAGATTATATTTTATCTAGTTTTTATGCTGCCTCATTATCATCAACAAAGCTTGTGCTTGCAAATATGTGTTAGGGTTAAATGAGTAAAATGTACTTTAAATATGCCCATATTAGAAAATCACCATCTTGTGATTTCTGAAGGATCATGTGACACTGAAGACTGCAGTAATGATGCTGAAAATTCAGCTTTGATCACAAAATGCATTTTACAATATATTTAAATAGAAAACTGTTCTTTTAAATTGTAAAAAGAGTTCAGAATATCAATGTTTTTTCTGTATTTTTGGTCAAATAAATGCAGTCTTGGTGAGCAGAAGAGAATTATTTTAAACGATAGCGTAGGTCTAAAATTAAGTAAAGTCTTTATGTAAAGAAAATATATAGTCAGATTACTTCTTTTAACTTAAAACTTGATTTTGATCATTAAGTCTCCTCACATTCATTCTCTATCCCTCATTGATAGGCCCAGGTGAGTGGTCTTTGTCTCTCAGGTGTGAATTACAATCCATATTCATGATAGTTTGCGCCTCCTCGCATATTACCTTTCAACACTAAAATTGTCTTACAAAAGTTAAATTAGTATATTGTTTTGTATGAATGAGTGATCAAGATTGTTTTCACATCATTTTGTAACAAATACTCTAGGCTACAAGATCCAGTTATCAAAAGTCTTGTGAAAAAATGTTTAGTATGTGTAATATGGCCTTATTTCAGTGACTTAAAATTTTTATTTTTTAAAAAACCATGCATATACGTTATTTTCTCAAAAATACAAACCTGTACATAAATGTTGCTCCCATATTATTGTAGCCCAGTTTGTGCTGAATACAGTGTTATCAGACTTTAGCCATTAATATGTTTTTAAACAACTTGAAAAAGCACAAATGTCAAAGCATGTCAAAACTTCTCCAGGGCCCAAAATACCCTCAGACCCCAGAGGGTTAAAAGACATTGAAGACCAGGAATTGTACATAAATGGCCTTTAGGACTGCAATTTGGCAGTGTTTAATGAGTGCAGACAATTATTTGTTGCTCTTTTTGCTATGCTTTCCTTAGAGCTATATCTAAACCCAAGGTCTTGAATAAAAACAGACTGATCGCACTGTGGCAACGGTTGTTCTTAAGTTTGGCTGCTTTAATCAGTCTGCCCCCTGTGGCCAACTCTTGAGGTGTTGATGAACATATGAAAGGACTCCTGCAGACTGTAGCTCGATGACGTATTGAATCTAATCATTTATGTAATTGATTTGTGATCATCATCCAGCCATTATTCTTTTCTTTCCATCCCTCACTTTTTCTTTTCTCTCTGTCTGTCTGTCTGTCTGTCCTAGTTGGATAACGATATTTATCACAATGTACATTTCATATCATTAATGGGAAAGGAAATACATTCCACATGTTTGTTAGACCTCAAGAAGGAATGTAAACATAACATGTTTGTTTACAAGTAAACCCAGGGCTCGAGTTGAGGGGGGATGTGATGGGATACCAAAAAGCATCCCCTTTGTTAAACCACCATCTCTTTTAGATCAACTTTGTCATGTATTGCTTAGAACTAATCATGCAAGTAAAATATTTAATTCTCTACATTTGATAGATAACTGTGATTAGCCGGTCAGAATTTGATTTCAACATTTGTGAGGTTGCCAGAATTCTATAGGTGAAATCCTCCAATCAAATCTTGACACTTGTACAGTTTGGAAATATTCTTCCTGGGTGTCACTTTAGTCACACAATCTGGCAATCTTTAGTGGGTAAGCTCTCTCACCACTGTGGCGCCGGTGTTCTTAATACACTGGCAAATAGGTATGTCAGAGCTTAGCGATGGGTTGACATGTTCTTCCCATTGTGTTCACATGAAATTTACACCAATGAAGGTAATGCACATTCAAAAGTTTTGCAGACTTTCAAAAATGGCCAAGAGAACAGTTCAAGGATAAATTTTGTCTTTCTTAAAAAACAGAGAGAGAGAGAGAGCGAGAGAATAGAAGGTAAGATATTGCTTTGACAAATGTACACAACATTATAATTTTCAGGGAAATGCTTTTGTGTGTAGAACAACTTTGTTACACCACTGTTTAAGCATGCTTCATAGAAACAGCCCAAGCTTCCATCAGTTCGGTTATTAGAGTAGAAGAAAAGTATCTGTGACTGTGAGCGAGTGATCTAGAGAAAACCCTTTTTCATGAACATAACATGGATTCTTTTCACAAAATTCATCATAAAATACAATAACATAGGGTAACAGGCACATATAATGGCAATGTGTAAGGTTAACCCTCTGGGGTCGACGGATGCGCCAGCGTGTCCTGCTGGATATTTTCGTCATTACAGCAGAAACAACTTAAAATACTCCGTCATTTTTGGGTATACAGATAAGTATAAGACATCATTAGAGACTATAAAGGGTCTACTTTTATTTGTGTACACTCACAATAACAACAAATCTTGTGCTTTTGTAAAATAAAAAGGGTGTGCTTTCAGCAGTCTCTGTGTTTATGAGCATATTTCTGAAACACGTCACAAAAATGAACTGAAACTCTGCGAATACTTATCACACAAACATGAAACATATGTCTAAAGAAAGATTAAAATGTCTACTTTTAAATAAAACAATTCAAATTTAAAACAAATATTCTCCTGCAATGCAATCTGTTTGAAACAAAGCGATGTACAGTTTTTACCGGTCCATCTAATTATCTGTAATGTGATCCCACCCACCAGCAGAGCGCACCATTCATACACTAATGTGCTGAGACGATCAATGCAAATGTACATGCCCCCGACTGTGAGGTTGTAAACAAAATTCATTCATTTTTCTGCGCGTTTGCAATGATACACAGGCGAGAAAGCTCCAGGAATGTATGGAAGAGTTAACATTTTCCTCAGAAGAAGATCGGGACTCCGATGAACATTTGTATTTTGAAGAGAGATTTGATCCAGCCAAGGATAAAATTTTGGGGCGAGTAAGTCAATTCGTTTTCATTAGTTGACATGCAATTTTATAGAAACTTGAACAGTATTGTAGTATTGAAATTTGAAATATGTCCTAATAAGCAAGTTTTAGTTACATTTAAATGCTGTTTCGGCTAAAGCAGGCATTTCAATTGTATGCTGTGATATAAATATGAATGTAATATGTAATATGATCTAAAAATAATAGGAATGTTTAGATTATATTTTAACTAGAGGTTATGCTGCCTCATTATCATCAACAAAGCTTGTGCTTGCAAATATGTGTTCAGGTGTAAATGAGTAAAATACACTTTAAATATGCCCATATTAGAATATCAGCATATTATAATGATTTTTGAAGGATCATGTGACACTGAAGACTGCAGTAATGATGCTGAAAATTATGCTTTGATCACAAACTGCATTTTACAATATATTCAAATAGAAAACTGTTCTTTTAAATTGTAAAAAGAGTTCAGAATATCAATGTTGTTTCTGTGTTTTGGATCAAATAAATCCAGTCTTGGATTGTAGGTCTAAAATTAAGTAAAGTCTTTATGTAAAGAAAATATGTAGTCAGATTACTTCTTTTAAATTAAAAATTGATTTGGATCATTAAGTCTCCTCACATTCATTCTCTTTGTGTCACATTCCTCATTTATGGGCCCAGGGGTGGGGTCATTGTCTCTCAGGTGTGAATACCTAAATATTCATGATCATTCACGCCTCCTCGCATATTACCTTTCAACACTAAAATTGTCTAACAAAAGTTAAATTACTATATTGTTTTGTATGAATGAGTGATCAGGATGATTTGATCAAATCATTTTGTAGCTAAAACTCTAGGCTACAAGATCCAGTTCTCAAAAGTATTGTGGACAAATGTTTAGTATGTGTTAAATGGCCTTATTTCAGTGACTTAAAATTTGTGTTTTTTCAAAAACCATGCATAAACGTTATTTTCTCAAAAATACAAACCTGTACACACATGTTGCTCACATATTATTGTAGCCCAGTTTGTGCTGAATACAGTGTTATCAGACTTTAGCCATCAATATGTTTTTAAACAACTGGAAAAAGCACAAATGTCAAGGCATGTCAAAACTTCTCCAGGGCCCAAAATACCCTCAGACCCCAGAGGGTTAAGTTGCCCAAACATTTTCCTACCTAGGTCCAAAAATCTAACTTGATTGAGGGCCGTAGGCCAGCTCATAGGGAGGGCATGTTTTACCTTTACAAAGGTATTTTTTTCTAACCTAATAAAATGACTCTCTCACCCTTTATGTCAAATACTTTAATTTAAACAATTAATTCAATTTTAAAATGGCATGTTTCAATAATTACAAAATTATAAAACTACATTGCATAATGTGCATTGTTACTAAAACTTTTTCTCATTCACATATTTCCAAATATTTTACTATTAAATGAACAGCCTACGAATGCAACGACACAGAGGAAATTCTAGCATTTCTACAGATTTGGAATGAGAAGCTTTTTTTAAAAAAAAAAAAAAAAAAAAAAAACTTACCAATTCCTTCATGCCAATTTAGTAAAACTATGTAAAAATAAACATTTAACAATAAACATTAGTCAGAGATTTGATTCATGCACCAAAAGTGGGTAATGTTATGTAAAATAATTAATGTATCATTAATAAAGTTTTATAATGTTTTTGTTACACCACTGTTTCATCAAGGCTATTTAACACATCCAGACATTATTTTTGTTATTTTGTTGTTAACTACATTGTATCATTTAGTAATTTTAAAGCAGAAGCACGACACTGATCTGATGCGGAGAGTGAGAAGTGCATGTCTGCGCGTTTATGGTGCGAGCTTCTGTTAATAACGGCAACATTTGCACAACGGACGGCACGAAACAAATAATTTTTTGTGAAAACTCAAATGAAGATCACAATGGATATATTTGGAACTATATCAGATTGCAGGTGAATTTTTTTTTTCCCCAGAGCCACCGTTAATTTCTGACCCTGGATGGAACTAGAGATGGAGATGAGAGATGTGTTTCTCTTCGTCATACAGCTGGTACACTACACAAAGCATTTTTGCTATTTCTGCCTTTTTTGCAAATGTGCTGCATTATGAATAATGGAGCGGCAAGATATGAAAGGCTTGTTAACAGCTTTGTTGATTAGAAACAGGAATATATAGTTTTATTGCGTTGCTCGCTTACGGAGAGGCGGTATAATGCCAATTGCATGTAGAAATTAACAGGTTTAGAAAGGTTTATGCATCTGTAACATCTTATGTTCAGAATCTATGTGACAAAGCATTCCTTACTGCATGCTTATACTAAATTCAACAAGTGCTCAAGGTGCTGCTGACTTCTGCACGAGAGAGAAAGGGAGAGACAGAATGGATTTACTTGCGCAGCTTCTAGAATTACAGTTTGATGCAAAAACAAGTTTATTAATTTGATTTGTTCATCTGTATCTAGTGGTTTACTAATTAGCTGCTGCACTGTAAAGTGATTAAAAGTGTGTGTGAATTTTCCGCATTATGAAGGTGGAACTTGCAATTGTGCACAATACCCACAGTCCCGCTCCAGATTTCAGTCCCTGCAAACTGTATTATATTAAAATTAGGGCTGTCAATTGATTACAATTTTTAATCGAATTAATTACATGGTGTCCCGGATTAATTAATTGATTAATCGCATTTAATCGCTTATACAAATATTTGCTGAGAAATCCCCTCATATAAATATAATTCAATATATAATGATGAAATAATGATACATAGTTATCTTTTATTATATAAAAAAATATTCAGATAATTAAAATGAATTACATTCTTGTAGCAGAAGAGTTACTCAATCAGACAATACAAAAAGTGGCTTTAGAATACAATGTATTGTTTACTACCATATTATTGAACATAAGCCAATCATTGGCATACAGGTCACAGCAATCCATTTCACAAGTGAATTTGTCAATCAGTTCAAGATTTATTATGAGGGCTTGTTTAAGGACCAGTCAATTTACACCTGCGTCAGACATGCTTGTGTAGCGTCTCGTGTGTGTTGCGTCATAAACATAACATTTTAAGGTCACTGTGTAAAGTTAAATATTGTTTAATACTTAGAACACATATTGTTTCACTTAGTTTGCATTTACGATCCATAAAGTGTTTCGAATACAAGAATGTAACATGTCTGTGTTGTTCTTTTGCTCAAGGGTGTTTTTCTTCACTGTATAAACTGCACATTGCCACACAGCTGAAGTTTCACTTACTGCCCTCTGGAGTAAAAAGGTGGTACTACTAGCTTGCATTTCTCGGGAATATTCCATATCATTGCAGGCATTGCGATTAATTGCGTAAATTTTTTTTAACACGTTATTTTTAGTCAAATTAATCACACTGAATTAACACGTTAAATTGATAGCCCTGATTAAAATATGAAAGTTGCCCTTGTTCCCCTCCTTTATGATTTCATTATACAAATTCAAAACATTACTCTGCAATCTGCTAAATTAAAGCTGCATCAATAGCATTTTGTTTTCTCATTATTTTTCTCCTCTTGCCATATAAAGGTGCTGGTCATATAATTAGAATATCATCAAAAAGTTGATTTATTTCAGTAATTCCATTCAAAAAGTGAAACTTGGATATTATATTCATTCATTCCACACAGACTGATATATTTCAAGTGTTCATTCCTTTTAATTTTGATGATTATAACTGACAACTAATGAAAACCCCAAAATCAGTATCTCAGAAAATTAGAATATTGTGAAAAGGTTCAATATTGAAGACACCTGGTGCCACACTCTAATCAGCTAATTAACTCAAAACACCTGCAAAGGCCTTTAAATGGTCTCCCAGTCTAGTTCTGTAGGCTACACAATCATGGAGAAGACTGCTGACTTGACATCTGTCCAAAAGACGACCATTGACATCTTGCACAAGGAGGGCAAGACACAAAAGGTCATTGCTAAAGAGGCTGGCTGTTCACAGAGCTCTGTGTCCAAGCACATTAATAGAGAGGCGAAGGGAAGAAAAAGATGTGGTAGAAAAAGTGTACAAGCAATAGGGATAACCGCACCCTGGAGAGGATTGTGAAACAAAACCCATTCAAAAATGTGGGGGAGATTCACAAAGAGTGGACTGCAGCTGGAGTCAGTGCTTCAAGAACCACCACGCACAGACATATGCAAGACATGGGTTTCAGCTGTCGCATTCCTTGTGTCAAGCCACTCTTGAACAAGACACAGCGTCAGAAGCGTCTCGCCTGGGCTAAAGACAAAAAGGACTGGACTGCTGCTGAGTGGTCCAAAGTTATGTTCTCTGATGAAAGTAAATTTTACATTTCCTTTGGAAATCAAGGTCCCAGAGTCTGGAGGAAGAGAGGAGAGGCACAGAATCCACGTTGCTTGAAGTCCAGTGTAAAGTTTCCACAGTCGGTGATGGTTTGGGGTGCCATGTCATCTGCTGGTGTTGGTGCACTGTGTTTTCTGAGGTCCAAGGTCAACACAGCCATCTACCAGGAAGTTTTAGAGCACTTCATGCTTCCTGCTGCTGACCAATTTTATGGAGATGCAGATTTCATTTTCCAACAGGACTTGGCACCTGCACACAGTGTCAAAGCTACCAGTACCATGTTTAAAGACCATGGTATCCCTGTTCTTAATTGGGCAGCAAACTCGCCTGACCTTTACCCTATAGAAAATCTATGGGGTATTGTGAAGAGGAAGATGCGATACGCCAGACCCAACAATGTAGAAGAGCTGAAGGCCACTATCAGAGCAACCTGGGCTCTCATAACACCTGAGCAGTGCCACAGACTGATCGACTCCATGCCACGCCGCATTGCTGCAGTAATTCAGGCAAAAGGAGCCCCAACTAAGTATTGAGTGCTGTACATGCTCATACTTTTCAGTTGGCCAACATTTCTAAAAATCCTTTTTTTGTATTGGTCTTAAGTAATATTCTAATTTTCTGAGATACTGATTTTGGGGTTTTCATTAGTTGTCAATTATAATCACCAAAATTAAAAGGAATGAACACTTGAAATATATCGGTCTGTGTGGAATGAATGTATACATTATACAAGTTTCACTTTTTGAATGGAATTACTGAAATAAATAAATTTTTTGATGATATTCTAATTATTTGACCAGCACCTGTATGTCAAGATGGGCCAAATCAAATGTCAACACTGGCCAACTTTGGCTCGTCGGGCCCTGGTTTGGTGATCTCTGTTGTAAGGGTCAATGAAGTCACGCTCCATTGCCCAGATCTATTAAATAATAATAAAAAAAAAATGCAATTCACACAAACCATTTACTTTAATACACCTCTTCTATGATGAGAATACTGCCTTTTCTATTCCTGAGTATAAAGTCATAATGATCATTTTTCTGGGTTTAAAGTAAAAATATGTAATGTGGTGTCCAGAGACATTAAAAAAGTCAAAGTCTCATTAAAAGCTGAAATTCCTGAAAAAAGAAATGTTGGCATGACTAGTGCAGAATAATCTTTTATTGTTATTTCTTAAAAAAGTGGCAGAGAAACAATTGAAATTATTCATATTTAAAAAAGCTTTTGTCCACCAAATCAAAGCTTTTGTCCGCCAAATCAAATTTTGTGTAACCAACACACAAGTAGCCATTTTGTTATTTATGTTGACCATAAAAACCATAAAATAGAGCATAAAACCTTTAGACCCTCAAGAATGATCATGAAGTTTAAAAAAATATATATATATATTTATTTGGACTTTTTTATGAAAAGGAACATTTTGTTCAAGTCATGTGGTGTACCCATGTGAAATTTAGTGAAAACTTTTATACAATTTATAAAAAAGTATTTTTTACCCTGAACATTTTCTGAATTTTAAAAAATAAATAATGACAAAGTTGTTTATGCTCTCATGTATTTAAGGTGCACAAAAGTATTATAATACTTTTTCTTGATGGTTTCACCACATGATAATTTTAATTTTAAAGATTACTTTTCTTTTTTCTTTTTTTTAGAAAATGCTATAAAGGTTTTTCAAACATTTATGAAACCAAATTGGGCACACAGATTACAATTCTATGAACTTGACACAAATGTTTTAAACTTGATTTCTCATTTTGACACCTCGGACAACCATATTTGTCAATAAACCATAAGCATTGACAAATGCCCCCCCAAACACCCCCCCCCCCCCTCCCCCCACACACACACAAAAGTTTTACACCATCCCTTTTTTGTTTTTACAAATCGACCACTGAGTAAACCCCAGATGGTAATCTACTTTAACCTGTTGAAACCCTTTTTGTGCACAAACCATGAAAATGACATACCTGAACTTAAATGGTTGTATTTACTGGACCTTTGGAGTATGGACACAGTTGTATTATCTTTTGAAAGAAGACACTTTGGGCTTTATTTCCCAAGTTTAAGAATTAATATATGTTGTTATTTTTTTAAGTTAGAGAAGCTGAAGTTTATAGTAATGGAAATATTTTGTGCTGAACATGTTTTTGTAATCTAAAAAACAATAATAAAAGTACCAAGACAACCCAGAAGTACAATATTCTCAAAGCCACAAGTCTAAAAAAGTTATGTTTCAAATTTGAAGATGATCTTACAAAAATGTGGTTCCTGCAAGCTTTTTTCTCTGAAAATCGCTGCCGGTATACAGAGTAAAATTAAGGCTCCACCTTTCAAGACGGCAACAAAATCTGACCGCACTTCCTGGCTATTATGAATAAAACTACACTGCATATTTAAAAATAGACTTTGGAGACACTCTCATTTTGTTTATGAGACTCTAATATATAAGATCATATACAGTTTTAGAACATGAATGCTGCTCAGATTGCAAAGTTTGTTGAAGAACTATGACAAAGGTTGATTCTTTCAGGTGAGATTGCATGTAAACAATGGAGAATATATCAATATTTCTAAGATGTATCACTTTTATGGACAAAAAGTGCTATTGGATATTTTTCAATGAACACTTGTCATGGACAATTGACCCAAGTGTGGCGAACTGGATTCATCTGGTGATTGTGATTTCATATCAAAGGTATGAAGTCCCTTTTTGATATTGCATGTTTTCATTTGTACTCCTGGCACAAATAACTAAATTGCAGTTTATGGAGCATTGCTATCGTGAAACAGAGATCGGATATCAATGTTGAACCCTTAGACCTTTTGGAAAGATGATAATTTGTTAATATTAATTACATTTATAGACGGTAAATTATATATTAAATGTAAACAGAGTGACGTCACTCCCGATTGTATATAAACAGGTTAAAGTATACTCAGTTTAGGATTTAATCCAGGGGTGGGGAACATCAGGCCTCATAAGGCCCACGAGACCATTTTACCCAGCCCGCAAGGCCATTTGAGATATAATTTGAAAAGCAAAAAATGGCCTTGATTCAATATCTTTCAAATAATTTTTTTAAATAATTTTATATGATAACACCAGTGGTGAATTCTCAGTGCCAGCAAAGCCTTCTATGCTGGCCTAACATGCCAAATAAATAAATATTTTTCATCCTTTCATTCTCAATCACCTTTTTGCCTATATATTTTTAATCGCTTTCCTCTCTTCATTAATCTACAAACAAATAAAGAACACAAAGTTTATCCTGCCTGATGATGTCTGGGAGTTATATGGAATTTGATCACGATGTGGGCACAATTGTCTCCCTCTCAAATAATTTCCATTCAGAACACCCTGAGCAAAGTCAGGCTAGGTCAAGGTTGCACTGCTCGTCAGTATCAACGAATACTAGGTCTCATGGCATCTGCGTCCACGGTGATCCCTTTGGGCCTTCTGCACATGAGACCATTCCAGCTGTGGCTAAAAGCCAGGGGGTTTCATCCAAAGGCCAGTCCCCAAAGGCAAATAAGGGTTACGCGCCGCAGGCTTCGTTCCCTTTCTATGTGGTTCAGATCCCGGTTTCTTACCTTGGGTCCCACTCTAGGTGTGTCTTGTCGTTGCAGGCTGCTAACGACAGACGCCTACCTGATGAGCTGGGTAGCGGTCTTAAGTGGTCGTCCAGCTCAAGCGGAATGGGAGGGTCATCAGTTTGATTGTCACATTTACTGTCTCGAGTTGATGGCTGTATTTCTGGCCCTGAAATACTTCCTCCAGAGGTTGCCATGTCCTGGTGCGGGTGAACAACACAGCAGCAGTCTCCTACATAAATCATCAATGAGGTCTACGTTCACGGCAGCTGAATTCCCTGGCACGTCGGATTCTCCTTTGGGCCCAGGGCAAATTCCTGTCACTCAGGGCAGTTTATATCCCTGGATGCCTGAACCCCCTGGGTCTGGACGCGATGGCGCATACATGGCCCAGAATGCGCCTGTATGTGTTTTGCCCCGGTTTCTCTGCTCCCGGGAGTCTTGGCCAGAGTTCGCCAGCAAGGGTCTTGCTTCTTACTGATAGCGCCGCGCTGGCCGAACAGGGTATGGTTCTCGGAGATAATGTCGCTCCTCTATGGCTCGCCTTGGGCGATTCCGGACAGGAGGGACCTTCTGTCTCAGGCACAGGGTACAATATTTCATCCCCGGCCTGAGCTGTGGAACCTTCATGTTTGGCCTCTGAAGGGTACCAACTGAGGGATACAGGGCTTTCACCTGAGGTTATCGAGACCATTTTAAGTGCTGGGGCTCCCTCTACTAGAAGGATCTGCGCCAAAAAATGGGGTGTCTTTGAAAAATGGTGCAGTACACATAACGTAGATTCAGTTAACTACAAGATTGCTTCAGTTCTGGACTTTCTGCAGGAAAAACTGTCAGCAGGCATATGCCCCGCCACTCTTAGGGTTTATGTGGATGCCATTTTGGCTTGCCACGCCCTGATGGACGGGGTGCCTTTGGGGAGATATCCTCTACTCGCCTGTTTCATTTTTGGAGCCAGGCGACTGAGGCCTTCTGCTAGGACCAGGACCCCTTCTTGGGACTTAGCAATAGTCCTTGATGTTCTGGTTGTGACCCCCTTTGAACTTCTGGAGTCAGCATCTGACAGACTTCTGACTCTCAAGATGGTTTTTCTTATGGTGATTACCTCTCTAAAGAGAATTGGGGACCTACAGTCTCTGTTTGTCTTGCCAGCCTGTTTAGAGTTTGCCCCAGGAATGACCAAAGCAATTTTGCACCCTCATCCCAACTACCTGCCTAAGGTGCCTTTCTCAACCTTAATCCCGGTCACTCTTGAAGCCTTCTGCTCCCCGCCGTTCTCTACACCAGAGCAGGAAAGACTTCACAGACTTTGTCCTGTTCGTGCCCTTCAGACTTATGTCCACCGCACTAGCCGGTGGCGTAAGTCAGGGCAACAATTTGTTTGCCATGTGGGCCGCAACAGAGGGGCGGCCGCCACCAAGCAGACTATGACGCATTGGGTGAGGGACGCTATTGCCCTGGCCTACAAGGCGCATGGTCAAGCTTCGACTTTAGGCATCAGGGCTTACTCTACCAGAGGAGTCGCCTCCTCTGAAGCCTTGGCCAGAGGGGTCCCTCTGCAGCATGTTTGTGATACGGCAGGTTGGTCCTCTCCACACACATTCATTAGATTCTACAGCTTGGATGTTCATGCCACTCCGGGCTCTTATGTCCTTGAGTCGACATCTCAAGCTCATGTCTGAGCCCTCTCACGCTATTGTGAGCACACTACACAACCGTAGGGTGGTCTGGACAACCACAGTGCGGCGGCGTGGGTATTCTCGTTCCCAAAGCGCTTTTCTTAGCGCAGCATCATAAGTGAAGCTTTTTGTAAAGGGAACGTCTCGGGTTACTTAAGTGTAACCCTTGTTCCTGAAAAAAGCGGAATGAGACCCCTATTATTGATAAGCATTTGTCAATCTAGTCTATCCAAAACATATATATATATACATACATATATATATATATATATATATATATATATATATATATATATATATATATATTGCGAGCTGCTGACAGCGGAGTTGAGAGACGAGTGGCTCCGTGTTAGAGTGTGCATTAGCGCACGACTCCCGGTCTCGACTCCCGCTTAGATTAGGTCACTTCCACGACTGGTTGAAGCAGCTCTGACCACACAGGGAATGACAGTTTTGGAGTTTGTACTTATTTACATGTCATGCTCCGATATTATATGAACTTTAAGGATTAATTTTAATTAAGGATCAAATAAAGAAATATCACCAAGCTGTGATCTGTTTTTCTATCAGACACTCGAGCTGCAGCGTCATCATTTTAGTTTTATATGACCTCATGTTGCGTTAAATGACATCAAGCGACTATTCAGCAACGGAATTATTTATTATTATTGCCGAGATTTGTTGTTACAAATGACAATCCACCGAGTGCAACGTTTGATAGTGTTTTCCACGAAGCCAGAGGCGGCAAAAAATTTAACAGAGGCGGCTGCCTAGTAGGTGGTTCCTCAGTACCGCTGGAGGGAAATGTTTTGGAGCTTGAATTTCCATTTTTCGCAGAAATTTCTGATGCGTGATGCAGCTCGTCACTAATTCAGATGAATGGGGTTCATTTCAGCGTACATGAACTTTTTGAAGTAGCATGTCGATAAGATTACTTAACTGTTGGTATTCTATCTGCAGAACATTAAATGTTAAGTGTTTTTTTTTTTCATACTGTATTTTGAAAAAAAAATACAGTATGATTTTTATTTTGGCAAGAGGTTTCAAAATTTATATTATTATTTTTAGGCCATTCAGCCCAGCTAAAGTGTAGTGGTACTGAGAGATTCTCTGATTCAAATTAAGAAGATTTATTTTGCTCACACATACTAGGAATTTGTTTTCGGTCACAGAAGCTTCCAGTACACAGAATAATAAAATAAAGTATAAATATAATATGTATAGAGATAAATAATAGGCTGGAGACAGAATAATATATGTACAGATATGCTATATACAGATATGTGCAGTAGATGTAAGGGTATATACAGGCAGTTAAAAAATTGCAAAGCTGAGACCTGGTCACAAGTGAATTCACATATTGATACTGATATTTTTAACGATAAAGAAAATCCACGATAAGCTTTTGAGGAATTTTCAATATTTACAGCGTGTCGTTAAAACGCAAGCAGTTTGGATTTCTCAGGCTACGTTTCCACTGGGGCGGATGAAATCCGCTCAGAGGTGCTCACAGCTCTAGGAGAGAGCTTGCTACGCACCGCTGCCGATCCTATGATCCACCTCGCGAGCATGACGCTCGGCTTTCTTAGGAATGAATTGAAAATGCTCTCAGCTTCGCTCACAATGTGCCAATGGTAACGTAGGGTCAGACTGGATGAACTTGCTAATGCTAGCTGCCTTGCTAACAATTAGGTTACGTTGGACACCAGATTGATTCCATTCGCACCGCAAGACTTCATGACAACGGTTGCACCTTCTCATCATCTCTAGTGAAGAGCGCGACTGAACAACAGTGATGTGGACAACATCTCTGATCTTTCTGCGCTATAATCTCGAATATTGTTCTCGAGCACCAAACATGCATCACTTCTGCCCTGTCCCGCTCTGCACGCATTGCCTCTTTTCCCTGCATGTGTGTAGACATGAAGCGCCACATGAGTTAACGTGGTTTCAAAGCACCTTTAGACCATAAAGTTTTCCCCTTCTAAATGTATCTTTATTAATCAGCATGTTACGAGCATTTAATAATAAACAAATCGATTTCTGTTCTAATTTTGTGAAAATGAATTAGATGTCTGGAATGGATAAGGAAAAACTAAAATTACTAGTTGGTAGACTAGTCTCTCACTTTAATGAAAATATACAAATGTTTTTTAAATTAAAAAAAAAAAAAAAAAAACGTTTTCTAAATTTTCTTTCGGGACACCCCTGAACCCACATTCAGCATCGTTCCACAGTCACAAGGGCTTCTATGCCCCATACATGTGTATCTGAATCTAAAGAAATATAAAAATATATTTCATTTCAATGTAAAATATTCCAAAAAATATTAGACTGCTGTCACTATGCTTCAGAACAAACAGATGATCTTTTAACATTCATTTTCAATTGATAAATTGTAAAAGCTGGTAAAAGATCCCGCAGACCTCTGACCGTCTCTGGACCCCCTGTTCAGTTTTGTAGAGACTATTTTGACTGTTTAGAATGTATTTTTTCTTTTCTTCCATCAACTTTGAAATAAAAAAAAGAAAGTGCAATGTGTAAATGTATATCGTGATAAATATCAATATCAAACAATATGAAAAAGATTATCATGATAACAATTTTGGCCATATCGCCCAGCCCTACTTTGTTGTTGTCCTTTGTTTCTTCTTTCACTCCTTTGTTATGTCTAGTTTGTCCACTCTGATGTACAAACAAATGTCATTGCCCAGGGAAGAATTAGAAATTTAACGGGAGGAAAGAAAAGCTTCACCATTCCACTTGTAATCAGTGCTTGTTTTGCTCTGAGGTTCAAATAATAAAGAGGTTTGGCATCACTCTCAGATTTACAGCAGTATCTGTTTGTCTCCGCCCGTCTGTTCTCAGGACACCAGCTTAGTGTGCCCTATCTTTTTTAGACTTTTGAAAGATGCTTACATTTGAATGTTGTGAAATGAAAATATGTCCACTCTTTCGGTTTCTGTTCCTGATTCCCAATGGACAATGATTATCCTGAGATGAATTATCATCTCAGGATTTATCTTTCAGCAGACACTTTTTTCCCGGAGATCATGCAGTGACAGTTGTCCTGAGTGGTCACTCGGTGTGGTCTTAATTGTCGTGCTTACAAGCAAATTTTAGGAAATCAGGATTGTAACCTCAGATAGCATCTAGATGCTGGCTCACTCCCACCCCCAGCAGGTAAACCTCCGTTGGCTGGCAAGCCAGGTCTCTCACTCCTCATTTAACACTTCCCAGCTCAGTAAGATAAAGCATGTTAAATTTCACAGAACTGAAATCATGCTGTGGGTTTGTGCGGCTTTGCAAAGTTTACTTTGCTCTCTAGGCAAATGCTCTCCTTTAAATGCTGCATGCTGATTCTACCTTGGAAACAGATTAAACAGAAATCCCCTGAACAGCCAGGCCGTGGCATCACCATGATCTTCACCCTCATCGCACCTAATTTCAGAAGACAGAGAAACAGCAAAAAGCGCTGTATGTCAAGATTTTCAAGATCCATTTATGTATGCGTACATGCAGGATTTGAGCACTTTGGTTTAAATAAATCCACCATTCTACCCCCTAAAACAAATGATAAGAATGCAAAGCTCTACATAATTTGATTGTTGGGAATTGTGGGCTGAGGCACACAATCTGAATTTCATTAAGGCAAATTTTTATTTGATCAAAGATTGAATTAGATTTAAAGATCTATCTATCTATAGTGGCATGCAATTTTTTGGCACCCCTGATCAAAATTTCTGTTGTTGTGAATAGCTAAGCAAGCAAAAGATGGCCTGATTTCCAAAAGGCATAAAGTTAAAGATGACACATTTCTTTAATATTTTAAGCAATTTTACTTTCAAAAGAATATAAAAGGAAAAGGGCCCGAAGCAAAAGTTTGGGCACCCTGCACCACAAGTAACCGATGGCTCGCGACACCAGTCATGAAAATACTTGTCTGCGTTGTGAAGCATTGTGGAGACAGACACAGGACAACATGTGGCGGTTTCACTGGATTTACTGATACACAAAACATATAAGAGCAGCGTCTGAGTAAATCGCCCTTACATTGCTCCCTTCAGTGCATTAACAATGCCAAGAGGAAGAAAAGAAAGAAAACATACCTGATACACAAAACATATAAGAGCAGCGTCTGAGTAGATCGCCCTTACATTGCTCTATAAAACAAATGTGATGTACATATATCAACATGTGCTCTCATCTCCACAAACATAATTTAAGGTAAAATGATAAAAAATAACCACACAGATAAGTAAAATAACATATAACAAATAACTTGTAGTAAAGATATTGACACAAACACAACAATTAATATAAGGATTAATTAAGATTATCCGGAGCCACAAAATAACTCACCTCTTCAGTGCATTAACAATGCCAAGAGGAAGAGGAGGGGACAAAACAGGGGATTATATCGGCTCATGATGACATCACAACAATTAAAGGGGAACAACGCTCATTATTAAACAAGTATATCAGATATATACACTACCGTTCAAAAGTTTGGGGTCACTTGTCTGAAATGTTTCTCATGATCTTAAAAATCTTTTGATCTGAAGGTGTATGCTTAAAAGTTTGAAATTAACTTTGTAGACAAAATATTATTCTGCCAAAACATATACATTTATTTAATTACAAATCTAAAATTTCCTAAAAAAAAAAAAAGTTTTTGAAATGGATGACTTGGATCAAAATATGAAGAAAAGAAGCCAATAAGTGCCCAACATAGATGGGAACTCCTTCAATACTGTTTAAAAAGCATCCCGGGGTGATTCCTCAAGAAGTTGGTTGAGAAAATGTCACGAGTACATGTCTGCAAAATCTAGGCAAAGGGTGACTACTTTGAAGATGCTAAAATATTACATAGTTTTGGATTTATTTTGGATTTTTTGGTCACAAAATAATTCCCATATTTCCATTTCTATTATTCCATAGTTTTGCTGACTACTATTATTCTAAAATGTGAAATAAATAAATAAATAAAGAATGAGTAAGTGACCCCAAACTTTTGAACGGTAGTGTATATATATATATATATACACAAGAAAACAAACCATTTTGTGTGAATTATAACAAAAAATACATATGAATAACTGTCCCTGTTACACATGGTCAGTACTTAGTAACACCCCCTGGTAATATCAGTATCAGTATCCCAGCTTGTAAAAGCTTTTTGTAGCCAGCTAAATGTCTTTCAATTCTTGTTTGGAATTCTTCCTTGCAATAGGCTTCTAGTTCTGTGAGATTCTTGGGCCTTCTTGCATGCACTGCTCTTTTCGGGTCTATCCACAGATTTTCAATGATGTTTAGGTCAGGGGACTATGAGGGCCATGTTAAAACCTTCAGCTTGCGCCACTTGAGGTAGTCCTTTGTGGATTTTGAGGTGTGTTTAGGATCATTATCCTGTTGTAGAAGCAATCCTCTTTTCATCTTCAGATTTTTAACTGATGGTGTGTTGTTTGCTTCCAGAATTTGCTGGTATTTAATTTAATAATTGTTTTCCTCTACCAGATAAATGTTTCCCTGTGACACTGGCATCAACACAAGCCCAAATCATGATCGATCCACCCCTGTGCTTAACAGTTGGAGAGGTGTTCTTTTCATGAAATTCTGCACACTTTTTTCTCCAAACATACCTTTGCTCATCGCAGCCAAAAAGTTAGATTTGAACTTCATCAGTCCACAGGACTTGTTACTAAAATGCATCAGGCTTGTTTAGATGTTCATTTGCAAACTTCTGACACTAAAATTTGTGGTGAGGATGCAGGAAAGGTATTCTTCTTGTGACTCCTTCATGAAGGTCATATTTGTGCAGGTGTCGCTGCACAGTAGAACAGTGCACCACTAATCCTGAGTCTTCTAAATCTTCCTTTAGGTCTTTTGCAGGTTTTGATTTGCCGTTCTAGCAATCCTACAAGGAGTCCTCTCTGAAAGTTTTCTTGGTCTTCCAGACCTCAACTTGACCTCCCCATACCTGTTAACTGCCATTTCTTAATTACATTACGAACTGAGGAAACGGCTACCTGAAAACGCTTTGCTATCTTTTTATAGCCTTCTCCTGCTTTGTGGGCATCAATTATTTTTAGAGTGCTAGGCAGCTGCTTAGAGGAGCCCATGACTGCTGATTGTTGGGACAAGATTTGAGGAGTAATAGTGTGTAAAAAAAACTTAGAAATTTGTATCACCTGGCCTTTTCAAATGATGATTGTGAACAAGCCATAATTAAGTTCTGTGACCTTGGCAAATTTATCTGAGAGCTCAAATCTCTTGGGGTGCCCAAACATTTGCATGGTGCTGCTTTCCTTTTTTTCACTCAAAAAATTAACAAAATAAAAATAATACACTGTGGCAGGGTGGAGTATTAGGCTAATCAAGCCTCTGAGAGGGATAAAGGCCAACTGCAGAGGATGGTGCGGGAGAGAGAGATAATTTATGGACATGGTCTGGTCTGTCATGTGTGTGTTTTGTCTTTTGCTTAAGTTTGCCATTAAACTATTATTTACATTGTCAAGCTGGTTCTTCCCTTCTTAAATCATGTTACACTGGTGCCGAAATCCGGGAAGGAGGAGAGATACACCGTAGTAGAGTTCTCGCCACTACCGTCCACCCAACAGAGCAGCCGCGGCCATCTGCCAGGGGATGAGGAGCCCAGCCGTCTGGAAGCGGAGGAATGGCCGCCGACTGCGAGGGGAGAAGGGGCTCCTAGTTGACCGCCTGGAGCGTTCAGGGCCGCTGCCAAGGGCGGAGGAGTCCCCTTCCAGCTGCTGAAACGTGGCGGGGACTGAGGGGTCTGAGACTGCTGACTGCGAGCGGGGAGAGGCTCGGAGGGGTGGGGAGACCCCTTCGGCTCCCCGAGAACGTGGCAGGGCGTTCCGTCCGCCAGGGGCTGGAGGACTGCCTCCGATCCACCTGGAGAGGCGTGGCTGTTGTCTGTTAGATGGTGGAGTAGTGGCCAAGGAACAAGCTACGGCGTATCGGAGGACTGGCGAGTAAGTTTATTTTTTTTTCATCTCGCTCTCTCCTCTCTCTCTCTCACTGCCGCTCTGTGTTGGCCTTTTCCCTTTCTTTTAAATTTTACAGTGTTTTTTTGGGGGGTACTACACTGTTGCAGGAAGTTAGGGTACGCCTTCCCCCAGGGAAAGAGGGGGGGGGTGTACATCATGCTGGGGGCTCCCCAGCCTGAGAGAATGAGGGAGGAATGTGGCAGGGCGGAGGGTGTGGCCGGGTCATGATCCTACACACCCCGTCCCGTATTAGGCTAATCAAGCCTCTGAGAGGGATTAAGGCCGGCTGCAGAGGATGGTGCGGGAGAGAGAGATCATTTTCATTTACATGTCCGTCATGTGTGTGTTTTGTCTTTTGTTTTAGTTTGCCATTAAACTATTATTTACATTGTCAAGCCGGTTCTCGCCTCCTCCTTTTCCTTCTTAAATCATGTTACATACACTAATATTGCAAATTAAAATTTTGAACATCTTTAACTTTATTTATTTTGGAGATCAGTTCATCTTTTACTCACTTAACTATTCACAGCAACAGAACTTTTGACCAGGAGTGCCCACACTTTAGCATGCCACTGTATCTACTAGATAGCTTTTGAAGTGACAGAAAACAGGGTGGGATCTGGAAATGACCTGAGTTAAATTTAAACCTGGACTGATCACATATAACCAACGCCACATGACGTGTCAGAGCACAGCTCGAACATTGCAAATTAGTGTAGTAACATTCATGTAGTATAGAAATCACAGAGACAGCACAGAACATACAATTTCTTTGGAAAAAGGGTACACATACAGACCATGGCTTAAAGGCACAATAGTAGTGCTTGTCATTTGGTGCCACTGAGAGTACATCCTTCAGGGTACCAATTAAGATTAGCCCCTGGTGTTCCATGTGGGCTTCAGTCCAGTTTTTCATCATTCCTAGTTCCGATATCCCAAAGGACTGGGCCCCTGCCACAATGTGGAATCCATAAAATAAAGCAACACAAAATATGTCACCATTCTCAACTGCATTTCCAAAAAAATAGCAACAAGCCTACAATGTGATTTCCATATTCTAGCTTGTATGAAATGACCCTGTGAATATGTCCTACTTCAAAGGAACAGAAAACTGGTTCCTCAGACATTTGGCAAGTCCCAAGTTCTTCTTCCTGCTTCATATTGTAATAAATGTATGAATATTTATTGTGGTCATTATAGATCCTGATAGTTGTAGGACAGATGAGGTCAGCATCAGTAAGATTTTAAACCTTTGACATGGTGAGGGTGGAAGAAACATACAAAGAAATATTTTTTTGCTACACTCCTCACTGTTTAAAACTTTTTAAAAGATAAAAGCTTTCTTTCTTTCTTTCTTTCTTTCTTTCTTTCTTTCTTTCTTTCTAATTTGATACTTGTCAAGAAGGACATAATTACAAGTGAGAACTGCCCTAAACCTTAATATTGGTTCATAATTTTTTACATTCTTGACTTGTTGAATATTGTCTGCCTTTAAAGCTGATGTAATTTCTGCGACACTTGCACCACCAAAGGTAATTGCAAAAATGAACAATTGTCTACTGTTGTTCATTACGTCAGATAGTCCCTAAGTGGGTCGCTTAAATTTATGTTTTGGAATTGAGTTTTGTGAATTCCTTTTTTTATATGCTGAATTGCTAAAAAAAATGCTTTTGGCATAGTGGATAGTGCATCTACTCGCGTACAGAAACAATTAAGTGTTACATTTGTAGTCATTGTAAATAGTTGGTGAAAAACGTCATGGTTACTGTTGTAACCTCCGTTCCCCGAGGGAGAGAATGAGACGTTGTGTCGAAAAGTTGCCTAGTGGAGGGAACTCTGGATTGGTTGATCGTGTCTACGACAGCAGGTGGTAGATCCACTAGATTTTCCGAATCCCATCCAGGGGTCATACGTGGAGGTTCCAGAGGTCTGGGCGCGGGTGCCAGAGGGTGCCCCGTCCCTGAGAAGGTCCTTCCTCAGGGGTTTTTTCCAGGGAGGGGCTGTCACGAAGAGCGTGAGATCCGAGAACCAGGTCCGAGTGGGCTAGTAGGGGGCCACCAGGATGACCTGTTCCTTGTCTGCGCTGTGACTTTTGTGGCTCTGAGAGCGAGGTCGGTGGCAGTGCGCAGATCCTGCAGCACACCGGGGTCGGGACTACCCAGGTGCAGATCTTTAAATGCCTTGGCTTGATGGTTCTGCAGGAGAGCCATGGCATGCAGGGCGGAGGTGGCCTGTCCGGTGGCGCTGTAGGATTTGAAGGTCAGTTATGACCTTTTTATGTATGGAAAACTCAGTCTCTTTTAGAGAAAATAATCTCTTTTAGGAGGAGAACACACTTTTAACAGGAAGAAAGTGCTGTTGAAGCGCCCAGGGGGCGTAAACTGCACAGCGTGCAGAGAGAGAGATGTCAGCTGGAAATGCACCGTAGGATCCAACAGCAACGCTACATTTTTACAGTTTTACATGTCCGTTAGTTTTACTGTTTACACATACATGTTTTACAGTAAAGGCATATGCTTAAATGTTTGAAATTATTTTGTAGACAAAAATATAATTGTGCCACCATATTAATTTATTTTATTATAAAACTAAATTGATGACTTGGACCAAATCATATAGAAAAGCAGCCAATATGTGCCAAACATTGATGGGAACTCCTTCAATACTGTTTAAAAAGCATCCCAGGGTGATACCTTAAGAAGTTGAGAAAATGTCAAGAGTACATGTCAGCAAATGCTAGGCAAAGGTGACTACTTGGAAGATGCTAAAATATAACTATATTTTTTTTAGTCACAAGATAATTCCCATAGTTCTGATAACTTTACTATTAATCTAAAATGTGGAAAAAAATAAAAATAAAGAATAAGTGTTTAAAAACGTTTGACTGGTAGTGTGTGTGTGTGTGTGTGTGTGTGTGTATATATATATACACACACACTTTATAATTTTAATAATATGTACTTCTTCACATTGAATTAAAATAATAATCAATAGTCTAACAATGTAAAAAATCTTAATGCCCTTAAAATAGGCTTAATTTTCTTTGCAGAATATAATTTCTTATTTACTTCTTTTGATTTTGGGGTAAAATAGGACCAGGACATTTTCTGGACAGGTTTTGCTGGAATCACCCATCTATCTCTACTTTCGGGTATGATAGAAGGCTAAACGCATAATAATCATGTGCACTTCTTTGTCAGCTCGGCTTCTTGTGTGTTGATATCTGGAGAGGTTAATATGAATGTAAATAAATTGCAATTACTCATTATTTTAATCACACTAGAAACAACATTAAATGTTATTTATCTATCTCCTTTTTTCAATTGAAAGGTTGTTCTTTAATCCTGATTTCATGACTGAAATTAGAATTTTCAGCACCACGGACAGTGTTTCACTCACAATGAAACGCTATACAAATGACTTACAACCTAAAGACTGGCAGTTGTCTGAAAAACATGGATTTGCACAAACCAGTCACTCAAAATGGATTGAATGAATGGATTTCCGCTGATGAATCAGTTTAATTTCTTTCTGTGCTGACATATTGAGAAATACTAAAGAGGTGTGGACACAACTGCAAAATATGGATGAGGTACAAGGGGTGGAATGAGGTCCCGGGTCACAAAGGACCCAATGTTCCACAGTATGTGGTATGGCGCGTTTTCTCTTACACATGGCTATTTGAGCTTTCCTTCATTAAAAATCAATAGTTTTATTAACCCTTAAGGGTTTAATGAAGGAAAGATCAAATAGCCATGTGTAAGAGGAAATGCATCATACCAAATACTGTTGGCTATCTTTTGATTTAATTGTGTTTATTTTTATTTTTATTTTTTTTCATTATTCCATTCTTTTGGTACATGGCTAAATAAACTGTTAGGGCACCTTGAAGGATTTCTTCAATATCAATTCATTAGAAACATCAGGGTCAGGAGAGAAGATGTATTTATTGTACTTGGCAGGGTTTTTGCAAAGTCTTTTTGTAAAGGTTGTCCAGATCCATAAGGAAGACAAAAAAAGGCCACCTGTCTCATGGACATGGTGAACTAAGAGTTTTGTGTTTATAACAGCTGTAGCGCTTCTTTTTCTAAGCATAAAGTGTTTGACAGGTGAACAGGGCATGCATGTATTATTTTATGCTGTACCCCAAGGGTTCTGTTACCTTCTCTGACCCTGTTCCAGTGCATTTATAATGAGCCTTGTTCATGGAGTAAGCCTTCTGTTCTCTCTCCAAGACTTGTTTTTTCCTAGCTTTCCTTGACAGGTTTTCCTTCACATTGTAACTACTTCTCCAAATTTGTCATCAAAGTAGAAAGTAGGAACAGAGTCATTTCATCTTTCTTTTCCTCTCGACGTCTCTCCTTTTCTCACTATTTTTCTCTCCTTAAATGCTATTCTTTTCCATGAAATGTGAGTATCATCTTGACTGTGGAATGTACTGAATGTAGAGACTGCAGATGTGTGAAAATAAAAGACATTTTTGACTTTTCTTTACTCCCTTACTTTGCAACTCGTCTTTATTCATGTCACATGGTGTATTAAAGTCACATCAGACTAGATTACTTTGTCTCTCTCTGTCATGCACATATTCATCTCTGTCACAAACACAGACTCATCACATATTAGTTCCTGATTTTCAGCTGTCATTTGTCATTGCACTATTTTGATATTTAAGACTGAAAGAGAGAAAGAGAATATTAATATAACGTCTAGGTTACGTATGTAACCTCCATTCCCTGATGGAGGGAACGAGACGCTGTGTCGAAGAAGCGACACTAAGGGTCTCTCTTGAGCGCCGAATATGCCTCTGATCTATGAAAAAAGGCCAATGAGAAGTTGGCAGACAGTATTTGCATACCCTGCCCCCGGACATACGGGTACAAAGGTGGGGAAATACATCTGTTTCATTCAGGATTTTTCTGAGGAGCCGGAAATGGCCGGGAGGACACAATGTCTCGTTCCCTCCATCAGGGAATGAAGGTTACATACGTAACCTAGATGTTCCCCATCTGACGCTCACTTCGACGTTGTGTCGAAGAAGCGACACTAGGGATCCAATTTAAATCACGCTATGCACTGAGCCGTGCACAGGAGCGGGCAGGTATTTTACATGCAAAGGCGAACAGCTGTGTCAGGCTGCACGTTCCCTTCCCCAATGCTCCAAAAAAAGTTGTCAGAATCCTTATGGTTACCCTAGACAGGGGAACAAGGGGACGCTTGCCAACCTGGAAACGGGCCAAGCCTGGCTGGGCCTCTTTTCTCTCTATGTTTTCCGCATAGAGCAAGAACGGTCGGGGCCCTTACACGCATCGAGGGAAGGGGGACTTACCCGGTTTCCTATTTTTTCAGGGGGAAAAGACCCTGCAGAGGCAACACCTGCCCGAAAGGGGGAGGTAAAGGTGGCGAATACATGGGTTTTTAGGTGGCATGTGGAACGTGGCACAGTGGTAGATGCCTGAGGGAGACGCGGGTCCACTTCGTAAGGGACCCTACCTACGATACACACAGGGGGAGTCCACGTAGGAGTCCTTACCTCTGGAGCACTTATTCCAGTACAGGGTTGATTAAGAACCTGCAGTGGATCGGGATCTCCTGGGAGAGAAATTTTACCTCGACCGAGGAAAAGGGCTTTAGGCGCAAACGGTCCATCTGGTCAATCCGCCAGCTGTTACCGAGTTCTACCGGCTCGGACCTGAGAAAACACGGGATGAAACTGAATCTACCCTGAGATTGTAAGATCTCGCAAGTGTGTTAGGTGTTGCCCAACCCACTGCTCTTAATATGTCTGCCAGGGAGATGCCTCTGGCCAGTGCCCATGAGGACGCAACACTCCTTGTCGAGTGTGCTCAGACCCGTAAGGGGAGGGGCACGGCCTGGATGTGATAAGCCAATGTACTGGTGTCAACTACCCAGAGGGAAGGTCTCTGTTTGGAGACAGCGTTCCCATTCCACTGTCCACCAAGGCAGACAAAGAGCTGCTCAGAACATCTAGAGTTCTGTGTGCGGTCCAAGTAGGTACGCAAAGCACGTACCGGACACAGCAACAAAAGGGCTGGGCCTGCCTCCTCCCGGGGCAGCTTCGCTTGCAGGTTCACTACATGCAGACCGTCTTTATTTGACGGTCAATAAAGACGTCATCCTACAGGCCTTGGAGGGGAGCACAGGGCAACTCCGCCAGGTGGTAGGGTTTCCGGGGCACAGGTGGTGCGCAGCAGCCCTGTCCACCTGGGGAATCGCCATGTACCCCTGGGCCACTCCGCCGTCAAGGGTAGCGGGAGCGGATGAGCGAGTGGCTTTGTGACGAGTGGAGAGGGGGTGCCCTCCACGAAGACGTTAGCTCATCATGCACTTCCGTGAAAAACGGGACTGGGGGGAGGCGAGGCTGTTAGCGGCACACAGACCCCAAGAACCAGTCATCCATCCGCGATGCTTGTGGGGAGGACGGAGGGTTCCAGTCTCGCCCCACGCTGGCGGCGGCTGTTGTGGTTCTTGCCTGATTTGTGAAAAACTCACTCTTAAAGACTTGGAGTTTTTAATTTCAGAAGAATAGACTTTATTATCAGACCATAAAGCCGAGTTGCCCCTGCAGAAACAACTGATGTGTCTTGATTTTTCACTTGCTTACATAGGTCTCACAAGGCGTGGCTAAATCATTGAATATCCTGTTTTGAGCAGAAAAACATCTTTGGAGCCCTAACAAATCTTCTTTATCTTTAAACCAGAAGTCTTCAGTTATATCCTGTGAGCCATTTTCACACTATGTAAAAACACTTTACTAAGAGGGGGCCCATCATATATCTTCTTTAGCTTCAACAAAAGTAAATAGGAAACATCTGGATGTCATTTATGTGTGAGTGTCCATGTACCTCTGACATTCCATTCCCAGACTTTTATGCTAAACCACTCACATACACATGACCAACAGAAATAATTGTAGAATAAAATGGCATCGATTATACTTGATTAATGTATACTCAACTTGATAAAAATACACCACACGGCCCAGGAAAGCTTGTCGGTCATCTGCACATCAACCTCAGCCTGGGCGTGCTGGTCCGAAGGCGGCAGCCCAGGGAAGTCATCTGTTTCAGACACTGCACTCTCCAATGCAGCTGCAAGCTCATCCACCTCAAGCTCTAGAGGATAAGTGGGCTGGCCGTTAGGCGAGCCTCCGTTGCCTCGAGTGCGGACGGGAGTCAACGTGCGTGCTGGGGGGCGGGTTGTCCGAGGGGGTGTACCTGGCAGAGCTGCACCCGCTGCCATCCCCACATTGACTCAGATTGGAGAAATTCGGGGGCCGGCTGGAGTGGCGAGCTTTCTATTGAAAGCGAGTCGTGACCGCAACGTTGCCATGGTCATGCTCTCGCAGTGAGAACATGAAACATTCACAAACGCTGCCTCGGTGTGATCGCTGCCCAGACACACAAGACAACGCCTGTGGCCGTCTGAAGCGGAGAGCACTCTACCGCATCCAGGAACTACACAGTGGCGGAATGGAATCTTTATAAAGACGCATCCTGAAAAGGACGTTCAACGCCGCTGTGTAAATGCTCTATTAGAGGAAAATACTCTTTTATAGAGAAAATCACTCTTTTAATAAACTCTTTTAGCTTTCTGCACTGTCGTAGAGCCCTGGAGCAAGCTGCACTGCCATGCAGAGAACAGCGGGCAGAGCATCAGAGGAACAAAGGCAGGAACAGGTGTGTGACTAGCATCTGACTGCATACACGACCATCGGCTCCGAAGAAAATTTCTGAATGAAACAGACATATTTCCCCGCCTTTGTACCCATATGTCCGGGGGCAGGGTATGCAAATACTGTCTGCCAACTTCTCATTGGCCTTTTTTCATAGATCAGAGGCATATTCGACGCTCAAGAGAGACCCCTAGTGTCGCTTCTTCGACACAACGTCGAAGTGAGCAACAGACGGGGAATTAATATTATAAAGAGTGAGAATATTAACATTTTGCCCCTTTAAAAATAATACAATAACACAAATCACTCTTATGTCCACACATACAATTATCATTTTGTTTTATGCTGCATTTGTGAATTCTTACTCCTTAATTGTTTTCCTTGCCCACTGTAAAATGTATTCAACTTCTGAAACTACATCTCTATTCAACAAAATTATCTCATGATTTTAAAAAGATCACTTTAATGGGATTATAGAGAGATTGTGCCATGCATTAAGTTCACACATTAACTGGCTATTGGCATTTGACATTTTGAGATTTTACAATTTGCATGTTACTCACAGGTATGTGAACACAAACACCATTTATGACAGCCGAATCCCACATTGTGCTTTATTTCACTACACTTTCACCTATGGCTGATTCAACACAACAGCACTGTGACCTTGAGTATGCTACATCTCAGGTTAAATTATAGACTAGAGGCTGGGGATAAAAGTCGAGAGTAAAGAGATGAAAGCACAGAGGAGAAAGGTTGGTCTCAGGTAGGCCAGTGTGATTGTATTTATCCTTTTTCAGGCTTTAGCTGAATTTATGTTTTTTGCATCTTAAACTTGCTTTACATCCATTATACAAGACAACAGTAGATATTCTTTTGAGAAATTCTGTAATTATTAAGGTGTGGTGCATTAAAGCCATTTAATTGTACTCATTTGCTATGCGTGAGGCTAGCCAGTCCTCGTCTGTTAATCAACTGAGAACTGGAGAACGTCATGCTCATGAACAACGAGCGTTCATTGTCCTCTAAATTTACTGCTCTTGTGTCCAGACCTATGAAGTGAGCTTTACTGGTAAATTTATTCGAATGTGTTAATAATAATACAAAATAATATGTTTTATTTTCAACTGCAAAAGGCTGTGTTTTAATTAAATAAATCGATGGTCTGTATGCACTCCGCTTCAAAGTGAAGACACAGCACTGTTGCACATTCTCCAAGCACGTGTGGAGCTCATGATACATTGTTACCAGCGGTTTCAGAGTGCTTTTTTTTATAACAATGTTTTTTTTTTTTCATCTGTAGAAAGTAATATGTTGTAAATTATTGTAAAGGTGCATATTTTATTTACCTTCTGTTTGTGTGAGCAACTGGGAGTACAGACATTTCAAAATAAGATTCCACTGTATATTTTCATCTTGTTTGCACCAAATCTTTTTTCTGGTTATTATTGTGATTTTAGTTTCTTGTTGCATCTGTGTCTGTGCCCATCACAATATGAAAATACTAAGATAATTTTTAACACATTCAATATATACAATTTAAAAGCTATCGGCCAATTTATCATTTATCGCCTTTAGTAAACACATTATTGTATCAGCAAAATCCAATATTGGTGGACCTCTAATTCAGATGTGTTGATATATTGGTACATAAAACAATTTTAATATGATCTGGTATGGACATACAGTATTCATTTTATTTGTTTTTTGTTTTATTTATACATTTTTAAAAGTCTTAAAAAAGGTCTTAAAAATACGCTTATGCTGTTCACTGAACTTTTTTTGTACATAAACCTAACATCAACATAAATTGTCACAGAAGAAAAGCACACATGTCTGAAGCTCAGTTCTATAAGAAAAACTTGTAGGCTTAAGTTAAGTTGGAATTACATAGATTTGATGAATTTTAATGAAATAGGAATGTATTGTCTCTTTTGCATAAGCCCCATCTGGTGGTCCGATGAAATTACTACTCGAACCATCAGATCCTGCCAGAGATATGAGGCAGGGGGCGAGCAGCCTACCCTCATACAGGATGGGACTCTGGTGGCGGTGGGGAGGTGGAGGTTTTGACAGAGTTAAAGAGCAATGTGACTGAATTTTAGCAGACTTATAAAGCAAGGGCTGATATATGATTGGCGAGGAGCTACCTGGATAATGACGGAATGATGATGTACAACTGCTAGTCTTCCTGCTAGAACTACACTTACACTTACAGGTACTCCACTAAAATAACTGACAATTCTGCTCTTAAGCATAATGTTTGTGCTTGCATTACTGTAAATGCAAATATAATTGGCAGAAATTATGCAGCGATTTTTTTTCTAGGGCTGGGAATTGACACAGACCTCCTGATTCTGTATTATTTCCTAGCCGATTCAATATGTATTGTGTGATATTGCGATTCAGCAATTATTGCAATTTGATGTTTTTAGATAAAAACTTTAAAAAAAAGGTAATTTTTCTCAGAAATAAATGTTTATTGAAGAACAGTTGTGTCTGAAATGACAATTGTTTTTACTCTTTAATATATAATTTGCAGGTAAAAGGTAGGGATGTGCAAAACTATAAATTTAAAACTACCAGTGGACCAGTCATTGTGTTGTCTGAGATAGGCGACTAGTTAGTGCTAAGGAACCCCTGTATAAGTCTGCATTACGCTCATTTGTATTCAACAAATTAAAATAGACTATATATTATTTTAACTTAATAACCAATTTTTGTTATTTTACAGGTGAAACTCGAAAAATTAGAATATCGTGCAAAAGTTCATTAATTTCAATAATTCAACTTAAAAGGTGAAACTAATATATTATATAGACTCATTACAAGCAAAGTAAGATATTTCAAGCCTTTATTTGATATAATTTTTATGATTATGGCTTACAGCTTATGAAAACCCCAAATTCAGAATCTCAGAAAATTAGAATATTACATGAAATTAATTAAAAATAAGGATTTTAAATACAGAAATGTCGGCCCTCTGAAAAGTATAATCATGCATATGTACTCAGTACTTGGTTTGGGCCCCTTTTGCATTAATTACTGCCTCAATGCGGCGTGGCATGGATGCTATCAGCCTGTGGCACTGCTGAGGTGTTATGGAAGACCAAGATGCTTCAATAGCGGCCTTCAGCTCTTCTGCATTGTTTGGTCTCATGTCTCTCATCTTTCTCTTGGCAATGCCCCATAGATTCTCTATGGGGTTCAGGTCAGGCGAGTTTGCTGGCCAATCAAGCACAGTAATACCATGGTCATTGAACCAGGTTTTGGTACTTTTGGCAGTGTGGGCAGGTGCCAAGTCCTGCTGGAAAATGAAGTCAGCATCTCCATAAAGCTTGTCTGCTGAAGGAAGCATGAAGTGCTCTAAAATGTCCCGGTAGACGGCTGCGTTGACTCTGGACTTAATAAAGCACAGTGGACCAACACCAGCAGATGACATGGCTCCCCAAACCAACACAGACTGTGGAAACTTCACACTGGACTTCAAGCATCTTGGATTGTGTGCCTCTCCATTCTTCCTCCAGATTCTGGGACCTTGGTTTCCAAATGAGATGCAAAATTTGCTCTCAAATTTGGAATTTGAGAGCGCTTGAGACGCTTCTGACGTTGTTTGTTGTTCAGGAGCGGCTTGACAAGAGGAATACGACATTTGAAGCCCATGTCCAGGACCCGTCTGTGTGTGGTGGCTCTTGATGCAGTAACTCCAGCCTCAGTCCACTCCTTGTGAATCTCCCCCACACATTTGAATGGCCTTTTCCTGACAATCCTCTCCAGGCTACGGTCATCCCTGCTGCTTGTGCACCTTTTTCTTCCACACTTTTCCCTTCCACTTAACTTTCTATTAATGTGCTTTGATACAGCACTTTGAGAACATCCAACTTCTTTTGCAATTACCTTTTGAGGCTTTCCCTCCTTGTGGCGGATGTCAGTGATGGTTTTCTGCACAACTGTCAGGTCAGCAGTCTTCCCCATGATTGTGAATTCAACTGAACCAGACTGAGAGACCATTTAAAGGCTCAGGAACCCTTTGCAGGTGTTTTGGATTAATTAGCTGATTAGAGTGTGACACTATGAGCCTACAATACTGAACCTTTTCACAATATTCTAATTTTCTGAGATTCTGAATTTGGAGTTTTCATAAGCTGTAAGCCATAATCATAAAAATGATATCAAATAAAGGCTTGAAATATCTTACTTTGCTTGTAATGAGTCTATATAATATATTAGTTTCACCTTTTAAGTTGAATTACTGAAATTAATGAACTTTTGCACGATATTCTAATTTTTCGAGTTTCACCTGTAGAATAGAAAATATAACATTAATTACCATAGGCTAATACTAATATAACTTTGCAACTTTGTTCAAAACTTGTTAAAGAACCGTTGCTGGGAATGTACTGAATTATGACACGCATGACAATTTGCCTGTTGTCCCAATGTTGTTGCATGTTATTTGCATATGCATCCTGAGATATTCTGATCTCCTATTCAGTGTTCTCATTAACAACAATATTCTTACAAACTGCTCCCAGATGACTGACAGAGAGAAAAAAGTGAAAACTCATAATTTGCATATGTTCCACGAGACAGAATAGTGCTGTGCGCATTTGCACTAAGCAAGGACAAATTAAGAACTGAGAGGCCCATGGCCCGTTGTGGAGTGGAGGGGGGGCGGGGCCGGGCTAGAAAACCCATAATTTTCTCTCTCTCCCAAACCGTCGTCACCGGCCGCCTTTATCCCTCGCGTGCCCCATCAGGCCGATTGGGGACCGGGCGTGCGACATTCTAGCCCGGCCACGCCCCCCTCCACTCCACACCCGGTACATCATGGAGTCCCCCATGACGTGTCATGTGACTACATTTACTTTAATGTGCTACAGGATCCTTGCCAGATTTGTTTGAATTTTTCAAATTGGTGGAAGAAAAGTTTGGAGCAATGTCTTATACAGCCAGATATGTGTATTTTTTTTTAAATTATGAACCAATCCAAAATCATGCGTTATTAATAGGGATATGCATGGTATTCAAATACCAAAATCACTATTTGGTTATTCTGCACGTTTAGAGGTCTTCAACCCAATCTGAGTCCGATGGTACCTGACAAACCTACAGGTTTTGGGCCAAGTTCGGGTCAGTTTTTCAAGTAGTCTATTGGGTGAGTTACGGGCTGATCAAATGTGCGTCACGGCCATGGAAACATGCACTGGATGGACAACTTTGATCATTGTGCCACAACTCACTGTTAAGATTAAAAGAACTTTAATATTTATAAATGCATCTCAAGATACCTACATTCTGTTTTACAATTCATTGTGCAGGACCTTAGCATTTTTTTAGAAACTGCTAACTTAAAAATGATTTCAATATTTATTAACACATCTCGAGACACCTTTATTCTGTTTCACCTTTTGTTACTCTGCATCAAGCTTTTTCTGCACTGGTGTCACAAATTAACATTCTGGTGAAGTCCAGGTTGCAAAGAGGACACCTGGCAAAGTTTCAGCACTCGATAAATGGTGAGCCAATGTTTTTTCCCCCTTTTGCTCTGGTGGGCAGACAATAATTACACAAGTTGCTGAATGCTGAATCATTTAAAAATCAAAGCATCCCGAAGAAGTCCTGTAATCCGTAGCTTTTCTGCCTCATGGAAAATGCACCTTCCCGAGCAGAATGACATATTTCCCATTTATTAAGAAAAGGCGTGCTATGTTGCAGGCAGTGACAGAGATTCATTTTGTTTGACTTTAATGTGATTTTATCATTTAAAGATCTATATCGTCATGGTTACTGTTGTAACCTCTAGTGGTCGACCGATATATCGCAGAGGCCGATATATCAGCCGATATTTTGAATTTTATAGATATCGGCATCGGCCGATAAATATTTCTGTTTGGCCGATATATTTCAAAACAGTTTGTGACAGTGCATTAGCGCTTTTTTCCACTGGCGCGAGCAGAGCGAGCATGAATGAACTGAATACGCTCGCTCTGCTCCGCCCAGCACCGTAAGTCAAGTCACTCAGAAGTGAAGCAGACATCTAACAGACACAGTAAATGACCAATCAGCATTCGCCTTCTAACCTGACGCTACAAAAACACTCCGGCGTGCAGCGAAGTCTATTCAAACAGTACGTGATATGTCAGATCCGCAGCCCAGGAGTAGCTCCAGTGGGGGTCACAGATGTGATATAAACAAATTCAAACAAAACTGAAAACATTTAACAAACAGTCAAAAATCATGTGACTGGCTGTTCCTCAGTTGCGCGCGCGCTCGGTTACGTTTAAACTAGACACTGTTTTCCCACAAACTGAAAAGCTGGATCGCGTGCACTACAGATCAGTGATCGCGTGAGGTGGATGAGAAGAGAACACTGTATGGTAAGTAATAATACATTTGAAAAAATATATATATTCCTTAATCTGAATTAAGTTATTCACTATCTCTATCTGCTGTACTTAATTATCCATGATTGGCGTAATATTGTGTGTAGTATACCTTTTCATATGTTCCGGTCAGATTTGATGCTAATCGAGACAGAGAACGCTTGCAGGTCTCCAACCCTCTTGATTCAGGCTAATGCGATCAGGAGGGCCGTCTTTAGGGAGAGGGCCCTGATCTCGACTGAATCAAGTGGCTCAAATGGGGGTCTCTGAAGGTCCGAGAGGACCACTGAGAGATCCCAAGAGGGGAACAGGCTAGGCCGGGGAGGATTCAGTCTCCGGGCACCTTTCAGGAACCTGATAATCAAGTCGTGCTTACCAAGGGACTTGCCATCTACTGCGTCATGGTGGGCTGCGATAGCAGCTACATACACCTTCAAGGTGGAGGGGGATAGCCTCCCCAACCTGGGGGTGGAGCCCCCACTCTCCGCTGTGCGAAACCTGTCGCAACAGCGTGTCAGCCGTTATGTTGCGGTTGCCAGGGATGTGAGTGGCAAGCAGCGACTTGACTCCAAAGGAGGAGATGGCGGGCGAGTAGTGACATATGATGTGAGCGCATCATATGTCACATTGGTCCAATGAGACTCTCTTGATACCGCAGCCATGCTAGTTGCAGGTACATCAGGACTCCTCCCACTGAAACTTTTTGCTCTCTTATTGGCTGTTGGTCAACGCTGCTGTTGT
Source organism: Moxostoma hubbsi (assembly GCA_032164185.1). Lineage (NCBI taxonomy): Eukaryota > Metazoa > Chordata > Actinopteri > Cypriniformes > Catostomidae > Moxostoma > Moxostoma hubbsi. The sequence goes on from JAVLUX010000038.1 coordinate 18,216,852, forward strand.
ATTCAGTCAAAACATATTTCAAACTGCACTATTTGGAATCGCAGACAGGTCCAGATATTTAACATTCTAGATATCCCGCTGACATCGGCGACTCGTCCGCGATTCTCTCATATCGCGTCTTTGATAGTTCATACATTGCGATCGTTGCTCACATGAGCGAGCTCTGATTTGCCCATGATTTCAGGCTTTCAGGCATCTCTGGGGGTCTTTGTGCCGGGACAAACACCACTTAGCGAACAGACGGCACTTCAAGGCATACAGGTGCGAGGAGTGGTGCGCTTACCGGCTCCGACTTTCTGGGTTGCCTGTCTCAGGGTGCTTCAAATCCTTCCTTGGGTTCTTGGCGACCGGCCATGAGATGGGTGGCGTCTGCTTCCCGTGGGTTGCTCCACGCCGGAGCTGGTCTGCTAGGGCAGGCTATAGTGGAGCCGGTGTTATTGCCACAAGGGGATGCCCTTGATGACAAGCAGATGGGGTGCAGGATCTTGAGCCGTGCCGGGGCAGGATTTGTTGGATGGCCTCCGTCTGCTTTCTGACCGCTGAGGATTGCTGGGCGAAGTCCTCTATGGTGGACTAATAGGCCAACCTTAGAGATGGGGGCTTCAAGGAATCGCACCTTTTCAGCCTCCCTTGACTTGACCAGGTTGAGCAAAAGGTGGTGCTTCTGGACTTGAAAAAACCTGAGACTCAATTATTCTATATTTATCTACAGTAATAGCAAAACATAGCAAGATACAATACAAATCGCATTCCGCCATGTGAACGGCACCTAACATGTTTTCAAACATTTGCACTGAAATTTCATATAGGACTATGCAATAACATAAACATTGTCAATGCAAGTCAGGCCTGCTTCTAGCTAAATTAAAACAAATAAAAACAAATTCAGAGCTCAATACTGTGACTGTTTAATTAATAATAATTAACCTAAATAAACATGATGTACAGCTAGCTTTGTTTTGCAGTCTCATATATAGCCTATAAACAAATAATAATTTGCTACACTATTTTTGACAATTTTTGCTGTGGAGTTTGATGGGTTTAAAGATAACATCTTTGCCTACAGTCAAGCATGGTGGTGGGAGTGTCATGGTCTGGGGCTGCATGAGTGCTGCCGGCACTGGGTGAGTAAACAGTGACTGAATTTTCATTTTTGGATGAACTAATCCTTTAAGATAGTTTTTTTCCTCTTCTTTTTGCATTGTGACATTTTTCATCACAATTGAGCATATTTTTCTTAAAAAACAAAAACAAAAAAAAAACAGTATTGAATATCAAATGATAAATAAACATATATATATATATATATAAAATCAATGCTATTTATTATTTATCAAATTTGTCCAAGTGTTTGTCTCGAACTAGCGGGAGAAACTTACGCAGGGCAAAGAAAACAGTCAGCAACTCCAGGCAGTTGATATGCCAGCGCAGCGGGGCCCCTTTCCAACGGCCAGCAGCTGCGTGTCCGTTGCACACGGTGCCCCAACCCAATCTGGAGGCATCGGTCGTGACCAAGACGCGCCGGGACACCTGCTGCAAGGGTACTCCTGCCCGTAGAAAGCAGAGGTCTGTCTAGGGTTTGAATGTTTGGCAGCAGGCGGGGGTGACTCGTCTCGGGACTCGAGTCTGAAGCCAGTGCTGAAGCGGTCTCATATGCATAAACCCCAGCGGTGTGACCGCCGCGGAGGATGCCATATGCCCCAGGAGCTTCTGGAAAAGTTTTAAGGGGCCCGGCCTGAAAGCAGCAAGGCACCTCAACACTGACTGTGCACATTCGTTGGTGAGTCGTGCTAACATTGAGACTGAGTCTAACTAATGCTCTGGACCGGGGTGAGCTTGCTCTTTTCCCAGTTGACGTGAAGCCCTAAACGGCTGAGGTACCTGAGCACTTGGTCTCTGTGAGCGCATAGTAACTCTCGTGAGTGGGTCAGAATGAGCTAGTCGTCGAGGTAATTGAGTATGTGGATGCCGGCTTCTCGGAGCTGGGCAAGGGCTGCCTCTGCGACTTTCCTGGAGAGGCGAGGGGACAGAGACATGCAGAAGGGGAGGACTTTGTACTGATACGCCTGGCCTTGGAACGCGAACCGTAAGAAGGGTCGGTGTCGAGGCAGAATTGAGACATGGAAGTACGCGTCCTTCAGGTCTACTGCTGCGAACCAATCTAGATGCCGAACGCAGGATAGAATGTGTTTCTGCGTGAGCATTTTAAACGGGATTTTCTGCAAAGCTTGGTTGAAAACTCGCAAGTCCAAGATCGGTTGTAAGCTGCCACCTTTCTTGGGTACGATCAAGTAAGGGCTGTAGAGACCCTTCTTCATCTCGGTTGGAGGGACAGGCTCTATTGCGTCTTTGAGAAGAGAGTAGCGATTTCCGCGCGCAGGGATTTGGCATGGTCGCCGTGTACTGCGGAGAAGCAGATGCCCGTGAAGGGGGGCGGAGGCCTTGCAAACTGATTTGCGTAACCGAGTCGGATGGTCCGGGCCAGCCAGCGAGACAGGTTGGGAGGTGAAAGCCAAACTCCGTATTAGAGGCACCAAGGGGACAGTTATTTTTGACGTACCTGGCGGGGCTTGCAGCCTCCCGAGGCTCTAGTGCTGAGAAAAGACTCAAAGCACTTACCTTGCTCCGCACACCTGGCAGGGGGTGGGTTAGCGACTGAGGAGGAGGTCCAACGTAGGCGTCCTCTAGACTCGTCGGAACTGGCCGGCTGGGGAACAGTCATGGGGCTGAAGGCGGGAGGTCCGCGTCCAGCATGCTTGGAATGTTGAAATCTGGCGGCAGGTTGCCGTGAAAACGGCATTTGCAGGCCAGGTGACCCAGAGACAAAGGAAATAGCTCTGTTATTGAGAATGTGAAAATAAATTGAACAAAAGATTCTCCTCCCGGCCCTCCACCGGGGGGCGGAGTGGTCTTACCAGCTACGGAGCTAACGTCTCGGGCTCTGGGTCGAGCGTCTCAGGAGCGCCTGGAAGCCTTCTGGGTCCTCGAGGGGGTCCACGAGACTGCGAGGCAGCTTTTTTGACCGTGAGAGGTAGGGAGATATCACCGCATCCAGAAATTACACAGGGGCGGAATGGCATCTTTAAAAACACGCGTCCTGTAAAGGACGTTCAACGCCGCTGTGTATTGCTCTTTTAAAAGAAATATCATTCTTTTAATATGCTCTTGCACTGTTGAAGCACCCAGGGGCAAATTGCACTGCCATGCAAGGAAGGAGAAAGCTGTTGTAGTGTGCCGTAGATCCAACAGAAGAGAGCGTCAGAGGAACAGGAATGGGTGTATGACTCGCAGCTCGCTGCAGTACAACCATCAGCTCCGAAGAAAATTTCTGAATCTATTAGAAGTATTTCCCCACTTTTATACCCGTATGTCCGGGGCGGGGTATGCAAATACTGTCTGCCAACTTCTCATTGACGTTTTTCATAGACCAGAGGCATATTCGGCACTCAAGAGAGTGTCGCTTCTTCGACACGACGTCAAAGTGAGCGACAGATGGGGAAATGCATTTGTGCAAGGAACTATTTTCTTACGCGACCGATCAGAATCTTCCATTGCTGGTTCAAAACAAATGATGCGTCCAGTACTTCGTTAGTAATTCAAAAATGTCACTTCAGAAATAGTTTCACAGCTTGTGTTGTTTAAAACAAGTTATTGGATAAACAAGGATGGATATGTGTGTGTGTGAGAGAGAGAGAGAGAGAGAGAGAGAGAGATGGAGCATGTGCATGTTGCCACTCTCAAACAGAGATGCTGTCAGCTTTCTGAAGATCAGCTTTCTTAATGGAAAAATGGCATCCAAGCGGGGGTATTTCTCCCTATTTGAGTCGATCACTATAGAAACCGCAATGTCATCCGCCATTTTAAACAGCACCCATTGTGTAATTAATCAGTCTGTTGTGTCTCTCAGCTGCAATATCATTAACATAATGCAAAAAATCTCATTCATTCGTTTATAATGCAATATATCTATCTATCTATCTATCTATATATATATATATATATATATATATATATATATATATATATATATATATATATATACACACACACACACAGTATATATTATTTAGGTATGAGGGTATTAAGTAGGATGTGGTGTTTTCAACAATACACGATTTTAAAACTAAGTTGAAAAAAAATTTCACCTTGGCTAGAGGTTGTGCTTTGTATTTCTGTATTATTTGTGTGTCCTATGTGTATTATCTTCCTATTTTTACCCTTTTGTATTGTACAGAAATTTCGTCAACACCTGTTGTTTTAAATTGTGCTTTATAAATACATTTTAATTTAATTATGTATATATTTATGTTTTAATAATAAATAAAAAAGTAATCAGAATTACAGTAATGAGATTGTAAGGTGAAACCCCATTGATAATAATGGGATTTATATGTGTGTATTTATGTATATACAGTATATATACAGTATATTGATTTTGGGATAACTTGGACATTTTTCATGATATTCATACTTCCACTTCCTTCCACTTACATTATTGTACTTTGGAAATCACATTATTAAAAATTTAACAAATTTTACCAGAATATATCTACAGCAAACTAGTCTGTATGCAGAAATACTAACTGGATTACTCAGTCAACTGTTTCTGTAATGGTCTTTAAACAGTGAGTTATGTTGACTTTTTAACTTGAGAAACTGAGGAAATGGATTGGCTAGCATAACCAAACTTTTAACACATTGGACCATGTAATAGATTAACCTGAGGTGGCAGAAGCTAAAAGAGAACGCATTCTTTTAAAGAGTGATGTGTTTTTTTTTCTCTGTATACTGTAATCAAAGGCTTTACACTTACTGGGGATCATGCTTTTGAAGTTAATGTGATTTATTCTGTCTCGTCTTTTCTGTCTGTAGCTTTGTCATATTCGTTTCCTCGCTCATTTTCTCAGTGGTTCTCAAACTTTTAGTTCATATATAGGTTTGCTTGTATAACAAAATTAAATTACAGCACCACCGTATCAAATTATGAAAGTGTCAAATTGTGGCATAGAGTAAGAAGTGTTATTAACCAAGAACAACTTTGTTTTCTTTCTCTTTCCCGCTCTCTCTCTCTCTTCCTCTCTATCACATAGGCAATGTGTTTGTGGTAAGTTTGGCCTTCGCTGACCTGGTGGTGGCTTTCTATCCCTACCCTCTGGTCTTATATGCGATTTTCCATGATGGCTGGTCTCTGGGAGACACCCAGTGCAAGGTCAGTGGTTTCCTAATGGGCCTGAGTGTGATCGGCTCGGTTTTCAACATCACAGGCATCGCCATCAACCGCTACTGCTATATCTGTCACAGTTTTGCCTACGGTCGTCTCTACAGCTTCCGTAACACACTACTATTGGTGGCCCTCATCTGGGCCCTGACTGTTCTGGCCATACTTCCTAACTTCTTTGTGGGTTCATTGAGTTATGATCCACGTGTTTACTCCTGTACCTTTACGCAGACTGCCAGCAGCTCCTACACTGTGGTTGTGGTGGTGGTCCACTTCCTGGTGCCCATCGCCGTGGTGACATTCTGTTACCTGAGGATTTGGGTGCTGGTGATACAAGTGAGGAAGAAGGTGAAGAGTGAAGAAAGATCCAGAGTGAGGCCCAGCGACTTGCGCAACTTTGTCACAATGTTCGTGGTGTTTGTTTTATTTGCAATATGCTGGGCTCCACTAAATCTTATTGGTCTTGTAGTGGCCATTGACCCAGAGGCCATGGCTCCACATGTTCCAGAGTGGCTATTTGTGGTTAGCTACTTTATGGCCTATTTCAACAGCTGCCTAAATGCCATAATTTATGGACTCCTCAATAGGAACTTTCGTAAGGAGTACATGCGGATCGTAACATCGGTGTGGATTCCTCGAAGGTTTGTTACTGAGACATCTAGGGCAGCCACAGATGGTATTAGGAGCAAACAATCCCCTGCCATTAACAACAATGAATGACTCTCCTTTTCAGCCAATCACTGTTCACTGATAAAAAAAAGCAACCTGGTCTCATGGAATCACATTACTATACCTAAATTTTTTTAAAAGATTTGATGTGCCTCATTGTACATAATGTGGCAGTTTTCTTGGTGAAATTAACTCTATAGGTGCTACAACGATCACTTGTATTTCCTTTCAAACAAATCACAGGTAAAATGGCAGATTCTTAGACCGCGTTTCCACTTGATATTACGATGTGTCTTGGGTGATCCAATCATATGTGGTCAGGTGAGACACATTGCTGTTTACAACTAGTTGCTTAAATCCATCTACTGTGACCACTTGTGTTTGGATTTGGAGGGGAGGGTCTCTGTTTCATGAGGACATACATCAGTCACTATGTCAGTGTGTTACTGTATGATATTAAAGTGCAACAATGTCAAAAAAGACAAAGGAAGCGTGAAATGAAGCTGCATACTATTTCTCCCTGATGCGGTTGAAATTTTATCTAAGCACAAACACAACATGTCAAGAAGAATTATCCGTTATTTTAGTGCATTACCTGTATCGAAGGAGCTTGAGGTGTTCGTGCTTGTCATCCGTGTTGATATCAGACATTAAAGAAGATCTGTGAAGCTCTCGTAACTGTAATGTATCTGCTTATGAAGATTTTCCAATCTGACAGTTATTTCCTTTTAAAGCTGCTTGTGAACGGCAAAGCTTAAACTCTTGTTTTAGCACAGCAGTTGATTGACAGGTGAGGGGTGGCGCTTCTAAAACGTTTTGTTGCCGGGACACAAACAGGACGGATTAGTGTTTACACTTCAAATGTGATCTTGTCACATGCATTTTTGACCACATTTGTATGTGGTTTTTGTGATCTGATCACAAAACGTTTTAGACCCCGTTTAGACCTGTTTTTAGGGCTGACCACATGTGATTGGATCACCTGAAACGCATCTTAATACCAGTTGGAAATGAGGTCTTAGTTCATAAACACTTTTCACCCTGATCCTCTCACAATGCTATCATATGTAATCTAAAAATTTTTACTACAGTGCATGACATTTTAATATTTGCATTGCATAAGAAACTACATTTACAAGCTTGTGAAAAAAGGCTTAAGGTTTAGTGTTGGAATGTAGGTTTATGTTGATTTAAAAGTTGACAGAGCATTTACCTTAAAAACCTCATGTGTTTGGGAGAAAATGCATTTACAATACCATTTTACAAAACTCAGGGTGATTACTGTTGTATAGTGATCCATTTCAAACATAATTATTATTACAATATATTTAACTTACCATTTATAAAATGAAAATTAAATTAAGTACCTTTTAAATGCACATACAATATATATATATATATATATATATATATATATATATATATATATATATATATATACATTAAATGGACTATTTCTGGAAAAAAGGCTTGTATTTATTGGGGAACTTTTTGAAATTTTTGTGGCAGTCTGTAGTATATGTTGTATCAGTATGTTCAAGTCATTACCATTTCAGAAATTCTGCCTTACACTTGAACTTTCACATGAAATATGAAAGAAAAGAATGCATATATTTATTCATACGTGAATATTTCTTCAAGGTGCCAAACATACTAACATATACCATATATGTTAGTATATACCGTATATACCAAATCAGTTTGTCATGTTTAACAAAATTTAAATGATTTAAAAATTCCTAATTTAAATGCAACATCAATAGTGTAGATGTACTCTAATGAGCGAAGAGCTTCCACAAAAGCAGCACAGAGAGATAAATCACAACTTCAAAAAATATCGCATCATGTGGATTAAAGCAAAGAAAGATTAAGATTTTTCAAAGAGAATGGTGACAGCACGAGGCCAGTCAGTCATCAGTTTCAATCCATGTTCACCTCTTATCTTTCATACAGAAATGTCATTCACGACTTTCCCAAGGGGAAAAAAAGGAATGCACATGACTCTGAAATAAAATTTTCTTTAACAAATTATCTGTGAGCAAAACGCAGCAAGCATTTAGATTAAGATAAAGAACTGGCAAGGGGGCAAGGTATTATCAGGACCTGTTTGGAATGTTTTAATGTCATCTGTGCTTGTTTTCTCTTGATTTGACAATGTGTAATTTAATCCTCCTGACAAAAGACATTCCATTCAGTGTAATTGTACTGTGTGGGAACATGCTTCACCATTGACCTCAATAAAAGAAAGAAACTGATGAAAGGCAAGTCTATTGGTGACTGTGCAACCACTGTGTGGTATGAATGGGCTGTGGAGGATTACCAGAAGAGATTGGGATGAGATTGTTCCTTATGGCCACATCTGCAGTGGGAATTAAGGGGAATGTGTGGCTCAAGTCTCAGCAGATGGTGTGGACTGTGGTGACTGATAATGTAAATACTTAGCCAAGTTGAGAGTGATCTTGTAATCAATTTGCTATATGCATTATTTTGAGGGCAAGGGCAGGCTTTAGTTGAAAAGAATATGGTGAAATAGTGAGGAATACAGAAACACATACACACCTGAAAAAAAGAAGAGTGTTCCATGTGGATCACATCTCGTCGGGAGGTGGATTTGAGTTATTTCAGAATGAAGTTCACACACACTGAATTACTATTTGTCTAAATCACTGTAAAAAGTTGTAACCTGAAATTTTTACCTTAAAGAATATTCAGAGTTCAATACAAGTATATCTAAATGAACACTAAATTAATGTTAACACACATAACATTTATGTCTTGTGGCTATACTTTTGAAACAGTATTTTCTTATTTACAGATTGGCCACATTCACTTCCATTGTACCTAACTGTAACCCAGATTTTTTCTTATTTAAAGAAAAGTAGGGGCAACTAAAATATTTTTTTGTGGTAATCAACATTATGCCACAAATGCTATTGACTGAGCTTAACTTCAATTGAACCCGGAATTTCCTTTAAGGTTCTATTTCTACATGATCTTGAAAAAAGAAGAAAAAAAACCTGATGATTTTAACTTGTTGATTTTTAATGACTTTCCAGCTCAAAAATTACATAGTACAATAGAGCTTTAATAGAAAAATTAATGTAAGTGCTATTATAAAATTATAATATTCACATTTCTGCCCTTTAAACCCTACAAAAATGTGCCTCATTTACTTCCATTGTAAATGCCTCACTGTAGCCTTGATATGTACATTTGTTTTAAAGAAATGGAGGGACGAATTCAATTCTTTTTTTTTCTTTTTTTTTTTTTTGTAGTAATCAACATTATGCAAAAATTTCCATCTATTGAGTTTAACATATTGAACCTGGGATATTCTTTAAAATATTTTTTTTACTTGAATAAAACCAGTAAATTTAGAAGCACATTTTTAAAGTAAATGTTTTTTTTTTTTCAGTGTAGCTTTCAAGGGCTACATCTGAATAAACATCAACATAAGCAGTAGTTACTGGTAAATAAGTGTGTTATTTTAAAATTAATAAATAAAAAAATAAAAATAAATCTGCACACAAGTCAATAGAAGGGAATTTAAGTTAAGGTTTATAGGTTCTAAGAACTACTTAATCTAAGCTTTAAAAATGTTTTGTTTGTATATGTATTCACATTGATTAAGTGATATTAAATCCTATTTTTGACTTAAAACCAGTTTAATGGTATAAATGCAGTCATGTGCTGCTCTTCCTTTTTTACACTTTCACCTTGTTTATGTATACTTCGTAAATTTTTTATTTACCATATGATGTATATTTTACATAAACCTGCAGTAAAATATATCTGATCATCGATTTCGGACTATAAGTCTACATCTGAAAGAAATATTTACAAAGCAAATCTTAGAGGGTTGGAGCATTGAAATAGCCTTGGTTACTGTCATAACCCCCGTTCCCTGATGGAGGAAAGGAGAAATTGTGTCGATGTAGTGACACTAGGGGTCACTCATGGGAGCCCCAAAACACCTCAGATCTTTGAGAAAAGGCCGATGAAAATTGGCGAGTGGAATTTGCATGCCACTCCCCTAGACATACGAGTATAAAAGGAGAAGGAATGCCCACTCTCATTCAGGTTTTGTGCTGAGGAGCTGAGACAATGTCCTGGCTATTTCAGCGGCTAGTACAGCGTTGTGGAAAGAGGGACACAACGTCTCGTTCCCTCCATCAGGGAACTGAGGTTACAACAGTAACCGAGACATTCCCCTTCTATCACTCACTCAATGTTCTGTCGATGTAGTGACATTAGGGGTCCCTATAGAAAAACACCACAACAGCTGAACCGTGTTACGTGATCTGCCAATGCAGGTGCAAGCAAGTTGCTGCATGCGTAATACCAGGTGTATTAGACTAAATGTAACCTCCCCCAGCGCCCCAAAAGACATCATGTAGTTCCCCACATCCCTGAGGGTGTGAAGCGACGTAACTAGCATGGGAGCAGGCCAAACCAGCAACTGCCTTTTCTCCCTATGTTTTCTCTGCACAGACTATTAGATTTGGCTGGGGTCATCTAATGCTATTATACGCATCGGGGAGTTGTTCTTTTCTTTTCCTATTCTTTCCTCGCAGAGACCTTATCCTGCCCAAAAGAGGAGGTCAACGTGGCAATACGACACATGGGCTCACCAGCTGCACATGGAAGAGGCACAATGGTAGGTTCTGCCTCTATGGGGAGGAGCTCTACAAAAACAGCAACTGGGAGCAGAGAGAGCTCTGCCCAAGGGAGATGCGGGTCTGCCGACAGGGAGACCGTACCACGGAAAATACATCACAGGGGGTTACCGGAGGACTAGGGAAGAAGGACATCCAGGGTCCATGATTTCGTGAACTCGACTGGGGGTAAAAGCACAAGTTTTCACCTCAGGGGAGGGGAAAGGCGCTATACGCAAGTGATACACCTGGCCAGCTGTTCCGTATTACCAAACTCTACCTGTTCATACCTTAAAGAACATGGGAATAAACAGGCTCATCCCGTAGATTGTAAAATCTCATAAAGGTATTGGGTGTTGCCCAGCCCACTGTCTGCTAGAGAGGTGCCATTGGCCAGTGCTCACAAGGATTCCACACCCCTTGTAAATTGAGCTCAAACCCGCAAGGGGGTGGGCGCTTGCAGGCTCACCACCTGATCCCTAAAAGGGATCATGGGAACCTTGGTCACATAGCCCTTTCGGTCAAGGTCTCAGGTCTTCCAGATCGAACTCCAGGCACATTTTGCTGACAGAGAACACTTGAAGTGAGCGCAGTCAGGAGGGCAGATTTAATGAGACGACCTTTAACTCGACTGACTCTAGGGGCTCGAACGGGGCTATTCAAAGGCTCAGCAGAACCACTAAGAGGTCCCATGAGGGGAAAGAGGCATGGCCTAGGAGGGTTCAGTTTCCTGGTGCATCTCAGGAACCTGATGATCAGGTTGTGCTTACCATGGGACTTACCTTCAACTGCGTTGTGCTGTGCTGCTATAGCAGCTACGTACAACTTCAGGCTGGAGGGGGACAGCCGACCTCCAGCTTGTCCTGCAGGAAGGAAAGCACTGACCCAATAGCGCATCTCTGGGGGTCTTCGCTACAGGAAGAACAACACTTATCTAACACACACCACTTCAGGGTATAAAAATGCCTTGTAGAAGGAGCCCTTGCCTGAGTGATCTTGTTTACTACTGCGAGCGCTAGACCACTTAAGTCTTCCACATCCCGTCCAGGGACCAGACGTGGAGGTTGGCGATTTATATACGCTACTGTCGCTGTGTTGACAGACCGGACCAACACGTGCTTGCCCTGGATCCATGGCAATAGCCTCCACAGTGCAAGAAGTACAGCCAGCAACACTAGGCAGTTGATGTGCCAACACAGACATGGTCCTGTCCAGGAACCAGCGGCCTCGTGCCCGTCACCTGAGGATGACTGCCGCCGAGGATGCCATATGCCCCAGGAGTGAACCGTTGTCCTCCGCTTGAATGATTTCAGGCAGTTCAGCACTGACTGTGCACACTCACTTGTGAGGTGCGCAATCATCGACTCAGAGTCTAATTCAATGACGAGAAAAGATATGCTCTGAACCGAGGTAGGGGTGAAACGGTTACCGGTTTTACAGTAAACCACGATTTAGTATAACCATGTCACATTTAATTATCATTAAAAACGTTATTTGTAAAACTTACGATTAATGCTGTCCACACACCCAGCATGAGTCTGATGCATGGGCGTGGCATGCACCATTGTTATTGTGGATGTTTTTAATGTGAAAACATAGCAGAAGGCAATGACAACGCTCGGGAGAATTTCCAACATTCCAAGAAGACCAAATCAGAAGTGTGGTCATATTTTGAATTTTATAAGATGGAAAATTTGTAGAAGATTATCCTGTCTGCAGAGCATACTAAAGGAACATCGCTTTGAAATGGAGCAATGGGTCCAATCTGGCAATTCATCTTCGTGACAACCATCCATCACTTTATAGTTGTAAGTTAACAAGGTAAAAGTTCACTTTTAGCTGAGTGCATTAGTTGGGGAAAAGTACGAGGAGCTTACAAGCTTTTGCAAAGAAAAAGTTCCTAGCAAGTGCATTGCTTTGAGTCAAGAGAAACGACCAAGAAACAATAACAAATATGTGTGATATTTAAGTGATGTACATTCGTACCACTGATACACAGCTTTTCAAATAATTACGTAGACATGAAATAGTGATTTGAGAATGTTTTAAAATGTTACCTTTTCTTTAATTATTTTATAATCTGTTGCAGTCTACAAAATGTCTCGGGTTACTTGACTGTAACCCTTGTTCCCTGATAAAAGCAGAACGAGATGCTGCGCTGAGATAGCGCTTGGGAACAACTTTAGGTGTGACCAGCTGTGAATATGTGTGCAACACATCAATGAACATTGACCGGAATTTATAGCCTCTGCCAGTGTCATCATTGGATGCACCTGTGGCAGGGCTATAAATAGATGCGTTACAGGTGCATCGTCAGGTATTTTGCCTGGGGCATCCCAGTGCGGCAATGAAGCGCAGCATCTCGTTCCACTTTTAACTGGGAACAAGGGTTACAGTCAAGTAACCCGAGACGTTCCCTTTCAAAAAGCTACACTTATGATGTTGCGCTGAGATAGCGTTTTGGGAAAGAGAATACCCACTCCGCCCACTGTGGATTTCCGGACCCCCTACGGATGTGTAGCGTGCTCACAAGAGTGTGAGAGGTCTCAGACATGAGCTTGTGATGTCAACACAAGGACATAGAGCCTAGAGTGGCATGAACATCCAGACTATAAAATCTAATGAATGTGTGTGGAGAGGACCAGCCTGCTGCATCACAAACATGCTGCAGAGGGACACCTCTAGCCAAGGCTTTAGAGGAGGCGACCACTCTGGACTCAGAGAGAAGTAGAGGGGACATTGTGCTGTCAGCCCGTCAGGGAGGCATCTGTCGTTAGCAACCTGTGACGGCAAGATGCACCTAGAGTGGGACCCAAAGTGAGGAGCCGGGGTCTGAACCACATAGAAAGGGTACGTAGCATGCGGCTCGTAACCCTTATCAGCCTAGGGGATTGGCCCTTGTATGAAATCCCCTGGCTTTGAGCCACAACTGAAATGGTCTCATGTGCAAAAAAGGCCCAAAGGTATCACCGAGGACGCAGTTGCCATGAGACCTAGTAGTCGTTGATACTGATGAACAGTGATTCGGCATCACCGAATACTTCAACAGATTAGCCTTGTATGCCTGTAACACTGCCATAGTGTGCAGGGTAGCACCAGCCTGACCTGCTGCCTGATAAGCCTTCCCCACAAGCGTGGAGGTGGTCCTGCACAGCTTTGTGGGGAGAGTGGGTCTCTTTAGCGATGATGCCGAGCCAGGCAAGAGATAACCCGCAAGTGTCTCTTCTGCCGGCGGCATCACCGAATACCCCCGAGCCTCAGCACCCACGATAGTCGAATATTTCAATGTCGAGGGCACGAAGACATGGGAAGTATAAGGATTCCTACATGGATGAGAATACTCGTTATGGCGGTCATAGAAGAAAGGAAGGGACTGATATAGCGCTCCCTTCCCCCTTTTTTTTTATTTATTTCATTTTTTGTATAAATAAAGTTTTTGGCCACCAGACAGAAATCTGTCTTCTAGTTTGGAGCGTTTGGGGGGGGGGGGGTGTCTCTTGTTTGCGTGGCCAGTCTAGCTGTAGTCTTGCCACAGCCCAAGTAACCACCTCGAGTAATTCCTCAGCTGCGTGGAATGTACAGAGGTTCAGCGTCCCCCTCGTGAATCAAATAGGCACCGAGGCGTGCTTCAGGCTTATGAGAAGGATCAGCTGGATCTGGGGAGAGAGCGAGCGATAGGGATGGACCCGTCTCTCGCTCCTTAGCCAGATCTATGTGAGAGCCCCACGGTGAAAGAGTGGGCACTGGCTCTTGGAAGTAAGCGAGACAATTTGACTGTAAACAGATCGCAATGCCTGCACCCGCCAGAGCAGCATGCTCTTCTCCCAAACACACAAAACAAAAACTGCGTGTGTCCATTTCAGCCATAGAGCGTAAACATGGGAACACACACCGCTTGCTTTGTTTATCAGTCATTCTTTTTCTTCTTTTTTATTTTAAAGAAAAAACAAAGAGAAAGGTTTCTGCGTACTGCCTAACAATTCTAACTCCTAACAGAGGAAAGTAGAAAGTTTCTGACAGACTCATGAAGCACACACACACAGAGTGATCTGAAGACAAAAGATCTGATGATGCACCTGTGACACATCTATTTATAGCACTGCCACAGGTGCATCCAATGATGACACCGGCAAAGGCTATAAATTCCGGTTAATGTTCATTGACGTGTTGCACACATATTCACAGCTGGACAACCCTAAAGTTGTTTCCAAAGCACTATCTCAGCGCAGCATCATAAGTGTAGCTTTTTGAAAGGGAACAGTCGTCCAATACAAATACTGAAGTCCTCCGATTTCATTTTCAATACAATTGATAACTATAACAGTTATCAATGGCACCAGTTGTGTTTGTATTAAAGGAGAGAGCGTGAGACATGAAAGGAGCCGAAGTTTCAGGATGAGCAACCAGAATGAAGAATTTCAGAGAGATATGTAATAAAATGCTGTGTAGTTTAGTCACCCAACCAACATATTTTGATAATTGAAAATGTGTGTGTAAGTTAATAATAATAATAATAATAATAATAATAATGTAACCACACCAATAATATTTTTTTATTTTTAATAAATAAATTTTTATGCTGCATTTGCTATCCCCTTGTTTACTAATTTTATTTGTTGTTTGTTGATTTTCAAATATAAAACCTGTTAAAATTAGTTCAGTGTGTTTATCAGTACTTTTTGTACATTTTCAGCAAATTGTAACAATACTGTGATAATACCAATAACCGTGATAGTTTCAGTTACAAAATATGAAAATATATATGTACGATATGAAATTTTCATACCGTTACATCTCTAAACCGGGGAGAGCTTGCTCTTTTCCCAGTTGACCCGAAGCCCTAGATGGCTGAGGTGCATAAGCACCAGGTCCCTGTGTGCTCGCAGCCACTCTCGAGAGTGTGCTAGAATCAGCCAGTCGTCGAGGTAGTTGAGTATGCGGATGTCCACCTCCCTTAACGGGGCAAGAGCTACCTCTACGACTTTTGTGAAGACGCTAGGGGACAGGGACAGGCCGAAGGGGAGGACCTTGTACTGATACACCCGGCTGTTGAAAGCAAACCGTAGGAATGGTCTGTGTCAAGGTAAAACAGAGACGTGAAAGTACTCGTCCTTCAGGTCTACCGCTGCGAACTGATCTTGATGTCGAGCGCACATCAAAATGTGTTTCTGCATCAGCATCTTGAACGGGAGTCTGTGTAAGGCCCGGTTCAGAACTTGCAGGTCCATGATTGTCCGCAACCCACCACCTTTCTTTGGCACGATGAAGGGCTTTAGAACCCTTTCCTCATCTCGGCTGGAGGGACAGGCTCTATCGCGCCCTTGCGAAGAAGGATTGCATTCTCCGAACGCAGGGTGATGGCGTTCTCGCCCTGAAGTGAAGTGGACGCGACTGAACCAGTGTGGGCGCCTGGCAAACTGAACCTCGTAGCCGAGTCGGATGGTCCTGGCCAGCCACCTCGACAGGTTGGAAAGCGTTAGCCATGCGTCCAAGCTCCGGGCAAGGGACACTAAGGGGATATCGTGTCTGACATACCAGGGGGTGGGGTATAGCGGTGGGGGGAGCAGGCAACTTCACATCGAGGAGCGTTGCTTCAATGCGAGGTGGCTGCGCTGAGAGGGACCTCAAAGCACTTACCTACTTTGCTAACCCGGCATATTGCAGGTTAGTGACTGAGGAGAGCCTCTAAGGCCATCCTCGAGACTCATCACAACCGTCTGGCCATAGGTGTGGTGAGACTGGGTGCGTGGAGGCAGGAGGGGCCACATTTACGGAGCCCTGGCTGCGAGTGCTCGGTGTCTGGTGGACGTGACAACGGCGGCTGTGAACACTGATCATGTGACCCAAGGAGTGAGGAAACTCTTTTTTTGACAATGTGGGTACAACAGCCTATTCGGGGTGTGGCGAACACAACATATAAGGAAACAAAATATTTACCTTCCGGCCCTCCACCAGAGGATGGAGTGGTCTGGGTACCAGCTCTGTAGCGGACATCTCTCTCCCTGGGTCTTCTGTCAGAAGTGTCAGGCCGCAAGGCGGGGGTGTCCGTTTCCTGTCGGGGCTCTACGCTGGGGCCGAGAACTGGGCTCTTGCTGTAGCGGAGCCACCTGGGCTTTCGATGCCGCAGGGGGATGTCCTCGGCGAGCAGGGGTGGTAGACCGCACCCATTAACCTCCCAAAATCTCCTTGACGGGCTGGACTCGTACCCATTGGTAGAAGGAGCAGTGCGGGGGCCGGCTTGAGTGGCTTTCCCCTGGAAGAAGGAAAGCCACGACCGCAACGTTGCCATGGTCATATCCTTGCAATAAGAACATGAACCATTCAGGTATTTTTTTTACAACTTATAATTTTTTAAACAAAAAATTTTAATGAAACAGCACAGCAGAGTTTGAAGCAAGAAGACTAAATGGTTTCCGCACCACCCTCTGGGAAAACTATCAGACTACAACCTCTTCTAATTTTCTCTCTCTTTCATCTCTTAAAAAGAACAGAGACAGAACCCACACACTTACATCCAAACACCTACCCGCACTCATACAAAAACCATATTTAAAAACAATAATGCACATACAATTAAAGCCCCTTGAAACTGATAAACATTCAAACATGTATTCATAGACTTACTTCAGAAAGCAATTTCAAAGTATGCACATGCAAAGACATAGAATTGTTAATGCAGATTATATAACACTTTATTGCAGGACTGCAATCAGAGATCTGTCCAATTCCATCGCTATTGTACCTTTGTCAATAGCACCTCACAGCTGTCCCTGCAAACTGCATAATGTAAACAGACTCAAATGTATGCTTATATGGAGGAATTTAAAGTGATAGTTCAGCCAAAAATGAAAATTCTGTCATTTATTCACCACAGCCTGTTCGGGGTGCATTTATTCACACTCATGTTGTTCCAAACCTAAATGACTTACTTTCTTCTATAGAACACTAAAGGAGTTGGTAGGCAGAATGTTAGCCAGGGTCTCCATTCATTTTGATTGTATGGAGAAAAAAAAAGATGCAGTGAAGTGGTGACTGAAGAGGTAGGCATACTGTGAATTTATCACAGTATGCTTACCTATCTACACAAAGCCATTTCTAACTAAATATGTTGACTATATAAAGAAAAAATCAAATATGCTATGTATTAGGGATATTTAAACTAATATGACGGATGAAATAGGCTGTTACTTATTTGTAGTGCAACCTCTGTATGTTTCCTGTAAAGCTGGCACTTGCGATTCAATGGCAAAAAAGTCAGAAAATATAATGAATAAAAGTGAGGGGAGAAGTCTCTATTCACCTATTATCCATACTAAATTCAATGTGAAAAGAACACCACTTCAGCTTAAAGAGAGTTTGTCACAAAAATGTTGATCTTAACTTTAGGGAAGTAGGCTACACCTGGACACAGCATGAGGACTATAAAGTGTAGAAGATCTGACCTTTTCTGTTTTTATTTTATGTTGAATTTTATGGGCATTGTTAAATGTTTTAATATTACCATTTATAAAATGTATGCAAATTGAAAATGATGTATAAATAAAAACTAAATTAAAATTTTAAATAATAATAACTCTAGTTGTAATGACTAACTCAGCTTTCACTTTCTTTAGGCTATGTTTGAGTGGAGGGGAAAATCAACAAATAATTGAGCAGTGCGCAAATAGGTCAACAGAACACAATAAAAATTTATTTGAAGGACAGTTTTGTCTTCATACACCTAAAGCATATGCTTTTATTCTGAAAACAATTTGAAGTTTGTTCAGCAGGATATTAATTATAAAATGTAAATATAAAATGCAACAGAGGTGTTTTTGTTGGATTGATATTGACAAATTGTTTTTCTTAGTTGTGAAGGTTAAAATAAGCTTAAAGTATACATGTTGAATTTTACAGTTAAAATTTTAAATCAGATTCATTCGGACTCGATTGTGGTCTGTTATGGACTTGGACTCGATTGTTTAAAGACTCGGACTTGACTAAGGTGGACTTGAACCCAACACTAGTAAATGATGACAGATTTTTCAGCTTTGGGTGAATTGTCACTTTAAATACTCACACAGGTAATATGACAGATTTTGTGTATCAACTACTGCAGTTTTCATGTTCTACATAATTACAAGCTCCAATCTGCTGCTTATCTGTATACCTCAATACTTCTGTAATTAAACAGGAACATGAGGACATTGAGGACATTTACATTACATTTATTCATTCAGCGGATGCTTTATTCAAAACGACAAGTGTACTTTACATACGTGCATTCAAATATAGTTGTACTGTATGCACTTGAAAACACTTAAACTTCAAACAAAACTGCAAAAACTTTACCCTTAATGCATCAACACATCACATTTACATTTATCATGTTTTATTTCCTGAACATTTTAGTTCAATACCATACTGATCTCATTGCAAATGTCCCTACACTGCAAAAAGTTTTTCCCTAATCAGAAGTTTTTCATTTTTTTTTTCAGAAAAAACACTGTATCTAAATTTCCTTCAAAAATATCAATTTACTTGACCAAAATGACATAAGAAATTTAGAATTGTTTACAGAGAAATTTAATTTAATTTAATTAATTAATTTATTGTGTGATTTAAGAACAAAATGGGGGTAAGAAAAATAAATGTGTTTTTCCTTCAAATTAAGTTTCTTATTCTTACCACATTGGTAAATATTTTTCTCTTGTTTAAAGCATAAACCTAACTAAATTTCTTTAAATTTATCTGTTTCTTTGTGTTCAGCATAATAAAGGAAGTTATACACAAATGGGATGGCATAAGGATTTTAACTGTAGATACTTTTACTGGAAAAACAAGTAGATTACGGAAATTATTTTTGCATATGTTTTAACTTAAGCTTTTCAGATAACATTTTCATTGTTTTTTTGCAGAACCTAAATCCATACATGCCTAAAATATCTATTGTATGGAGATTTAAGCATGATTGCATGATCTTATTGTTCTTAAAAAAAGAAGCAAGTAATACCACACTATGTCAGGTGACACACCATATGATCACAACATGTGCCTGTGACCCACCTAAAAAAAAAACTTCTAAAGTTTGATAAATCTAGCATATCCTTCAAGTGCAAGAATAATAAAAAAATAAAATGGTGGCATGATCTAGTAGTTAAAGCTCAGGCCTCGTAGTTGCAAGATTGCTGGTTTGATCCCCACAAGGACTGAGCCATTAACTTTCACCATTATGCCCTTGAAATCACTTTGGATACAACCGCCTGCTAAATAACTTAAAAAATTATTTCATATGGCCAAAGGGCAATGTTATGCAGTATAGGGTAAACAAACACAAACAGACATGTTCTGACCTACACAGCTCACAGGAGGGTGTGTCGTTAATGGCGATTATGATATATCATGACATCCTTTTGTGCCGTCTCTCACAGAGTTCAGGGTTTAGATGTCATATTTTATGGGCTTGTCTTCAAAAGCACAGAAAACTTTACAGGGCTTGTGAAAATGTAGATGTTCTGTTGCCAATATCAAATTGGCAACAGAAAACGCTCCTTCGCAAACTCTGCTTTGCTCAGATCATTATCGGAAAAGGACAAACACTGATATAAAACTGCCTCTCATGAAAATGTCACATGCATGCATGCATAAGCAAAACACTAAAGCATGCGCACATAGATACACATATTGCCCTGGGTTTCAGCACTACCACTGTCAAATGTTGATATGAATCTTGTGCGACATGATGAAAGCTTCCTTCTGAGCTTTCATACAAATTCATTTTTTACTGAGAATGTTTCAGAGAATAATTTTGCATTCATGTTTCTTAAACCTAATGAATGCTAATGATGCAAATCTGCTGTTTATCCATAATGAGGGCACTTGAGAAACCTTCAGCTTGCTCATATTGCTGATCAAAGGTATGTGATGTGATATGTTGGTACTGTAAATGCAATGATTTGGACGTTGTGTCCTTGAGCAAGGCACTTAACCTCATGGCTGTCTGTGTAATAAGTGAACTTTATTTTGCTTTGGATAAAAGCTTCATTTAAATGTCCACTTACTTTAATAAGTCAGGTGTGGGAAAGTGGGTGCTCTTGTTTTCACCACTTCTCTTTAGCCCCTGCCTCAAAGAACTCAAAGAATAACACTAAAAGTGGCTCCAAAAAGTATTTCAACATTTAATGTATTATTGTCAGTGCATTTACAAAACAAATATATATATATATATTTTTTTACACACCCATATATATATATATATATATATATATATATATATATATATATATATATATATACAAATACACACACACACACACACACACACATATATATATATATATATATATATATATATATATATATATATATATATATATATATATATATATATAAAAGGGCTCTCAATCGATTACAATTTTTAATCGAATTAATTACATGATGTCCCAATTAATTAAGTCGCATTTAATCTCATATACAATATTTACTGAGAAAGCCCCTCATATATCAATAATTCAGTATATAATGATGAAATAATTATACATAGTTATCTTTAAATATTTATATATATCATAAGACAATCATTGGCATACTGTTCACAGCAATCCATTTCACAAGTGAATTTGTCAATCAGTTCAAGATTTATTATGAGGGCTTGTTTAAGGACCAGTCAATTTACACCTGCGTCAGACATGCTTGTGTACTGTCACGGGTGCGTTGCATCATAAACATAAAATGTTTAGGTCACTGTGTCAAGTTAAATATAGTTTAATACTTAGAACATATCTTGAGATAACTTAGTTCAGATTTGCGCTAAATCAAGTTTTCTGAATGCAAGAACGTAACGAATGTCTGTTTTGTGCTGTCTGGTTGTTTTCTTCACTGTATAAACTGCATGTTGCCACACAGCTGAAATTTCAATTACTGCCCTCTGGAGTAAACCGGTGGTACTACAAGCTTGCATTTCTCAGGAATCTTCCCTATTAAAATCTGGGGGCATTGTGATTAATTGCGTACATTTTTTTTAATACGTTATTTTTAATATTGTTAAATCGACAGCCCTAATATATATATATATATATATATATATATATATATATATATATATATATATATTTGCTTTATATAAATATCACATTTACACTTACAACTGAAGTGAATGGAGCCACTCCATACATGAAAAAATGTATTGTGCTGTTGTACAATGTACAAAAAATGTACAAAGCTGCTTGTGTCGATAGAGCATTTGTTCTGGTGGCATGGCAGGTTCCTGAAAGGCAGATCTCCTGAAGGACAGAGTAAATTACTGTGTATCTGTGTGGGCTGCCAACTGTCATCTCAGCTCGTTGAAGATGACCTTGGAATACAATTGCTGTTCCTTTGACCAGACTTGAGTAATTGCACTCAAAGATTGTAAGGAAAGACAGTGTGATGGGGGATGGAGACCTTTTAAGACCAAAAACATAAATCAGTTACAATCAGGATCTAAAGTGTTTACAAGAGAGAAAGACAGAGATAAATATGCAAACAGACATTTACATACTGTATATACACTCACCTAAAGGATTATTAGGAACACCATACTAATACTGTGTTTGACCCCCTTTCGCCTTCAGAACTGCCTTAATTCTACGTGGCATTGATTCAACAAGGTGCTGAAAGCATTCTTTAGAAATGTTGGCCCATATTGATAGGATAGCATCTTGCAGTTGATGGAGATTTGTGGCATGCACATCCAGGGCACGAAGCTCCCGTTCCACCACATCCCAAAGATGCTCTATCTGGTGACTGTGGGGGCCATTTTAGTACAGTGAACTCATTGTCATGTTCAAGAAACCAATTTGAAATGATTCGAGCTTTGTGACATGGTGCATTATCCTGCTGGAAGTAGCCATTAGAGGATGGGTACATGGTGGCCATAAAGGGATGGACATGGTCAGAAACAATGTTCAGGTAGGCCGTGGCATTTAAACGATGCCCAATTGGCACTAAGGGGCCTAAAGTGTGGCAAGAAAACATCCCCCACACCATTACACCACCACCACCAGCCTGCACAGTGGTAACAAGGCATGATGGATCCATGTTCTCATTCTGTTTACGCCAAATTCTGACTCTACCATCTGAATGTCTCAACAGAAATCGAGACTCATCAGACCAGGCAACATTTTTACAGTCTTCAACTGTCCAATTTTGGTGAGCTCTTGCAAATTGTAGCCTCTTTTTCCTATTTGTAGTGGAGATGAGTGGTACCCGGTGGGGTCTTCTGCTGTTGTAGCCCATCCACCTCAAGGTTGTGCGTGTTGTGGCTTCACAAATGCTTTGCTGCATACCTCAGTTGTAACGAGTGGTTATTTCAGTCAAAGTTGCTCTTCTATCAGCTTGAATCTGTCGGCCCATTCTCCTCTGACCTCTAGCATCAACAAGGCATTTTCGCCCACAGGACTGCCGCATACTGGATGTTATTCCCTTTTCACACCATTCTTTGTAAACCTTAGAAATGGTTGTGCGTGAAAATCCCAGTAACTGAGCAGATTGTGAAATACTCAGACCGGCCCGTCTGGCACCAACAACCATGCCACGCTCAAAATTGCTTAAATCACCTTTCTTTCCCATTCTGACATTCAGTTTGGAGTTCAGGAGATTGTCTTGACCAGGACCACACCCCTAAATGCATTGAAGCAACTGCCATGTGATTGGTGGATTAGATAATTGCATTAATGAGAAATTGAACAGGTGTTCCTAATAATCCTTTAGGTGAGTGTGTATATATATATATATGTGTGTGTGTAGATGTCTGTATGCATATTTATCTCTCTCTTGTGACACTTTGGATCTTGATTTTTTTTTTTTTATTTATATTTTTTGGTATATATATAACTAACTCATTTTAGATAATTCTTTCCTAGGGCATCCTATGTAATTCACTGTATGGGTTAAAGGTGCTGTAAGCTATTAGCCACGCCCACTCTTTCCAAAACCCCACACTCCAAATATACAAACTGAGCTTTAATTAGACCAATATCAAGCAGAAATGGTTGTAAAAAGACAACAGCAAAATAGTGCCCTCAGCCATAACAATTTTATTAAACCACAATAATTAACTGCAACTACAACACTATGTGAAAAAAAAACCCATTATTGACAGGCAGAAAGTGTCAGAGACCATGGACCACGGACACAGAGTCTAGTGCTGTCACAGAGATGAATATCTCCTGACACTTATTTCAT
Source organism: Moxostoma hubbsi (assembly GCA_032164185.1). Taxonomy (NCBI): domain Eukaryota; kingdom Metazoa; phylum Chordata; class Actinopteri; order Cypriniformes; family Catostomidae; genus Moxostoma; species Moxostoma hubbsi. Next base: position 18,240,597 of record JAVLUX010000038.1, read on the forward strand.
TAATATCTTTCAGACAGTAGGACATTGTTTTTGTAAATCTTTCCATGAAAAAAATTGCTTAAAGCACCTTTAAGAGCCCAAATTATAAATCAGCTTGCCCTTTCAAAAGATACTGAGGTGGTACCATGGTTCAGTGATGGTATCAGATTGAAATACCATGGTACTTTGATATAAATCATGGTACTAAATTATTTCCATGTACTATGGCATTTTAATAGTGCTCCAAGGGACTTTAAAAATACATGGTGTTGCGATGTCCAACAACATAGTATTAGCATAATGCCATGTCCCAAAACATTTTGAGACTTTTTTTTTTTAAACTGTAGGTTAAAGTTGCAAAATAAAAATGTCTCCTTGACGCCAGTGTGCCACAGTCATCATGTCATGCCCTCGGTGAAACAGAGACCTTGAAACAGAAACATGGAGGAGAGAGCAGCACTTCTTTAAACCACGTTAATCTGAGATGGACCATGATTGGAGGTCAGATGGAGGCTATAACGGGATTGAACCGGAGAAGACAATGGTCCTATTCTCCTTCATCATACTTATATGCCTCTGGCAGCTCAGAGTAATCTGCTGTCAGTTTAATGACTGAGCGAACAGCTGCACAATTGAAGGACACTGGCTGCTGTTACCTGGGTTTTTTTGAACGCCTATACTGTCATCTAAAAGCCCTCTGTCGTGAAAACTTTTGACAGCGTGAATGTGAGCATTACATTACTCAGCTCAAAGTGCGAGGAAACCTGCAAAGTGAGCACTTAGTCCACAGGCTTTGTATTTCTCTGCCTCTCAGTCAACATTTATGCTCTGTTAACTTAGATATAGTTCACCCAAAAATTAAAATTCTCTCATCAATTACTCACCCTCATGCCATCCCAGATGTGTATGACTTTCTTCTGCTGAACACAAATAAAGATTTTTAGAAAAATATCTCAGCTTTGTATGTCTTCACTTCGCAATGGCAGCATAAATGTAATCCATATGACTCAAGTGGATAAATCCATTATTTCATATTTTCATATTTTATTTTTACTGTCAGTCCATTTTTACTATCAATCGCCACTTTCACATTCTTATTCCTTTATTTTTGAAAAAAAGGAATTTATGTTATAAAAGGTCTTAAAAATTGATTCTCATCCACATATATTATATCTCTTCTCTAATTAATATAACTAAATTGGAAAAAAAATAATAATAAACTGCAATTTGTGCCTACATATGGCTTTATTAGAATATGATAGAGCATTTAATATGCCACTTTTGTTTCTTTTCCTTTTTTTATGGTTTATTTAAAAGATGGTTTTAAAGAACTGGTTAACAGAAATTAATCACCAATGCATATCCAAATCTTCATAATACATCAAGATGCTATAGTGTTCTTATTCTTACCCCATTATATCTACAGTAGATATATAGTGGCAGAATTGTCAAAACATTACAACATTGACAAAATCCAGGCAGCTTTTTTAACATGGAGTTGGATACCAAGGTTTTTGGCTTGCTCTAGAGTTGCCATTCGTTTCAGTGCTCAAAATTTGAAATGGAGAGCAAAGTTGAGGTTTGTCTCAATGTTGCTGTGAAGGAGAGGGCAAGGCCCATTGCAAGGAAAGTAAAAGAAAAATATCTCCCTCGCACATCAAATAGCATGTGAGTGGCTTGCTTTACAATGGCCAAGTGACTTGAATCATTCTCAGAATGAAAGTCAACTTGGCTCCACTTACGTATTGCCAAATAAAGACGATAAATTCTTTATGATGCCAATCTTTTAGCACAGTGTGCCTGTAATTACACCAGCAAAAACTACTGCAATGCTTTGGAGAGTTATCCGTTACATTAGCATTCTTACTCATCTCAATGTCAGTTGCTTGGCAAGAGGGTATAATTACAGGAACATGTAACCTTTAGGCTGCCACTGGAAACTGAGCCAATAAATACATCACAGCCATGGACCATCATTTGCTATGAGAGGGACAGTTGTATTCTAGAGTGTATTTGATTGAAGAAAAATCTGTGTAGTGAAAGATAAGTTATCAGAATTTTTTGGCTGTTTTTCTGTAAAAGGAATTGTGTAAATTTTGAAGGCATGCATCTGCTAAAACTTAAGGGATAGTTCACCCAAAAATGACAATTCTCTCATCATTTACTCATCCTCATGCCACACCAGATGCATATAACTTTCTTTCTTCAGCAGAACACATTTGAAGAAAACTAGAAAAAAATATCTTAGCTCAGTAGGTCCTTAAAATTCAAGGGGATGGTGATATGACCTTTGAAGCTCCAAAAAGAACAGACAGTCAGCATAAACGTCATCCATACGACTCCACTGATTAAATGAATGTCTTCTAAAGCGAAGATATCACGTTTGGTACACGCATTCATGAGAGGGAGGAGTTCACACAGTCTGTCATGTGACGTATTCACGTTGGCATGTTCGGACATAATCGAATGTTTTTCTCTAGGTTGAGACATTCAAGATGAGCATTGTGGGTAAACATACAGAAACAAATACAGATCAAAACCAGTGAAGCTTCTGTACAGCACTCCTTATACGCAGTTCTTCCAGGTGTGTCGAACGTGCATCTGTTCTTACGTGAACGTTCCAACACAATTACGTAACAAGCGCAAACTGCTGCTGTCAGATTTTCCAACTTCCTACTAGGAAAAGTACAATGGAACGTCACTAGAAGTCAAAATTCCAACTTGGAAGCTCATGCGGAAATTTTCAACTCTGATTTCACTGAGATCCAGACAAACATGTCGGCACCCAGGGAGATATACAAAGAAAGTGATAAAAATTTACTTTTATTAACTAATATCAAGAAATGAGTTCAAGTTTCCACATTACCTGATATAAAAGCTTGTTTAACAAATGCCTGCAGAAACAGTTGTGTGAAACATGGTACATTTTAAATGTGCTATATAAATAAACATTGATTGATTGATAAATTATACTCTTTTGACGATCGTATACCTGAATCACAAATGCTAGCACTGCAGTATTCTTTGTCAGCTGGGTTGCTAGAAGATGTCACTTATTACAGTCAAAAATCTGCTAAAGTAACTGGAGCTTTGCATTTTTGTTTCCTTAAGCATCATCTTCCGAATATCGGGCAATGGAATGCATTTATGATTGGAGATAGGAGATATCATGTAGGAATATCCCACATCCAACTTGAATGGAACGCAGTATCACTTCCAGATTAGCAAAAACCACAGGCACTGATTGGCTGCTGCAATAACGAGGTTACGAATGAAAAGACTCACAAGTATGATTTTTTTTTTATTAAATTTAATTGACATTTAATATATATACACATGTAGATACATACAGTATATTTTAAATATAGTGACATGGCCTTCATGCTAATTTTTTTATACCATGAAATTATTATTTTATTTAGGGACCACAATAGGAGTTCTATGTGTTTTCACAAAGTGACCAAAGCCTAAAGTGCCGCTGGACAGGCCGCCTCCGCTCTGCATGCCACGGCCCTCCTGCAAGTACACCAGGCCAAGACACTGTAAGAGCTGCACGTGGGTAGTCCTAATCCCGATGTGATGCAGGAGCTGTGCTCGGCGACCAACCTCAACCTCTGGGCCACGAAGGTCATGGTGCGAGCACTAGGGCAGGTGATGTCTACCTTGGTGGTCCAGGAGCTCCACCTATGGCTGAATCTGGCTGAGATGAGGGATGCCGAAAAGGTTCGATTCTCAACGCGCAAGCTCAGGGAGGACGAGGAACAGGTCACCCTTGTGGCACTGTACTGGCCCACTCAGACTTGGTTCTCAGATCTCCTGCTCCTCACCCCTCCCTGGCAAGTTCCCCTGAGGCAGGACCTCCTCTCTCAGGGACGGGACACCATCTGGCACCCATACCCAGACCTCTGGAATCTCCATGTCTGGCCCCTGGACAGGTTGTGGAAGATTTAATTGGCTTACCACTGGCAGTGGTAGGCATGGTCACTCAGGCCAAGGCTCCCTCTACGAGGCAGCTATTTGCCCTGAAGTGGCTTTTGTTCGAAAATTGGTGTTCTTCCCAAGGCAAGGTCAGTGCTTTCCTTTCTGCAGAAGAGGCTGGAAGGGCGGCTGTCCCCCTCCACTTGAAGGTGTATGTGGCCGCTATAGTGGCACACCACGATGCGGTGGATGGTAAGTTCTTGGGGTTGTGTTTATCAGGTTCCTGAAAGGCGCCAGGAGGCTGAATACTCATAGGCTATACCTCTTTCCCTCAGAATCTCTCCGTGGTGTTTATGGGCCTTCGGTGAGCCACGTTTCAGCCCCTACAGCCAGTCAAGCTGAAAGCCCTCTCTTTGAAGAAGGCCCTCCTGACTGCTCACACAAAATCCATGAAGAGGATTCAGGACATGCAGGCATCAACTGGCAGCGATACCTGCCTGGAGTTCGATCCTGAGTGTTATCACGTGGTCTTGAGACCCCGACCAGGCTATGTGCCCAAGGAATACGAGCACACTCAACGAGGAGTCTGGCATCCTTGTGGGCTCAAGCAGAGCTAGAGGCAGGGCAGCGGTCTAGGCAACACTCAATTCTTTCGCTAGATTTTGTGATCTCCGGGTTGAGCCGGTTTCGTTCTGTGCATTGTCAGGTATGAACGGGTAAGTTTACGGGACAGCTGGCCGGGTATACCGCTTGCATGCGGCACCTTTCCCCTCCATGAAGCAAAGACATGCACTTTCTTTGCCATGCAAGTGCACGATGTCTTTCCTCCCTATCCCTGTGGCTGACGAATTCGGCAGAAGAATTCCTACCCGGACCCAGTATGTGTTCTAGGGTACCCTGTACTGGGGTAGATGCTCCACAGGTGCTGGTTACCTCCGGTGGCCCCCTGTGATGTATTTTCCATGGTACGGCCTATCAGTAGACCCACGTCTCCCTCGGGCAGAGCCCTCTATACCCCCGGTCGCTCTGTTTGTTGAGCTCCTCCCCTTCAGGCAGGATCTACCACCGCGGCTCTTCCATGAACGGGTGGTAAGCCCACATGATGTATTGCCACATATGGAATGATGTTGCCTCTGTGGTGTCTTTTCCCCCTGATAGAATAGGAAAGGAAAAGAACACCTTCCCCGGCATGAATAATAGCATTAGATGGCCCCAGCCGAATCAAATACTCTGTGGAGAGAAAAAACATAGAGAGAAAAGGCCGGCTGACACGGCCTGCTCCCATGATAGTTACGTCTCTCCTCCCCCCTCAGGAATGTGGGGAACTACATGACGTCTTTTGGGGCATTGGGGGAGGCTTACTGCAGACCGGTGCACCTGCTATAACGACGCAGCAGCTTGCTTGCACCTGCATCGGCAGTCCACGTAACACGGTTCAGCTAGTTGTGATGTTTCATATAGCGACTCCTAGTGTCAATACATCGACACAAAGTGGAGTGAGTGACAGAAGGGGAATGTCTCAGTTACTGTCGTAACCTCAGAGACGTTGTGTCCCTCTTGCCACAATGCTATACTACCCGCTGGAATGTCCGGGACCCTGTCTCGGCTCCTCAGCACAACACCTGAATGAGTGGTTGCGAGCCAGCTGCTTTTATACGCATATGTCCGGGCGAGTTGCATGCAAATTCCACTTGCCAATTCTCATTGGCATTTTCTCAAAGATCAGAGGTATTTGGGGCTCCCAAGAGCGACCCCTGGTGTCACTACATCGACACAAAGTATTGTTCCCTCCATCAGGGAATGGAGATTATGCTCACCTTCATTTTTGAGTGAACTGTTTATTTTAGTAGCATTGTATTACTTTTGATATACAATGTTCCACATTGATTTAGTTCTTGTATATTTTAAGCCCAGCATTAATGGTGTTCTCAATCCAATGCATGATGCACAATTTTCTGAAGTTTGTGACTGGTGGAATGTTCTTCCTGAAGTATTGCTCTACAAAAGGTTTATATTTTTCTATCAGGCATTAGAAAAAACATGATAATGAATTATTTATCATCTCTACTTTCCTGGTAATAATATTAGTATTAGAAAAATAAAACTATCAATATTATTAAAAAATGTCACTGTTTTGTTCAATTACATTAATATTTAGTATAAGTTATTCTGCCAAAAGTAGTGAGTGGATTTCTCGTTTCCTTGTTATTGTTGTTTGATTAATAGCCTTTATATGACATAGCCTACTACACTTGACATTGCAATCGATGTAATGAACACCCCTGTTCTAGATGTAGATAATAGGCTAAGTATAGGAAATCATTCAAAAATTTTTCATCTATATCGATCTCTCCTTTTTCAGATAAACATCAAGATTGTTTTATCGCCCAGCCCTATTGAAAACATTGCCTTAATCTCTCACATCAGCCCAATAATCTCAATGATAGATAGCTAATTTACATGCTACATTATACAAACAGAGAATCTAGTAATATAATGTTTAATGTGTGTGTTCATGTATTTCATGTCTTTTATTTTGAAAAGTTTAGTTCCTCTTTCATGTCATGTGGTTCCCTGGTCATGTGATTCATGTTTCCTCCATGTTCATGTGTCTTGTTTTCATTTGTTTATTGGTTGATTATCTTGTTTACAGTTCTATTTGTTCATTGGTTATCTTTGTCATGTGATCTCCCATGTCTAGTATTTAAACCCTCATGTTTTCCATTGTTCCTTTTCAGGTATTGAGTTTGGTAACATGTTATGCTAAGTCAAGGTTATGTCAAGCCAAGTTTATGTCTAGTTGTAGTTTATAATGAATTCATGTTTATGTTTCACATTTATAGTTAGAGTTTTTGGATTTCACGTTTGTTAATAAAATTGCACTTGGGTTCTTCACTCCATTGTCTTCATCATTGTCACTGGCAGCAGCAACGTTACAGAAATACCTGACTGAACTATGAACCCAGCAATCCAGCTCCTCCGCGTACATCAGGGAATTGTCCCCTGGAGGATTCCGTGGAGGACTTATGTGCTCTGGCCTGCCAGGTGGACTTTAATGAGGTTGCCCTCAAAGACTGTTTCCAATTTGGACTAATTAAGCCAATTTCTTTTTTAATGCTAGGTGGTCAGAGTTCCCACAGCCTAGCTCAATATATTAACCTCACCCTGCAGATTTTTACATTCACTGTGGGGGGAGGTGGATGCCGAGCCGGAGTTCCCCGACATGGCCGCTGAGCCGGAGTTCCACGACATGGCCGCTGAGCCGGAGTTCCACGACATGGCCGCTGAGCTAGTGCCATTTTTTGCTCTGGACCCTCAGCCTGCTCCATGCCATGTCACTGCCACGCCTGAGTCTGCTCCATGCCATGTCAAAGCCACGCCTGAGCCTGCTCCATGCCATGTCACAGCCATGCCTGAACCTGCTCCATGCCATTTCACAGCCACGCCTGAGCCTGCTCCATGCCACGTCACAGCCATGCCTAAGTCTGTTCCACACCATGTCATAGACACATATGAGCAGTTTTTACCTGGAGATGGTTCTCGCCCTTGTACCCACCCTTAGTTCTCCTAGCAGACAAGCAGAACTTTCAACTCTCCAATTCCGCATTGACCCTCTGAGCCCTGGACTCCACCTTGGCCTGTTGGTACCTCAACATCGCCACGGCTCTGTGTTCCCTCGGCTCCACTGCGGTCCTTCAGCCTGTCGGCTTTGCCGTGGTCCCTCGTCCCTCAGGCTCCGCCTTGGTCTGTCGGTCACCTGACTACGCCTTGGCTCTCTGATCCTCTGATTGTGCCTCATCTGTCCAGTCCTTCAGCTCCACTGGGGACCTCCTTACCTATGGCTCCACCTTGGTCCGCAATCCCACCGGCTCCGCCTCAGTCTTCCGATCCCCCAGCTCAACCTTGCTCCTCTGAGCCTCCAGCACCACCTTGGTCATCCCTGCCATCTGCTCCACCCTGGCCCTTCGAATCTTCGGCTACTCTCTGAGTACCAAGTTCCAAGGTGTTGCTCTTCAAGTCTCTCACAGCCCCACCTTCCACGACTCTGCCCCTCGAGCCACTTTAACTAGTGTTTATGCTGCCTCATCAACAAAGCTTGTGCTTGCCAATATATGTTAGAGTGTAAATGTGTCAAATGTGTTGCCCATATTAGAAAATCAGCATAATATAATAATTTCTGAAGGATCATGTGACACTGAAGACTGCAGTAATGATGCTGAAAATTCAGCTTTGATCACAAGCTGCATTTTACAATATATTCAAATAGAAAATTGTTCTTTTAAATTGTAAAAAGAGTTCACAATATCATTGTTTTTACTGTATTTTTGATCAAATAAATGTGGTCTTGGTGAGCAGAAAAGACTTCTTTTAAGTGTAGGTCTAATAGTGTAGTTCTGAAATTAAGTAAAGTTTTATGTAAAGAAAATGTATAGTCAGATTACTTCTTTTAACTTAAAACTTAATGATCAAAATCAAGTCTACTCACATTCATTCTCTTTGTCACATTCCTCATTGATATGCCCAGGGGAGGGGTCTTTGTCTCCTCAGTTGTGAATTACATCAATATTAATGATAATTCACACATCCTCGCATATGACATTTCTAACACTAAAAGTGTCTTACAAAAGTTAAATGACTAAATTGTTTTGTTTGAATAAGTGATCAGGATGGTTTTCACATAATTTTGTAACAAACACTATAGGTTACAGTTCTCAAAAGTCTTGTAGACAAATGTTTATTATGTGTTATATGGCCTTGTTTCAAATGACTTAGAATTTTATTTTTTTCAAAAACCATGCATAAACATTATTTTCTCAAAAATACAAACATGTACACACATGTTTCTCACATATTATTGTAGCCCAGTTTGTGCTGAATACAGTGTTGTCAGAATTTAGCCATTAATATTTTTTTAAGCTACTGAATAAAGCACAAATGTCAAGGCATGTCAGAACTACTCCAGGGCCCAAAACACCCTCTTTTTCATGGTGAAAAGCCCTTTCAGGTGTTGAACTGTGTTTGAGGAATCCTCCACATCCACAACAGTTGGCGCCTGATCGACAGCTCCCTTCCAAGTGTGTGATTTTATAGGAGTCATGAGACTCTCCCTAGCCAATCATGTTCATAGATAAAAATGGAATCAGGACAAGGAAGTAACAAACACAGACAGTGGGAAAATAGTGTATTAAAAGTATGGTTAAATGCAGCACTCAAGAACTCAAGTAAAAGTATACAAATGTAAAACTACTTAAATGTGAGTATTTGTAATTCCTTACTTTACACCCCTGCTATTTGCATTGACATCCAGTGAGATGGGGAGAGATGTGTTTAAATTTAGATTTATTTCAATATAGTTTACTTGTTTAAAAAGAGATTTGATTTAATTCATGTAGTTTACACACAATATTACATTTTTGCCTTTTTATGTTTAATATAACATAATCATTTACTAATAAGAAATAGGTTAAAAAAAATTTGATATGGGAAAATATGTATAGGCTAGGGTGACCATACGTCCTCTTTTTCGGACCTTAAAAAAGCACCTGGCCAGGATTTCTAAATTTGCAAAAATGTCTGGGATTTGGCTTTAGTTGCATTATGATGTGCATCTGGTCTAATACTTCATTGTGTGTGTGCATATTTGCATTGCTTTAACCTCTATTTGTAAGTCAAGCCTTCTCGCACAATTAGCTCTGCAAAGCATAAAGGGTCAGCAAAAGGTGAAAGTTCATCAGGTAAATTAACGGACTACTTTTTGCGTCCCCGTAAAATTGTTATCACATTGCTTAATTTTCCATGGCCATTCTAAATAAAAATAATAGTCAATGAAGGTACACTCACGGCATCAAATATTTTATTTTAGTACATGGACATTCAAAAGTACATTGGAAATGTGTGTGTGTGTGTGTGTATGTATGTATATATATATATATATATATATATATATATATATATATGTGTGTTATGCTAATAGAATGCATTTATAGTAACACTGTTTTGAACACCATTATTCCATTCCACCCCAATCTCCCCCCATAAAAAATTACAAAAAAAATCCTCTTTTTGGAAAATCAGAATATTTAAACACTCACGCTTTTATTTTGACATTCCATCCAAACTTTCCAGGAAGTCTTGTATGTGTCTGTTTGTAGGCAAGTTCACATTAGTTTAATTCACTTCTTATTCAAATTTTACCATTCTAAATACATATTTTAAGTAAACCAAACTATTGGGCATCTAGCAGTGCTCAAATATTGCGCAAAGTTTGAAGGCTAAACATAGCCGCAAGTGTGTGTGTGTAAACAGAGAAGCGCCATTCACTGACGCACTGGAGCTGCACGTGCATTTTATATATTTACACAGCCTTTTTTGATTCACAGAGCTATTGCACGTCTTCAAGTTGCTCACTTCTAGTGAGGGGTCTTTAATGTGAAACTACAGTAAGTTGACGACATTACTAAATTTGGCTCCTCATCTCTGGCTTTCCACGATATCATGCAGCTTTTCTTGAGCGCCAACTTGTGTATCTTTCAAGAAAATAAAAGCAATCACCCTTTTTATTTATTTTTTCCGCCACACAATGTTTAAAATCTATGATGGTAACAGAATTTCAATGGATCCCCTTCAAACACTGGAATCTCGCGTGGTGGAAATGTTGAGACTTTTGCTGCTGTATCAACAACTCTCATTTCTTGACGTTTTTGAAGGATACTCTGTGTGAAATCAAACCTTCCATCATCTACTGAAGCAGTTATCCTGGGTCTGGAAGATGCATGTTGGTGCAAAGTTTGAGATATAGGTTGTGTCTCATCTTCTGGATGGAAAGATGCAGTTGCTAATTTTGCTTGTTTGCTGACACAGGAGTCCATCCTATCCATTGCAATGCTGTCTGCTCATTGTTCAAAAGTCCTGAGCACAGATAGCTTTTCATTGGAGGCTGCGATTTTTGCATCAATATCCATTTGTTCCTTACGCTGCTGTAACATTTCCAACTGTTGCTCAATATCATGCTTAGCTTTAAAGACTCTGCACTCTGCGACAATAGCGGCTTTTTCCGCTTCAAGCTGAATGCATGTTAGTTGCACAGAGATGCATTAGATTTGCTGGAGCGTGAACTGGGGCAGCTACTTTTGTGTCTTGAAGTGTGACTGTTGACCTGTGTTTCAACATTCGAAATGCTATCATTATGTTCAATTTTGCTGGCAACACAATCACATTCCTGTAGCTGTTCCAATCATTTATTTACCACAATGCTGAATTCCACAACCCATATCATTTTTGCTTTTAACCATGGTTCATGCCTGTCTTTCTCTTCATCAGGCAATAAAACAAACAAAGACTTGTGTGCTTCTTTTGCTTATTTGCATTGCATTACATGCCAACTGTTCAAACGTACTTTTGACCTAATTTTCATATTTTCTATTACCCATTAATTCTTGCATTGTCTTTTTCAGTTGGGATGCTTTGTAAAATTTTGACTTTGTTTTTGTTAAGTATCGAGTTTTGCCGTTAACCCTTTTGCATTAAGCTAAACCTCTTGTTTTCGTACAGACAATTCAACATTTTCACCCTCTGCTTTCTGAGCTTGAGCCCCATCCTGCTCAATTTCAGAACCATGAAACTAATTTTCATCTGCCATTTTTTAACATTTAAATACTCACTGCATATTTTACAACATAAACATAATCTTCTGCCTCCTACACACTACATTACTTTCAAAGACATCATCAGATCATGGTACCATTCATATTATACAACTGTCTGTTTTGTCATGGAAGTCACAGCATTTTCAAATTGCACAACGGATCGGCGACAGGGGAGAACACATTACAAAACATTTCACTATTGACGAATCTCTGATGACTCTGCCTCGACTCCAAATTACATTTTACAACAGAGATCACGTGAGAAGTGATCCGAGAAACGAAAACAAATGCATGATATTTTATGCATTTCAGAATATGATGTGTATGTTTTTAATCATATATTTGATTGGTTACAATATGAAAAATTAGCTCCTACTGAAAAATCTACCTATTTGCTTACCTGATTTTCCAAGAGAATTGGCAATTTCTCTCCAACTCTTCTCTTTCTCCACCCGGTTGTGCTACAGTTCAGATGAAACATCAAATGCTGTTGTGCTCCTGCCAATATTCCACTAATTTTTCCTCCATTTCTTCGGTACAATGAGACTTTGATACCACAGCCATTCTAGTTGATGTTCTGTCGCAGGTACATGAGGACTCCTCCCACTGAAACTTCCCGTGCCCCGTTTCTTGTGCTCTCATTGGCTGTAGGTCAACGCTGCAGTTGTATTCAGTCAAAACACATTTCACATTGCATGATTTGGAATCGCAGACAGGTTCATATATTTAACATTCTAGATATTTCGCTGACATTGACGACGCTTCTCTCAAATCATGTTTTTGATAGTTCATACATTGCGTTCGTCACTCAAGGGAGCGAGCTCTGATTTGCCTACGATTTCAGGCATTTGACGGCGATCTCCACAAAACTGTCGGCGAGTGAAAATCAGGCTTGAAATCGTGTAGCGTAAACTCGGCATTAGACACTGTAAATGTCAAATGATAAAACAGTTCTTAGTTTCACAAACATCCTTTTTTTAACCACCAATGCGCATTGGATTTGTGTTTGTTTGTTTTATGGCCATTTAACTCAAGTTCAAGAAAAAATGCTTTCATACTTCAGTTCCAGGTAAGGTGAAGAATTTGACTTTGACTAATATGCGCTGTATCCTCTTTGTTTACGCATGCGGTTTTGCAGTCCTTCAAAATTCACAATCAATCAAAGCAATGATCCACAGTAAATCCATCAAACAAAACGGTCATGAATGAGCATCACCGACTTCAGATCAGCTGACTTTTCCTTTAGTCGTCCAATTTGATCCGCTTAAGTCATCTATATCCATGTCATGTTTATTCTGTTGGTTCCTGTTTTTCTTGTCTCTTATTTTTAAAAGTTCATGTCATGTTTTGTTCCTGTCTCCTTGTCATGTGATCTTCCTGTTTCCTGTCATGCTCATTTGTCTTTTTTTCACTGGTTAATTGTTTGATTATCTTGTTTAGAGTACTGTTTGTTCATTGGTTTATGTTTCTCCATGTCCATGTATTTAAGCCCTCATGTTTGCCATTGTCTCTTGTCAAGTATTGTAAATGTATCTTTGTTGATGTATGTTTAGGTCAAGCCATGTTTAGGTCAAGCCATGTTTAGGTCAAGCCATGTTTAGGTCAAGCCAAGTTTAGGTCAAGTCATGTTTATGTTTAGTTCTATGTCTAGTTTAGTTCAAGTTTATTGTTAGGGTTTTGGATTTCTCGTTATTTAATAAAACTGCACTAGGGTTCTACACATCGTCTTCGCCATTGCCATTGCCAGCTACAACAAATGTTACAGAATACTTGACCGCCCATTATGGACCCAGCAGTTCGACTCCTGCATCTTTGTCAGGGGAATCAACCCCTGGAGAATTACGTGGAGATTTTTTTTGCTCTGGCAGACCAAGTTGACTTTAATGAGGTTGCCCTCAAAGACATTTTTTGCTTTGGACTACGTGAGTCAATCTCAACTTTGATGCCTGGCTGTTGCAGTTCCCTCAACCTGGCTCAATATATTGACCTCGCCCTACAGATCACTGGTTCCACGTTCACTGTGGGGGAGGCGGATGCCCAGCCAGAGTTCCACGTCATGGCCGCCGACCAGCCAGAGTTCCACGTCATGGCCGCCGACCAGCCAGAGTTCCACGTCATGGCCGCCGACCAGCCAGAGTTCCACGTCATGGCCGCCGACCAGCCAGAGTTCCACGTCATGGCCGCCGACCAGCCAGATTTCCACGTCATGGCCGCCGCCGAACCAGAGTTCCATGCCTGCCACGGTCAGCAAACCAGAGTTCCACGCCTGCCACGGTCAGCGAGCCAGAGCCCAGGCATGTCGCGGCCAACGCCCACGCCTGCCACAGCCAACGAGCTGGAAGTCTCGGCCGTCCCAGACGGACTATCAAAACAAATAGCAAAATAAATATTCCAAAACTTCAACTTTCCAATAACAAACTAAATATTTATTTCAAAACAAACTGTTATTGGCACGAACACAGCCTTGCAAAATACGCTGCACAGCACACTCACGGCATGGTCAAAAAGTTTGTTTGACCTTCCATTGCGCACCTGTAACTCGTGAAACGGAAGGATATCACCACATTTTGGACATTTATGTAGGATGTCAATCTGAGGACACATGAAAAAAATTGTCATGAATGTAAAAAATGCCATATGTCTGTGCTGCCTAACATCATGGATCTGAAAAATTAACCCTGTAAGATCCGTTGTTGTAAAATCACAACATCAATTTAGCTCTCCAAAAACACATTTGCAAATGTTTGTTTTTTTTAAAGAGCACATTTACATAGCCAATGGGTCCTATTGTCTTGCATCATAATGCCATTGGATAGTACATGTGTAAATAGGTTTGGCCATAAGGCCTTGAACTCATTTCACCTGCAAACATTCCTGAAAGTGCATCTCCTTGTTTCATTCGACTGGATATATCAACATTGAAGTAAGTAAAATCTCAGAACTAATTTTTTTTTTCAAAACAATTACATTAAAAAAAAATTCAATGTAATTGTTATTGTGGAATGCATGCAAAACATTTTCAGCTTGTTATGTCTTTTTTGTAACAATACAACGTTGGGTGAAAATGGTAGTCAAAATAGCATGTGCACCTTGCACATTACATGGAGACATTACACTTCTCAAATGTTCAATATAGGATAAATACTTACAGAAATACAATGTATTTGATGATTCACTCTTTATAAATTTGTTATTTGTAATCATTTTCAGTTTAGACCAGATTTGAATAATCCTAAATCAATGTTACAGTATATCTGTTAGCAGTCAAATATAGTTAACTGTTTGTTATCTGGACTTTGTTTGTTTGCCAAATATCTGCTTGTTGCACAAGGCAGATATTGTTTGTGGAATGCTTTGGAGAATGGTTGTTCAGGGACAAGTGCAATGTTTTGGAATGTGGGGGGATGCATGTTTGGTGCATTGTTCAGGGACAGGTATGAATGTTCTGGAAAGTGGTGATATATGAGGTCTGGGGGCTAGTATATTCCTTTTAGATTGTTAAGTAGAGATCACATTAGGCTAGCCAGACAGTATTGTGTGACTTCAGTGGAATGTATTGCATAAATAGGACACATTTGCATTGGAATTATTTATATTTGAACATACTCTAACTATTATTTCCATTTCAGAATGACACCAGCAAGGAGAGTTGTGTACTGTACTGTGCAATATGTCATTGATGCTATCCAAAACGGAGAGAGTGATGTTGACATTGAATCATACACCAGTGATTCAAGTGATGAGGAGGTGGTTGAAAATGTCGAGGAAGTGGACAAAGAGAATCAGAGACCCACTGATTGTCCAGCTGATGATGATGATGATGATGAGGACATCGAGCCAACCAAGCCAACCAACTAAACAGACTATGCCCCGAGACCGGTATCGCTGGCAGAAAAAGGATTTCTACAGTCCTAATATTGATTTATCTGGTCCGGACGAGACCAGTGATGATGTTTCCCTCCACACACCACTGGAGTACTTCCAGATGTTTGTGTCAGAAGACATGATTCAGGCTCTGACAGAACACACTAATCAGTACAGCTTTCAAAAGACTGGAACAACTATAAACACAGATACCAAGGAAATTATACAGATGATTGGCATGAAAAGTTCAAGAAGATGGGCCTGATGCAAATGCCCGGTGTCCGTATGTAATGGGAGTCAGACTTGCGGTACACCCCTGTTTCTGTTGTGATGTCATGCCACAGGTTCCAATCTCTGCTGACATCATTACATTTTGTCAACAACCTGACAATGCCAGAGAGCATGAAGAAAGACAAACTGTGGAAACTCAGACCATGGCTTTATTCATTCAGAGAGAAATGCCTGCAGGTGGTACCCGAAGAGCACAACTCTGTGGATGAGATGATGTTTCCATTCAAGGGGATATTCAGTGGAATTAAGTAGTATATGCGAGACAAACCTAACCCATGGGGCTTCAAAGTGTGGGTAAGAACTGGCATCTTTGGTATGCTCTGTGACTTTGATGTGTACCAAGGCAGTGTTGATGGAAAACAAGCCAAATCTGAACTTGGAATGTCAGGTGATGTTGTGATGAAGCTTGCCTCCATGCTTCCAGAAGGTCAGAACTACAATGTCTACGCAGACAACTACTTCACCTGTGTTCCATTAGTAGTTCAGCTCCTTGCTCATGGAATTCATTATGTGGGAACAGCCAGGCAAGTGCACTTACCCAACTGTAACCTTAAAGATGAGAAGATCTTGAAGAAAAAGGGAAAAGGAAGCTTTGACATCAGAGTGGAGGCAAACCACAACATCTGTGCTGTCAAATGGTATGACAGCAGGGCAGTCACACTTGTGTCATCCTTTGCTGGCATTGAACCTGTGCAAAAGATTAAACGCTGGAACAAAGCCACCAAATCCTACACTGAAGTTGAGAGACCTTACATAGTGGGTGCTTACAACAAATACATGGGTGGTGTGGATTTGCTGGACTCATTTGCAGCCAAATACAAGTTCCCCATGAAATTGCTCTGCAGGTACAATTACATCATCTGGCACACCATTATCCTTGCTGTGATCAATGCCTGGCTTCTCTACAAATGGGACTGCAAAGCTCTCAATATTCACAAGAAAAAGAATCTGAATAGAAGACTGTTTCAGGCACAACTAGCATCCTCTCTCACCCTGACAAACACTGCTGTCAACACACCAAGGAGAGGGCGGCCATCTTCAGCCAGTGGGAGCCCTTTGACGTCCATAACAGCGACACCTCAGAGACCTGTGACTGCTCAGAAGAGACCATCCTCAGCTTATGGGGTTCACCAAATGGGGTCCCAGCCAAGAGGGCATGTGAACCACCAACGGACATGGTCGCACATTTCCCGGTGAAGACAACAAGAGAACGCTGCAGACACTGCAAAAAATGATATTCTAATACGTTCTGCAGGAAGTGAAATCTCCGTCTCTGCTTTTCAGAGGAAAGGAACTGCTTTTGGGACTACCATTGCAAGTGAATTCTGGACACTGGTTCTTTGACAAAGTTTTCATTCTGTTTTGTATATAACATTTTATCCAGTTTTTATATTTTTTTTTAAATTCTGATTCATAAAAATATGACTGTTGGGTGATTATTATTAATGAAATGTACTGTTATAGTGCTATGTAAGGTCTTACAGGGTTAAGGCACTTTATCATTGTTTTAGGCTGAAGTAGGTATTTAAATTTTATGCTGTATGATATAAATATGATATGTAATATTTTATATTATATTTTATCTAGTGTTTATGCTGCCTCATTATCATCAACACTCGTGCTTGCAAATATGGGTTCAGGTGTAAATGAGTAAAATGCACTTTAAATGTGCCCATAGTAGAAAATCACCATCTTATAATGATTCCTGAAGGATCATGTGACACTGAAGACTGCAGTAATGATGCTGACAATTCAGCTTTGATCACAAATTGCATTTTACAATATATTCAAATAGAAAACAGTTCTTTTAAATTGTCAAAATAGTTCAAAATATCATTGTTTTTACTGTATTTTGGATCAAATAAATGCAGCCTTGGTGGGCAGAAGAGACTTCTATTAAATGGTAATGTAGGTCTAAAATTAAGTAAAGTCTTTATGTAAAGAAAATGTATAGTCAGATTACTTCTTTTAACTTAAAACTTGATTTTGATAATTAAGTCTCCTCACATTCATTCTCTTTCTGTCACATTCCTCATTGATAGGCCCAGGGGAGGGGTCTTTTGTCTCCTC
The DNA here is from genome assembly GCA_032164185.1 of Moxostoma hubbsi. Taxonomy (NCBI): domain Eukaryota; kingdom Metazoa; phylum Chordata; class Actinopteri; order Cypriniformes; family Catostomidae; genus Moxostoma; species Moxostoma hubbsi. The sequence goes on from JAVLUX010000038.1 coordinate 18,258,365, forward strand.
AGGTGTGAAATGCATCCATATTCATTATAGTTCATGCTTCCTCGCATATGACCTTTCTAACACTAAAAGTGTCTTACAAAAGTTAAATTAATATATTGTTTTGTATGAATGAGTGATCAGGATGGTTTTCACATCAATTTGTAACAAAAACTCTAGGCTACAAGATCCAGTTCTGAAAAGTCTTGTGGACAAATGTTTAGTATGTTTTATATGGCCTTATTTCAATGACTTAATTTTTATTTTTTTTTTAAATGCATAAACGTTATTTTCTCAAAAATACAAACATGTACACACATGTTGCTAACATATTATTGTAGCCCAGTTTGTACTGAATACAGTGTTATCAGACAGCCTTTAGCCTTTAATGTGCTTGTAAGCAACTGAAAAAACCACAAATGTCAAGGCATGTCAAAACTTCTCAAAGGCCCAAAACAACCTCAGACCCCAGAGGGTTAAAGCCCATGGGTGTTCCAATAAAAATTATCTATATTTTATTGCCTACAATTGGAAAAACATATCCAATATGACTGGTAAACATAATATAACATTTACAGAAACACAATAATTAATTCAATATTATGTAAAATACACCAGTAGGTGATCAGTAAATGTATTTAGTGAATAGATTAAATACATTCATCACCACTGAAACATTTAAAACATGCATTAAATATGTTTTAGGTATTTAATACATTTTTAAGTTTAAAACCTCTCAATAAATATTGGACATATAATATATCTAATTATGCCATTGACATAATGCGAAGCAGAGTGCCTAAATCCTCCTTACCTGTGGTAAAATCACACTAAATCATGGCCACAACAGCAATGATGAAAAACACCTTGCGTTACTCATCTTTCCATTTCAAAATAAAGGGTAATTATTGTCAGACTGATATGCCATTACATGCATAGACCAACCAATTAATATCTTAATTTTACATAAATAATACATAACTACCAAAGAATGTATTGGAAATTCTACCACTTGTTGTGCATGCTTGCACAAAGGCAGTCCCAACTAAATTTTGGCTCATCTGATAGACTTGCAATGAAAAAATATTATAATTTAAATATAAAAAAGCAAAAAGAAATTAGGGATTCCTTTTATTTTATTTCACTATAAAGTGGGTTGAAAAGGTACGTGGGCTTAATGAGTGCACAAGAGCAAAAGTTCATGCAGCCCGCTTGCAACATTGGTACGTTTAAGCACTAAACTCATTTGTTTATCTAAAAACAGAACTGTATGTGATTTGTTGGTGTGTATACTATCATTATTGTTTTTATTATAAAAAAGAATAAAGTAACAAATGACTTTATAACTTATTACACCCTTCTCTGGTTATTGACTGACACATTATCCATAATGCACCTCTTAGATGGTCCTGTGCTTTTCTTCCTCTGAAACAGAAAATAAATAAATAAAAGGCATGCTCAGCAGAGAGTTTGAAAGACAAAGGCAGTAGCTGCATGGACACATTTTCCATGCTGTTGCATAAATTAGTTTAAACATTAAAGGCCAATTTGAGATTAGGATCCTGTATCTGACATGGCTTGCGCCCCATCACACCATATTAATGCACAGTCTCAGGGGAGATTAAACTCATTACTCACATGAACAAATGGGCACTGGCAAGCCTGGCATCACTGCGGCCATGAACACATAAAGCACCCTTCAGTTCAAATACAGCTGGAATGCATGAGTGTGTTTTGCACATACTGTATGCAGGAGGGAGACATGGAGAAAGACAGATGGATCTTTCTCTCACTATCTTTTTCACGCTGAGCCTCCTGAGCAGATCTTCAGATCTTCTCATTCACAACTGTGGCAATGATCTGCAAACACCTGCTGAACAGAACCGATACAACAGACTTTGACATTCCAGCATCATTGACAGAGACATTATCTCAAATTAAATCAAAGCCTTTAGCTGTTCATTGGGTGTCCCTGTCTAAAGTTTCTGCACAGGCCTTCAGATTATAATCCATTGGTTTAATAATAATAATACTAATAATAATTAATCAAGGTAATTAATTTAGCTAGATGCTCACACTTAAATGCAAATATAACAAATTTAGCAAATTTATGTGCTCAAAACATTTTCCAAACCTTACATTGTAGTAGTGGGAACCATAGAAATGTCCAGTTTTCTGACAGTAACATGAGTAGAACATCATTTAAAGGTTAACATAACATTTTTGAAAATGTCTTTACCAGTTTCCACTCTCAGAACTGTTTTTTTAAATGAAATCCAGCGTAAGGGACGAACAAACAATGTGGCATTAAGAAAATGTTCTCCCAACACTGTGAGGACTTCACAATGAATCAAATTCTAATAACGTCGTAAGGATGATCATTTTAATAACGTTTGTTTCAAACCTTTACATAATGATAGCCAAAATTGTTCCCTGTTAGATGAAACATTAGGTGAAAGGAGTCTGTTGTATTAAGACTAGTTGTCAAACAAATATGGGTTTCTTAATGGCCGATGCCGACATATACAGAGCAGGATGACTGATGGCCAATATAAATGCTGATAAACATGACACCATTTCTAAAGTGAAACAAACACCTTTTTCCCATGCAATTTTTACTTAAATTCACTTAAGGGAAAAAAACACATTGTTTGCTATCAATTGACAAATCTATTGGTAGATTTTATGAACTGACACAGGGGAAAGTTAACACTTCTGTTAATTGGTCAAGCAAACATGATTATAAGCCAATGCCAATAATCACAATATGACCAAATAACAGACAATTAACCATTCTGGCTGATGTGTTGGTCTATTACTAATCAAGATGCAACTTTATGAATTTAAATTATAAATTGGTTACCGATTACCAAGCATAGAAACTTTGCTGGGTACAGAACCATTCAGAATCATGTGTAACAGTCACATAAAGTCCTTTTAGCAGCCTAAACTTCTTTAGAATGTTAAATTTTTTAATATCGGTCAATTGATCTGCCTAGCCAATATATCAGTGTATCACTAATCAAGACACAACAGTGTGACTTGTTAGCATGTCCAAAAACTGCCATACCATCTTACAACCTACTCTCTATCTCATCACCAACAAAGTGCATACTTTTAGTGCAAAGTATATGTATTGGTATGCAGCCAGTGGGTAGGGAGAAAGAGAGAATCTTAAGTGCAGCTATCTCAAAAGTAAAAAGAAAAGTTTGAGTACAAGCTTAATATCAAGACAACTTCAAAGGTTTTAATGTTATATGAACTTTTGTCATGAGCTGTTAGCACTATTTTTGAGCACTCAGATGGTTCATATTATTCTATCACTTCTCATGCTGTTAACTTTTCTTGAGTGGTCAGATTCCCACACATTTTTACCAGTTTAATCATCTCTGTCCTTGAGCTGCTGACTCTGCACATATGTGTGAATGTACGTAGGTGTTTTGTTTCTTTTTTTAACTGTGGCTTATCTGGATTTTATTTGAAGAGTGAATCATAAATTGATCAGTTCCTCTAGCCATCCACACACAGCTGCATATACTTTGGCTGCAATCTTCTAGAGATGCTGTTGCCAGAACAAATCTCAAAATGTTTAAATCAGCAGGGGTGTAAAGTAAAGTTTAAAAATGGTATACTTTTAATTGAGTATATTTTAAGTGCTGTAACTGTACTTTTACTGTGCTAAAAGTGTTTTTACCCTGCTGTGTTCGCTACTTCCCTGTCCTGATTTTAACAGGAAGTTTTAATAGCCACTGTACTTATATGAAAACAGGTGTTGCTTATATGCCGTAAATGATAAAATATCATACCATTACTTAAAGGGTGTGATTATCTTTAAAACAAGCCCACAAACAACATAATGGGATGCATTGATCATTAGATAATTCACATGAAGCACAATGTGCTATCTGGCTAAATACATGTTTACTTTCCTGGGTCAGATTACATCATTGGTAATAATATAGTACATTGTCCAGTGTCATGGAATGCTAAGCTATGCTAATGCTTATAATTGTATTAGGACTCAGATCGCTGCAACCAGATGAGAAAGTCATCCAAATATGGACAGAGATGATCATTCACTCTGATTACATATTGCCACCAGGAGATATTGCCATGTACATGATACAGATTCAATGACGACTCAAATGACACAGAATGGAACTGAATGAGATCTTGTTACTCATGCCTGCATGCTTTAGAGAGAGAGCATGCATTTAGTCATTGTTGTATTTACATGTGTATTTAATTCTTACGTACAATTATTGTGTTTTATTTGTTTGGAAAGGCTTTTGGACACTTACTATAAATTATTTGATAAATCTTTAACTTTTGATATACCCTCAGGGTTTAAAGGATTAACCCTACATCTTAACCCAAACCCCAAACTTGAGCCTAACTCTCATGTGGAGTAAAAATATTATGTTAGAGCCTAAATGTAAACTTAAATATATGAATGTGATTACTTCCTCATTCCCACAGGACCAGAACCTGAGTCTCCAAGGCTGACCACAGGAAAATGTAAATACTTTTGAATTGAAGCAAATTGTCTGATGGGAGATGAAGCTCTTCAGCACCTTGGCAGAATGGGGTCAATTTCAGGGTATCGAAACATGTGAAAGTCACATGTTGAGTTCCTGTGTGATTATGTAGATGTTTGCATTGAAAAGAATGACAATGAATTAATTTAAACATAACACAGCACTGTTTCAGCACATTTAACACCTGGTTATGTTGGATTTGTTAATAATTTGTCAAAAAACACACAATAGATAAAAAAAACGTTTTTAATAAACTATGACATCTGAAAGATGTGCATTGCCAAAATAAACATGCTGAAGCAGAACTGAGAACTGCATTCAGTACTTGACGGGGCTAAAGGAACCCAATTACTGTATGTTCCGCAATGCAATATTTTACATACTGTAGTCTCACAAACAGACAAGAAATCAACACCAATGCAAAGGATGACATCCTTTAAATCAGTTAGGGGGTGAGATGAATATGGCTGAGTGTGGCTTAGTTTTTAGCCTTCTTGAGAAACACAACTCCACTCATGCCTTATAAATTTTAAAGCCTTCATTGATGTGCATTTCTCATTCTCCTTTTAATGATTTGAGAATGTCTCTTGTATTTTTCAAGCAAAATGTCCTAGGAACCTAGTAGTGGAATACGACAGATTGTCCTGAAAGAAGAAAAAGAGATGCATATTCAGCTGTTCTCACAAGCACACAATCGCTCTCTTTAAAAAGCAAAAAAATTATCTGTCTTCACTGTCTCTTTGATTCTGCGCCCCGAAATCCATTAAACCGTGCATCTTTGAAGAAGAAGAAGCTGTTTTTCTTTTTACCTCTTTCCTTCAGGGCCCCTAAAGAGCACATACATTTTTTTTAGACATTACTTCCTTTTTCTATTTTTTTTACATTGTACCTTGCCTGCCCTGTTAAGTGAGTTTGAATTTAAGTTTGATTAGAATGTGCCTATCGTGCTCTCTTTCTGTCTCTCTCTCAAAAAGAAATTTGGAGAGCTACAGAGGCTGCCTGATTCTTAGAGTAACTTCTAATGTGAACTTTCTGTACATTTCACAGTAACTACATGGATAATGCAGCATTAACTTGTTACTGAGAACAAATGCATTTAATTCTATTGTGGCAAACTGTGGGTGTATGATGATGCAAAGATTTACACTAACAAACATATGAACAGAAAGTGCGCACATTTCAGTAAGAAGTTGTTCTAAACATGAAATAATAACAGGGAGTAATACTTTTACAAGAAGACTTAATAAGAAAACATGAGGTGTGCTTGTTCATGCAAACATGAAGCTACTTAGTTCATTGCTATGTGGTTTCTATGTGGTTGCTCTAGTGATATGGTTGGTTGATAGGTGGTTGTGTATTGGCCCCATCAATTTCTCTCAGTCCTTCCTGGAGTATCACTAACACCACACATTTTGGATGTCTCCCTTATTTGAAACACTCAGTTTAGATCAAGGAGCAGTCTATATCAATAGTGAGTGTGATTCAGAGGTTGCATTTTCACTCTTAAATAACATTTTTGCTCCACTGTTGGTTAGGTTTAGGGTTGGGGTTTGTGTTAGGGTGTATGGTTAATAAAATATGCATTATATGATTATGATATGATCATTATAACAAAAAATACAACTCAATTTTGGTGTCACTATGTGGACACTCACGAAAATTGAGCTCACACATGTTCATACATTTAACAATACTTCCAGCTTCAGCCACTTGGGGCAGTGACTTGAAAACTGTAAAGCACAGACTGATTTCAGCAGAAGAACCTTCGGCCTGCTGTCGCCGAATTCACAGTGCTGATGGTCCCTAGATATGGCATAGGTCCCTTCTTCAATGTAAGTCTGTGGGATTTTTTTTGCCCATTTTATTTTCTACCAGGTGAAAATTGTGCTGGTTTCTTAGAACAGTAATGGTAAGCCTCTTCTTGTCAAGTCGCACAATTTGAGGAATCATTCCATAGCACAGTGTGGGGTGAAAATGTGCCAAAGTTTAATACTTAGGGTTCATGGTTTAAAACAAACACCTAATATAATAGTGATGCTTGCCTTTGCAAGCACCATCAATTATCTGCAATTAATCAACACTGTAATGCATGATTGGGATATCATTTGTACATGGTTAATGCCACAATATAATTTTGCAAGTACCAGACTAGTTTGTGAATGCATTTTTTTTGTTTCTTCTGAGACTGATACACTTTTTATACAGGAATGATGTTTGGTATTTCCCATGGGCCTTTCAGACACATGGAACTGTAATCAGATTAATTATGGTCTTGTTTTCTGTACTTAATCAGCAGAGCTGTATTAATCAGTATTGGGCAATCAGTCTGTAGTTAATCAGTAGCATTGTGACTACTTTATTTCAACAGTAACAATCTTATAGCAACAATGCAATGCTCTTCTGCCATTCTTGCATTTACATCGACAAAGAACGCAACAGAATGTGACAAAAAAAGTCATTTTTTTCATGTATTATAAGAAATTACACAAATTACAACAAAATATATCAACCCACCTTCTAAAAAAATTAGAATGAATGGTGTTTTGTATGATAATCTGTAGTCATCCTATGTCATGTTGGTATGTTGTTCTACCTGGCTAGATGTAATCGCATGTAATTACATAATTTGCAAAAAACAATACAACTCACTTTTGGCAGCACTCTGTTTACACTCACATAAATGGAGATCACACATGCCCGTATGTTTTCCAGCTTTTACAGTTTCTGACTTCACTTCCAGCAACACTTCAGGCTCTGTTTTAGATTGCTCTTAATTAGTAAATTACACAATAATTCTTGCCATTGGCTGATTAGTAATGTAATCAAAAATGTAATCATGTAATCCATAAAAAGCAACTGCAATATGATTATGCACATGTTTACATATAATGAAAATCAATTACTAGTACTTGATTTTGTAATCTAATTACTTATCTGTTACCACCAGAACTACCTAGATAACTCTCTCTCTCTCCTCTCTCTCTCTCTCTCTCTCTCTCTCTCTCTCTCTCTCTCTCTCTCTCAAACACGCATACGCATGTGTGTGCATTTGTGTATCTTTTGGATATTCAATTTTTGTGTTCGATACAATTTTCAAACATAGGTCATCCATTAACAGATTCAAAACATTACAATTCCATAATACTCCAAAACCCTTTCAAACCCTTGTTTGTGTGGTGTGGATTTTAAATGACACCTATATATTATCAGATGCAATACAAACTCAATCTTTTTCATTTCAAAATAAAATATTTCATCTTAGACACAGCATGTAAAGTATCCAAGTGCTGATAGAACATTTAATTAACGTTACCACTTGCATATTTTATTCATTACTGCCTCAACATCGGTTTGACTGTACTTATGAACAATTTATAAACAATTGAATATTAACATGTAATTGTATTAATGAGATATCTCCCTCTGTGCATTGCACAAGGCCTACTTACCTATTCATGAACAATAAAAGGACAAAAAAAACAAGGTGTATTTTTAAAAGAGAGTAGACTGAGAGTAGACTACAAACCCCACAGTAACACCAATGTCAGGTTGTCACAAAGCGACAGAAAGAATACAGTCTGGAGGCTTGTTGAAGTTTAGAATTCTAAGGCTATATGAACTTGCTTTGCCCCTTTGTGCTATCAGCTTTGTTAGTTTGACTCATAAGAAGGGTTATATTTATTCACTATATATTTTCAAGACATTACAGACTAAACTGAACATCATTCACAATTTGTGACACTGGCATCGTTGGCTTTCAATACTACAAAAGGCTTTTTGAGAGATGAAGGTAGATCAATAAAATCTAATAAACTGTTTGTGGATGTCAAAATCTTGTTCTAACAAACAGTACACTGCTGACATCATCAAATGAGAACGTGTTTGAGTTTGCTTTTTGGGGAGAAGTAGTTATTCTTTTCTTCACAACCTTCCAAATCGGTATGACTTTCTTTCTTCTGAAGAAAACAAAAGCATTTTGAAGAATGTCTTTTTAAGAGAAGCTCGTTCACAATGATTCACACTTAAAACTTGTGAGAGCAAGACAGCACACTGACAGTGACTGGGGAATGACCTCCATGGTTGTGAGCATGGGCAGAGACTGGGAAGAAGTTGTCCTTTTCCTTCTCCTCTTTTTCCTGACAACTGGGAGCGTAGTTACAGGAGCGGGCAAGGCCACAGGCATTGGCTCTTGGATGGTTGAGGCCACAGGTATGGACGCTGGCTCATTGGTCATGGCAGGTGTGGGTGCTGATTCGTTGGCCGTGGCAGGCGTGGGCGCTGACTCGTTGGCTGTGGTGACCGTGGGTGCTGGCTCGCTGGCCATGGTGGCTGTAGGTGTTGGCTCGTTGGCCATGGTGGCCGTGGCAGGCATGAGCGCTGACTCGTTGGCTGTGGTGACCGTGGGTGCTGGCTCGCTGGCCATGGTGGCTGTAGGTGTTGGCTCGTTGGCCATGGTGGCCGTGGCAGGCATGAGCGCTGACTCGTTGGCTGTGGTGACCGTGGGTGCTGGCTCGCTGGCCATGGTGGCCGTGGTGGCCATGGGTGCTGGCTCATTGGCCATGGTTGCCATGGGTGATGGCTTGTTGGCCGTGGCAGGCGTGGGCGCTGACTTGTTGGCCGTGGTTGCCGTGGGTGGTGGCTTGTTGGCCGTGGCTGGCGTGGGCGCTGGCTCATTGGCCGTGGCAGGTGTGTACAGTCTATTGGCCTTAAAAAGACAGAAACCAGTATCATGAACTCAAGAACTTACTGGAAACAAATGACTCACTCAATAAAAACACGTAACACACGAGATTTCATGTTCCGTACTAGACATCCTGTGCCTGAACCATCCTGTTCTTCCTCACTCCCTTCACCGTTTCTTCTTCACCAAGGCTCAAATCACATAAAGTTCAGATGAAGATGGTTCAGTACAATACTGTATATCCTTGAGAAACAGTTCAGAACTGTTTAACCAACATACTATTCCCATGCTGGTCTTGGCAGGTTTATACTAGTTAGTTATGGTTTTGTTCATGTTCTACTGGTGGGCCAGCATAGAACTATGTTCTTCACCACAAAACTGAGCTGTTGAAGCTGTTCAACCAGTATGGATTTTCTGGTAATGCTGGTTAAACAAGAACATCTTGCTGGTTGAGTTAGTCAAAAAGCCATTGTTTTTAAACACCAGCACAATAGCAACCCATATTGTTCAAACACAACATATGCTGTTGACCAGCTATGCAGATTTTTTTCATCAGGGTAATGTTCTGAGTGAATGCAAGTGATTTTGCCATCCATTTTATGTTATCTCTTAAAATGTCTCAGTGCAACTGATACATTGGTCTCATTCTCTCAGCAATATAAAGCAGTAAATTAAAATTAAAATCACAGAATAAATTTTGGGAAATTTTGTGTGGCTAAAGGGGCTGTGCCTTTGCCTAATGTTAAAATGTGACTGCAGAGTCTCTAGAAACGCACATTGAATGTTCGGTTTGGTGTTTATGATGCGGAAATGACCGTCTGCACATTATCCAACTTATTACATGACTTATTGCCAAAATTAATAAATAATTATTTTATAAGCTTACTTGTTTTACTTACTTTAGACTGCAGAGTGATACAAGCAGCAGAAAAGATGACTTGCTATACCTGGATTGGATATTGATTTATCCCCAGATGTACGGTCGTTATTCAGAAATATCAGTCTACTGGATGGTGCGATTGAAAAATCAGAATGGAGTATTCCAGAGTAATAAATATATCTAGTTAGAAATCTAATAAATCTAAATAAATCTAAGAGTGTATCCACTCTTAACTGGCAATGGTTAAAACTATCGTTATAGCACAGTAGTTTATGGACAGGTGATTAGGCAGCACTTCACTGTTGTTCAAGATGCAGCAGGATGAATAAGTGTTTACACTACAAATGCATGTGTATTCGACACCCTCTGACTGTGGTTTGAGCGGTCCCAATCCCATCACAAAATGATTTGGACTGTGTGTACTTGTATTTAGCACTGTCCAATTGTGGTCAGATCACCTGAAATGGATGTTAATACTACTGTAGGTGTAAGTGGCAAAAGAGAGACAAAACATACAAGGCAAAATATCTTCCTGTAGGCATTCACTTAGGAGAGATGAACAATGATCACTGAAACTTTTATCTAATAAACTTGTAGTGTATCATAACTTATTCTTAGTAAATGATTCTAAACTTGTACTTGCACATTTAGAGTTGAAAGTCACACGATCTTACACACATAGCCTTGACCACATGTCAGTTCCGTTTTTGTAGTTTAGTTCTAAGTTGTGTTAAATAGCAGCCAAACTAAAATGAACTACACAGGAGCTGTTAAAGGTTGGACTGTTAAAGACCCAGAAATGTCTGAGGTTTATTACAACAATATGATCAGGGTTCAGTCTCAGGGAATGGACAGAGTGAGAGAAGAGATGATGGTAGATATCTATGAGAGTGCAGATTCTGTGAGAGATCATAACTTCAGGACAGAAACAGACTCCAATACAAAGACACAACAACCACTTCAGTATACAGGTAATGCTTCATTTTATTCCTTCAGCACTTCCATATCTTAACAGTCATAAATGGAGAAATAACTACAGAGAGGGGAAAAAAAATAACATCACATTTGTGGTCTTCAGGAAGTGAGTGTGTCAGGAACAGAAGCTCCACAGCAGCTGCAGTGTGTTTGGGGCTGCTGTGTGTTCTTCTGCTGGCTGCAGTCATAGTGCTGTGTGTCCAACTCAATACAAACATTCACAAGTGTCACATCAAGAGCAAAAACCTCACAGAGGAGAAAAACCAGCTACTAACCAAGATCAATAATCTAAAATCAGAGAAGGAACAGTTAGAATTCAAGAACCAAAACATGACAAATGAAAAGATAGATCAATCAAGTGAACAGTTAAACCAGGACAAAGAAGACCTGTGGAGGCATCTTCATGAAATGAAAGGTAATCTTGAACTACACCACAACTACAATGATCACCTGTTATAATTAAGTTGTATAGGTCAGTGTGAAATAAGAAAAACATCTATTAGCTGAACTGGTTATATTTACAGACGGATGGATTTATTATCAATTCAGTGTTTACTACATTTCCTTGGAGGACAAGAGCTGGAATGAAAGCAGAAGATACTGTACAGAGAGAGGAGCAGATCTGATTATCATTAACAACAGAGAGGAACAAGTGAGTGAAAGATTGTGTGTGTGTGTGTGTGTGTGTGTGTGTGTGTGTGTGTGTGTGTGTGTGTGTGTGTGTGTGTGTTCTTGAGAGTCAAATGTTTGAGTAAGAAACACAAATAAAGTAATACAGTTGTTCTTGTGACAAAAGTTCAAAAATGGGTCAAATCATGGTGTCCGTAATGGGTTGGTGTAGTTATTATAATTAGCATTAATGTAAGAGCAAAAGAAGCACATGGTGTATCTTCAGAATTACGTGTGAAATGGTTGTGTGTGATTGGTGTTTTGCTGAGAGGTCAATTTAATTTTGTCTATCATATTATGATATAATTGTTTTGTTGTTATATAATGTGTCATTTCAGGATTTTTTTAGTAATATTTCTGGTAATAAAAAAGTCTGGATTGGTCTGAGTGACATTGAGAAAGAGGGTGAATGGAAATGGGTGAATGGCAGCACCCTGACCTCTGGGTGAGAAACCTCTGATTTTAACTGATTATTATCCAATAAATTATTCACACGGTCAGTATCATATCACACAGCTATCAGCACTGGAGATCTAATGCTGATCTGTTGTTTCAGGCTTTGGAAGGATAGAGAACCCAATGGCAAAAGAGGTGAGAACTGTGCTCTAACTCAGTCACGGTGGTATGATTATCCATGTAATAGTGCTTTTAAATGGATCTGTGAAAAGAGCATTATAAGACCAAAGACTGTCATGTAGCCCCAACTTGTAATTTTTTTCATTTTACACTATTATAAATCATGCTGTTCCATAAATACACTTTTTTGCATTGTACTGTGTTTGAATGTCTGCTTCTAATGTTGTCCATCAGTGTGCATAATATGGCAACAAAAGGACTGTAACATGTAGAAACCCTGGTTTAAATATTACAGACGCTTCATCAACAACGTCCAATTTTGTGAGGCATCTGAAAACCCACAGACATAGGTTAGTTGAGATTGTTAACTGTTACAAATCAGCTATGGTTCAGTAGCATTTAACTTATCATGTTAGCTGTGTTAGTATGGCGTTAGATATTGGACAAAACATCGCAAGCGCAAAAACACAGTGCGCAAGTGAATTTCAACAGTGTGAGCACACAAATTAACAACTTGCGAGCAGAAATAACAAAACCGCGAGTCATGATAGGTTTCACACACGCGCGCAGGTCTGTACACACGCGCGGGTTACTTTCTGCATACGCACGAGTTAATTTCTGCACGCGCGCGAAGATCTGTACACACGCGCGAGTTATTTTCTGCACACACGCGCAGCTAAAATCTTTACGAGTTTTGGCACAGTTTTGACACTCAGGGGCGTGGCCCAATCCTAATGCTATTGGCTGCTGACCAAATCTTGTATTGATTGGCTGCATCTCTTCGAATCTCTCGTGATTGGCTGTTGTTGGAAGAGGACAGTCAGAAAGCGGAAACACTTTTTTGTAATTTTTTGACAAGAAAAAACATACAAAACTCTCTTAGGGGAGAAATAAGAAATATAAATCAATAGGAACAATACTATTATTGGCAGTGTAAATGAAAGAAAAGTGTCCCCTACACAATACTGAACAACAAAAAGCAAACAACAAGGGGGTATTAGTTAAAAAAAAACAAAGTCTCGAGAGCAAAAGGCTAGAGAAAAAATTAAAATATTAAAGAAAAAAATGAAAATAAAAGCATCCTTTAGACGTAGCATACAAGTGGATATTTATCAAAACAATTGTCTGGATATATAAAATTTAAACCTCTTTCTAAGAAACTCAGCAACCGTATATATTTTATAAATTATTTTAAAGTGAGTCTCTTTGACTAAGGGAAAGGGGCCATTTGATGAATTTGAAATGTGGGTTATCTATGGAAAAGGCATTCATATTTGGACCTTGTACACACAATCCTCTATTATAATCCAAAAACATTATAGATTTCAAAAAATCATTAATACATTTGTTATTAAATTACATTCATTAATGACTAGATTTGGTAAGGTTGATGGAAGTAATATTCTCACATTCATCAATGTGTTTTGGATTAACTGCAATAATGGTAATGGTATTGATTTACACATTTTATGTCTCTATAAGTGCAGTTAAGATTAAACTTGAGCAAAAAGGCAAATATGTTCCAAGTTACCATTATCATCTAATATATAACACAATACCAGTCTCATACCAATCACTTTTAAACAATGATTTCCTATTAATTGGAATGACCCTGTTATTCCATAGGGTGGATCCATGGGGAGAAAAGTTGTTTAAATATAATTTTACAGTATTGGAGAAGTTGTTTGTGGAAGTTTGATAATTTAATAGGAATCTTAGTTACCTCAAAATTACATTTTAAAAGAAATTCAAGCCGACCTGTTTTATTAAATAGATGAATCTAGGTATGTGAAACCACACAGAGTAAGGTTGTGATAAGTATGATTTCAACCATTTACTCTTAAATGCCCCAAACATTGATTCAAAGTCCAAGGGGTTGATACCACCCTTATCATACTCTTTCACTAACTGTGATTTCCTAATATAATGGGGGTTTTTTTCCAAAGGAGGGAACTGGGAAGATTGGGAATCAGATGATGGCAGACAGTAAAGAGGTTATGGTTTCTTTCTAAATTTCTGGTAGCTGTAAGATGTTTTATGTGTTTATATATACATGTGTGTTTTCTGTCTTTGATAATAACTGAAAATAGGTGGTGTGTGTGTGTGTGTGTGTGTGTGTGTGTGTGTGTGTGTATATATATATACACACACACACACGCACACACACACATGCAAAAAACATCTTACAGCTACAAGAAATTAAGGAATTTAAAAAGAAACCATAACCTCTTTACTGTCTGCCATCATCCGCTTCCCAATCGTCCCGCTTTCTGACTGTCCTCTTCCAACAACAGCCAATCACGAGAGATTCGAAGAGATGCAGCCAATCAATACAAGATTTGGTCAGCAGCCAATAGCATTAGGATTGGGCCACGCCCCTGAGTGTCAAAACTGTGCCAAAACTCGTAAAGATTTTAGCTGCGCGTGTGTGCAGAAAATAACTCGCGCGTGTGTACAGATCTTCGCGCGCCTGCAGAAATTAACTCGTGCGTATGCAGAAAGTAACCCGCGCGTGTGTACAGACCTGCGCGCGTGTGTGAAACCTATCATGACTCGCGGTTTTGTTATTTCTGCTCGCAAGTTGTTAATTTGTGTGCTCACACTGTTGAAATTCACTTGCGCGCTGTGTTTTTGCGCTTGCGATGTTTTGTCCAATATCTAACGCCATATGTTAGCTAGCTAGAAACTTAGTTCCACTGAGCCCAGTGCACTGCAACTACAGTGTTGGCGTAAATTATTTTGCATGCCTCACTGCTAAAACCAGATAAAAGATGCACTGTGGACCAACGGTTGCCACTAGTCCCATAAAATATGGGATCATCTTGTATTTAAATTTGAAATGATGCGTCCCATATCGAATCAATACGGGAAGCGATTTGTCCGGTATTTAAGCTGGTCAAATGGTGTCACTGTGAAATCGTTTCAGATTGTTAAAATAAGTAGGAAATTTTGCATACGGTGGGTAAGGGATCGTCTGAAAGGTCCATACATTGTGCTAAAATGTGTGTAAAAGGATTAATGGAAAGAAGGAGGTGAGAACTGGCTTGAGAATATAAATAATATTTCAATAAGTAACCCAACCAAAAAAGACAAACACACATTTATATATACTTTATTTGATTCCACATTACAAGTCATTTCATTAGGAATCAAATTTTTTTTGAATAATCCAACAGATTAAAACAAATAAGCACTTTGTAATGTATCACAACAGTTCTATGGGTACAGGAAACATCGTCTTTTCCAGATAAACATGCTTCCTGTAGTTGCTGAGATTGAGCAGTACTTTGCCAACTGTTTGGCAGCCTTTTTTTCAACCTCAAAACATCTATACAACACTAATACACAACATCGGTACTTGTAACAATGTTTTAAAAAAAACATTTTATTCTGTTTATTGCATGAACTGCAATACTACAGTTGTAATTACGCTGAAAGCTGGTTCATTATCAGATCAATCTGTAGAGTATGGTGTAGTAAACACATTTCTTCTAAAAATATGAGTTGTTTTTTTTTAATTATTATTATTATTATGTTCATTTTGGTAGTCTTGACAAAGTCACAAAGATCGGTTCCTGTACGAAAAACGATGTGGTATTTCAACAATTTTGATTAACCTCTACCGGGTAAAAAATGACCTGAATGCAATAGGAGGCGTTAAGACCTGACACGTAAAGTTGAGGACTTGGGACTTGACTTTGGGACTTGATTTGAGACTTGCAAAACAATGACTTGGTCACACCTCTGTTAATAAACAGCTCTCAACCTTTGTCATATTTTAGAGTTTTGATGTCACATGATCTAACACCCTGTCTAGACCACGTGCATGACAATAAGTGTACATGTCTTTGCTGATTTTGACTCATCTGGGGTGGACAGGATGTCACACTTCGCAGATTAATCTCTGATAGTTCTGTTTTGGTCTTTAAGTCTAACTGATGCTAAAAATAAAATTGTTTTAAAAAAGGAGAGGAAAAGAGAATAACAGAGCAGAACTACACAGGAAGAACATTCAGCATCAGCACAGTGATATAATGTTTGATTATAGAAATTAGAAACAACTTAATTTAATTATGACAATGTGATCAGTACTGAGTCTCTAGGAATGGACAGATTTCAATGTCGGTGCAGAAAGAGATTGAGGAGAGTCGGATAGAGACAGAAAATTCAAAACACAAACCAATGGCAGGTAATGAGATTAAGTTCTTTGTTTAAACAAACCAAAAAACAAAAAGTTTAAACAGTTTGTATGTTCAGTTATTCTGTAATAACCTGAACAGTAAATAAATAAATAACATTATATCATGCCTTCTGTCACCACAACTATGCAAACTTGTTTTAAATAAGTTGTATAGGTCAGTGTGAAATAAGAAAAAAGATCTAACAGCTGAAACTGTTTATGTTTACTGATAGACAGAGGTAAGTAGAGTAGCCAAAAACGTCTAGGTTATGGATGTAACCTCCATTCCCTGATGGAGGGAACGAGACGTTGTGTCGAAGAAGCTACACTAGGGGTCTCTCTTGAGTGCTGAATATGCCTCTGATCTATGAAAAAAGTATTTGCATACCTCGCCCCCGGACATACGGGTATAAAAGCAGGGAAATATGCTGAGTTCATTCAGGATTTTTCTGAGGAGTCAGAAATGGTCTGGCCACTACAGTGGCTCGGGTCAGCGACGTGGCCGGGAGGACACAACATCTCGTTCCCTCCATCAGGGAATGGAGGTTACATACGTAACCTAGACATTCCCCGTCTGACGCTCACTTCGATGTTGTGTCGAAGAAGCGACACTAGGTGTCCAATTTAAATCACGCCATGTACTGAGCCATGTACGTGTTCTGCTGACACAGGAGCGGGCAGGTATTCTATGTGTAAAGGCGACCAGCTGTGTCAGACTGTATGTACCCTTCCCCAATGCCCCACAAAAGTCGTCGGGATCCTTCTGGTTACCCTAGGCAGTGGAACAAGGCGACGCTTGCCAACCTGGGAACGGGCCAAGCCTGGCTAGGCCTCTTTTCTCTCTATGTTTCTCCGCATAGTGCAAGAACGGCTGGGGCCCTTACATGCATCAAGGGAAGGGGGTCTTACCCAGTTTCCTATTCTTTCAGGGGGGAAAGACCCTGCGGAGGCCACACCTGCCCGAAGGGGGAGTTAAAGTGGCGAATACATCACATGGGTTTTTAGGCGGCATGTGGAGATGGTGCAGTGGTAGATCCAGCCTCACTAGGAGGGGGAGTTGCTACAACACGGTGACCGGAGGGCAGCTGGAACTGCCTAAGGGAGACAAGGGTCCACTCGTAAGGGGACCGTACCGTGGAAGATACACACAGGGGGAGTCCGCGTAGGAGTACTGCCCTGTGGAGCACCTATTCCAGTACAGGGTAGATTAAGTACCCGCAGTGGATTGGTTCTGCGAGTTCCTCCACTGAACTGCGGACCCTCAGGGCTAGGGAGGAGTCATCCAGGGATCCGAATGAGTGGGATCTCCTAGGAGAAAAAAGCGCACAATTTTACCTCGGTCAAGGGAAAGGGCGCTAGGCACAAATGATTCACCCGGTCAATCCGTCAGCATGTTACCGAGTTCTACCGGCTCGGACCTGAGAAAACACGGGACGAAACTGACTCTACCCTGAGATCGTAAGATCTCGCAAGGGTGTTAGGTGTTGCCCAACCCACTGCTCTGCATATGTCTGCCAGGGAGATGCCTCTGGCCAGTGTCCGTGAGGACGCAACACTCCTTGTCGAGTGTGTCTCTGTTTGGAGACAGCGTTCCCTTTCCGCTGTCCACCATGGCAGACAAAGAGCTGCTCAGAACATCTAGAGCTCTGCATGCGGTCCAAGTAGGTACGAAAAGCACGTACCAGACACAGCAACGAAGGGCTGGGCCTGCCTCCTCCCGGGGCAGCTTCGCTTGCAGGTTCACTAACTGGTCTCTAAAGGGCGAAGTAGGAACCTTGGGCACATAGCCCGGTCACGGTCTTAGGACCGGACTGAAATCCAGTCAGGTGTTGCTGACAGAGAACGCTTACAGGTCCCTGACCCTTTTGATGGAGGCGAATGTGACCAGCAGGGCCGTCTTTGGAGAGAGGACCCTGAGTCCAACTGATTCTAGCGGCTTGAAGGGAGGTCTCTGGAGGCCCGCAAGGACCACTGAGAGATCCCAGGAGGGGAACAGGCTTGGCCGGGAGGGATTCATCCTCCATGCGCCTCTTAGGGACCTGATGATTAAGTTGTACATACCCAAAGACTTGCCATCTACTGTGTCGTGGTGGGCTGCGATAGCGGTGACATACACCTTCAGGGTGGAAAGGGACAGCCTCCCCTCCAGCCTCTCCTGCAGAAATAAGAGCACTGACCTAACTGCGCACCTCTGTGGGTCTTCAGCCCGGGAAGAGCACCAATTTGTGAACAAGCACCACTTTGTGGCATAAAGTTGCCTGGTAGAGGGGGCTCTGGCTTGGTTGTTCATGTCTACGACGGCAGGTAGTAGACCAGCTAGATCTTCCGTGTCCCGTCCAGGGGCCAGACGTGGAGGTTCCAAAGGTCTGGGTGCGGATGCCAGAGCATGCCCCGTCCCTGAGAAAGAAGGTCTTTCCTCAGGGGAATTCACCAGGTAAGGGCTGTCGCGAGGAGTCGAGGTCCGACAACCAAGCTCAGGTGGGCCAATAGGGAGCCACTAGAGTGACTTGTTCCTTGTCCTCCCCGAATTTGCACAGCACCTGTGCAAGAAGGTTCACTGGGGGAAATGTGTACTTGCGCAGCCCCGCAGGCCAGCTGTGTGCCAATGTGTCTACCCCGAGGGGAGCCTCTGTTCGGGTATACCAGAGCAGGCAGTGGGAGGTCTCTCGGGAGGCAAACAGGTCTACCAGGGCCTTGCCGAACCGTGGGGCTGAAGCCTCCACTCTCCACTGGGCAAGCGTTGTCATAACAGCGCATCCGCTACCACATTGAGGTTGCCGGGGATTTGAGTGGCATGCTTCAACTTGAGTCGCTGGGGCATATGGCATGGAGGATGCCATATGCCCCAGGAGCCTCTGGAAAGTTTTTAAAGGGACCGATGTGGCCTGAGAGTGGCGAGACATCTCAGCACTGACTGCGCACACTCGTTGGTGAGACGTGCTAACATTGAGACCGAGTCTAACTCCATGTCAAAAAAAGAGATGCTCTGAACCGAGAAGAGCTTGCTCTTTTCCCAGTTGACCTGAAGCCCCAAGCGGCTGAGGTGCCTGAGCACCTGGTCTCTGTAAGCGCATAGTAACTCTCGCAAGTGGGCTAGGATAAGCCAGTCGTCGAGGTAATTGAGTATGCAGATGCCAGCTTCTCGGAGCGGGGCAAGAGCTGCCTCTGCGACCTTCGCGGGGGGGCGGCTGAAGTGGCTTTCTCTCATGACAAAAGAAAGCCTCGACCGCAATTTGCCATGGCTATGTTCTCGCACTGAGAACATGAACCATTCATAAAGCGCTGCCTGCATGTGTTCGCAGCCCATGCACACGAGGCAGCTTTTATGACCTTCAGAGGTGGGGAGAAATCAACCGCATCCAGAAACTACACAGGGGCGGAATGGCATCTTTATAAAGACTCGTCCTGAAAAGGACATTCAATGCCGCTGTGTATTGCTCTTTTAAAAGAAATATCACTCTTTTAATATGTTCTTGCACTGTCAAAGCACCCAGGGGCAAGCTGCACTGCCGAGCAAGGAAAGAGAAATCCGCTGTAGTGCGCCGTAGATCCAACAGCAGAGAACAGGAACGGGTGTGTGATTCGCAGCTGCTGCAGTACAACCATCGGCTCCGAGGAAAATTTCTGAATGAACTCAGCGTATTTCCCCGCTTTTATACCTGTATGTCCGGGTGCGGGGTATGCAAATACTGGCTGTCAACTTCTCATTGGCCTTTTTTCATAGATCAGAGGCATATTCGGCACTCAAGAGAGACCCCTAGTGTTGCTAGTGAGCGACAGAAGGGGAACTGTAGTCAAGTAAATGTACTTAAAAAATAATTAATTAAAATAATAAACAAGTACAATTAAAAGTACTAACATAAATAATTACTTGTGTAAGAGTAAGAGAGAATCCAATTAAAAGTAGTGAGTTACTCGTTACTTTCACAAATGACATGTATTCCATTACATAATACACATTTAACATGTATTACATAATTATTTTGTTGTTATTATGATTAATGGAAATTCTGTCATCATTCTCAATAATATTGTTCCAAACTCGTATGACTTTCTTTCTTCCATGCAACACAAAGAGATTTTAGACAGATTGTTAGCCTTGGTCACCATTTACAGTGAATGTTTTTTTTTTTCTCCATATTTTGAAAGTGAATGGTCTATCAGTCTCTAACATTCTGTCTAACATCTTTTGTGTTCAACAGAATACAGAAGGTCATACAGGTTTGGAACAACATGAGAGTAGGGAAATGATGACATAATATTAAATTGCAGCTGAGCTATCACAAAGGGATAGTTCACCCAAAAATGAAAACTCTCTCATCATTTACTTACCCTCACACCATCGCAGATGTGTATGACTTCCTTTCTTCTGGAGAACACAAATTATGATTTTTAGAAGAAAATTTCACCATGCAATTGAATGGGTCCCAACATTTTGATGCTCCAAAAAGATCACAAAGGAGGCATAAAGGTAATCCACTAGACTCAAGTAGTTAAATCAATATCTTCAGTAGTGATATTATTCGTGTGGGTGAGAAACAGTTACATATTTGTCATTTTTTGGTACACATTCTTCTTCCTGCCCAGAATCACCAAAAACACAAGAAGAAGAATGTGAAAGTGATCTGTTTCTAATCCACACCTATCATATCACTTCTGAAGATACTGATTTAATCAATATAGTCTTATGGATTACTTTTATGCTGACTTGTTTTATGTTGGCATCCATTCACTTGCATTGTAAGGACCAAAAGAGCTGATAAATTCTCCTAATTATTTTAATTTGAGTTCAGCAGATGAAAGAAAGTCATACACATCTGTGATAGCATGAGGGTAATGAGAATTTTAATTTATGGTGAACTATTTCTTTAAGGACTCTTGTCAGATCTGGATAAATTTGTCAATAAGAAAAGAGGTTTGGAAACATTTCTAGTAATTATTACAGTGAAAACTTGAGCGCGATAGGGCGAGAGAGAGAGAGAGAGAGACGCCAGTTTACTGCTTCATTCTCTCTTGCAATGATTTATTTCATGCTGAATGTATTAAATTACTTTTTGACAAATCATTACTTGATTAAAATAACATAATTACATACATTTTAAAATGACAATCCTGGCCTGCAAGACTTTTCTCAGATCATGAATGTGCAAAACCTCTTCTGTGGCTGATATGTGGTCTTGCTCTACTATCTCCAGTGCATGGCTAAAAGTGGCTGTTTTCTTGAGTGCAAAGCCAATCCATAGTTTATTGCAAGGATCGCTGAAAAGGTCTCATAGAAATGTAGAAAGTAAGTATGCATGCAGACCATTGAAAATGTGTAGTATTCTTTCAATAGCTGGACCAAGAGAGAGGAAACATTTGTTGTCATGCTACAGTAATTTCTGACAGTCCAGCTGCACAAAAGTGAGAACATTGCATATGACAGCATCAGAATTCTGAATTACGATTTCAGATAATACAATTTCTTGATCAATTGCTGACCTAAAACTATGGCCATGCACAACAGAATGATTAGCAAATAGTCCTTCACTTGCATGCAACTTGTCAGATTCTGAACTTTTAATCACAAAAAATTTAGACATCTAGCCATCCTACTTAAAGCCCATTTGAGAAGGTTGTCCTTGTGACAAATGTTCATAACAAAACATAGTGTGTTTAATGGGTTGCTGTAGTAATTATAAATATAGCTTAATTTAAGAGCAAAATAAGCACATGATGTATCTTCACAATTATGTGTGAACTGGGTTGTGTTGGTGTGGTATTTTGTTAAGAGGTCAAATATTTTTTTTCATTATCAGATTACCAGATTGTTGTTATATAATGTGTCATTTCAGGATTTTGTTATTACTATTTCTGTTGGTAACAAAGTCTAGATTGGTCTGACTGACCAAGGGCACATGGAAATGTGTGAATGGCAGCACACTGACCTCTGGGTGAGAAATCTCTTAATTTAACTGATTATTATCCAATAAATTATTCTAACAGCGCTTGGAGCATCGTCCGTCCCAGCAACCCGGTATCACGCCGAGGCGTGAAATAGACACGCCGGTCCACTCGCGGATGCGTGTCTATTTCACGCTTTACCTCCTCCAGGCGTGTACATGACACGCGCGCGTCTACGTAGAATACCGGCAGGGGGCGATCGTTTCCTCGACGCCAACAACTGTCCGCGCACCAAAGAGGAAGCGATATATCGCGTTCTCCAGTTCCGGTTAGCAGGATATATATTTTTGTACATAAATACACTTTTTAAATAAATATATATATATATATATATATATATATATATATATTTATTTATTTACATCAGCACAAGATACTCGACAGCCCACACACACACACACACACACACACACACACATATAACAACGTTAGGCTACAGCAACGTTAGGATTTCTTCATGAAAGCAGCACTATAATGAACCTTTATTTGTCACATATGGTCACAAGTGAAAGTAACCGGCGAAATTGGCCGGCATCCCGCCCGCACGAACGTGCAACGCGACGACAACGGTATCGCTTCCTCTTTGGTGCGCGGAGAGTTGTTGGCGTCGAGGAAACGATCGCCCCCTGCCGGTATTCTACGTAGACGCGCGCGTGTCATGTACACGCCTGGAGGAGGCAAAGCGTGACACCGACACGCATCCGCGAGTGGACCGGCGTGTCTATTTCACGCCTCGGCGTGATATCGGGTTGGTCCCAGAGCCAGCGCTTGGAGCCTCCTCTGTCCCAGACCTAGCACCTGAGACCACTGCATCTCCAGCTGTCCTGACCTCTGAGTCTTCTCCCTCTGATCGTCTGGCTCCTGTGGCTCTACCTGCTCGGCCTCCTGAGGCTCCTCTAGCTCCATTCGCTCCTCCTGCTTCTCCTCCTGCGGCTCCACCCACTTCACCCCCTGCGGTTCCGTCTGCTCCTTCACCTGAGAATCCTGCAGCTCCACCTGTCCAACCTCCAGAGGCTCCACCCACTCCGCCTCCCGAGGCTCCTGCGGCTCCGCCCACTCCATATCCTGCGGCTCCACCCAATCTTCCTCCTGTGGTTCCATCCGCTCCACCTCCAGAGATTTCTATGGCTACGCCCGCTTCCCCTCCTGTGGTTCTGCCCGCTCCACCTCTTGTGGTTCTGTCCACTCCGACACTTGAGACTCCTGCTGCTCTGCATTTTCGGGCTCCTGCGGCTCCACTCGCTTCGCCTCCTGCAGCTCCGTTCCCTGAGACTTCCACGCCTTCACCTTTAAGCTGCATACTGCTCCGCCCCTGTGGCTCCGCTCTCTGAGTCTCCAGCAGCGGAGTGACACAAAAAGTAAAGTGCTACATCACTCTTGGAACGTTTAACTCTTGTGATGACACAATCAATTCAAATCACACAACTACACACATGCACACATATCTTTCACTAACTTGTTCCTCTCTGTTGTTTATGATTATCAGATCTGCTCTTCTCTCTGAACAGTATATTCTGCTCTCACTCCAGTTCTTCGTCTCAGACAAAATGTAATACCAACTGAATTGATTGAAAATCCATCCATCTGTCAACCAGTTCAGCTATTAGATCTTTATTTCCATACTACTTTATTTCAACTGCTCCGCAGCTTCTGTTCCTCACACACTCACTTCCTGATAATGACAGGTATATATT
Source organism: Moxostoma hubbsi (assembly GCA_032164185.1). NCBI lineage: Eukaryota > Metazoa > Chordata > Actinopteri > Cypriniformes > Catostomidae > Moxostoma > Moxostoma hubbsi. The sequence continues at coordinate 18,282,477 of JAVLUX010000038.1, forward strand.
TATTTTTTACTATTGAGGTTATTACAGAGTTACTAAACATTTAGACTGTTCAATCTTTTTTGTTGTCTCAGTACCAGCAATTGGTTTGTCTTTGGAGTTTTCTTTCTCTGTCCTGGAGAAACCCGATCTCTTACTGTATCAGACATAGAAATTCACCACATTCTCCACAGTTTCTCTGTCCATTCCTAGAAACTCAGCACTGATCACATTGTCATAAATTTCAAACAAAATCTTCAGTTGTTTCTAGTCTTCCATCCACAGTTTTTCTGAGCAACCACTGTGCGGAGCCACAATGATTCTAATTGCCTTTTTTGTATTTCTGGTCTCGAGACACCAAGTAAAAACTTCGAAAACGAGCGATCCAGAGGAGATCAACAGCCATTTAAGTGTTACGTGGTGTAAAAATGTATTTTAAGCTCAACTCAACAAGTTGTTGGCTGTCATAACAACACAGAATAACGCAGAATGATATCAATGTAACTAACCTCGGACCATCGCTTCATGTCATCTACACACAAAGGTGAGGCACTGTCTATAAAAAAATTTAATCTGTACTCTGTGAAGTATCGGCACATTTTTTGGCAATTTATACAAATGTAATTCCTTAAACATTATATACCTGCTATGAATATATGGCGATGCGAGAGAAAACACTGGATACCGGAAATTGAAAATAGTCGAATCGTGAAACACTTCCGAGGTTCAGAAAAAAGGTGTTTAGTCAAACATTATAAACATTATATTTTTCCTGTGTAGTTCTGCTCTGTTATTCTCTTTGCCTCTCCTTTATTTTTAGGGCCCGAGCACCGATGGTGCGTGGACCCTATTGTACCTGCTCTGTTTATTATTATTATTCCATATTCTTTTCCCAAACGAATCATACTCGAAAACTCGTGAAATTTTGCACACGCATCAGAAGTGGCAAACATTTTGCATCTGATATGGGTTTCAATTACAATCTTTCAATGATGTGTGCTTTACGCTATGTTTCACCTACACGTAAGAAAATCGGTAGGCATATGTAACATGTCAACATGTATAAAATGTCTCTTAGAACCATATCCTAAACCCAACAGGAAGTCAACCATTGTGATTTTTCTCATAAATATTTGCTCAGTTTTTGCCAATTCCAGGCCTCATACTTTTACAGACTCCTAGAGATGAAATCAGATTGACATCATATTTGGTCAGTCTAATCTAAAGTCTTTTGCGATGCTAAATTGCAAAGTTTTTGAGTTTTCTTTGAACAGGATAAAAAACAACTTCTCAAACTGAACAGTAATGTGCAGAAAAGTAAAGTATCTGCAAAGGTCTTTATGCCAGTAACTTTTTCTCTTCTTTCAAGGACACAACTTTCATCCTTGATGCTGAAAGCTGAAGGATATTCAAAAATTCACCTCACATGGTTTTCTAGCTGCACTGAGCACTCAGGCTGACTGAGAGTTGAATGATAATTAGCATTTAACTGGGATCAACCCCCCCCCCAACACACACACACACACACACACACACACACACACACACACATTAACTATCTTTTCCCTGAACCTATTTATCCTAAGCTTCTGGATCTTTGCTGTATGTCTGTTCGCATTTACCACACCTTATGAGATAGTATAAGCTGTTCATATAAGAAAAATACTCTGTAATTTACTATTGTTTGAGAGCTATGGAGCTTTTAAACAGGATAATCAGAGTCATGTGCTCATGTGGAATACAATATCAAGTCAAGTCAAGTGATTTTTATTGTTGTTTCAACCATATACATTTAGTACAGTACACAGCGAAACGAGACAACGTTCCTCCAGGACCATGGTGCTACATAAAACAACATAGGACAAACCCAGAACCACATGAGACTACACAGACTAAAATACATACCTATATAAAGTGTACGAGCAAATGTGTGCAAAAAGTAGGGGACAGTTCAATAAATTACTAACAATGAAAAGGACAATAGACACAGTAAGAGACAGAGCAGCGCCGACCAGTACAATGTAGTGCAAAAAGATGACAGTTTATAAAAATGTCAAACGTAAACATAACATACTATGAGATAGTGTTCTATGCACACAGCAGTTATTGAGGTAGCAGCCAGGTATAAAGTGACAATAATTAAAGTGCAACTTAGGACACGTGTGTGTGTGCCAAACCAGTCTCTGAGTATTGAGGAGTCTGACCGCTTGGGGGAAGAAGCTGTTACACAGTCTGGCCGTGAGGGCCCGAATGCTTCGGTACCTCTTGCCAGATGGTAGGAGGGTGAAGAGTTTGAGTGAGGGGTGTGTGGAGTCGTCCACAATGCTGTTTGATTTGTGGATGCAGTGTTTTTTGTAAATGTCTTTGATGGAGGGAAGAGAGACCCCGATGATCTTCTCAGCTGTCCTCACTATCCTCTGCAGGGCTTTGTGGTCCGAAACGGTGCAAGTCCCAAACCAGGCAGTGATGCAGCTCCTCAGGATGCTCTCAATAGTCCCTCTATAGAATGTAGTGAGGATGGGTGGTGGGAAATGTGCTTTCCTCAGACTTCAAAGAAAGTAGAGATGCTGCTGGGCTTTCTTGGTAATAGAGCTGGTGTTGAGGGACCAAGTGAGGTTCTCCGCCAGGTAAACACCAAGGAATTTGGTGCTCTTAACGATCTCCACAGAGGAGCAGTCGATGTTCAGCGAAGAGTGGTCACTCTGTGCTCTCCTAAAGTCAACAACCATCTCTTTTGTTTTGTCGACATTCAGAGACAGGTTGTTGGCTCTACACCAGTCCGTTAGCCATTGCACCTCATCTCTGTATGCTGACTCGTCGTTCTTGCTGATGAGACCCATGAGTCAGCAGAGTGAACAGAAGTGGACTGAGCACACAGCTCTGGGGGGCCTCAGTACTCAGTGTGGTGGTGGTGGAGATGCTGTTCCCGATCCGGACTGACTATGGTCTCCCAGTCAGGAAGTCCAGGATCCATTTGCAGAGGGAGGTGTCCAGGCCCAGCAGGTTCAGCTTTTCAATCAGGTGCTGGGGAATGATTGTGTTGAATGCTGAGCTGAAGTCTATGAACAGCATTCGAACGTATGAGTCCTTTTTATCCAGGTGGGTGAGGGCCAGATGGAGGGTGGTAGTGATGGCATCGTCTGTTGAACGGTTCGGACGATACGCAAACTGCAGTGGATCTAGTGAGGGGGGGCAGCTGGGTCTTAATGTGCCTCATGATGAGCCTCTCGAAGCACTTCATGATGATGGGTGTGAGTGCGACGGGATGGTTGTCGTTGAGGCAGGACACTGAAGACTTCTTTGGCATGGGGACGATGGTGGTGGCCTTGAAGCACGTTGGATCAACGGTGATGCTCAGAGAGATGTTGAAGATGTCGGTAAGAACATCTGCCAGCTGGTCTGCACATCCTCTGAGCACTCTGCCAGGAATGTTGCCTGGTCCAGCAGCCTTCTGTGGGTTGACTCTACGTAGAGTTTTCCTCACATCAGCCATGGTAAGACAGAGCACCTGGTCATTGTGAGGAGGGGTGGTCTGCACTTCAAACCGAGCGTAGAAGTGGCCTGAGTAGCTGAGGTGGGGGTGGGGCTCCACCCGGTACGCACATGGGATGTTTGTGTAAACAAGATCAAGCGCGTTCGCCCCTCTCGTTGCAAAGTCCACATACTGATGGAATTTAGGGAGCACTGTCTTGAGATTCGCATGGTTGAAATCTCCGGCAACAATAAATAGTCCGTCAGGGTGAGCGTTCCGCAGTTCGCTCAGAGTCCCATACAGTTCACAGAGCGCTTCCTTAGCATTAGTGCTGGGGGGAATGTAAACTCTGGTTATGATAACAGTGGTGAATTGTATGTCTAAACTCTGTCTTGTATCTGAAAACATGAGGCCCAACAATGGTGACTTCAAATGAAACACAATTTTCCCATAATGCAGTGTGATATTCAAATGTCTTTTTTCACAGTAATTTGTTGTGTTGAAATAGAAAAAGACCATGTCTGCATTGATTATACAGTAAACTAGTAAATACAGTATTTTATTGTAAGAAATTACTGTTAAATCTTGTTAAACCCAGGCAATTTTTTACAGTGTACTGTATGAATTAAGACTTTAAACTACAGAAACCTCAGCCATCATCACTACCCAATTTAAGGTAATATTAAATGAAGGGTTACCTTGGACTGTGCTGGAGCTTTTTTGAGACCACGTAGCACTGTGAATTATAATGATGGAGACCAGCATTTCCCATATGTGCAATTTAATACAGTGTTGAGTGTAATGCATTTCTAAGTAATTAATTACTGTTATTAAATTATTTTTTCATAAAAAAATTAAAGTAAGGGATTACTCTCTCCTTTTCTGCATATGGCGGCCCCCTTCAGCAAATTGCGGCACTGTTTTATGGCCCTCTTTAGCCAGTCACGGCCCTTCCGGCATAACGCAATTCAGCTTATCGGTTCTGGTTTCCGGTTCTCTGGACCAGTCCAACCCTGGCCCCATTCACACATGCAAGGTAGATTACAGGAAAACCATTGGGTTGCCTTTACTGGTAAATGTACAAAATGTGCCATTCACACAAACCATCAATAAAGAAATTTATAGGTAATGATACAACTTCGCATTAAAGAAAATTGCCAGAGCAATTTACCAGTATTAGACTCCAGACTGTTGCAGACCATATACTTTCATGTGTTTACAAATGGCTATTGATCCATTGAAACAGCTGCTAATAAGGTATCTACGTATTTATATCTATGCGAGTAACCACCTAAATATTGAAACTAATGTGCAGCCATATTGAACATTTTGTCTCTGAAATTCCATTCTAGCGTTTTATATATAGATATCTATGGTGTTGATGTCAAAACGTAATTAGCTAGCAAAGAGGATTTGCAGGTTATGGAGTTGTAAAAGTTCCCATTAGTATTTTAAAGTGTTCAGGGGATGTCATAACAACTAAAGCAGAGTAGGATGGTTTTAAAACAAGAGTTCGTCATTCATAAGTCCACAAGATTCTACCTTCATGCTGTGGATGTACTGAAATGCCTCTGTGCACATGAAACTCCAAGAGACAACAAAAAGTCATTAAAAATATATCTGGACACCATCTTCTCCTGTTATTCACCCATCTTATTATAGTTAATGTGAGTAGATAAGCATAAGTATAAGCAAGAAACCTGCGTTCTGTTCAACCCATTCTCATGACAAGTCGTATGAGATAGCAAAATTGTACACTTACTCTCATAAAAAATATATGAACCAACAAACAATATTATTACCATTTTTCCTAAATTTAACCCCTTTTTTAAACCTAAATCTAACAAAAAAGTCAAACCCCATACCCAAACCCTTTTACTTGGAAAATTACTGTTGTGAACCACAAAAGGAAGAAAACATCAGGGTTTGGAAAAAGATGGGGGAAGCGTAGGTTATTGACTTACTTCAGTCATTACATTTTTGTATAAATAAATATGGAATGAGTAACCAGATTTGTTCACAGTCTAATTCCTACTAGTTTTTTGGGAGAAGTATCAGTTTCCAAACCATTACAATTTGCTTACATGCCGAAACGGAGCACAGTTGATGCCTCCTTGACCTTATTACATAAGGCTCAGCATCATTTAGATAAAACAAATGCTCATGTCAGAATGCTTTTTATGGATTTGACATCAGCATTTAATACTGTACAGCCACAAATCTTGAAAGAAAGGTTGCGAGAGTTAGGTGTAAGTAGCTGGTTAATATTATGGATTGAGAAATTCTTAAGTAATAGGCCCCAACGAGTCTGTGTCAATGGAATTTTTTCTGATTCTATAGTTTCAAATACAGGGTTACCACAGGGTTGCATATTATCTCCTCTACTTTTCTCTGTCTATACTAACGAGCTTCGGTGTAATAAGGATGATCTCACCCTGATCAAATACGCAGATGATTTGTTTTTTATTTCTTGCCAAACAGATAAGAATTGTTCTACCTATTTTGAGTGTATTGGAAATCTTGTACAATGGTTTGACAACAGTCATCTACGGTTGAACATAGAGAAGACAAAGGAACTATGCTGTGGGAATCAAAGTAGGAAAGGTATAGCTGGCCCCCCATATGAACAAGTTATTATAAAAGGCATAAAGATAAAGCAAGTCTCAAATTTTAAATATCTAGGTACAATAATTGATGACAAACTTTCGTTTCAGGAGAATGTGGACCATACACATAAGAAAACTAGACAGCGTTTGAGTCTACTTAGGAAGCTTAGAAATGTTGGCATTGATAGGAGGATCTTAACTATTGTTTATAGATAGCCAAATAAAATCGTTGGCCAAAAACAGAGTACATTGCAAGAGCTGTTTTCACATTTCATGGAGGAAAGGGTGCTAGCAGTATATTCAGATCAGACTCATCCCCTCTACTCCTGCTTTGAGGTCCTTCCTTCGGGGCGGAGGCTACGTATACCGTTTGCCAAAAGGACATTTACAAAAGATCATTTGTTCCCTTGGCGGTGACTGTTTTAAATCAATTTCACAATTGAGGCGGGTACGATAGGTGTGTGAACATGTACATGTTCTATTAATTTGTTTTATTCATGTATGAGTGCTCAATCATTAATGTTTTTATGTCTTGATAGCAGTGTCAAAGATGAATTTCTGTCCAGTTAATCTGATCAGACAATAAAGTCAAACAAACAACAAACAAACAAACAATGTTGGTTTGACAATGGCACCTTCTTATGACAATTTATAGAAGAGGATATGCAAAAACACCAACAGGTGTCAGAAAAGATGGTCACAGAATTATTAAGTAAAAAAAACTGTTTTGGGAAAGAATAATTCTCTTGCGAAAGAGCAAGGGCAAAAATTCTTCTTCATACAGTCCCTTGTACAGTCCCTTCAGAGAGCAAATGGAAATAAAAGCTTAAAATCCACTGATGATCACATATGAAAGAAAATAAACTACTTTAAATCCTGGGTTTAGATTGAGAGTGGGGACTGAAGGCCTGAAGACTGCAATACCTGGTGCAATTTTGGCCATGATTGCAAAATAAAATATCGAGAGCTGAACCAAGGTTCCCTTTATGTCCCCACGAATTCATGCCTCCCAAAACGCAGTTGCAGTGCCAACTGTTATGAAAGACAAATAATGGAAGAGTAGGATACATAGAGCCTGGTGAGCAGAATGTTAGATCAGGCCAGAGAGTGCAATTCTGCATTGCTTCGCACTGTAGTTGGCAAGCCGATAAATACATTTAGTGGTTGTCAAATCCAAGAATTCAACCTTGAAATGTCAACAAATAAAATGGAGGCATATTTTCCTGCGAGCAAACAGACAGGTGATTAAATATGCATTCTTATATATATGTATATATATATATTTATGTTTAAAACAATAGGTGTGCCTCAGTGCCATAGTGAGGAAAATGTTTGCACGTATCACCTATATCTTGCTTTTTTAATTTAATTTAATGCAGTGTGAGATTATTTGGTACAATGCACATTTGTTGATCAGTAAAGCCACTTTGGCATGGATTGCAAGGATTTCATTTTCCAAAAGTGTTGTCAGAGATCCATAAAATGTATTTTTCCCCATCTGAAGAAATATATTATTAGATTTTTGTTGTTGTTGTTTTTAATCCAGCTGTGAGTTTGTCATCCGCATGTCCTCAAAGCAGGGATTGTGATTGTCTTATCCAAACCGGTCTGCTTTGGAGCACTAACACTGGGATAAGCTGCTACATATTAGAGCAGAAACACACGCCTACGATGACAACCACACGATCAACTCAGACAACTGTGCATGTAATGATGCATCAACCTCAGCAGACATACATACCCTCATATTTACTGTCTAACATTTACACAAACATTTACTAACAAGAAACATAAATTGTTTGTAAACCAGTATGTGAAAATGACCAAAAAAAAAAACAACAAAAAAATTATTTTTTAATAAGGGCAGTATTTTTGTCTTATTTTTCAGCAAAAACTATCAACATCCTTAAAGGAACAGTTCACCCAAAAATCTTAATTATTCACTTACCCTCATGCCATCCAAGATGTTTATGAATGTCTTTCTTCAGCAGAACACAAATTAAGATTTTTAGAAAAAGATAGAGCTCTGTCAGGTCCTTATAATGGAAGTACATTGGTGCCAGCACTTTGACGGTCCAAAAGTCATATTTAGGCAGCAAAGTAATCCACACGACTCAATCAATGATTGTCTTCTGAAGCAAATCGATAAGTTTGTGTACAAAATTATTTATAATTAAAACACACACCCCACAGTGCCAGAGCCCTTCTACCATGATGAGACTATAAGCTTAGCATAAATGTCCATTGCAATGAAAATTAAACCTATGAGGAGACCAGTTCTTTCAATTAGTCAAACTCTCACTTAGACTTTGGGAAATTTTTTAAGTTTCTTGAATTGGTGCTATTTTAGTGCATTTCTATCATAATACTGTGGAAGGCATTGTTTGGAAAATGCTAATAAAGCATTATATTGTTACATATTGTTTTGTTTTCTTTCCTATGAAGGAAATAAATATATTTAGACAAGAAATATATGTAGTGTCAAATTTCCACACTTTCAAAATCTGTGATTAATCGTGATTAACAAAAAAAAACTAATAAATTGTGATTAATCATAATTATTTTCTTTTTATTTAAGTTAGGTTTAGTGTTGGGTTTGATTAGGGAGTAGGGTTAATAAAATATGCATTCCTGTTGACTGTATTACATCATTTACAACTAAAAATACAATTCGCCACCCTGTGGACATGTCACTCCTACAACACTTGCAACTTTGACCACTGGGGGCAGTGGTTACATTTTTGGTAAGCACAGACTGATTCAGCAGCCTCTTCTAGCCAAATTCCCAATGTGATCAGTCTGATAAATTTACTGGAGAAGCAAATTTGTGTTAGGTATGTGTAATATTCAAAACAGCTTGCCATTTTGTTACAGTGATTTTAGCACAGGTTCAGGGTGTTCTAATGGGCGGTAACAGCAATCGGCATAAATGTTCAATAAACATACATTTATTATTAATAATAATGGGATTATACATTTCTTCTGCAAAGTAGCATAGGCCATTATCTTGACTGGTTGTGTTGGCACATTATTATAAAATGTGCAGTCACAGGTGTGTATTTTTGTGACAATTTCAATTCAGAACTAGCAGTTTTATTATCTGTCTTTATTATCATATTTATTATCAACATAAAAGGATGGCACACTGTGTGTTTTTGTATGGTTAGAAAAAAGCCTTCTAAAATGTCAAATAAATTCATTAAATTTATATAAATTGCTGTTAAAAATAATAATAAAAACATTATAATTTGTTTAATATTTATAAAAAAAATATATAAAATAATTATTGACATTAGTGCATATACAGAAGTCTCTCCTTTTCTCATTCTATCACACTAACACTCACACAAATATAGACCCAGTCATGCATGAGAGCCAAATCTGTAATGTCTGTGCTGTATTTTGCAGCAGTCTGGAATTATACATGGGGCCATAGAATTCACAGAGAAGCCAGAGAGCTAAAGGCTCATCAGATGGGATTGGGCTAAACTAGGGGGGCAGGGCGCTGTCCACCAGTGGAATCACAAAACCAACTTACCCCAAAATGGCCCAACACTTCTGAGTGCTTGTCTCTGAAGCCTATAACAAAAGACAGCAGAAAACAAGACAAAAAGTGAGTGGGACTGAGTACAGGGTGGTTCAAGGCCTCACAAACCCACAACATCTTCTTCTCCCACTCTCACACTATCTCTGTCTTCTCTGTGTTCTCAGCAGTGTTCTCAGTGTCCTTTTTTAGTTTCCCCTTAGATACTGTCCAAGTAACAACAACAATTTCCGAACCGTTTTGACAGATGTTCTCTAATAGCTCATTCCTTTCATGTATTTTGTTAGATTATTCCCAATCCTTTTTTGAATGAACAAAATCAGCAGATTTCTGACTTTACCTCTCATGACACTCACAATTTTCTACCCCTGCCTTTTCTTTCAGTACAGAGCTCAATTGAGTAGGCATTTATGAAAAGTGTATACACTCAGACAGTGGATAATCCAGTGCTATTAAGGGTGTACTGTATTTGAACAAAAGCCATAGGTGGCAGGACTAATTTGCAACAACAAACTGAGGAGAAATTCTCCTCCTTTTGAAGACGGATAGAAATTATGTTTGTCTGGAGAACGTTCTGTTTTCTGTGATCTTAGAAAATGTTCTTTAGATGGTGGAAATTATGGTGATGGAAAAAACAGATTTTCTTGTTCTTTTGCTCTCTGCATTCAAATGGACTGACGTGTTTACAGTATTTTGCTCAAAGGGTGATAAAAAGACATCTCTCAAAGTTTCCTAATGTAAATCTATGGAAGTCTTTTCTTTTTTTTAATTTTTAATTTTTTGGTTAGTTTTAAATGCAGTTGATTGAAATAAAATTTGCAAAACTAGCATAAAAGTAATCAATAAAACTGCAGTGGTTTAATCCATGTCTTCTGAAGTCATGCAGTACATTTAGGTGAGAAACAGATAAATATTTCAATCCTTTTTTGCTATAAATCTCCACTTTCAAATGAAAGTGGAAATTTACATTAAGAAAGGACTTAAATATTTATCTGTTTTTCACCCACACATATCATATCCCTTCAGAAGACATGGATTAAACCACTGGAGTCATATGGATTAATTTTATGCTGATTATAATTGCGGAAAAAAACAATAGTAATTGTGTTCGGACAGAATGATCATCATCGTTGAGTAATAGTAATGAAAATTCGATTTGTGTGTGTGTGTGTGTGTGTGTGTGTGTGTTGCATTACAGTAAAGAGAATGTGCATATTTGCCATGAATACAGTGTCACAAAAATATTCCTAAAAATAGCATTCACTTTTTTAAGCTATTTTTTTTTTTTTATTAATTTCATTTTTTGGGTTGAAATATAATGCGTACATTTGTTAGTGAGATTCACTCAGCTGTCTTAGCAGACAGACAAGGCACATTTATCCTGGAGTCCACAAACTATTTTGATTTCCTTTGGGTGCACTGGGTGTGTTATAAAGTTGATTCCAATTTCATAGTTTAAAGATCTGCTGTAAATCTCTCGGTAAGTTTTTTTTTTTTTTTTATCAGATTATTCACTTGTATTTATTTGTGATCTCAAAGGTCTGAAAATCCGTAACATCACTGCTGGAACATTAACTGTAATGCATAAGGAATGAATGGAAATTGCATGCAAACAGGAGGATTATAAATTATTTCCAACCAAATTTGGTGAATATTCAGGCAAGGAAGAGGTTTGAATCAACAAAGACTGTTTGTAAAAACAAGTCAAATTAATTTACCACACAGACTTGCATCTAGAAGACTGAGCAGACATATGTCCAGTTATAGGCTTTATGTCAGATTGTATAAGCCTAAATTTACCTCCCCTCAGCCAACATTGGTTACACTGGATAAAGTATTGCTGTTTAAAAGCAGAAGACAGTGACTTCGTAAAATTGTATGTCAGGGCTTATACATCCCTGAGGCATAACGTTCCCCACACCGGCCCTAGAGACTACTGCTTCAAACTCAAGTGATGGTATAAGATGTTGCTTAAATCAAATCAGTGCTTTTATCATTCAATAGCACAGAGTATATCTGTGCATTAATAATGTTCCAATTAAATATGGAGTCCTGTTTTGCAGTCTCCTTGAAACTAGACTGCAAAGATAACTTTGAGATTTTATGAATACAGAACAGTTACACATAAAGCTTAAAATTAATTTTAAAAATAATTTAGTAGGCTATAATGCCGAAACTGAAAAATATATACAGTAACCAGTTGTGACAAGGAGGATGCGTGACCTGGCTGTGAGGATGCACGCCTGGTGCTGAGCTGCCTAATAAGTGGGAGTAAGATAAGGAAAGAGCTGGGGACGCTAGAGATAGAGAGAAAGAGAGACACATGTGGCCACTCTGTGTGTGTGTTTTATGTTGCTGTGTTTTCAGTTTGATGTTGTGTTCTAATTAAAGTCTCGTTGAATGTGGATTCGGATCCCGCATCCTCCTTTCCCGAATTGTTGAACTGTTGCCAGGAAAGGAGGAAGGGCACGCTGTCCGGAAGAACTCGCCACTGCCATCCGCCAGGAGAATTTAAGTAGTATCACATTGCCCTTAGGCTACTGATGCATGAGCAACCTCTGAAACATGGGTTCTGGCCCCATCGAAACCAGGAAGCAATTGTGTTCAAGTAAATTATGGTGAGCACAATTCTGAGCGCAATTTAAAATGAACAGTCAAATTATTTCATAGTTAATGAAATATGATTCCTGTTTACTGTATTACATCATATACATCTAAAAAAAAACTCACTTTTGGTGCCACTCTGTGGACACTTTACCCAGAAAATGGTCAACAACTTCTGGCTTTGGCCTTAAGAACATTAAACCTCCTGTCGCCGAATTCACAATGTCTGAAATACCCATCCATACAGGGTATTTGGGTGTTTTTGGATTATGATTTCTGTCTAAACACATTGCAACAACCAAGATATGTCCCCACTTTCAAAACCCAGAGGTCTTGTCACAGTTGCAGATAACAACAGAACAGAGTGCTCAAAGGCTGTGGCAATCTGAGATGATAAAAGTCTGTACCATTCTCACTGACACGCTGACAGTAATAATCCAAAAATGCCTCTCTTTTTGCCTGGCAATGACACAGCTTGTAATATGGTGGACCGCAATGGCATATTTTGCAGCATAAAAAAAGACTGCCTCTCATTGAGCTAGAATATTTCAATAAATTTACTAAGTCAGTCTTGGCTCAAAGATATTTCTGTCAGCTGCTCTGGTCCACAAAATCCCCAAATTCCAACACTGCAAGCAGGAACTCTTCACGAGCTGTATAATTTAGCCCTTGCATCAAACACTCTTTAATGGGGATGATTTCAGTTGTAAAGCTGAGGGAAATGGTACTCAAATGAACTCAGTCTACCGTCTTACTTTTATGAAAGTGCCAGGTAAAGGTGATGGAAAAGAGGAGAAGAGAACTTTAGAAGAGAGTTAGAAGACTGATGTAAAGAGTGTGACCAAGGGCAGATTTCTCTGTGCTGTGGAGCCTGCTGCAACAGTTCCAATTTTCAATTATTGTTTAGAGATTTTTGTGTTTAGTTTACTTTTATGCCACAATGTGTACTATCTACTGTTTACAGTGTAGAAAATAATAAACTCATTTGTATCAAAAGACAATTAAAAAATGATCAATCATTGAGACATAATCAACAGAGTATGATATCCTATAGTTCATGACATTACTACATTCAACGTAAGCACAGCGTAGTTCTAGCGGGAAAACTAGCAGTTGTACATCATCGCACCATTAGCTGGGTAATTCCTAGCCAATCACATGTAAGTCATTGCTTTATAAGTCTGCTCACAATCTATAATATTGCTGTTTCATTGTGCTAACACTGTAATATAATTTTATAGCACTGTCTGACGTCGAGTCCCATTCGCTTTCTGACTAGTTAACATCCATCGTGGACATGGAATTATTCACTGCTCCTTACCTCTTATCCAGTATCAGCAGTCCTCACCGCAACACATGTCTGCAACTTTCCAGATTCTCAGGGGGATTGCGCCCTCTTGGAATCATAATAGACATGTTCTGACCTCTCCAGGCCACAAGAGAACCAGTGCACAGAACATCTCTGGAAGCCCGACATCCCTTTCCAATGACATCATCACTTCATCTCAACTTCTGCCCACATCAGACTCATGGGGAGTAAACAACCAGCAAACCCAGATCTTCATCCATATCTCGTTCACTTAGGAGATCTCCCTCGAGCCACCGCATCCTCAATCGGTACGCACGACCCGGCACGAAAGGAGTGCGCACCTCGTCAAGTCTGTCAAAATTATTGGCTCAAACAGCAGCTGTTTTTCATCAGAAATAAGCTAAATTCTTATCATATACATCAAATGCATTCAGATTTAGTAATGGGTCCAGACCTTCTGTTGCTATGCATCATAAATATCAAAAGTCAGTATTTCATATCAACAGCGCATTCACTATCATAGTAATGGCAGGCAATCACGCGTTCACAGCATGATCACATGAAGGTAACTCGGTCAAGTTTCACTCGCATGTCATTCACCGTGTTGCATACCCAAGTGTTCCCCATCAGAGAATTAAGATCATTATTCAGGCATATCATTCTGTAAAGTCCGTGCTTATTTTACGGGGTCCCATCACTCCATTCAGAAAGATATCCCTGTTTTGTTGTCACCTTTGCTCAAAATCACGTAGTGGGTGCTTTCCAATACAGTTTATCATCCCTATGCCCTACTCACCAGGAAAGACAGAGCTCATGATGTGGGATCTCTGAGGGAGCATGGCATCACAGTTTAATATAACCTTCACTAAAACCTTGTGAAAGGGTCCTATGAAATAAATTACTTATTTTGTTTGGTACAACATTTCGAGCAGTGTTCCCAACCTGAGCGCCTCCAAGGGTGCATTAATGCTGATCCTTAAAATGCCGCGTTTTTTTTACTCTATACATACTTCCACATTTTCATCGGAAGCACCACTGTTGTGGCACGCCTCTGACACTTAGCAGTAGGCTCTGTACAGCATTCCCTTATTCATCAGATTTAATTTCCAGCATAATGCATATCGTCATATGATCAAGTCATACAGGGAGCAATTCCAATTTCACGGCATATTTACATTTTATTACTCATTCAGGCATCATTAAAGTGCAGAAATGTGTATGGTATATCTTCATAAATCATTCACTCATCTTTGTACAGACCACGTTTCAATCTATGGAGATCTTCAAGCACTGGGGCTTTATCAATGTTCCTAATTTCAAAGCTAATGAGTTTAACAGTCATGTTAGCCTAACTACATTACTTTTAATTATCAAAGCATTTCGATATGATGCCGTTCACTTTTAATGCACATGGTAGGGGACGTTAAATTTTAGTTGCGGGTAAGTAGGCCTGGCAATCATTGGATAAAACCTGTGCCAAATCAAGCTCATTAATATTATCTTGCTACTGTTAAAGGAGACCTATTATGCCCCTTTTTACAAGATGTAATATAAATCTCAGATGTCTCAAGAATGTATCTGTGAAGTTTCAGCTCAAAATACCCCACAGATCATTTACTATACCATGTTAGAAATGCCTCTTGGGTGGAATCAAAAACACACTGATTTTGTGAGTGTCTCTTTAAATGCAAATGAGCTGCTGTTCCCCGCCCCCTTTCCGGAAGAGGGCTGTGCCTTTACAGCTCGTGCTTTGGACACTACAGCAACAACAAATCAGAACCAATATGACTGAGTTCTGCCATATATGTATGAATACATAAATGTATATCTGGTCTCTGTGAATACAATCAGAGACAATGGTAACTTTAGCTGCATCAGCCGTGGAATCAGCTAACAAGCACATTCGGAAAGGCGATTCGCAAACATTCACAAAATATAAAGTGCGATACCTACAGCCGTGGCCAAAAGTATTGGCAGTGACATGAATTTTGTGTTTCGCAAGTTATTCTGCTTCAGTTGTGGTGTTGATTCACATTGTTTCTAGATTTTTGTGCAGAGTGATCAGATGCATTTTAAATCATTGTAAAAAGCTTCATTGTCCTAAAAAATTCACTTTATCACAAAAAACCAAATTTCACTGTTTTTTGGTCCTGAAAAAACACCATTTCACTAATCATATCAGCAGCACCTGGGAAAGTGTGAACGAGTCCTAGTCAGGTGAAATCACTCTGTCATTCTGATTGGATTATAAGAGCAGACTGATTGCTATAAAAGGAGGAATGAAGTGCTTCCAATCATTCTTGTTCTTGTTAGCAATGGTTACCTCTAAAGAAAGACATGCACCCATCATCACTTTGCATCAAAATGGCCTCACATGCAAGGAAATTGCTGCAAAGAATATTGCGCCTGAAGGAACCATTTACCGGTTCATCAAGAACTTCAAAGAGAGAGATTCAACTGCAGTGAAGAAGGCTTCAGGACGTCCCAGAGTGTCCAGCAAGTGCAAAGACCATCTCCTCCTGAGGAGTCAGCTACGGAATTGTGTTACCACCAGTGCAGAGTTTGCTCAATATTGGCAGCAGGTTAGTGTGAGTGCATCTGCACGCACAGTGAGGCAAAGACTTATGGACAATGGCCTGGTGTCAAGAAGGGCAGCAAAGAAGCCACTTCTCTCCAAGAAAAACATCAAGAACAGACTGACATTCTGCAGGAAGTACAAGGATTGGACAGCAGAAGACTGGTGCAAAGTTATTTTCCCTGATGAATAAGTCAGACTGTTTGGGACATCTGGAAAATGGATAGCCTGGAGAAGAAAAGGTGAATGCTACCATGAGTCCTGTGTCGTGCCAACAGTGAAGCATCCTGAGACCATCCATGTGTGGGGTTACTTTTCATCCAAGAGAGTGGGCACTCTCACAATTCTGCCCAAAAACACTGCCATGAATAAAGAATAGTATTAAAACGTCCTGCATGAGCAACTTCTCCCAATGATCCAGGAGCAATTTGGTGATGATCCGTGCATTTTCCAGCATGATGGAGCACCATGTCACAAGGCAAGAGTGATAATGAAGTGGCTCGGAGATCATTACATTTAAATTTTGGATCCGGGGCCAGGCAACTCCCCGGATTTTAATCCCATAGAGAACCTGTGGTCAATTCTCAAAAGGCAAGTGGACAAACAGAAGCCCAGAAATTGTGATCAGCTCATAGCACTAATAAGTCAAGAATGGATTGCAGTCAGGATTTGGCCCAGAAGCTGATATCCAGCATGCCAGAGTGAATTGCAGAGGTTATGAATAACAAGGGTCAACACTGTAAATATTGACTTTTTGCATAAATTGAATGTTTTTGCCCATAAAGGCTTTAAAACATATGAAATGTTTATCATTGTTTTCCATTATACCTTAGAAACATGTGAAAAAATAATCTAAAAATACTGAAGCATCAAACTTTGCAAAGTACAAAATGTATGTCCCTGCAAATACTTTTGGCCATGGCTGTACATCTTCAGGATATAAAGCTGGAACATGAACTGTTGGTACTGACCCATGCTTGAGAATCAACTTTTTTGAAGATCCTGGTTTATATTGACACTCATTCACAAAGCAGTCCGGTGTAAAATGATTTGCACAAATATACACAAAAATTTTTATGTTTTGGGGCACATTTCCTTTAAAAACAAAACTTGTCCACTGAGTCTTCAGTGGCTCTGATGCCGGGAGTACACGAAAACTCTTATATTCACTTTTACAGCCAACAACAGAACACTTATGATGCTTAAGCTGAGACAGAGAGCTGTGTGTAGATCACTCAGGGGAGGATATAGGGTGGAGTCCGTCACAGTCATGGGCGAGGCCTGCTCTAATGTGATGTCACTTTAGAGCAGAAACAAAAACAGTTCATTTTGACACACTATTTTTGATTAATAGAAATATAAGAAAGAGGAGTAAGTGGACTTTTAACATTGTAGGGTGGTTGTGTACACACACTGATGACTCACATTCATGTACAAACAACACGTATAAGCAAATTTTGCTTATATATATAACTATTTGCATCTTCAGTTGACAAACTCTAAAAGAAAAACTGATACAAATATTCTGCCAGTTTTAAAATTTGGTGAGACATGGAAGTGTGTTTACAGTTAGCATGTTTGTGCATGGAGGAGACAAGAAATGATAGGGAGAAATTAGAGGAAAATTATCAAGAAATAAGTCTTTTAGTTTCCTGGTGAAATGGCCATTAGAGGCACTACAACAACAATGACTTTATACACTTTCACACAAAACACTAGAAAAATGGCACATTCCAATTTCATGAGCACTTACTTTTCACCCTGTTCCAACATTTTTACTATACTGCAGGACTTGTAAGGCAAAAAATTTGAATGTTTGCTTTACATAGCAAACTACATGAAGAGCATGCAAGTCGACACATGAGCTGCAAGTGTCATAGAAGCACCACAGAATGACATGGTTGTTTTAGCAATTGTGTTTTGTCACATCACATTTGCATTTGCTTTTTATGGCACTATCAGTTTTAGGTTTAAAGTTTAGGGTAGGGAGGTTGGTTTTATTGGTTTTAAACATGATAGAACATCAACCTTAAAAACCCTGTTTGGAAATCTGTTTGGGAGAAAATGTAACTCGCTTTTAGAAGCAACTAAGTGGACATTTCATCCCGGAAATGCTGCAGTATGTATAAGAAACCACGCACAACCACAATTCTGAAAAAGTTGGGATGGCATGAAAAATGCTAATAAAAAGGAGTGATTTGTAAATTATATTCACCCTTTGCTATATTGAAAGCACTATAACTACACATTATATGATGCTTTCCTTGTGAATTAATTGTTATTTTATTTTATTTTTTTCAAATCAGATGATTACAACACGCTCCCAAAAAGCTGAGACATGGGCAAATGAAGACTAATAACAATTTGACGAGCTAAAACAACAAGGTGATGTGATACAGGAGATGTTAAACTGGTGAGGCAATTGTGTCATAAGGAGCCTCCAAAAACAGCCTAATCCTTCAAGTGCAAGGATCATTCAAGACTTGTCAATTTGCCAACAGCTGCTCCAGCAAATAATCCAGCACTTTGAGAACAATGTTCCTCAAAGACAAATGAAGCATCAAATTAAACGTGGATTTGTGTGTTGCACACGTTCCACGTTCATAATGCAGGGAATTTCAGCACTATTTTATTAATTTTAACATGTTGAACAAATCAAATCAATAATCATGTCTTTTTAACAAACTGTAATTCCACAATCTGTGCAAATAAATCATCTCTTTCACGTCTCTCTCTCCCTCTCTCCCTTGTATAGCTTTCAGCTGCTCATTAAACGCTTGTTGAGCTCAGTGTGAGCATGTGCAGTGAGGAAGCGCATATTTACTGAATTAAATAGGTTTATATTTAATATGTTAAATAATTACTTAATTACAATTAAGATGGTACAAATCTATAAACCTGTTAATTCAACATGTGAATGGTGTTTCTGTAAGCGAGTGATGCATTACAATTATGCTCTTGTTTATAATCAACATAGTTGTCAACATTGCAAGTAAGCGACGTTGGAGAGAACAAATTTCGCTACCTTTCATACCATGGCACTATATCCCAAAAAATACAGCACCAAGAATGGCAGAAATAGCAAACAAAAAAGAAAAAATACAGTAAAAAAGAAATGCCTTGTGTGCAATCAGAACTGCTCAGCTGCAGGGTGAAAAGAAGCACTTAAACAGCTATTAGGCTACACCTCATCTCCCTAGAGCAGTTTTAATAAATATGTAATAGCCTATACATAAACAATAATGATAATAATATTACTACTATAATATTAATGATATACATAAAACTAAAATATTATTATCAATCTATCTTTAATATACATATTATATAAGCAAGGTTCTCTCAGAATTTAATTTGTTAACATGTAAATTTTTTATGTAACTTTTGAGTATTGACTTGTACTCTTAAAGTGAAAGTTGACTCAAAAATGAAATTTCTGTAATCACTTACTCAGCTTTATGTTGTTGTAAACCTGTACGTCTTTCTTTCTTCCATGGAACTGAAAAGGAGACGTTAGAGAGAATGCTAGGGAACACTGTTTGTTATACATATATAGGAATGACTGCAGTAAATAACCCTTTAATAATGATTTGGGTCGAAGTCAGTGGAAAACTATGTGAGTTGAACTCTGTGGCGCTGCAGAATTTTTAAAAGCCTATGGAAACTGCGAGCCTGAAGTGTGTGCGTAAGTACCTTCATAGAAAATAATTATTTAAATTGTGTCGGTGTGTGACCCATTTTAAATAACCCTGACGCTCACACTTTACCATAGTTGTGTTGAGAAATATTTTTAAAAGACAAAGGGCCTGATTTACTAAAGATTTGCATGTATAAAAACATGTGCAAACTTCATAGCATGCAAAAAAAATAAAAGCTCATACTTTTCATACAATCTACTAACATATTCTTTTAAAGATTTCTTCTTTCATATGTGCAAAATAGCTCGTTTTGTCAATTTTTGCATGTTTGCCCAAAGTTAATATGAAATTTAGAGGCGTGCCTCCAAATGCGCATAATAAAGGGCAGTTTAGATGCCCGCAAAGTGATTTATCAAGCCTGAAAGTCATTTCAGAATCGGAAACTACGAGAGCAAATGAATACGAATGAAGGGCATGTATTAATCTGAATTTCACTGTGCATCATGCTGTCATTTTGGAAACAAAGGAGACTTTGAGAACAGATAGTATGTAGAACACCCTTTATTGACACTTTAATATTAATGAAAAAACTGTTTTATTTTATTATTTTAAAACTCGATATCATAACTGATAACATCATAAGCCTACTAAAAATGTATACCTAAATGATGTCATAATTTAATGTTTTAAACATTGTTTTTAACTGGCAAAATATTGCAACTGTGTGGACAACAAAGTCAAGGTATTGGAGTGGCCATCACAAAACCTGACCACAATCTGATGCTAAATTTGTGGGCAGGACTGAAAAAGCATGTGCGTGCAAGGAGTCCTACAAACCTGACTCAGTTACACCAGTTCTGTCTGGAGGAATGGGCCAAAATTACAGCAACTTATTGTGAGAAGCTTGTGGAAGGCTACACAAAAACTTGACCCAAGTTAAACAATTTAAAAGGCAATGTTACCAAATACTAACAAAGTGTATGTAAACTTCTGACCCACTGGAAATGTGATGAAAGAAATAGAAGCTGAAATAAATCAATTCTTTATATCTGAAAAAAAAGAAAAATCCTGATATGTATCAATAATCATTGGAAAAATCTTCCGATAATCAATAAGTGAAAAAAGCATCGATCCCAAGCCTAATATAAACTTAACCTGTGTCTCATGGCAAGTTATAATTGTATGAAATAGCAAAATTGTAAGAAATCATACAAGTGTGCTCATGCAAATACCTACAACTTTTACTCCCCTAGAGAAAACTAAAATAAACCAACAAATTTGTAAGTTCAACCCCTAACCCAAACCTAACCATAAAGTGTAACCTCTTACCCAAACCCTTCTGAAAATAAAGTGTTGCATAGGACAGTATCTAAAGTTTGATGCCTGTATTGTATTAATTTGAATTCTGTTGTACATTATCTTACGACTTTGTCATCTGATATTAATTATATTGAGCTGTCATGAGACTTTTGTGTGGACCAGATTTTATGCTTCAGGTCAAAATTCTGGCTACATGAGACTAGTTTATTACTGAAAAGATTATAAGTTCAATGTATTTTCAATATCTGTTGGCTCAAACTTGGCTTTTGAGGCCTAGTTTAGAATGCATTATTTTCAACATGCGTAATTGTCCTGGTATATTATTTGCACTCTTTTGCAAGCTCGTTTAGTAATTCGGTTTCAGTTCAACACAAAACAATATGAGTTGTAAGTCTGAGCAGCAATGCTACTGAGACACCTAACTCAACTAAATGCCTGAATGTGCTTTTGTAGCTCTGTCACACAATGACCTGGATATATATATATATATATCCTTAAAACAAATTAGATTTACTTGAGATTTAATTGTATAAGATAAGATTTGTTTACAGAAAATATATATTAAATTAAGAATTAAGATAATTTCTTACAGTGTTGTTTTTCCCTGTTGTAAGCCTAAACCTCATTAAAATTTTAGATTTATGCTTAACAAGAAAAAACTTAATCCAAGATATATTCTGTTAAAAGAAATCTTAATATCCTAGGCAATTAATTTTCTCAAATAAATTCATTTTCTTTGAAGGATGTTAAGATATTGTACTACACCCCTTACCTTAAGTATCAAACTTCTGCAATTAAGCAAGTGTGTAAAAAGTAATCATCTTCTTTCATACATCTGTTAGCATTGATTCTTAACAATAACATATAAGCCTTTAAAGACAGACCTACCACGGTGAATGGCTCAACCGAATTTGTCTCACTGCACTCTTATACACTTACTGAGTACTACAGTATATTAGGAACACCTGTACACCTACATATTGATGTGATTATCTAATCAGTCGTGAATCGTGTGGCTGCAGTGCAATGCTTAAAATCATACAGATACTGGTCAGGAGCTTCAGTTAATCTTCACATCAACCATCAGAATGGGGAAAAAATGTGATCTCAGTGATTTTGACTGTAGCATGATCGTTCGTGCTTGTTGATGGGCTGGTTTGAGTATTTCTGCAACTGCTGATCTCCTGGGATTTTCACGCACAGCAGTCTCTAGAGTCTACAGAATGGTGCCAAAACCAAAACAACATCCAGTGAGCGGCAGTTCGGCAAATGGAAATGCCTTGTTGATGAGAGAGGTCAACGGAGAATGGTCAGACTGATTCGAGCTGACTGAAAGGCTACAGTAACTCATGTAACCACTCTGTACAATTGTAGTGAGCAAAATATCATCTCTGAATGCATAACGCATTGACCCTTGAGGCGGAAGGGCTACAACAGCAGAAGACCACGTCAGGCACTATATTAGGATCATAGTGTTCTTAATAAAGTGCTAAGTGTGCATAAATTTGTATAAATCAGAACACTTTGCAACAAACTTAAAATATATATATATATATATATATATATATATATATATATATATATATATATATATATATATATTCTATACTTATATTTAGTAGTTTAATATATATTTTTTCCATACATATTTTAGTGATTTAGATTTGATTACGTCATTTGCAGTGCTTTGGGAAGATACACAGCAAAAGTCCCATTGAATTAAGTTTATTTAATTTAGTTAGTTAGTTTAATTTTTCATACCCCAATGGTGAATATTTGTTTTTTCTTGTTTTAAGCCTAATGACTACGTTTTTTTTTTTATTCCTCTGTAAACAAGACTTAATATCTTTTGTCATTTTGCCTCTCGAGTAAATGTGTCATTTTTAAGGACATTTAGATGTTTTTTACTTGAAAACAAGAGAAAATACTGGTAAAGAAAAGTACAGAGTTCGTCATGCACCTTGGAGACAAAGGAAGGTTGTGTAGAGAAGGAGAGAGAAATGATTAGAAGGAAAAGAGGAAGTAGAGAGTGTATGTGTGCAGATGTGTGTCAACTCCTTTCCCTCAGTGCCTTTTCTCTGTTGTGCAGGAGAAAACTAAAAAAAAAAAGCACACTTCGTCTCACCCTAATGACTCTGATGAAATGTGATTGAACTGGATTATGACAGCAGCAGCTCTGTTTGAAAATGTTTCCTCAGCAACTCCCTGGGAAAGTTTCGTAAATGAGAAATCCAACCTAGACAACTAGCAACTTTGTTTTTTTTTTCTGAGATGGGTTGATTTCTGTAAAGGCAGATCATTTACCTCAATACAAAATTATTTCACTTGCCACTAGAGGATGTGGTAATGCTTTTGAGTAAGCAACAAACACCAAAAAAATTCCAGACTAGATTTATACCTTTGTGTGGTTTTATACAAAAAGCTGCTTACATGTATCTTAAATGTAGACTGCAGATGTACGAAGGTCTTAGTTTCACCTCACTGACTTGAGGATGTTGAGATAAACCACAGAACTCATGTGAATTCCCCAGTTCACATTCACTCAAGCAATTGTGCGTCAGTTGTCTCACAACATCCGTCATGCATAATAGTCTGAATTCTGAATGTAATTAAATAGCAAAACGAAGCTGCAGATAAAACACGGCCTCACAGGGATTTGTTGAAATAAAAAAAGGCTGTTAGTGTACAGCTGTGAATGTAATCTTATCTGAAATAAGAAGAAATGGTTTTATAATGTGAACCTGACCTGAATTGAGCAGGCAATTCCAACCTGGTCCATATTACACTTGCATCCATTCAGTGACTTGCAATCATTCAGAGTTTTCGTGAAACCCCTAATTCGATCAGGTTATTTCAATAACAAATGTAACTGTGTCTGCACATGTTTTTGATTATGCGTTTACAAAATTTTCATTTAGACAATCTGTGATGCCATACATTTAAATCACTCTCCTTTCGTTCATACATTGATTATTCGGTTTTGCTTTCTTTTGATGTACCTCTTAATCAAAGTCTTTAACTCTGAGTTTGTTGAGGGTTACTGTAGTGTGGCTGACCTCGAGCTGACCCCCACTCTTTGTCTGTATATGGATTAATGGATCCACAATGTCTTGATCAGCAATGGGAATGAGTACCTGATTTTTCAGAACTTACAATGATCAATCACAAAAATGAGCCAGATCTCGTGAAAAAAATGGGGGCTCTAGTATAATTTTTGCAAAATTACTGTAAATTCCATGGTTCCATGGTGAAATGTCCAGTGTGGTGCTTAAAACAAGCTCTCTTTTTTTTCAAAACAGATGAGAATTTCAAGGATAATGCTCTATCAAGTTTTAAATGAACAAAGCCTACCTCCCTACCCTAAACCTTAAACCTTAACCTAACCGATAATATCATAAAAAGCAAACGTGAGATAAAAAAGAAAACCATTTTAAGCAACCACATCATGTTGGCACTTTCGGCACACGTGTCAAATCACGTACTCTTCAGGACTCGTGCAGCTATTACTCAATTATGTATTGCAAATATACTTTACTACATTGTGTGAGGAGCAGGGTAAAAATTAAGTGCACTGTAAATTAACTGAGTTCTAAAGAGGAAATAAAACTCACTGTCACAATACGTACAACAAGCAACATAAGAATAATTGAGCAAAAATGTAGGTATAGTAAAGTGTAGTGTTGTCATGATACCAAAATGTCGGTTGTCGGTACCGATACCAGTAAGATGTTCTCTATACCAAATTCAATATAACAGCAAAATATACTAATTTAATTAAACTTCATCATCAAAATGGTGTTTAATCAAATACATTTTTACAATTTTTAAAAATCTTTTAACAAGTAATAATACAACAATTACTTTTCAATATATCATTGCATTTAAAAAAATATATTTTATTCAGTACAAGTACAACAGTACTCTTGCTTATGATATATTGCTTAATTCTTTTATTATTAATCATGATTTAGTATCATTATTTATTATTAATAATAAGAAGAATATTACTAGAGTGAATATGACATTTTACTATAAAGTTGTAATATATTTCTGTTACAATTTATTCTGTTACAGGTATCTAGCTTTTATTCTGAATCGTGCTTTTGTTATGACATGAGCTTTTATATTGATGTGTGGTTTTGACAGAAGCTTTTCTTCTTCTGAGGGATAAACAGTTCACCACATGGCCCAGTGTGATCATTAACAGTGCAAATGCGGTGATTTAATTATATAAATATACTATATAGTCTACATGTGCTGCGCACTTCACAGTAGATTAGTGCTCCTCTTTGGCATCTCTTACAATGCTAATTATTCTCAATGTCTGTGGACATTCAAGTGTATGAGTGGTCTGCTTCACATAATCATTTAAAACACACAGCTCATACAGACTAAGATTGCAGTCTTTTGCAGTTTAATAATCACACTAGGACATATCATGACTTGAATTTGATTAATTGTGCATTTCAGTGTAAAGGGAGTAACAGAGCACACACTCAAAAAAACGTGTAAGCATTTGAAAGCAGTTGTGTATCATTCATACAGAAGTATGGGATTCACTCGGTTTTTGGGACAACCGGTGCTGCAGAAAGACTCATCTCATTACATCTTTATTATGTTAGTACCGACTTGGTTATGAAGTACCGGTACTTTTGAATACACTAGTAACTTGTTTCTATGAGACCAGGTTGACAAAAACACCATATTTTGACTTAATTTTATTCAACTATAAAACAACTTCTTTTTAGATTTGTGACTGTTTACAGTGGCATTTTGGGTGCAATCTTGCTAGATAACCTTAGGACAGCAAAGGTTCATGAACACTGTAAGTGACTTGAGTCTGGGGAAGCAACATTATTCAACACTGTTTCTAGAGAAGCAAAATTGCATAAGATATTAAGACTTGTTTTCACAGAAAATATCTAAAGTTAAGTGTATTTTTATTTGAAACTATTGGCCAATAGTTTTTTCTTTTTTAAAGCACAAATCTATCACAATTTAATATGGTTTAAGTCTAAAAAAGTAAATAAATTGCCAATGGGGTAAGAACATAAAAATTACAATGTACTGTTATCCCTATATTCTACGAAAATGTTATTGTCTTATGCAATTTTGATTCACAACTCTGGAGACATGTTTGTTTGCAACATATATTTAAAACTATCTTGCTGACGGCCTTCTTTTAAATATTTGATTGCGTATTGTTACGTATACTTTGACTGTCCCTTGTTGCAACATAAATGGCACAAGATGCTGGAAAACAATGAGATGTGATGCAATGACCAAAGACGTCCATCTGATGCAACTGTAGTGAAGACAAACAGCTAAAAAAATATGCAGACAGAACTCACTCTGTTGGAAAAAAAAAACATCCTCTCTCTACACTTAGAGGAGAATCAATCCCATATTTGCCATACAGGCATTTTTTCATATTGTGACCATTCAAAAGTCAAAAGAACTTGCTGTAATTATAATCATTAATGCTTGTTTCTTCCTCTATAGTTCTGGTTTATAGTGGATGCAATCATTGCAGAGCTTAGAGTACTTTTTCATTCTTTTTTGTACTCTCTTTTCTTCAGTATGACAGAATGGATTCTCAAGAGCATCAAAGTAAGACCACATAAAACTGGGTTGCTTTCTGAGCAAGGAACTACAATTTCAAAAAGCAAACTTTGTGGATCCTTTGTGTGCTTGAGTTTGTGTGAGTTTGTCTATCAGTGTTTAATGTTTCTAAAACTTTGTCCAAAGACCTGCTTGCATACACTAAGGGAAAGTGCAATGGTCTTCATGTATTCAATTTATTCCCTAAACAGAAAATTGCTCCTTTGATGGATCCTGTTTGCATAGAAACTCATCCAACACAATTTGCAGATACTCCACTTCACTTCTGAAGAGCTTTCTGAAGATAGCACATGGCTCACATGAAGAAGATCAGCATGTGTAAGATATGATTTTGATGAGAAAAAAAAATTATGAAAAAAAGAAATGCTATTGATGCAGCTTTAATTTATCAGATTGCAGAGTAATGTTTTGATTTTGTATATATGAAATCATAAAGGAGGGGTACCAGGGCAACTTTCATATTTTAATATAATTCCCGCAAGTTCCACCTTCATAATATGGAAAATTCCTGCACACTTATAATCACTTTACAGTGCAGCAGCTAATAAGTAAATCACTAGATACAGATGAACAAATCAAATCAATAAACTTGTTTTTGCATCAAACTGTAATTCCAGAAGCTGCGCAAGTAAATCGATTCGATCTCTCCCTTTCTCTCTCGTGCAGTAGTCAGCAGCACCTTGAGCACTTTTTGAATTTAGTATAAGCATAGATTCTGAACATAGATTCTGAACATAATATGTTACAGATGCATAATCCTTTCTAAACGTGTTAATTCCACATGCAATTGGCGTTATACCGCCTCCGAAAGCGAGCATCACAATAAAAATATATAGTTGCTGTTTCGAATCAACAAAGCTGTTAACAAGCCTTTTATATCTTGCCGCTCCATTATTCATAATGCAGCACATTTGCAAAAAAGGCAGAAATAGCAAAAATGCTTTGTGTAGTGTACCTGCTGCATGATGAAGAGAAACACATCTCTCATCTCCATCTCTAGTTCCATCCAGGATCAGAAATTAACTGTGGCTCTAGGCAAAAAAAATCCCCTGCAATCTGATATAGTTCCAAATTGTGATCTTCATTTAAATTTTTTTATTTGAAAAAATTATTTGTTTCGTGTGTAAAAGCTGTTTTATTCTACATGGAGAGGGTCCGCACATGGGGGCTGCCATTGTAGAATCACATGACCAGCAGAATACTACTCTCTAAATCTCAGTAACCATCCTGTTATTTGACATTTTCACTCATTGATTAAAGTCTGACAGTAAATACTACATGTGGCATGGTGGAGGGCGGGACCGGCGCGTGATTACGCAGGCCCGGTCCCGTATTAGGCTAATTAAGCCGTCAAGAGGGATAAAGGCCACTCGCAGACGGCGATCGAGAGAGAGAGCTCAATTACGGACATGTCCGTTATCTTATGTGTTTGTCTTTTGAGTTCTCCATTAAACCTTTAGTTTATATGTTAAGCCGGTTTCTCTGATACGCTGTAGCTCGTTCCTCAGCCACTCCTCCACCCTCTACCGAATGGCAGCCGCGCCTCTCCAGGCAGATCCGAGGCAGTCCTCAGCCCCTGGCGGACGGAACGCCCCGCCGCGTTCTCGGGGAGCCGAAGGGAACTCCCCCGCCCCTGGCAGCGGTTCTCCCGCTCCAGGCGGTCGGTCGCGATCCCCTCCCCGCTCGCGGACGGCGGTCTTCCCTTGACCCCTCCGCGTTTCAGCGGCTGGTAGGGGCATCCTCCGCCCCTGGCAGCGGCCCTGACCGCTCCAGGCGGTCGGCTATAGGAGCCCCTTCTCCCCTCGCGGTCGGCGGCCATTCCTCCGCGTCCAGGCGGCTGGGCTCCTCGTCCCCCGGCAGATGGCCGCGGCTGCTTCTTTGGGGTAGTGGCGAGAACTCCGCTACGGCGTATCCCTCTTCCTTCCCGGGTTTCGGCACCAATGTAACACAGATCATATTCATGGGCAAGGAAGAGGCGAGAAACCGGCTTGACATAAACTAAAGATTTAATGGAAAACTCAAAAGACAAACACATAAGACGACGGACATGTCCGTAATTGAGCTCTCTCTCTCGATCGCCATCTGCGAGTGGCCTTTATCCCTCTTGACGGCTTAATTAGCCTAATACGGGACCGGGTCTGCGTAATCACGCGCCGGTCCCGCCCTCCACCATGCCACACTACATTTCTACAATGGCATCTGAAACTGAAAATGTCCTGTTTACTATCGTAACCACCATTCCCTGATGGAGGGAACAAGATGTTGTGTCGATGTAGTGACACTTGGGGTCGCTCTTAAGCGCCCTGAACACCTCTATTCATTTGAGAAAAGGCCAATGAGAATTTGTGAGTGGAATTTTCATGCCACTCCCCTGACATACGGGTATAAAAAGAGAAGGAGAAGGTGTGCCCACTCTCATTCAGTTTTTGTGCTGAGGAGCCGAGACAAGGTCCGGTCATTTCAGCGGCTAGTACAGCGTTGTGGCAGGAGGAACACAATATCTCATTCCCTCCATCAGGGAATGGAGATTACGACAGTAACCAAGATGTTCCACTTCTGTCACTCACTCAACATTGTGTAGATGTAGTAACACTAGGGGACCCTACAGGTGCAAGCAAGCTGCCGTGTTCATAATAGCAGGTGCATCAGTGTGCTCGTAACCTCCCCCAACACCCCAAAAAGATGTCATGTAGTTCCCCACATCCCTGTGTGGGGGATGCAATGTAATTAGCATGGGAGCAGGTCACGCCAGCCAAAGTATTAGATCGCATCGGGGAAGGTGTTCTTTTCCGTTGCAATTCTTTCAGGGGGAAAAGACCCCACAGAGACCACATCATACCCAAAGAGGAGGTCAACATGTGGCAATACAGTACGTGGGCTCACCAGCCGCACATGGAAGGGGTGCGGTGGTAGGTTCTGCCTCGAAGGGGAGGAGCTCTACAAACACGGCGGTCAGGGCCCGAAAGGGCTCTGCCCAAGGGAGACGTGGGTCTGCCGACAGGGAAACCGTACCACGGAAAATACAACGCAGGGTGTTACCTGAGTTATCGGCACCTGTGGAGTACCTATCCCAGAACAGGGCATATTAGTAGCTGTAGTTGGTCTGGCTGCAAACTCCTCCACCAAATTCACAAGCCACAGGGCTAGGGTCCACGACTTGAACTCGACTGGGGGTAAAAGTGCATGCTTTCACCTCAGGGGAGGGAAAGGTCACTATATGCAAGCAATACACCAGGCCAGTTGTTCTGTATTACCAAACTCTGATAACTGACAAAACACGGGACAAAACCGGCTGAACCCGGAGATTGTAAAATCTCTTAAAGGTATCGGGTGGAGCCCAGATGTCTGCTAGTGAGGTGACATGGGCCATTGCCCATGAGGATGCCACACTCCTAGTAGAGTGTGCTTGTATTCCCAAAGGGGTGGGCACGGCCTGGGCCTGGTATGCCAGAGCGATGGCATGCACAATCCAGTGGGCAAGCCTCTGTTTGGAGACAGTGTTCCCTTTCTGCTGTCCGCCGAACCAGACAAAGAGCTGCTCAGAACATCTAAAGTGCTGTGTGCAATCCAAGTAGGTGCGCAAAGCACACACCAGACACAGCAATGACAGGGTTGCCTCCTCCTGGGGCAGTGCTTGCAGGCTCACCACCAGAATCCTGAAGGGGTCATGAGAACCTTGGTCACATAGCCTGTCGGACCAAACTCCGGGCAAGTGTCGCTGACAGAAAACGCTTGCAGGTCCCCAACGCACTTGATGGAGATAAGCGCAATCAGGAGGACTGCCTTCAAGGAGAGGGCTTTCAGCTCGGCTCGACTCAAAGGGGTCTCCCCGAAGGCCCAGGAGGACCACAGAGAGATCCTATGATGATCAGGTTGTGCTTCCCTAGGAATTTACCGTCCACTGCGCCATGGTAGGCCGCTATGGCGGCTACATATACCTTCAAGGAGGAGGGGGACAGCCGCCCCTCCAGCCTCTCATGCAAGAAGGAAAGCACTGACCAGACTGCACATCTCTGGGGATCTTCGGCTAGGGAAGAAAACAAATTCATGAACAAATGCCATTTCAGGGCATAAAGCTGCCCCATAGAGTGATTGTGTCTACCACTGCTGGTGGTAGGCCACTTAGGTCTTCCGTGTCCCGTCTAAGGGCCAGAAGTGGAGATTCCAGAGTTCTGGGTATGGGTGCCAGTTGGTGCCCCATCCCTGAGAAAGAAGGTCCTTCCTCAGGGGAATCTGCCAGGGAGGTACTCTCCCTAAGAGCGTGAGGTCTGAGAACCAAGTCTGGGTGGGCCAATATGGGGCCACAAGAGTGACTCATTCCTCATCCTCCCTGACCTTGCACAGGGTGGAACGCATATTTGCACAGCCCCCAAGGCCAGCTGTGTGCCAGCGTGTCTGTCCTGAGGGGGGCTCCCATCAGAGAATACCAGAGCGGACAGTGGGAGGATTCCAGGGACGTGAACTGGTCTACCTGTGCTTTGCCAAATCTACTCCAAATCAGCTGGACCACCTGGGGGTGGAGTTTCCACTCTCCGCAGAGTATCGCCTACCATGACAACACATCCACTGTAGCATTTTCACGGGATGTGAGTGGCCTGCATTGACCTCAGCCTCCGCTGACTCCAAAGGAGGAGATAGCGCGCGATTTGCGACATGTGAGGACAGCATAAGCCACCATGCCGATTTATGTATGCTACTGTCGCTGTGTCGTCCAACCGGACCAACACATGCTTGCCCCAGATCAACAGCAATATCCTCCGCAGGGTGAGCAGTACGGCCAGCAACTCTAGGCAGTTGATGTGCCAACCCAGTCGTGGTCCTTTCCAGGATCTAGCGGCAGCGTGTCCATTGCACACAGCACCCCAGCCCAACTTTGAGTCATCTGTGGTGACCACGATGCGTCAGAACACCTCCTATTGGGGAACCCCTGCCCACAAAAACACAAGGTCTGTCTAAGGGCTGAATAAGTGGCAGCAGAGCGGCATGATAGCTATACGATGTGTGCCAAGGCACCATTCCCATCTCGGGAATCAAGTCTGAAGCCAGTGCTGAAGAGGTCTCATAAGCATTAACCTGAGTGGTTTGACCGCCGCCGAGGAAGCCATATGCCACAGGAGAATCTGAATGTGTTTCAGTGGAACCACTGCCCTCTCTCTGAATGACTTCAGGCAGTTCAGCACCGACTGTGTGCACTCGCTTTTGAGGCGTTCTATCGTTAAGACGAGTCTAACTCCATGCCATGAAAAAGATGCTCTGAACCGGGGAGAGCTTGCTATTTTCCCAGTTGGTCCAAAGCCCTAGATGGCTGAGGTGCCTGACACCAGGTCCCTGTGCTCGCACATCAACTCTCAAGAGTGTGCTAGAATCAGCCAGTTGTCACAGTAGTTGAGTATGCAGAAACCCACTTCCCATAGTGGGGCAAGAGCTGCCTCTGTGACTTTCGTGAAGACACGAGTGGACAGGGACAGGCCAAAGGGGAGGACCTTGTACTGATATGCCTGGCCGTCGAAAGCAATTCATAGGAAGGGTCTGACTCGGTTCAGAACTCGCAGGTCCAAGATTGGCCGCAACCCACCGCCTTTCTTTGGTATGATGAAGTAATGGCTGTAGATCCCCGGCCTTGCGAAGAAGGGTCGTGATCTCCACATGCATGGTGGCGGCATACTCGTCCTGCATTGAAGTGAAGTGGATGCTGCTGAACCGGGGTGGGCACCTGGCTAACTGAATCCGTAGCCGAGTCGGATTGTCCTGGCCAGCCTCTGCGACGGGTTGGAAAGCGTTAGCCACATCTCCAAGTTCCGGGTGAGGGGCACTAAATGGACAATCGCGTTTGACTTCCTGGATGTGGTGCCTTGTGGCGGGGAGGAGCAGGTGATGCCTGAGACCTCCGTATACCCGTGGACCAGCCCGCCGTCGAGGGTAGTGAGAGCGGATGAACCCGGAAGTCTGTTTCAGGCAATGAAAGGTGCCCTCCACGTTCCTGTCCAACCCGAAGCTTGCAGCGGGCCGGGCAAGCATGGCGGTCAGCTCTGCATCAGCCTCAGACTGGACGGGCCAACCTGAAGGTGGCAGGGGGGCGGCTAGAGTGGCTTTCCCACTTCGGAAGAAAGTCGCTCTGTCCAAGTGCCCAGGTGTGAAATCTGCACTCATGCAGAAGGAGAGAAAGACGCTGGAAATGCACCGTATATCCAACAGCAAATGCTTCTTCAGAGGTGAATGGAACAGCAGAAGTATTCAATTCACTTATAGTACAACCGCTTGGCTCCGAAGAAAAAATCTGAATGAGAGTGGGCATTCCTTCTCCTTTTATACTCGTATGTCCGGGGGAGTGGCATGCAAATTCCACTCGCCAATTCTCAGTGGCCTTTTCTCAAAAGAATAGATGTGTTCGGGGCTCTCAAGTGTGACCCCTAGTGTCACTACATCGACCCAACATCGAGTGATTAACAGATGGGTAACTATTGGTTTTAAATTATGCTGCATCTAAGCCGCTAGGTGTAAGTGTAAGTTCAAGATGACACAAAGACAAAAGTTACTGAGTGCCCCCTTTAAGTCAGAAAATATACTTGCGTTATTCACGTAAATTACTGTGGTACCAAACCCCAGTACTCAAGGGTGCAGTAGAGTTACCTTCAAATATTAGTGGCAACGATTTTACTTTAACAACCTGCTCAGCAAAATTCTCTTCAGACGGTAATGACACCATGGCAGTAGTTGACCTGATAAAGAAAACTGTCTGTAAAGAAGAGCTAAAACTAATTATAGCACCCCTTGCAGAAACAATGTAACACATATGCAATTTCTGAACGACGAGAACTCATCGTTTTCACAATTCATGTGAAATTTTGCTTGCGTAGCTAGAAGTATGTTATATATGTTACTCTTTATAGTAAATTAAATAGCCTAATTAAATTAGCCTAATGGAGTTTTATGTTTCAATTATGTCTTTGTATGTCTCAATTATGTTAAACTGTATCAACTCTTGTAAAAATCCATTGGAGAGATAAGTACAATATAGATACCATTATGAGTGAATGGATTAGCACAGATAGCTTAGTATTGGAAGAATTTGAAATTAAAAAATGTTAGATTTTACATTGAAAATTTTTTTAGGGGTAAAAACTAAGACACAGGAGACAGTGTCTCCATTTTCTTTCCATAGAATCTCATTGCTGTCTAGGAGAAACAATTAGCATATTGGAGAGATCTCATTTGCGATGTTTCTTTCCTATGGGTTACTAATTTATTTAGAAAAATATTTCACAGGTATTTCAATATTTTAAAAGGTTAGTTCACCCAAAAATAATAATTCTATAGTATGATCATTTACTCATAGTCATGTCGTTCCAAACATTTGGCCTCAAGGGGCAGTTACACTTCACACTCCATTCACTCCCATTCAAACGCATCAGAACGTGGGAGACAATTTGATGATGCATACCATACCAAAGCTACGTTTAAGCTTGGTGAACTCTGAACTGTGAATCTGAATGATGATTGAATGTGATTTTATTTGTTATTTGGGAAATTGTATTTGCCAGAAGCATATCCTGGTCTGGTGCTTTGTAAGAAAAAAAATCTAAACTTTTCAAAGCATAGTGTGACTGCCCCTTTATTCAGACACAACAGAAGATATTGTTGTCTAAATCTAGTGTCATACTAAAACAAAGTGCATTTACTGCATTTTACAAAATAAAATGAGTGTAATACACAATATTTACAATACTCATGTTAAAGCATAAGTGTTAAACAGTCTTGAGAACACATTGCTCATAAGACGTTTGATCTGATATATTGCCAAGCAGTGCCAGAGCACTGAAGAGAAAGAGGCAGAATATTCTTCTGAGACTTTTCAAGCCCTGTTCAGCCTATTTCCTCTGATCTTGTTTAGACGGTTCATTTCAGAGGGTCGCTGCTGTGCGGAGAGATAAAGATGACTAATTGAAGAGAGGGTCAGATGAAATTAACCTGAATCCAATTTGAAACAGCCTAATTCATTCCTGCTCTCGCACACAATGTGACCTCAGTCCAATAGAATGCAGAACCAGACACTGAACTGTTACATCATCACAAATACACACGCACACATATGCTAGCACCCTTAAAAGC
This sequence comes from Moxostoma hubbsi, assembly GCA_032164185.1. Taxonomy (NCBI): domain Eukaryota; kingdom Metazoa; phylum Chordata; class Actinopteri; order Cypriniformes; family Catostomidae; genus Moxostoma; species Moxostoma hubbsi. The sequence continues at coordinate 18,317,252 of JAVLUX010000038.1, forward strand.
ACATTGCAAATACATGCAGGCAGTTCCCAGTATGTCACATCACATGTAAATCAAAAATAGGTTCACAAGTTCTAGTTTTTTCTGTCTTCTTGTTTTCCCTCTGTGTGTTTAGTAATCATGCATTTGCATAAATCACATCCAGTTCTGTGGCATTTGACCTGCGATAGAGCCAGAAAGCACTTAGCAACCCACCTTGATGACTCACAAATAATTTGCAACTATAAATTGACTTACTGGAGTAAGAACCTAGTTTTCATGTGCATTGTAGCTTTGTGCCAATTTCACTGCAAAGATGTTTTATCTTTAAAAATCACTTGCACATGACATATCAAACTTCATTATCTGCATTGATATGTAACTGGCGAGAAAAAATAATGACTATTTAACATTTGCTGTTATATCTATCTAACTTAACTGATATTTCAAAATGTTAAATTAGAGGCATGGTTTAAAAAAGACCGGACTGTGTTGAATTGAGAAGTCAAATAAAAATTCAAAATTCGAACATTTGTTGAATTTAAGATAAAAATGCATCAATATATCATAAATCAAATGTAAGATGTATGCCAAGCACTGACGATGACTTAGGTGGAGATCTTTGGTGTCTCGCAGCATAAGCAATGTGATTTAAAACGAAATCGTCTTGAGATCTCCATGTTCTGTTCCATCCTGTAGTGAGTTCTGCCTAGATTTATAAGGCAAGCATCACTATTATTATTGCTCATCGTTTGCATACCAAAGAACACATTTGTTCTAAACTCCTAACACTAAGTATTAAAAGTCTGTGCTATAGACATCCTGAATGATTACTTTTAAAAGCAATCAGACTTCAGACTTTTGATTGTTGGACAATTAACATGCAAAAAACTCCCACAAAATTATATTAAATGAGAGACTTAAGCCATATCTAGAGACCAAATTATTATAGAGATTTGAAAATTGGTTCTTTTGAATTGAATCAGTACGCAATCACCCAGAGACATAAGCATTATAGTTCTAGCGGGAAGACTCGAAACTGTACATCATCATACCATTATCTAGGTATCTCCTAGCCTTATAAGTCTGCTTGCAATCTATCGTTTTGCTGTTTCAGTGTGCCAACACACCGACCTCCTCCTCCCCTGTCCGTCCTGCACAGGGGTAGGCTCCTCGCCCATGGTTCATATCTCAGGCAGGATCTGACGGTTCGAGTAGCAATTTTATCGGACCACCAGACGGGGCTTATTCCAAAAAGAGAATACATTCCTGTTTCATGCCAAATTAACGTCTCGGTTACGTATGTAACCTCCGTTCCCTGATGGAGGGAACGAGACGTCGTGTCGAAGAAGCGACACTAGGGGTCTCTCTTGAGCGCCGAAAGATACCTCTGATCTATGAAAAAAGGCCAATGAGAGTTGGCGAACAGTATTTGCATACTCCACCTCCGGATACGGATATAAAGGCGAGAGAAATACGCTCGTTCATTCAGGATTTTTCTGAGGAGCCGGGAGTGTTCCGGGCACCTCAGCGGCTCGGCTCAGCGACGTGGCCGGGAAGACACGACGTCTCGTTCCCTCCATCAGGGAACGGAGGTTACATACGTAACCGAGACGTTCCCCGTCTGTCGCTCACTTCGACGTCGTGTCGAAGAAGCGACACTAGGGGTCCACTTCAAAACTCGCCATGCGCTGAGCCGTGTACGTGTACTGCTGACACAGAAGCGGGCAGGTATTTGCATGTGCACAAGCGACCAACTGTGTTCAGGCTGCACGTACTCTTCCCCAATGCCCCGAAAAAGCGTCAGCATCCTTTTGGTTACCCAGGGGGGAACAAGGTGATGCTCCCAACTAGGGAACGGGCCAAGCCTGGCTGGGCCTCTTTTCTCTCTATGTTTTCTCGGCATAGAGCAAGAGCAGCCGGGGCCCTTACCGCATCGAGGGAAGGGGGTCTTATTCCTATTCTTTCAGGGGGAAAAGACCCTGCGGAGGCCACACCCGCCCAGCAGGGGAGGTAAAGGTGGCAAAATACATCACATGGCCACTTTAGGCATGTGGGAGGAAATGGCGCGGTGGTAGATCCAACCTCGAGGAGGGGGGAGTTGCTACAACACGGCGACCGGAAGGCAGCGAAGGACTGCCTAAGGGAGACGCAGGTCAGCTCGTAAGGTGACCGTACCGCGGAAATACACACAGGAGGAGTCCCATAGGAGGCCTGATCTGTGGAGCACCTATTCCAGTAGGGGTAGCCGGAGGTACCCGTAGTGGACTGGACCAGCACGTTCCTCCGCTGAACTGCTGCGGGCCCGAAGGGCTAGGGAGGAATCAACCAGGGACCTAGGTCCTCTGGGACAAAAGCGCACTGTTTTGCCTTGGCAGAGGGAAACGGCGCTGGAACAAGCGGTTCACCCGGTCAGATCGTCGACATGTACCGAGTTCTACGGGCTCGGACCTGAGAGAACACGGGACGAGACTGACTCAACCTTGAGATCGTAAGGGTGTTAGGTGCTGCCCAGCCCGCAGCTCTACAAATGTCTGCTAGGGAGGTGCCCCTCGCCAGTGCCCATGAGGATGCCACGCTCCTAGTGGAGTGGGCTCGAACCCGTAAGGGGGGGGCATGGCCTGGGTGTGATAGGCCAACTGAATGGCATCCACCACCCAGTGAGACACCTCTGTTTGGAGACAGTGTTCCCTTTCTGCTGTCCTCCAAAGCAGACAAAGAGCTGCTCAGAGCGCCTGAAGCTCTGGGTGCATTCCAGGTAGGCACGCAAGGCACGTACCGGACACGACAGTGAGAGGGCTGGGTCTGCCTCCTCCCGGGGCAGCGCTTGTAGGTTCACTACCTGATCTCCAGAGGGCGTGGTAGGAACCATGGGCACATAGCCCAGTCGAGGTCTTAGGATCACATGAGTATCTGCCGGACCGAGCTCCAGGCAAGTGTCGTTAGTAGGGAACGCTTGCAGGTCCCGGACCCTCTTGATGGAAGTGAGCGCGATCAGCAGGGCAGTCTTTTCAGGAGAGGGCCCTGAGCCAACTGATTCTAGCGACTCGGGGGGGGATCTCTGAAGACCGGCGAGGACCACCGAGAGATCCCAGGAGGGGAACAGGTTTGGCCGGGAGGGGTTTAACCTCCGGGCACCTCTTGGGAACCTGACGGTTAAGTCGTGCTTACCCAGGGACTTGCTGTCTACTGGGTCATGGTGAGCTGCGATAGTGGCAACGTACACCTTCAAGGTGGATGGGGACAGCCTCCCCCCCAACCTCTCCTGTAGGAACAGGAGCACAGACCTAACTGCGCACCTCTGTGGGTCTTCTGCCCGGGAAGAACACCAATTTACGAACAGACGCCATTTCAGGGCGTAGAGTTGCCTGGTAGTAGGGGCTCTGGCTTGGTTGAACGTGGCTACGACCGTGGGTGGTAGACCAGCTAGATCTTCCGCATCCCGTTCGGGGGCCAGACGTGGAGGTTCCAAAGGTCTGGGTGCGGATGCCAGAGCGTGCCCCATCCCTGAGAAAGAAGGTCCTTCCTCAGGGGAATTCGCCAGGGAGGGGCTGTCACAAGGAGTACAAGGTCCAAGAACCAGGCCCGAGTGGGCCAGTAAGGAGCCACGAGAGTGACTTGCTCCTCGTCCCCCCTGACCTTGCACAGCACCTGTGCAAGAAGGCTCACTGGGGGAATGCGTACTTGCGCAGCCCAGCCGGCCAGCTGTGTGCCAGTGCATCTGCCCCGAGGGGAGCCTCTGAACGGGCGTACTAGAGCGGGCAGTGGGAGGTCTCTCGGGAGGCAGAGGGGTCTACCTGGGCCTTGCCGAACCGTTCCCAAATCAGCTGAACCGAGTGGGGGTGAAGCCTCCACTCTCCGCCAGGCAAGCGTTGTCATGACAGCGCGTCCGCTATCACATTGAGGTTGCCGGGGATGTGAGTGGCACGCAGCGACTTGAGTCGGTGCTGGCTCCAAAGGAGGAGACGACGGGCGAGTTGTGACATGTGACAGGAGCGTACGCCGCCTTGACGATTTATGTACGCGACCGCAGTGGTGCTGTCCGACCTGACTAGGATATGTTCGTCCCGAATTAACGGGAGAAACTTCCGCAGGGCCAAAAGGACGGTCAACAACTCAAGGCAGTTGATGTGCCAACGCAGCTGGGCCCCTTTCCAACGGCCTGAGGCTGCGTGCCCGTTGCAAAAGGCGCTCCAACCCAATCTGGAGGCGTCGGTCGTGACCAGGACGCGTCTGGACACCTTCTGTAGGGGCACTCCAGCCCGTAAGAAAACAGGGGTCTGTCCAGGGGTTGAATGTCTGACGGCAGGCGGGGGTGATTGTTACCCGGTGCGTGCCGTGGCGCCATGCTCGTCTCGGGACTCGGGTCTGGAGCCAGTGTTGGAGTGGTCTCATATGCATCAACCCCAGCGGCGCGACTGCCGCGGAGGATGCCATATGCCCCAGGAGCCCTGGAAAAGTTTTAAGGGGACCGCTGTGCCTGGCCTGAAGGCGGCGAGGCAGTTCAACACTGACTGGGCACGCTCGTTGGTGAGACGTGCTGACATTGAGACCGAGTCTAACTCCATCCCGAGAAAAGAGATGCTCTGAACTGGAGTGAGCTGGCTCTTTTCCCAGTTGACCTGAAGCCCCAGACGGCTGAGGTGCCTGAGCACCTGGTCTCTGTGGGTGCATAGTAACTCTCACGAGAGGACAGAGACAAGCCGAAGGGGAGGACTTTGTACTGATACATCTGGCCCCTGAAGGCAAACCGCAGGTAGGGGCGGTGTCGGGGGGCAGGATGGAGACGTGGAAGTACGCATCCTTCAGGTCTACCGCTGCGAACCAATCTAGATGCCGGACGCAGGTTAAGCGTGAGCATTTTGAACGGGAGTTTGTGCAACGCTCGGTTGAGAACTCACAGGTCCAAGATTGGTCGTAAGCCACCGCTTTTCTTGGGTACGATGAAGGGCTGTAGAAACCCTTCTTCATCTTGGTTGGAGGGACAGGCTCTATCACGTCTTTGGCCAGAAGAGTCGCGATTTCCGCGCGCAGGGAGTGGGCGTGTTCGCCGTGTACTGCGGAAAAGCGGACGCCCATGAAGGGGGGCGGGGGCCTGGCAAACTGAATTGCGTAACCGAGTCGGATGGTCCGGGCCAGCCAGCGAGACGGGTTGGGAAGTGAAAGCCACGCGTCCAACCTCTGCGCTAGGGGCACCAAAGGGACGATTAATTTTGACGTACCCGGCGGGGCTTCGCAGCAGGGCGGAGCAGGTAGGACAGCATTAGGCGGCGACGAGGCGACCCGCGGCTGAGGTGCTGAGAAAAGACTCAAAGCACTTACCTTGCTCCGCACACCCGGCAGGGGGCGGGTTAGCGACTGAGGAGGAGGTCCTGGGTAGGCGTCCTCTAGACTCGTCGGAACCGGCCGGCCGGGGGACAGTCGTGGGGCTGAAGACGGGTGGTCCGTGTCCAGGAAGCCAGGACTGTTGATATCTGGGGGCAAAGTGCCGTGAGAACGGCATTTGCGGGCCAGGTGACCCAGAGACAAAAGGAAATAGCTCATTACAGAGAATATGAGAATGTGAAAATTAATTCGACAAGAAAAAATTCTCCTCCCGGCCCTCCACCGGGGACGGAGAGGTCTTACCAGCCTCCGGAGCTAACATCTTGGTCCCTGGGTCAAACGTCTACGGACAGCCTGGGAGCCTTCCGGGTCCTCGAGGGGGTCCGTGAGACGGGGGCGTCCGCTTCCTGCGGAGTGCTCGACGCTGGGGCTGAGAGCTGGGCCCGTTGAGGCGGAGCAGGGTGTTTCATAGCCGCAGGAGGACGCCCGTCGGCGAGCAGACGGGGCATGGCCCATGGCGGCAGGCTTGCGGCGGGGCAGGATGTGCAGTGGCCTCCATCTGCCTCACCGCTGAGGACTGCTGGGCAGAGTCGTCAACGGTGGCGCCGAATGGACGGAGCTGGGAGACGGGGGTGTGAGAGAAGGTGTGCCTTGTCTGCCTCCCGCATTTCTACCAGGTCCAGTCCACAGGTGCGTTTCTGGACCACAAGGGGTGGCCATCGCCTGTTCGAGTGCCGGCGCTTCTGACCTCCGTGGCCCGGGGGCGAGGTTGGTCATCCAGCGCAGTTCCTGCAGCACATCAAGAACAGGACTACCCAAGGTACAAGTTTTGAAGTGCCTTGGCCTGGCATTGGTTGCAGGAAGGGCCGTGGCATGCAGAGTGGAAGCGGTCTGGGACCGTTCCACCGCAAGGGTAGTGAGAGCGGAGGAGCGAAGAAGCCTTGGCTTTGCTCAACTCGTCGTGCACGTCCGGGAAGAAAGGAACGGGGGGGGGCGTGGCTGTGACCGGCGCACCCGCCCTCGGAACCGATCAAGTAGCCCGGGAAAGCATAGCGGATCTCCGTGCATCAGGCTCAGGCTGGGCGTCAGACCCGAAGGTGGCGGCCCGGGCGAGCGATCAGCATCCGATGCCGCTGTAACGCTCTCCGATGCAGCGGTGATGTCATCCAATTCAGAGGCAAGCAAGCGTGCCGGGGAGGCGGGCGGTTCGAGGGGGTTTACCCGGCGAACAGAGCCCGTCATATTCCCCAAATCGCCTTCATCGCCCGCGGCGCCTGCGCCGATCCCGTAGGAAAAAGGCGGAGCGCGGGGGGCGGCTGAAGTGGCTTTCTCTCATTACAAAAGAAAGCCGTGCGACCGCAATGCTATAACGGCCATGTTCTCACACTGAGAAGATGAACCATTGGAGAGAATGCTCATCCCGAGCTCAGACGGAAGCAAACAAGCGTGCCGGGGAGGCGGGAGGTTCGAGGGGGTTTACCCGGCGAACAGAGCCCGTCATTGTCCCCAAATCGTGTTCATCGTCCGCGGCGCCTGCGTCAATCCCGTAGGAAGGAGGCGAGGCGCGGGGGGCGGCTGAAACGGCTTTCTCTCATTACAAAAGAAAGCCACACGACCGCAATGTTGCCATGGCTATGTTCTCGCACTGAGAACATGAACCATTCACAAAACACTGCCTGCGTGTGATCGCAGCCCAGGCATACAAGACAGTGTTTTATGACCGAGAGAGGTGGGGAGAAATCACCGCATCCAGAAACTACACAGGGGCGGAAATTACATCTTTATAAAGACGCGTCCTGAAAAGGACGTTCAACGCCGCTGTGTAATGCTCTTTCAGAGAAATAAACTCTTTTACAGAGAAAATCACTCTTTCAACTCTTTTAACTCTGCGCTGTCGAAGCGCCCAGGGGCAAACTGCACGCCGGCAGTGAAGAGAAAAGCCGCTGTAGTGCGCCATAAATCCAACAGCAAAGCAGAGCGTCAGAGGATCAGAAGCAGGATCAGTTGTGTTACTCGCAGCTGACTGCATACACACGACCATCGGCTCCGAAGAAAATTACTGAATGAACGAGCGTATTTCTCTCGCCTTTATATCCGTATCCGGAGGCGGAGTATGCAAATACTGTTCGCCAACTCTCATTGGCCTTTTTTCATAGATCAGAGGTATCTTTCGGCGCTCAAGAGAGACCCCTAGTGTCGCTTCTTCGACACGACGTCGAAGTGAGCGACAGACGGGGAACTTAAGTCTGCGAGTCTTTCCAACCACATAGCAAAGTTTTGTGCAGCAACCACCATTCACATTTCTCCCCTTTTCTCCCTAATTTGTAATGCCCAATTCCCAGTTCGCTGTAAGTACTCGTAGTGGTGTAGTGACTCACCTCAATCGGGTGGCAGAGTACGAATCTCAGATGCCTCCACGTCTGAGACCATCAATCTGCACATCTTATCATGTGGCTTGTTAAGCACGTTACTGTGGAGACATATCACATGTGGAGGATTCACACTATTCTCCACGGCATCCACGCATAACTCACCATGCGCGCCACCGAGAGCAAGAACCACATTATAGCAACCACGAGGAGGTTATCCCATGTGACTCCACCCTCCCTAACAACCGGGCCAGTTTGGATGCTTAAGAGACCTGGCTGGAGTCACTCAGTATGTCCTGGATTCGAACTCACTACTCCAGGGGTGGTAGTGAGCATCTATGCTGAGCTACCCAGGCCCCCCATTCACATTTTTTAATGAAAATCTTATTTCAATGGTACACGGTTTTGCCATTGTTTATCTTTTATGTAACAGCAAGTATAAGCCATTTGTATCGGCTGTATCCTAGTCCCTCTTGAAAAGTCTATGTTAATAACCCATGGGACAAGTTTTACACATCAAAGGTAGCTGGCAATGTCATAAGCATCAAATAAATCAACAGATTTATCTATCGCTGCAATAAAATGATGCTGGTTGAATACAGCGAACTCTTGAATATCAACAAGACACATTTCAAAATTAAAGTAAATTGGGAATTGAATAATAGATTAATTCATTTTATAAGGGATGTATAAAGTGTGTGTGTGTGAGTGAGTGAGAATGAGAGAAAATGAGGTGAAAAATAAAGAACACATTCCATCTGAACTCTAATGACACACCGTACAAGCAAGTAATCATGTGCAAGTTACCATGCACTAATAAAGATTAATTGCAGCACATTACCATTCATTATAGTTCAACCAAATATTTTAATTCTCCCATCACTTACTCACCCTCATGCCATCCCTGATGTGTATAACTTTCTTTCTTCTGCTGAATGCAAATGAAGATGTTTAGAAATATATCTCAGCTCTGTGGGTCCATACAATGCAAGTGAATAGTGACCAGACCTTTGAAGCTCCAAAAAGGAGATAAAGTCACTGTTACCATAATCCATCAGACTCCAGTTAATCAATGTCTTCTGAAGCGATCCAGTTGGTTGTGGGTGAGAACAGACCAAAATATAACTCCTTTTTCACTGTACATGTTGTCATTGCAGTCTCTAGGTAAGATCATGATTTCAAGCTCGATTACACTTCCAAGTGCTTGACACATGCACAGAGCACTAGATGGTGCTGTAACCAATACTTAATGTTAATACTTAACTGAAGTATAATCGAGTTTGAAAGGAGACTGCTGTCTGGATGTACAGTGAAAAAGGTGTTACATTTTGGTCTGAGCAATCGGAAGAGAAGGACCTCACATGTGTCTGTGTTTGTATTTATGTGTGGGTGGGTTTAAGTGGTTTGCGAGGACTTTTTTTAGGTTACAAACTGGTAATTACAAGGGTATTGTGCTATAAATGTGGTTTATGAGGACATTTCTAGTGTCCCCATAATTCAAATTGCTTAAAAAACATACTAAACGATGTTTTAATGAAAATGTTAAAATGCATAGGATAGCTGCACCAATGTGTGTGTGTGTGTGCATGCAAGATGAGCGCTGGCCAATAATGGCAGGGTGGAAAGTTTTGAAGGAAAGACGTTTAAAGGCTGTAAAACAGGAATTCACCCGGTGAACTCTCTCGCTCTCTTCTGCACCAAAGACTTGCTTCGCTCTGCAGCCGGCGTCCAGAAGTGCAGCAAGCAACAATCGACCGATCGCCCTGGCAACTCACGCTCACTCTAGCGATCCACCCAGGCCCAAACACAGCAATGTCTCACTGACTAGGCGGCATCTCTCTTATTTCAGGTAACCTGCTCCTTTCTTCTACTTCTTTTTTTTCTCTTCTCCAACACCTCCACCCTATATACACACATTTCCTCACATGCGGATGATTAGATAATTGATTTCCCTCCTCCATTCGTCCATGAAGCATCAAGACCTCATACGTTTTCCGTACTGCCACACTGTTTCCCTGCCATGTTATGCGATTCCCTGTTTCCATGACAAGTCATGTGGTTATCCTGTTTCCCTCATGTTCATGTGTCCGGTTCCCATTGGTTATAGTCTTGTTATTGGTTCTGTCATGGTCTCTGTCTTATCTTGTTTATTAGTTCAGTCTTGTGATTGGTTGTCTTGTTTACTTGTTACCCATGTCTGTGTATTCAAGCCTTCTTGTTTGCCATTGTCAGGTATTATGAGTTGTAACGTTGTTTAGAAGTCTAGTCAAGTCAAGTCTGGTCAAGTTAGGTGAAGCTATGTTATGTTATTTCAAGTCAAGTCAAGTATAGGGCGCTGCGTTATGGAGCGGGTTTGGTTATTATCAATAATTAATCATATCAAAGATAATTATAAATTATTAAAATCAATAGAACTCTGATTAGAATCAATAAGAGAGATTTAGAGAGAAAAAAAAATTGGAATGAGGAAAAAAAAATTTGAAGAGAGAAAAAAAATGTTTGAAGGAAGAGAAATTAAAAATGTATAAGAAAAAAAATGTACGTGAAAAAAAAATGTAAGAGAAAAAACATTTGAAGGACGAGATATAAAAAAACTTGTTACCATTTTTTCACCGTTTTTTTTTTTTTTTTTTTTTTCCCACTTTGCGGTTCAGGGCTTCCATAGGAAGGTCTCAAAAATAGCTTAGACACAAATACAAAGCGATCCACACATGTGACAATTTACAAATGCAGATTCGACAATCAATTAATAAATATAACAGCATTTTTGATGCAAATTAATGAAAGAACTTGATAGATACATATTTCTGAAGACATTTCAAATTTATTAAATATATTTATTTGTGTCAGCAATCAGGAAAATATATGTGCTCTCACTTGTTTATTTCTGAATTGTATTTTGTATATATATTATTTTTGAGATCATTCTGGCACCATACAAAACCACCCTTTGGGTCAAACTTGGGACATCAATAATGATTTTTTAAATTTTGATAATGCAAAATGTTTTCTGTTAGGGTTACAGTAGGTTTAAGGTGTTGGTTAGAGTTAGTTTATAATATTTTTAGTTAGCTTTATATAAAAACAATAGAAGTCTATGGGATGACCCTATTTATATAGCTGAACTCTCTCTCTCTCTCTCTCTCTCTCTCACACACACACACACACACACACACACAGAGTGTAAAGATAATTGCTGCAAAGGCTACAGGCACCTGTCATTCTTGATACTAACTGACATTTTTGTGATGGCAGGATGCTCTGTCTGTACCTGTCTTTGTCAGGGTACGGCTAATAGCCTGTGGCATTCTGCTACAGTAAGTGGTTGAGAGATTTGATCAGGATGAGGCAGTCTCAGAGTCTAGCCTTTCCTCTTGGGCATCCCTTCAACACTGTTGCTTTCAGAGAAACTGCAGAGCAGCCAAAAATGAGTCTTAATAAGGGAAGGCCTCTGAGATTATAGCATCTAGAGAAGAATCTGTAAATAAATACTTAATGTTTTGACAAATTATTAACTTATCAGTACTGCAAAGTACCCTGTTAATCTTGGATAACATTTTTGTCATCATACTGCAAAATCATAGATACCACCACAACTACAGTCTCTCTGGCATTAAAGGAATGTAATGTGTTCAATACAAGTTAAGCATGAGAATCTGTGGCATGCAGTCAAATACCACAGTAAATAATTTAGACTAATTTTTCAGTTTGTAAAAATTAATGTGTTTACAGTAAGACAATTTACAATGAAAGGCTATGGGCAGGGCTGGACTGGTAGTCTGGCATTTTTCCAGTAGGCCGATGCACTTTGGGGCTGATCAGGGGCAGACTGGCTTTCAGGAGAACCGAGCGGGCCTGTGGGTCGGCAGCGAAACTGTAATGAAGTGGGCAGACGAGGGAGTAAGGATCCAGGTGCAGCTTTATTCAAAGTCACAAAGTAAAGGGAAGTAGAAACACAGGAACAAATGAAACGTCCACGAGGGGAAAAATAAAGACATTAACACAAGGTAATAACACGGGGAGTTTTCCAAGGAGGGCATAGGCAGGAACACGGACTAAGGTAGGATTCGGGAACAACCATGGACTGAACATGAAACACCAAACAACAACCAACAAAGGACAAGGTGAACATGAGGGCTTAAATACAAAACAAGGGGAAACAGACCAATGGAAAACCAAAACTCAAAACAAGATAACAAGACAATAAACTAAAACCAATGATAAATTAGAACTGATAACAAGATAATTAGACTATGAACCAATGAACCAGACATATGAACATGGAGGGAAAACAGGAACAATGAGTGATTTCAAAATAAGAGTGCATGAACACAAGACAGTATGGAATGTAAAAGGTGCCAGAACTTAAAAATAAGAGTGCATGAACAAAGAACAATGTGGAACATAAAAGGTGCCAAAACTTAAAATAAAAGGTACACAAACCAAAGACGGTGTGGATGGTTACAGAGCCCCCCCTTTAAGGAGCGGATTCCAGACGCTCCTAACCAAAGGAAGGGCAAAATGACAACGGAAAACAGGGACGAACAGGCAGATCAAGGGGACACGAGGGGCACAGAGGGACAAGACTAGGACAGAGAGACCATGACAAAACAGGTGGGCGGCCAGGAGACCAAGGAGGCTAGGCAGATGCCCGGGGGACCGACTTGAAGGAGGGGACCGGGTCGGGAAGACTGGGAGGCAGCTGCGGGGTCGAGACTAGGTCAGGGGGCCAGGAAGGCATCCATAGGGCAGGGACTGGGTCAGGAGGCCAGGGAGATGGCCGTAGGGCAGGGACCGGGTCAGGTAGCCAGGGAGGCGGCCATAGGGCAGGGACCGGGTCAGGGGGTCTAGGGGATGGCCACAGGGCTAGGTCAGGGTCAGGAGGTCTAGGGGATGGCCACAGGGCTAGGGCAGGGTCAGGAGGTCTAGGGGATGGCCACTGGGCTAGGGCAGGGTCAGGAGGCCTAGGAGATGGCCTCAGGACTGGGACAGGGTCAGGAGGCCTAGAGGAGGGCCTCAGGACTGGGACAGGGTCAGGAGGCCTAGAGGAAGGCCACAGGACTGGGACAGGGTCAGGAGGCCTAGAGGAAGGCCACAGGACTGGGACAGGGTCAGGAGGCCTAGAGGAAGGCCACAGGACAGGGTCAGAGGGCCTGAGAGGAGGCCACGGGACAGGGTCAGAAGGCCTGGGAGGAGGCCGCAAGACAGGGTCAGAAGGCCAGGGAGGGGGCCACAGGACAGGGTCAGAAGGCCAGGGAGGAGGCCGCAAGACAGGGTCAGAAGGCCAGGGAGGGGGCCACAGGACAGGGTCAGAAGGCCAGGGAGGAGGCCACAAGACAGGGTCAGAAGGCCAGGGAGGAGGCCACAAGACAGGGTCAGAAGGCCAGGGAGGAGGCCACAAGACAGGGTCAGAAGGCCTGGGAGGAGTCGAGGAGGACTCCAGGGGCGGTGCCATGGTAGGCGGCGACCAAGGAGGCTTGGAAGGTTCTGGAGGCTTGGAAGGCTGAGCTGGCGCAGGCAGAACCGTGGAGGGTGGAACCATGTAGGCCCTCTGGGGCAGAGCCGAAGAAGGCGGAGCAGGCAGAGCCGTGGAAGGCAGAACTGTGGAAGGGTCAGGGGGCGGAGCAGGCACAGCCAGAGCCGTGGAAGGCGGAACCATGTAGGCCCTCTGGGGCAGAGCCGTAGAAGGCGGAGCAGGCAGAGCCGTGGAAGGCAGAACTGTGGAAGGGTTTGGAGGCGGAGCCGTGGAAGGGTCTGGTGGCAGAGCAGGCGCAGGCAGAGCCGAGGCAGTCTTCAGAGGCGGAGACCTGGGAGGCTCTGGTGACAGAGGCGTGGAAGGCTCGGGTGACAAAGACGTGGAAGGCTCGGGTGACAGAGGCGTGGAAGGCTCGGGTGACAGAGGCGTGGAAGGCTCGGGTGACAGAGGCGTGGAAGGCTCGAGAGGCGGAGCGCTGGGTGGCTCTAGAGGCGGAGCGCTGGGAGGCTCGAGAGGCGGAGCGCTGGGTGGCTCGGGAGGTGGAGCTCTGGGAGGCTCGGGAGGCGGAGCTCTGGGAGGCTCGGGAGGCGGAGCCGTGGGAGGCTCAAGGGGGGCTGGCTCTTGGACGGTCGAGGCTACAGGCGCTGGCTCTGGCTCTTGGACGGTCGAGGCTACAGGCGCTGGCTCTGGCTCTTGGACGGTCGAGGCTACAGGCGCTGGCTCTGGCTCTTGGACGGTCGAGGCTACAGGTGCTGGCTCTTGGACGGTCGAGGCTACAGGCGCTGGCTCTGGCTCTTGGACGGTCGAGGCTACAGGCGCTGGCTCTGGCTTTGGCTCGTTGGCCGTGGCAGGCGTGGGCGTTGGCTCGTTGGCCGTGGCAGGCTGAGACTGAAGAGCGGAAGCCTTCCCTCTTCTCCTCCTCCTCCTGGCGGACGGGGCTGTCAACGCTGGCCCTGGGACAGACAAGGCTGGGGGCACGTTGGCCGTAGCAGGCGTGGAGGAACGAGTCATGGAAGGCTGGGAGGTGACCACTGTGGGAGGAGAGGTAGCGTCCTCCTCCGCAACACCCACAGTGAAAGGCGAGCCACAGATCTTGAGGGTTTCCTCTAGGAAGTCGAGGAGCGTCCAGCAGGGGGTCGCTGGTGGCAACCGCTCCTTTAGCTGACTGTTGAGATTTGCCCTGAAGAAAACCACCAAGCTGAAATCTGGGAAATCCGAAGAATTTGCCAGCTCCAGAAACTCAGTGACATGGACCTCTATCGGGCGGTCCTCCTGTTTGAGGCCGAGAAGCAGGAAATTTGCCTGTTGGGCAGTGAGGGCTGCTGGATCCATTGTGGTTGGTCGTTCTGTAATGAAGTGGGCAGACGAGGGAGTAAGGATCCAGGAGCAGCTTTATTCAAAGTCACAAAGTAAAGGGAAGTAGAAACACAGGAACAAATGAAACGTCCACGAGGGGAAAAATAAAGACATTAAGACAAGATAATAACATGGGGAGTTTTCCAAGGAGGGCATAGGCAGGAACACAGACTAAGGTAGGATTCGGGAACAACCATGGACTGAACATGAAACACCAAACAACGACCAACAAAGGACAAGGTGAACATGAGGGCTTAAATACAAAACAAGGGGAAACATAGACCAATGGAAAACCAAAACTCAAAACAAAATAACAAGACAATAAACTAAAACCAATGATAAATTAGAACTGATAACAAGATAATTAGACAATGAACCAATGAACCAGACATATGAACATGGAGGGAAAACAGGAACAATGAGTGATTTCAAAATAAGAGTGCATGAACACAAGACAGTATGGAATGTAAAAGGTGCCAGAACTTAAAAATAAGAGTGCATGAACAAAGAACAATGTGGAACATAAAAGGTGCCAAAACTTAAAATAAAAGGTACACAAACCAAAGACGGTGTGGATGGTTACAGAAACGGGCTGAATGGGCCACGATAAGCTAAAATGAGCCGCCACGTTATGCAGAACAGACCACAAAACAGTGCAGCGATGTGAAGAAAAGGACAGCGAACACCCCCCTGCTCAACTTTTGGGCCAGTTGCTATGTAAAATCCTGGGCCGATTTCTCTTCCCAGTCCAGTCCTGGCTATGGGGCAATGCATTGTACAGGGATACATCTAGGGATGTCCTGATACATTTTTTTGAGACCGATTACGAGTACTGATACTTTATTTATTTTTTATTTTTTGGTACTCACCGATATCTGTTTTTAGCACTTTAATACAGGACATGGCTCATCCTCAAGCATTTCACCATCCAACAGGGGAAGGCGTGATCTCCTCAAGTGAGTGCGTCGATGCTAAAATATGGGATGCATAAATTTTGACCAAAATATGGAACATCCCAGCTAATACGGGACAGCTAGCAACCCTACTAGAGAGAGCTATTGCGGTACAAAGTGAAAAACATAACTCCTCCAAATACACATGTAACAAAAAATTTTAATTTTATTTTTTTGGTTCCTGGGTAGTGTGTTATTTCCTAACTGCTAATGCTTCAAAAATATAGAAAATGTCTATTATCCCCACAAACTTTGCTTTTGTGATCAGGACAGTGATATTTTAAAATTTTCCAGAACATTCCAGATAGATTCAGTGCTGAGTAATCTTGGAGTAACTTCTAGAACTTTCTAGAACTTTCCAGTAATATAAATAGTAGTATAAATACAGGGGCCTTAAGCCTACCAGATCAGATTAGTTTGGATCAATCTTTCTCTGCCTCTGAGCTGATCGAAGCCATTCTTCTGCCTAATAATAAATCTCAGGGTGAAGATGGCTTCCCATCCGAATTTTATAAATATTTGCTTGTGCCACATTTGATGAAAGTGCTGAACCAGTCTAGGATGGACAGATGTTTTTCAGACTCTTTCTCCAATGCAATAATTTCGGTAATATACAAGAAAGGTAAAGATCCGCTGAAATGTGCCTTCTATAGGCCAATTTCACTCCTTAATGTGGATTATAAAGTAGTTACTAAAATGATAGCCAAGAGATTAGAAACTCAACTTACTCTGTTGATTTAACCCGGACCAAACTGGTCTTGTAATTGAGAGACTATAAGCAAACAATCTGAGGAGATATTTCAATGTCATACATACTGCTAAAGAAAAACATATACCAGGAACAACTGTTTCTCTAGATGCCAAAAAGGCTTTTGATCGGGTAGAGTGGTCATCTTTTTGAAGTGCTGAAAAAATTTGGATTTGGAGCTACATATATTGACCTTATTTAATTCCCTAAGGCAAAAATTGTTACTAATGGAATTATTCCTTCTTCATTCCCTTTGTACAGAGGATGTAGACAAGGATGCTCCCTAAGCCTAGCTATCTTTGTCCTAGCTAATGAGCCTTAGCTGAGGCTGTTACTGTAGATGCAATCATGATATAAAGGGCTTTGAAATCGGCCCTCAAACACATAAAATATCAGCACTTCTCTGGATATAAAGTTAATATTGACAAAAGTGTTATTTTGCCATTATCAGTGTTTGACTATACTGCACTGGATGGTTTTTCTTTTAAGTGCTCACCTAATGGTATTACATATTTGGGCATACAAGTAGATAGTAATTTAAAGAATCTCTATAAACTTAATTTGGCTGGTCATTTAGAGAAGGTGGGTAGAGATTTAACCAATTGGATGGATCTACCTGTATTGAGGAACTCTGCTATTCTGATATACCACTATATTTAACAATATCTATAATAAATTAAGCTCTGATCTCAAGCCAGCCTTTAGCTGACCCAGATAAATCCAGAAGTAGATGGGAACAGGATTTGGGGGTAAGAATAGATGGGGACCTGTGGGGTCAATTATGTAAAGATGGCGTCACCTCAACCTTGAATTCTAGGTATAGATTAATTCAGTTAAAAGTTTTACACCAGCTGTACTCACCCCATCCAGATTACATAAATTTAACGATAATATTTCACCCCTCTGCTTCAGATGTGGTACAAAAGAAGGAACATTTTTGCATTCTACCTGGTTGTGTCCTAAAGTGAAGGTGTTTGGGGAGCAAGTATGTGATAGTATATGTATAACGATATTCCAATGGACCAGAGGTGTGTTTATAAGGTAAATTTGACCAACTCTAACTTCCGATAGTAGACAAGAAATTAAGCTTACTGAGATGTTGTTGATAATAGCTAAAAAAATGTATTGCTTTGAAATGTAAAGCAGACACTGATGTGCCGATTGGATTGTGATTGTCGGAGGTTTGCAGCTATGTACTTTAGAGAAGATCACATATTCAATGAGGGGCAGGGGTGAATTATTTTATAAAATCTGGAAACCCTTTTTGAATTATATAAAAATAGTGCCACATGATTTGATTTGAAAGATTTGATTTTCTAACAGTTTTATATTGTATCTCTGTTTTCCCTTTTAGTTTTTTAGTTTTGTTTTTTTATTTATTTATTTATTTATTTATTCCATTTGTGTTTTGTCTGATGTTTGTTGTTATTACTGTTATATTTGAAAAAGCAAAATAAAATAGTGAAAATGCATAAAATAACACTTAATTTTAACATTTGTTCACCCCATCTAGTCCTATGCAAATCATGCTGGGAAATGGAAATCCCCTGTCCAGTTTCATTAATGCTACAAAAAAGCATATAGAAAATTTCAGTTTTATTAATTTAATTGGATAGAACGCAATGAAATCAAGTTGTGATAAAATGTTCTGGAATTGTGTTGCTTAAATTCATTTAATTAAACCTACAATAATCCTTTATTGTATCGCTTTTTTGTATAAACACATCAAGATGATTGTATTTGCCAATCACAATCAGCAATCAGCCTCCAATCTTTTGTAATAAAAATATGTATCTCTCACTATGTTAGCATATCATGTCAGTGCATTTAAATTAATCACAAACCGGTCCTCTTCAAAGCACCCAGTAGATTAAGCATGTACTCTTGTGGTTGTGAAAAAAATTGAAAGACACATTAATTACATGATATACACTAAATCCCAGAACAGAAAGCCACCTAAGTTGTCTTTTTTTTCTTTTTTTATTGTCCACATGTATTTACAGAGCAAACGCATGAGGATGACATGCTTCTTGAAAGGGCATCTTTCTCTGTGCCTCCCAGCATGGCCTGTTTATGTAACATAGTATAGCCTCAAACATCTAGAGGCCCAGTATCAGTCATTAAATTAATGAGCAACTCTGGAGATCCTTCATGCGAAACAAAGATGTCAGAACAGGCTGCTTTTCATGATGAGGACTGTCCATCCCCAAGCAGTGTTGTTGACATGGCGTAAAAGGTCCTTATGCCCATTTGTAATTATTTATTATTTTGTCACTGACAAACTGGGAAGTAATTTTTCTTCATATTTTTATCAGTCAGTAAAATATTCTAGCATTATATCCTGTAAAACAGACAATATACATTGCCATCTTAAAGGAATAGTTCTTAGAAATTATCATTCTTTCATCATTTACTCACTCTTATGGTGTCTCACACTCATATGAATTTATTCTGTGGATCACAAACAAATATATTTTGATGGAGTAATGGGGTGTTATTGTCCATTAAATGCAAGTCAATTGAGTCCAACACTTTCAAGCTCCAAAAAGGACATAATGGCACCATGAAGGTAATCTAAGGCACTCGTGTGGTTTAATCTTTCTTCTGAAGCAATATAATCAGTTTTGGGTGAGAAACGTAACAAAATTTATCTCCTTTTTCACTATAAATATTGCTATCTGCAGCTACAGATTCCTCTCCATCATATTGCTTCAGAATACATGAATTAAACATTTGCAGTTAAATGGATTACTTTTTATGCTGCCTTATTGCTCTTTTTGGACCTTGAATGTTTGGACCCCACTGACATGAACTGTATGGACAAAAACATCTCATATCTTCATCAGATTTTCTTCGTTTTTGTTTCTCAGAAGACAGAAAGCCATACAAGTTAGAGACAGCATTAGGGTGAGTAAATTATCTTTTTATTAACAATATCACATGACCCATTCCACTGGACTACACTTCCAATGCCTCCCTATTTTCACGAGGTTTGCTTTAAAACCTTGTTTTCTTCCATTTTCATTCTTGAAGTGTGCTCAATGATGCAGGATGAATGGAGAAAACTTTTAATTAAGTTGTCAGGTCTTTTCAAGAGTGAACAGTTTCCGTGTCCATTATAAAAACAACCAGAAAGAGCCATGTCACCTTGGCCACACAATAGTAGAATGAGAGAAAACGTGGGTCAAAACACCACCAAAAATAACAGTTTTGGAACCAATAATGATGTAGCCTGAGATTAAAGCCATCTCCTGTGGACACTCAATGACAAAATGCTGCATCCGCTTGCAGAGAAATAACCAGTGTCTGCAGAACATTCCCGCCTTCCCAAACAGCAGAAGTCAAAGACATTTTGATGTTTTCACACCAGAAGTTGAGGTGGCTGGAAAATAGCTTGCAGTGAACGTGCTCAGACTTGTAGATGAGTTCATCATTACATTTTAATTACAAATAGTAGAAAACAACGGCCAGAGTAGTTTCAATTTAATCTCCAAAGGAAGCGGGAAGTAGAATCAGGGGTTTAATTAAGAATTAAATTTCACTTTGAAACTTCTCCTGAATTAACCAAGACAAACTCATTATTAAAGCTTGCATATAAACAACCCAATTACACAGATAATAATAACCTATAATAATCATGTTCTCCAATCCAATTTCAATTTCATATAATTAAATGAAATATAAATTCTACAAAAGAACTAATGATCAGAGCAATCAATACAAAATAGGAGAAACATGGATTTGGAGGTACAGGACAGAGAAGTCTAGTGATTTAATGAAGTACTCATCAAAGCAGATTCCCTCTGCAACACAGTTAGTGCCTGAGGCTAAAAAAAGAGAGCCTTAAAAATTACTCACAAGTGATGAAAGAAAGTCAGAATGAGAGGATGAGATACCAAATAGAATGCATTCGGGCAGAGAGAGATGTAAAGAATGAAAAACATGTTTGGCTTGTTGCATGGTTTGTATGGAAAATAATGCACGTGCACTTGAATAAACAGGGGAGAGCGGGATAGTTGTCACATTTTTATATACTCCAGAGAATATATATCAGGGTTCTTCTATCTATCTTTGAAATTGGCACGTTAGTTCCAAATGCTTTGCCATCCATATTCGGACCCAATATGCTGAATTCCAGACAAGCGCCACCATGTTGCGAAAATTGCCCATGCTGTGCCTTAGACATCAAATCACAGATACTACATCAGTAAAACAAAACCAAAAATTTGAGTAGTAATTACATTAATATACTCCTAACCTGAATCTTAAACCTAACCTTTAACTTTCTTCTTTGAAAATGAAGCATTTATTAAGGAGTTGCCATCATCACTTATAACAACATGCATAAAAAGGGTAACTTTCCTGCAGTACCTGCCACATGTTATAAATGTTAATAATACTTATTCAACTTGTGAATAACCTGTGAAAATGTGGACACCTGTGAAGCATTTATTAACATTTATTAAGGAGTTGCCAACATTAGAAACCTGTGTACATATTTAAAATTTCCTGAAAAGTGTTTTTGCAGTAGACTTTAGGTAACTGGGACTAGGTAAGACCCTTCTTTTGACATGAACATGACAAGGGTGTAGACAACACAAGTGAGACAAGACACTGTAGTAATTAATAAAATCACAAAACAGACTGTGGCAAAATGAAAATTGCCCTTCTTTTAATTTCACTTTGGTAGAACTATTTTTGCTACATTGTAACATAAATCATGAATTAGAGCATTTTATATATATATATATATATATATATATATATATATATATATATATATATATATATATATATATATATATATATGGTAGCTGTGGCATGGTATATATGTCAGCGCTAGCAGCTGGGTGCATTATGGGTAATTGCTTGTTGGGAGTTGACTTATGCATTATTAAAGCAAGATGGTTGGGTTTTTGTGTTAGTAAAGTTATGTGTGTTCATGTTCAAGATAGTTTGGGTGTTCTTGGTTCATTTACTGCCTTAGTTATGCAGAAAGGTGTCTCTCACCATCATGGAGAAGGGTGTGTAAGGGAGGGAATTGGTGATGGGACTTTGCCTGTGTTGTTCTTGTTCTGTGTTCAGAATAAATGAGGAAAAACACGAAAGTACTGCTTCCTACTGGTGTGTTCTATTATCGAGGCACTCATGGTCGTGCGGTGTATGGGACATGAGTGCTCGCATCGTGCCTTAGCAATTAGCTAGTTGCTACAGTATAGAAGTGAAGTTTAGTTCCGGTTATCTCCACCTCCTTTGAAATAACTGCCAGTTATTACAATATAGTTATATATATATATAGTTATATATATATATACAGTTATATAAATACAGTTATATATATATATATATGGTAGCTTCCATGGTAGCTGTGCACAAGAGCCGATCAATATAGAAACCGCAATGTCCTCCGCCATTTTTAACAGCACCGATTGTGTAAATTAATCAGTCTGTTGTGTCTCTCAACTGTGATGAGCTGTAATGCTGAAGTTGTTCGTTTAAAGCCATTTAAAGCTATTTGCTAGCTTTATTAGTGTAGTGTAGTAAGCGATCACGAAGAGCTGTTGTGTGTAAACAATGACTAACGGATTCACTTTAGGCCACCTAACTGGCTCATATTACACACAAAAATGATCTTTTGCCACCACCTGCTGGCTAAAATATGTAATGTAAAAAAAGAAAGACAACGTCTCTCGTCCAACCAGATGCGAGGACCGGAACTAAATGTAAATATATAGTATGAAGAGGTGTATTTACTAAGCATTTATAACATTATTAACATTATAACATTATTGCATTTTTATGCATGTTGCTTTTACTGCATAAAAATAATTTAAGATGCATTTGTAAATGGCTTAGTCATGAAAAAAACTCATTTAAACATACTTAACAAAATGGAACATTCCTGTTAATTTTTACCAAATGATTAAAATTGGTTATGATATGAACATACAAAACAACTGCTATAGAAAACAAGCATTTGTGTATTTGGACTCTTGACTTAAAACACTTGTTACTGAGAAGCTCCTGAAACATCTATTCTTACATGTGTCTGCTTTGTGTGTCTGTGTGTGTGAAAGAGTGCATATGTGTGCGTAAACATATCCATGTGTGTATATCTCTGTTTTACTTTGTGGATATGGCTGTGTTTTAGAGTGTCTGACTACAAACACAAGTGTGTGAGTTTGTGTGTGTGCTCAGACCTTAATAGTTCTGGATGTGATTAAAGAGGCTAAGCAGAGGGAGCAGCGCTCTCTGATCCTCCTCTGAGCTCTGCTGTCAGCTGCTAAAGAGACAGAGGCTGTAAATGAATCCTCTCTTTACACTCCAGTTAAAAAGGACTTCAGAGCCATGCAGACACCCCAGAGACCAGCCTGTCCGGCCTGCTTCTGTCCGCTACACATAGACACTGTCAACTACATCTGGCTGAATGCCAGGTCTAACTTTAGTGTGTGTGTGTGTGTGTGTGTGTGTGTGTGTGTGTGTCGACAACATTATCTGGGACAATAATATATTATTTAATTTCGTCAGCCACTATTTCATATAAATACGAGATTTGAATAAAAGTTGTGTATAAAATGCAACAGCTTGATAGATATTGACACTCAACACTTCCTGAACTGAAGAGAAATTTATTTCAAAAATAAAAATTCCATCATCATTAACTAATTGACACCAATCCCATATGACATCAATGAAATAAGAAATAATCGCATGTCGTTAAGTGGTGTGACGTGTCTTGAGGAGCCGCTTTTTTATATATGAGTTTTGAGAGCTTTGGCAGAGGGGAAGATTTTCAACAAATAACCACATAATTTTCGGTCTGTTCCTCACGTAAAGTTATCGTATATATTTAGAAGATAGGTCAGCTGGCAGTGATGAGGGCAGGGAATTATGGGAAGTGTAGTCTGGGATCAGATGATAGGGGAGAAACACAGAGCAGACAACAGTGAATCGTGACACTCATGATGTGTGTAAATTATGTAAGAAATGTCATTGTAGATTAACTATTCCATTAAATGACTGAAATACATTTCTGTTCAAATCTGAAAGGGTTGTGCCATTAATTGTCAAACTATTGCTCTTTAAAAGTTTCATTCTAATTTCTGTCATAAGCAAATGTATTTATTTGTAAAAGTGGTTGGTGAAACTAATTTTATAAATCTTATGACCAGAGCTCGAGTCCCAGATCGTGAGGTTGTTTTTCTCGATCCCATTCCCACTCTTCTCCCCTGTCGTTTCCTGTTTCCTCTCCAATAAATGCCTACAAAAGGCCAAAAAACAAAACAAAAAAAACTTGCTCATAAATGCATGATTTAGCCCATTAAATCCTGAATTTGTCTCAGCTAAGTGAAGATATGTTTTTTCTCATGCATCTCATGAGAATTCGTAAGAATAGTACGAGATGCTGAATGCATTAAAAAAGTTATATAAGCTTTTTACAAATTTGCCATCTCGTACTATTCTAAGGAATTCTCATGAACTGTGTTGAACAAACCACATTCAGCTTTTCTTTTTTTCTTTTTTCTTTTTATAAATTAATTAAATAAATACATACATATATAAAAGTAAGTGAAAGTATTTGCTTTATTCTAGGTCACAACTGTAACCATTGGGAAACTACTGCACAGAGTCAAAGTTTAGTCAAGACCCAATAGAAAAATTGCAAAGAATATTGATTTATTGGGACCACTTACATATTTATTTGTACTATGAGCATAAATTTTATGAACCAGCGGAAAATAATTAATTAATAAATAACTTGAAATGGTAGTTGTGTGTCTTATGACAGGTTTTATTTGCTTCCTTTTTGGAGCTTAGACACAGACATCATCTGTCAGATGGAATGAAATGGCTCTGGTCATGTTACTATGTTCACATGAAATCAAGAGTAGCTGCATTGTCATTTATAGTTAACAACTCGTGAAAATCTCTTTGTAGACTCTTTGTAGATGCTTTATATTTCAAACTAAATAGGCCTACTGGACTCTGGACTCTTCTTCCATGTAAGAAAAATATTCTTATCCAGCAAACTAGTATCAAAACAAAAAACTGAATGTTACCATTTAAAACTGTAGAAAGTCTTTGAACCCATATAAACTGAGATTCTTGTGCGACAAGATGCGTGGACCTTTTTGATGGTAAGCAATTAAAAAATGTCCCTCTGATATCAACACATGCTGCTGCAAGTCTGATCGGACAAAGTGTGCAGAGAGGCATGACACCCTGGGGCCGTGCTGACAGCGGAACGATTCTCTGCCATCACAGCAGAGAGGAGCTAGTGTCCCTTATGGGCTGACCTATCTCAGAGAAATAGAAGAAAGAGGGTAAAAGGGCCTTGAGTATAAGTATAAAGCTGACTGATTCCAAGCGAATAATAGTTTTTGTTTTGTTTTGTTTTTGTTTTGTTTTTCAGCTCTTCAAACTGCACTCTCTGTGGGTCTGACAGTGCTCTGGAATGTCTGAAAAAAATGCAAACCTGCTTTGAATAAAGCACTGCATACTACCTGATGAAAAGGTCCACAATGACTATGTGTGTGGCAGTATTTGATGCAAGTAATGAGTCATAGCTTAACAGATGTGACCAGGTTATCAATCAGGGTTTATTTACTCATAACTCAGAGGAATTACAATATACCTTCTCAGTGTTCAGAGTAGGATCCAGTTATTAGACAAGGTCGATGTCAGTTAAACTTTCTTTTTTTCCACATACTGGCACTGTTGTTAGATTTTCAGAAAGTGTGCTTAGAGTCCAAATTGTGAAATTACTATACAGGTGTTCATGTCACAAAAGATGGGACATAAAAACAAGCGTTCACAATAATAGATGCATAACATCTGTTATGGTATAAGACCACAAATAAGTATATCTCATTAATAGGAAGTGATTTCAGATAACATCAGTTCCACCAAAGCTGAAAATTCTGGCATTCATTCACCCTCATGTCATTCCTAAGGTGGAGGGGAAGATTTTCAGCAAATAACAACTTAAAATTTTCTCTGTTTCTAACACAAAACCATGTATAGCTTTAACCCTACAGTTATTTTCAGATCATTTTTGACCAATTTAAGGGTTAAAAACTGTGAAAAGCGAATGCTAATCATGTATTTGGTCAAAATGCCTTTGGATTCTCCACAACAATTAAAGGGATAGTTCACCCAAAAATGAAAATTCTCTTATCATTTACTCACACTGATGCCATCACAGATGTGTATTACTTTATTTCTTCTGCTGAACACAAAGATTTTTAGAAGAATATTTAAGCTCTGTAGGTTCTCAATGCAAGTGAATGGGTACCGAAATGTTGAAGCTCCAAAAAGCACATATAGGCAGCATAAAAGTGATCCATACGACTCCAGTGGTTAAATCCATATCTTCAGAAGTGAAATGATAGGTGTGGTTGAGAAAACAGATCAATATTTAAGTCCTTTTTTTTACTATAAATCTCCACTTTCATAATCTTCTTATTTTGTCTTAGGTTATTTGCATTCTTTGTACATACATTAGTTATTTGACATCTCCCTGACCCCCTCACTGTGTACCTCTAGCATGCCCTTAAGCAAACCACTTAAACCATTTCTGCTCCAGGGGACAATGATCATGCTGCATTCTGACCTCTCTTTCGGCTGCTGTGTGTCTGTGTTCAGATAAGAGACTTGGCATCTATCACCACTAAAGACACCACAATGTCCTGTGAAATGATAATAAAGATGAGGTAGTGACAGACTGCATCTTAGACCAATATATGTGTTTTCAAGTGTCCTCTAGTCATGTTATGCCTTTAATAGCATTATTCTGATAAAACTGATCAAAGGAACACATCTGTTGCTTCTATGTCTTACTCTTTACTGTGAAAAAAACATTCACTTTCTGATATCACTAATAGAAATCCCATTACCAGACTATCATTATATGTTTTTGATTATGTGCCATTTATGTATTGATTATGTGCCAAATTTCATGACTAAACAAAAGCTTTTTCAAAAGAGCCATGTCCTCTTACAAAACAACAAGCAAATGCATAACACCGTAGCGAATGGAGATGTTCAATGTGGCTTACAATATCAATGCGAACAGAGTCACTCTTATGTTGTCATATTATTATTTACTAGTGATGATAAAATTCAGAATCTGGGTTGCCATTATAGAAACACAAATGAAGGCCTGCACAACTTTTGCATCCATTAACCCATTCCGAAAATCTGAATAATTAGGTACAATAATATGGTTTTGACAGATCTGCTAAAAGTCTCTTTGTAATCTTTTACATTACTCTGGACATGTGTTACTCATAATAAAAAGTAAATAATGAATCTTTGTGTTACTTTGCATTGAAGAATGTGTGGGTAGACTATTTCTTTAGAAAATTCACATTGAAATTCACGAAGAATGATGCTGAATGCAATTTGCAAGGTATAATTCTGATCTTGCAGGTCGGTTCTGAGTGCTGTATATAGTAGCAGAGGATACAGCAGGTTACCGTGATTTGACACTCCGCCAGGACTGTACAGCATCATTCCTCTACTGCTATCCGGACACCTGAAAGTGAACTTGACTGCATATTTGGATATACACTGATGAGCCAAAATACCATGACTACTCTCAGGTGAGGTGAATAATGCTGATCATCTTCTAACAAGGCCACATATCAAGATTCCTGTCTGGTCTGAACTGACGCAAGGTCTACTTTGACACAATCACAGAAAATTTTGATGATGGTTACGGGAGGAATGTGTCACAACACACAGTGCATCGCACCCTGCTGCGTATAGAGCTGCGTTGCTGCAGACCGGTCAGAGTGCACATGATGACCCCTGCCCATCATCTAAAGCATCTACAATGGTCACGAGAAATTCCCTTGATCTCAATCCAATTGAGCCCCAGGGTGTCACCATATTATCCAGGTGGTCGAAATGTTTTGTCTCATCAGTGTATTACTCTATGTAGCTATAGTTGTTGTAAGAGTGGTAAGGTGTACTGAAAAAAGAAAATTTGCAGGTTCAAACACATTAGAAGTGGTCCAGGGACTATTTGTTCACTTCTTGGTGGAACAGAGAAGTGATCAGAAGAAGAGTGCTCATGCCTCATTGTAAATAAATAAGTAACTCATTATATATAACAATATTATAATGTAAATTCAAAAAGTAAGGTGTTACCAATTACTTTAAAAAGCAGTTTTTGCTACACTTTTTGCCACTTTTAACAGAATGATGACATTTACATGACATTTGGGACTTGATTGAGGAAACCCATAAGAATATTGTGCCTTAGAAGACAGATCTCACAGTAAATTCAGAAACAGTGGGTTAACTTTTCTTGAGCTAAACTTGACCTGATCTCATGAAATTTACATAACAATGGCAACATTTTTGCAAACCAAAAGTACATGTTTCATTGGACGTTTGGATGTGTCCAGTGGGGGGCACTAAAAGTGAGTGAAATTATGTAGTAATCAGAAAAGGATTTTAAGGTGAATATTAGATGGATGTTTTAATGAGTATATCGTACCTCCCTAACCTAAAACTTTAGCCTAAACCTAACCAGGTGTACTAAAAAGATAAAAGATAGGCAAACAAAACAGACTTACTCTAAACCAACACCTAAAGCTAACCCAACGACTAAACCTAACCGACATGAAAAAACACATTTATTGAAACAACCACATAATTTTGTGTCGCTTCTATGAAACGTTCGCTTCACTCACACTCCTTGGCTGTCTCCGAGTCCAAAGCTTAACTCTCTAAAACTCTAACTCTGTAAATGGGGATCATTCTGTAATACAAGCATTAAAATGTAGAATTTTTCAAATTATGTGCTAGAGAGTGTGAGTAAAAATGCAAGTCATAAACAGCCTTGGTACTCATGATTTATGTGAAATAAGATGCATAGTTGTAGAAGCGATTCTAATGTTAATTTCACTGGGACACTGCAGCAAAACATAGTAACATTTATTATATGAGACTAGGTTGCCTAAACTCTGTCTGTGATTACCAGGCACATGTGAGCTCCAGTTTCAGGGAGAAACACCCACAGAGGGGAACCAAAACCAAAAGCAAGTTCTTAAACAAGTTGTTTTTAACTGTAAAGGATGTAATACAGTCAAGAGGAACTTAAACCTACCACCAAATCCTAAACCTAAAATGAACCGTCAGTGGAGTAAAAATGTAATCTTAGAGTGAAAATAATTGTTCGAATCATGATTGTCACTAATTCTGCAAACACGATTACTTCCTGGTTTCAATCCAGGATGGAGCACGGGATTCCTACACTGTTGATTGTAGCACACTTCAAGGCGCACCATAGGATAAGGTCAACACACATGAACTGATGCAAAAATGTCAGTTGTCAGTAACTTAGCATAATGGGGCCTACGTCATTCATTCATTCAAGGTACTGGAACATTCAGAAGCAACATGTCTTCAAGTTTCCTGTGTGATCATGTTGGCCATAGCTCTAAAGACACATTCTGGTGTAGCCTCATTATGGCAAAGCTGAACATGATTTCTGTTTACAAGTTCAAAGACATTCGCCATCCTGCATATTTTATTGCTCATAATCACATACTAAGCAGAGGTCACTCTACTCTTCTGACGGGCTCTTTGATTCTCGCCATGATCCCGCAGTCAGAAAGAATCTACTGCAAATCTCATCAGAGCTAGGCTGAAATGTTTCTTCTTTGTTATACTGAATATTCAAACTCTCACCAGTAGGCTATTGTTCCCTGTTAGGTGTCATTTAAAGGTAAAACTCCAACAATGCAGAATATCAATTAAAATCAATGTGCATCATGGGACAAAAGGGATCCTAGGTAATTGTAAACCAGTTTGAATATTAGATATACAATCCACAAACAATAATACCTAGTGCCTGAAGGGGCTTTAAACTTTGATGCGATCTTGAAATAGGGGACTTTCTGTCTGCTGTATGAACACAAATGTAGGAGTCCATGCTGTTGTGAGAGTGCATGTCTGTTTTATCTGGACAAAACTAAATGTGGCCACAGCTTGTTTCATAGATTCGAGGAAGAGGAGGACAAGCTGACTTTAGATACTTTGATAAAATAACATCATTCATTGAGTGGAAGCAACTAGACATAAATACATTAAGTCTTTGTCTGTATGCTTGTTCAGGGGAAAAAGAAAACTGCATAGCTGACATGAAAGTGTTTATGAATTAATGTGAAAATGGCAGATGATAAAGAAAAATAGAGAAGTAGGTTTTCGTAGATGAAAATAAATCTGTTGCTTTCCTGTGCTCTGCAGCTGCTTAGCACTCTGCGTTAAGATTGTAGTCCTTACAAATATGGCAGATTCTATACTCCTTATTTTTATATGCATCATACAAGGTAAGTGTGAATCTATTTACCATGAAGAACATGTTTTTACTCACTGCAGATCTTTATTGTAAAGGGTTAAAACAATGTTTTCCATGCTTGTTCTATGAACTATAAACAATTGTTGAACATGCATCTATGGAACGATCATTAAGACACTAACGGCTCACAGACGGTAGGCAATTAAGGTGACAGTTATAAAAACTTAGGACACTAAAGAGACCTTTCTACTGACTCTGAAAAACACCAAAAGAAAGATGCCCAGGCTCCATGCTCACCTGTGTGAAAGTGCCTTAGGCATGCTGCATGGAGACATGAGGACTGCGGATGTGGCCAGGGCAATAAATTGCAATGTCCGTACTGAGAGACACTTAAGACAGTGCTACAGGGAGACAGGAAGGACAGCTGATCGTCCTCGCAGTGGCAGACCACATGTAACAACATCTGCACGTAACAACATCTGCGCAGGATCAGTACATCCGAATATCGATGAAGGCCTGTACTCTGGAGTGGGGTCGATTTGGAGGTGGAGGGTCCATCATGGTCTGGGGCGGTGTGTCACAGCATCGTTGGACTGAGCTTGTTGTCATTGTAGGCAATCTCAACTCTGTGCGTTACTGCCGATGCACTGCAGTACTTAATGCAGCTGGTGGCCACACCAGATACTGACTGTTACTTTTGATTTTGGTTTGATTTAGATGCAGATTCTTTTAATAATAAATAAATGCAATGATGATGATGCAACAAGGAAGGTCGTAATTCAGAAGACAAAGTAACAAAACACTACAGCCTTGAAGGGTATCAAAGACTCACAATGAGCAACTGAAACTGAGGTGTATATATGCACATGAAGACTAATGAGTAAACTAGGGATAGCTGGAAACAATCAGGGAGGAAATCAGGAAAACAGACCTGGCAAGTAAAAACTTAAAACTAAATGTCTTAGGTTTCTTAAACAGAAGAAACAGATAACAGAAAGATGACAAAAAGAGGTTCATACTATGACAGGTAGCAATGCTAAGTCATCAGTTTATATTTATATTCCAAAAGCAGGACATCTAATGATATCTCTGATGTTTAATTAACAAATACTGTCCTGAGATCAGACAATTTCTCCTATTAATGCCGTACAATAGCTAAACCTGTTGTATTATTGCCAACTGGTCCAAATAATCCATTTGTGTTTTTAATTAGTTTTTAACATACTGAATATCACTCATTAAATTTGTTGGCAGGAATGTACAGTCTCGTTGTAGATCATAACGAGTCTGTAACTGCTGTGGAGGGACAGAACATCAGCTTGCATTGCATTGTGGGTGAGGAGAATGATATCAACATTAAACAGCTAGAATGGATTAAACAACAAGATCAGATGATCGCTGTGTTCAATCCTCATTTCTCTACACATTATTTTCTACACAATTTTAATCTGCAGTTAATGAACAGTTCAAAAACAGGGAAGCTCCAGGGCTCTATTCTTCACATGTATAATGTAAAAGTGAAAGACAGTGGAAACTATATTTGCGGATTCACTTCTTATCCCAGTGGCTCATTTAGAGGAACTACAAAGGTGCAAGTCAAAGGTAAACTTATTAATATATGTAAAGTCTCCCAACCACATCTTTGATAGCACATTTAAAATTGAATAAGTAACATCTGTCTGCTAAACTCAGATTCTCCAGTATCAGTAAAGATGTCATCAAACCCTTATAAGTTCATAAAAGAGGGAGATGAAGTAAAGATCTCTTGTTCAGCTAGTCATTCACCACTCCGTTATAAACTTCAACGGGCAAAGGTAAGACGAAAACATGTCCAGATCACAAAAACACAGTCATGCTCTTTTTTTTCCAAGTCTTAAACCACAGTTGTGTTTAGAACTGTTGTTCAAATCTCAATCTGATCTATTTTTGCTCATCATAGGACATGTTATTTTCACTGGAAAGCTTGAATGGAGAGTTCATTTTACACAATGTCACAAGAATCAACAGTGATCTGTATGTCTGTTTTCCTGAATGGGACTCATTAGCCAAAAATCAGCAAGAATTCAACACTTCTGTGCAACTAAATGTGAATTGTGAGTGAATTTGAAGAATCCTGAACAATTACTTCCCAAACTTATAGGGAGTTTGTGGGATAATCACACATTACATAAATGAAAATATAATCAATCTATAATTGCTATTTTTTCAACAAGTCCTTGATAGCATTGAATGTAACATCACCAGCCCTTTAAAAGTCACTGCTGGTGAAGATGTGGCAATATCTTGTAAAGCAAAAGCTTCTCAGTCCTTGCAGTACAAGTGGATGAAGGTAAGAGTTTTCTAACTGAAAAATTAAGAGATTAAAATGAAACATTTAAACTTGTTTTAAATAAACCATAAGTAGTATATGAAATACCTCAGCTTGTTTAAAATGACAAATGCATGTGGTGATTTTTAGGGTGACACAACAGTGTCTTCATCTGACACTTTGTCTCTGACTTCTGTGACTCTGGATCAGTCAGGAACATATAAACTGACAGCTGCCTTTCAGAATAATCAACTCCAGACAGACATGACATTTAATATCCATGTTCTTATAAAGACAAGTGAAGGTAAGAAAGTTTTTTTTATTATAATTTTTTAAATGTTTTTTTATTATATTTATTTATATATATATATATACAGTGCATCCGGAAAGTATTAACAGCGCTTCACTTTTTCCACATTTTGTTATGTAACAGCCTTATTCCAGAATGGATTAAATTCATTATTTTCCTCAAACTTCTACAAACAATACCCCATAATGACTATGTGAAAGAAGTTTGTTTGAAATCTTTGCAAATGTATTAAAAATAAAAAAATAAAAAAACACATGTACATAAGTATTCACAGCCTTTGCCATGACACTCAAAATTGAGCTCTGGTGCATCCTGTTTCCACTGATCATCCTCGAGATGTTTCTATAACTTGACTGGAGTCCACCTGTTGTAAATTCAGTTGATTGGACATGATTTGGAAAGGCACACACCTGTCTATATAAGGTCCCACAGTTAACAGTGCATGTCAGAGCACAAACCAAGCAATTGTCTGTAGACCTCCGAGACAGGATTGTATCGAGGCACAGATCTGGGGAAGGGTATAGAAAAGGTCCCAGTGATTACAGTGGCCTCCATCATCCGTAAAAGGAAGAAGTTTGGAACCACCAGGACTCTTCCTAGAACTGGCCACCCGGCCAAACTGAGCGATCAGGGGAGAAGGGCCTTAGTCAGGGAGGTGACCAAGAACCCGATGGTCACTCTGATAGAGCTCCAGCTCTCTGTGGAGAGAGGAGAACCTTCCAGAAGAACAACCATCTCTGCAGCACTCCACCAATCAGGCCTGTTTTGTAGAGTGGTCAGACGGAAGCCACTCCTCAGTAAAAGGCACATGACAGCCCGCCTGGAGTTTGCCTAAAGGCACCTGAAGGACTCTCAGACCATGAGAAACAAAATTCTCTGGTCTGATGAAACAAAGATTGAACTCTTTGGCCTGAATAGCAAGCATCATGTCTGGAGGAAATCAGGCACTGCTCATCACCTGGCCAATCCCATCCCTACAGTGAAGCATGGTGGTGGCAGCATCATGCTGTGGGGAGTACTCTGTACCTCAAACTGGGGCGAAAGTTCATCTTCCAAAAGGACAACGATCCTAAGCCCACAGCCAAGATAACAAAGGAGTGGCTACAGGACAACTGTGTTAATGTCCATGAGTGGACATTAACGATTGAACATCTCTGGAGAGATCTGAAAATGGCTGTGCCAGACTGATGGAGCTTGAGAAGTCCTGCAAAGAAGAATGGGAGAAACTGCCCAAAAATAGGTGTGCTAAGCTTGTAGCATCATACACAAAAATACTTGAGGCTGTAATTGGTGCCAAAGGTGCTTCAACAAAGTATTGAGCTAAGGCTGTGAATACTTATGTACATGTGATTTATTTATTTAATTATTATTATTTTTATACATTTGCAAAGATTTCAAACAAACTTCTTTCACATAGTCATTATGGGGTATTGTTTGTAGAATTTTGAGGAAAATAAAGAATTGAATCCATTTTGGAATAAGGCTGTAACAGAACAAAATGTGGAAAAAGTGAAGCACTGTGAATTTAATCACTTTTCACAGGTGTTACCTCTTATTTATAATAAATCTACCCACACCCTGTTTTTCTGTGTGTAGGGCTGAGCAAGTATCATGGGGATTATTCTTCAGCAACCTGGTGCATAAGCAGTCCT
This sequence comes from Moxostoma hubbsi, assembly GCA_032164185.1. Taxonomy (NCBI): domain Eukaryota; kingdom Metazoa; phylum Chordata; class Actinopteri; order Cypriniformes; family Catostomidae; genus Moxostoma; species Moxostoma hubbsi. The sequence goes on from JAVLUX010000038.1 coordinate 18,351,037, forward strand.
TAAGGATTGTCATGGTAAATTGTTGCTTATCTAGTGCAAGAGACTCTTTAAGATACTGAAATACTGTGCAAACAATATTCCTATTCACCTTCACTTGCTATTTCAGGATGGACTGGCCAATAGGAGAACAGATGTGGGTAATTTACATGCACCAGTACCAGAGAATCTGCACTGTTTGGAAAAAATATGTCCCATCAGTCATGGGCACATGATATATTATGCAATGTGCTTGTGGCAGTAGCATACTTATTAACCAAATTCTATAATTTGTAATTCAATCAATACATTTAACAAGAATGGTCATTAAAAAAAACATAAATACCATAGTTGTCTAGTATGCAGTATAGTATGTTAAAAAAAATCTATGTATTTTTCCATAAATGTAATAAAATATGAGTTAAATTTCAAGTACATTGGCAATAAAAAGTATGTGAACCCTTTGGAATTAGCTGGTTTTCTGCATTAATTGGTCATAAAATGTGATCTCATCTTCAACAAAGTCACAAGTGTAGACAAACAATGTGTTTGAACTAACAACACACAAACAACTATAATCTTTCATTTCTTTACTGAACACATCCTATTAAAATACAACAGCGCAGTGGAAAATGTAAGCGAACCCTTGGATTTAATTACTGGTTGATTTTGCTTTGGCAGCAACAAACTCAACCAAACATTTTCAGTAGCTGTGGATTAGACCTGCACAACGTTCAGAGGTCATATTGGATCATTCTTCCTTACAGAACTGCTTCAGTTCAGCCATATTCTTAAGATGTCTGGTGTGAACAGCTCTCTTGAGGTCATTCCACAGCTACTCTATATGGTTTGGGCTCTGACTGGGCCACTTCAAAGGTGGATTTTCTATGTTTTTAAGCCATTCAGCAGTGGATTTACTTCAATGTTTAGGGTCATTGTCCTGCTGAATCACCCAACTTCTACTGAGCTTCAGCTGGTGCACAGACACCCTGACATTATCCTGTAGAATATCTTGATAAACTTGGAAATATGATGGCAAGCGGTCCAGGCCCCGATGCAGCAAATCAGCCCCAAATCATGATGCTCCCTCCACCCGTACTTCACCGTTGGGATGATGTTTTCACGTTGGCATGCGGTGCCCTTTTTTACACCATACGTAGTACTGTGTTCTTCCCAAACAAGTCAACCTTAGTTTCATCCGTCCACAAACCATTTTTCCAGTAGCATTGTGGAGTGTCAAGGTAGTCTTTGGCAAACTTGAGGCACACAGCAATGTTTTTGTTGGAAAGCAGCGGCTTCCTTCGTGGTCTCCTACCATGGGCACCATGCCTGTGTAATGTTTTCAGTACAGTAGACTCATGAACAGAGATCTTAATAAGTTCCAATGGTTCCTTCAATTCTTTAGCTGTCACTGTAGGATTCAGTTTTACCTCACTGAGCATTGTGTAGTGCGCCCTTTGAGATATCTTGGCTGGATGACCACTTCTAGGAGACTATCCACAGTACAAAATCGACTCCATTTATAGACAATTTGTCTAACTGTGGACAGATGAATATCTAAGCTTCTTTTTCCAGCTTTATGCAAAGCAACAGTTCTTGATCGTAGGTCTTCCGAAATCTCTTTTTTTGTAAGGCATGGTCCACATCTGCAGTTGCTTCTTGTGAATAACAGTCTCAAAATATAAGAAGTGTGTGTGTGTGCGTGTGTAGGTGTTTTTACTTTTTTGATTGGACAGTGGAGAGATACCAGGAAATGGTATGTAGAAGAGGGAGTGAGGGATCTGTTAAATAACTTAAATGTAAATTCAATTATTTATCAATTTAGAGCACACATGTTAAATTAAACGGCTTGCATTTAAAAAATGAAAATACTTCGCTTTTTGTCAGGAGGACTCTGAATTTTACACACCAAATTTTGTGACACTTCACACTTCTGGGTAAGTATATCTGGAAGTAAGTGTAAGGGCAGAATGCAGGAGAAGAGCACAAATGGAAGAGGTAAATGTAATACCATAGATAATTTTGAATTCCCTATAGCAGCAACAGTAAAATAAAAAAAAATACTTTTACATTTCCACAAAAGAGAAAAAAAATTTGAATGACGTGGATTACGGTAGTCAGAAAAGAGAAGCTGTATTTGAAACCGCTTGGCAGCAGTGTTGACTAGTTGGCAAGATAAAAATATAAATAATAATAATAATAATAATAATAATAATAATATATATATAATTATTATTATTATTATATATATATATATATATATATATATATATATATATATATATATATATATATGTAATTATTATTATTATTATTATTATATTATATATTATTATATTACAAAAAGTAATACAAATGTTTAGCCTGCTAAATTAAGGAGGGAAAACATCATAAAAGTCTCTTAAAATGGTCCATTGGCCCAACTGCCCAGGACAAGTTTGAAAAACTTTTAATCAGCTAAATTAAATCAGCACGTTGCTTCCGAATGTTTATGTATTCTATAATTGACTACACTGAGCCGAATTTCTGACAAGCACCATCCCCCATCATATATTTTTGCATTATCTCAAATGTGGTCGTCTTTCTCTGATAGTATTAGTAGCAACTGATAGTTTGTATTTTTGCTCTAAAAGAAACATTTTCTCCACTGACTGTTAAGGTTAATGTTGTGGTTTAGGTTAGAAGGTAGAGCTGGGTAGAACCCAGCCAAACTGAATATTATATTATGCAATAGTAGGCTAATGTGTGTCTGTCCTAAACTTTTCACTTTCACACATTGTTTTTAGACTCTGTGATTGAAACCACCAGTCTTTATTCTTCTTCAAGGAATACCTTTTTTTATATTCTGTGCAAATAATATGTTTCTTCATTCTGTCATCTTCAGTGACAGAAATAGAGTAAGCAGGAGTCTCCTCCTCTGTGTCACTACATGTCTTTAACATTCTGTGAACTGTATGAACCCATGAACAAAAACATTTGTCATTATGTGAACATTAAATTAAAGTTAAACCAGTCACTATCATAATCCTCAATTATATTTCTGTGTGAGTTTGGCACAAACATCCACAGGCAGCACACACTGCGGTCAATCTTCACGCACTCTTCAGGAGCTGCTCTGACTGCGATCTGCGGTGCGGCTCAATGAGACAGTTGGAGTGTCACATGATGCAATATGTCCAGTTAAAGCAACACAAAAATGTAGAGGTCATGGAATTTCTAGGTTCACTTAAAATTGTGTCCAATGCTTGTGCTTATGTTGAGGCAGTGAAGGGAGGGGGGGCCTCCAGGAAGCTGGTGCCCCGGGGCCTTGCATGATCATAATTTGTCCCTGCATGAACCTGTTGTCCCATAAAATCTATAGTGGCAAATCTCGTTTAAGCTACTGTTATCTGATATTCAATGTCTCACCATTATAGCTTCCTGTCAGGTCTCATCCAAATGTAGAGCTCTAATAATGCACAATAACAAAGGAGCTCTGCGCTAATTGTAAAATAGTCTGATATTTCATGCCTACAGGGGCTTTAAAGAATGATGTGGCCTTGAAATAGTGGACTGTGTGTGTGTGTGTGTGTGTGTGTGTTCCTGTGAGCAGCCACCTGCACACAGGTAAATGGTCACTGCTTATCATGATGTGCATTCCGGCAGGAAACCGAGGAAGGCACGCTGTAAATTAAATTAGGTCATAATTATCTGTGTTCAAGACATCACTTTTGCATATTAGGAGTCACGAAAACTCTAAATAAAAAATAAAACATAATTTCAAAGCCAAATAAACCTATAAATCAGGAGAAGGTTAACGTGATGTCTACACAATTTTACTCTAGACATACTTTGTCTGCTGTTCAGGAGGTCAGAAAACACTATTGCATAGCAAAATGAAACCAAGCGACTGCGGATACAGACAGACAAGAGATGTAGGTAGATGGAGTCTCTCTGGTGGTGTAGCTCATTTCCTGTGCTCTGCTGATGCAGTTGTTTGGCACTTTCCGTTAAGATTGTTGTCCTCACAGAGATGGCTGAGGCAACATATAAACTTCTAATTCTTTTATGCATCGTACGAGGTAAGAATGGCCTGATATTCCATTTTTAGTTATGTAGAAATTTTATTGGCATTAAATTCAAGTCAAGTCATTTTTATTTGTATAGCGCCTTTCACAACACACATTGTTTCAAAGCAGCTTTACAGAAGATCAGACATTAACAGAAGATTAAACTGTAATAGCTATCTTAGTCATCATTGTGTAGTTTGATAAAATGCGATTGTGAATTGTGTTTAAAAATAAGTAATTAAATAATAATTGTATTAATAACCCCAGTGATCAAGCTGAAGGTGACTGTGGCAAGGAACACAAAACTCCATAAGATGTTGGTTAATGGATAAAAATAACCTTGGGAGAAAACAGACTCACTGTGGGGGCCAGTTCCCCTCTGGCTAACATCATGAATATAATGCCAATATTACTTGTGTACAGTGCAAGTCATGGTTTAAAATGATTAAACTAGGGGTCAGTGTTTAAATAAAGATTCTGTATAAATTGTAAAATTAACGACTAATGTCTTTGATGTACATCCTGGATTAACAGCAGAAGTTCACATAGATGCAATTGTCCTTATTAGTTGGCTGATGCAGGCAGAGATCAGTTATGTGCATCGCAGTTCAAACTGGCCAGTACTTTCGGTGGGGTCTATCCTAAATCCAAGGTTCAGGCAATGGCATATGAAGTATCCCATGTCGTATGGTTGGAGTTGGCATCAGTTCATCCTCGGAAGTCCATCATAATAGACTGAAGTGATGTTTGGCTGGCACTGGCTGTTATTAGTCATCGTCACACAGCGTCACATAGCAGTGGAGTCCAACACGAAGCAGGAATAGAGCTGAATCGAGCTGGTTCTGGTGACCTCAGAATAGGAGTCTTGATGTTGGGACACATTAAATAATATTAGCATAGATGCCATTTAATTTATTGCAGAGTTATAGATCATGATCAATGTTTCTGGTTTCTGGTTCTGGCAGACTAAACTTAAGCAGCCTAATTGTGGTTTGGAGGATAAATTAGGTGTATATTTGGCTAAACTGAGGGAGTGTGTCTGCATCTTGAACAGTGTTAGGGTGACTATTCCATAGTCACCTCCGTTATTTTAGAGGCCAAATATGAAAAGGATCTACCTTCTTTTGTGGATTTTGATATTCTAGGAACAATTAGCAGGCCAGAATTTTGTGATCCTAATGAACGTGATGGAATATAGAAGGTCACTGAAGTACTGCGCAGCTAGACCATTCAAAGCTTTGTACGTAGTTAACAGAATTTTTAACAGAACAGGTAGCCAATATAACGATGATAAAATGGGGCTAATATGATAATATACCTTGGTTCTCGTCATTACTCTGGCTGCTGCATTTTAAACCAACTGAAGTTTATTTATTGATCTTGCTGGACATCCTCCCAGTAATGCATTACAATAATCTAGTCTTGAGGTCATGAACACATGGATTAGATTTCGGCATCAGCAACAGAGAGCATGTGTCGTAATTTAGCAATATTTCTTAGGTGGAAGAATGCTGTTCTGCAAATATTGGTAATTTGATTTTCAAAGGAAAGATTCTTCTCTTGAAGTTTCTTCAAGTTCTTCTCTGTTGAAGATGATGACATCCATCGAGATTCAAATTATATTTTGGCTGCTTATTTTTAGAGGTTTTTGGTCCAATAATTAGTACCTCTGTTTTGTCGGTATTGAGTAGAAGGAAATTTCTGGCCATCCAATCTTTTATTTCATTGATACAGACTGCTAATTTGGAGAATTGTGAAATCTCATCAGGTTTTGAAGAAATACAAAGTTGAGAATACTCGGCATAACAGTGGAAACTTATTCCACGATTCCTGATAATATCTCCCAGAGAAAGCATATACAAGGAGAAAAGCAGAGGCCCTAAAACTGATCCTTGTGGCACTCCATACTTTACTTTTGTTTGGTTTGACAATTCCTCATTTACATAGACAAAGTAGCAGCAGTCTGCTAAAGAGGACCTAAACCATTCTAATGCAACTTCACTAATGCCAACATAATTCTCCAGCCTATTCAAGAGAATGTTGTGATCTATCACGTCGAATGCAGCACTAAGATCTAAAAGCACTAGCAGTGAAATGCAGCCGCGATCAGATGATAAGAGCAAGTTATATGTAACTCTATTAAGTGCAGTCTCTGTACTGTGACAAGGCCTAAATCCTGTCTGAAATTGTTCATATATACTAATACTCTGCAGAAATGAAAATATTTTGGAGGATACTACCTTTTCTAGTATTTTCGACATAAATGGAAGATTTGAAATCCGTCTATAATTAGCCAGTTCTTCAGGATCAAGTTGTGGCTTCTTAATAAGCGGTTTGATAACTGCCAATTTAAAGTTTCTTGGGACATGTACTAAGGATAGTGAGGAGTTAATAATATTAAGAAGAGGTTCTGAGATTACAGGGTATTCCTCTTTTAAGAGCTTGGTTGATATTGGATGTAACAAGCATGTTGTGGCTTTTGATGTTTCAATAAATTTTGTTAGCTCTTCATGATCTATGACAGTGAAGGATTGAAGTTGCACGTGAGGAAAATTACGAGACACTGTTTTCTGAGGTGCTATGACAGATGATTGCATAATTCCAATTTTATTTGGGATTATTTAAAATGTATCAGTAAAGAAATTTAAAATAACTCTTCCTACAAGTTTATGTATAGGCATTTATTGTTAGATTCACATAAATGTGTCTACAGTCAAACAGGGAAAAGATGGTTTGCTGACTTTAGTTTGGTGTAAGCAGGTCAAGCTGGTCTTCAACAAGCTTGGCTAGTCGGTCAATTGATCTTCCTGTATGAGCAGCTGGCAAGTGTCCAAAAGTCCTCTAATACCAACAAACCTGACCAACCAGGGAGACCAGCTAAGACTGGTTGTTTCTTTTTAACAGGAAAAGTAGATCAAACATTTTGTACACCATGTGTAAATGGTGTGAACGTCATTGATTTAGATGAGATGTATTATTGCTAACTTGTCCAGTGAAGTAATCTGTGGTTTTATGGAAACTGATTATCACTCATTACATTGATTGCTAGGAATGTATGGCCTTGTTATACATCATCGCGAGTCTGTAACCACTGTGGAGGGACAGAACATCAGCCTGCCCTGCATTGTGGGAGAGGAGAATGATATCAACATTAACCAATTGGAATGGATTAAACAACAAGACCAGAAGATCGCTGTGTTCAATCCTCATTTCTCTACACATTATTTTCTACACAATTTTAATCTGCAGTTAATGAACAGTTCAAAAACAGGGAAGCTCCAGGGCTCTATTCTTCACATGTATAATGTAAAAGTGAAAGACAGTGGAAACTATATTTGCGAATTCACTTCTTATCCTAGTGGCTCATTAAGAAGAACTACACAGCTACAAGTCACAGGTACACTTGTTAACATGCATTCTTAAAAGCACATCTTTGATAGCACATTTAAAATTGAATAAGTAACATCTGTCTGCTAACTTCAGAGCCTCCAGTATCAGTAAAGATGTCATCAAACCCTTATAAGTTCATAAAAGAGGGAGATGAAGTGAAGATCTCTTGTTCAGCTAGTCATTCACCACTCCGTTATAAACTTCAACGGGCAAAGGCAAGACAGAAGAAAACGCACACATTTCCAGACCACTAATTTAGAGTGCTCTATTCTACATACTGTATGATTTATACCATATAGTCAATCATCAGTTAATTCTGTGCGGTGTTATACAGGCTCTTCTATGCTCTGTGTACAAGTAATTGGCTTTTTCTTATCTTGTTTTCCTTATCACAGGATAATGTATTTTTGCTGGAGAGCTCGAATGGAGAGTTCATTTTACGAAAAGTAATGAGAATCAACAGTGATCTGTATGTCTGTTTTCCTGAATGGGACACATTAGCCAAAAATCAGCAAGGTTTTAACACCACTTTGGAACTGACTGTGAATTGTAAGTATTCCTATTGATAATACAGACCAACTGTAACCAAAATTAAGAGTGAGTTTGGGGTAACCACATAAAGTATGAATATGGTCACTATATCATTCATAATCCTAAAAGTACACAAATTGATATAAAAATAATTCCTTCTTTTTTTTTCAACCAGTCCTTGATAGCATTGAATGTAACATCACCAGCCCTTTAAAAGTCACTGCTGGTGAAGATGTGGCAATATCTTGTAAAGCAAAAGCTTCTCAGTCCTTGCAGTACAAGTGGATGAAGGTAAGAGTTTTCTAACTGAAAAATTAAGAGATTAAAATGAAACATTTAAACTTGCTTTAAATAAACCATAAGTAGTATATGAAATACCTCAGCTTGTTTAAAATGACAAATGCATGTGGTGATTTTTAGGGTGACACAACAGTGTCTTCATCTGACACTTTGTCTCTGACTTCTGTGACTCTGGATCAGTCAGGAACATATAAACTGACAGCTGCCTTTCAGAATAATCAACTCCAGACAGACATGGAGTTTGCTATCCATGTTCTCACAAAAACCAGTGAGGGTAAGAAAAATATTTTTTTATAATGTAGATTATGTAAAATTAATATGTAAATGCAATGGCTTTTTTTATATTTATAATATGAATAATAGACTATAAAACCTCAGTTTGCCCAAAGCGATGTTGACTGGCGAACAAACAATGGAAACAATTTCCAAATCACTGAAGCCCTTGGGAATTAATTATACATTTTAAAGCAGAGGTTAATTGATCAATTTCAACCCTCTTGTGAAGCCCTCAAAGGCATCTTGTTTTATGAAGGGCCTTGAGGTGCTTGTGTGTGTGTGTGTGTGTGTGTGTGTGTGCATGTGTGCATGCGTGTGTGTGTGGGGGGGGGGGGCATGTTTATGTGGTTTACGAGGACACTTTTTTTAGTCAACAAACTGGTAATTATAAGGGTATTATGCTATAAATGTTGTTTATGAGGACATTTCTAGCGTCCCCATAATTTAAATAGCTTAAAAAACATACTAAACGATGTTTTATTTAAAATGTAAAAATGCTTTTTGTGAGGGTTAGGTTTAGGGATATAATCTATAGTTTGTACAGTATAAAAATCATTATGTCTATGGAAAGCCCTCATAATGAGAGGTAGACCAATGTGTGTGTGTGTGTGTGTGTGTGTGTGTGTGTGTGTGTGTGTGTGTGTGTGTGTGTGCGTGTGTGCGTGTGTGTGTGTGTATTTTAGGTCATTCTGCAAGCTGCACTATATAGTTTTTTTTATGATAAACACTTCCTGCGCCATGCCACTGTGGTAAAAATGGCCTTGACAATGTAGAAAGTCACTGTGAAAACACACCACAACATCTGCCCAGCTTGTGGCACTCTGCACTGAAGTACTGTAAAGTACTTTAAAGTCAACATGAAATCAAAATAGACCCTATTAATAGACTCTTTATTAAAGAAAAGGTTTCTGTTCAATTCATATTTTGCTCAATTGACAGTAATATTGTAACATTAAAATAATATAAAATAACTGTACGTGTTATATCCAATATTTCAAATTAGTTGTAATAACATTATACTGTACATGTTATATCCAATATTTCAAATTAGTTGTAATAACATTATACTGTACATGTTATATCCAACGTTACAAATTCGTTGTAATAACATTATACTGTACATGTTATATCCAACGTTACAAATTCGTTGTAATAACATTATACTGTACATGTTATATCCAACGTTACAAATTAGTTGTAATAACATTATACTGTACATGTTATATCCAACGTTACAAATTAGTTGTAATAACATTATACTGTACATGTTATATCCAACGTTACAAATTCGTTGTAATAACATTGTACTGTACATGTTATATCCAACGTTACAAATTCGTTGTAATAACATTGTACTGTACATGATATATCCAACGTTACAAATTCGTTGTAATAACATTGTACTGTACATGTTATATCCAACGTTACAAATTCGTTGTAATAACATTGTACTGTACATGTTATATCCAACGTTACAAATTCGTTGTAATAACATTGTACTGTACAGGTTATATCCAACGTTACAAATTCGTTGTAATAACATTGTACTGTACAGGTTATATCCAACGTTACAAATTAGTTGTAATAACATTGTACTGTACAGGTTATATCCAACGTTACAAATTAGTTGTAATAACATTGTACTGTACAGGTTATATCCAACGTTACAAATTAGTTGTAATAACATTGTACTGTACAGGTTATATCCAACGTTACAAATTAGTTGTAATAACATTATACTGTACATGTTATATCCAACGTTACAAATTAGTTGTAATAACATTATACTGTACATGTTATATCCAACGTTACAAATTAGTTGTAATAACATTGTACTGTACATGTTATATCCAACGTTACAAATTCGTTGTAATAACATTGTACTGTACATGTTATATCCAACGTTACAAATTCGTTGTAATAACATTGTACTGTACATGTTATATCCAACGTTACAAATTCGTTGTAATAACATTGTACTGTACAGGTTATATCCAACGTTACAAATTCGTTGTAATAACATTGTACTGTACAGGTTATATCCAACGTTACAAATTAGTTGTAATAACATTGTACTGTACAGGTTATATCCAACGTTACAAATTAGTTGTAATAACATTGTACTGTACAGGTTATATCCAACGTTACAAATTAGTTGTAATAACATTGTACTGTACAGGTTATATCCAACATTACAAATTAGTTGTAATAACATTGTACTGTACAGGTTATATCCAACATTACAAATTAGTTGTAATAACATTATACTGTACAGGTTATATCCAACATTACAAATTAGTTGTAATAACATTATACTGTACAGGTTATATCCAACATTACAAATTAGTTGTAATAACATTATACTGTACATGTTATATCCAACATTACAAATTAGTTGTAATAACATTATACTGTACATGTTATATCCAACATTACAAATTAGTTGTAATAACATTATACTGTACATGTTATATCCAACATTACAAATTAGTTGTAATAACATTATACTGAACATGTTATACCCAATATTACAAATTAGTTGTCATGACGACGCAATGCTGGTGAAGCATACAACAATTTTAGCACACCAAAATCATTTTAAAATGTATAATGTTTGTCTTGTTGCCCGTTAATCCGGGTTAAATACAAGTTAAGCTCAATCGACAGCATTTGTGGCATAATGTTGACTACCAAAAAAAATTTTTTTACTTGTCCCTTGTTTTTCTTTAAAAAAAGCAAAAATCTGGGTTGCAGTGAGGCACTTACAATGGAAGTGAATGGGTCCAATCTGTAAACATTGAAACACTCACTGTTTCAAAAGTATAGCCACAATACATAAACAATATGCATGTTGACATGATTATAGTGTGACTTTTCTGTGTAAAGTTATAGCCAATTGTACAACATCTTTGCTATGCCAACAAACCCTAAAACCCTAAAATGATGATTTTGAGCTCAAATAATACATGAGTTTTAACAGAAGAATTAATATATGTGCTTTTAAAAATTATAAGCTTCACATTTATGTAAAAAGAAGAGGGGCGATTCAAATTGTCTTTTCGTGGTAATCAACATTACGTCACAAATACTGTTGATTGATCTTAACTTGTACTGAATTTGGAATATTCCTTTAATACATGTCTGTGGTCTTATTGTGAAGGATTCAGCGGTCCATGTTATTCCACAAAAAAATCATCAGGCATATATATACATTTTCTTAATCCAATCAATTCCCAGTGGACAATATAAAAAAAAAAAATCTCATTGAATATCCCATTTCACTCAGAATGCGATTTCATGGTGATTTTAAGGGACAATTTTACTATATCTAATAAAATGTTCTACCATTCTTCGATTTTGCAAAGTAATGAACAATGTCTGGGGTGGGACTTTTATATGATCCAGCCATTGACCACATTTACATGCACTTAATAGAATGGTTTATTCCAGGGTTTTTGCAGAAAACAGCATTCTGAAACATCATGTGGATGAGAACGCCGTTTTCCTTAAGGGATTAAGAAAGTGGTTTAACACACCCAGGTTTCTCCCGAAGTGCGCGTCTTAAAGTGGCCATGTAAACACATAAGTGGTGTTATGATGGGTGTTTGAGGAGTGCGCATGTGCGTGAACAGACCAAATAACAATCGTCATAGGATGGAGCACAACAACAAGTCATCACAGTGGAAATAATTCTAAATCTTTCTGGTAGTACAGTGGGAAAAGCATATACACAACAAAATATAACCATTTACACACACCAATGTGTATAAATAAAATATCGACAGTCCCTCACATTTTCATATATGCACTCCTGCATAGAGGTAATCTCTGAGTTTTACAGAATTTGTCCCACTATTCCCACTATTTCAGAGCAATTCCACTGCAGATCAGGATGCAAAGTTAAGGAAACAAAAACAGCAACAAATCTGGAATATCTGTAAATAAAGCGAAGCAACGGGGGATAAAAATAGCAAAGTCTTCCTCGGATACCATGTTTTATGTTACACATAAATGGAGCCTCAAATCGAAATTATGACTGGGAAACTCTGAGATAATTTTGATACCTGAGATTCCGAGAAGGGAGAAGTCGTAAACTTTCAACACTACAGGTTTTAATCATTTTTCTAAATACAGCTAATTGTTAACACTTTCTGTTCTGCTATGTGTCTCTGTCTATTTATCTTTTGTGTTGGTCCTGAAGATTATTGGGTAAACTATTTTTGTTGTTAATTTATCCCTATGTACATAAATTATTTATACTTTTATCTTTCCCTAATAATTGATATTGAAGGAACTACAGTGCAGACCACACGTTCCATAGTAAGAAGCTTCAGCACTGCATTTCCATTTCTCAATCAAACCGGCAAACATCTGAGCAACTTGACTTCAGTTGAGACCAGCTCATTGAAAACTGTGACAACAACAGAATCTGGCTACTCACTGACAAGCACAGCAAAGCCATATGCAACTATGACAACCCTTGAACTCATTGGCAGGTCTTTTGCTCCTCCTGTTGGCAATGCATCCACATTACATGCAACCACTGCAAACTCTACACACACCTCATATACAGTCAATCTGAGCACAATGCCATCAACAACCAGAAGCAAAGTATTAACATCTGCTTTCCTGAGGAAAAACATGACCACCAACTCTACAGTGAGTGGCCCCGGTGTGACAAAACCAAAAGGTACATTAACATGAAATAAAATATGAAAAATGAAATATTGTGCACAATTCTGTGTTTGGAACTGTTTGTCTTTTTCACCCTTTATAAAATGCAGTAATGTTGCTCTGCCTCTGGAACTAATTTATTTTTCAGCTAATGTCACCTACAGTAGGTCCCGCTGGATATTTGTTCATGTAAACCAATAGCCAAATAGCTATTTAGACTTTGTTTTAGGCTACTGTTACTAGATATTGTAGCCTTTCTAAAATATTGCCAATAGATAATGCAGTCATTTAATGGCAGTCAAAATGTATGTAATTTTTTTTTTTTAATAATTACAATTGGGTTACGGTACGTTCAAAATGCTTTTGGGGGTAAAACTGACCTTCAGCCTCCACTACACGGTCACATTCAGGTTAATTTTGGTATAGAACACCCACTTTTTACAATGCAATAAACTGAAATTCCTCCAATCCCAATGGATGAAATGAAGTCCTGCCATCCTCATTGAATAACATGCTTCGCTCAGAAATACATCACATTAAGGAAGAAAAAATGTGTTGCGAAAGCCATTTAATATAAACTTTAAACTAATTCAATTCATGTAAAGTCATTAGTCATTCATGATATCTTGTGATTGATATCAAGGTGTTGTACAAATATTCAAACAGACATGACATCATAAACAGGATATGCATTGGGGCAAATAACAGAGCTTATCCCAAAACTATTAATGGTTGAATTTGGCAGGTCAATTTGGAAACCTCACATATGTATTTTCCCCTTTTCTTTCCCTCTCAAGCCTCAAAAAGCAGTGCATATATCACGGTTCCTATTGTGTTGCTGTTGCTAGTGTTGATTATGCTTCTGTATAGAAGACATCTCAACCAGAAAAGGTGAGAGACAAAGGTTGTTTGCATATCTTCTGTCGTTTAAAACAGTGGCTAATAATATCTTTATTTGGATTTTCACCATTTCTTTTCAGAATGGATATGCCACCCCCATTCAAGCCTCCTCCACCACCAGTGAAGTACACATCAGTAAGGAATCAGGAAGTCTGCATGACTGATATTCTAGTTTGACTGTCTCATGCACTTCAGTGCCACCCACAGACTATGGGCCAAAAATGTACTGACTGTAAAAAAATAAAAATAAATGTGAATCCCAAAAACTGAAAGACCCTAGAGGAAATTTTGAAGTTTAATCAGCAAATCAACTATTATTTTCAATATAACATTTGTGCATTCAAATACAATTACAGTACAGCTGCAAATACAATGTATATGTTTTTTTTCCCCTGTAGCATTGCAGGCTACAAGTAAAACCCAGTCTACATGCAAACATTGGTCTCCTGTGGTTGCCTTTTCTGTGGTTAAAGTGAAGGCTACTGTTCTGTGGCATAAAGTCTGTTAACAAATTGAAGGCTACTACAATTGTTATGAAGAGGGCAGACGAGGGAGTAAGGATCCAAGTGCAGCTTTATTGAATTTACCAAAGTAAAGAGAAGTATAAACGCAGGAACAAATGAAACATCCACGAGGGGAAAATAAAGACATGAACACAAGAAAATAACACGGGGGTCTTGCAAGGAGGGCATAGGCAGGAACACGGACCAAGGCAGGCTTCAGGAACAGCATGAACAGAACTTCTAACATTAAACAACGACCAACAAAGGACAAGGTGAACATGAGGGCTTAAATACAAAGGAGAAACATAGACCAATGGACAAACAGAACTCATAAGGTAAAAAGGCAATTAACTAAAACCAATGACAAAACTAGAACTGATAACAAGGTAAATCAAACAATAAACCAATGAAAACCAGACACCTAGACAAGGAGGGAAAACAGGACATGACAAGACTTCAAAATAAGAGTGCATAAAACAAAAAGGCACTACGGAACATAAAAGGTGCCAAAACTTAGTGCATAAACAAAGAACAATGTGGAACATAAAGAGTGCCAAAAACTTAAATAAAAAAGGTACACAAACCAAAGACGGTGTGGATCGTTACAGAGCCCCCCCTTTAAGGAGCGGATCCCAGACGCTCCTAACCAAAGGAGGGGCAAAACGACAACGGATAACGAGGATGAACAGGCAGATCAAGGGAACACGAGGGGCACAGAGGGACAAGACTAGGACAGAGTGACCGTGACAGAACAGGTGGGTGGCCAGGAGCACAAGGAGGCCAGGCAGATGCCCAGGGGACCGAGGGGACGACTTGAAGGAGGGGATCGGGTCGGGAAGACTGGGAGGCAGCTGCGGGGTCGAGACTAGGTCAGGGGGCCAGGGAGGCGTCCATAGGGCAGGGACTGGGTCAGGAGGCCGGGGAGGTGGCCGTAGGGCAGGGATCGGGTCAGGTGGCCAGGGGGGTGGCCACAGGGCTAGGTCAGGGTCAGGAGGTCTAGGGGATGGCCACAGGGCTAGGTCAGGGTCAGGAGGTCTAGGGTCAGAAGGCCTGGGAGGAGGCCTCAGGACAGGGTCAGAAGGCCTGGGAGGAGGCCGCAAGACAGGGTCAGAAGGCCTGGGAGGAGGCCACAGGACAGGGTCAGAAGGCCAGGGAGGAGGCCGCAGGACAGGGTCAGAAGGCCAGGGAGGAGTCGAGGAGGACTCCAGGGATGGTGCCATGGTAGGCGGTGACCAAAGAGGCTTGGAAGGTTCCGGAGGCTTGGAAGGCTCTGGGGGATTGGAAGGCTGAGCTGACGCAGGCAGAACCGTGGAGGGTGGAACCATGAAGGCCCTCAGAGGCAGAGCCGAAGAAGGCGGAGCAGGCAAAGCCGTGGAAGGCGGAACCATGAAGGCCCTCTGGGGCAGAGCCGTAGAAGGCGGAGCTGTGGAAGGGTCAGGGGGTGGAGCAGGCGCAGGCAGAGCCGTGGGAGGCGGAGCCATGAAGGCCCTCTGGGGCAGGGCTGTAGAAGGCGGAGCAGGCAGAGCCGTGGAAGGCAGAACTGAGGAAGGGTTTGGAGGCGGAGCCGTGGATGGGTCTGGTGGCGGAGCAGGCATAGGCAGAGCCGAGGCAGTCTTCAGAGGCAGAGACCTGGGAGGCTCGGGAGACAGAGGCGTGGAAGGCTCGGGAGACAGAGGCGTGGAAGGCTTTGGTGACTGTGGTCTCGAAGGCTCGAGAGGTGGAGCTCTGGGAAGCTCTGGAGGCGGAGCTCTGGGAAGCTCTGGAGGCGGAGCTCTGGGAAGCTCTGGAGGCGGAGCTCTGGAGGCGGAGCCGTGGAAGGCACAAGGGGGGCTGGCTCTAGGACGGTCGAGGCTACAGGCGCAGGCTCTGGCTCTTGGACGGTCGAGGCTACGAGCGCTGGCTCTGGCTCTTGGACGGTCGAGGCTACGGGCGCTGGCTCTGGCTCTTGGACGGTCGAGGCTACGGGCGCTGGCTCTGGCTCTTGGACGGTCGAGGCTACGGGCGCTGGCTCTGGCTCTTGGACGGTCGAGGCTACGGGCGCTGGCTCTGGCTCTTGGACGGTCGAGGCTACGGGCGCTGGCTCTGGCTCTGAGGACGGGGCCGTGAAGGGCAGAGACTGGTGAGCGGAAACCCCTCCTCTTCTCCTCCTCTTCCTGGCAGACGAGGCTGGCAACGCCGGCTCTGGGACGGACGAGGCTGGCAACGCCGGCTCTGGGACGGACGAGGCTGGCAACGCCGGCTCTGGGACGGACGAGGCTGGCAACGCCGGCTCTGGGACGGACGAGGCTGGCAACGCCGGCTCTGGGACGGACGAGGCTGGCAACGCCGGCTCTGGGACGGACGAGACTTCCAGCTCGTTGGCCGTGGCAGGCGTGGGCGTTGGCTCGTTGGGCGTTGGCTCGTTGGCTCGTGGGCGTTGGCTCGTTGGCCGTGGGCGTTGGCTCGTTGGCCGTGGGCGTTGGCTCGTTGGCCGTGGCAGGCGGAGACCGGGAAGCAGAAGCCTTTCCTCTTCTCCTCCACCTGGCGGACGGGGTTGTCAACGCTGGCCCTGGGACAGACGAGACTGGGGGTGCGTTGGCCGTGGCAGGCGTGGGACACCCAGGGGCCCTGCCCGGAATCGAGAGAGGCGGCTCCCCTGCAGTGTAAGTCTCCAAGATCAGGTCCACATACTCCTGCCAGGTGCAATCCTCGATCTCTGGCAAGTCCCTCCATGGGCGGACGGGTACATTGTACCTGTAAATGCTCTTCAGAGCCTGGTCGTCCCAACCGGAGTAGCTGGCCACGTTGGAAAAGAAATAGGAGAACTCACGGATGGTCAGGTTTGCCCTAGCAAGCTCCACAAAAAAGGCTGCTGGATCCATTAGTGGTTGGTCGTTCTGTTATGAAGAGGGCAGACGAGGGAGTAAGGATCCAAGCGCAGCTTTATTGAATTTAACAAAGTAAAGAGAAGTATAAACGCAAGGAACAAATGAAACATCCACGAGGGGAAAATAAAGACATGAACACAAGAAAATAACACGGGGGTCTTGCAAGGAGGGCATAGGCAGGAACACGGACCAAGGCAGGCTTCAGGAACAGCATGAACAGAACTTCTAACATTAAACAACGACCAACAAAGGACAAGGTGAACATGAGGGCTTAAATACAAAACAAGGAGAAACATAGACCAATGGACAAACAGAACTCATAACAAGGTAAAAAGGCAATTAACTAAAACCAATGACAAAACTAGAACTGATAACAAGGTAAATCAAACAATAAACCAATGAAAACCAGACACCTAGACAAGGAGGGAAAACAGGACATGACAAGACTTCAAAATAAGAGTGCATAAAACAAAAGGCAATACGGAACATAAAAGGTGCCAAAACTTAGAGTGCATAAACAAAGAACAATGTGGAACATAAAGAGTGCCAAAAACTTAAATAAAAAGGTACACAAACCAAAGACGGTGTGGATCGTTACAACAATGCTTAATTTTTCAGGCCCCATAAAACCTCAGCTTTCATCTCAGATAGATGACAAACCAGCTGCCACATCAGAGTGACCAACAGAGATGGTGCTATCCTCAACTTTGCGGGCCAAATATGGCCTCAAAGTTTTTAATCAACAAAGGCAAAAGTGTTGACAGTGGCAACTCACTACTCTGGTCACCATTTTCAATATTCACTTTCAATAAAGAAAAAAAATATCTTTGTTTATAAGGTGGTTATAAACTTAGACTGCATTGCAATTCTATACATGTGTTTTACACAAAGTTCTGCATTTGAAAATGCGGTTTCTTTTTAAAACAAGCCTTCATTGATTGTTGAACAGTAGGGACAAGTCTAAAGTAATTTTTGTGGTAATCAATAACTTGTAGCTTAACTTGTATTGAACCAGCAATATTCCTTTAAGATGGAAATGGAAGCCGTTGTAATTAAAGGAATATTCCAGGTTCAAAATAAATTAAGTTCAATTGACAGCATTTGTGGCATAATGTTGATTACCACAAAAAAAGTATTTTGACTCATACCTTCTTTTCTTTAAAAACAGCAAAACTCGAAGTTACAGTGAAGCACTTACAGTGGAAGTGAATGGGGCCAATTTTTGGAGAGTTTAAGGTGGAAATGTGAAGCTTATCATTTTATAAAAGCATATATATTAATTCTTCTGTTAAAACACGTGTATAAATTTGTTTAAATCATCGTTTTAGGGCTTTTTGACATTACATCGTCATGGCAACAAAGTTGTAAAATTGGATATAACTTTACACAGAAAAGGTTAGTATGGGATTTTATCTCACTAAAATCATGTTAACATGCATATAGTTTGTCTTGTGGCTATACTAGCGCTTAAGGACTGGCCCCATTCACTTCCATTGTAAGTGCTTCACTGTAACCCATATTTCGCTTTTTTTAAAGAACAGTAGGGACAAGTCTAAAGTCATTTTTGTGGTAATCAATAACTTGTAGCTTAATTTGTATTGAACCAGCAATATTCCTTTAAGATGGAAATGGAAGCTATTTCTGGCAGAGAAATACAGTATCAAGTGAGAAAACAAGAGAGAGAGAGAGAGAGAGAGAGAGAGAGAGAGAGAGAGAGAGAGAGAGAGAGAGAGAGAGAGAGAGATGATTTTGTACAGAGTTCTATACATTGTGGTTCTTTGCTAAAACAGCAGCTACATGTTCAGTAAAAGGGACGTTTCCTGCACTTGCACTTGTGGTCGGAAATGGAAAATTCAGAAAAAAGGATTGATTGTTTCGATGCTGATATCATCTGTATCCTGCATCACGTCTGCAATGTACTTGTGATTATATGATGCAGGATACAGATGATTTGTGTCCAACATCATTTTTCAGTAATTTACTGATAGCGTAAGAAAACCAATTATAGTCACTATAGTGGAACATAATGGCCAAATTTGTGCAAAATGTGTTATTTTATTTGTGTAATCATCTTTACTTCATATAGGACAGTGTTGATTTGTATATTTTTCTTCTTTTGAAAAACAAACAAACAAAAAAGTAACTTGCATACCTAATGAACATTTGCGTTCATAGCAAGATTTTATTTTTAGACAAAACATCTTTAAGCTACATGTAATTCAATTAAATGTTGTGCTTTTTTCAATGTTATGGTTCCAATTATATTATCTAATAAATAATATGCAAATGCATAACTACTAAAAATATCCTTTTCAAAAAAAATTATTTCATTTTCAAAATAACAGCTTGATTTTGCTGTTGAAATGAATGATATCAAGATTGGAAATATCACTAATAAGCAACAACATTTATAGAGGAAAAATTAGAGAAAAGGAACATAAGTGACTTTCCAAATTTTGCATACACAAAAAAAGAAAAAGACAACGAGTCTTCATTAAAACAAATTAAAAGTATTTTAAAAAGTATTCGACACAGTTTCTAATTACATTTGAATAAATAATATGATGACTGCAAGGACTAAATGCTCTCAGTGTATGTCTAAAAAGAAAACAGGGAAACAATGTTTCATGACACTTCACTATACAGGCAGATTCGGTGTTTCTCTTGTGTTGTGAGTGTTTGCATGGAGTAAGTTAGTCGTCACGTTTCCTGTTTGTAACCGAAAAAGTCTAAAGACGATAAAAATAGCAGCAAGACTGTGCACTGCTCCTTCAACATGCTCACGTACAGGTGAAGGGTTTTATCAGACAAGAAATTTATTGGACATTTGAGTCAAATGCAAGATGTCAGGACAAATGTCAAGTAAGATGAATGCTGTTTCATTAATTTAGTTTTATATGTGAATATGACCACGAATTATAGGATGAATGAATGTTTTTCAGTGAAAACTCCTTTGTCGATCAGTAGATAATGTTGTGTTATGGCACACTGAAATGTATTTGTTCTTTCATAATTTAAGTTGATTCAATTTGTGGTGTTAAGGTATACTTTTTATAATACTGGCACATAATTAACTTCTGACATACATGAATGCTTCTTTTTGATCATAGGAAATGCATTATTAAGTTAATACTCTGCACAAAACTGACAAAAAAAAACACAATTGAATTGATGATAGTGATTAAAGTATATTAATGACATTGGTGATAGCAACATTTGCAGATTTCTGAAGTTCTATATGTCATGAAAGCTACAGTATCTCATAGTCAACTTTTTTTCTACCAAATTTTTCAATGATTTGAGCTGACAAAATATGAGACATTTAAGTTAACACCTTTATCATATCTGTAATTTTAGTCTTTATCTCTATGGCAACGGCAATATTTTTGTAATGTTAAAAGTTAGGATTAGAAAGAGAAAGGTTTTGGCACAGCATAACAACTGCACCAAAGGTCTGTCTGTTTTTGTCTAATTTTAATTTATTTGTCTGTTTTATCTATTTATATTGATAACCACCAGACAAAATATAGAGTATGCTACTGTACAATAACATTTTTATAAAAAAAATGTTAGATAAATAATAGACAAATAAATTAATAAATAGAATAATATTAGTCCTGAAATTTACAGTATCTCTCTCTTTAGATTTGCAATGCCTCAGTGCATATGTGGCTGTTTCTCTGACGTCTATAGCACTGCTGATATCTGTGTGTTTAAATATTACACTCTATTTATTAAGAAGACAGGAAAAACGCAATGCAGGTACGCTTCAGGCAAATACAATTATTAGATTTTTTTTTACAGAAATGTATAATGCAAGGATGTAATATTATTATTATATATATATATATTTTGTCATTAACATCATTTTCAATCAGCAAACAGAGACATATTTGAATATGGAGAGGAGCCATTCCGTCGAAATTCAATGCAGTCAGACGGGTGACAATTATCTCATTGTTTGCAAACATTTTTTGAACACTGGCATGTGACAATACAGTTAAAATGTTCTTATTTTACATTGATTACAAATGTTTTGATTAATTTCAATAATTGTTATTATCATATTTCACAGCCAACACCTTTTGAAACATATAAATTACATTTTGGTTCTATGTTGTGCAGGTTTGAGGATGAGATGGAAAGACAGGAAAATCCAATTTATGGGAATATATGTTTAGATGGAGGAGGTGGGTTCATCTCACAATAATCCAGTGTAGTTTGATATTTATATATGTGCCAAAAAGCTGTCATGGGTGTGACCTCAAACTTAAACTATGAAACTTGTTGAAAAAACCTTAAAAGTAACTGGTTTGTATTTAATGATTTAATATTTGTTTTATGCAGGAACTTTTGCAATTTCTGAAAATGTGTGCTATGAACAAATGTCACATGCAAGCACAGCAAAGCGGGTTTTAAAGGTATGGCCTTCTCACAAATCTCTTAGAAATTGTGCACAATTGGCGTTATTCAATGCACTTATTTGTTAAATAATTTAAAATAATACTTGATTTCATTATTTAAATGACACATCACACTTCTAAACTATAGTTATGGTACATGAACTAGCAGACATAAAATCGTACTAAAAAAAAGCTATTTTGTTTAAGCATTAACCTTAAAAACATGATTGTCTCTAGGCTTTATTTGTGTTTTGATGAAAAATATGTTATGTTCATCCACATTTTTCACTTATTTCATATATATATATATATATATATATATATATATATATATATATGTAAAGTAGTTAGTTATTTAGTTTATTATTAGATGACAACCAAAGCATTTGCACATTAAACTAGTGGTGTAATACTTAATATGTGCATTTTATTGCTGAGTTGTCTGGCTTGTTCAGCAACAATCTGTTTCATCTTGCATGTATCAAGTATTCCAAACACTTAAAAAAGAGCCTCAAAATGAGAAAGGAAATATTTTAATAGTGTCGGTTTACAAAATCACCTTAATGACAGTATCTTACTTTTTCAGCTTTCATGGAATTTCAAAGCAGCAGCATAGACAACTGTGTGAAAATATTTTTATACATGAAATCTATTTTAATAATCAACTCCCACACAATTTATAAAAAGCAGTCACGTGAGCAGGCCTTTAAATAAAGGCATCTGTGGTCAGAGATCTCAGACCACTGTGCAGCAGCGAGTGTCAAAGGCATCATTCATATTCCACAATAAAAAATTGTTAGCTAGACATTCAAGGTTTAGCAGCAATTACTGCAAGAATGTTCTGAGTTTTTGTCAAAATGTAAGTTTTGTCAGTGACCTTTAATTAGGGTTGTGAAATATGGTAATGTAAGGTTTACGGCAGAAGACTGAGAATAAGCTATTACCAGTATTGCTCAACTCGTTGCAAAATTCTTTTGATGGCCTTTATTGTGTTGTATTTAAACCTGAATACCAAATGGCAAGGTAAAAATTGTGAGGTTTGTAAAAAGTTCAAAATCAAGACAAACTGTTCATTACTTCTCTGTCTCACATAATATTCAGGCAACATCAACTAGAAATGCTACTTTAAAGGAATAGTTCACCCACAAAATTTAAATTCACTCATCATTTACTACCATCCCAGATGTGTGTGACTTTCTTTCTTCTGCTGACCACAAACAAAGATTTTTAGAAGAATATTTTTAGCTCTGTAGGTCCTTACAATGCAAGTAAATGGTGACAAAAATTTTGAAAGGCAGTATAAAAGATATCCATATGACTCCAGTGGTTAAATCCATATCTTCAGAAGTGATATGATGGTGAGGGTGAGAAAGATTAATATTTGAGCCCATTTTTACTATCAATCTTCACAATTCACTTTCACATTCACATTCACATTCTTCATGCATATTTCCATCTACTGGGCAGGGAGGATAATCTACAGTAAAAAAAAAGGACTAAAATATTGATCTGTTTCTCACCCACATCTGGTATATCGCTTCTGGAGATGTAGATTCACCACTGGAGTAGTTTGGATTTCTTTTATGCTGACTTTATATGCTTTTGGAGTTTAAAAATGTTGGTACCCATTCACTTGCATTGTATAGACCTAAAGCTGAAATATTCTTCTAAAAATCTTTGTGTGTGTTCTGCAGAAGAAATAACTTCATACACATCTGGGATGTCATGAGTGTGAGTAAAAGATGAGGGAATGTTCATTTTTGGGTGAACTATCCCTTTAAGTCAGTGTTTCCAACCACTGCATCACTAGTGTGCCATGAAAGATTGTCAGGTGTGGCTTGGAAAATGATCAAATTCCACAAAATAAATAAACAAGAAATAAAAAATAATCAGGGGTCGGACTCCCGCTTGATTGATTACAGCAGCAGTCAATCGCGTGCTTGGCAACCGCAGTCCTACCGAGGCACATCGCTTGGTTGGCTATAGCAGAGTTGCACTGTGTCTGACAGGAAATGGAGCTTGAACTCTGAAGAAGAGGTGCTCCTGAAACTTCTCATTTGAAAACAAGCTGAATGACCTGGTATATATGTATCGACCGTCTGAATGAGAGGGACATGTTATTCATTCACTTTAGCATCTTACGCCTTTGTTCACGAAGGAGAAAAAAAGGGCGGAAGAGCTACGATTAATATGTAAAAGTGAGTGATATTTATACGTGTTAAGGGACTTTCACATGACTCGCAAGACTCGTAAAGTCTATGAAGTGACTTTACACCAAAGTGATTTACCACACACGTTTGTGGTTTACAAAATGTCTTTGAGAGAGCAAAGCAACAAGAAATATTTAAAAACTGATATTGAATGTCTCATAATTTATTATAATTAAACATTACCTTTTTTGTTTCCAAATATCAGAGACCCCAGTTATTAATCTAATTTAAATTCACCAAGAACTACACATAAATTAGTCCTTTTATTACTTTCTGTATTATAAAAGTAACTGTTTTTTTCTCGCTCTCTTCCAAATACATGTTTTCAATGTTTATTGTGCACATCTCCCACTTTCTTGCGAGGCAAACTCGTAAAATTGCCCTTTCGTCACACTTTCTGTAACGCTTGTCATGTGGAGGGCAATGCGGTGCTTGACGCTGGTGTTGAACGGAGCGTTGACATCTCGACCCAACTTACAATGAAGAAAGAACATTATTGAAACTCTAAATTATTATTATTAAGCTATTATTGTCTTCTTTTCTGATAAAAGTAATGCTCAGCAGTTTAAATAATGTAGGAAAATGATACAGTAGATCTGCTTTGTGTGTATAATTCTTATACTGAAGTCAGTAGATTTGTAGTCATGCAAGTTTTAATTAAGGAGACGGTAAGGACGTTATTGAAACTCACTATTATTAGACTATTATTGTTGTCTATTAATGCTCAAGCTGAAGGAAAACTATAGATCTGTTTTGTTTATTAATGCTTAAACACTAAAGTCTGTTGGTAGATGCTAATTTGTCGTCACCAGAAGGGGCCACTGAATTAATCAGTTAATCAAATTTAACAAATTTTATTTAAATATCCCCAGAAAAATGTTAATGGACCAGTTATTCTCTCACCTTTTTCACCCTTCATGAGTTTGCATTGTTGTAATTTGTTGTGGTACTGCAAGAATTAATTTGCAAGAACAATTCTACAAATTAGAAAAGAAGCAATTTGTTGTTTTTTTCAATACTCAATTAGCGCTCTTGTCACCTGTGACCTCATTACACCACATACTGTACCTATGTGACTTGATAGTGGTGTGCCGTGGTATTTTCATAAAAAGTGTGCCGTGGCAGAAAAAAGGTTGTGAAACACTGCTTTAAGTGACATCATTTGTGTATTATTCCACTGTATTAAATGTGTTATATAATGATTTTTAAAAAGGCTTACAACCCTGCGTTTCATTATCTCAGGTCCAACAGGGAGATGTGTCTTATGCCTCTTTGGATTTGACTGCCAATAAAAAGCATAGGAAGAAGAGAAAATACCAAAAACAGGGTCAGACTCACCAGGCCCAAACATGTTCGCAACCCTCTGCCCAACAGAACTGCCAGAACCAGGACACCGAGGCTGAAGTCGACCTCCCATCCCGGACCAGCAGTCTCATGGTATCTCGCCATAGTATCTACCTCAACAGCCATCAAGTAGCCCTGGAGGCAGAAGAGCGGGAGAGAGAGATGAAGAAAGAAAAAGAAAGAGAACAGGACAGAGATGACAATGGAGAGAAAATGAGCAGAAATTTGCATGAAGTCTTTGATCACTTACTTGGTAGATCAAGACAAAGTCTAGAACATGTTAACTGTTTTGAGTGAAAAAAAAAAATGTATTTAAAAAATAATCACAGCATACTGTGGGATGGAACTGGAAACAACTCAGTATTTACAAGCGAAAGAACTTACCGTTGCCGTATAGCATGGGTCACAGGCCTGCGTGTGTTGACTAGTAAGAAACTTCTCATGTCTTTGCAAAAGTATGAAGTGGAAATCAGCATCTCTTCTGAAGTTTTGTTAAATAGGGAGTTCACTTCACTTTGCTTTCTTTTTTCTTGCATTTGAAGACTATACATTTACTAAGAAAAATATGTTAACAGATATTTATCTATTTGTTTCTTACTTTAAGACAAAAATAAATTGTTTATGCAAAAGTATATTTATGAATATCCAGATCATTTGGTGTAACGATGTACTATGTACAAAATGAAAATTAGATGTTTTATAACTTATAATATGTTATTTTATAGATTTTTAATTTTAAATTACATGTTAATTGTCTGAATTACCTGTCGGCCTGCGGCCGAATCACAGCAGAGCTGATATAGGGCCATATAGACACTCTTGCTCGTGTGATTGATATATATATATATATATATATATATATATATATATATATATATATATATATATATATATATATATAAATACATACATATATAATGTTTGTTTCACTTTGTCTTTTAAGTCTTTAAAGAATGTCTCCTTTTTAACATGATAAGCAAGGTAAATACCAAACTACAGTTGCTACTACTATAGAACTGATGTAACCTGTTATTAAATGTTGTAATAATTCAATGTCAAATGCGAGGGCCTAATATCGTCAAAATTGTGTATCCATTTTGTTACAATAGAGTTCATTTCAAATTATACAAAAATAAAATGTAAAAATTATACAAAATTAAAAGATTGTGATTTTCTGGGGTGTTCATTTTAAAACAGATTTTGCAACTAGACCGGAACAAGAGGATCACATGTGGGTGTAAAAGGAAACGAGGAGGCATACCATCTGGCTAAACAGGCTTTGAAACTTTCTCAAATTGACATAAAAGCATCATTAAGTAAAACAGAAGTCGAAGGATTTATAGTGAGTGAAATAAGAAAGATATGGCAGAAAGAGTGGGACAGTGGAATTAAAGGAAGACACTTGCATCATATTCAAAAAATAGTTGGTCTAGAAAGAAGAAAATTTGGAAACAGGAAAGAGGATGTTTTAATTTCTAGAATGCGTATTGGACATTGTGCATTAAATAAGTGTTTGTACAGAATAGGGAAACATGAATATGGTAAATGTGATAAATGTGATCTAGAAGAATCTGTAGAACATGTAATTATAAAATGTGATGCATATGAAAGAGCAAGATTACATCTAACTCAAGCTTTAAGATCTCTGGGAGTAAATGACATATCACTTCAAGTTTTGTTAGGAAATGGCCCAAAGCAATCAAGAATTTATCAAGAATTATTTAATTTTTCAAAAGATACAAGATTGATCAATAGAATATAAGATATATATATATTTTTTCCCCTCTCTCCAACTTTTCAACCATTTAGCGCTCCACACTCCAATCTAGTAGGTGGCGGGAATGCACCATTTAAGTTGGATTGCCAACCGCCATAAAACAACAACAGAAGAAGAAGACCGGAACAAGAACGTCAAAGCACAAACTTCCGCCGCTCCTCACTGTGACGTTTTGTGCCCACGTGATTGTAAACATGGACGCCTGCTGCTGAAAGTCATGCGACAGCGCTTGGTCATAAATTCTGTTGTTGCATTTCGATTAATTTAATTAAAACATAGTTAATAGACATTTCTCTTGATATATACTGACAGCAACATTGCCATGGACCCCGACGGACAACTTCGAAATGTAAGTATGACAGCTATCCCGTGCAACCTTCTCGCGCATCTCTGAATTTTGACGGTAATTGAAAATGGGCATAATCATATTGTTCTGTTTTTATGATGTAGTTGCGGGACTTTCTCCTCGTTTACAATCGCATGACGGAAATCTGCTTCCAGCGATGCACAAGCAACTTTAACTACAGAAATCTGACAATGGACGAGGTGAGGCAAATTTAATTACACAAAATGTAAACTTAAAATCAGTCTTCCTTACTTTTCTTCCATAGAATATTTACGCAGGATAAAAAGATTGTTTTGTCAATTAAATATATATATATATTTGTAAAAAATAAAAACAACAACAACTGTAAGTATATGGTAAAAGCATCTGATAAAAATGCTTGCTATGTACTATGTAAAAAACACTTAACTGGAGGTATTATTACAAAATCCCTTTTAACAAAAAATTATTTAAAACAACATGCCAAAATAAATGTTAAAACAATTAGTTGACATGACCAAAATCACCCTAATTGAGGCATCTGTGTGGTATTAGATTAAAAGACAGCTTAATGTAAAAATATATAATATATAAAATAAAATACATTAAATTAATTTTCCTGGTGCAGTACAAGTTTTGCTCAATCGACAGCATTTATGGCATAATGTTGATTACAACAAAAAATAATTTGGACTTGTCCCTCCTTTCTTTAACCCTCCTTTGTATTGAAAAATGGCACCTCCCTTTGGTATTTGCGTCATTTTTGTCCAGAAGTGTCTGTGTATCTTTTTTTTATTATGTTAATGATACCATTTCTGCTTCCCTGGAGTAAGAAAAATTTAATTATGCATTTCTTTTTGGGATTTTATGCTATTTTGATCTTATTTAAATGTACATTTATAAATTTTACCATTAATTTGCAAATACAAATATGCACATTTTTATATTTTAATGCAGAGCCTACACTTCTATAAGTTGAAACATGAAGAAAATATAAGAATGTGGCATAAAGGCAGATTGCTGCCATCTGGTGAACAAAATATAAATAACATGACTTGAAAGCCATGTCATGCCCATAACCGTCAGTAGGTGGATGTGGTTACATACTGTGTAGTCTGATGGCTTGTTGTAACCTAATTTGCCTAAAAGCTATGCATTTTGGATATATATTTAGACATAATTATTTGTAATGACCATACTTAAACTCAGTTCGTTAAATTGAAACATTTTTGTTCACAGTGCTCTCCAGTTACTACTGGTGTTCCACAAGGATAGTCTTGCGACCTTTTATTATTTATAATATATCTTCTACCTCTTGGCTATATTTTTAGGAAATTTGGAATCCACTTTCACTGCTATGCTGATGACACCCAGCTCTATAATTCCACCATACCAAATTCAAAGTCGAATCTTGCCAAATCAAAAAGTTTTGCTCTGACCATTGACAATTCCTCTGTACTTCCCTGTTTGAAAGTTAAGAGTCTGGGTGTCATTCTGGATAGCACTCTTTCTTTTGAAGCACATGTAAATAATATTACCCGGTCTGCTTATTTCCACTTGCGCAACATAAATCGTCATCGCCCCTCCCTCTCAGTTCACAGCACTGCCATTCTCGTACATGCTCTGGTCACGTCCCGCTTGGATTATTGTAATTCCCTTTTATTTTATCTACCACAAAAACTTCAGTATAAATTACAGCTGGTATAAAACTCGGCTGCACGGATTATTTCACGAACTTCTAACTCTGCCCATATAACTCCTATTCTTCAACAACTTCACTGGCTCCCTGTTAAACTTCTTATTGATTACAAGATTCTGTTATTGACCCTCAAGGCTCTTCATAGCCTACCACCTTCCTATCTTCTAGATCTTATTCATATATATTCTCCTACCTGCACTCTTAGATCCTGTTCCTCTCTCTCTCTTTGTGATACCTTCTGTTCGTCTGACTTCTATGGGGGCCAGATCCTTTAGCAGTGCTGATCCACGACTCTGGAACTCTTTACCGCCAGATATCCGTAATTGTGATCGTCTTTCCACTTTCAAGTCCCTCCTCAAAACCCACCTTTTTTTTAAATTAGGTTACTACAAATAACTCTTATTTATGACAGTATACATTCCTATGATAATGCAAGTTTTTATATGTAATTGTAGGTTTTTATCTTTTCTTATAGTAAACTTGATTATGTCTGTAAGGTGTCCTTGAGAGTCTTGAAAGGCGCCTTTACATAAAATGTATTATTATTATTAAACAAATTGTCCATTTGGTCACTTCTTGGCTCTGCTGAGTGATTTAGACTCTTCTTTTTGTATATAAATCCATTGTCCACAAAGTTTACGTTGAATTCTATGCTGTTTATTAACTTCTTGAAGTTACGAATAAAATTGGAAAGTGACCATGTGCTCCCAGCAGGTCACCTCTCAACAAGCAACATCTGGGCTTTTAAGGCATCTCCTCACCTTCAGAGGGCGCACAAATATAGAAATACAAGCCATAATACAAAAAATTAATAAATGGCTCCTACAGTATTGTCAAATTTTATTTGAAGTATCCGTTTTTAAAGTTAATGTCATTATGCTAGCAATTCATCCTGACCATGGTGTTACAAAGAGAAGACACAGAATAAGTATTATTCTACCAATAATTGATTGAAAACATAAAAAATATATAACTCAAAGTAAATGCATAATAATGTCAAGAAAATGAACATCAAGAAACAGAAATAAACTCGAGTATAAAACAGAAGAATCAGGGTAAACATTTTGCTGTTTCAAACTTTCTATAGTACAAATGTATCTCGCAAACGTGTGTGTGTGCACGTACGTGTCAGAATGCTATCATCAGCTGGAAAACAACAGATGACATGTAATGTCAACAATAAACAAAAGATGAGAGCTCCACTTATTAGTGTGTGTGTGTGTGTGTGTGTGCACGTACGTGTCAGAATGCTATCATCAGCTGGAAAACAACAGATGACATGTAATGTCAACAATAAACAAAAGATGAGAGCTCCTCTTATTAGTGTGTGTGTGTGTGTGTGCGCGTGTGCATGCTCTCGGATAAAGGAAACCATTTTTTATTAAATGAAAAGAAAAAAAATCTGTAAAAGAAATTACAAATACCATTGTAGTGTTAAAAACAAAAAAGAAGCAAAAATCAAGGTTACTGCTTGGCACATACAATGGAAGTGAACTGAGCCAATTTTTCGCATTTTGGTCATTCTGCCTACTCTGAGGGCAATGACATGTACATGTACCTGTATATGTAATAACATGCCTGACAAACGTCTTTGACTGCTGCATTGCGTCTTGTCGTTCCAGTGTATCATCTATTCATTATTATAGGCTGTTATAAAATAATCTGGTACAAAAGATTGCATAATCAAAATATAATGCATTATATTTTGTCATTATATGAAGATTTGCTGCCCAAATCGAAACGGTGTGCACAACATGCGTCTATTCTTCATGTTACCGTAGTAATCTTAGTAAGCTTGCACTAGTTTTAAGCGCTTGGTTTAACAGTAGATGCCATAACATCGTGTTTTTAATATGGGTGTTAAGTTGAAGTTCAGTTTTGAAGACGCATTCTGTTCCATTTAGCTGCGCTCTGTCTGCTGTATATGCACTGCTTCAGTGCGTTGAGTCCACCGCCACATACATGGTGTGTGTGTCTGTCCAAGTGTTTGCTCCTGTGGGGAAAGCTGTGATGCTCCATATTGTTGTTGATATGATGATTCGTAAAGCATTCCATTCAACTTGGAGAGTTGGAATTTCCACCTTTCAACTGAGGAAAGTCCAAAGGAATGACACTTTGTCAGACTTCTAACTTGGAATTTCGTGCTGAAATCTTTATTCATTTTGTCGAGATGCAAGTGTGTGATACATCACGCAAACATTTCGGCCTGCAGGGCAGGGAGGTTTACAGTCAGTGACAAACATTCACTTTTATTGAATAATATCCATTAACAAATCAAAGTTCTTACATTTAAATGATAATAAATCCTGTTGAGCAAACGTTTTGCAGAGACACGGTTTTGTGTTCAAAACACGGTGAATTACACTCTTTGTTTAGATTATCATAACAATAGCATTGCAGCATCGCTTATCAGTTTGGTTGCTATGAGATGTCTCTGACAATCAATGTACCCCTCAAATTCACAACATAATTTCAAAATTAAAAATAAGTTCCCTCTTTGACACGTTTGTGTTTAGTTGTCAGGTAATTGTCACTGAATTTCGAATTAAGTGAAAAGTCACATCATGCATTATCATGATCGATCATAGCTGCCACGTCCGAGTAATCGAGTACTCATGCCCATCCCTAGTTTAAAGGCAAAAATGTGAAGCTTATTATTTTATAAATGCACTTATATTAATTCTTCTCTGAAGACTAGTATTTAAGCTTTAAAGTTGTTTCAATCATAATTTTTACAGTCATTTTAGAGTTTTGTTGACATTGTCATGCCAACGAAGTTGTACAAATGGCTATAATTTTACACAGACAAAGGTTAGTCAGTGATTTTATTACATTAAAGTCTGGTTAACGTGTGTTGTTTACATCCTGTGGCTATACTTTAAAAACAGTGAGTATTTATTCATTTATTCTCCCAATTTGGAATGTCCAATTTAAAATTTGCTATTAGTCCTCGTGGTGGTGTAGTGACTCTCAGTTGCCTCTGCATCTGAGAGAGTCAACCCCCGCATCTTATCACGTGGCTCGTTGAGTGCATTACCACGTAGACATAGTACATGTGGAGGCCCACGTCGTCCACCGCAGCATCTATGCACAACTCGCCACGCGCCCCACCAAAAACGAACCACATTATAGCGACCTCGAGGAGGTTACCCCGTTTTACTCTATCCTCCATAGCATCCGGGCCAATTTGGTTACTTGGGAGACCTGGCTGGAGTCACTCAGCATGCCCTGGGATTCGAACTAAGTGAATATTTTAATGTTTATGTATTGACCCCATTCACTTCCACTTCCTCACTGTAAACCAGATTTATTTATTTTTTTAAGAAAAGGATGGATGAGTCAAAATTTGTTTTTGTAGGAACCAGCATTATGTCTCAAAAATGTTGAATGAGCTTAATTTGTATTAAACCCAGAATATTCCCTTTGATTTTAGGGTTAATCTTTGGCTAAAGGTGAACTGAACTGACAACAGAACTAGAAAACCTGCAATGCAGAATGCTATTGAAAATGGTCATCTCTGTCCTTGTATATTTAATCAGCATGGAAATTTTATAATGCATTCTTTTCCCTCTTTTGTTTGTGTTGTTTCCAGGAGAGTTGTGTGGACAATTGTGCTGGTAAATTGATAAGGACCAATCACCGTTTGATGGGCACATACGTGCAGCTGATGCCTGCAATGGTGCAGAAGCGGATGCAGGAGATGGAGAGCAAAGCTGCAGAAGCTGCAAAAGCTGAAGCTGCAGCACAGGAAGGAGCATTAGAAAGCCCATCTACTGTCTTAACAGACACACTACCTGTGTCTACATCAGCGCTGGAGATCCCTGCTACATCCTCTCCAGTGATGGAGATGCCCTCTGCCAAAGCTGATCATGTTTCAACATCAGGGCTTGAGGCACCACGAGTTCCTTCAGCTCATAATGATCCATCAGAAATTAAGACAGCAGCTAAGAATGGCTCCGGATTCGGAGGAACGCCTTTGATTCTAGAGCCAGCCACGCAAGCAACAGAAACAGTGAAGCTGCCTGACCCATCCCTGTCAACAAGTGAAGCATCATTGTTAGCGGTATCTGCAGTTACAAATAACACTCAATCCTTTACGAGTGAGTCTTTAGAAGGACTGGTAACTGCCAAACCAGCTATCTCAACATCTTCAAGTTCTACTATACCATCACCTAAAGTTGATGTAGGTTCTGTCTCAAGAGCAGTAGCAGATATCCCAGTAGAAAAACTTGATCTAAAACCCAGCAGTGTAACATACACATCTGTCCCGGAAACACCATCTTCAGGACAAAACTCTTGATGGTGATCACAGAGAAGCTATATCTAAGAGATGCTGTTTATGCTGCACTGATGAATTTCCCAGAGCATATGCAGTCTTAAAAGCCAAGAGTTACAAAAGTATTCTAAGACTGTTGACCATTTGCAGTAGGGTGGGCTTCATAAATGATATTTGAATACTTCTATTACAACATTAAATAACGATGTATTCCTGGTCAAATTGTGAACTCTGTCTTTTAATAAAAATGAATCTTGTGAAAACTAGAAATGTCTTTTCCCTTCATGAGTGTGTACAAGTTTAATTGAATTGTTACTATTACAAAAATCCACATGAAAGTAGATTTGTTTTCCGTTTTTGTTTTTTTTACTTATAACATATAGTTATAATCACTCTTACAAAAAGTATAGTTGCAGTACCATGATACAGTGACGATACAGCACTGTGTAAGTAGTTATTTGCTCATATAAATTACTTGGTAATCAAGGTTTTCAATAATGTAGAATTACAATGTGATTATAAGCAGTTTAGAGACAACCACACAACAATGCATCTTATGAGTGTGATATTATTTTATTCATTAACTCCTATTTAGACTAATCATAAGGCATATCTACCAAATGACAATAACCAAAGTTAATATAATTTTAATTACTACAAAATACCATAAATAAATATGTGAAAAAATAATTCTGATTTTATTTATTGTTCCGGGATGCAAACTCATGAGAAGTGTCATAGCAGGTGTTCCAGATGTATATTTTCAGTTTGTTTATTTTTTGTGTTGAGAGCTTGTTTTTTTTTTTAAGAGTTTCCACCTAAACTAACCCTTTAAAGTGATTTTAATAAGGATAATAATAATAATAAAACACATAATAATAGCAACCAAACAATTAGGACAAATAGTAAGCTTCAGTAAAGGTGACTTTAGCTGAAAGGTGAGTAGTTTGCATCTCTGATCATTATTTTACAGTGGTGGTTAATACCAAGTTGCAACATTGTATGTAGTGACAATAACTGTGAGTAACCGTGGTTGCTATGGTATGTTGCTTTAAGAGTAGCTGAGCAGGTCATGCAGATTTACTTACTTTCTGGGCGGGCTATTATTATTATTTAGAAGCAGTACAGTAGATGTACAGTAAGAGTCAGCATAATAAACAAGTGAATAACACGTGAAAAACGTTCCAATTAAAACGATTTAAATCTTGTGTCCATTAGTTTACACGTATTCTCTCAAAATGAATATATATATATTCTGAAATAGGAATGAAATAAATATACATAACCTCGGGCACTGTCGAGAGAAAGAGAAATGTGCCCTGAGGCGTATGTTTTCTTCACTGTCCACAGAGGGCGCTGCAGTGACGTTATCTGCGGGGAATGAGTGTGTATCTCTCGGCGGGGAGGAGATCACGGTCTCTGGATCCAGTTGTAGGGTGTGGACGTTGGAAGAGTTTCGGTCACTTGTTGGTCCATTCAAGCTAAAAGGGACCATATAAACAGGTAATAGTTGTTAGTTTGCTCGATTGTGTGTGAGGGGAACATGAATTGTGTGTTGATCTTGTAGTGAATGACTGTGGGCGTATATGACTGCTAACAGTATTAGCACATTAGCCCTGTGGGCGAAAAATACAGTAGTATAGCCGTAAATACACTGTATAGTGAAAAGGTTATCATTTGCGCATGAACAAGTCAATAAATAATCGGACTGAGCTGTTTTTTTTATTTGTTTACTCTTAGTTATGGGGTCTTTACTCGCTCTTTGAAAGTAATGTCTGTTAGCTGCGTGGCTAATGTCATAGTCAGTCATCCTATTGAGAAAACACATACTGTACTCTGTTTGTCTGTCTTTTCAATCTGTCTGTCTCTATCCGTCTGTCTGTCTGTCTTTTCTATCTGTCTGTGTCTAGCTGTCCGCCTGTCTGTCTTTTCTATCTGTTCGTCTTTATCTCCATCCGCCTATCTGTCTGTCTTTATCATCTATCTGTGGTTTTAATATATGTTTGTCTGTCTGTCTCTATCCGTCTAGCTGTTCTGTCTGTCTATCTCTATCATCTGTCTGTCTGTTTTTTTCGATCTGTCTGTCTGTCTGTCTATGTGTTCTATAATTCTATCTATGTATCTGTCTGTATGTCTGTCTGTCTTTTTTGTCTGTCTCTTTCTATCTATTCATCTGTCATCTGTCTGTCTGTCTGTTTTTTTTTTCTATCTGTCTTTTCTGTTTGTCCATTTGTCTCTATGTGTCTGTGTCTCAGTCTGCCTTTTCCATCTGACTCTGGCTGTATGTATCTGTATGTATGTGTCTGTCTGTCTTTTCTGTCTATCTCTCTTTATCTATCTGTCTGTCTCTCAGTCCGTCTGTCTGTCTTTTTTCCTGTCAGTCTGTCTTTTCTATCTGTCAGTCTGTCTGTTGCATGCTTGCCTGTCTGTTTTTTGTATCTATCTATCTGTCTGCCTGCCTGCCTATCTTTCTGTCTGACAGTGTTACCTATCTATCTGTCTGTCTGTCTGTCTGAGTGATATTTTACAATATATTTGTCTGTTTAAACATTTACAGGACATTTCTACCTACTGTTTGAATATATAACAGATGTTTTATATATATACATATACAACCTTCTACGATCATGTTGGAGAAAGAATCGCCATTGTCTAGTACATTTTTGTTTTTACTCGCCAGACTTTTGACGACATGTAATCATAATGTACCAAAACAATATATTAAGCTATCTTAGAGAGGGGGCCTCTTCATATATATTCATGCATGATAGTATATTGTACTTTTTTTTTTTTTATTGTTTTGTTTTATGATTTTGATCACATTTTAGATTTTTTAAAATGTACAAATTTCACATTCTATCAATTTATACGATGTCATGAAATTTTTAATAATGATACAAGCTGTTGTCGCTGTTTGAAATTTCATAAACATTTTTAACAAAACAATTCACAAGGTAGCAACCTAATAATGAAAATTAGTGTTCGCGATGGTGAAATTTAGCTACAATTTATTGTCAAACAAATAATTGCGATTATGATGATTAATTGCTTGTTTTGGGGCCATGATGATTAATTGTCTGTTTTAGATGTTTCACGAATATGATTATAATATAATAAAACAATGGTATAATTTCCTTTTCAGGCTTCAAAAACGTATGAATGAAAGTCAAATATAAAAGTATAAAATTTTAATAAATTTAATGAATATTATCAAAATATGTCTAAATAACTAAAATATATATCTCTTATTTGTCTGATTTTCTTTTGATCCATTGGACTTGTCTATGTTTTGTTTTGTTTTGTAACCCAGATGACCTGTATAGCTATTATATTACATTATATTATGCAATAGTAAAATATTTCTTGCTTTAAATTCTTCACTTTCACACATTATTTTTATGCTCTCTGATTAACTCTGACTTTGATATTCTGTTTCTTGCATTTTATTATCTCCACAGAAATAGAGCTGGGCATGTCCTCTGTCTCACTGCGTCTTATTTACACTGCACGAATAAACCCACAGTTAAACTGGAGCGTTTTGCTTTCACAAAATTAATATGTTTATACCTTGTTTATATTTTTGCTCGACTTTGGCGCAAGGCTCTGTAGAGATTATGTATCCATAGCCAGTACCGTTCTCCCCTTCTTTCAATGTGTCTAAACGCTATCATGGTTAGTGTCTTTATGATTCAGTACAAATTAACTGAATCAATATCAGTCTGCTTTTATCTGGAAAGTTACTCATATGTCATTTTATATATTTAAGTGAACACTTTTGTTTGCCTGTTCAACTGTATGTGTGCAAAGTATATACAGTGCTTAATAGTTCATATTAGGACTAGCTTTCAGGTATTTAAGATGCTTTTTTTTTAAATGTAACATTATTAAAACTATATATGTACAGACATGCTAACTGAGAAGTTGGTTTTCATAAGTGTGACAGGTCTTTGCAAAGACCTGTTAACTACATTATGAGTTCGAGTGATGTCAGAGATAGTTAAAGAAACATTCTGTTGGCACAATGCTTTTTTAGACAGCGTAAGTGAGGGATATTTGTGTTATAACAGTATAAGAGTCCTGCGTGATTACTTTGGGTACTCGACTCCTATCAGAATTTAATAAGCAATTATTTGCTTTGTTTGGAAAAGACTTGAGAGTGAGTAAATGATGACACATTTAACATATTTGGGTGAAACTATTTCTTTAGATATAAGTGGTGGCAGGTAAGTTATAGACTCTTGACCCAAGGTTTTTTTTTTGTTTGTTTTTTTGCAGTTTTTGATCATGTGATCATTCTCTAGTGACTCTGTCAGTCCATTCAGGTGACCTCGTTTGAGCTTCCTTCTACTTGTTACTCTGCAGGACGGACACCAGTCACTTGCCCTGAGGCAGCAAAGAGACTTTTCCCATCGCTCCCATCCTGTGGCTGGATGTTCTGTCAGCCCTAACCTGTCTTCTTCCGGGAACAGCTGTATCAGACGCCTCTCCCAGGACACTCCTGGTAGGGGACGAAAAGCTCTGTGTGAGAGAACATGGATGACATCTTTACTCAGTGCCGTGAAGGCAATGCGGTAGCTGTCCGCCTCTGGTTGGACAACACAGAGAATGACCTTAACCAGGGGTGAGTGAATTGTAGAGTATGTATTTGAAACTTCTATCCCAGAATATGGATATTAGCACTGAATGTGGTCAGATCTGTTATGGTTTTCCATTATGGCATTTAATATTGCGGTTGTTCAAACTTTCTCAGCTACTTATTTATGATGTTGTATACTGTAGTCTTGGTTTCGTCGAGACTCCCTATTCTGTTCAGTATGTCTATTACATGGCTCTCCGGAATACTTAATTCTGATTGGTCAATTGCATCATCCTGCAGTCAGAAATGTTTGGAAAATGACGGTATATCTGAACATTGTCACTGGAATCTTCTACACTTTACTAGTTTCATGTGTCTCGTGCCAGTGCATTATCTTTTTCTCTGTTCAAATTGTCAAAATTGCATCAACATTGTAAAGAACATTCTCCATTTGTTGTTTCCCCCTCCACATTAGCGACTTCTGCTGTCTTGTCCCTTATTTCACCCCTCATTTGTTATCTGTCCTCAAATCCCTGGGCGCAGTAGAACACTGACTGAAAGTAAGATGATGAGGGTAGATTTTAATCACATTTTGTCTGTGTCGTAGATTTCATTCATTTATTTGGCCTGTCATGGCATAGACAGTTCATGGGTTTAGTTTTAGATCAAACTGTTTCAGGTAAATAATGTTTAGGATCTGGTAAATCCTTCATTTTAAGAATTGTGAGAATTAGTTTGTGGCTTTACTGGCTTAGCTAATTTAAAGGTCTCATCTTATGTTTTGTGAACTAAAAGTATTCGTTTATTACTCCTTTATAATACTTTTACTTTGTATTTGATTTTTCACATGAAAATAAGAGTGGTGCTTGACCATGCAAAACTACCTGTCATGATGCTAGTGTATAGTGGGTGGTTGCCAGGGCCTTACTATGTGGTTGCCAAGTAGTGGTGCACCACCGATCAGGATATTTGAGGCCGATACGATAACTGATATTTTAACACTGTGATTGTCCGATACCAATCCAATCACTGGTATTTATTTTTAAAGTGCCCATTATCTGATCACCGGTATTTATTTTTAAAGTGCCATTGCCACACTTTTACATGTTTTATGTTAATGCCCCACACTGTAAAATTCAAATCAAAGATCATTGTGACATACTGGCAACCAGTAAATCCCATGAGAGCATCATACACAGCAGAGATATGTTTAAAAATAAGAGATATATACACTATGATTTAATTTGTGGTTCTCACAAAAATAGGTGGGCGCATTAAACTGTCTGTCACTCCACACGTCGTCTGACTGTCACAACCTGCGTTACATAAATTA
Source organism: Moxostoma hubbsi (assembly GCA_032164185.1). Classification (NCBI taxonomy): domain Eukaryota; kingdom Metazoa; phylum Chordata; class Actinopteri; order Cypriniformes; family Catostomidae; genus Moxostoma; species Moxostoma hubbsi. The sequence goes on from JAVLUX010000038.1 coordinate 18,390,446, forward strand.
TACTCAGATTTGTATTTGCATCTTTATTTGTTGTTTAATTATTTTTACATCTGTTTGCAATATCTTTGTCTTCTCCTTCTTACTGTAGAGCAAATCAGAATTACTACTGTGACTATTACAAATAGGCACTTTACAATTCATACCCATGTAGGCTAATATTATATTTGTAGCTAATATTATATTTGTCATTAGAGTAGCATTGTATGTGATTTTGTGAGTGGTGCACGGAAACCAAGCAAGATCAGCTGATCACAGATTAAAGACAAATATCGACCGATAGCAATCTGTGGCTGATCAATCGGTGCATCCCTATTGCCAAGGTGTTCGGAGTAGTTTTAGGGCTAGCTCTAAGTAGTATCATATTCTGGTCCCTAGATATTGCTCAGGTCCTTCCTTTAAGTTAAGTCTGTGGCATTTTATGTAATGTAATTTTATTGTCCGTCGGTCAAATAAGTTTGATATCAAAGTAAAAGCATACATCTCCTTCAACAATCTGAATGATCTGAGGTATCATTCATGGCCATAGCACAAACGGACATGTTTAACACTTAAAATGAAGCAGTACTTAAAATAGTTCAAATCCCTAACCCTATATGAGCAATAGTAATATTAGTGTTTGCTTTAAAGTAAGTTGAATGTGAACTGTTCGTCTTGTAAGTCATTTTGAGAATTTCGTGAAAATTGTCGTCGTTGGAAGTTCAGGTTTAAAGAAATATGACCTGAGATATTCTTCTTCGTCTTGTAAGCACAACTGGAAACATTTCACATGTGTTGAAGACCAGAATTGAAAATCTAGCCCTATATGGTGCAAGGGATGCTCAAGGGTTGATCCATGCACCCTCTTCAAATACCCCCACCTCTGCCAAGCTCCATCACAAACAGCCTTGGTCTGCCTTCCTTCACTAATGTGTCCCAGAACAGCTAAAAAACAGAAAAGAGAGAAATACTTTAGGGCAGGGGTGCTGGAAGTTAGATCTCCACTTGCTATCAGGCAGAGAATGATTACATGAAAGAAGCAAGTCAAAGAAGAATGGTTCTTTAGTGCAGATTCAGCATGGGATCAGCAAATTACAGGCAATTGCTAGTTACATTAACTTTTTTCTTTTACTAACAAGGCACGTTGTAACATCCAATTTAGATTACAATCTAGGCATTTCCTGAGCGCTTCACATGGCTGAAGTTGTGACTGAAATTATTTCACTTAAGATATGCAGCATGCAAGGGGAAAAATGGCAACTCAAATAGTATAGAACCCAAAAATAAGAAAATACCTTTATTTATTTTGTGCTTGCATTGCATGCTATATTTAATTTCCCTACTATAAACAACAGCAGACGCTTTAAAGTCATGCAGATGTTTAGTTGAGCGTGGGTGTTTGTGTTGGAGTAACATATGAACAAAAGAGGTCTATGGTGTATGTCTCATTTGTGACTCAGAACAGGGGAGGAGGGAAGGTCTGGACCAAAACGAAATGGTTTGAACGAATAGTTTCCGTACGATGAGCTCACCAACCAAAGCTTGCTGACTTGAGCCATACCAGTCCTCTCTGTCATTTCTCTCTCTCTCTGCTCAACCATTTCAAGTGTTTTCTCCTTCCAAAAATAGAAAAACTCCAGCTTAGGGATTTGTCTTGACGTTCACCTAATGAAATAGTTTTGTGCTGTTTGGTAGAGACCTGCTTCCAGGGGATATGCCAAATGCGGGTACTTCTTGTGCAGTGGCAGGTAATTTTGGACATTTGTGAGATGTTTTGGTCGACCTTTAAAGTGCACCTATTATGGTTTTTAAACATGCCTTATTTTGTTTTAAAGGTCTCATACAATATATTTACTTGCATCCAAGGTCAAAAAACACTTTAATTTGCTCATAATTTACTTCAGTGTTTCCCCTACCATTATATAAGGGGGGCGCCCCACCCCCTAACGGCTCCCCCCGCCCCCCTTGAAGGTTACGATGGCATGTCGGGAAATAGGGTATAGCACTAGCGGACAGAGAGCGCGCGGCGGGAAATATGTCGCGTCAACCAGATGAAAACGCTCACAGGGCAAACATCCGCATCCGGATGTATATATGTGTGTGTATATATAACATAGTATAAAAAACATGTAATTTATACAGTATATGAAAAATAATTGGCTGGTAAAGTTGGGCATTCACCAGCCCCTTTGTACCCTGTTAATTTTGTACCCTGCCTGCTACTGTTCACAAAAGCAGCAATGAGTAGATGGACTGTGTGATTCATTTCTGTTAAACGGCCATGTGGAGTTTTAGCAAGGCTGCAGATGTCATGACCTTACATGTTTGTGGGAGGAGACAGGAAATAGCAGACATACATGGGTGTTGTGTATGCTCAGCGTTTTAAATGTTATGTCAGTCTGGGGACTGAACTTGGCTGAACATATCTATAGAGATCCTTATCTAGCTATACATTATGTTCTCAAAGGAAAGGTCCTGAGAATTTGTCCTTTAGGTCTTTGAAGGTTTTGAAGCCTTCACTGAAGTTTAAAATTTGGGGATTTACCTTTTAAGCTTTAAAGTCAGCATGAAATCAAAATTGACCATATTTACTTAAATACACATGCATGTTATCCCAAAATTAAAACGTTTGTCTTTGTAATCTTTCATCAAAATGCAATAACTTGCTTTGCTTCTGAAATAAGTCTTCTGCTAATGCCATTTAGGCAACATGGAGAGGGGGTGTTTGGTGCTGAGCTTGCTGTGATTGGTGGATCTTTCTTCACCAGGATTTCCACTACCAAAAATGAATTTTGAAGTTGACATAACACAGACTGAGTACTTCAACTGAAGCAAATACCATTGATTAACAACCTGCGAACTTGCGTTAAAAATCATTAAACATCTATTCCCTATGAAAAAAATGTATAGGATTTTTACCTACAGAACCAGACAGTTGTGCTCCCTTTAGGCATTGCTGTAGCAAACTCATATTCAGTTTTTTTTTTCCTCTTAGAAAATCCTGTTTCATTTTGAAATACATAAAATAAAGGAGGGAAAATGGATTGCCAGTGTTTTTTCGTTTCTTTTTTTTACTTTGTTTTTATTCGTTTTTAAACAGAATCAGACAATCTAGCTTAGTCAAATTTGTTTCCCAACAAATTTTATTAAATGTTTTTGTACTCAAATAGTGGCTCAAAGAGTAACTGACACATTTTGTGGCATTTTGTCATTGTTGATGTCCAAATAGGGCTCAGAATTGCTAATGTAAGCTAATGTTAGGTTATATCATTGTTTGACCAAAAAAACGAGGAAAAAAAGCCAATCAGATGCAGCTTTTTTTTTCTTCTTAAAAACTAGCGTACCACTTCTGCTTTGATGTGCGGTTTGAATCAGCTGTAGCTGCAGTGGACGACTACAGTAGTTCTCCTGTTTTTATTTCATTTCCTCATATAACGATCACTTACTTAAACCTGCCCTGCTTCACTAGTCTGCAAACTCACCTCGAAATATATTTTTAGAGCATGACGCCTCTGTACTATGCTGCGGTTTGTGCCCTAATTCAGTCTGGCTTTTCACTCAACCATATTTGTGCTGAAAAGGTGAAACTTAGATCTGGATTTGTAATCCTAGATCATTTTTGGATGTCCAAAGCATAAAGAACAGAGTTTTGTGGACAGAAGGAAGCTCTTAATAAGTGCGGTTTTCAACTCTGATCAAATGATGCTGGCCCAAGTTGTGATCCTTCAGCTGTGTGACTCTAATGTCGATGTTTACGTTATCTCCCTTTGTAGGTTTGTAGTACTGCTAGTGTGAACTTTCTTCTCTCCCTCTCTCTAGCTCTTGTCCTCTCTCTCTCTCTCTCTCTCTCTCTCATTGTATGTGTTTGGGTGTGTGCACTGTAGATCTGCACGTCCTTACAAGGACAAGAGAAACTAACTTTGTACGAATTGACCACAATGCCCACAATTAAAAGGCAGTGTGCTGAAATGTAATTTCCTTTCTTTTCCATTTTTGTTTTCATAGTTCACTCATCCAGTCCTTCATTTCTCTCAAGACTTACTGCTGAGTGATGTGATAAGAGCTAGTTTTGACACTTTCAAAGTGTGCTGGACGGAAGATAGCTCTCTTTTACAATTTGGTGTTTCATAGTTTTTTTTTTTTTGCTTGCTTGCTTTTCCTGCATTCTTTTTTTCAAACATAAAATTTCACTAATATAAAATTTGGCTTACGATTATTTGTCTTACAAACAAGTCTTGACATTAACTTTTTGGCTCACTGGTCACTGTGGCCCGATTGCCATTTAGCATTTTCACAAGCCAAAATGCCCTGCCCTGCAAAAAGTGTTAAAGGTGGAGACTGTAACTGCATGCATGTGTTTGGACATTTTATTTAAACAAGAATGATATGAGTTTAGCTGGACACAGGCCTAATGTTATAGTCATCTCTATGAATATATAAAGGCAAACATGGCCATTTATAACAGGAGTAGGATAGAACAGGAGTAAAACTTGGTCATTGATTTGTCTATAATTCATGGTTATGGCTATATTATTGCAAATGCCACTGTTAAAAAATTGAGGAACAATGGTAAACTTTCATAAGGGCAATATGAAGTCTATAGATTTGCGCTATTAGATTTCATATGAATCTATAATTTTTTTTTCATAATACAGGTTACCGTTACTACAGTAAAAAAATTCAAAATTATTTTTCCTTTGGACAGTTAAATGTGATTGAAATTTGAGGTGCACAATAATCGTAGCTATCTCAAATTATCACAATCAGGAGATTAAAGCAAAATCACATGAGCCAGAGTGCTTTATCAGGATGTGCCGTTAGGGCTGTCAATTGGGTAAAGAAACTAAATTAGAATTTTTACCATAACAAATTTTAAAATTCAAATTGAATTCCAAAGTTTAAGTCAACTGATTTTTAAAGTGATGTAGTCTGCAGAAGAGTGCATTTAATACAATTTAAAACTATGCAGCACCGTGTTATATTATTGCAAAGAATATACCTGGCTGTTAAAAAAAATAGCATATAGTAAATAGCCTGGAGTCACAAGTTCGAATCAGCCAGGTCTCCTAAGCAACCAAATTGGCCCGGTTGCTAGGAAGGGTAGTGTCACATTGGGTACCTTCTCATGGTTGCTATAATGTGTAGTTCTTGTGGATGCTGTGGAGAATAGCATGAAGCCTCCACACGAGCTACGTCTCTGCGATAACACGCTAAACAAGCCACGTGATAAGATGCGCAAGTTGACGGTCTCAGACCTGAAGGCAACTGGGAATTCTGGTCAAATACATCCTATTTTCTCTGTGTAAAAATAGACATCCGAGCTGGGGTCCCCCTTGAGTATTTCATGGTAGGTGGTGCCCAAGAGTCATTTACTATAGAAATCATTCTCTCCTCCGCCTTGTTGATTAGATCTCCTCACAATGCAGAAACTCCGGTATCAAGTATGTTTTTTTATTTCTCTGTCTGTTGTGTCTCTCAGCTGTGATGAGCCTTAATGCTGAAGCTGTTAGTTTAACTGTATTTCTCAGCTGTAATGTTGTAGTAGTAATCCGAGTGATCATGGAGTGAGACACAATGCTGATTAGGGATGTTATAAAATATTGATATATCGATTATTTATGGGAACATTATTTTATCAATATATTTTTGAGGCATTTCTATATTAAAATTAGCCGACATTTAAATCAGAAGCCCAATTTGCATGCTTTCCATGTCACTCAATTTGGATTTAATTAAGCAGATACTTAAGAGCCTATGATTGGATCGTTATTGCAGTAATTAATATGTTTTAGTTGGCAAAAATTCTTTTAAACCTAACTGATTGTAACAGTGTGTATCTTCTCAGTTCTTAAACAACTATGTTGGAAGACATATCCTGTGGTCGTCACATGGAAAAAATGTTACTATGTTTATCATTTTAGAAGGCACCATGTTGTCAGCCAGACGCGTCCAGTGTGCAACCCCTTTCATTTTCCCTGTTGCTCACACTTTACCAAAGTTGCGTTGTGAAATTTGTCTGAAGAGACAAAAACTATTGTGCAATGAGCAGCCCTATTTATATCTGGAAAAAAACCCTGATATATATTGAGAAATATTGTGAAAATCTTCTGAATATCAGTGCGTGAAAAGGGCATCGACCCCGTGTGTAATGCCGATGACTTCAAAGAAAACACTCGCTGAATGACTCAATGCACAACCTACTTAACTGGCACATAACACATAAAAATGGTCTTTTGTCAGGAAATAAATTACATTCTGGAATTATCATTGGCGAGCTCTGTACTCTGTTCAATTGTATTTAATCATTTGACTCCCTGTTTACACATTTATATTATTTTGTTTTTTTCAAGTAGCTAGACTTAAACATCTTCAGCTGTGGCCAAACCAGCATGTCCCTTAGAACATGTTGTGTTTAAATGTGTGACAACGTGTGTAAGATGGAGTATTATGCTAAGTGTGTGTGCAAATTTGAGAGTGCAGTAGGATGCGTGTGTGTGGTCTGGTGTATTCTGACAGGACCTTGTGAGAAGTTTCAGTAGCTCTCCTAAGTTTAGCCATGCTACTGATCTGACTATTTACCCAGAGACTTCCTACTGTACCGCGCACACCCACATCTTCAACAAACACTTCATTACTGAAGACAAAAGCTTTTAAAACTGATCGCTCTGGGGAAGACCAGGAGCACCAGCTGCAGATGTTACCATCACTTATTTATAACACACTCACACCAGTTGCATTCTGAGGTCACTGGCTGCAGTAGTGATTTAAATGGAAGAAAAAAATAATCTGCTTTAGGACTGTGTGGTCTCAATTGGAGCTCTAGTCTTGTAACTTCTGTGTCACCATCAAACTTAAACAGCTGCAAGTTTTGCTGTGGTTTTGAAAGGGAAAAGGGCCTAAGAAAGGATCCTGGACTAAAATTGTGTTGATTGAGCGAGTCCGAGTCAGAGTGAATGAGTGAGAGGTGGGGTAGGGGGGATATAGGCTACATAATATGGAGGAAAGGGACAGTTAACGGCTGTTTATATTTAACTGGCTGGGGAGAGCAGTTGAGACAGACAGCTGAGAGAGGGATCACTAGCCTGACTGGAGACAATTTACCGCCAACCCCCCAAAAAGATGTCCCTTGATTTAAAGTAGTAGTTCACCCAAAAATAAAAATTCTGTTGTAATTTTCTTATTCACATTTTGTTCCAAACTAGGACTGGGTAAAAAATTATTTCAAAATATATTTTTAAAATCACTAGATCGATCTTGTCAATGTAAATAATGATAAAACATTTATTTTTGAGTGAATTTAGCTGTTAATAAACATGATGATGTCTTTATAATGATGCTAATTTCTTCATTTTGTACCTGGAAGAGCTCTTGACACCTAACAGAAGAAGAATGCTTATTTGTTTTTCTCACAGGGATGATCACGGGTTCAGTCCGCTGCACTGGGCATGCCGTGAGGGCCGCTCGGGTGTCGTGGATATGCTCATCATGAGAGGAGCACGCATCAATGTCATGAACCGTGGCGACGACACACCCCTGCACCTGGCCGCGAGCCACGGCCACCGTGATATTCTGGCCAAGGTGTGAACAGATCACAGTAAATAAACACTTACTCACAAACACTCACACCAGCAACTGAACAACCACAATGACCACAACGTTCACAGAAAGGTGCAAACAAACACAGGCTGAGTAGGCGTACAACTATAAACAGTAGCAACCAAAACCTTAGCAGCATTTTTCACGTTGTAAATACTCACAAACATTCACGCTTAAAGATATAGTTAAACCAAAAATTCTGAAATAATTTACTCACACTCATGTTGCTCCAAACCAGCATGACTTTTACGAGGAACACAAAGGGAAAGCCTCAGTCCCTGTTCACTTTCATTGTATCTTTTTTCATACAATGAAAGTAAATGGTGACTGAGGTTAACAATTTGCTTTGCATCTCCTTTTGTGTTTCATGGGGAAAAGTAAGTCATATGGGTTTAGAACAACATGAGGGTGAGTAAATGATAACAGAATTTTATTTTGGAATGAAATATCCCTCTTTAAATAGAGTGTACTACAAACACAACTGTCTGACAAAGTCTGTTGTCAAAGTCTGCTCTTATACATCTCTGCATTTCAAAACAAGTTGTTTTTGTTGTTGATGTTCTGAATCAACTATTTCTGGATGCTGAATCATTTTGTGGTTTGCGTTGTCCAGCTCATCCAGTGTAAAGCAGATACCAATGCGGCAAACGAGCATGGCAACACCCCTCTCCATTACGCCTGTTTCTGGGGCCATGACCTTGTGGCTGAGGTTAGTATGCAGCACCCTCTGCTGGTAAAAAATAGGAAATGTCCATTTGTTTTACACATTTCAGTTGTTTGTAGGAAAATGTCCAGTTAAGGAATACTTTACCCAAAACAGAAAATGATATCATCATTACTCATCCTTGTGTTGGCCCAAATCCAACTTTTTTTTCTTCCTTGGAACACAAAAGGAGAATTTTTGCAGACTGTCTCTGCTGTCTTTTTCTTTACAATAAAAGATTATGTGGACTGGAACTGTATTTCAAACTTGGCACTAAGGCTGTCTCTCTTAGGGGTTTCAATATTAATTGTCATATAAATTGTCATATTTCTTAAGGTGCATGTGTGCTTCATACACATAGAATTTTTTAATATTTATGTTCAAATATAAAAAATTATAATATATATATATATATATATATATATATTTATGACTTCACCTGCATGTGTGTGTATGTATGTATGTATGTATGTATGTATGTATATATATATATATATATTATACACACACACACACACACACACACACACACACACATGAAGTCAGAAGTTTACATACACCTTATACATTGATTTATTAAAGTAAACTCAGTTATTCACAATTCCTGACATTTAATCGTAGAAAACATTCCCTGTCTTAGCTCAGTTAGGATCACTACTTTTCTTTAAGAATGTGAAATAATAGTAGAGAGAAGGATTTATTTCAGCTTTTATTTGTTTCATCACATTCCCAGTGGGTCAGAAGTTTACATACACTTTGTTAGTATTTGGCAGCATTGCGTTTAAATTGTTTAACTTGGGTCAAACGTTTTATGTAGCCTTCCACAAGCTTCTCACAATAAGTTGCTGGAATTGTGTCCCATTCCTCCAGACAGAACTGGTGTAACTGAGTCAGGTTTGTAGGACTCCTAGCTCACACACACTTTTTCAGTTCTGCCCACAAATTTTGACCTCAGATTGTGGTCAAGGCTTTGTGATGGCCACTCCAATACCTTGACTTTGTTGTCCGTAAGCCATTTTTCACAACTTAGGAGGTATGCTTGGGGTCATTGTCCATTTGGTAGACCCATTTCCTACCAAGCTTCAACTTCCTGGCTGATGTCTTGAGATGTTGCTTCAATATATACTCCTAATTTTACTTCCTCATGATGCCAGCTATTTTGTGAAGTGCACCAGTCCCTCTTGCAGCAAAGCACTCCCACAACATGATGCTCTCACCACCATGCTTCACAGTTGGGATAGTGTTCTTTAGCTTGCAAGCCTCACCCTTTTTCCTCTAAACATAATGATGGTCATTATGGCCAAATAGTAACATTTTTGTTTCATCAGACCAGAGGACATTTCTCCAAAAAGATCTTTGTCCTCATGTGCACTTGCAAACTGTAGTCTGACTTTTGTATGGTGGTTTTGGAGCAGTGGCTACTTCCTATGTGTAGCCTTTCAGCTTCTTTCTTCTCTGAGAAAATAAATAATATCAGAAAGGTGATCAGCACATCCTTGAGTTGTGCTGGGGTCAGACAAATCAAACCACAACCTGAGAAAGTGGTTACTTTGTCTGACTTCAAAGAAATTGATGGCAAAATTTTGGAAGAAACCGTACGGCACCTTAAAACATCAACCTGCGCCCTTGATGCACTTCCAACATCTTTTTTCAAAAGTGTGTTCAACTGTTTAGAAGCAGATCTCCTAGAAGTGATAAACTCCTCACTTCTCTCTGGGAGTTTTCCAAACTCCCTGAAAACTGCAGTTGTCAAGCCCCTCTTGAAAAAGAGCAATCTGGATAAGACCATATTAAGCAACTATAGACCGATCTCAAATCTTCCTTTCATAGGCAAGATCATTGAAAAAGTTGTCTTCAATCAACTGAACAAATTCTTGAACTCGAATGGATACTTTGACAATTTTCAATCTGGTTTCCGATCACATCACAGCACAGAGACAGCGCTCATAAAGATAATAAATGATATTCGCTTAAATACTGATACAGGCAGATTATCAGTACTGGTACTACTCGACCTCAGTGCTGCATTTGACACTGTCGATCACACCATACTTCTGGAAAGGCTGGAAAACTGGGTGGGGCTTTCTGGGATGGTCCTAAAATGGTTCAGGTCATACTTAGAAGGGAGAGGTTATTATGTGAGTATAGGAGACCATAAGTCTGAGTGGACGCCCATGACATGCGGAGTCCCTCAAGGCTCAATTCTTGCTCCACTCCTGTTCAACCTGTATATGCTCCCAATTAGCCAAATAATGAGAAAGAACCAAATGGCTTACCACAGCTATGCAGATGACACACAGATCTACTTAGCCCTATCACCTAACGATTACAGCCCCATTGACTCCCTGTGCCAATGTATTGATGAACTAAACAGTTGGATGTGCCAAAACTTTCTTCAGTTAAACAAAGACAAAACTGAAGTCATTGCGTTTGGAAACAAAGATGAAGTTCTCAAGGTGAATGCATACCTTGACGCTAGGGGTCAAACAACTAAAAATCAAGTCAGGAATCTTGGTGTGTCTCTAGAGTCAGACCTTAGTTTCAGTAGTCATGTCAAAGCAATAACTAAATTAGCATATTATCATCTGAAAAATATTGCAAGAATTAGATGCTTTGTTTCCAGTCAAGACCTAGAGAAACTTGTGCATGCTTTCATCACCAGCAGGGTGGATTATTGTAATGGACTCCTCACGGGCCTTCCCAAGAAGACCATAAGACAGTTGCAGCTCATACAGAACGCTGCTGCCAGAATTCTGAGCAAAACCAGAAAATATGAACATATCACACCAGTCCTCAGGTCTTTACACTGGCTCCCAGTTACATTTAGGATTGATTTTAAAGTATTATTACTGGTATATAAATCACTCAATGGGCTAGGACCTCAATATATTGCAGACATGCTCACTGAATATAAACCCAACAGATCACTCAGATCATTAGAATCACATCAGCTAGAAATACCAAGGGTTCACTCTAAGCAAGGAGAGTCTGCTTTTAGCTATTATGCCAGCCGCAGCTGGAACCAGGTTCCAGAAGAGATCAGATGTGCTCCTACAGTAGTCACATTCAAATCCAGACTCAAAACACATCTGTTTAGCTGTGCATTTACTGAATGAGCACTGTGCCACTGTGTGTCCCACTGTTTGTACTGTGTTTTATTAGATTTTTTTTTTATTCTAAACTGTTTTAATTATTCTTATTTTATTATTCTTGTTTTTTTTTTTTCTTTTTAATTTCTACTATGTAAAGCACTTTGAATTACCATTGTGTATGAAATGTGCTATATAAATAAACTTGCCTTGCCTTGCCTTGCCTTATGTCAATATAGGATTTGTTTTACTGTGGATATAGATACTTGTCTACCTGTTTCCTCCAGCATCTTCACATGGTCCTTTGCTCTTTTTCTGGGTTTGATTTGCTCTTTTTGCACAAAACTATGTTCATCTCTTGGAGACAGAATGTGTCTCCATCCTGAGTGGTATGATGGCAGTGTAGTTCCATTGTCGTTTGTACAGATGAACGTGGTACCTTCAGGTGTTTGGAAACTGCTCCCAAGGATGAACCAGACATTTTTTCTGAGGTCTTGGCTGATTTCTTTTGATTTTCCCATGATGACAAGCAAACAGGCACTGAGTTTGAAGGCCTCCAATTGACTCCAGTTAGCCTATTAGCCTATCAGAAACTAATTGCCTAAAGGCTTCACATCATTTTCTTGAACTGCTTAAAGGCACAGTTAACTTCCGACCCACTGGAATTGTGATATATTGTCAATTAAAAGTGAAACAATATGTATGTAAACAATTGTTGAAAATGACTTGTGTCATGCACAGAGTAGATGTCCTAAATGACCTTAGTTTGCTAATATGAAATTTGTGAAGTGTTTAAACATTTTATTTATTGATTTCAACCTAAGTGTATGTAAACTTCTGACTTCAACTCTATATAACCTTTTAAGGCTTTAAAAGCTTATAAATGATATTAAAAATAATGTTTAAATATTTCTAAATACTTCTCTTTTTGGTCATCTTTAGTTTTGGTAAATTTTACATTTACACTGTTGTTTTTGACCTGGAACATTACCATTACATGATTGTTAAATGAAACTGAAACCAGAGTGCTTTGCGTTCACTATCTAAGTTTATCTTTGATTGTTTATATTTTCATGGGAATTTGACACGAGTCTCTGCTGGCAGTGCATGCATCCAAGGGCTTGAGAAGCGCTTCATGCTCTCTTCCGGACAGGAGCTGCTCTGGTTGAAATCCGCGATGCAATTCAGTGATGTGATCAGATTTCAGCTGAATGACACACAAATACACCATTCATTGAATTTAAATGTTTGCTTAAAATGAGTTTATTTGGTCATTACAATGTGTTTGGAATTTAAATGACAAAATAACCACAATCGGACGATTATTTAATCATCGCGACAGGCCTACCTGGCACAAGTTTATCACAGAATAGCTGTTCCTCATACAAAGCTATCGAATGGCTTCAAAAGCCTTGGATTATTGCACAAAAGTCAGATGGACTACTTTTATGATGCTTTTTGTCCTTTTTGGAGCTGGACAGCTCCAGTCCCCATTCATTTCATTTTTGTTGGATGGAAAAGAGCAACCAGGACATTCTGCATTTTTGACTATTAATTTAGGATTATATCATAAGTATTTTGTGGATTTTAAACATAGGCAATACAAGATGTTTTAAAATGGTGTCTTTTTAGTTTTCAACATACCAACATTTTTTTCTTTCTTTTTTTCTTTCCAGGATCTGGTCAATAATGGTGCTCAGGTAAACATTTGCAACAAGTACGGAGAAACTCCTCTGGACAAGGCCAAACCAATGCTTGCCACAAATCTGAAAGGTAAAGCACTCTCCATCACTTATTTACCAACTATGATGTCAGCTCTAGATTTGTTGGAGGGTTGTCTGCTTTTGTCACCAAACAGTGTGGACAGATCAGTTATAATATTTACCAGTTGCTCAAATAATCCTGCTGTGTTTATGTATCAGAGCTGGCAGAGAAACAGGGACAGAGCCTGGCGAAAGTTCCCTTTAAGGACACTTTCTGGAAGGGAACCACTCGGACACGACCACGTAAGCACTGTCCTTAGAACGTCTGATTCTAATTTACATGTTATTACAGCAAGCTGTAATGATGTAACTGAAATTATTTTCAGTATCCATAACTTTTCTTTAAAGATATTGTATTTCTCTATTTTTTCATGATGCTTGAAGGTAACGGCACACTAAACAAACAAGCTGGCATAGATTATAAGCAGCTTTCGATGTTGGCCAAAATCAACGAGAACCACTCTGGGGAGGTGAGCTTATTTACTTAATAAAACTACAATATGTGCCCAGAACCAAGTCTCAAAGTGTTTCTGGAAACAATGACTCTGCTCTCATTGGTAGCTGTGGCAGGGCCGCTGGCAGGGCACCGAGATCGTGGTCAAGATGCTTCAGGTGCGGGACTGGACTACCAGAAAGAGCCGTGACTTTAATGAGGAGTATCCGAAACTGAGGTATGGATGATCCACCTGTGGAGTCTGCCCTCCATCAGTGTTTTTTCCAAACAGATTAGGAATAATTTCGGAATGGAATACTGTTTACTGCATATTTCAAAGTGTATACTGTTTGCTTTTTTTATTTATTTGTATTAGTAGATAAAACCATAGAATGCAATATTTTTGTCACCTCATTTTGTTGGATGAGGTCCGTTCAGTTATCATAACAGACATACAGTAAATATGATTACTTTGCATTTTAATCCAGTTTTGTGTACAGGCTTTTTTTTTTCGCAAATAATGGATGAAGTTGCCCATCCACCCCTAGGTTCGACGTGTTCTGAGATGCTATTCTGCTCTCTTCAATTGTACAGAGTGGTTATCTGAGTTGCGTTGCCTTTATGTCAGCTCGAACCAGTCTGGTCATTCTCTGTTGACCTCTCTCATCAACAAGGCATTTTCATCCACAGAACTGCTGCTCACTGGATGTTTTTTGTTTTTAGCACCATTCTGAGTAAACTCTAGAGACTGTTGTACGTGAAAATCCCAGTAGATAAGCAGTTACAGAAATACTCAAACCAGCCTGTCCAGCACCAACAATCATGCTACAGTCAAAATCACTGAAATAAAAATAAAACAATTCCCATTCCTTATTGTTGTTGAGAAAATTACCTGAAGCTCCTGACCTGTATCTGCTGCCACACAATTGGCTGTTTAGATAATCACATGAATAAGTAGGTGTACAGGTGTTCCTAATAAAGTGTTCAGTGAGTGTACATACTGCATACTACATTCTTTCAAAAATAGTAAGTAGTATGCCATTCCGAAAATACATAAGGATGTGCCAGAGACCAGTTGTCTATTTGTGTGTTCATGTGTCCCTCTCCATCTCTGTGTTTCCCCAACTGTAGAATCTTCTCCCACCCAAATGTGTTGCCTGTGTTGGGGGCATGTCAGGCACCACCCGCCCCTCACCCAATCATAATCACACACTGGATGCCCTATGGCTCCCTTTACAATGTTCTTCACGAGGGCACCAGTGAGTAAAATGTGGTGTTTTCATGGAGCATCTGTCTGTTTCATTTACATGTTATTTGATGTTAATAGTTGAAAATATGCTTAAACCCTCTTTAAAGGCTGAACAACACCATAGTTCTGACACTGACAAAGCTATTAAGAGGAAGATCATATGCTGTTTGTTGTTTTAAGAGATACTTGAGTCCAAGCATGATGTTATTTTACAGGTTTTTTTCTCTCTCGGTCTGTATCTCCTGTCTGTTAGACTTTGTTGTGGATCAGACACAGGCGGTGAAGTTTGCTCTGGATATAGCATGTGGAATGGCTTTCCTCCACACACTGGAGCCCATGATCCCTCGGCATTATCTCAACAGCAAGAGTGTCATGGTGAGGAAGAAAAAGCTAACTTTTCCCAGATTTCTTGTTTTTAACAACTACAGGTTTTCCACAGTGCCTATTTATTTTCTACAAGAAGTACATGAAGATTTAGGATAATATATAATGTAAGGTTATGAACAATATGAATCACAGGGCTCTGCTCTTGATTGAATTTCCTCAGACTGTCATTGGCCAAAGTTAACCACAGTCATTGCAAAATCCTTATACACCATTTATTTGATGTCACGGTGTGCAGAACTTGTGCAGTGGAACTCGCCCAACACATTTAGCCTCAGACCAATATGAAAAAGAACTGTTGCAAATGGTTTCAGTTCACTGTGAAGGATCTGTGCTTCCAGTCACAAGATATGGAATTCCCATTGTGTATTAATGCAGTAAAAATCAATTTGTTGGTTGTGGATTTCTCATTGTTCACAACAAAAATGTCCATTGGAATTGTGGAAAGCTGATATGTAAAGGTCACGATCAGTTTAAACCATGGTGGACAATGGATTGTAGATTGTGATTATCATTAACCCACAGCCACAAGTAAAACCAAGCTCACTCTACACGACTTTCAAACTACCCAAATCACTATACTGCTTACATTACACTCCATTTTTTCATGTTATCTGACCTCTTGTTGGTATAGCAGTGAGCTTATCACGCAATCGATTCAGACAGTGTCCACAAATTAAAAAAATTGACCTACAGTTATTCCTGACCAATAATGAAAAATCGAAGCTAATACACAAGAAATAAGTAGTTGTTCACGTGACTTTGCCGCAAACGGATCCTCTTGCTTTTCAAGTTGTTTGCAAAATAATTAAATGTAAAAGTATTTTACATTGAAACCCACTTTATACAGTCATTGACAACTATGTTTTTGCAATGTTCTTAATGTGTTAATATGCAATAAAAGTGATTCTTGTGAGAGTTTTGCAGAACAATATGTATTTTTGCAATTGATACAATGTACTTATTATGTAAATTATGCAAGTACATAAAAAATTTCTCATCATTTACTCACCCTCATGCCATCCCAGATGTGAATGACTTTCTTTCTTCTGCAGAACACAAATAAAGATTTTTAGAAGAATTTTTCAGCTCTGTAGGTTCATACAATGCAAGTGAATGTGACCAGACATTTCAAACTCCAAAAATCAGATAAAAGCAGCATAAAATTGACTCCAGTGGGTAAATCCATATCTTCAGAAGTGATGTGATAGGTGTGATGAGAAACAGATAAATATTTAAGTGAATTCTGACATTCTGAGTGAAAGTGGAGATGTATAGTAAAAAGGATAGAGATATTGATCTGTTTCTCACCCAATATTGGGTTTGAGATTGAGATTGCATCACTTTAGAAGACATATATTAAAACACTGGAGTCGTATGGATTACTTTTATATGCTGCCTTTATGTGATTTGGTGCTTCAAAGTTCTGGCTACCATTAACGTGCATTAAAAAAAACTACAGGGCTGAAATATTCTTCAAAAAATCTCTGTGTTCTGCAGAAGAAAGAAAGTCATTCACATCTGGGATGGCATGAGGGTGAGTAAATGATTAGAACATTTTAATTTTGGGGTGAAATATCCCTTTGAAGACATAATATAAAACTATATATATTTTCATTTTTGGCTGCAGAACATAGCCGTTTTTGTTGTCACTCACACTAGCAAATTATGTACTGTTAATACCAAACATGCCTGCAAATATTGGAGAGTCTTGGGACAGCACAAGACTGATTCAGAACGCGTATCTGTGATGAGATCAAGCACCGATTTAGTCCTTATCTGGGACTGATCTAAACAATTTTTTATTGGTTTCTGACATCAAAATTAATGTGAAATCATGTAATGTGAGTTTGACCTAGCTGGCATATAGAGGTGTAATGCCATTAATCTCCTACACTTTCCCTTTTATCTGACACAGATGTTCCATGTTCATATATTCTAATGAATGTGTTCTTAATTGATTTGATATCAGATTGATGAGGACATGACGGCCAGGATAAGCATGGCTGATGTGAAGTTCTCCTTCCAATGTCCTGGCAGGATGTACTCTCCCGCATGGGTGGCACCTGAAGGTATTCACTGCTCTCCTTCACTCTGTGTTGTTCTTTAAATCTCTAAATTCTCATTTCCAAATTTTGCATGAAGAATTCTAAAGAAATATTCACTTTGCATGTTTAATCCAAACATTTGATCGATTATTACCTGAATGTCTCACTTCACATCCCTCTCTTTTGTCCTTGTGTATCCTCACAGCCCTGCAGAAGAAGCCAGAGGAGATCAACCGGCGCTCTGCAGACATGTGGAGCTTCGCTGTGTTGCTCTGGGAGCTGGTTACCAGAGAGGTGCCCTTTGCTGACCTCTCAAACATGGAGATCGGCATGAAGGTAAGATGCTCAGGTATCCTATTAAAGAAATAGTTCACCCAAAAATGAATTCTTTCACCATTTCACCAACGGCTACATTGATCAAACCTCATTTTCTTAAAAGACCCCTATTATCAAGCGGACTCAAAATCTGACATCAAACAAACTCAAATCTGCACCATGTTCCAATCCCTCCTCTTTCTCCACTAGGTGGCACTAGAGGGTCTGCGACCCACCATCCCGCCAGGGATCTCCCCCCACATATGCAAGTTGATGAAGATCTGCATGAACGAGGATCCAGCAAAGAGGCCCAAATTTGACATGATCGTACCCATCCTAGAGAAGATGCAAGACAAATGAACAGCCCTGCTGGATCCCCCCCCCCCCCCCAAAAACACTGAGTTCACAGTATTGCCTTAAAGATCACCACTCACCAAAGTGCTCTATGCCACTGTAGCCCTTTGCTAAAGAAAAAACGCTTTACTACTTAAAGCGCTGTTGAACTTATTAAAGCCACATTGTCAGTATCTCCTATATTCTTGTATGCAATCATTGGATAATGTGTGTGTTTATGCCTATGTATGTTCATTGGTCTGTATTTTATTTTTTGCTGAACTGTTTATGAAACAATGCTCTTTTCTCTCAGAACCTCTTTTCTATAGCCATTAAACAGGAAGTGCTGCCAATGGTCATTGGATACAGTGAATTGAGATTCAACTTTATTGTCATTGTGCAGCATACAGGTACAGAGCCAATGAAATGCCATTTTTCACATATCCCAACTAAACTGGGGTCAGAGCGCAGGGTCCCCTGGAGCAGATAGGGTCTAGGGCCTTGCTCAAGGGCCCAACTTGTATCTTGACGGTGCTGGGGCTTGAACCCCCAACCTTTCGGTCAGTAACCCAGAGCCTTAACCGCTGAGCTACCGAATCAGTTTCAACTAACCAATTCGCAAATTGAGCATCGTTTCCGGCACGCTCTCCATTTCTGTGTTGATTTCTTCAACATGTCACCAATATCAGTTGTTTTAAAGAATTCATCCAAAAGTAAAAAATTCTGACATAATTTACTCACTCTCATGTTGTTCTAAATTTGTATGGGTTTCTTTTTTTTCTGTGGAACACAAAAAGAGATGTTTGGCAGAATGTCAACTTTTATTTGTTTTTACTTCTTACATTACATTCTGCCTAAAATCTCTTTTTGTTTTGCACAGGAAAAAAAATCAATATGAGGGTGGGTAAATGATCACAGAATTTTTATTTTTGTGTGAACTAGCCCCATGTAGTTAGCTCCAATTTAATCAACATCAAAATAGTTGATGGCTTTCATGTGTGTGTCCTTCCTAACGGGCATTTACTGAGGAATAGAAAGAGGTTTTTATAACTATCTCTGTTAACTGTATGCAAAAAAAATAAGTATGCAACAGAAGCTGTTACTATTTAAAAGCATCATGCCATTGTTTTTCATTGTGTGTTTCCCTCCGATTGTCAAACGTATAATCGTTAAAGACCATGTTTGCCAGAGATCTATTTTTTAAATGGGCTGATAAAATGCAGTAGAGCAATGCAATATAAAATAAATAATAATATATAATTATGCTGCCTCATGTTAACATATAACCAAATTTTGAAGTGCCCATTAAATCATGATTGTGCCGTCCCTTTCTGAGTAGGGAGATACATTCTGTAGTATGAAAACCTGTTATGTCAGATTATAAAAGGTACCTTAAGCTAAATAGAAGAGCCCTTTACAAACATCACATCAAATGTGAGAACTTTAGTGCCACAGGTCAACGACATGCAGTAAGGGTCATACCTCCAATCAGCCCCTTTCTTGTCCATATATAAAACAAATCTGATGCAACATCCATACGAATGCATGTTTTTAGCCTGTGCTAAAATGTCTTCTCTGTGTAACTAACAAATCTGTTCTAATTTAAATTGTACATGTTAAGCATGTTAAGTGCTGACATATCTGAGATTTTTATACTGTATACTTACATGTTTTTAATGGGCAGTACATTAAGAAGCCATGATTGCCTTTGTTTGCTTTTTTTAAACACTACATCTATTTACTTCCTTTTTTCGCTTTCACAGTGTTCCTCTTTCAGCTAGCCAAGTAAAATAGGAAACCATTACTTATGCATAATTGACTTGCATAAGAAAGTGTTTTATTATTTCACAGTCTTTGTTTTAAAAAGGAAAAAAAAAGGTGAAACTGATTATCTAACTTATGCTCACTCTGACTGAGTTTTTTAGTAAACTTTGTGGCTTTTCTTTATCTTATTTTGGAGATTTGGGCTGTTTATACTTTATTCAAGATAACAAAAGTTTACTAAATGAAAAAGAGAACAAATAAAATGTTTTGGCCATGCTCAATGTTGTGTTCATTCAGTACTTTTAAAGCATTTATTCATATTTAATGTTTGTAATACATACAGTATCTCACAAGAAATTACTCTTACTCGGTATCTCAGAAGAAATTACAGAAATTAACTCAGAAGAATAGCTTTTATAACAGTGTAAATTTGCTGTCCCCTCAAAATAACTCCACACACAGCCATTAATGTCTAAACCGCTGGCAACAAAAGTGAGTACACCCCTAAGTGAAAATGTCCAAATTGGGCCCAAAGTGTTAATGTTTTGTGTGGCCACCATTATTTTCCAGCACTGCTTTAACCCTCTTGGGCATGGAGTTCACCAGAGCTTCACAGATTGCCACTGGAGTCCTCTTCCATGACAACATCACAAAGCTGGTGGACCTTGTGCAACTCCACCTTCCCCACAGATGCTCAATAGGGTTTAGGTCTGGAGACATGCTTGGCCAGTCCATCACCTTTACCCTCAGCTTCTTTAGCAAGGCAGTGGTCACCTTGGAGGTGTGTTTGGGGTCGTTATCATTCTGGAATACTGCCCTGCGTCCCAGTCTCTGAAGGGAGGGGATCATGCTCTGCTTCAGTATGTCACAGTACATTTTGGCATTCATGGTTCCCTCAATGGACTGTAGCTCCCCACTGCTCCCAACACTCATGCAGCCCCAGACCATGACACTCCCACCACCATGCTTGACTGTAGGCAAGACACACTTGTCTTTGTACTCCTCACCTGGTTTCCACAGGACATGGTTCCAGTAATCTATGTCCTTAGTCTGTTTGTCTTCAGCAAACTGTTTGTGGGCTTTCTTGTGCATCATCTTTAGAAGAGGCTTCCTTCTGGGACAACAGCCATTTGATGCAGTCTGCAGCAATACTGGCAGCACTCATACGTCTATTTTCCAAAGACAACCTCTGGATATGACACTGAGCACCTGCACTCAACTTCTTTGGTCGACCATGGCGAGGCCTGTTCTGAGTGGAACCTGGCCTGTTAAACCGCTGTATGGTCTTGGCCACCGTGCTGCAGCTCAGTGTCAGGGTCTGGCAATCTTCTTATAGCCTAGCCCATTTTTATTTAGAGCAACATTTCTTTTTTTCAGATCCTCAGAGAGTTCTTTGCAATGTGGTGCCATGTTGAACTTCCAGTGACCAGTATGAGGGAGTGTGAGAGCGAAGACATCAAATTTAACACACCTGCTCCCCATTCACACCTGAGACCTTGTAACACTAACGAGTCACATGAATCCGGGGAGGGAAAAAGGCTAATTGGGCCCAATTTGGACATTTTCACTTAGGGATGTACTCACTTTTGTTGCCAGCGGTTTAGACATTAATGGCTGTGTGTTGAGTTATTTTGAGGGGACAGAAAATTTACACTGTTATACAAGCTGTACACTCACTACTTTACATTGTAGCAAAGTGTAATTTCTTCAGTGTTATCACATGAAAAGATATAATCAAATTATTTACAAAAATGTGAGGGGTGTACTCACTTTTGTGAGATACTGTATGTATTACAATGTAATGTGTGTAATAGTTAAGGTTATTAATACATTTGTAAAATTAAAGGTTGTGAACATTAACATAGTTAATGCATTATGAACTCACAATGAACAGTTGTATAAATTAACATTAAACAAGATTAATAAATGTTGAGAAATAGTGTTTGTTCATAATACCTACACTGTATCGGACAACTAACTTTATGGATTTTGTTTTCCTAAAATGTATAGAAACTCACCCTAAAAAGATAATTTTGCCTTTTTGAACAAACAAATAATTTTAAGTTAAATGAACTTAAGATATTAAATGTCATGAATCAAAATGATTAGTTTATAGAACTAGCACTGCATATAATCTTAACTCAAGTTTATCAGTTTATGATTTTCTTTTTCTAGTAAACTGTATATTCATATTCTTCTAATTGAACTGTGAGCTGAAAACCTTAATTTTAATTGCTGATTTAATTTGATGTTTTGCATAATGCATTTGTGTTAAGGAATGTAATTTTAATGTAAAATGCCACCATTTCATTTATTTGGTAGTTAACATGAAATGGCGTGTTCTGGTATGTGACATACTTAATCTAGAACTTTTTAAAACAACATTTATTGATTTATTCTTTATTATTATTGCAGAAACAAAGATATCCACATAACAGCATGGGTTACAAAGACAAAAGGGGACCGAAAGATTAATTGTTCAATTAAATTCGGTTCTTAAGCAAATTAAATATTATTTTTTCTCACACTTTTATAATTATCCTTGCAGGTTTTATGACGTCATATTGACTGCGCGAGACAATACAATGTTTGTTTGTATCAAGGTAATATTTGTACTTTTACAATTCAATTGTCACACACTATACAGTATATTATATTATAAATACATGTACAATATTTGATAATTAACATATTTCATAAAACGTGGGCACGTTCAATCTCACGGTTTCCGTGTTGAACGACATGTTTTAAAAATAATAAAAAATAAAAACCACTTGACTTCCTCGAAACGGTGTGCAACGGGTTTTGAGGTATGTTCTCTCTCGTTTGGTGGGTGTGTCAGAGCAGAGGTATTACCTAATCAGCAGTGACGTGTACATAAACCCGTCGTATTAAAAAGACAGTGCGCACA
Source organism: Moxostoma hubbsi (assembly GCA_032164185.1). Taxonomy (NCBI): domain Eukaryota; kingdom Metazoa; phylum Chordata; class Actinopteri; order Cypriniformes; family Catostomidae; genus Moxostoma; species Moxostoma hubbsi. The sequence goes on from JAVLUX010000038.1 coordinate 18,413,010, forward strand.
ATGATCACACTAAATTATTTTACAAATGTGTCCACTGCTGCTTGGTGAATGCAACAATTGAAGACATTAGAAGAAATGTTTGCCTTGTCATCCTGTGTGACTGTAACATCGAGTGTATTTTGTTGTATTAAACACGTATTTTAAAACGATTTTATCAGGCACCGAAAATTCCGAAAAAAGAATTGCCTTCTCGGCTGACATAGTTGCAACGCTTGCGTAACACAACAGGGTGTTCAACGCACCACCGTTTCCTTTTAAATAAACGTTTTGCAATGTTTTGTCGGGGCTGAACGTGCCCTAGTACATCACGTGTTTCATTTCTGCCGGCAACAGCAGGTCATGTGATCAGTCAGCTGACGCAATATAAATTCGCTCGGGACATGATGTATTTGTCAAGACACAACTGTCTTTTCGAAGTACAGTTCACTGTTTGCAGCTGTTAAAAACACGGCTATGTTTTGGTGCTATTCGGCTTTCTGCTTGTTTCCACAGATACTGTCACACCATTTTTACTGGATTTAATCATAGATAACACCTAGACTTTTTCCCAAAGTGTCGCTCACCGCGTTGATGTTTTCGGCATGAAGCTTCCAGGATTCGGGCTGTCCACCGTCTGCGGTGTTTTCATAGTCTGGACATTGTTTTCAGTGCCGTTGGCTGCTTCATACCCTCTTGAAGAAGGAACAGATGGACCCGAGCTGAGGTTCGTGGATCAGATTGGTCGATTCAAGGTCGGATTCAGCTGGCACAACGTCTCCTGCACGATGTGTAAAGTCATATTTACCACTGTTGATATTGCGCTGATGGTGAGAACGTCTCTTCCTTGAATTTTAAACTATTCTAGTTTCCTAGTTGTAATAAATTTTGACATTTTAAAATATAAATAAATAATTAATCATAATTTGCTTAAAAGAAGAGGAAGATTATTTAAGGTTCATTAAGCTTTTTGCATTGTGACATTTACATGAAAGTAAAGTACATTTAATTTAACAAATCTTTATTTAATAGAATTATAATATTAGTTAAAACGTTTCATATTTATACATGTTAGTATTTGTAATAAGCTGCATTAAATTTGTTGATTTTCAATAAAAAATTGTATTACAGAGGGTTTTTTTTAATTGTTTTTTTAAGAATATTAAGAAATATCTGTATTAGAGTCATGAGAATTGCCATTGAGAATAATGAGCATTTTTATATATATATATATATATATATATATATACATTGGTGTTCAAAAGTTTTGAATAATGTACAGATTTTGCTGTTTCAGAAGGAAATTGGTTCTTTAATTCAACAAAGTGGCATTAAACTGATCACAAAGTATAGTCAGGACATTACTGATGTAAAAAAAAAACAGCACCATCACTATTTGAAAAAAAATAAAATGCATTTTGATCAAATCTAGACCAGCAGCCATCACTCCAACACCTTATCCTTGAGTAATCATGTTAAATTGATAATTTTGAACTAGAAAAATCACTTGACATTATATCAAACACAGTTGAAAGATATTTGGTTCATTAAATGAAGCTTAATATTGTCTTTGTTTTTGAGTTGCAACAGTGTGCAATAGACTGGCATGTTTTAAGGTCAATATTAGGTCAAAAATGGCAAAAAAGAAACCGCTTTCTCTACAGACTTATCAGTCAATCATTGTTTTGAGGAATGAAGACTATACATTGCTTGAAATGGTCAAAAAAAAATGAAGATTTCATACAAAGGTGTACATTACAGTCTTCAAAGACAAAGGTAACCTGACTCTAACAAGGACAGAAAGAGATGTCCAAGTGTAGAAATAAACAAGAGGAAAAAGTACATCAGAGTCTCTTGTTTGAGAAATAGACACCTCACATGTCCTCAGCTGACAGCTAAACACAGCGAGTACATCTGTGCCGGTTTTTGGGACTGTTTGGAGGTGTTTTTAATTCATATTTAAAAATAATCGGTGGTTATATTCATGTTTAATATTAATTAAGTGGTTTTATATTATGTCATGGGTTTATTTTTTAGTTACCCTGGGTGAGATTAGTGATCCTTTGATTTAGGTGTGATACTGTTAGAGTTAGAGGAGAGAAAGACTTTGAAAGCTTTTCAAAGAATTGAAAGTCCATACACCTATGATGCATGCTCTGAAATGACTGGTCCAAAATAATTGATTTTGTAAAAGTTTCGGAGCTTTAAGAAGTGAGTTTTTAAAGTGTTAATCACTAGTTTAGGTTAATCAGAGCCTGGACTATTGATTGCTCGAGCAAGACATCAGTTTTATCTTTGTTGTCTATAAAGACCAGGAAAGCAGTGGCTCAAAGCGTCTAGTAGTCATTTCTATTCGGTCAATTCACGTGCTATATTTCACACAGACGTATATTTGGGGGCACCAAAGGTATTTATATGATGTTAAAAAATGCTGTTGACCGTAGGTAGGCAGGTGCCACCTCCTACAATTCTTCAAACTGTAGAAAAGAAGCTTGTTTTCATCCATGTTTGTTTTTTATCATACAAACAATTTATTCAATGTTAGAAACGAGTAAAATTAAAATAATTGGAGTCTGAACTGTTCAAAACTATGAAAAAATACGTTTATGTACCTTCATCTTTGTTCACAGAGTGACTCCAACACGGAGCGTGTGGCACATGCTGTTGGAGAGGCCTGTGCCCGACTGCACCTGGCCGATGCACATGTATGTCGAGAGATCGCTGAGCTCTTCCGAGAAGATTTCATCCGTGCACTCCAGGTGTCCTTCCTCTGGCCCTCGGAGGCCTGCGCTCTTCTTGTGGGTCCAGCATGTGGTCATTTCGACATCTATGCCCCCTGGAACGTATCCCTGCCACAGATACCCAAACCTCCAGTTACGCCACCCACCCCTCCCAAACAGGGCTCTCCAAAAAGCAGGATCCTCTTCCTCACAGATATCCACTGGGATGCCGAATACACAGAGGGCAGCGTTGTCGATTGCAAAGAACCGCTGTGCTGTCGTAATGAATCTGGGAGGGCCAGTTGGAAGCACCATGGAGCCGGACACTGGGGCACCTATGGCAAATGTGACCTTCCTCTACGTACAGTGGAGAATTTGCTCCAAAACATAGCCAATTCGGGGCGTTGGGACTGGGTGTACTGGACAGGAGACATTCCAGCACACAACGTTTGGTCTCAAACCAGAACTCAACAGCTGAACGAGCTCCGTACTATCTCTAGACTTATCCTGAAAAACCTGGGGCCTAATGTAACCGTGTACCCTTCGGTGGGAAATCACGAGAGCACGCCAGTAAATAGTTTCCCACCTCCATTTGTTCATGGCAACCTGTCTTCCCAATGGCTGTATGACACCATGGCAAAAGAATGGGCTCACTGGCTGCCTGAGGATGCCCTGGAGACTATACGGTAAAACATAAATGCTCTTCCATGACAGTAACCATATTTATAACTGCGTTTTCACACTGAGCACTTTCTAGGTAATCCTACTTATTCATGCGATTATCTAATCAGCCAATCCTGTGGCAGCAGTGCAATGAATAAAAGCATGCAAATACTGGTCAGGAGCTTCAGTTAATGTTCACATCAACCATCAGCATGGGGAAAAATTGTGATCTCAGTGATTTCGACCGTAGCATGATTGTTGGTGCCAGACGTGCTGGTTTGAGTAATTCTGCAGGGTTTCTGTGGGTCTTAAATTCGCCTCTCCGCAAATTAAGGCCTTAAAAACTTTTTTTGGAGCAACAAGTCTTAAATTCATAAGGTCATAGCAATAAATGTAATGAGGGATTGTTTTTTCATTGCTGTTATGTAGGGTGACCAGATGTCCCTTTTTTAAGAGGCTTGTCCCGGCAATGTAATTATGTCCCGGTTTCAGCTTGTAGGCACACATATTTTTTTCTAATTATAATTCTTGCTATTGTCTGCGGTATCGTTTGCAGAGAAGAGAAGCAATTTCAAAGCGTCGCACGTTGATTTGATGATACTTTCATTCTAGTCATTCTGCAAATCTGCTGAAATGTATCTGGATAACATGACAATGACTTCATGCGCTTGGTGCGCACTCTTTGTCGTCCTGTTAGTTGGCGCATGTAGACATGCACCGATTAAAAATTTGAAAACACAATTTTCTTTGTGCAGCACGTGAATGTGTATGCGAGTATTTTTCTATCACTGTTAATGTTCGTTTCCCCATGAGCATGGAGGTAAATCAGAGAGTGTCACATTTAGACAGCCACACTGAAATTTTACATGGTACAAGCACTTGTATGTTGAGATGTGGGGGTTGTATTTTGAATTTTAGGTTACAATGTTGTAAATTTTGTTATAATGTGTACCTGACAGAATTCATTTTATAATTACATATTCAATATGGCATCATATGGATAGAAGAGGCTACATGGAATTTGTACACTTAAAAAAAAGCTAAAATGTGGTTAAATCATGGAAAAATAAATAAAATATTTATTTCTTAGTTTCCACACCCCTTTCAGAATGTATACAAATGGCCTATAAGAGATAAAAGATGAGATATTTTTATGTAGTACTGCCCTTAAAAAGCTACATAACACAAAATGTACTCCTATTTAAACAAATCATCCTGTTCAAAAGTTTGCACCCCTTGGTTCTCGTGTTGCCTTCTTTTTTACACAAACAGTCATTGATCTTCAAGAAAGCAACACATCATATTAAAAACCAAGGGAATGTAAACTTCTAAACAGGATCATGTGTGTAAAATCTGGTCACCCTGTTTAAGTTATTTTAGAGTGAAGACTAGGGTTAATTTCTGTGCCACATGGCTTACATTTATATCGCTAAATATTAATTGAACCGTATGCAGTATAGGTGTTGGTATGTGCTGCTTCATCTCTCAGTACGTGACAGCAGTGTCGTAGAGGAATATAACTGATACAAGGGGTCTGATCAGAATGTTTAAGTTATTTCCACATTCTGGTGGTTTGGAGCAGAAGTGTTCAAACTAGAATACAAATACTTTTTTGTAAAATGATTTAAAAATGAATAGAGATCTATTGAAATTTGCATTTTTAAACAAACTTTCTAAACATATTTATGTATCGTGTGCCCTTCAAATTATTCCTTACATTTTCTTTAGTTGGTCTTAAAAAGGTCTTTAAATTAGTGTTAAATTTAGCTTCATAAAACTTGAGAAACCCTGTTCTGTAACTGCAGATCTCCTGGGAATTTACACCCACAACAGTCTCTAGAGTTGACTCAGAATGGTGCCAAAAAAAAAACATCCAGTGAGTGTCAGTTCTGCAGACCGAAACGTTGTGTTGATGAGAGGTTAATGGATAATGGCTTGACTGGTTTGGGCTGACCAAAAGGCTACTGTAACTCGGATAACCGCTCTGAACAATTGTAGTGAGCAGAAAAGCATCTCTGAATGCACAATATATCTAACCTTGAGGCAGATGGGTGTTCCTAATAAAGTGATCAATAAGTGCAGATCTGAAATGTTATCAGTCAAAAAATGCACTTGGATGTGCCTTCGTAACACGGATGTTTTATTTAAAATGTCTTCTTCAGACATGGTGGTTTCTACACTGCAGAAGTTCAGCGAGGTTTGAGAGTGGTGTCTTTGAACATGAACTTTTGTGCAAGAGAAAACTTCTGGCTTATGGTAAACTCAACAGACCCAGCAGATCAGCTCCAGTGGCTTATTCGCATTTTACAACAGGCCGAGAACAAGGGAGAGAAGGTAAGGATATCAGAGAATCTGCCCTGCTATCCATTTTTATATTTCTCTCCTCCCAAAATGAAACGCGTGTTTGTTACAAACCTTGATGACTTTCTTTCATTTGTGAAACTCAAAAGGAGATGTTAAGCAGAATGTTAGGGGACTGAAAGTCTCAGTAACTATTCACATTTGTAGTAAAATAGCCTATTTATTGAATATTTAATAACATCTTAGTCAAAATCAGAAAATGTATGTAGATGTTGAAGCCTTTACATGCTTGTAAGCTTAAGTTGCTTCCATCTGTCCACAGATATAATCTGCCAACATAAAGGGTAAATAGACTTAAGAACTAATTTGTTCCATTGATTTTTTTTTTTTTTTAAATAATTAAATGTGATTTGTTTTTGTTTTGTTAATGTTGTATCTATTGTCCATTTTATTAATGTTTGTCTGATGGTTGTGTGTTTACTGCTGAATGTCCTTGACCTTGTTGCAGCAGTTTAACTAGTTGCAATTTAAGTTAGTGGTTACTGTTTAAACACTCAGCAAACTGAGAATGAGTCAGACCAGCTAAAAGAGGATGTGTGACAGGTGGTGTTAAATGTGCTATATGCAGTGTTTCACAGTTTGGATTTAATTGCAATTTTCTGCTGCATAGTTTTTTTTTGTATCCAATAGCGGAGTTTTTTTAAAATTTTATTTTATAATTATTATTATTATTATTATTATTATTATACACATACTTGTATACACATACTTGTAAGGTCTCTACCATTTGCCAATCTGGTAATCTTCCCACTATCCATTCCACACACTATACTGCTGTATCTCTAGCCAAAACTTTGTCTGTATCTGTTTTTTGTTAGGTTCACATCATTGGTCACATCCCCCCTGGACTCTGCCTGAGCAGTTGGAGCTGGAATTACTATCATATAGTCAACAGGTCTGTGAATCTTTTTGTAAATACATTCTTTGCCCCATTTCACTGTACACAATGAGTAAACTTTGATCTGTTATAAAGCATAGCTAGGTCATCATGGTGGCGTGACTTCAGCCTAAGGGGTTGGAGTAGTTGTTCTCTTTTATGATCAAAAGTGTCATAATTTTGGAACAATTGACTGTAACTGACTGTATAGAGAATGGTCCCAGATGTCCACTTTCCTTTATATAGCTTTACATAAGACAATGATTACTGATTGACTTAACTCTTTACAGTACAGTTCCTTTATATATTTGGTATAATTCATGTGTATAAAATGTATGAAATGTATACGCGTACACACGCATACACTGTATGTTTTAAGGTGTATAAAAATTAGGGGTGTAAAATTACATCAAATTGTATCATACGATACGATACTCACGATTCAATACCATTTGTATCGTACAACAAACACAATATTGTGTTATTAAAACCAAGCATCGCAACATTGAGAGCTGTGAAACAATCTCCTCCCCGGAGATGCGGCACTGCACGCTCACAGGAAAAACAGAACAACACACCGTATGTAGGCGAGAACAGCGATGCCAAACAAGTAGATTGTAGCGTTACAGCTTGTTGAATTTGCCAAACAACGGTGTCGTGTCCTGGCGCAACAGTACATCATATGTTGTTTTATTTACGCCAACATCACCATGAAAATCGGTGGATTTGCGAGGCAAAAACAGCAGCAGCAAAGTGTCATTTAACATCCAGCCTCTCCCAGACGACACTGAGCAAGACGCTCATAAGTAATAAAAACAAGCTTATTCAAAATGACAATGTAAGAACCTGTGATTACATGACACTTATTCTCTGCTTTTGACTTGAAATGAAAACGGATATTAGTACAACATTTGCAAACATGTTATATGCTAGTAATTACGGCAGTAAAGTTTACATGGAAAGTGAAACCAGGGGAAGAGGCCAAAAAATTCTGTGTGCCGATTGGTATTTGCTAAATAATATTGGATTACGGACCTATATCGTAAAACTATAGGTCAGGTTCCTCTCTGGTTTTTTTTGGTTCACCACTAAATGATACTGAAAGAAGTTTTTTCCTTGCTACAGTCAGTTTAGCTTGATCACTGGGGGCTTTCAGACAACAAGGCATGATTTTCTATAAAGCTGCTTTGAAACAACATGATTGTGAAAAGTGCTATACATATGTAATGACTTGATTGTAGACAAAAACATTTTCTCGAGGAAAAAGATGAAAATTGAGTTCTTATGAGTTTTTCTCATTACATTAAAACAAAATAAATGCAGCGCAGTAGATATCTGCTTGTTGCCAATGTCAGACATTTATGATTTAAAAGACATTGATGTTGAATCCTTGAATGAATTTGAGCAAAACATTCGTAAGGATCTGAGCAACTTTGACAAGGGCCAAATTGTGATGGCTAGACGATTGGGTCAGAGAGCATCAACAAAACAGCAGGTGTTCCCGGTATGCAATGGTTAGTACCTGCCAAAAGTGGTCCAAGGAATGACAACTGGTGAACCGGCAACAGAGTCATGGGTGCCCAAGGCTCATTGATGTGCATGGGGAGTGAAGGTTAGCCCATCTGGTCAAGTCCCACAGAAGAGCTACTATAGCACAAATTGCTGAAAAAGCTGGCCATAATAGAAAGGTGTCAGAACACACAGTTCGTCACAGCTTGCTGCGTATGGGTTGCGTAGCTGCAGACTGGTCAGAGTGCCCATGCTGACTTGTCCACCGCTGAAAGCACCTGCAGTGGGCACATTAGCGTCAGAACTGGACCATGGAGCAATGGAAGAAGGTGGTCTGATGAATCACGTTTTCTTTTAGATCTTGTGGATGGCCGGGTGCTGGTGCGTTATTTATCTGGGGAAAAGATGGCAGCAGGATGCACCATGGGAAGAATGCAGGTCGGCGTAGGCAGTGTGATGTAATGGGCAATGTCCTGCTGGGAAACCTTGGGTCCTGGCATTCATGTGTTTGTTACTTTGACACATACTACCTACCTAAAGACTGTTGCAGACCACGTATACTCCTTCATGGCAACAGTATTGCCAGCAGTATAATGCACCCTACCACACTGCAAAAAAATATTCAGGAATGGTTTGAGGAACATGACAAAGAAGCACTTGTTGTGAAATAAGCTAAAGCTGCCACTCCGCTTAAGCAAAACTTGCATGTCGAGCATCTTTTAAAGGAAACGCCTCACCATTTCATCTTGAATGCAGTTATATTTAATGTGTTTGAGCTTTCTTAAAGTTCAAATATTACGGAAGCAGATCATGTAAATATCTACAAACTCCGAAACTGGTTTTTCTCTGTGTGGTCAGCGCCTCTTCTATGAGTAGCGCAGATGTCTCTATCTAATGGGGAGAGATTGAAACTGCAGAAGTTGAAGTGAACAGAAAGATGAGAGAGGAAGTCTTCACCCCATTATATACTGCAACAAAATACATTTTTGATTTGGCTTGTTTTCCAATATAAATATCTAAAACTCCTTTTTAAAACAATGTACTTTAGTAGCTATACTGCACAAGAAAAAATAGTTATCTGAGAATGTTGAATATATTATTAAAAATTATAATATATATAAAATAATATTAAAATATCTAAAAATCCTGTAAAAAGGTGCCTTCACCTGAGAAGAAGCATATAAGTTATTTAGACTTACTTTTAGAGAATAAATCTTGAATATGAAGCATATTTTGTCCTTCCTGCACTCACAGAAGTATAACCAAGTGAAAAAATACACTTATATACTAAAAACACTTATATTTAAGATACGTTCTCCCAAAGCAAGTCCAAATATCTTCTATGTTGCTTCTAAATTAAATGTATCTTGTTTTGAGGATGTGTAGACCATTTTAAATGGGAAAACAATCGAGTGAGGGCAGGTTTATGCTATACTTGTGAGGACCAAATTTTTGAAAATTTTTGTCCTCACAAATATAGTAAAACCTGAGAAAACCGACTTCTGATGACCTTTTAGCTGGTCCTCACAAGCAAAAAAAAGTCTCAGAAATCGGCTAAATTGTGTTTTATCTTTAAAACTAATGAAGTGCACAGGTTTCTGTGAGATTTAGGGGTAGGGGATAGAATATATCTTTAGCCTGCTATAAAATACATGAAAGTCTATGAGATGGCCTAAAGTATAGTAGTGTGTGTGTGTGTGTGTGTGTGTGTGTGTGTGTGTGTGTGTGTGTGTGTGTGTGTGTGTGTGTGTGTGTGTGTGTGTGTGTGTGTGTGTGTGTGTGTGTGTGTGTGTGTGTGTGTGTGTGTGTGTGTGTGTGTGTGAGCGAGAGAGAGTGGTATACTGTAATTATATAATCTATCTTCTAATCTATCTGACACTTCATCAGATGTTATTTTTCACAATTAAATTATTTATATATTTTTATGTTTCCTTTACCAGGTATGAGAGCACAATAACTGGTCAGTTTTTTGGACACACGCATGTTGATGAGTTTCAAATGTTCTATGATGAGGAAACATTGAGCCGTCCACTGGGTCTGGCTTTCATTGCTCCAAGTGTCACCACATATGTCAATCTGAACCCAGGTACAGTTCACTAAACTATATTAAGAGTTCACATTTACAAATATCTTAGATCAGGGAATTTAAAAATGCTGTTTTCCAAGTCTGGAAAGGTCATGGGAATTTCTATATTAAAAATGCAATTATTTTTGTATTTTTTTTCCTCTTCAATTTTTCATAAAAATTGCTATTGTCTAGAGTAAAACTTTCGTACAGCCATAGTGTGATTTGTGAGCAAACCAGTTCACAAATCAGTCTAAATGAGAACAATGATTAAATATTGCTGAAACAACAATTACGGGGCAGAACACCAACATTGCAACCCCTGCACAACCCATGACCTCACAGAGCATAGTAATAATTAGAAGAAGAAGAATACTATCGAAAACAATAGGTGCCACATCACCTTTGGTGCTTGGCCCCAAAAAATCCTTCTCCAGTTATCAAAAATGTCTGGAAAGGTAATAGAAATGAGATCGAAAAATATTAGAACATTGTATATTACTTTAATAATAATTACAATAAAAAAAATTCTGCAATGTAGTTATTTATTGAACATTGGTTTCTTTTTATCATATTTCTGTTGCCACAGTTCTATATTAGTGAATTTAATCAATTGATTGGCATGGTAATTTCACTGTGACACAAGGTTTCTCATGTCTTTTGCTTTTATCGTTCCCCTTTTAATATGGCCAGGGTATCGTGTGTATTATGTTGACGGAAACTACCCAGGCAGCAGTCGCATGGTTTTGGATCACGACACGTTTATTCTTAACCTCACACTGGCCAACAACCAACCGGAAAGCCCAGTTGAACCCACAAAACCAGATGCCAACCCATCATGGACCTTATTGTACCGCGCTTCTGAGGCCTACGGTTTGTCCACCCTCTTTCCATCAGACTTGGACCGTTTAATCAAAGTATTCGTTAATGACGACCACGTGTTCCAGCTATTCTGGCACCTCCATCATAAAGGCCACGTGTCGAAGCCCTGCAAGGACACTTGTAAGACAGAACTCATCTGCTTCCTGCATAGCGGACGCTACGACCTTCTAACGCAGTGTAAAATACTACATGCGAATGGAGCGGTTGTTCGCTCTGTTAGGAAAACAATGTGTTGAGTTAAGACCAGTCCAACTGGCATGAACCAAGGTCCTGTTAGTATCATAGTAGCCACAGAGCACTAATTAATTTAAAAGTATATATATCACCCAAAAATGAAAATTGTCAACATTTATCTACCTTCATGTTGATCCAAACCTGTATGACTTCTTTGCTGGAAGACAAAAACAGTCCCAAACTCATCTCTTTTGTGCTCCATAGAAGAAAACGCCATATGGGTTTAGAAAACATGAGGAAATGACAATTTCCATTTTTGGGTGAACTGTCCCTATAAAACCAAGCCAACATTACAGGGACTCTAATTATTATAATTGTTTTTATTTTTTACACAAAATTTTAGCTTTTGAATCATTTGTTGCCATGTATGTTTGTCTTTCAGAGATTATCCAACTGTCCAACATTTTTGCTGTTCTTGTTTTACAGTCTGTCTTAATAATGTTACTGTAACTAATGACCATTGTTGGTTTTCAATGTCATGACATGTGCTGTCAAGAAAACTCAACCTTAGGCTTCCCCTAACAAGGTAAAACAAATAATAATATTTGTCAGTGATTCTCATAAAGACATTTGTAATTTAGTGCAGTGACCCTGCGTACTAAGAAAAAGTATTGGTTGAATCAAGTGGTGTGTTTGTGCCTTAAAGATGACTTGTACTCTTAAAAACCACAACTGCTCAACTATTGTCTTCATTCTCACATATCATTGGCATATGCATGCGTCACTGTGGTCAGTTGCTCTACATGCGTTATTTCCTGAATAAACCCATGTACACTGGAGCCTGTTCAAGGCTAATTGTATTTGATTATGTTGTTGATTCAGCCCAATGTCAACATATACACATAATTTGTTTTAAAGGGTTAAGAAAAAATATTGGAACGGATTCAATTGAGAACAATTACTTTGTGATGTAATCTTTTACTGACTTTGTGAAAATTGCTTCATGCTTGATGACAATTTTGCAATTATGCACTTGTGTGTGTGTGTGTGTGTGTGTGTGTATATATATATATATATATATATATACTGTGACTTTTTGAATGTAGAAATCATGGATTATCTGATGCAGGTTTTGATTGAGTAAATATTAAGCAAAAAAATTGCGATTGTGTGTTGTCATGCCTAGCCATTTTTTTATTATTATTTTCATTCGTGTTCTGGTAGGTTAGAGGGTAACTGTTTAGATTCTGTTTATACAGAAGGTATTTCAATGTGTAAACTCAAATACGAGATACCTTTTGCTTCTCTAACAAATGGATGCAATGCGGGGAAGTACCACAAGAGGGCATGGCCCATAACATGTCCATTCTGTGAACTAATGCTAGTGATTATGTGAGCGGTGTTCGAACAAACAGATAGTCCCCTCCTCCAGACTCACGCTATTGGCTGTAAGCAAGCGGCCTCCATGTTTTCTGATTGGCTAAAATGCACGAGCCGCGGTCAGATTCTGTTTAGCAGATTGGCAGTTTACAGACAAGTGGGATTTTTCAATATCTGTCAGGTAGTAGTGACATTTTATGTGTGGTATTAAAAAAAAAAAAACAGCTTTAATCGGCTCAAACAATACACATGTGTCCTAACTACAAGCGTTGAAGTATTTAATTTTCCACTTTAGCAGGTGTAAGCTATAAAGATAGCGTACTTGTTTATTTCTGTGTACTCATTTCCTCCAGAGAAGAGAATCATTTAAAACTACTGACATAACTAACTAGAACCACCAATATAAAAAAAAGTAAATCATGCAATATTGTTGCTATTCATTCTTAAAGGGATATTTCACCCAAAAATTTTAATTCTCAAATCATTTATTCACCCTAATGCCGTCCCAGATGTGTATGACTTTCATCTGCAGAACACAAATGAGGATTTTTAGAAGAATATCTCAGCTCTGTAGGTCCATACAATGTATGGTGGCCTGAAATCTGAAGGTCCAAGTGGTTAAATCCATATCTTCAAAAGCGATATAGTAGGTGTGGGTGAGAAACATTTCAAGTCCTCTTTTACCATAAATCTCCACTTTCGTATTAACGTCTGGAAGTCGCATGTGGCACCTGTTTAGTTTCACATGAACTGAAAGTGGAGATTTCTAGTAAAAACAACTTAAATATTTATTTGTTTCTCACCCACACTTATTGTATAACTTCTGAAGACATGGATTTAACCACTGGAGTCATTTGGATTACTTTTAGTTAGGTGGCCTAGGTGATTTTTGGAGATTCACCATTCACTTGCATTGTATGGACCTACAGATCTGAGATGTTCTTCTAAAAATCTTAATTTGTGTTCAACAGAAGAAAGTCATACACATATGGAACAGCATGAGAGTGAGTAAATGATGAGATCATTTTAATTTTGGGGTGAACTATCCCTTTCACAATGTTCTTACTGAAAATTCTCAATTTTAGTGCATTTCTTAATTTATATATATATATATATATATATATATATATATATATATATATATGACAACCGTGAAATATGATTATCTGTTTCCTATTTAAAGCTTAAACATATGATGACATAGATATTTCATGCATACACAAAAAATCACATCTTATTTCTGTTATATCTGTAGGTTTATCTGTAGTTTCCATTGACTTCAGTTTGTAGTTTATCATAAGGATACATCAGGGGATATGGAAGTATATTAATGAAAAATGTCTTTGAAACAAAAAAGTACACTGAATTGCACTAATTGAAAAATAAACGCATTGCATTAACAGTGCTTGCATTTTTGCGGATGCAGTTTCATATGGTTGTATATTTAAGCTATGAATATTTCAACTGAAAGCATTTCACATAAAATGTCATCATTAAATATCTAATAAGAAAAATTTACCTTCCACAAGAGATTTGCGATTTGAGATTTGCCACACCCCTCTTTCCAAAACCACCCAGCACTCCAAAGATACCAAATCTTCAACATTGTGCAGACACAGTTGTTAAAATCAACAGCAGTAAAATAGTGCCCTCTACTGACAACTGTTATGAACAACATGGCTTAAAAATGTCAGTAAGCCTCAATAATTCGCTGCAACCAAAACACTGAAAATGTGCAAAATGATTGAAAGTGTCATTGTCTGCGGTCACATTTTTGTTGTTGTTTACTGAGTCTAGATATCTTATAACACTTATTTCTTTAATATCTCTTTTGCATACCTTTCCATGAAATAAATCGCTTACAGCACCTTTAATATTCTGTGCATTATATTTTGCTTAGCATATTTGCAAATTCACCTTTTGAAATCAAAAGGTGAATTTGCAAAGCAAAACATAAGGGACTGAATATTACTCAAATAATGCCATTAATAAATATATATATATATATATATTCACAGCTTAAATCTAAAAATATGAAATTGCATCCCCAAATTAAGCGCTGTTAATGCAATGTTTTAATTTTTTTATTTAGTGCAATTCAGCAAGCTTTTTCCATAGACATATAAGCACCACCCCTTTATATCATTTTACAATTTTTAAGAGAGTACAAAAAAGGTAAACAATTGCACATCCATTACAAGCAGTTCATGGCCCAGAGTGTAGAAATGAACTGTCAGGGAATTCTCTCATCAAGAGTCAGTAAAAGACAATGTCACACCAAAGTCCTCCTTATAGATGTCCCAAGTCTTAGATTTGTGTGGATTGTCCAACTCTTCCCTTGAGAGATGGAGCCTAGGATGCAAACATCAAAGCAAAAGTGTTTAGTGAGTGCTTCAAAGGAATTATAGGAAACACCCAAATCATCTCTCAATCAAGCACTCTGTCCCAACTACTGATAAAGACCTACCTGTTGTTCTCTACAAAAGAGGTGTTAAACCAGAAATAGAACGGACAGTCCTCGTACCCCTTTGGCAGACCCTGGGAAGAGAGAACAAGTTATGTTCAAGAAACAGGGAAAAGACGTTTACTACCAGTCAAACTAATTTAAATTACATAAAAAGAAACAGTTCAATAAAAACCTCGTAAAAGATATAGGTAACTCACAGCAGAGGACTCAAACATGACCTTTACATCTCCAGTTACAACAGGCCCTTCATGTAAACTGATCACCACTGCGTTGTTGCCAGTGTCAGGAAACATCTGAAAAAAAATGTAATAAACATGACAGGTCAACCAGATTGGAAGATGACATAAAGCTCTATTTATCTAAACAGAATGTTCCTGGATCATCATCCTTTATTGTTCTAGAAACGACATTCCTATAAACCAAGCATAGCCCTATCTCTAAAATCACAAAGACTGTTTAATGGGAATGATGTTCCAGAACCAGAAACAAATGTTGATCCAGTTAAGCAGCTGGACACTGCGACATCCAAAAAGGTTTTTGTGGCATCTTATTAACATGACAAACAACTCCAGTTAGTGACACTTACTGCACAGTTGTCCTGTTTGGCGCAAACACACTGAAACACCAGTTCTCCTTTCACTATGATCCTCACTTTTAGGTCACTCCCATTACCCTTTCCCACACCTGTAGAACAACCACAGCACATCCAATGGGGGAAAATGTATTATGTACACTAGTATATACAGTGTTGGGTGTAATCTGATTACAAAGTCATTAGCTATTGTAATCTAATAGTAAAAAAAGTAGTGTAATGAATTACATTTGAAAGTCAGATTAGTTACTGACTTTTAATATAGTTAATCACTTATAAGTACTCATATTTCAAAATAATATTTTTGATGTAGAATACATTAAAACATGAAATATAGGAGCCTGAGTAGCTCAGCGAGTATTGACGCCGACTACTACCCCTGTAGCCGTAAGGGTGTGCTGAGTGACTCCAGCCAGGTCTCCTAAGAAACCAAATTGACCCGGTTGCTAGGGAATGTAGAGTCACATGGGGAAACTGTGGTAAGCTGTGCGTGGATCGCGGAGAGTAGCATGAGCCTCCACATGCTGCGAGTCTCCACGGTGTCATGTACATACAGGTGCTGGTCATATAATTAGAATATCATCAAAAAGTTGATTTATTTCAGTAATTCCATTCAAAAAGTGAAACTTGTATATTATATTCATTCATTACACACAGACTGATATATTTCAAATGTTTACTTCATTTAATTGTGATGATTAAAACTGACAACTAATGAAAATCCCAAATTCAGTATCTCTGAAAATTAGAATATTACTTAAGACCAATACAAAAAATGGATTTTTAGAAATGTTGGCCTCCTGAAAAGTATGAACATGAAAAGTATGAGCATGTACAACACTCAATACTTAGTTGGGGCTCCTTTTGCCTGAATTACTGCAGCAATGCGGCGTGGCATGGAGTTGGTCAGTCTGTGGCACTGCTCAGGTGTTATGAGAGCCCAGGTTGCTCTGATAGTGGCCTTCAGCTCTTCTGCATTGTTGGGTCTGGCGTATCTCATCTTCCTCTTCACAATACCCCATAGATTTTCTATAGGGTTAAGGTCAGGCGAGTTTGCTGGCCAATTAAGAACAGGGATACCATGGTCCTTAAACCAGGTACTGGTAGCTTTGGCACTGTGTGCAGGTGCCAAGTCCTGTTGGAAAATGAAATCTGCATCTCCATATAATTGGTCAGCAGCAGGAAGCATGAAGTGCTCTAAAACTTCCTGGTAGACGGCTGCGTTGACCTTGGACCTCAGAAAACACAGTGGACCAACACCAGCAGATGACATGGCACCCCAAACCATCACTGACTGTGGAAACTTTACACTGGACTTCAAGCAACGTGGATTCTGTGCCTCTCCTCTCTTCCTCCAGACTCTGGGACCTTGATTTCCAAAGGAAATGCCAAATTTACTTTCATCAGAGAACATAACTTTGGACCACTCAGCAGCAGTCCAGTCCTTTTTGTCTTTAGCCCAGGCGAGACGCTTCTGACACTGTGTCTTGTTCAAGAGTGGCTTGACACAAGGAATGCGACAGCTGAAACCCATGTCTTGCATACGTCTGTGCGTGGTGGTTCTTGAAGCACTGACTCCAGCTGCAGTCCACTCTTTGTGAATCTCCCCCACATTTTTGAATGGGTTTTGTTTCACAATCCTCTCCAGGGTGCGGTTCTCCCTATTGCTTGTACACTTTTTTCTACCACATCTTTTTCTTCCCTTTGCCTCTCTATTAATGTGCTTGGACACAGAGCTCTGTGAACAGCCAGCCTCTTTAGCAATGACCTTTTGTGTCTTGCCCTCCTTGTGCAAGATGTCAATGGTCGTCTTTTGGACAGCTGTCAAGTCAGCAGTCTTCCCCATGATTGTGTAGCCTACAGAACTAGACTGAGAGACCATTTAAAGGCCTTTGCAGGTGTTTTGAGTTAATTAGCTAATTAGAGTGTGGCACCAGGTGTCTTCAATATTGAACCTTTTCACAATATTCTAATTTTCTGAGATACTGAATTTGGGATTTTCATTAGTTGTCAGTTATAATCATCAAAATTAAAAGGAATGAACATTTGCAATATATCAGTCTGTGTGGAATGAATGTATACATTATCCAAGTTTCACTTTTTGAATGGAATTACTGAAATAAATCAACTTTTTGATGATATTCTAATTATATGACAAGCACCTGTATAAGTGGATGCACGGATTGACTGTCTCAGAAGTGGAGGAAACTGAGACTTGTCCTTCGCCACCCGGATTGAGATGATTAACCAAGTCACCACGAGGACATTCTAAACAGTGTCATTCCAAATTGGGAAAAAAAGGGCTCATAACAGTGATACTCGTCTTATTGATTGAAGTTGTGTGGAAACGGAAACTTTTCAGTGAAAACTGTTTTAGAAAGTAATTAAAAGTAAAGTAATTAATAATGTGATTTAAGTAAACAGTATTCCGATTATATTTTTAGAGACATAATTAGTAATTTGTAGAGGATTACCATTTTTAATAATTTACCCTTATAAACAAATTTTTGTTTACAGAGTAAAACATTTCTGTAAATATTGAGTAATTTGCCATGAATACCATTGATAAATAAATTTTTATATTTTTATTAAATTAAGCAATTGTTTCAGTTGTCATGATTGCTGATCTCAAATTGCGTCTGACCTGCAATGGAGTGAATTCGAATGCTCTTTATCTTTAAGCTCTTCTGAGGTGGCAGCTGACGGTTGTATTGGTTCTTCATGATCTCATAATACCCAACATACCTGCTCTGCAAGAGCAAAAAAGAAAAGAACAATAAAACTGTTAACAAATATATTACATTATATTCCATCTCCAGACTGAATTCATAGATTCTAATGTAGTCAAATTCTAATGTCACACCTGAGAGGGAGTTTCAACACCTTGGAACTTTGAACTCATACTTTTATCAGTCCGTCTTTCCCCAAAGTAGTCCAAACTCTCCTGCAAAATTGTTTGGGAAAAATAATTCGAAAACAATAGTCTTGGAAAGGCTCTAAATCTAATCAATCTAAATAAATATGAACCTTATAGGGTCATGCAAATCATATTCTATACATGATATTCTAAAGCCTCTTCTACATCATCAATGTGATGAATACTTGTTGCATGCAATGTCTTAGATGTCTACTGCCTACTGGTTAAATTTCTGTGCTCTCCTAGAAGTAGAAGACCTTGTAATATAGTTTCTAAAACAGCCACCTTTGTGTTTTTTTGCTGTGAAATTTGAGCTGGTTTTAATAAAGTAAAATAATAATGTTTATATTATTATTGATATTTAAAAATTTGTATTTGCTGAATTACAACTTGTGCTTGGTTACAATTTTGTACATTATTTTAAAGAAAGTCATGCTGAAATGTGTGTATCAAATATGATACAACAGGCTTTTGAGGTATATCTCTCAATCATTACATTAATGCCCACCAAAATAAAATACAAAAAACACAGCTTTGAAAATACTGACATATATATATTTTTAAAGATATATTTAAAGTGGGAACTGACATTTGCATGTATTTTTATATATGCAGCCTGCTCTGTCATAAAGACCTCATTGTTTAACATTACAAGCTATTATGACGTCATCTTACCATAACCTCCTGAGACCCAGCAAAAAATGTTACAATTTTGCTTTAAATGTTAATATAGTGTTCTTTGCATAAAAATCATATGATAATTAATGATTATAAGGTCATATGATAATATATATGTATATACACAGCGACAAGAAAAAGTATGTATACCCTTTAGAATTAGCTTGTTTTCTGGATTAATTGGTCATAAAATGTGACCTTATCTTCATCAACGCTCTAACCAACTTTAATCTAAAAATTAATTGCTGGGTCTAATATATATATATATATATATATATATATATATATATATATATATATATATATATATATATATATATATCTTTTAGATTTTGTCTATAGAATAAAATAGCAATAACATTTTATTAGACTATTATTTCATATGTCAGGCTTCATATAGTGTTAAAACACCTAATGTACCTCCGCACTCTCAAACTGGTCACTGTCAATGAGCCATGTGCACACCATAGTCCCAGTTCGTCCTGTTGGATAAAATCAGAACCTTTTAATAAGTCAGAATTGTGATATTGAACTTCACCAATTCACTAAATTGTATTTAAGAGGGTACGATAGGTAAAACTAATCAATAAATCAGTACTCATAAATTCACAAAATACCCCTTTAAGAAGTTATACATTTATATGTAGAACATTTCATAGCCTATACAGTAGAGTTAAATTCGAGAGCACACATAGCACATCATCCAATAAAATGTCATCCAAAAAAACAAACCTTTTCCTCCTTTGCAATGAATGGCAATCACATTCCTCGAATCTGCTGCCATCCACTCCCTAACACTGGCTGTGTAACGCAGCATGTCCCTAACAGTATCAAAATCAGACCAAGATTAATGCACCTCATCAAGATCTATAAGCATACATCAAAGAAAAAGCTTTTCAGGATTAGCTGTGATGACAACACACTTACTCAAGCGACGGCACATTATGGTCATCTATCATAACACGCTCTACTCTATAGTGAAAGAATTGTGGGTCGTAACCCTTCTCACCTGAAACAAGAGGTCAAGTTGGGTATAATCTTTTCATGTATATTTAAAACAAAGAATGTGAAATGTAAATATATTGGCTGTAAATGCAGACACTAGACACAGATAGGCAACAGAATCTTCTACTCACTACAGAGATTATACACCTTGTATTGATCAGGATGTTTGGTGTCCAGGAATCTAGCAACCTCCTAAAATGCATCACATTTATTTATTGATGATCACACACATGTTTTCGTGTAATTTTAAACAAAAGATTCAAAGTTCAGTCATAACACTCTACATGGTGCAAGCTAATAGGTTCTTTGAAAATGTAATCTGTTAAATCAATCGGTTTGCATGGTGCAGCTGACTGATCCTTCAACTTGCAATCTGTTAGCCAATCAACTTGCATACTCTCTCTTTGTCTTGTATTTAAATTGCCTGAGTTGTTTGCAGGTAAGTCAGGTTCACTGTAGCATAATCTGAAACCCTCCTCCTCCTCAGCACCACCTCTTAAATATGTTTCCAATGTTGTCTACGATGGTTACATAAAATACAGCATATTGCAACATTACTTGCTTGGATTTCGTGTTTGGGTCCTGTTCTGACTTAAAATCTTACAGTACAGATCTGGTTCGGGCTTAAAATCTGAGTAGGGTCAGGTTTGGGCTTTATTTTAAGGCTTAACACCTTAAATTTATTCCAAGAGTTGTCATGACTGAACTACATTCTGAACATCTACTAGAATATTTATTCACATTCCTAAAATGAATGAAAATGCTCTTAAATGCTTGTCAACTTACTCTGATGGGGTTCCGGTAGAGTGCCTGCTTACCAGAAGATGGAAAGGACATGGCAATGACTCTTTCTAAGGGGAGAAAGTAAAAACAGTGTGTTACGAGGAGGAGGGCGTGGCTGGGCCGTGAGTGCCCCCAATCAGTCTAATCAGCCAAGGAGAGGGATAAGGCCGAGCTGGATGCGGCATTTAGAGAGAGACGGAGCCACACACAGTTGCTGTGTGTGTTTATGTTTGTGTCTTGATCAGTGAGGATTTCCTTTGGAATCCCCACTCGGAATATAATTTTGAAGACTGCCTCTGCAACACTATGTGCTGAGATGTTACATAGAGACACTGCTTCCAGATATCGTGTTGCATAGTCCACCAGAACAAATACAAAGCGATGCCCGCGTGCAATCCACTCTAATGGCCTGACGAGGTCCATGCCAATTTTCTCGAAGGGAACCTCAATCAACGGCAGAGGGCACAATGGCACTTTTGGGGTGGCCGCTGGATTCACCAACTAACATTCACGGCACGCCGCACACCATTCGCGTACATTGCTGTGAATGCCCGGCCAAAAGAAATGGGCCATTATACGATTCAAAGTATTTTTGTGACCTAAGTGACCAGCCATTGGGTTATAGTGAGCTGCCTGGAAGAGTGGTTCCCACCTCCTCCTTGCCCATTTTAACTGTTACATTGGTGCCGAAGCCCGGGAAGGAGGAGGGATGCGCTGTCCAAAGGAGCAGCCGCGGCCGTCCGCTGGGGGATGGAGTCATCGCTCTGCCTTGCCCTTTCCCACTCCTCTTATTCCTTCCCTTGTCTCCCTCCGAAGTCTCGGTAGGCAGGGAAACACTTCTGGCAGGCGCTGCCAGAAGGGCAATGCCCCCTCTCGGAAGGAGAACTGATGAAATGGCTAAATATTAGCTGACTGCATCAAAAAGCAAACCAAGGAAGTCAACCAAACCTGTGACATATGTGAGGTCCAGATCAAACCCATCTTTTTGGTACCGTCTTTTGTTTTCTGACACCTGTGTAAATTCCAGACACATTCATAAATCACATCACAATAAGATATCATAATCAGAGTATTATAACAATATTAGACGTTACACGCTACTGTTGTGTTTAAGCCACTCACCATTCTCCTGGTGACTTTTTCAAGCTCTTTCTTCTGAGAGGCCAATCTGAAGATGCGTACCAAGATAATGATCCTAAGAGATCTCAGGAATGTGACAGCCCTGCAAACAGAGAGTCAAATATCAATAAAACAGTTGTTACCGCAACTGTTGTAAAAGAACTACCTAAAAAATGTGAGCATCAGATATGATTTAACACAAAAAAGTTCTCTGTGCAGTACCTGGGAATTAGGCTGGCTCCTGAGAGATCGGAAAATGCGTAGATCATGGTGACTACCAGCGTAACGGCCACAATAACAGCATCTATAATATTCAGTTTTGAGCTGAAATACACCTTGAATCTGAGAAAAAAAGATGGAAATAATTGGTCTTTTAAACCAAGATTTGATTATACTCATAAAACTAGTGGTTTTTCTCTCTAGCAAACTTGTCCAGAGAGATAAAAATAAATGTTTAAAAAGCACTGAGGGCAGGGAAAATGTGTTTCCTGTAGATAACTTCCTATCATGTGGGACATATCATGTGAAACAAGACCATTACAGGGGCATACATTCTTGTCAATTAATGCTTTCTGTAATGGCTCTGTTATGTGAACCCTTTGGAATTACCTGCATTTATGTATAAATTTGTCTTAAAATCTGGCTTGAACTTCATCTAAGTTACAATAGTGAAGAAACACAATCTGTTTTAGCTAACACACAAATTCTTGTATTGTTTTTGTCATTCAAACATTCACAGTGTAGGTTGAAGTATGTGAACCCCACTAATGACATCTAGATAATTAGAGTCAGGAGTTGGCTAACCTGTCATCCAATTAAATGGGATTGAAGGTGTGGGTTTGAGCTACTTTGACTTATAAAAAGCAGTTAAACACTTTTGAGTTTGCAATAAGAAGCATCTGCTGCCGTGGACCAAGCCTCACTAAAAAAGAGATCTCAGAAGACCTAAGATTGTGAATTTTTGCTTTGCTAAAAGCTGGAAAGGGTTACAAAGTTATCTCGAAAAGTTTAGATATTCATCTGTCTACAGTTTACTATTTAATACTGTGGCTACTCTCCATAGAAGTGGCCATCCAGTCAAGATGACTCAAAGGGCACACCACAGATTGTCAATGAGGTAAAAAAGAACCCTAGAGTGACAGCTTAAGACTTGAAGGAATCATTGCAAATGGTTAACATATCTGTTCATGAGTCCACTATACAGAAAACATCAAATACAAAAACATTGCTGCGCACCTGAAGTTTGCCAAAGACTACCTTGACACTCCACAATGCTTCTGGGAAAATGTTTTGAGTACTGATAAAACTATGGTTGAATTGTTTGGGAAGAACATGCAGCACTACATATGTCGTAAAAAGGGCACCGTATGTCAACCTGAAAACATTATCCCAATGGTGAAGTACGGTTGGAGGGAACATCGTGATTTGGGGCTGCTTTGCTGCTTCGGGACTGGACCGCTTGCCATCATCGAGGGAAAAATTAATTCCCAAGTTTATCAAGATATCCTACAGGATAATATAAGGGTGGCTGTATGCCAGCTGAAGCTCAGTAGAATTTGGGTGATGCAGCAGGACAATAACGCTTAAACATTGAAGTAAATCCACTACAGAATGGCTTCAGAAAAATAAAATCCACCTTTTGGAGTGGCCCAATCAGAGCCCAGACCTGAACCCAATAGAGATGCTGAGGAGCATTCACACCAGACATTTTAAGAATATGGCTGAACTGAAGCAGTTGTAAAAGAATGGTCCAAAATTCTATCTGAACATTGTGGATTGGACCTGCACAGCTACCGGAAATGCTTGTTTGAGGTTACTGCTGCCAAAGGAGGATATTAAATCCAAGGGTTTGCTTACTTTTTCCACAGCACTGTGAATGTTTAATGGGATGTGTTCAATAAATACATGACAGATTATAATTGTTTGCGTGTTGTTAGCTTGAGCACATTGATGAGTTCACATTTTATAATTAATGCAGAATACCAGCTTATTCCAAAGGGTTCACATACTTTTTCTAGCCACTGTATGATGCTATGAAAGAAAAATTGTTAAAAGAACAATTATTAAACAGAAAAACTACAAGTAGCTGAAACACTACTAACCCTTCCACATAAACACGGACCAGCACATCAATGAGGAAAAAAAAGGAGATGGCGAGGGAAATGGCCTCCAATGCACTTCCCACTTCACGGCTCTTGTTGGATAAGGACAAATCCACAATGACCAGAACGATGTCCACGATGATTAGTACCAGGCCAAAAACACTGCAAATTACAACAGGAATGTATCAATTTTGAAAAAACCTTTTCACCAAAAGTAAATATTACAAAGACTTTAAGATGGCAGCTAGTGCCATGTCACAAAAGTGGTACTTGCATAATAAGACACACAAAGAACCATTTGATACAACTAGGACTTTATCTAAACAAATAGAGGCCTTGAGAGCCTTTACATGCAGCATTTAGAATGAAATGATAACACTCACCGAAATCCAAAGGACATCACAAAAGGAGCTATTGTCTTTCGGACAAGCCTAAAAAAACAGACAGAAATGACAATGTCCAGAGCAACATGCAAATTTTAATCGTCAACAAATAGTAACCTACAGTTAACTTACTGGTACTTGGTGTCGGGCTCCCCACTCTCTTCCTTTCCATCATCAATCTGCACCTCTGCCTCCTCTTTCACTCCATTACTGGGCCACATATAAAGCAGAAACACAAAATATGAGAAGATGACACAATTTAAAATATTTATTGTTGCAAAAGATTTACAACACTTCAGTTCTTACAGTCATTTCTCATAACTTCTGGGAGTGCTGCTGAATTACTCATTTAAAGATGAAGGAGCAAAGGTCATGATGCTGTTAAAGTGTTAGTAGCTTTAATTGAATGTTATTCACTTACCCATTAACTTCCTTGGAATCTAACCCAGGGGTAAAATGCACTGATGTCATTTTTTTTAAGGGAAAGTTGCAAGGTTTTAAATTTATGTCTGAAAATTGGAAAGACAAAAAATTCAAATGAGGTTGGGGTTAATCAAGTTAAACCAGTTCCAAACATATATGAAATAGTAAATATATATATATATATATATATATATATATATATATATATACACACACAACACAAACATGACATAAGTACTTGAATACTTACTTTACACCTATAAATCCTCAGTGGGTCCAGATTCAGGTCAGATGTGGATTGAGAACTTTTTTCCTGTTTAATATTCCATGGATCTCTAATCCCAAAATGTATGGTAATAATCTGCAAACAGAAGTTTTCTAAATCAAGCACATAGCCCTAAATTAAACTAAATAAAGTTCTGAAAATATAAACGCGCGTCGCATTCATTTATTTTTCATAATCTCAACAAATTCATGTCAACGGAATGTGAGCATTGGGAAGAGGGATACAAACCGAACAGCGCATCCGGGAAAACTGTTTTCCTTCCCTTTGCTTGGCTTGCAGCTTTTCTCTTTTCAGCTCTCTTCAAAAACACACAGCTTTTCTGCGTTTCATCTCTCCCTGACTTTCTTTGCGAACATTGACTGTCTCGTGATTTTTGTTTTTTACAAAGGAAGGAAGTTCAAAGGTTGGCCGTAGTTTTCTTATTTCTCGCTCACGCTCCCCCTCCTCCTGTCTTCTCCTGTTGCAGACGTAGCGGTTTCTCCACTTCCTGATGCGCACTGAAGGCGCGCAAAATCAATATCAACGAGTGGTAAAGGTGAAAATAACATTAAATGTGCTTCCTTTAAATTAATCTATCTGTTACAACTCTGTAGTGTTATGATATCTCTCTCTTTCATAATTTTAACCATACTTGCACCTTAAGCTGTCAATTAAATGTCACCGTGAGGCTACTACCCAGCTAACAATTTTTGGCTCCCAGAACATAAATTTGTAAGGTTTGTTTTTGGTTAGCCAAGAATTTCTTTACAGAAATAAAACGTTCTTTTTAGGTTTGAAGAACGTTCCCCATATCGTTGTGTAAACGTTCAATCAACGTTCCCCTAATGTTCTGTTAATGTTCTGTTCCCTTAAACTAAATTTTCAACATATTTACAATTACATATTCATACAATCAATGTCTTTGTTGATCCATTGTCTAATTGTTTGCATAAAATAGCATAAGCTATGAATCACAGGACATTCAAAACATTTAATTATCATTTAATGCAAAAAAACAACAAAAAAAAAACATGAAAACATTTTTGTAGATAGAAATGTGCCATAACAGTATAATAAAAAAAATAGTTATGTAAAAACTGATAAATTATTGCTAAACTAAAAAAATAAAAGTTCAGTCAGTAACAGTATAATTTTTTGGCACCTACTTTTAAATAAATAATCTTGGTTGGTGAAAAATAATAAAAAATGTGAACAAAATATAAAACATAAAAATAACGATTAGAGAATGTTCTATAGTTCTTATTTGGTTATCCCTCAAAAACGACCGTGCAACTGGTAAGGTTAGTTTCTGGTTTTCTGTGTAGGTTGCCATACAAAAACCTCCCTGCAATATTCTGGGAACATTAGTTTATGGTTACAAAAATAGAACCTAAAGAAAATGTTCCTAGAACATTAGGAATTGGTTCTAAAAAAAGAACCAAAAGGGAACAAAATGCTAACGTTAGGGGAACGTTCTTTGTTTTGCTGGGTATGTACAGCTTTGTGACATCAACCAAGATTGTTTATTTAAAAGGAGGCTACAGTGTCAAAAGTTCATATTGTTACTGTCTGAACTTTTTTAATAAGACCAGATTCTCCAAGACCCAGACCAGTACCAAAACTGATATCCTCATCCATCCTCAGGATAAGTACAGGCTGCACTGTGGGATGTACAGTGGTCAAGCAGGAGATGCTCTGTCTGGAGGGGCAAATATGGTGGAGCAGTGGTCAGCCTCTCATAATAGCATGCAATTCAGCACCCGGGACCAGGATCATGACCGCTACCTACAGGGCAGCTGTGCTATACAGAGCAGGGGAGGCTGGTGGTAGCAGGTGAGTCTTTTCAGCTGAGCAGGGTTCCCTGGCCCAATTTGTTGTTACTTTACGGCCACTTTTTTACACTAAGCACAGTTTAACTCATTAGCATAGAAGTTTACTTTTCATATTATTTGCTTATACATTTGTGAATTCCTGTTCCATCTATTTTGTAAAATTTGTCCTCACTTGTTTGTAATCTACTTCTCTTATCGTGTTTGTAAACTCTCCCATGTCTCTTTTGTAAATTCCCAGTCCTATATTTTTTGTAAACTATTTCATGTCTTTTCAGGTTTGTAAATTCCCAGTCCTGTGTTATTGTTTCATGTTTCAAGTGTCATGCTGCCAATCTTAATGGGAGGTTTTACAGGGGTGGAGAGTATAAAGCCAACCATGATAACGTTGTGGTCTGGAGCACCTGGAGAGGGTTGTGGTACTCTCTAAGGCACACAACCATGAAGGTCTGGCCCAGAAACTACATGGACAACATAGGGAGTAGAGCAGGACCCACATGGTAGCCAATCAAATAATCTCATCATACACATGTATGCCGTTTACAGTGACTATATGGATAACTGTGGTTATTAGAGCTTTCTGTTAACCACAAATGTGCCAAAAGCAAGGGAGGATCTCAGAGGGACTCTTGGCATAACTAAAAATAATTTCAATATTGTAACTTTTTGTTTAGCTAAGTACTAATTTAGCTTTGCATGAATGCAGTGTTTAAATATAATAATAAATAATAAAAAAGCATCTGAACATACTGCAAGTCTTGGCTGAGGTAGCACATCAACAATGCAATATTGATTCATTTTTTTACTTTTACGTTGTCAATAGTAAAATACAAATGAAGATTCACTCTTACTGGGTGTATATGTTCATCTCTCCTTCCAACAGCTGCGATTTCATATTGTCCAGTGTACAAACAAATCCAAACATTTGTGTTATCCAAAACATGATTTCAATTATTATGCATTCATATTGTGTTATATTCTTGTGATAATAATATATAATTTCTTTGAGTTTGGTTTGCATAAGATTAACAAGTCTTTTCAAATTCATAGTAAAAATGCAATGCGTGAAGGGAACACTGAATAAAACTGACCATAAAGATTTAATTTGATGTATTCATCTCATTAACAAGCAACAAAGATCTTCTCAAATCTGATATGCATATCCACATGGAGCAACATTTTTAAAAACTGACTCCCACAATTATAAACAAGTGCTTCATTCAATAAAGAGTTTGCATCAGCAGAGTTTGGGAAACTCCCAAAAACTCTGGCTCAATCAAGTGAGTCTTTGAATATTCAGAACCTCTACTCCATCTTCCTCGCCCAAGTATACAGAAATGTCCATCATGTGCTGCTCTGACTCAGTGAGACTATAGGGGGAGCTGCTGTAATCCGCAGAGAGAGGAAGGCTGCGACAGCGCCCCCTGCG
This sequence comes from Moxostoma hubbsi, assembly GCA_032164185.1. Taxonomy (NCBI): domain Eukaryota; kingdom Metazoa; phylum Chordata; class Actinopteri; order Cypriniformes; family Catostomidae; genus Moxostoma; species Moxostoma hubbsi. The sequence continues at coordinate 18,441,609 of JAVLUX010000038.1, forward strand.
CTGTTCTGAGGTAGAGAATGTGGAACTGCGTTGCCTTTGGCAGGTAGACTTAGCCTCTCGTAGCTTCCTGGCTAGGATGTTTCTCTGGATGGGTGAGGGGCCTCTTCTACTCAAGTTCTGTTCCGCCCTTTCTGCTCTGTCCATTGCGGAAGAAGGGCTCCGAGCCAGCCTTTGATGATTCACAAGGAGATTTTTAGTGGGTGTTATTGGAGCTGAATTAGGAACAGCTAAGGTATTATCTTTTGAGTTTGACTGAGATGGGGGAGTGTCCACCCATGGCCTCCTCCTATGGTCACCCGAGCTATTATCTATACTAGGTTTGGAGCAGGACCAGACCTCAAGTTCAGGAAGTGTCTGCTCCCAGGTTCGATTTCGAGAAGTCACTTGAGTCATGCTCCTCTCTCGGAAGAGTTGAGATGCAGGCAACTGCTGCTGGTTGTTCTCATTGAAGCTTGAAGTCCTCCTGAAATTTGGATTATTGGAGTAGGTCACTCTATTGCGCTCTACCATCTCCACCCAATCTGCTGTGCGCTCAAGACGGCGGGCATTGACACTGAACGCAGACTTTTGGGGTCCCAGCAACATGTCCAGTTTGTGCCTATCCGACAAAGCACCCATGATTTTTGGAGGCCACGTAGGTTCAAGGAAGGGAGACTTTATGCGGAATTGGCTGCTGTTGGCTTCCTCTGGGCTGTCAACTTCCTGAGGCACTGGAGTTAGACCTGCAGGGGTTGAAGCTGAGGCTTCCAGCATGGTGTCATCAACTGGACTCTGGGACACATGATAGACTTTTGTTGCCTCTTTTAATCCCTTCTCCTTCATCTCTTTGAGCTGCTGTTGAGCTAATCGATAGCCAAAAATAGGGGGAAGGATCTTTTGGCCAGATGGAGACATTCTCTCCGGGGCTGGAGGAAGAGGGAGAGACATGCTCTGCTGTCGAGCAAGCACACCTCTGTCTGAAGGCCCTTGCTTGGTAGGCAAGGTTAGCCCCTTTTGTAGGGGAGCTGCTTGCAAACTCTCTGAGAAACTAGGTCTCTGCGTACTGTGACCACAAATAGAAGCTTCATCAGAGTTCTTTCGGCCATTGGGAGAGTGAATGGAGCTGCGCCGCATGGAGCTGCACTTAGGAGCACGGCACAGTTTTCTCCACAGAGTAATTAGAATGGTGGCCAGGATCACAGCCAGGCAGAGGGAGATTCCAGCCACTACTACTAGATTCCCAGCTAGGGGAGAGCTCACATCTGGGGGATGGGTGACAGATGGAGGGGAAAGCTCCTCTAAATAAATTTGGAAACAAGAAGTTTGTTTTAATAATCCTGCATTCTTATTAGTGTCATCGAGAACCATTAGTTCTTCTGAACATAGATTACTGTATGTGTTACAGAAATGTAAATTAAACTGAAATCTTAACACAGACATTATATCTCTTCAGGCCTTCAGATTTTGAAGAACGCTTACCAGTGCAGTCTTCCAGCGAACAGTGCGATTGCTCCCTAACCATGCCAGTGCACTTCATCCCACCATCAGAGGGTAGTAGACACTCACGTGCACGCTCTCGAACCCCTTCACCACATGTCACACTGCAACCACTCCATGGCTGCCATGGACCCCATATTCCTTAAAATACACATTGAAGAGAAAGGAATTTAAAATATGTATTAATATATGCATACACCCTAAATTACATTAAGCACAAGTCAAATTATTTGTCTTTTTAGGTTTCATTATCCAATATAGGCTCATTGGGTGAAGCCTTCAAATCTATAATGGGCTTTTGGTTTGGTCCACTTTAAACGTTTTGGGGGTGGGGAAAGCCCTTGAGCACTTTTCCATTCTATATCAGACATCTTTAAGTTAAGGCAAAACATGGGACATCTAAACTAATATGGGATGTTTGGCAACCCTAGTGTTGTGAGAAAACCCCTTTGGGGTCTTATAATTATGGAACCTAAATTCCTTGTAACTGGCAAACATTAACAAATTCAAACCTACTGCATCAAACATCTTCAGAATAAATGCAAGACTCAAATGCAAAAACACAGCCCCAAAGGTCTGACTCACTTGTATTCCTTTGGACAATAACACAGGTGTGTGTTAAACTGGCCTGACTGTAGACAAGCGTGAAATGAAAGCAGTACTTATTCCTGCCAGTTTCAAAGATGGAGCAGTTAAACTCAGTCTCATTCTCCCCTTGCGTGAGGAAGTTGAAGGCCAGATGAGAAGCAGCAGCCTTCTCCTTACTCTCCTCCTTATAAAGCAGAACTTTTCCATTTGTAACTGTACAGGGTGGAGTGATTCGATGAACTGACACAGCTCCATCACAGCCACTTTTGTAGATATTATCTACAAGAAGTTTGTAGGGGAAGATGCTGGACAGGTAGAGGGGACCAGAAGATTTGATATCTTGCTGTGTATGGGGTGATTTAATTGAAATCTGGATGAAGCCATGCTCTGTTAGAGGGGACGCACAAGTCATCTCCACATGCTGTGACCTAACCACTTTGATATTGCGTCTTATCTGGTTCTGCAACTTGTCAATGGTGTTCCTCCCTATCTGCATTTGTTCCAGGTAGCTGACATCAAGGTATAAAGATGAGGCTTTGTTACTAGGACAAGGATGGAAGTAGTCACTAGTGTACACACCAATCCTGAAATCATTAGAGCTCCGGTTGTTGCTGCCACGATCCACAGCCAGGTGAAAGGTGGGCCAGTGCACGTGCAGAATCGGACTCCACCACCAGATGGCAGAATGGTTAAACACACCAACCTTGTTTATCTGCTCCAGTCTGAATCTGAAGTTACTTGCATACAGGAAGCAGGAGCAGTTGAACTCCAGTGACCCTTCTGATTGGTTAAAGGGAAGGGGCCTGGTGAGTACTGTAACATTCCTGTTGATGTCAATCAATGATACAGTCAGTTTGTGGTCAGTCAGGTTGCTGTCAGTGCTGTAATCCACAAAAACACTGGCGTTGCTCAAGGCAATGTGCATTGAAGGCCAGAGATGGATACCAGCCATAGCTATAAGAAAGAGACACAAATTAAAACCAATTAGTAGAACCTAACATTTAGGAGGTGAATTGGGTGAGTACTTTGCTTCTGTACTATAAACATGCCTTAATGATTGCATAAAGTGTCTAAATTTATAGCTGTTTATTACTAGATTGTTACTTTCTCTCAAGAAAATGTGAATGGTGCTTGCTCTTGCAAAACCAGAGCCCTGCTATCAAGTGTTAGCAAAGAAATGCATAACGCGACTGTCCTGTAGACATTCTTTGGGCGGTAAATTGGCGAGGAGAAATTTAAGAAAGTTTCTACTGATACTGTAATGTTGTCTGTTACTGCAGTACAATAACTTGAGGAGCCATTGTGATTTACAAATGCTGCTCTGTGTGTGTCACTTCCTGCAGAAAAAACAAATGCATCCTGGGGAAGAGAGTGCGGGAAAAGTCAGCGACCCACCCTTCCCCCTCCTTCCATTTTCCTCTGCAGTCTATTCACGGTGCACTTGAAAATGACAATCACTGACCTTCATTTAAACTCTTTTGCATATGATTATGTATCTGAACATTTGTACTGTTATCAGGTTCCCTTTGGAAGTAATAAGAATTAAATTGCATCATTACACCTGTTTAAAAACCCTGCATTGTAAGTTTCATTGTAAGATGGCCTTTCTTTACATGCAAAGAAGACATCTCACCAAATCCAGTCAGGAAGAGCAACAGAAATAGGGTCGCTGTAGGGAAACCCTGTGTCATTCCGACTTGTTCAGCCTCTTATCATGTTTGTCCACATCACCCCTTCAGTCCACTTTTATTCAGTCAGTCCTGAAATGAACATAAAGAATTGAAATCAAATTCATGAACATGTAATGGGAGCCAGTTGGTGTGTGATAGCTGTGCGGTATGTGTAAACCTCCATCCCCTGGCCTCAAGAGGTGCATTAGCGTCTGAAGATATGGGCTGTAGTCTTTAGCCTCCACGTTAATGCACCCACTTCCCATGCTGGTTCGAATCCACTTGAAGCGGATTGAGCAGGACCGGTAACAGTGGTGCCGTGACCCGGAATGGAGTGAGGTTTAGGGGGGTGAGTGTAACAGGAGCCACCTGGTATGCGATAGCTGTTCAGTGTGTAAACCTCACACCTCTGGCCTCAAGAGAAACACTAGCAAGGGACACTAGAGGCTGTAGCTCAGGGTTCCTCAATAGGCAGCCCGCGAGAGACAAATGTTCTCCCGCGCCAAAGGCCTGTTCACACCAAATCTGTTACGATTTTGCGACAAACCTCCGACAAAACAAACACAGAGTCCGTGAAATATAAAAAAACAAAAACAATTTCACTCTTGTATAGTAGTCAGCATTGTTACTGTTCTACAAACATTTCCCCAGTCTCCTGCCCTGCCTAGCTGTGAATACTAGATGAACGTTTTCTATAATGAATATCATCAAGAATCTGGATAGTGCACATCTTGATCAGTGTCTCAGGATTGCAGAGTAAAAGCAGAGTAAAGTCCCAACACCAGAGGATACTTAAGCCTGTTGCTGTCACTTCTCTCATTGAATGGGGAGTATATGTCAGTTAATACAGGTACAGTTTGACCCCCATTAATCAAAGGAAGAACAATAAAAATATTAATGCTAACATGTCTAATAATTGAATTTGCAATTAGGGAAAGTGCAGGGAGTCGGCCCCGTTTTGAGATGAGCAGGAAAGGTTCCATGGAGAACATGGAGATACAGATTGTTCTGTACATTTTATTATTTTTCATTATTTCATTCAGTTTATATTTTTATTTTTTAAACAGGCAAAGCTGTGTAGTTTTGTTTTTCTGTATACAAACAAAATATTCAGAATTGTTTGAATAAATAAAACAGGCTACTGATACTGAGAAAAAATAACTTATAAAAAAAAAAACAGGATATTTATGCCACGACTCTTAACAAAAACAATCAAAAACAATAGTAATAATAATAATATTAGCAGCAGCACAAACACTTTTTCATAACATCGAGGGCGGTGGCCCTTGGCTTTGTATTTATGACAGAATTTGGTGAAAACGAATTGGGGAACCTTGCTGTAGCCTTTTAGCGTGCCCGCCTCCCATGCTGGCTGACGCCGGTTCGATTCCCGCTCGGAGTAGAGCAGGACTGGTAACACACACAGTATACTTAAGGATCATTCTTTCCCATTCATTCCCCATACGTACTGACCATGTTTGTTTGAAATTACCTGACTATCATTGGCAACCAATAAATTAATTTGAATGGCCTATTGATAAGCACAGACTCCTAACAATACAAACTTTTTTATTTTATTTTTATTTCATTTGCATCCATTTTGGAAAGTATTGAGCAAAATATTAAAGAAAAAAGATGCAAAAATGGCAACAATGTAATAATCACAATAAACCTAAGAACCATCAACCATTTATATTGACTTTAAGCAAAATGTTGTAAATTCTGTGCCTCCGATTTTTTTGTTATCCTAACTGTATCATTTCTCTGTAACACTTTACAATAAGTTTCTATTTTTTTATACATTATTCAATGCATTAGGTATTACCAGTTAACTATGAACAATATATTTTAAACAAAATGTATTAATCTTGCTTATTGTTCATTTATAAATTGACAATTATTCATTGATAGTTCCTATTGCATTAACTAATGTTAGCATACTACTTGTAATGTTAGCATATGTGTTAGTGTTCCTCTAATTCCAGATTATAACAGCATTTAAGTGCTTAAATAGTGCTTCAATAATGATCTATATTTAGCTGATTAAAAAGAGTAGTATTTTACAATAATGTTCAATTAATTTATTAATCTATATAGCATTTATTCATCTTGGTTAACGTTAATGGGCAATTGTTCATAAATGTTAGTTCTAAATGCATTAGCTAATGTTAACATATACAACTTTTAATGTTAATAATTATTATATGTAGGCTACTATATGTTGAAATTGACATTAACCAAGATTAATATGTGCTGTAAAAGTATTGTTCATTATTAGGTATGTTAACGAATGTTAAAACCCATTTTGTAAAGTGTTACCCATTTCTCTCATACAAAGAGACACATTACGCTTCTCCCAAAAATGAACAGAAAAAAAATCATCCAATACATTCACGTGCACAGATGAAATAGTAAAATAATTAGCTCAATTCATGTAACTGATAAAAAAAAGTAGTTTACTCACGTAAGCTGTTGAGCCTCATTCTCTTCTATCTCAATGTCGTGGTCCGGATAAAAAGGCAACAACATGTTACCGGGAGTTTTGTTTAGGAGTTAAATGAATGAGATCGTCACGGTGCGCAAACGACGAGTTGCTACAGGCGCGCGCTCACATTGAGTGACCGTGAGCGCGCATTCCATTGCTTCCTCTGCCGGCTATTATTAGAGAAATTAAGTTACCACAAGAATCTATTTAGTTTTCACGTCTAGCCGAAGAATTACAATAAATTAAAGATGATACGAGCAATTCTATCATTTTCAACATGGAGTGGTGAAGCTTTATCCACTCAATAAATCTGCTCACAGAAGACCATCTTTTACATTATTTCATATATGAAACTGTATTTAGGAAGAATGTACTCATTGTAATGTCATTTATGATTACTGTCTCACATGTTTCCTTGGAATAGATCTTGTAAAATGACCATATAAATAAGTAGTCATGCCAATTAGTGTCATGAAAAGATCAACAAGGTAAAAATCAAATGTGTGACATACAGTTAGAGAATTTAGCAAACCAGACTTAGTACAAAATAAGCCGTATGGCAGCAATCCTACTGATACGGGAAAGATAAATGCCATTAAAACATGAAAGAAAACAGAAAACATGTTTAATTTTTTTTACACAACAGTCTGGTATACTGTACATTTGGAAGACTGCATGCTCTTATGAGGTGCAAAACGAAACAGTTTTCAAATTACCAAAGACATGCATCTTTTCAATGTTTCAATGGAAGATTACTTTGGCCATAAGTTTTTCTGCATTTAATAATCATAAAATGATCTCCTTTCCTCCAGAATCCAGTTTTCCTCATACAATGTCTTTATCTGAATTACTTTTTAAGTATGAAGTATCCATTAGTTCTGGAAAGCTTTATGAAGACAGTCTAACAGCATTGAAAGTGTGCTGGAATCACAACTTGATTTCAAATACATCATTATGATTTCTGTTTCCATCACATAAATAAAAAAACATTCATATATTTAACCATTATTCTGTCCTCTTTGTGAAGAAATCGATAAACATGTTACACAGTGAGCTGTCTGAACATATCTCATACAGTCTGGTTTAGGCAAAACAGTAAGGAGTGCGGTAACATACACAAGTACATTAACCAATATTCATAAAGACTCCATTGACAGTGGAAAGTTGGAGCCTCCTGTGTCCAGAGCAAGAGCTAATCGGTTATCACTTGTCTTCTGAGCGGGATCTGATTCCAACAGGAAGCAGCTGAAAGTCAGCCAGGGTCAATATTTTATCAGTGTCATGCATCAGAACAAGTTTGGATAAAAACGCAGACCTTCTACAGAGTCATCTCGGCATAGATGGCCCATTTTTTCAGCTAATAACAACCTGTGAAAGAGAGTGCCACATTAAAACAGAGAAAAGATGCTGGAAGATGAATAATGAATGACATAAGAAAAGTGATTTCTCCAAATATGAAAACAGTACCTCTCTTTTGAGAGGAGAACAGAGAGTCCTAACAGCTTGGCAAACTCTTCTGCTGTGAGGGAGCCCTTCTCAGACACCTGGAGGCAAAATGCAAAGAAAACCTATTGTTTTAAGGAACTGCATCCTCCTTTTGTCCTTTGGGACATTTTTGACCTGTACTGAAAACCATTAAAAATGCATAAACACTATAGACCCTCCCTTAACAAAAATCTGTTTTTTTGTGGTCCCACAGTGTATAACAGTGTTTCTGCAGGTTTTTAATATGGTGTGTTGCTTTCTCGATAATCAATGACAGTTTGTGTAAAAATTGTTCATGAGTCCCTGCTTTGTCCTGAGCAGTGAAGATGTCCACTTTTCTTAAGAAAAAAAAAAACCCAACTACAGTAAAATTATTTGGTTTCTCTGCATCTTCTGCACATTTTTCTTCCCAACAGTTGCTATATATGAGGTCCAGATTTTGACAATTTAGGGACTAATACACAACTATTACAAAAGGTGCAAACAATTATTGAAGCTCAAGAAGGCAACAAATGAAGAACCATGGGGTGCAAACTTTTGAACAGTATGATTTGTGTAAATAAGAGTCAATTTTGTGTTATGTAGCTTTTCAAGGGCAGTACAACATAAAAAATATAATCTTTTATCTCTTATAGGCTATTTGTATAGATGCTGAAAGGGGTGTGGAAACTAATAAAAGCAAAAGGGTTACGCAAACTTCTGCACTTATCTGTATAGGCTATATAGATTATGGAAATGTATATTTTATTTTAGATTTAGATTTTTTCACGATTTAACCACATTTTAGGTTTTTTAAATGTACAAATTCCATGTAGCCTCTTCTATCCTTATGATGTCATATTGCATATAATTATGTAACTTTGTAACCAAAAATTCTAAATACAACCCCCACATCTCAACATATAAGTGCTTTTACTATGTAAAAAGAGCAGTGTAGCTGTCTGACTGTGACCTTGTCTGATTTACCTAGTGGGGAAATGAACATTAACAGTGACAGAAAAATACTCGCTTACATATTCACGTGCTGCATGAAGAAATGGCTCAACTTCTTTTAGCTCATTGTTGACATTTTATTTTTATTGGTGCATTTACATGCCCAGACTGAGAGGACGACAAAGAGTGCGCACCAAGCGCATGACGTCATTGTCATGTTAACCAGATATATTTCAGCAGATTTGCAGAAAGACTAGAATGAAAGTATCATCAAATCAACGTGTGATGCTTTGAAATTGCTTCTCTTCTCTGCAAACAATTCCAAAGACAATAGCAAGAAGGAAAATGAGTACATCAAATGTAAGTAGAAAAAAAAAAATCAGTACGCCTACAATCTGAAACCGGGACATAAATACAATGTTTAAAGAATTGTTGGGACACACCTCTTCAAAACGGGACGTCTGGTCACCCTACTTAAACGCAATGAGAAAACAAACCCGCAACGAGAAAATCCCTCATACAAAATTTAATGCTATGACCTAATAAATGAAAGACTTGTTGCTCTGATTTAAGACCTTTTTATGGCCTTATTTTGCGTAAGGGCAAATTAAGACTTTTTAAGACCCGTGGAAACCCTGTATAATGATTGAGGGAAAAGGGCTACATTCTGAATATTAATTAATTAACATCATTTTAAAGAATTTTAAAAAGTTTAAAAACTTGGCAAACATTGGCAACGGATGTACGAATTTTAGTTTATTTCAATCACTTAATACTATCTCATCAGTATTACAAAAAATTCGGATTTATTCTGCCATTGCAACAAATCCATTCCTTCCCACTAATGTCAAGAATTTGTTTAGGAAGGTCCTGTAACTGTTCTGCCATTTGGTGATGGTGGTGGTTTACACACTCAATTGATTGGTTAAGTTTAGATAAGGGCATAATATTAATAAGTATATCCTTAACGCTCGCATAATCTTACTTAATGTGCTTACTTCTGCATTAGACATCCGGGGATTTGCATGTGATGAAGCTGTACCGAGTTTATGCGAACAACATCGTGCAACACCATACAAAATAGCCAACTCGTATATGAATACTTCAGTTTAATGCCAATCATAACTGCTTGTCTGTGCTTTTGGATGTCTGTGCTTGACTGTGCAATAGGATTGCAAAATCTAAATTAACATTAACATTTTCATGAAAATAAATATATTATATAATGTTTTTTTTAATTCTCTTTATGCTGATTCTAATAAGATTATATTATTTTATGTAATACAGTACAAGTGTACTGTGTTAGATTCAATAATTGCTTTAATGCAATGTTTTTTTGTTTTGTTTTTTTTACATTTAAATAAGCATAAATATGCCAATGATGCATAATTTAAATAATATCTAAAAAAATTTAAAAAAATAAAAAGAAGGTCATATTACACAATAGTGACTGAGAATTTTTTGCACTTCAGTAAAGAGTATTTGGGGGTAAAATGTGCATCTTTGTCAAGAAAATAATGTCACAATGCAAAAAATCTTAATGGTCCTACAAACGTACTTTACATTTTTTTCTTTCAATTTCTGGTTTCTTTTCTTTTTGATTTTGGGGTGAAACATGACCTGGACATGTTCTTGACAGGTTTTAGGAGATTCAACCAAACTAAATCAAATGTGAGTGGAGTACTAATTGACCCTACACCGCGAATGCTTAGAGATCTTCCAATACACTCATATACCACATCTGCCTTGGACTCTTCAGGGTTGGAAATTTCTAATCTGACATGCCTCTCACTCAAGCTCTTTAACCTAAAACATCACCAACCCATCACATCTGCTAGCTGTGTCTTGTCCAAAACACTTTGAAGGTGGTTAGTTTCATACAATGGAGACTTTGAACACCAGCGCTTCTATGAGCCTGAAATGGGAAACTTCTCTCACTCTCCTGTCCACAACCATTAAATGGATGAGAAAGAAATTGGCTGTACAAGTTTGTGGTCATAGATCCGATCCAGTTTCCACTCAACAAACCCATAATTAAAGATGACAGGATATTCAAGCATGATGTTTGAACGGCCACATAAGTGATTTCACAGATGGGGGAAATAATGGCATGACACTCACATTATCTAATGCTGAGGCAATCATTTCCTCCTCACTGTGAGACTGGAGTTGAACAACCATCACCCCGCTGTCAAACACTCGCAACCTGACAGAGAGAGAATATAAAGTTTTAGATGCTAGGTACTTAAAGTACACAACATGAGTCAGAATACTGTTGCTAAATTCCATGAAATCTAATACATTCATGCATTTGATGGGCTTTTATCCAAAGCAACATACAATACATTCAGTGTATATATTTTATTAGTTTGTGTGTTTATAGTCTATGGGACTTGAACCAATGACTTTGGTGTTGCTAACCCCATGCTATACTAACTCAGCTGAAGGAACACTAGTGTGAACACTAGTGTGCAAAATGCTAAATGAAGTGCGCCTAATTGCAGTTAGTGACCTAAATGGTTGTTTTCTTTTGAAAGGTGGAAAATAAAGACAAGAGACAGGGCCAACATGGGTCCTGAAAACAGGAAGTCTGGCAGGAAGTGGCTGACCGATCCCACACTGACCTGCCTCTGCTTACAAAGCCTGGCTTGCACACACTCAAATGCATGCTGACTCTCTTTTAATCATGCAAACACACACACGTTCACACCCTTACCGCACAGGGAGCTTAAGCGACTCAAACATCTTGCAGGCATTGACCAAGTCCTCTGGCGAAAGAAGCTAAGAAAATCAAGAATGACAGATTGTACGTATTTAAGGCTCATCAGACATATCTTTTAACATTCCTATGCCTCATGAATAATTCAAGTATGGGATATTATTAGCACGTACATTAATTAACTAACTAATAAAAATGTATTACTAACACCTCAAAGACCAACAAATTTAAGAGTTTGTCCATGTTATTAAAGATATTAAACAAGAAGAATAAAGAATAAATTCTTAAAGAATTTAAGACTCGCTAATACTTTCTCCAGATGACGCTCACTCCTAATGATGCTGGACAGGAGATCAGGATCAGCTTTGATTAACTCTGTGATAAGAGACACTAATGCTGGCATCTACAAAAAGCAACACTAGTGCCACAACATTTCACATGGATATGAAGATGATCTTATGTTGCAGGGCTACATTGTTTCTTTAAGGAGCACTGATCATTACATGATCTCAGAATAAAAGATCTCCAGAGGCTCTGTGATTGTACCTGTGCAGATGTGCAGGTGCATCTTACCTCCATTCCTCGGGCTCTGTTCACCAGACAGTACACTTCAGTAAGGGCCATCATTCCTCCACGCTCCTAAAAAAGGAATAGAAGATTAGAGAGCAGTACAGAGGAAGAGTAAGGCAGGAATGGTGAGGATGATATCACATGGTATATCACAGAGACATTTAAACCAAATTGTTCACAGCTGTCCTAGAGTTAAAGTCAACATGAAACTGCATTCACAACCCATTTTACTACCATAATGTGACATTTTTCAGAGTAAAACAGGATATGCAACTTGAAAAAATTATACAAAAAAAAAATAAAAAATAGGGCCGGACTTGACTATCCATCAGGAATTAATTGGAATATGAAAAGTCAAAGTGGTCTTAATAAGACATGTGGTTGAAAAATAAGAATGTTTGGTGACATCAGCCAAAAAAGAAAGAGACAAATTTGTACGTGAATGCATTTTTTTGGGGGTTTGTAATATAGAAGACCAGAAATATGTATTAAGAAAGTAAATAATTTAATCACATGGTAAAATTATTATTTTTTGAAATCTTGTTTAATGTTCATTTTTATGTATACTAATAAATTTTTTACATTTCTAGTTGTATAAATTAAGATTATGCAATATACTGTATATTAAGCAAACAGTAATTAACAATGAACAATAGTATATTTAAATTAAATAAATGGTAAATTGTCTGCGCTTTACTCTGCGTCTCATTCACCCATTCACACACCAATAACGGCAGAGCTGCCATGCAAGGCACTAGCCTACCATCGGGAGCAACTTGGGGTTCAGTGTCTTGCCCAAGGACACTTCGGCACGTGGAGTCATGTGGGCCAGGAATCGAACCACCAACCCTGCAATTAGTGGCCAACCCGCTCTACCAACTGAGCCACAGCCACAGTTCCATTGGCATAATGTTGACTACCACACACATTTATTTTGACTAGTTTCTCCTTTTCTTTAAAAAAAAAAGCAACAATCAATGTTACTTGAGTGTGGCACTTACAATGGAAGCGAATGGGGCCAATTTTTGGTGGGTTTAAAACACAGAAATGTGAAGCTTATAATTTTATAAAAGCAATTACATGATTTCTTCTGTTAAAACTCATGTATTATTTGAGCTGTAAAGTTTTTTAAATTGTCATTTTTACAGTTGTTTTAGGGTTTGTTGGCATTACACCATCATGGTAACAAAGTTGTAAAATTGGATGTAACTTTACACAGAAAAGGTTTGTAAATTATTTTATCACACTAAAATCATAAAAAGCCCCATTTCCCCACAAACGTGTCCAAATTTCCCAGCCTTCTAGAAGTCCCTTCTTCAAAAAGCCACCACCCTCTCCATCTCTGAGCTCCACTCCTGAAATGGGGGCACTCCAGCTGACTTCCATCCCCTTAAAACTATATGTCTGGTACACTAGTTAGGAGCCAATTCTTTATGCATTTATTCTCTATATTAATGACCGCTTCATTGCCTAAAATACAGAGTCTGGGGCAAAATGAAGTTTGAGTGCCCAATACATCACACATAAAACTCTGAACCTTTAACCAGAATTCTTGGATCTTAACACACCAACAGAAGACATGGGTTGTATCTCCATCTTCTGATTGGCATCACCAGCAGGTGGGCATGTCTTTAAGACCAAGCTTATACAATCTAGAGGGGGTCCAATAGAATCAATGTAAAATGTTGAATTACATAAGGCAAACCCTTGCAACTCTAGGTGTAGACTTGACGTTTTTAGAATCCTAGCCCACTCTCCTTCCTCCAATACCAAGTTTAAATCTGTCTCCCATAATCTCTTGACAGAAGTTGAAGCTCCGTCCCCCAGACTCTGAATTAGCAGGGAGTATTACATTGATGCCTCATGACCTTTTCCAAAAGCAGTAATCACCACTCCCAGAGTATCTGCCACTTTAGGGGGGTGTATGCTACTCCCAAAATTAGTACAGGGCAGGTGGCACAGCTGTAAATACCTAAAGAATGGAGATCTGGGAATCCAAAAATGTTGCGTTCAGCCATATGATCGAGGCAACATTTAAATAAAAGTCCAAATTAAACACTGAGTGCAAATGCAATATAACGGGTGTAATTTAACTTCTCCGGTTAGTTTGATAGAAAGGCTTTGCAATGGCAAAATAGGGTCAAGAACTTCCTGTTCAATACAAAACCAGTGAGGGGTGATTTTTTTTTTTTTTAAAGGAGGAACGAGTCTAAATAATTTTTTTGTGGTAATCAACATTATGCCACAAATGCTGTTGACTGAGCTTAACTTCTACTGAACCCAGAACATCCCTTTAACCAATGTTTACGAATTGTAAAGTGTTACCAAAAAGTGACTCAAGTTTCATATGTGTAATCAGAAGTAAGGCATTAACATAACTTGTTGGTTGTTGTCCAGCAGGAGGATTTCCATGACATATTGATCCTGCAGTTGTTTATCCAACTTCTATAGTTTATTAATTTATTAATTCACAGAAATTTTGATGAGCTACTGTTGTTTCTGATATTTATTTCTAAGGTTATCGTTTGTTATCTTCATAGTCATCGATGTAACTGCTTACTGTAAAGTGTTGAAATGTTTTTGTGTTATGCATTTGACTGGGTTGAAATGTCTTGCATTGAGAGCTGTTCCTTACTCTTTTTTTGTACAGTATGTGTGTGTGGGGATGTCCCGCTTATGGTGTGCAAGTGGGACACTGTGGGCAGAAGGGGTTCACTGCTGTTTTAAGTGTGAATTTACAAACAGTTATAGAGTGTACAGCATTGCTGTGTGCCTTAAATAAAAACAGTGTTTATGAGATTGGCTTCTTTTGTCTTCATTGCAATGCTACAATACATTTAAAATCCCTTTTCTATAAAAACCTCATAGAAAATGCAATTTTCATTTGTCACTGGACTGGCGCCCAGCGAAACCAGTAGTGGTTATTACCACACTCACTAAACCAGAAATCAGACATGGCCGTCATATGCATTTAGCCAATTCAAGTTTGATGTTCCACCTTGATATTTTTAGGAATTTGTGGAAGTAGGGGTAGTCAGTTCTCCAGCTGTACAGGCAACATGCCTTGTCAAAACCAATGAGAGCAGGCAGCACGGCCTTCCACAGACACGCATTTGCGCTCAAAGACAGATGGACTGAGCACAGCAAAATGCAGGGTTCTCAAGACTTGTTCATTTAAGTTTTAAACTACGCTGAACTTAAAACGGCATGCTAAAAACACAGCTTGTGTTACTAGAGACGCTAAAAACTTGTGAGAAACAATACAACCGAAGTAAGTCAACCCAAAATAGACTGTCTAACATGAGAACATAGATAGACCAATAATTCAAAATGCCACAGAGGGAAGTAAGGCAATAATAGGATTTTGTTCAATGATATGGAAATAAAACAAACAATATTTAGACTTTTAACCATTTAAGCATGGACTTGCCCGCCTGGAAAAAAAACTACAGTCTTGACTGATACAAAATATGTACAGGTATATAGCTTAGAAGATGTAGTTTACAGTAGGCATTATGACCAAAACTTATTTTTAATTTTCTGACAAAGTGTTCTGTTTTGATAAATTAATCCAAATTTTGCACTGTACATATTGCAATCAGTAAAACATCCATCTGATCAAATAGCCATGTGTCATATGTCCCTGGAAAGCTCTCAAAGAGTATAATACAACCAGCCTATTTGTACTGACAAAAGTATAGTGAGTATTAGCTAAGTATATGCTTTTGACATTCATGCTGCTTTGCTTGGAAGCCGCTTTTTCACTTATAACTTCAAATAAAATATCACATACCATTATTTAGAGGGGATTACCGTTAAAACCAGGCCACACACACAACGTAACCAGATACATAGATCTTTAGATAATCCACACAAAGCACAATGTGCACTAGTGTGCTATCTGGCTAAAAATATGTTAGCTTTCCTAGATCAGATGACTTCATCGAAAATTAGTAGTAGTATATTGCCCAGCGTCATGGAACACTAAACCAATCGTGTTAGGTTTCAGATTCAGATCACTGCAACCAGAGGTGGAAGGCATACAAATATGGGCCGAAACAATCGTTCACTCCAATTACAAATGGCCACCAGAAGATGGCGCCAATTACATGACACAGACTCAATGATGGCTCAAATGGCACAGAATGGAACTGAATGAGATCTTGTAGACTCATGCCTGCATGCTTTGGAGAGAAAGCATACCTTTAGTCATTGTTGTATCTGCATGTGTAATTAGTTCTTACAAAAATTATTAGTATGTACAATTATTATGCTTTGTTTATTTGGAGAGGCTTTTGGACACTTGGAGATGTTTATGGACACTAGGATAAATAATATTTGTAATGCTATAACTTTTGTTTGTTTTGTCGGATCAACACAAAATGTTACTCTGTTACAGATGACATGATTGTGAATAAAACAAAATGTGTTTTTTAAGAGCTGCTTTATTTACACCCAGAGTTACACTACTGGTCAAAAGTTTTGAAACACTTGACAGAAATGTTTCTCATGATCTTAAAAATTATTATATAATTATTATATACTAAATTATATTTATTTGGGGGCCTTTGTCAAGATTAATTAATCGCCACATCATGTTATTATTTGATTAAAAACTGTAATCAATTTACAGTACTAGTTACTACTATTAGAAACTACTGAGTAACTGAACACTCCAACATGCACATTCTATAGGAAATCTTAACCCTGGTAATGCATGCAAATGGGAATGCAAGGTTGCTTGATAAGCATCCTTTACATGTCACTCACACTCACACTCACACACACACACACACCATTACCTCCAGTGGGGCCTGCAGC
Organism: Moxostoma hubbsi; assembly: GCA_032164185.1. NCBI lineage: Eukaryota > Metazoa > Chordata > Actinopteri > Cypriniformes > Catostomidae > Moxostoma > Moxostoma hubbsi. The sequence continues at coordinate 18,458,356 of JAVLUX010000038.1, forward strand.
ATGTCTCCCAGCTGTTTGGCAAGCTGAATGTGGTACTGTGTGCCAGAGCCATGTGTCTCTCTGGTCACTGGGTTGGCTATGCCCATACTCAGCAAATAAGACTTGAAACGGATTGTCTATCAAAACATACAAACACACACATGAGAAATTAAATTGGTTCTCTAAATTAAATAAGTATGTCTATTATAGGATACTAGCAAAACTTAGAAATGTTATAATCTATGTTAAAGTGTATGGCCGCTAATCTGTGCTATGTTTGGTGGATCTCAATCCTGGTTTCTTTTCAGCTCAATGCTATACTCAGTTTGTGTTTGAGCAATCGGCCTCATTTCCTGGCCTATGATGACACCTGTGCAAAGAGTGTGATGTGAGTGACCGGGATTGCTGAGCTCTATGTGGATTAAACTGGCAATGTTTACCAAGCTTTGGATTTAAAAGACATTTCACTGAGTCAGAGAACACAATGCATACATATCTAATCAAATGTATTATTTTGCTCAGGAGGAAAGGATTGATATCTACAATCTTTGAAAAATGTAAGGACACATAGTTAAACAAAATGGATAAAACTTTACTAACAATACATAGTACAGCAGTTATCTAAATGTTATCTAAGATCTAATTAAGCCTATTGACTTAGCCTATTGGATCAAAGCAGTAATAGACTTTAAGGTAGATCACAGGAAACAGCCTCACAGAAGGGCACCCTTTTGTCAATATGTGTATGAGAGTAGTTGACATGAAATAATTTTGGGAAGTTGATTTGTTCTCTGGTGTCATGCTATCCATATGAAACCATTTTATACAGCACTTGGCAAATTCTATTATGATTAAAATGATTATGCATGCAGTTTATATATGACCTCATATTAATAGCGAGTCTAAATACAATATACAGTAAGCATTTTAAAAATTCATGTCTCACACGGTAGGACCATTTAAAATGAAGGTGATTAAAAATATGGGAGCACGCTGTTCTCTTAACAGTAAAATAGGGATAAACGTATCCTTAATAAAGGTGCTTTATTAAATCTGACCCTGTAGGCTGCAAGAATGCAAATCTTTTATGATCCGTCATGCTCACTGCCTGAAGCTCACCTCATCTTCTGTGATGTCACCTTGTTTGTCTTTGATTTTATTGGCAATGGATTTAGAGAGCTCCACCATCTCTTTAGCCTGCAGGTAAAGACAACGAGTCACAGAAAGAAGACCTGAACATGGCATGATAACAGACAAATCCACCAATCTACTGAGTGACTGACCTTTTCCATCAGTTTGCTGAGATCCTCAAAGGCCTGCAAAAAGACGTGATAACCAAATACAGAAAAGTAAAAAAGCAGGATCATTCAAAATCTTTATCAAATCAGCAAGCAACACTTTAAGCACTTTTTATTACCTCTTTATCAAGGGCCGCAATCACCTGTTAATCACTTGATGTATCCACACCTAACAGGATATCCCACTGTACTCTGGGTGCCCCAATGTGCGCTCTCTATTTATCTCCCATTATAGCTGTGCCAGGAAGCCTAATCAGAGCCATGAGGTAATTTACCATTAAAAGCAAGGCCCCTCTTTCTTCCAACATCAAGGGCCCATCAGATGCTCCCCATAGTGAGATTGTGACCGCTGTGTTCCTGCACCCTGATTATCAGCATTTATCTCAAACATACAGTCATATGGCTTTAATCCCAGTTCTCTGTAGGTTAGATACTGTATGACTACCTGCCAGTCTGGATCTCTTTATTTCTGTATAAAGGTCTTTTTGAATCTGTGTTAAACTTTCTTACTTCTGAAATGTTTTTATCCGTCTCTTTCCTTTTCTCCTCCAACTTCCGTTCTATCCCCACGATCCCCACTGCACGCGTCTTTCCTGCCTAGAGAACCACAAAACGAAAAATTCAGTGTCTGTTAAACACACACACACACACACACACACACACACACACGAAAAACATACAAACAATCACTCAAACATACATGAAAACAAATAACAAAGGCAGAGGAAGGAAAGGGCACACCCGTAGAGTAACTTTTCAAGGACAGGTTTTGAAAATCTACTGTTCTTTACATGCTACAAATCTGGAAACAATTTCACACAAGTGTCATGAAATGGTTACAAGTAATCTATCATACTGAATACACTGAAACATCCAAAATAAGAGACAATCATGTAAATAACCTGAACTGTATTTATAGCACAAATGGCAAAATACATAATCGCAGTGCCACCATGAGGGTGTAAGAAACACAACACCTTTATTTCTTCAAAGCAGGATTAAATAGTTCACCCAAATGACAATTCATTATTTACTCACCCTAATGCCATCCCAGATGTGTATGACTTTATTTCTTCTGCAGAACACACAACATTTTTAGATGAATATTTCAGTTCTGCGGGTTCTCACAATGCAAGTGAATGTCACCAATACTTTGAAGCTCCAATAAACACATAAAGGCAGCATAAAAGTAACCCATAAATCTCCAGTGGTTTAAAAGTAATCAAGTTTGAAATCATGATCGCCATGGAGACTGCCAATGTCAAGATTTATAGTGGAACATTAGTTATATTTTGGGTCTGTTCTCACAAAATCGCTTCAGAAGACATTGATTTAACCAGCAGAATCTTATGGATAACTTTTATGCTGACTTTGTGCTTTGTGGAGCTTTAAAATTTTGGTCACCATTCTCTTGCACTGTATGGACCTACAGAGCTGAAATATTGTTCTAAAACTCATCGTTTGTGTTCTGCAGAAGAAAGAAAATTATACACATCTGGGATGGCAATTTTCATATTTGGGTGAACTGTTCCTTCAAAGGTGCTGTGATTTTTTCATGGAAAGGTACACAAAAAAGGTTCCAACTCCCTGAGAGATATTAGTGAAATAAGTGTTCTAAGATATCTCACCTGTCTCTGTGACAGCACTAGACTCTGTAAACAGCAAACAAATATGTGTCCGCAGACCACAGACACTGACGCTTTCGACATGTCAATCGTTTTGCACGTTCTCATAGTTACAGTGAATATTTGAGATTTAATGACATTTTTAAACCATGTTGTTCATAACAGTTGTCAGTTGAGGGCACTATTTTGCAGCTGTTGGTTTTATAAACTGTTTCTGTTCGATGTCGGTCTCAATAAAGCTCATTTGGTATCTTTGGAGTGAGGGGTTTTGGAGAGAGGGGGTGTGGCTTATCCAATGGCTCAGTCTCGTGATGCAGAATGGCTAAAATAATGTACATTACCTTTAAGGGGTAATTTAGTGAGAATAATTATATTACAGATACATTTTGATGAGATTAATTTAAAAAAATAAAACATACGATTTAAGATCTTTGGGGTAGGTAACCATTTTGCAACTGATAAGAGTTTAAACAGCTTTTTCTGGTTATATGCTTATTTAATTTATTAATTGATACAGTGCATATAGTAGGCAGGTGAAAATCATTTCAAGTTTATTTCTCAGTGATGTGTGATATTTGAGCTTAAAGCAATTTCACTTCCATTTATTGAATATTCAAATAATTTATTTTTAACGTCATATCACAAATTTTAATTAATGTTTAAATTTGTAACTTTTGCATAATCCAATTATGAACATTATTTTATTTAAAATTTGATAGGTATGACTAAATCTTTAAAAATAATTTTATTTGTATAGTTTTCATCCACGTTATTTTGTAAAAAGCTACAAATTAACAGATACAAAATATAAAATATAGTAACACATATAGAGTACATGCTTAATGAGACCCAAAATCATTGTTGTTTATGTATCATTCAGGATCTCAATGTAGGCTGACCTTGGGTCCAGTTCCTGTGGGGATTGGCTGTGACACAGGTGTGTTCTCCCAACGTTTCTGAGTCATCTCCTCTGTTAGACGCCTGTGAAACTACACAAACAAATGACCACAGATAGAACAACCTACTTACATCTCAGTTGCACTGTGCCTTTCTAAACATCATGCTTCATGGTGTAGCAACAATACTGTGACTTAACTATATTAAGTCAGATTTAGCAAAGCAAAGAGATCCAGACACGTGGAAGCAGAATTAATCTGTGCATCATTTCAGTTCAAACACTACTGCTACATCACTTTTTTGGTTACTGACCTCAATCTGCCCATGCTCCTTAAAGGACAGCTTTATATAGGAGTACTTGCTTTGCTGGTAAGGGCCTGGTTCCTTATTTTCAGAGGCAGGGTGCAGGTAAATTACAATCTTGGCACTGCAGGGTATGAAAGGCAATCTAGTGTCACTACTTACTACACTGACAGTGGTAGTATTGTAGTATTACATCAGTATTACTACTCCATGCACAAATATGTCACATAAACAGAAGTTTTAACTGTACTCTGATGACAAAGCAGAGAATCACCTCTTTCCGATGCCTGCTGCTTGCTCCTCAAAGAATATGATTTGTGACAAGGGTATGTATATACAGCATTCCTACAGAGAAATACAACAAGAGAGGTCAGACATTTATGCACTGGAAATTAACATAAAACAGAAGAGATAATTTCAGTGTGAGAGGAAAGTTTGTAACACGTTGCAATTCTGTACTAAAGAAACATGCAGCATATGTGGACCCATAAATGATAATTATCCCATCATTTACACACCTTCATGCCATCCCAGATGTGTATGACTTTTTTCTGCTGATAACAACTGAAATTATTTTAGAAGAATATCTCAGCTCTTTAGGTCCTCACAATGCATGTAAATGGGTACCAACATTTTAAGAAAGCTCCAAAATGCACATAAAGGCAACATAAATCCATATGTTGTTGACTCCAGTGGCTAAATCTACATCTTCTGAATTGATATGATAACACCCGTCATATCACTTCTGAAGACATGGATTTAACCACTGAAGTCATATGGATTACTTTTATGTTGAATTTATGTGCATTTTGGAGCTTTTCAGGGTGAGAAACAGATTAATATTCAAGTCATTTTTAATGATTAATTCTCCTTCATTCCCAGTAGGTGGCGATATGCATGAAGAATGTGTATTGCCAAAAACAAAAGAAGACAAACATGAAAGTGAAATTCAAAGTGGGGATTGATCATAAAAAAGGACTTACATTTTGATTTGTTTCTCATTCACACCTCTCATTTCGCTCCTAAAGACATGGATTTAACCACTGGAGTTTTACGGATTACTTTTATGCTGTCTTTATGTGATTTTTGGACCCTCAAAGGTCTGATCACCATTCACATGCATTGTAAGGACCAACAGAGAATATATACTTCTAAAAATCTTTGTTTGCGTTCACCAGAAGAAGACAGTAATACACATCTGGAATGGCATTAGGGTGAATAAATGAATTCGTTTTTAGGTGAACTATCTCTTTAAGAAATTGCACATGGTAAAATGTAAGAGCAGTAGAAGACACGAGAGGACATTACATTGTTCTTTTGGTCTCTCCAGAGTAAGCGATGAGTACTAAGAAGAACGACCCCAGCATCAAATTTAGCCTGTCATTGAGGAAACAAATGAGACCTGTAAGTTATACAAATATAAACTACACATTCGTGTAATACATGTCTTCATATTGCTCAAAGTATATTAACCCGTCAGCAGTCATGTATTACTTCTAGTTCTAATTGAATAGAGTAAATGAGCATCAACATAAGAACTACATGATCTGAAATACATCTGATGGTGTGTATCATTGACAGCCAGTGTGTTCAACACGATTATGTAATTGAATTTTTCTGTCACTTAAACTTTTTCTTCTGTTTGCGGTGTATATATCGGCTCTCTACGAATAAAATACCTTGTCTTCTCCGTCATAAAGTCTCACTCCTCTTTGCTGGATTACTAACGTTTCGTTCATTTCAAGGAGTCCATTGGTCCAAACAAATCTGTCCATTTTAATTAAACGAATAAAATATCAGAAGCGAGTGAATAACAGAACTAACGCATACTAAACACGAGCTGTTTACTTCCGCTTAGATGCCCGAGTATACGCCTGTCCCTATACTGTTTAAAAATGCCTTTTATAAAGCTATATAACTCAAAATCTATAAACAATTAAAACAATAAAAATATATATTTAATTATTATTTACTTTCTAGTTTTCACAATGTCATACACATCTAATGTTTTATGTAGATTTACAAACAATGATAAATATATCGTCTACTTTAACAAAAATATGCAGTTAATAGGCACGAAAACACGCATCATTTATTAAATAGTATTTAGAGACGAGTTAAAATCCAGTTTAAAATATCTCTTTATTTCTCTATTTTTCATAATTTCATTCACACGCAGTCTGCTCATGTAGTTGTCCAAGCGATGAACAATATTTACGACGAATAAATGTATACAATCGAGTTTGTTATACTTTTATTTTTCCCAGGCCTAAAAGAATAAATAATTTACAACAGCAGTTAGAATGTTTTTTTTTTGTTCGCTATATAGTGTTACTCTTCTGAAAGGCGTATTTAAGAACTGTCCCTTTCATGCCGGGGACCTGACAAAGGAAGTCGCACGCGACCTGCAGCTTTTAGCATCTCTACTAAACCCTAACAAACAGCGAAAAAAAATCTAACGAGACCATATTTGCGTGAAAACTATGTTCATCTGTCACACCGCCAACATCATCAATCGCACAGATGTGATCAAACACATGCCTGTGTGTGAAGAATGATGCATTTGCTGGGTGTGTGGATTTAGCATTGGACTATTGTTGTTCCTCACGTCAGTGATGCAAGCCTGCACCCTTCTGTTTCACCTATTGAACCCTCAGATAAACTTCTGGTTCCTCTAAAATGTTAAATTAATGTTAAGAAGTAGAAAAATATAAAAAATAATTCCTGTGGATCACTGTAACAAAAGTTACTAAATGAAGTTTCCCATAAGCAGGCAATTGAAGGATTCTCAATGAGATGCTGCTGGAGTGATTGGTTATCAATACAGAGATCAGAGCAACGACAGAGAAGATGGACAAGAAATCCTTTGACATCGTCTTGGACGAAATCAGAAAGGTAAAAGGCGTTTTAAATGTCTTCTTTTTATTCGCATTATAACATAAACATTGTTCATAAAGGGAGAAAATGACCAGTTGGTGAAACGCTTATTGAATGAGCAAAAGAGGTTAATGTTAATTTTGTCATAATTTTTCCTTTGTTGTCTAAAGTGTGTTCTGACAGATCAGAGAATCAAAGCTATAGAGCAGGTTCATGGCTATTTCTCTAGTGAGCAGGTATGTTGAAAGTACTAATTCAAAGTCTTCCACTTATTGGTGTCTGCAGCATTTCAGATGTGCTTACCTGTCAAAATACTTTCCTCAGGTGATTGACATTCTGAAATACTTCTCCTGGGCAGAGCCACAGATAAAGGCAGTCAAAGCCTTGCAACATGTAAGACTTTTGTTCCTATAGAGAATTCACTCATCCACATTCATGTATATGTGTGTATGTGTATATATATATATATATATATGTATAATGCAACTCTCAACTGCATAACAAGTTGTTGTTTTTTCTGCAGAAAATGGTTGCAATTCCAACAACCAAGGTTGCAAACATCCTTAACTGTTTTACATTCTCAAAGGACAGACTCGTTATACTGGAACTCATAGCTCTGTAAGTTATGCATTACAGAAATTTAGCACAAAAATAAGTATCCAAACAAATCCAATTTAAATGTATTAATGCTATAATGGCCGGCCCATTTCCTTATAGAAATATTTCTGATGCCCAAAACTACCGTCCTGTGGAGGACACATTCCGTATTCACCTTTCGGAGAAGAAACGTGCTAGACGAATCTTAGAGCAGGTACAACTCACCCTCCTCATTAATGTGAATTTACAAACTAGGTTCTAGGCAAGTGTAGATGATTTTGTATGAATGTGGATTGAAATGTAGTAAATGTCTGTAATTTGTTCTTGTGGTATTGTATGATGTCCAGGTATGTAAGGTGGGTTGTAAAGCTCCAGTGGCAATGATTTCATCCTGCGGGATGATCCCAGGGAACCCTTACCCCAAAGGCAAACCCAGCCAGGTCACTGGAACCTTTCCTGTGAGTTCCTTTACCCTCTTACCACAACAATACATCCTGTATATTATAGGCTCATTCATTTTGTTGGCTTGTCTGTTTAATAGTTGTCTTAGAGATTAAAGCTGAGTACACACTGTATGATTTTGGCCATAATTTAACTGTTTAAGATATACATTTCGTGGAGTGTAAAATATCTCTTGTCGTAGGGCAAATTTTTGATTGGTTAGTGTGACATGTTCACTGATGTCAAATTAATTGCCTTTGCCATGAATCTTGATCTCAGATGAAGTTCTGGCTGTTTTAGACATTTTGTGAATTAATGTGGCTTTTATTGAAACTTAAGGGGCTTCCTGCCAAAAAGGAGGGAGATGATGCAAACCTAGAAGGAAAGGGCATTGCTGCCCGCATCCTCGGACCTAGCAAACCGGTATGTTTTACTGAATGGATGTTACTGCAGTATGATATTTGTTCTTTGGATGCTTTTGATATGTGTTTAATGGCAAATCACTTCCTGAAGTGATATTCTATAGAGGTTAAGTCTCTTTCATAATAGATAATTTTTTTTGCTTCTTAATTACATTGGTTCTTTTTTTCCCTAACAGTCACCTTCAACTTACAATCCACACAGACCTGTGCCATATCCCATCCCGCCTTGTCGACCACACGCAACCATCGCCCCAAGTAAGACCCTGTTTCTTTAGATTAAAATAGAGGTATTAAAGAGAATAGGGTGTTTGGGAAATTTCATCCCCAGGGTACAAGATGTAGGCTCAGGAGGGCTACTTTAGGATGGAGCTGTGGAGGAGGCCATGATTCTTTTCCACTGACAGAGTTCTGGTACCCTGGTTGAGGGCTGGAGAATCAGCCCCTTAAACCTGCTGGTAATGAACCAGGAACCACTAATGTCTGTGTCTGGGGGGCAGGATATTAAGCAAGATGGCCTCACTTTGTAAAGTTTTAAAAACAATCACTATAATCAATAAGGTGTCTACACTGAAAGTGCCTGATGCAACCCTCATTCAGTTACCGCATAAATATTGTAATTACAAATATCATGTGTAAATTGATTGCTAAGAATTTGTTCTATGTGTATATTTAATGGACATTAGTACTGGGACCATTTGATGGAAAAGGGGTAAAGGTTGCCCTTTGTGAGTTGAATTGTTTCCATGTGTATGCCATCACTGTGTGCCTCTGTGCAATTAAATTAGATGTGCACCGATCTATTGTCGCTGCCCTTCTTTGCATATCGCTGCCCCCTTCGGTATATTGTAGCCCCGTTTTGCGGCCGACCCTCCGGGAAAATTCCTGGTTCTCCCTATAGCCAGTCCGCCCCTGATTTGTGTAACAAAAAGAGTCCCAAGACCGTAATCAAATAATAGATATTAATGATTTCTCACTGGAGCAGTTTTACAGTTTGTAATGGATATATTTTTCTTATTTTTAAAAGTATCTCTGCTGTGTGTGATGCTCTCATGTTTTTTGGCTGCCAGTATGTCACAATGACCTTTTGATATTGACAACAGAACTATTAATAACTGTTTTCAATACAAATAAATGTTAGCAATTCACAATTAATTCATTTTTGTAACTCTTAAAAGGTTTATTTAGTTAATGCGTTAGGTATCGTGAACAAACAATGAACAATATATTTTTACAACATTTATTAATCATAACGTTAGTTAATAAAAATACATTTATTATTGGTGCATTAATGTGCATTAACTAATGCAACTTTTGATTTTAAAAATGTATTTGTATGTAATGTAACTAACATTAAGTTCATTAGTTAATTTTAACTACATTATTGTTGTTAAATGTTAACAAATGGAACCTTTCTGTAAAGTGTTACTGTAATTTTACTGTGTGAGGCATAAATATGTAATTGCAGCATATAAATTGCAAAAGTGTGGCAAAGGGCAAAAAATCAGTTTCGGACGATTTTTAGTGTTAAAAATTGGAGATCGGTTTCGGCCTCAAATTTCCTGATCGGTGCACCACTAAATTATATGAAAGTTTGTGGGAATTGGGGGGGGGGGTGCTGGGTTATATTTATTCGTCAACCCTTGCAGAATGTTCTCACCCTCTTCTCCGGATACCACTCAGGTGCGTACAACAATGCAGGTCTGGTGTCAGTGGGTGGGGTTATCACTGCCTGTGTGCCTCCCCCACCCTACCGAGCCACTTCCAATTTGGCAGGTACAACTTGCTAGCGCTGTGTGCTGCCTAACAGCTTTAATTGCACTTCACCAGAGCATGCTCTAAATCTGTCTGCAGCACCAATAACATGCAGTATGCTTAAAACGCACCACAGTGATTCTTTCTAATCTAGCTGCTAATATGATCATTTCTATATGCTTTGACTTATTATATAGGGCACAAATAGTGTTTTTTTGTGGATCCTAATATCTGAATGCATCAACTTTGCTGCATTATTTTTAGAGGTGGGTAGAGTAGCCAAAAAGTGTACTCAATTAAAAGCACAAAGTCTTTTAAAAATGAATTACTCAAGTAGAAATAAAAGTACTAATGTTAATAATTACTTAAAATATCGAATTAAAAGAATACTCAAGTAGCGAGTAGCTAGTTACTTCCGATCAGATTATTATTATTAACTTGCATGCATGAATCATGTGCCTATGTGATCCTTTATACCCTCTGTTACAGTGATATTTAATGAAACTTGCAATATCATTTATTCACCTTCATGTTCTAAACCAGTATGTCTTGGACACAGTGAACACAATTAAGGAAATGTTAGACAGAATTCTATCCTCAGTCACCTTTCACTTCCATTTCTTTGTCATTTTTGAAAGTGAATGAGGATGTTAGTCCCTAACATTCTGCCTAATACCTTGTTTTTGATTCCAGAGAAGATGTAAAAACGTTTGTAACAACAAGAGTGAGTCTAAATAATGACAGAATATTATCATCTATCATGCCTAAAATAATTTCTGCAGAGCTTAAGTTCCCACCAGGAGCCTGCAGTCAGCTAATGAGCGGTTCCGTGTTGTACCAACACAGAGGCACTTCGCTTTCACTGTACCTCGTTGGTGTAATAACATTCCCAACTCCATCCGTGAAACAGACTCACTCTCTGTCTTCAAACAACAGCTAAAAACTCATCTTTTCAATGAGCACTCAAAATAAAAAATACAATAAATTATATATATTCTTGTTAGAGGTGTGCAGCAAAGCCAGTACCTGTATTTTGTATCTGTATCTGTTCATATGACAAAATTGTCTGTACTCTTAATTTTATAGTTTAATATTTAAAATATTTTAGTCTTTTTTTTCTTACCAGGTGAAGCTGAAATTGTAGGCAACATTAATGGTGGAATATGTTGTTAACTGTGGTTTCTCCTGGTATCTCAGATATGAATATCTGCATGAAATGTCAAGCACACATTTTGCATTGAATAATATATTCAAATTCAAATATTGATTTTATTTTCATTTATTATAATATAGCTTTCAAACAGGTGAAAGTCACGTAAGTCTTTACTCAGGATTCTTTACGATAAGATACCATTATGTAGTTAAACAATAATAATAATAAAGTAAAATGTATATAGTGCCTTAATAGAGGTAGCACAGTTTAAAGAAGAAAAAAAGACTGAGCATGTTTCAGTGTCTTCGTTTTACATAACGAGGAATATTTCGAATAGATAAATACTCTATGGAGCTTTTTAAATCTTTATGGAGCATTTAAAAAAAAAATTAAAAAATCTGAATTTTTATTACATTTATGGGTGAACTACAAGGTACCAAGCAATATTACAGAAATAAATTAAACAATGTCTCACAGGCTCAGTTATATTATTTATTATGTATTAAATTGTGTGTGTGTGTGTGTGTGTGTGTGTGTGTGTGTGTGTGTGTGTATATATATATATATATATATATATATTATGAATCAAGTCAAGATTGTGCATTATTAATGCTTTTACTAATTACTACTGTCGCTATTTCACAACTTTATAAAAGTCCTGCATGCATTCTTAATTCAGTATATTCTGTGGCTTACAGTACATACACTGACAAGAGAATTTAGATCATTAGTTTTGTGCAATAAAAAGTGAAGATACACCTTATTTCTGTGTTTAGAAGCATATTTTGGCTAATTTTAGTTCAGAGGTTGCTCTGTGTTTTCCTTAAGAGAAATGCATTGCACACATGCTTTACAATGCTTATGGCTGACTGTATGCTTGTGCTGCATTATCAATTGCGCGATCAGCAAAGCAAAATCACGATGTGTCTTACATCAGACGTGAGTAGCGTGGCACGACAAATTGCTCCCATTATAGTCAATTACCACCATTAAACCTTCTCTAAAAAGTTACTCAAGGACATGTAATTGAGTAAATGTAGTGCATTACTACACACCTCTGACAAGTGGGCACTATGCTATACATTTAAAATCAGTTTTTAGAGAAGGACTGATTGTTCTGCTCCATTATGCAAATTAAGTTGCAGCTAGAGTGTTGACATTCCCTGAATTCTCTTTCTTTCTAATACGTTTTCCAACTGCAACACTAATAAACTTGGATGCATGTAGTGTCTTTTGTCTTCATTTGATGATTGATTTTTATCCTTATTATATTTCACTGTGCTGATCTTTCTATTTTTCCAGGTTACAGCCGACCGGCCAGTCAACAAAATTCAATCCATAATGTCTCTAGCACACCAGCTATGTCTCCTCATAGCTCCACCCCATCCAATCCTGTCTCCTCCCAGCCTCAGAGTACCTCACCCATCACTCCAGTTTTCCCTGGCATGGTACCATCCCAGCACCCTGTAACCCCTTCCCCTACTTCTGCCCCCTCACTCTCGGTCATCAAAGGGCCTCCTGTCCCAGCTGGTTCTCCCCATCCCAGTCAAAGTGGCCACACCACGCCTATTCCCTCCCCATTTCCTAGCATGCCCCCTTCAGGTAGAAACACCCCTTCAGTCATCAAAACCCCATCTGGAACACCCTGTGGTACGCCTGGGCCAAGTGCAAGCATCCCCCCTTCTCCCTTCCATGGTTCACCCCGCTCGGAAACTCCTTCCGTTGGCCCTACACCTACTCCCATGACTCCTCATGGATCTGCTATGGGTTTACCCTCAAAGAAGGGTTACCCACCCTTTTCAGATTCCCAAACAGGCCCTTCATTTGTTGGATCTCCCTCTCAACCCTCTACCCAGTCACATTCAGTTATCCGTAGTTACACACCCTCAGGGATGTCCTCTCAAACTCCTGGACGCTCTACTCCCAGTATGCAGAGTGTCGGAGGTTTACCAGCAGTGTCTGCTGCTCCAAGTCCTATGCCCTCTCCTGGCCTCTCCAACCAGGCAGCCATGAATAGCCCAGCTGGGGCATTCTTTAGTGAGCAACATGCTAGCTCCATGGTACATCATGGCGGAGGTAGTGGCAGTAACAGCCCTGTCCCTTCTGCTTTCAAAGGGCCCTCACGATCAGGCACCCCTTCCCTTAGCTCTCTGGTAATGCCTAATTCTGCTATCCTTGCCCGACCCATGAGTATGCCCTCACCTCAGCCATCTTTACCCAGCACTGCTGGTGTAGCTGGACTCCACAGTCTTTCCTCTGTGCTGGGCTCCCAGTCTCAGAACAGCCCTGCCCCACATTTCACAGCCATCTCCCCCTTTCAGTCTTTATCAGCAGCTTCCCCTTTTCCTGGAGCCCAGTCCTCCATTTCCACCTCATCCACCCCCACTCCTCCTACCTCATCTGTGTACTCAGGCCTGGCTCACTCTAGCACTCCCACTCACTCCCCCTTTGGCCTTGGAATGACCACCTCTCCCTCAGTGTTCCCGGGCCTTCCTCCTGGCACGAACCCTGCCTTCCAAGCTTTTGGAGGTTCTGCACCCCCTGTAACAGGTAGTCCAGTGCTTTCCTCCTTAATGGGGCTTGCAGGAGCCGCCTCCTCAGTGGCCACCGTCGCACCTCTCCAGGCAGCAGCAGTAGCAGCGGCCGCCGCAGCAGCAGGAGTCCCCTCATCCTCTCATGTGCTTCCTGGCTTTGCCTCAGCATTCAGCTCTAACTTCAACCCTGCTCTGGTTGGCCAGGCTGGGTATGTTTATCTTCACATGTAAAATTACTTGGGATAACATTGCAAAGTATTAAGAAGTTGAGAGATTTGTTGATTTTTAGGTTTACTGATACAAAATATCAAATCCTAATGCTAAACTGTTAACTGATCATCTAAATTATTTATGGTATAGAAATGAGCTCTGTTCCAAAACCTACAGTACACTGTAAAATGTTAAAGATACTCTTGGCACTTAGTGGGATTTTGCAGCTTCTACACCAATGGAACCCTCTGAAGATCCTTCAGACACCCTTTAAACTCTTTGAGATACTTACTCTTGGCTCCTACCAGAACTTCAAAGAAATCTAAGGACTGTTAACAGTTTTGAATTAACTATTAAGAGAGAGGCTTTGAGGGATTTTAAATATATTTTGAAGTTCCTTGAGGACATAATTAAAATATTTGAGGCTCCTTTAAAGAGTGTCTGGAGGATCTCCAGAGGGTTTTTATCACTGATATATTGAACTTTATTGCTCATGACGTCCTGTCAGTGAAGCCACTGCACTGCCATATTGCTATGCCCAAGCATTCCAATGTCCCTATAGACTTGATAGGAAATCATCTAATTTCAGCGAGTAAACGTTAGTCCTACAATCACCGATTTTATATCTGAAATCTGCATGTACATCCCTACAATGCATATGTCCTACACATGTAATTATTTATTTAAAGTCGGGAAATTTTCCAGTTTCTTGAAATCCCAAGCAAGTTATGTATATCTACTGTATATCAAACAGTATCCACCTCTAACAAACTTAATCAGCGAACAGATCAGCTGAATGTAAACAAGTTCACTGAAACTGAGGTAAGATACAAACAGACATTTTCAGACTTATTTATTGTGATCATCGAAATGTTTGTTCAGACTTGTTTTTATCAAAAAGTGTGTTGTTCTCGCAGTCACATGAATAAGAGCGCACGCTCTCGCTCCCTCTATTAAACGTTTAGTGGGTACTGAGATTGAGAGAGTCAAGTAAAGCAAAGCTGGTTAAAATTAAATTGAAATGGGTTAGACCGGAGGACAATGAATAAAACACTACAGAAAACAAGCAAATCCTGGGCATTTAAGGCGATTTAGAAATACCGGTCTGATTTTAAAGTCCCTTTCTGGAGTAACGATGTATTGTCTCCCTAAACAAGCAGATATTACAGCTTTTCCTACTTGCAATACAACTTGTGGACTGTTTTCCTGTTTCCTTAAGAGGTGGTTGTGCTGCACTGGTGCTGGTGAATGCTCTGACATCGCAATCCGCATATCTTCTCCCTTGTAATGATTATTATCCATAACAAGCAAATCAAACATTAAACATGATTGTCACTAGAGGGAGAAATGCAACTGTCGTATTCGCAGGTCGGAGACAGTGACAGGAGAAAACAACCCCGTTTCAGTCATTGACACGATGAGAGGTTTGAAATACTAAGATCACCTCCTATAATGTTGCGTCAGCGACCCAGTTTTTTATATATATATATGTGTGTGTATGTATGTGTATGTGTGTATGTGTGTATATATATATATATATATATATATATATATATATATATATATATATATATATATATATATATATATATATCTCTCTCTCAGTGGTTGTTATGCTAATTGGAGCATTGTGTTGTTAGCTTAGCAACAATTATATTAGACTATAAGAATTGATTGTGTGTGGATTCCCTTGTGCATTTTATTTGAGGGGCGCGATTACTGTGAAACAGATATGCTGCCCAACTAAAGGCTCACAAATTGCAGATTTGAAACATTTCTAAAATAGCAGCTATGTAGGCAGCTAGTTGAAGTCTGAAGTTTACATACACTTAGGTTGAAGTCATTAAAACTCATTTTTTTAACCACTCCACAGATATGATATTAGCAAACGAAAGTTTTGGCAGGTAGTTTAGGACATCTACTTTGTGCATGAGCACATGAATTACACCAGTAATTTTTTCAACAATTGTTTACAGACATATTGTTTAACTTTTAATTGACTATATCACAATTCCAGTGGGACAGAAGTTTACATACATGAAGTTAACTCTGCCTTTAAGCAGCTTGGGAAAATTCCAGAAAATGATGTCAAGCCTTTAGGCAATTAGCTTCTGATAGGAGGTGTACTGAATCGGAGGTGTACCTGTGGATGTATTTTAAGGGATACCTTCAAACTCTGTGCCTCTTTGCTTGACATCATGGAAAATTCAAAGAAATCAGCTAAGACAAAAATGTGGACCTTCACAAGTCTGGCTCATACTTTGGAGCTATTTCCAATCACCTGAAGGTACCACGTTTATCTATACAAATAATTGTACGCAAGTATAGGACGATGCAGATATCCTACCGATCAGGAAGGAGACCTGAGCACTTCTGATTGCGGAGCGAGGATCACCTTGTGACTCCAAGTGCTGTGAACATTACATTGAAGCACATCATTCTGCATTCGAGATGTGCATAAGGACATTGAAGTGCGTCATTCCGTGTCCGAAAGCTGCATAAGCGTGTCACTCTGGTTTGGAGATTTTTATGTTTCTTACTTTTATTACTTGAAAAGTTTTTGTGGAGTAAGTGGTTCTAGTAACTTGCCTATTGATATGTTGATTATCTGTTAATTACACTGTTAAAGGGCTGTGCTTGGTGCTCATATCCCTAAAAATGTGTCTGATTGGTGTCACATGGACATAATGCAGCCTAATTATACATGGGTTCCTTAACACTGACTAGTCAACTAATTGCTCAGGCAATGCACAGACTGGTCAATTTGTAGTATTAAATTGGCAGTTTTGCACATTCCTAAATTCTTCAGACACAACTGTTCTTTAATACACATTTCTTTGAGAAAAAGGAGTTGACACCGCTAAATATATAATATCATCAATTTGCAATATAGAATCGCAATACTTTGGCAAGTAAATTGTCAAGTAAATATCATCGAAAAATCGAATCGGGATGTCTGAGGCAATTGATTCCCAGCCATACTCAACACTGTTAAATAGACCTTTTGTCACAGTAAGATGATCAATAGGGTTGCCTCCTAGAATGTTACTCACTGTGTGCTATTCTTTGATTCAATGTGACACAGGCTAACAGGTAGTCTACAAGCCTCTGGAGGAGCAGGTTTCCCAGGGTTGGTTGCTTTCCCCCCAGGGATGCCCAGCTTCACTACTACAGCATCTCCATCTGCTCTGTCTGGTCTACACAACCCCGCCATGCAGTCTGCGCTTTTGCAGGTAATATACACCTCAAAATGTATACTCTTGCTGTTTTAAATAATACTAGTTCACTTCAGATTATGCATCTATAACATTGGCCAATCCAGTTTTTTTATTAGTTATATTAGCAGTTTATAATTTGTAATGATTTATTCTGGGCTCCAGATAAATGGATTTAAATGGTGTTTTGGTCTGGAGCTACTCTGTGTAAATTATAATGTTTGTTTGTTTAACTATTATCTGTGATCACTCTTACCAATATATTTGACACATTTGGCCAACATCCCATGTGTGATTGCAGGCTCACTCAGCGTCAGCACTGGACAGTTACCCTCCTCAGGCAAATGGGTTTACTAACTACCCTGCAGCTGCTGGCTCAAGCTTTCCTCTGCAGCCAGGCCTGCACCCATCACTAGGCTGGCAGTAGGTCCTCATTTTGGGCATATGAAAAACTATATAACCTGTATGTATGTATGTATGAGTGTGCAGTGTGGGCATGGAAAAAAGGTGTGTCTAAACAGCAATTGTGGGTAAAATTTCGAAACTACTGTGGCAGCTTTACCCTCCGATAATTTTCTAAAGAAGTGACAGCGTGTCAAATCAAAACCTTGTGGTTTAGCACTCTGCACTAGCAGATTGTCATTGCAAGACTGTTTTCTGACTGGACTTTGAGTTTGTCATGTATTTGAATGAAGGAAATGTAATATTATTTTGGTTTGTAGAAATTAGCAATTAATTAATTTTAAATATACACCAGTAGATGAACTGTGAAGAGTGTGGGTGTGCACATTTTACTATACTGTTTTTTTCCCCCTGTATCCTGAATGTTAGTGGGTTAACTGACTTTTTAAAATGTCTTTGTCAAATACTGTACATGTAAATACCCTTTGAGAATGGGTAAATTAGGTGTTTCCTTTTTGTACTGTAGCTGTTCTTGTTCCATCCATAGTTTACTTTTTGTTTTTATCATGCAAATTTCTCTACAGGAGTTGATTTGTGATCAAGTTGCCTAGCAACTCGAAGGTAACTTTTAGTGTTTCAGATTATACACAGTGCAATTTTGCTGACGATAAGTTCAGTACAATGCATTTTGCATGTATACAATGTGTAGATCTCAGAGTCTGCAGTACTCCTGTTTGTTTTCACCATCATATATTATAAAATATATTAAATAAAATGGTAGTTTAGACTAGTATGTTCTAACAATATAATGAAATAAAAGACCTTTTCTTATACTTGTGTTCTTTGACTTAATTCTGAATTTCTGGTCAACCATTGCTAACCAGCAAGTTTATGACTTTCCAGAATGATCACATTACCCACAGCAATGTTCTCAAATAAGACCGATGTAGTACCATTTGTGGAAAAAATTTTAATTACATTATATGAGTAGATTGCTACCATGGTTCCTGTTCTGGATTTATTATCTGCTTAAACAAATTTGATCAGTGTAAAATGTATCTGGTTATTTGTTGATGTCTACAGCTGAGTGGTCATAAAATGTCAAGAGCATCAAGCAAAGATTTGCTTTTTTATGGACGTATTCGTGCTTAGATTTTTACATGACTACAATTTTGATTTAAATAATTGTAATTATTTAATAGACAGTACTGTGCAAAAGTTTTAGGCACAAAATGCTGCATAGTGAGGATGTCTTCAAAATTAATGACATATATTTTTCATTTATCAATTAACATCTTACAAAGTCCAGTAAACAAAGTGAAATCAATATTCGGTGTGACCACATTTGCCTGTCAAACAGCACCAATTATCCTAGGTACACCTGGATACAGTTTTTCTTGTTTTTTTGCTGATAGGATGTTCCAAACTTCATGGAGAATTCATCACAGTTCTTCTATCTTGGCTGTCTGCTTCTGTCTCTATATGTAATCTCAGACTGATGTTCAATGGCACTGTCAGGGACATGACATTTGTTGCAGTGCTCCCTGTTCTTCTATTATATTTGCAAAAGGAATATTTTTCAGTCTAAAATGTGTATTTCCTATTGACACTAAAGATGAAAATATAAATAACCATCTTATAACAAATGTTTTTGTGAAACATCTTTGTGCCTAAGTGCACAGTACTGCAGTTTGTAAAATTGAATACATGTGCATAAGGACATTGACAAGTGTCTTTTGGCTTCCTACTTTGTTGTATAAGCACTTAAATAGGCATAATCACTATTTTTGATTTGGGATAGTGATATTTATTTGGTAATGTATCACCAATAGGCTGACATATTAGAAATACTGATTGATGCTTTAATAAAGATGCTTCCCTTTATAGTGAAATTCTCTTACACATATCACAACAGAAATAAAATATTGATGTATTTGCTGATCTTGAGCAAATATATATATATATATATATATATATGCGCGCAGTATCACATGAGCAAGAGTGCGATATAGCCCTACATCAGCACTGCTGTGATTCGGCCTCAGGTAATCATGTGATCTTGTTTATATATAACAGTTCAATGAACAAGTACATTTTTAAAAATGAGGAAAAACTGAGTACGGTCATAAACGCATTTGTGCATTGAACTACTTTCTTATGCGACCGATCAGAATCTACCATTGCTGGTTCAAAACAAATTATGCGTCCAAGCCTCCGTTAGTAATTAAAAAGTGTGTGCATGCATGCGTGTGATCACCTGTTGCCACACCCAAGCAGAGATGCTGTCAGATTTCTGAATGGAAAAATAGCATCCAAGCGGGGGTATTTCTCCCTATTTGAGTAGATCACTATAGAAACCACAATGTCCTCTGCCATTTTTAACAGCACCCATTGTGTAATTAATCAGTCTGTTGTGTCTCAGCTGTGATGAGCCGTAATGCTGAAGTTGTTTGTTTAAAGCTATTTTCTAGCTTTAGTAGTTTAGAGTAGTAAGCGATCATGAAGAGCTGTTGTATGTAAACAGCTGACGTGGATTCACTTTACGTCACCTAACTGGCTCATATTACACAAAAAATGATTTTTGCCAACACATGCTTGCTAACATATCTAAATGCTTATTGTGAGTTACTTGCAGTAAAGTTCAGGCTGTATCACAAGTTTGCTGATTTATTGGTTTCAGAAACACACTAAAGAAAGGAAATGCATAATTAAAGAACTAAAACGATCATATCTGTTTCATGAATGACCATCTTGTACAACTTGATATTGCACAGTGTATGGTGTCACAAGACCATTAGTGTCTGTAAATGATCATTAAAGTGCACTGTAGATAAGACCACACCCATCAGAGGAAGTACTTTAGAAGTACAAATAGATCTCTCCCTCACAGTGACTCACAAATCCAGTGTTGTTCTGCAAGTCCTGTGTAGCACCACATCACATGGAGATGGAAGCTGACATGGAGAGAGGTGCACAGAGCAAACAAGACCTAATCAGTAAGATGATATGACTATTGTTCTTGCTTTCTTTCTTTCTCTTTCTGTCCCTCTCTTGGCTCTTTAAAAACAGGAATTGAATATATCATGGGTTTCTCTCAATGGAGACATATTCAGTTTGATACTTAGCATTTTTGTTTGGTTTGCAAAACAGTCACTTCTACAAATCTGATAATCACTGTACTTGTGAGAGAGAGAGTGAGAGAGA
Organism: Moxostoma hubbsi; assembly: GCA_032164185.1. Lineage (NCBI taxonomy): Eukaryota > Metazoa > Chordata > Actinopteri > Cypriniformes > Catostomidae > Moxostoma > Moxostoma hubbsi. The sequence continues at coordinate 18,479,265 of JAVLUX010000038.1, forward strand.
GAGATCGACATACATATACTGTATCAAGTCACATGGCTTCTAAGTACCAGCAGATCTTGTTTATATAGAGTCATGGAGCAAGCCGATAATGGCAACACAACACACTGGAGATGTTAATGGAGCTTTTGGTAATATCCACTCTAAAGCGTTCAGTGTTAAATGCAGCCTGTTGCAATAAAAGGAAGCAATTAAAGAGTAAAAAACAAAACAAAAACAATATGTCAGTACCTTGCAGTTCAATATTTTGTGGTTTTGAGGGCTGAACTTTATCCTCATTTGAGAAATTATATTTGAAGATGTAGAACAACGAGGGATTATAGTAACCCTTTACAATAAGTTTGTACATTAACACTAGTTATTGTAATAGGTAACATGAAATAACAATGAGCAATACATTTACAGCATTTTTGGTAACACTCTACAGTAAGGTTCTATTTGTTAACATTAATAAATGCTTTAGGTATCATGTACTAACAATGAACAATATATTTTAACAGCAGTTAATAATCTTGGTACAAAAATACAATTGTTCATGGTTAGTTAATGTTAGTTTATAATGCATTATATACTGTTAAATGATATAACATTTAATTTTAAAAATCCATTTGTTTATGATTAAAGTAACATCAATCAATATTACTGTAATAAGTACTGAAAACTATGTATTGTTCATTGTTAGTTCATAATAACTAATGTAGTTAATGTCAAAGGATACAAACTTATTGTAAAGTGTTACTGCAGGTTAATTCCAACATAAGATAATGTATGTTTAACATTAAAAGTTGGTCCTGTACATTAATACAAATATGATGGTAAGTTGTATAGCCTACATAGTTAAGGCACAATGATCTAAAACTGAATGAACAATAAAATGGTATACAGTATTTACAAATGAACTTTAACCAAGAATAATAAATGCTGTAGTAAATGTTTTTCACTTTTAGTTATAATATGTGACGCATTAACACTAACACGTACATGCACTTTAATGTACTGCATACAAAACAGTACAATATACACTTATTGTGTGAAATCTTATCAAGATTCTTCTTATTGTTTAATATTTCAGCTGTATGCAAAAGGGATGTTTTGACACAAACTATTTATTGCATTGTGTATATTGTACAATACAGTGTACTATCATTGCCATGAATTTTATTGTTTAACACAACACATGAACTTGGTAAGTGGAATTGTAGAAAATGTAAACACATGAAATGGGTGCATGTCTCCCAGATCATAAACAAGCATAATACATGGCCTTGGTCTTAAACCTTTGGGTGTATGTAGAACATTAACAAATTGTAGCCTTGTCCGTGACACATACTCATATACTCATGTGGTTAGAGCAAACATTAAAGGATTGTTGGCCAGTGTTCACATACATACACAAACCCACCAGCACAGCTATTAATGAGCCAACATTAGAGCTGATTTATGATGGAAATATGGGGTTCTCCTTGGTGACACATCTGGTGTTTGTCTGAGCTGTCCAGTGAAGACCAGGCCTGATCTGCAAGGTCTTATGGCCCATCAACTTTGAAAACAAATGTTTGAATATGCTTAAATGTGTGAGCCCTGCAGCTTATACAAGGGCCCCTCAACAGGGCCCTATGACAATGAGGGCCCCTAGCCATCTTGTAGGACCCTGTTTCTAATTATATATTTTTGTGCCACTCTTTAATCATATAACACTGCCTGGTGAAAGTTTCCATGTTCTTCTGGATGTAGAAGACCCTGTAAAATAATTTCCAAAATAGCTACCTTCATATTTTGATGCACTCAAGAATGTGAAATCTTAGCTCACTTTAATAAAGTAAAATAATAATAACGTTTATCTTGTTACCGATATTTCAAAATGAGTATTTATTGAATTCAAGCAACATGTGCTTCAAATGTATTTTATAGACAAATAGATTTAAATAGGTTTAAAAATATATCATTTTCTGACTATTATTTCATATGTTAGCCTTTCTATGGTTGTTTTATTCTTTGTATAAAGTGGCTGTTGAACAAAAACATTTATTGCACTATTAAGTTCTTTAACGGCATGTTTGCACACTACATTACAAAAAAATAACTTGCTTAGACGGTTGGGTGAAAAAAAAATAAAAATAAAAAAAAAATATATATATATATATATATGTGAAAACTTTACTTTGATTAAACTGGATACATCAAATTTGTTGAGACAAACTATAATGTTGGTCTGACAAACCCTTGTCTGAAAGTTTAAAATTGTTTTAAATCCTTGAATTTAGATTTTTTTTTTACAGGTTTAACAGTAAGAGAAAGAAAAGAAAAGAAAGAAAGAAAGAAAGAAGAGAGCATCTTACAATAGATTAAAGGGCTTATGTGTAAGTTTTGACAGCTAAAGTTACAAAAAGTCCAAAACAGACTCATAGCTCATTTAAATTTTCTGCCAATGTAATGTAGTTTAGGGGATTAGTGGACACTTTAAAAAGGCTTAAATTATGCCTTAGCGGGTCTTTTTGATGGGAGAATGATAATGGTAGCCAAGCTGATGGGTCGTTTCAAACAGAATTTTCCCAAAAATGAGCAAATGACCATTATTTTTGAGCTCCACACCTTTCAGACTTTCAAAGCTCTCACAATGTAGGGTAATGTCTTTGAAGGAAATAGGGTTTAGGGATGATCACTTCTGAATGGAACGCATTCCATCATTCAAATGAGTTGAAAAGATACAGAAGCAAGAGCCAGAACTACCTGAACTCTTTGCCGAATTTCACCAAACCCTTACATAGATACTGTAGGAGCCTATACTGTATATGTTAAATTCCTTAATATTTAAAGTGTTTGATGAAGTTAAAATATGTAATAATTTATTATGATCCCTTTAAATATATGCATTTTGTCACAAACTTTAAAATGGTACTGTCTCTTTAAGAACAGCAGTTGTTCCCGAACGTGTTTTGGTTGAGTGGGTTCTTTTCCACATCAGTGCTGTTTTAATTCATCTGGACTGTAAATAACAGAACAGGTATTAAAAGGGACTTAAATCAAAGACTGTGTAGATCTCAGCCTTAAAAGCAAATTGGCCCTGTGGCCCTTGCTTGTCATAATCTTCCCCTGAATAAAGTTGAGTTAAAACTGCCATAGTACACTGATTTTACCTAATCCAACTAAATTATGTTAATTAAGAAATGTAATTACCCTTGATTGATTTTGAGAAAGTTTTTCAAGCAATGACTTTATTTTTTGAGAGTAATAGTGCTTTATATCATTTTGTCAATTTTCTGACACAAAATTGCTTAACAAATACTCAGTGATAAGGATAAAAGATAAGACATGGTGCACAGAATAACTGTAAGTATGGGTTAAGGTTAATGTTAGGAAACTACAATTGGAAAATGTTAAAGTTGAACACCTGCAAACTAAACCAGTTGAGTGGTCAACTTTGTCATACATTGACTAGGGAGAATCCCCATGCTTGTAACATTCTCTGCCACAAAAAAAAAAAAAAAAGTACCATACAATATCCGTACAAGACAAACATGGTTGTTGTGAAGATATAGTGTAGTTTGTCACATGGAAATTATGTTGCTGTGGGGAAATCTGCTTACTGACTGAGCTGCATGTATACGGGAGTAAAGAGTGCCACGTATACATTGCATATAGGGATCCCTTTTTTCCCTTGAAAAAGCCACTTTCTGGTGTCCATGTAAACATAGTCAATCTGTAAGAACACAACAACATATCATAGTGCCTCCACCACATGTTATCATGTTGGCAGTTTTGAGAATGACACTATTTTCTGTACTTTCAGGTGACAGTAAGAATGGTCTGGGCTGCTGTGGCTGGTTCATTGTGATCATCTCAGCGTTTTTCTGTATATTGTTCTTTCCAATCAGTGTTTTCATAAGCATCAAGGTATGAAGCACAATAGAGCCTGGCACAGAACAAAAGTATAGGCTTACTAAGCACATACAGTATGGCAAATGCCAACAAACAAAACAAATATGTAGTCTGTGGGAAGTTTTTTAGTAATTATTATCCTTTTTTTGTTATAATTTTGTTGTAATATTACAACCATATACAGGATTATAATAACAGAATATCTTTAACTGGGAGTTTCTTCCAAACCCTGAATGTGTTACTCCTGAAGGTGTTGTAATGGTGTTGTAACCCACCTTAAGTGCTTTGTTACTGTGCTATAGATTGTGAAAGAATATGAACGTGCAGTTATATTTAGACTGGGACGGATAACAGCCAGAAAACCCAAAGGACCAGGTAAGCAGGAACAACAATTAATATCCAGCTATCAGTCTTTTAAGTCTTAGATGGGCCAGAGAGGAACAAGCACTGGTGAAACTCCAGCTTTAATCCTAAAATCAATATATGGTATGGGCATTCCACTGATATGTACCAAGGGCGTAGATTTGGCTTGAACATTGGAAGGGTTGCAACATGAAGCATTTACATATTTCCATTGATCATGGTATTAATATGGAAGGGGTTGTACTTGTTTGTTTTGATTATTGGGGGGGGGGGGGGTAACTGTAAGTATCAATGGTTTGCTCTAGTAAAGACATCAGTAATAATTGTTGTTAAAGCATTAGTGGATGATAAATCATGTAACCACATAACTATAGAGGCTGTTACTCCCACTTCCATAAGAGGAGTCCATTCCCTCTATGTATGAAACGGATCGTGAACTTCCAAAAATAAATCCAAAAATTCACCTGTGTCTAGGAATCTTCTTCATCATCCCTTGCACAGACTCCTTCATCAAAGTGGATCTGAGAACCATCTCATTTGACATCCCTCCTCAAGAGGTATAAAAAAGATACTGTACTCACCTACTGTAGTGTCCCTTATCAAACTACTCTAAACTTTTGAAAAGGGTGAATGCCTCATTTTCTTTAATCTGTTTTTTAGATCTTGACAAAAGACTCAGTGACTGTTTCTGTGGATGGCGTGGTGTACTTCCGTGTAAATGACCCCATTGCCTCTGTTGCAAATGTGACCAATGCTGATTATTCCACTCGTCTACTGGCCCAGACCACCCTGAGGAATGTGCTGGGCACCAAAAACCTGTCTGAAGTCCTGTCTGACCGGGAGAGCATCTCCCATAGCATGCAGGTGAGTGCAAAGATGAGAGGATGTTGTAAATGCTTTATAATCCTTGATGCCAAATGTTGCATATGACCAGCTCAGAATATTAGAAACCAACAAGTTAGGTTTTCAGTAATTTATTTGATTTCAATGCATTTTGTAAAACACACCTGATATGTGATGGGACCACAAGAGCAAGTCCAAGCCCTTCATTAGCGACTGTCCTAAATTGTGACGTGAAAGGCTTTGTACAAGTTTTATGGGCATATAATATAATAATATAATTTAATACTTATGATGGATATGTTGCTTGCAAAAGTAGAATAAACTGTATTCTTTTTACATTGATGCAATGAATGACAGTCACATTATGAATGACTGTCAAGAAAAAGATTCATTTTGCCCAAAGAATGGTGTTGTTATCATCAGTTTCTTACTGGACCATGTTAACCAGCCAAACCTTGACCCCTTGGTTTGTCCCATAATGCCTCTGTTGACTCTGCAGATGACTCTGGATGAAGCTACAGACTCGTGGGGTATTAAGGTGGAGCGGGTGGAAATGAAAGATGTCAAATTGCCTCTACAGCTGCAGAGAGCAATGGCAGCCGAGGCAGAGGCAGCCCGGGAGGCTAGAGCGAAGGTGGGCATCACAGTCTCACACATGTGCCTCATTTCCTAATACTCTTCATTTAGACTTTGCCTGCATAACTATGATACAGTAGCACGCCTAAGAAAAAACAGCCAGATGGCATGAAATGTTTAATTCTTACATGTACAGCGGGGTCCAAAATTCTGAGATCAGTGAAAATCTTTCCATTTTGCATTTTTCTTTTGTGATTTGTTATTAAAAAAAAAAAAAAAATTACAAATTGAATGATCAGCATAACTATTTGATTAAAAAGACTAGATATGTAAAAATAACCCTTTTTAAGACAAACATTGATATTAGCTTGACAAAAAGTTTTGTCTGAAAGTTTAAACTAGTCTTAAAGGTTTAGAAAAATGAAAATCCAGTCATTGTTTACTCACCCCTATGTTGTTATATCTTTCTTTCTTTTTCCTTAACACAAAGGGAGAAATGGTGAAAAAAGTTTGTGCTCAGTGATGTCATACAATGGCAGTTTATGGTGAATACATCTTCAAGCTTCAAAAGAATGCAAATGTATAATTCAGAAGTCTAATAAATGATTCCATGAGACTCAGGATTGTTCTGAAAGCATGCGATAAGGTTTGGTGAGAAACAAACCGAAATCTAATGTATTATTTAGTGAAAATGTTCACTGACCGTTGATCAGCCTGTGCACGTTCACGATAAGGCACAAGAGCAACAGTTCACACAGCCCCCTCACTACATTGGTGTGTTCAAGCAAAAACTTTTTGTTTACCTAAAAACAGGTCCTCCACAGCGATGGCATCAAAAGAACACAACCACAGCTGCACTCATACCAGAGAACAGAACTTACTAAACATGTCTGAAGAGTTTGTAGATGAAGAAGTTATGCATTTCTATGCCCAGCAGCATTTTTTTACGTACTCGGAAATCAAACAGAAACATAGAGGTGGCTACAGGCAGCCACAGTCCAACCGTGTCCAAACCTGATAAAAGGGATAGCTCTGTCCACTGTGAAACTTTGAAAAAAATTAGGCTGGGCATAGAAATGCATAATGTACAAACAATTCAGACATGTTTAGTAATGTATGCATATTAGATTTCGGTTTGTTTCTCACCAAACCTATCATGTGTTTTCATAATAATCAAGAGTCTCATTCAGAGGTGGCTAGAGTAGCCAAAAACTGGAAAGTAGCCAAGTAAAAGTACAATTATTTAAAAAAAAAAAAAATTACTCAAGTACAAGTAAAAGTACTAACATTAATAATTACTTAAGTAAGAGTAAGAAAGTATTCAATTAAAAGAGTACTCAAGTAGTGAATAGTTTGTTACTTTCACAAATGACATTATGGATGCTAACTCCCCTATATTCCATTACATATTACACATTTAACTTGAATTACAGAATTATTTTTATTATTATTAATGGAAATTCTGTCATCATTCACAATTATGTTGTTCCCGTTTGACTTTCTTTCTTCCATGCAACACAATAAGGAGATATTGGACAGAATGTTAGCCACTATTTACTTTCAGTGTTTAATGTTTATTTATATGTATATTTTGAAAGTGAATGGTGACCAAGACTGTCAGTCCCTAACATTATGTCTAACATCTTTTGTGTTCCACAAAATACAGAAAGTCACACAGGTTTAGAACAAAATGAGGGTAGGGAAATTATATCAAAATATTAAATTATGGCTGAGCTATCACTTTAAAGGTATAGTTCACCCAAAAATGAAATATTTCTCATCATTTACTTACCCTCATGCCATCCCAGATGTGTATGACTTCCTTTCTTCTGCAGAACACAAATTAAGATTTTTAGAAGAATATCTCAGCTCAATAGGTCCACACAATGCAAGTGAATTGGTGCCAAAATTTTGCTCCAAAAAGCACATAAAGGCAGAATAAATGTAATCCATAAAACTCCAATAGTTAAATCCATGTTTTCAGAAGTGATATGATTGGTGTGGGTGAGAAACGGATCAATATTTTTCATTTTTGCTAGACATACTTCTCCCTGACCAGAATCACCAAAAACACAAGAAGAAGAATGTGAAAGTGATCTGCTTCTCTGTTTCTCACCCACATCTATCATATTGCTTCTGAAGATATTGATTTAACCTATGGAGTCTCATGGATTACTTTTATGCTGATTTATTAGATTTTTTTTTAGCTTTAAAATGTTGCCACCCATTCACTTGCATTTTATGGACTAAAAGAGTTGAGAAATTCTTCTAAAAATCTTAATTTGTGTTCAGCAGATTAAAGAAAGTCATACACATCTGTGATTGCATGAGGGTGAGTCAATGATGATAGAATTTTCTTTTTTGGGTGAACTATTCCTTTAAGGGCTCTTCTCAGATCTGTATACATTTGTCAATAAGAAGAGAGGTTTGGAAATGTTCTAGTAATTATTGCAGTGAAAACATGAAAATGTCCCACAGGGACATTATATGTAATGCTGAAATATAAACCAAAGCAAGATAACATTTTATTAATGCCTACTATTTCATAGCTTTGAAAGTCCTGCATGGATTCTTATTTCAGTGAAGTTACAGTTTTCAGTGTCGAAAGAATTTAGATCATCAGTTCTGTACAGCAGTACTGCGCCTCTCTAAATGCAGAGTACGCAGTTTGTGTAGGGCACCAACCACGGTCATAGAACACTCGCTGTGTCTGAAACCACACCCTATCTACTATATAGTGCACTATTTCGGGTGTCTGCCATTTTGAAGGAGTGTCTGAATTCTGAGTAAGCTATTCACTACTTTTGATCACTCATTCTTACCCACAATGCACTCTAATTTCGAGTGTACATTCGATGTACACACAACGACGGTTATTTGCCCATAATCCATCATTATTTACGGCTTCCTTTCCTCCTGCAATGTGCTGAATGTATTAAATTGCTTTTTGACAAATCATTACTTGATTAACATAACATAACATACAGATATGCACTAAATCTTTATGCACTAAATAATTCACTGTAGTGATATTATTTTATCTCAGGAGACAGCACACTGTGGAAATGATAACTCTGTGGACGATTTAAATATTTGGTTATAAAATATTTGGTGCTGTTTTTGGTTGGATGAGTGCGCTATGCACCAGAAATGCTACCCATCTTGTATTGGAGTTTAAAGATACTAAAGTATAACAAATAATTACAATAATTTACATTTGATAATATGTGTTTACTCTTTATATTAACATATATATTAAAAATGACAAACAGAATTCATATTTATTGTATTAATATATTATTTAATAAGAATAACAAGTAAGGTCCAAATATTTTAAAATGATTTTGGACACCGCCACTGACAGATCACCTTGCACCCACACATCTCTCATGCACGTGCCTGCTGCCCCTCGTTGTGAATGCGCAGAAATGCTGTCTGTTCACGCTCCAGTTGTCAATCACGAGAGTGGCAGAGCAAAAGGCATTTACACTTAACTTGGATGATTACATGGATTTATACAGTTAATCAGCCCTAAGTAGCTGTGATAGTTTCCAGTAAATTTGGTTCATGACATGCGGGATGCGGGACAAAGCACACTGATATATTGCTGCACTGATTTAAAAATGTACACTTAAAAACTGATGTCATAAGAGCCCAGTTACAGAATCACCCTGAAAATCACCATGTCACAGAAAAGCCCACGTTAGCATTAGAGCCAGAGCTTACCTCAATGAGATTTTAATCTTGAAATATCCACTTCGATTGTTGTTAAATGAACGCATTGCATGACGAAACTGTTATTTTTTCACTGTGCGGAGCAAAGAAAGTGTTTCACTTTGTTTGAAGAGCTTGATGCTGCAGCAGTGATGACTCGGCTTGAGTGACAGTCTGTGACAGCTGTGTGAACTTCTGCTGTCGTAAAAGTCCCATTCAATAAGGTTTCAATAAATTATACATTAATTAAAATGAAACCCAGTAATGTAACGACAGGAAAGAAATGGGTAAATGTTCTAATGAGCATGCTTCAATGGAAACAATGAAATCTGACCCTTTCTATAAAGGAACTAACATGACCAGTCACAAATTTGCTTACATTTGATAAGTGACCTAAAACTATTATAATTAAACATTTCCTCTTCATTTTAGGCCATACGTTTCTTTCTTAAATTTGTCAAAATCTTAACACTATGTTTATTCCTTTATTTGAATAAAAATCACAGATTTTTCGACTCCACTGTATATTGGAATATGAACTGGTTTGCACTGGCTCTATGTGTAATGACATACACTAATAGATTCTGGTTTATGATAATGCAGGTCATCGCAGCAGAGGGAGAGATGAATGCATCCAGGGCTCTTAAGGAAGCATCTCTGGTGATTGCCGAGTCTCCATCCGGTCTTCAGCTGAGATACCTCCAAACCCTAAGCACCATTGCAGCTGAGAAAAACTCCACCATTATCTTCCCACTGCCCATGGACATGATAAGCCAATTCATGAAGAAATGACTGCAGAAACATTTTTGTGTATTTACAAAGTATACAAATGTATGTAAGAGCAGTTTAACAATTTCTTTAGAAATGTTAAATGATTTCCTTATATGCCATGTTTTACACATATTTTAGTTTTTAAGTGTTGAAGGAATATTGTAATTTATGTATAACATGAAAGAGTTGAGTGAAATGACTTTTATATATATATATATATATATATATATATATATATATATATATATATATATACTTATACATTATTAATGTCATATAGTTGATATTTCAGAACATGCACTGGGGTTCAAAAGGCCCTTATTGAAAATGTTAAATTTTTCTAATTTATTCATTTTTGTTATTGCAGATTATATGATCAGCAAATCAGGATAACAATTTAAGTGAAAAATAACATGAATTTAGAATTTCTTAATATTTGGTATGCCTCCCTTTTGGACCCCACTGTAAGCCAATGGCTAAATGTTCATTTATAATCCTTACAAATACATTTAAATTGGCATGAACTGCATTCAAATCTACATGAACAAAACATACATTTAAAAATGTTACTTTTTAAATGTGTTCTAAGTCATTTTCACTTATGAGAATGACATGGCTGTCATAAATAACGCTGATCTTTATGTAGTTGTTGTTGAGAAAACGATCAGTAGAATAATTAATTTAGAAAGCAAGAAGGCAATGTCTATGGTCAGATCAGAGTTCAGAATTTTGGACATTCTATTCTATTCTATTCTATTCTATTCTGAGATTGTTACCTGTTCTGATTCAGACAGTATTTTGGACACTATTCTGTTCTGATATTCTTGCCTTGTTTAGACTCAGCAACAATTTTGGACATTATATTGTATTCTATTCTGAGATTATTACCTAGTTCAGATCCAGCCAGTATTTTGGACATTCTCATTCTATTCTATTCTGAGATTCTTATCTAGTTAAGATACATCCAGTATTTCTGACAGTCTATTCTATTCTGTTCTATATTAAAATTCTTACCTAGTTTAGATCCAGCCACTAATTTAGACTCACAATGTTCAAGTTCCTCATTGTGGGTAATCGATGCACAACTAATGCAATGTGCTTTTAAAGATTTTGTTAACTATATTAAGTTTTTTATTTAATAATATTTATGAAATATAATAATTTTTTGTATAACTTGCATGTTTACTAAAACATGCAGTTCAAATGTTCCAATTCATGTTCAGCTGACAAGTAATATATTTCAAGCTTACATTTTGAAGAAAACTTATTTCATTTGCATTGTCTGTATTTGCAACACACAAATGAAAACAGATCAAATTTTCAACCCCACATCATAAACAGCTAACGGGTATTAGTTAAAATTGGTTGGTCAGACGTCCCATTTTTTTCTGGGACAAGCACTATTTCTAGTGTCCAGAATATTCTGATTTTTTTTTTTATAATTTTGTCCCGTATTTACCCTCTTCTAAAATTTCTCTATCACCTATGTGGCTTTCTCAGTCATGTGAGTATTCTAATCATAGGTAGCCAAGGATACAGCTTGTAAAACCAATAAAATCATACTGTGTTATTTGAAGTACATGATTGGATTAAACTATCCAATCACAATCCCCTATCAATAGACATCCAGTTAGTGAACTGATTGAAGAGTCAGTTTGAAAGAGCACACAGATGAAATTGCAGCTGGAAGCATGCATGTACATTTAATGAGGAACTTCAAAAAGAGTTTACATTTCTAAAAAAGGAGTCACAGACTAGTAAAGCCTAGTAAAGTGAGGTGGAGATTTGTAGAGCTCACTTTTCCATCGTCCATGGAGGCGCACCGACATCACACAGCATGTTCATACAAAAAAGCATGTGCATGCTGCTATAAGTGAGTGTGCCACACCAAGTGTTAGCGATTTTGTTTGTGAAGCAAAGTTCAGAATCTGACAAGGTGCACGCAAGTGAAGGGCATTTTGCTTAACATTTTGTTGTGCACGGCCATAGCTTTGCACATTCATGATCTGAGAAAAGTCTTGCAGGCCAGGCTGGAGGAATCATTCATACCCTCTGACATTAAAAAGCAATTGGATGCCCTGGTTGAAGCTGGTGACATGAGAGCGGATGATTTCTTTTGTGCAGTGAGAAACTTTTATTCAGCATTGGTGCATTACCTCCAAAATTGGAGCCGTTCATTGGAGAACACAGAGAAATTGGAGTGGGCCCTACTAAGAGACATCCCAGAGTGGAAAGACATTCAGAGCAGCCTCGAACACTTCTCCAGAATCCCCGCTCTCAGTTTGATTGAGGAAACCAAGCTCTTTGATGAGTGGGCTTGCCCACTCATCAAAATTGTCACTCCATGCAGCCACTCTTTTGGACCTTTCTATTCTATTCTATTCTATTCTATCCTATTCTATTATGAGATTCATACCTAGTTCAGATCTATCCAGAATTTTGGAAGTTCCCTTTACAAAAAGCTTCACTTATGATGCTGCGCTGAGAAAAGCACTTTGGGAACATCTTTAAGGTGTGACCAGCTGTGACTATGTGTGCAACACGTCAATGAACATTGACCGGAATTTATAGCCTCTGCCGGTGTAATCATTGGACGCACCTAGGGCAGGGCTATAAATAGATGCGTCACCGGAGAATCGTCAGGTATTTTGTCTTCAGATCACTCTGTGTGTGTGTGTGTGTGTGCTTTCACAAGCCTGTCAGAAACTTTCTTTCCTCTGTTAGGAGTTAGAATTTTTTTAGGCAGTGCGCAGAAGACCTTTCTCTTTTTCTCTTCTTTCAAAAAAATGGGGGGAAAGGAAAAGAAAAAAAAAGAAAAAATGACTGTGTTCCCAGATCCAGCTGATCCTTCTTGTAAGCTTGAAGCGCACCTCGGCGCCTCTTCGGTTCATGAGGACACTGAACCCCTGTAAATCCCGCGCATAATAATAAAGCGGCTGTGGAATTAAGAGACCCCCCCCCCCCCAAAAAGCTTCAAACTAGAAGACAGATTTCTATCTGGTGGCCAAAATAAATAAATAAAGAAAATTGAAATAAATAAAAAGGGGGAAGGGAACGCTATATCAGTCCCTTCCTTTCTTCTATGACCTCCATAATGAGTATTCTCATCCATGGAGGAATCCTTATACTTCCCATGTCTTCATGCCGTTGACATTGAAATATTCAACAAACTGTGGGTGCTGAAGCTCGGGGGTATTTGGTGATGCCGCTGGTAGAAGAGACACTTGCGGGTTATCTCTCGCCTGGCTCGGCATCACCGCTAAAGAGACCCACTCTCCCCACAAAGCTGTGCCATTCTTATGGCGATTACCTCTCTAAAGAGAATTGGGGACCTACAGGCTTTGTCTGTCTTGCCAGCCTGTTTAGAGTTTGCCCCAGGAATGACCAAAGCAATTTTGCACCCTCATCCTGACTACCTGTCACTCTCACAGCCTTTTACAACGCCGGGGCAGGAAAGACTGTAGAGACTTTGTCCAGTCTGTGCCCAGTAGACTTATGTCCACCGCACAAGCCAGTGGCATAAGTCAGGGCAACAAATTGTTTGCCATGGGGCCACAACAGGGGGGCGGCCGCCACCAAGCAGAATATGTCGCATTGGGTGAGGGACGCTATTGCCCTGGCCTACAAGGTGTGCGCTCAAGCTTCGCCAGTAGGTATCAGGGCTCACTCTACCATAGGGCTCGCCTCCTCTGAAGCCTTGGCTAGAGGGGTCCCTCTGCAGCATGTTTGTGATGCGGCAGGCTGGTCCTCTCTGCACACTTTCATTAGTTTCTACAGTTTGGATGTCCTTGAGTCAACATCTCAAGCTCATGTCTGAGACCTCTCACGTTCTTGTGAGCACACTACACAACCGTAGGTTGTCCGGATAGCCACAGTGCGGTGGCGTGGGTATTCTTGTTCCCAAAGTGCTTTTCTCAGTGCAGCATCATAAGTGAAGCTTTTTGTAAAGGGAAGGTCTCGGGTTACTTAAGTGGAACCCTTGTTCCCTGAAAAAAGCGGAACGGGATGCTGCGCTTCACTGCCACACTGGGATTCGCCAGGACTGCTCTTGAGACAAAATACCTGACGATGTTCCTGTGACGCATCTATTTATAGCCCTGCACCAGGTGCGTCAAATGATTACACCGGCAGAGGCTATAAATTCCGGTCTATGTTCATTAACGTGTTGTATATATATATTCACAGCTGGTCACACCTTAAAGATGTTCTCAAAGTGCTTTTCTCAGCACAGGGAACAAGGGTTACACTTAAGTAACCCGAGACAATCTATTCTATTTTGAAATTCTTGCCTTGTTCAGGTTCAGCCACTATTTTAGACATTCTATTCTATTCTACTTTATTCTATTCTATTCAAAAATGTCTTTCTTGTTCAGATGCTGCCAATATTTGGGCCTTTCTATTCTATTAAATTCAGAGATTCTTACATTTGTTGGCATGATGGACAGCAGTAAAGGCAGCCGCACTGCAGTGAATAAAACATACATTCTATTACCTGAAAACACTCCATCCATCTATCTCTCTAGAAACTCTGAATGTCTAATTTTAGTCTTACCCAGGAACATGAGCAGGGTAGATTTGGCAAACACCGCCATAATGAGCCCAGATGCCACAGACATCACTCCCACTAGGATGATATGTGCGTCAGGCAGACAGCGGGACAGCAGCATCACACCAGCAAAACTGACAAGGTAGATGGCAGTGGAGAGAGCCGAGCCATAACTTACCAGCACCTCACTCCAGCACAGAGTGTTCAACTCATACAATATAAATTATATTAATGTAAAAATGTCATAGTATATGTAGAAAATATAATTAACCAAGGTTAATAAATACTACAAATATAATGTTCTTTGTCTTTTTGTTTGGTGCATCAAGACACTACCCCAAACCTTATGTAATTCGCACCCTGGAGTTATAATGATCACCTTAAAAAGAATAGGCAGCAAACATGAGCAACTGCACTATGTTCCTTCTCCGAGTTGAGTCTGCGAACAGCAGGTAAACGCCTTGCAGATAGGCAGTCAGAGCTACAGACTGGCGTAGGAGAGGGACTACAGAGCTTGGGCTAGACATTGACAAGGACCCACTCGGAATGGACTCTTTCAAGACCTCCAGCACATTGAGAATGTTTACGGAGATGCAGAATGACTGTGGTGAGGAAAGGCCAGGTAAAGCCAGCTGCCTTGATGTAGAATCCAGTACAAAAAGAAGATAAGCCAGTCAACACTCCGAGAATCATGTCCAGACGAGCCATTTGGACAGTCTTCTGTCCTTATGGGCCCTCTCCACAAAGGTCAGCTAGATAAGCGAAACATCCCCCGATCATAGAGGTGGCTCCTCCCATCAGGCCAGCTAGAAAGGAGGCAACTAGCAGATAAATGAGGCTAAAGGATAATCTACTGACTAAGAAGTATCTCAGGACAAACAGAGTGTCACTCACCAGAGGGGGAACAATGGCCACTTTACGCCCACAGTAGTCACTGTATGAGACCAAGAGTAAAGCGTATACAGTACGAGACCTGGGATGAGAAAGCAAAGTTCACTCTGGAGGAGAAATATAGATATCTCCTTCTGTACTGCCTGAGAGTGAGGAGAGAAGGTAAAAATAACAGGAATTAAAAATTATGCAAATTATTAATGACGCTTACTAAGGCAAATATCGCTATTACTATTGCTTAACATCTGTCATCCTTCACCATTGTGCTACAAACATAAATGACATGTCTAATTGTGGCTTGTGAGGAGAGGCAAGCTATTATTTTTCTTGCTCATAAATGATAAATCAGGTAAAAAAAAAAATTATATAAACTTGCATTAAATGAGAGACCTGAGCCCTGTTTAGGGACAATATTATAGAATTATTATTTTTTTTACTTGTGCCAGTAAGCAATCACCTAGTACCCACCCAGAAGACCATAGCAACCACCATAGCAATGCCCTTGTTGTCACCAAAACAACACCATGGCAATAACGACCTATCAGAAACCTAGCAACCATCCAGAACACACCAGAAACCGCCTAGCAGTGCCTCAGCAACCACCAAGAAGACCATAGTAACCACCATACCAATCCCCTAGCAACCACCCAAAACACCATAACAATCACCTAGGAATGCCCTAGCATCCATCCAGACCACCATAGCAATAACCTAGCAAAGCCCTAGTAGCTATAGCAACCAATCACATGGCAACATCCTTGCAATCACCTAGAACACCACAGCAACCACCTATCTACATCCTAGAAGCCACCCAAAACATAATAGCATCCACATAGCAATGACCTAGTAACAACTCTGAACACCATAGCAACGACATGGCAATGATCTAGCAACCACACAGAACATCATAGCAACCACCTAGCAATGCCACAGTAACCACCATGAACACCATACCAATGTTCTAGTAACCATCCGAAACAACCTTGCTAAAAAAAGAAAATGTAAAAATCAAATTTGAAATTATTCAATATACACCATAGCAACCACCCAGCAACACCTTAGTAATGCACTAGTTACAAACCTGAACACCATAGCAACCACTTAGCAATGAACTAGCAACCACCCAGAACACCACAGCAATAACCTATATACACACTAGCAACCACCCAAAACATAAGAGCAACCTCCTAACAGCACTCTAGTTAAAATCATAAACACCATAGCAATCTCCTAGAAATACCCAAGAATCCACCCAAAACACAACAGCAACTAACCACCGAGAACATCATAGCAACCAACTAGCAATGCCCTAGTAACCACCATGAACACCTTACCAATGTCTTAGTACCATCCAGAACACCCTTGTTAACAACAGAAAATTTACAAATCAACTTGGAAATTATTCAATATACACCATAGCAACCACCTAGAAACCACCTAGAAATGCCCTAGTAACCCATTAGTAAAAACCTTAACAACATTGTAACCTAGTTACCACCTAGTAATGACCTAGTTACAACTGTATACACCGTAGCAATCACCTAGCAAAACCCTAGTATCCACCCAAAACACCATAGTAACCAACAACCTAGCAACACACTTAAAACCACCTAAAAACCATAGCAACCACCTAGAAATGACCTAGCAACAAACCCAGAACACCATAGCAATCACCTATCTACACCCAAGCAACCACCCAGAACAAAATAGCAACCTCCAAGCAACACCCTAGTTACAACCATGAACACCATAGCAATCACCTAGCAAAAACCTAGTATCCAACCAAAATGCCATAGCAACCAATCACATCGCAACACCCATGTAATCACCTAAAACATCATACCAGCCACCTAAAAATGGCTGAACATCCACTGTGAACATAATAGAAACCACCTAGAAACACCCTAGTAACCACCACAAACACCATACCACTGTCCTAGTACCATCAAGAACACCCTTGTTAACAACAGAAAATGTAAAAATCAACTTGGAAATTATTCAATTTACACCATAGCATAGAAACATAGAAACACATAGAAACCATAGCAATGCTCTAGATACAACACTGAATGCCAAAGCAACCCCTAAAAATGACCTAGCAACCACCCAGAAAATCATAGCAATCACCTAGCAAAACCCTAGTATCCACACAAAACACCATAACAACCACCAAAAAATGTCTTGCCAACCATCAAGAACACCATACCAATGTCCTAGCAACCATCCAGAACACCCTTGCTTATAACAGAAAATTTAAAAATCTACTTTGAAATGATACAATATATACCATAGCAACCATTTAGCAACCACCTAGCAATACCCTAGAAACAACCCTGAACACCATATCAACCACCAATCAATGACCTAGTAACCACCTAGCAATTACATAGCAACCACCCAGAACACCATAGCAATCACTTATCTACACCCTAACAATCACCCAGAACACCATAGCAATCACATATCTACACCCTATCAACCACCTAGAACATAATAGCAACCTCCTAGCAATACCCTAGTTACAACCATGAACACAAAAGCAATCCCCTAGCAAACCCTATTTAGCAACCAATCATCTAGCAACACCCTTGAAACCACCTAAAACACCGTAGCAACCACCCAAAAATGTCTTGCCAACCATCATGAACACCATACCAATGTCCTGGCAACCATCCAGAACACCCTAGCTGACAACAGAAAACGTAAATATTTACTTTGAAATTATTCAATATACATCATAGCAACCACTTAGCAACCACCTAGTAATGCCCTAGTAACAACCCTGAACACAATAGCAACCACCTAGCAATGACCTAGCAACCACTCAGAACACCCAAGCAACCACCCAGAACAAAAAATGCAATCATCCAGAACATAAAAGCAACCAACAAGCAAAACACTAGTATCCACCCAAAACACCATAGCAACCAAATCACCTAACGACACCCTTGAAACCACCTAAAACACAATAGCCACAACCTAAAAAAGGTCTTAGCAACCACCCAGAATATCATTGCAACCACCAAGTAATGTCCTTGTAATCACCATGAACATGATACCAATGTCCAGAACACCCTTCTTAGCAACAGAAAGTTTAAAGTCAACATTGAAATTATTATCTAGGGCCCAAATATTCACCAATGATTGGAAAGAGGCTTTTTTAAACTATTCTAAAAGCTCACATGACACAGGTGTGTCAAATATGACAAAAAGCTTAATGTAAGCTAGTTACAAAACTCTCTATGGTTCTCAACAGGGGCGGGCTAGGCTAACGATATCTGTGGCCCCAAGCAACCGGCCAATCCGGGGCCCCATTTAGAATATTTTTGCTTAAAAAAATAACATGTATTTTAAATCATAATTTTAAATTCATCCTATCTCCTATCAGACATTGTAGCCAAGAACATTCAAAATGTTTAATGAAATAAAAATTACTTAAAGATAATCAATGCATGTTTTCCATTTCATACCCCCACAATACAGTGATAAAAAAGCAATGTTTATCCACATTTATTTTTACAAACATTCTTTTTATTTTTTATTTTTTAATGAACAGGGTGTGCAAAACCTACTACACTCAATAACATATCGGAATTCAGTAGTCATTTATTATTATTATTATAACCCATCAATTATTTATTAATGTCCAGTTTGCCCTGCTTATAATATGATACAGTATTATTATTATTATTATTATTTTGAGGATTTTAACTTGCTTTTTAACTTGACACAGTGTCTAAAAATGTGCCGGTCCTGCGTGAGACACTGAGGAAACAATGAGACACGGTGCAGCAGTCAAGAACATTCGCCCAGCGCATTTACATAGGAAAACAATGGAAAAACAGAGCAGACCGCAAGCAAAAACGTCTTCGGTGTGAAAGGCCCCTCATCCGGTTGTGCGTATCTGTGAGTGAGAGCGCGTGGGTGAAACAAGTTCGGAAGGCCTGTATCTTTCTTCATAAATTACAAACCCGAACCAAAGATCCTTTTTGAAAAATTGACACGAACTCGGCGGACCTTTTATCCGAACAGTTCTGAGAGCGTATTTGCGCATGTACCCAGAACAGCAGGTTACTCCTCCAACGGTTAATGCGGAGCTTTCCTAACGGGGCGGCCGCACCTGCGACCCACCCCGAATAACTTGCAGCGATCCACACATGATGTGCCTCACATGATAAACGCGTTTGAATGGCTTGGAATTGTCTTACACAAACACTGAATGCAAACAGATAAAAGTGAACAAACATCACAATCTCAATTTCAACAGATATTACCGGTTCTCCAGAACTATAGGCATACTATTATCATCAACCTAGTTTCCATCCAATTTTTGCGCTATTTTGTTAACGACAGAGTGAAAATGAGTAAACAAAATATTTGCGAAATTTGCCGTCTTCTGTCTGTTTCCATTCAAATGGTCTTTTATTGATAAAAAACTGTGTGCGTGATGTCATGTTTTTAAAAAACTTTGTCACATAAGTTTTGGTTTATCGCAAAAGCAATCTGCCCTCAAGCCATTTCCATACAGGTTGTGTGTTTATCGCCTCCCAGATAAAATGGCAGAATATTAAGACAATTAATTGAAATTAGTCAGCTTACTGTCATTTTAATTTAACAATAAATGCAACCAGAATACGAAAATATGGAGCAGTTGCCCATCTGATAGGACTGTGATATTGGTCCTGATGTTGCGCCTATTGTAGGTTCCGACCTGAAAGCGAATGGTCATGGCCCTGTTCAAGCTGGCAACCTGCACAAAGGAGGCTAGTGGGGAAACTTTCTGTCGCAGTATAAGGACCATCAATCGATGTGTTTATGCTGTATGCACAGCTATTAAAGAAAAAATTATGCAGTGTAATATCAGGGTTTACATATGATACATTCCTGATATTCAACAGGCTACTTTGAACAATCATCTAATCTAAAGCATCATCACAACTGCATTATTTCAGGCATATTTGTTCAGCAACTTTTAACAACCAACTGAACCTGATTGTCATCTCAAATTAATTTAATGTCATTATGCAATTTACATTTTCTGAAGAAGCTCGGCAAATGTGATCTAGTGGTAAAGAGAGTTAGATTTAAAATATTTAAACATATTAAAATGTTCAAAAGCTCATTTTCAGAAAGTGAACTCCACATTGGATAAATAGTTCTGATAGTTTATTGTCTTGAAGAAAGTGTAGAACATTCTGAGAATGTCATTCAGCTGACTTTTTTTTTGTTTACAGAACAGGGTAAACTAATTTAAATTTGTGTAAATAAAAGCCATATATAGGTCTAACAATAGAATATTTTCGTTTGGTAATTTATTTAATTTAATACAGGGAATTTTGCCAGCATTTTTTCAAAAGTATAAACAGTAATTTTATAGAATTGGGCAAGGTTATGTCCAAAATAGCTCACTGAAGCTTTTCTCCTTATATTGTGTATTTATTTTTTATTTAAAACATCTTTGTGCACAGAAATGAAATGCGTTTTGTATTGTGGGCTAATTCCGTGACTGCCGTATTAGCCTATTTTGAATGGTGTGGAAAAGAAAATTTAATAAATAAATTATTAAATTAATAATAATGATTAATAAATAATAAATTAAGAAGTGGCCATTCATTTGCTCTCCTTGTACTTGTCGATAACAGGTGCATGATACGAGATATTTGTGTTGGCACTCCTGGAAGTGTTATCATGATCTGTGCTGTTAAGAACAATCCATAACAGTGCGAGTAATGCTTCATGTACAATAAATTTGCTTTCAAGGATGTATACCTTGTGAACATGATTAACACAGGCTAACGATTGGGTAAATTCTGTCATGTGACACTCAAGTACTCAATACTCAAAGGAATCCACATCCTCATGCAAACACGCTGTGTATCAGTAACAGAGAGAAGGAAGTGATAAGGAGAGTTTAAATGAGCACAGGGGGTCAAATCAGTATTTGGACACTTGAGACACAATTAAAAATGTATGCATTTTGTGTTAAGACATTATCTGTGAAAAAAAGAAGTAAAGGCCATTTCCTTTTGAAACATTTTAATATTCATCCTCAACTCCCAAAAGTGGATACAAATGTGTAATATATAAATTATTTCCATTCCTTAGTATTATATTCTCTATGCTACAGTTACAGTATGGACCATCACAAGTTGAAACATATACAGCAGGGAAGAGATGATCTGCCAAGACAAACATGCATTGATTACTGTGCACTACAACACAATAAATACTAGCTTACACGTGACTGTAAACCCAGTCGAAAAAGACAAAATAGAGGTCAACTGTTATAGACAGATGGACAAATTCCATTCAGTACAATAAGTGACTTCAATCACCCCCTATCAGTTTACAATGACCGTATCAGTATTTTTAGGGATAAATCGACATTCAGTAGTTTAGATGTCCACAGGACAAAGAGTCAGTGCAGATTCAGAACCTGATTTGGTTATAATCATTCATCAACACTTATGGTCTAATCCCATATTCATGGCTGTCTTGAGGGCCAGAAAATGTACAGCTAACTAACACGAGAGCTCTTCCAGGATACTGGATTTTTTTTTAAAAAGTATACACATAAAAAAAACAGGACAACTCCTTACTGTATATTTGTAACAATTTTGTACTAAACTAAAACCATAGCACATACAGAATGATTGTTAAATTGAGGTTGCAGTGGTTTTAGTTGCGAAACACAGTAAATAAAGATCAAAAATACGCAAAGGACAAAAGAATGTTGGATTTCATTAAAAACAAACAAACCTGAATTTCTGAAGAAAAAAAACTGAAAGGTAAAAACAACTAAGATGTTAAAACAGTTTATAATTTTTAACTTTTTATAATCCTGTTTTACCTATACTGTGAAAAACAGTTGTATTATTGTTTACACAATTAATCCAGATATTAGACACACATTGTTATTAGGATTGCTGTAATGTGATAACCTTTCCATTTTTGCTACTTTGCACATTAAACAAAAGGCACATCCCTGAAACACTTGCGTACTTGTAATTTTTAAATGTAACTTTTTATTTCAAACTTGCGACCTGTGAAAGTTAATTTGCTGTCATTTTACATTTGAATAAAAATGCTTAAAAAAGATTTAAAAATATATTAATATATTAAAATAAATTCAGTGTTATGTGCTTGGCAGGAAACATTGAGAAACTCCTTAGCATGAGTGTGAGAGTAGCAAAAATGGAAATGTAACACATGTAACGCATTTGTTTCACAGTGACAGAGCAAATGAAAAGAAAGATTAATTTGAATGTAAAGCTACATAATTTCAATAATAGCGTCAGGTATATGAAAACATAATATATAAGTGTATATTTTCTAAAAGGTAAACAGTAGTGTCCCAAGTGAAGAAAAACATACTGTAATTGCTGTGTGTTGACTGCAAAAAGCACTTTTTGTTTATAGCTGGTCTTGAATAGCAGATTATTGTACTTGTGTGTACAATACCCTGTACAAGCACCAAATGATAATACTATAAAAATATTATCAGTAAAGAGTTTACAAAATTTCTCCTTCAAGATATTTGTATCAAAAGTGTAGTAGCTTGAAAATGTTGACCATTGAAAGATTTATCAATTGTAAAAACAAACAAAAAAAATCTAATTTGCCAGAAATTCAAAAAATTGCCTTTGCTTTGAAATATCAAAACCCACTTTGCATGAGGAATGTTATTTTTGCCATGTTATTGAGAAGAAAAAAATCGTGATATTTAGTTACTGAGAAAATGAGAACTGTCTTTGAGACAGAGCAAAATTATATCCCTGAACTTTATCTTATAATTTAAAGATTTTTCTATACAGAGAAAATTCTCTCTAGGTTATTCTACTCTCAACAGAGGTATTAAAGAGTTAACCAGCATTACATTAAAGATCGCTTAAATAACTCCAAACATACAATAAATTGCTAAATTGTACCTCCTTAAAACACAACGCACCTGTAACATACCTACCCATAATTTTTCACAGGTGTAACTTGAGGTGTAATTCATTAAGAAAGTGTCTAAATGTCTCAAACATTTCAAAATATTAGGAGGTGGAAGCTATCATTCCCAAGAGTCCAAGTTTTTACGCTAACATGACACAATCCCAGTTTTCACATTAAGAATGGAAGACTCAAATGATCACATGCACATCAAGTAGCAAAACATTGATTATGATAAATTACAAATTACTAATAAAGATAGCAACAACAATTTACAACATTTCCTGTAGTCGGTACATTTACATTTTCCTTGATCTCCACATTTCATGTCATTAGTCATTCACTAATGCGTGAGAGTAAAAAATGCCATTGTCAGATAAGTTCAAACGGGGTCACACACCGGAAAGTTAGCTACATATGAACTATCTCTTTAGTTAGCTATTGTTAGCTAGCTAACCTGAGTTTTAACTTTACTCTCTCTCTCAAATAACAATAAATAATTTTGATGGAATAATAAATCAATATTGAGCATTAACTAAAGAATTTATCACGTTGGTCAATCTGAATTTTTTTTTACAAGTCTCTGTTTTCGAAGTAGCAACGTAGCAATTAATGTAACAGCTAATCTATTTGTTAGCTAATGCTATCTAGCTAGCCTGACTGAGAAAGTTATCCAAGCAGGCATTTCCATATGATTGTGTCTATTTAAAATTCATTTTAGGATAAAATTGAATGGAAACTATATTACTGGTTGTGTGGAACAATTCTGAGCAGCCACTGAAGTCATTGTAGGGCGTTGTTGCAGTGGTAACAAAAACCGAGAGTTCATGGCAAATTTACCACAAACCTGCAGCAAATTTGCCACTCCTTATTTACACAGGCAAATGAGCTTCTGATTCACCAGAAGTTTACAGATCTTCGCCTGTAGTGGTGAACCAGCAGGAAACCTTTGTCAACAATGGCAAATTTGCCTTAAGTTTGCCGCAAAGTTAATTTGCATGTGAAAATAATCATTGGTGAATTTGAAGCTAGTTTGTGGCAAATTTGTCATGAGCTCTCGATTTTTGTAAGGGCTCACATTGATAATTCCTGACCTTTTCAAATATTTCTATGTAACACATATAGTAAGATATCCAAAAGATCTGGAACATTCTACCAATTGAAATTAGACAGGCTCCAAGCATCCACATATTTAACATAAATAATCAAAAACATACATACATATATATATATATATATATACATACATATATATATATATATATATATATATATATATATATATATATATATATATATATATATATATATATATATATATATAAAGTCAAAGTGCTTCACATATCAAATAAAAAAATCTAAGCTAGTAACTGCAAACAATATATTGTATGCAGTTACTATCTTTGATTTTTTTATTTGATATGTGAAGCAATTTGAGCTGCACTTGATGTATGAAAGGTGTTACAAATAACATTTATTATTATCATTATAAAAATCCATGGTTTTGATATTTAGGACACTATTTGTCATACGGCTGCTGAGTCCGGTGTGCAACCCCCTTTAGACGTTAAACCTTAGAGGCTTAAGTGATAAAATAGACTGGATTCTGAAGATGTTTCAACTAGTTAATCAAGAAATAGTTATACATTTTGTGCAGTGGAAAGTCAGCCCTTGTGAAGAATCGCCAGGGCCTTCACAAAACCATGTCAGCACATCAAACAATCAAACTATTCTGTATATGGAGCTTGCTTGAAATAGTTGGTTTAGATATCAGCTGGTCTAGTATTTTGGTGGGTCCATAGAAACTTTCCATGGAATGGTGGTGGTAGTCACTGCAGCTTTTGAAGAGACTTGTACATCTCTTGAACTGCTTAATTTGACACATTCTGGATTACAACAGCAGGAACACTGAGAGATTTGTGAAGTCAGAAGACTTATTTCATAGAAAACAAACCAGAACTGGAAAAAATGCTGGTGCATTTATCTGTAGGAAGAAGGAAGGACAGAAACCTAAAGTGCTTTTTGTTGTAGAAAGTTCTCAAATACCATTCAGAGGAACCTACAGACATTTGTGTTGGAGTCCAACAGGATGTCCTATACAGTCAAATCCAATGGCGAGCTTCTGGCATATACACAAAAATGGTCCTGCCTCCATCTCGGCCAAGAATTTTCAGCAAAATATCTAAAGTTGAGCATCAAGCTCTATCGTTCTGAAGCAATGCTACAAGTTTAATTAATAAAGTCTGATCCCCAAAGACGAATTACATATATACTGTTTTGCGTTATGACGTCAAAACGGAAGTGACAGAGATCAGCAAGATTGATTCATTAAAATTGATTCAAAAAAAGATTAAAAGTGACAGAAAACAAGGGGAAAGATGGATGAAGCAACAGAGACTTAATAGGGTTGCTCATCTTGGTAAAGTGTTGGCATTTGGGATTCGAGCTGGGGACGATCGTGCTGCTGGTGACCCTCTGAGATTGGGCGTCCCTGGTCCTGGAGACACCACTCTGTGAGTGGGTGTACAGGGGCCAGGGGAACTCAAGTGTGTGGGGGTACCAGGCCCTGGAGAGTAAGGGTACGGGGGGATGTCAGGGCCTGGGAAGAAGGCTTTGTGTATAGGGGAGGAGGAGGGTGACAGGTGAGGACTCGTCTGAAGAAGCCACATCAATTCATCATTATTGCGGCTTAAACGTTTCTTCTCGTTGGTCTCCTTCTCCACATACTCCTGAAGGTTAGCATTCTCTTCAGATAGTTGCCTGTAAAGACAGAATAAACACTAACAGTTAAAAAAAGAAATGTGGTTAATTCATATGTGGATAAGATGAACTGGCGTGTTCTTGGCCAAAATCAAGGTGCAAATAAGATGCAATGTGTATCAGATTTATGCTGATAGTCAAGAGTCTGGCTACATAAGTCTGAATATGGCATTAAATCACTTTAAACCAGGAATATCCATATACTGTAGATAACAGAGAAAATACAGATTTTTCATATTTTACCTGGACACTGTGAGGTGTCGGTCGATGCGGGCCATCAGGTCTTCATTCTGCTGTTGAAGCACCTGGACCCGCTCCTCCAGGTACAGGTTCTTTTGGGCCTGCTCAAAGTATCACGTGAACACAGAGCTCGACATTAAATTCTTATACAAACTTCCACTGGAAAATCAAGGGACTGAAGTGGCTTTTATGTGCGAACAAAACAATGAGTAAAGGAGTAAATAAGTAGTTTTAAAATGCAAGCTGGACGTATTTCCGGATCATAAATAATAAAACATCAAAAGCAGCTGAGAGGAAATATAAGAAAAAATGGAAACTGATTCTATGGCCAAATCTTAAACAATGTATGTAGCACACAATAAAACTGACAACAAATTACAATATATTAAAGTATGCACAATACGTATATATATATATATATATATATATATATATATATATATATATTACTATAATGACTAGGATTATGACAAAATATAATATTTTAAATAACCCATTTTATCTCAAAATATAGTAAAAATTCTACGTAAAAGAGGTATCGTATTGTATCAACGATATTGGACTTGAAATGTTTGGTATCGGATCGAAAAGAAAATAAGTGGGATCACACACACAGGTTGATCTCGATAAAATCGTATATTTCCTTGCTTCTGTAAGTGTGCACACTGACTGACAGGCAGCTTAGGTAGGTGCGCTTCACATGCGTGAGTTCGCGCTAAAGCGCAAATGAGCCTAAATGTTCAAATACACTTCCTAATTCTGCCAAAATGCCGTCTTGGCGAGGTATTAGTATAAACAGTCAGTTATGTCTAAAGTGAACATAAACAGTGGGACAAAAAGCGGATTTGCATCAAAATGTTGGACTTGGAAGTGTAAATCTAATCTAACAGACCTGCCGTTGTCTAGTATTGTCATGATCCTGCTACGTCTGCCCCTTGGTCCCTGTCTGTTTTCTGTCTGTGTGTGTTTGTGGTGTGTATATGCACGTGCACGAGTCTCTGATTTCCCAACTCCGCCCCCACGTTTCCTCTGGCCTCACCCCTAGTCTAGTCCTTGTTATGTTAATTGTCTTCACCTGTTCCTCATGTGCCTTACCTGTATATATTGTGCTCCCTTCCCTCTTGTGTTTATCGGAGTGTTTTGTTTCCCCATGTTCAGTCTGTTTTGTTTGCTCAGCCTCCAGTCCGGTTTGTCATTTTGTCTTTCAGTTTTCAAGTTCATTGTTGTTTTTCTCTCCAGTTGTTTTCTCCCTTGTGAGTGTTTTGTTCTCCCTGTTTATACTGTTTATTTAATAAATCTTTATTTTGCCTCGTTCCTGTTTTTGGGTCCTCATTCCTGACACATTCCGTGACAAGTATGTCATTAAAGGCTATTAATCAAACAACAATAATGAGAAAACCGCTCACTAATTTTGGTTGAATAACTTTAGTAGCTTTAAAAGTATTAATGTGATGTCACTGTTTTATTATATTTTAATAATATTGTAAATTTTGTAATAATACCGAACCCTGATGTGGAGAGTGTATTCATTTGAATAATAATTTACCAGGAAAATAGAGATGATAAAATAATTTCTATATATATGCGTAACTTTTATCTGTAAGTTTTTCTGATGCCTGATAGAAAACTATCAACATTTGTATCGCGTTATATGAGTGTGAAGTGGTCGTCTGACTTTGGGGGGGTTCACGTGATATGAGCGCAAAGAGATCATCTGTGTTCCGCAACTGCTTTTGGGTCCTTGGATATATATAACAAGCTAGTAAGGGCAGCTGGTGGACATTCTGGTGCCCTTCTAGGGAGTTGGTGCCAAATGCAGACTGTGTAGTCTGCTTAAAGGGGGCGGCGGTACTGATGCAGAACATTGTATCTCAGAAGGAATACAATATGACCCACCATGTACTACTTGAAGCCCAATATGTCCACTTACCTGTACCAAAAAAACTTTGCCTTCCACTGCTTTATACCCCATCTATTGTGCGGGATGTGACATGCCAAATGACACGCCATTTTTTTAGCAGTCTTTGCATTGTTTTGAACAATGTTTTGTGCACAAAATTAACTTGCTCAGTCGGTATTAAGGGCAGTTTAGACTCTACACATAAACTATTACAATGCATTTGTTTTATCCATTATGATTTAAAATGATGATCAGTGCATTGCAAGTACCTTTTCCATCTTCTCATCTCTGTAATCATGTCTCCCTGTTATTTTTTGGGATGATGTATTTTAAAAGTTAGCAGTGAAAAAGAAAATTCTCGGAAGATACCTATATTTTTCATACTTTCTGACAAACAGCCATAAAATCGGAATGTGAATTGAAGTATGTATATTATGCAAAACTCAGTCCTCACTACTCATGTGTACTTTAAATGATCTACTCTTTTACTCTTACTTGAGTAGTTTTTAGGACACAAACTTTTTTACTCTACTCAAACACTACATGTTTTGGGAAGTAACAGTATTTTCATTTGAGTAAGATTTTTCAGTACTCTTTCCACCCCTGCACACATATACTGTAATTACTCTTCGTAAGCTTATAGAGGAGGTGATGAAGTACTTCATACTACATAATGTTCTAAAAAGGTGAAAATGTGACTCTCTAGCGATATGGAAGAGGCAGAGTGTTATCCTGAACACCTTTTCATTTTAAGAGCTTACCACTTTCTCCAGCTGGCAGATCTTCTTCTCCTGGTCATGAATTTGCTGGTTCTTCATCTCCAGAACCTCTTTCAGACTCTTCAGATCCTCCTCGATATGCTGATATGGAGCTAGGGCATCCTGCAAATAAAAATGCAACACTTTCATTTAATGTGTGTTGCTGTTTTATAAGTAAGTATATGTGAGACTTAAAGAGGCATACCACGATCTGTTCATCTGTGCTCTTCCTCAAGGCCTCTTCAAAACGCTTAGCTTTGTCTTTCAGAATTCGGTTCTGGAATGTCAGAGTGTCCACCTGGTCCTAAAAGAAACAGTACTGTTAACAGAGAAAGCAAAACAAATGAAGGGCAAAACATCTCATTCACTGATACAGCCATACTAAGACAAATAATCACAAAAAGTCAAGTAAATCATAACTATTATCCTAAATCACCTGAAGGGAGAGGCGTAGTCTCTCAAATTCCTCTTCGAAACTGTCTTTCTGCTGCTCATGAGCTTTTCTTAAGTCTGAATGAAATAAAATAGAAAGTTATGCTATACATTTCCCCTTGGTGGTTAGTAGAGGCATTATTAACTAGACACTAACCTCTCATTGTCCTGGCATGCTCTTCCTGTAGTGTTGCCATGGTGATGTTGTGCATGGTCTTCAGGTCCTCCAAGGCAGCCTCCTGGTTGGCAGTCAGCTCCTCTATCTACAAAAACAAAAAAACTGTGTAATCTGAAGCAGTGCAGGTAGTTAAACTACAAAGATGAACTAACATAAAGCTAGTTTCCTCTATGCTTTCATTTGAGAATGAGAACCACAAATTGCGACCACAAGGAGGTTACCCCATGTGACTCTACCCTCCCTAGCAACCGGGCCAATTTGGCCCTGGATTCGAACTTGTGACTCCTGGTTTGGTAGTCAGCGTCAATACTCGCTGAGCCCCACTATGCTTTCATGATCATCAGGTGGATGATCTAACCTGTTCCTGGTGCTGGGTTCGAAGTTCCTCCACCTCTGATTGGTGCTCAGCTCTAAGATGGTCTCTGTCTGAAGCGTGACGTAATCTCAGGTTCTCCTCAAAGGTAGCGAGCTCAGACTCCTGCTGGACCTGCAACTCTCTGAGCTCTCTCTCAAAGCACTCCTCCAGCTCCCTCTTCTCCTTCTGCAGACGCTCCCAGCGAGCAGCGTTAAAAGCTGGCCAATGTGGGAAGAAATGATGGATTTAGCCAACACAAACCTTTTTTTGTTTTAGAAGCTTATGGAGACTGCGCAAATAGAAACCACTTTTAACTCACCCACTTCATGCTGAATCCTGCTTAGCTCCTGGGACAACTCTCTCTCCTTCTCTTCAGCACTTTCACTCTGAAACATAAAATAACACTTATGCTTTGATACTCATCTACTACATGGCTTTTAACACAAATATTACACATACTCCATGTTGACCTAAATGTTGTGTTTTGGATGCTGGACAGCGCTAACCATCATAAACCAGCTCGGACAAGCATGGAAACTGTTTTTTTTTCAGACCGCTCACTGAATTGTTTGAGATTGTGTACCTGTGTCTCGAGTTAGTTGCTATATGCAATGCAAAATAAAATTACAGTGCCAACTGTGAGCAAATGGAGTGAACACCTTTTAAGACACGACAATTTAGCATATTTTCTCTAATAGACACCAGAGGGCACTATGTTTCTAAAAACAGCAGAAAAAAAAAGAAAAAAAGAAAAAAAAATGAATGAGGAATACAACAACATATGCGATTTATCCAAAGAGACAGATGATAATATGCATGCTGTGAGTCTGTGTGCAAACCATCCAAATGGGACACTCTTGCAAACAGTTACCTCATCTCTCGTAGTCCAAATAGGTCTATTTACAGTAGAATAAGGAATATGATTGTGACTTGTTCTGTTGTTTGGGAGTTGTTAGGGAGATTGCGTGGATGTGTTAGTTCAAGGCAGTATATATATATATCGGTTAACAGTAAACACAAGTGGTTGCTTAGTGGATAAGGCTTTGGCGTGGCAACACGAACATCACAGGTTCAATCTCAGGTATGGAGACGTGTGAAGACAGTATCATTCTGTGCTTTAGCACGTCACTTGATCTTAGGGGTTGTGCTAAAGGGGATGTTCCTGCAGTAGATGTACTGTAAATCATGTTGGTAAGAATGCATTTGCTAAACAGCAATAACGTTGTATATACAACAACATATTTGGGATAAATATTTTCAAGAATAAGATTGATTCTCTAAATAGAAACAGTTTTCAAGCAGTTATTATAGCTTAAAGTCAAGCAAACCAAAACAGCCAAACCAGTTTAGGCAGGATGAACAAAAATTCAGCATGGGTTTGCAGCAAAACAACGGAAAGAATTAGCCTTCCAAGATTTGAATAACTCATTCTGTAAGTTCAACCAAAAAGACAACACAAAAGAACTGTTGGCACATGGAGAAGGGTCTGTCTGTGTCCTGCAAGACACGCCCACTACAAGTTACGCCCCCTTCAAATAACAGGCGAAATGCTGAAGTCTTGCAATAGTTGACGTCACATCCTTTCACTGTTTTTTGTGCTTATTTGAATGCCAGAGCAACCCTACAGCTACAGTACAACTATCTCTACCCCTAACCATAACCCTAACCACAAACTTTAAAAACTAAATCTGCATCAGTAGGTGGTGAAAGTGAGAAGAAATGTGATGAAAATGAAGAGAAGCAGCAGCTAGCATATGCTAAGCTAATAGGCTAACCTGTCAACTTGTGAGCGAATTGGAGAAAACAGAAGAGAGAAATGTTTAATGTCATCATTTATATCTTCGGTTTAATAATATGATCATTTAAAAGTTATTCTTTGCTATATTTACATAGTTAAGACAACATGAATCATACAGCGATTCCATCGAAATGTAAACGTTATTTTAGCCAATAGAATCACTTCTTGATCCAAGGGGGGCGTTCCTTGGAGTGGGCGTGTCATGTATTGGGTGTTCCTTGTCATCTTGCAGGACGCAGACAGATACACTTGGGCATTTGACTCAAGCCTAGCAATTAAGTATCATAAGCGAGGGTAATGTGATATAATGTGAAATAAAGTACCTTGAGGCAGAAGTGTTGAGTGCAGATCACAAAGACCTCTAGACCCACGCTGGTTTTCTTTAGTTCTGTCTGAAGAGCCTGCAGCTGCCTGCTCTGCTCTTCACAGCGTCCCTGCAAGAGCTGCAGCTCCCCATGTCTCTCAAACTTCTCTCGTTCTTTCTCTTTCTTCTGCTCCACTTCTTTTCTCTTCTCTGGGCTAGGAGAGCCAGTGCAAGGTAAAATCTGCATGCTTGAGACTCGTACTGCCGATGTTACTCTCTGCGGCCTCTGGAGGACTAGACAGATAAACATACAAGAGAGTAATAAAAAATCTATTTTGTTAAATTCACCTCAGAATGGCCGTCTGTGGATAAAATGGTCTCTGTATTGTTAAAAACTCCTCAGGGAGTCTTGAGCGCTTAAAAACAATGAAACAATTTACATAAAGCTTTACCATAATTTCTTTACATAAGTGGATTACATTCATTTTCTATAAGTAAAGTTAAGGAACTATAATCAGAAACTAGATTGCATCAATGTAAAGTAAATTTAAAATGAAATATATGACCCAAATCTATGAAAAGTTACAACCATACATAATGCGTTGTGGCTAAAAAGACCGTGACCAATCTTTAGTTCAAATAAAATAATGGAGGAATTGTTACGCAGTCCACCTTGATTAGTCACACCAAGACCATGAAGCCCTAGTGAGTGTTCCATAAAGACATTGTCCATTATTTAAGCTATATAAGTACTTATCTTGATAAACTGCTCAAAACTAGCATTAAAATCAATGGGTTTGGCATTAATAAAAAAAAATATCAAGGTGTGTATCTTAATGTGCTCTAAGATGAGGGAAATTTCAGAGCCATAAATATGCTAATAGCAGCTAATGCTTGTGTGCATATGGCAGCTGTGTTTGAAGCATAGTGGATAGTTTCTCAATTTGTTCTTTCTATCCATGATGAATTTAATAAACACATTAAGCCAGATGGAATGACTGGATGATCTACGGCTGTCATTACTGTAGAAACCAGCTTCAGAAGAAGGACTTGCCTGTGAGATTGAGGGACTCATAGCAGTTAATTGCAATGTTGGGGCTGTTTTGCTTTTGGTCCACTGTGTGGAGAACAGGGCCGGACTACCATTGGTCATGACTGGGCTCCAGCACATGGGCCCAGTACGGGGCCCATCCGCTTACGTTCATTTGATTTGTTCAGTTATACGGCAGTCATTTTATTTTTCATTACTGTGTACGGAATGATGTCATTTAATTTACAAAATTACATGTCAGTCATGACTTGATGTTTAGTTAAGATGTGTCGCGTTTACACATCATGTTACAAACCTGTCTGCATTAGATACTGTTAACATGGCGTACAAGCGGTATCGGAGTGGCATGGTAAAAAGAAAACAAAAAAATTTGATACGGCAATGTGAAAAGGAAGCACTCAGTAAAATGAAAACGATCACTGGATTTTTCACACCTGTGACACCACAGACTGATGTGCAAGCAGAGAATCCAGAGGACAACAACCTGCTGTAGGAAACCACTGGAGCCAATCTGACTTCACAAGTAGGGCCATCAATGGATCATCATCTCATCAGTCAGAAGCTGTTAGCTCGGTGGAAGAAATGGCAACTTTTTCAGCAACTGAACCAGATAGGCCGACGACTTCTATAGACTCTTTAGCCACCTATCCAACTCAATTGGGTACAATTGCGTGCTGATTTGATGAAAGCTGCTAAGAAATCCAGAAGATGCCACTTCTAACAAGTAAGCCTCAATCTCATAATTTGTACTAAATAAATATCTTTAAAATAAGATGAAAGACAATACATAGATAGTCAGAACCTGATTACTAATTTCTCTATCGCATGTTGTTTTAAATGATCAGCATCTAGATCCTGCTGTTGTACGGTGTCATGCTTGTTTACGCTGTGTGAGTGGGATAGACAGTGTACAATTTTTTTTATTTACTGTAATTTTTTATTGTATTTGTGTGCATGGTTTTGATGTTTTTCAGTTTGTTAAAACTCACTTACCTACTGCACACACACACACGCACGCACGTATGCACGCACACACACACCCAACCACTCTTGCGCTTTGTTCAATGTGTTATTTTGATATCGTCTTACAACTTAGAGCACTTCCTGTATTATATTGTATTATAATTGCTATCTAATATTACCCCTACCATTTTAACTAAACTAGGCAGTTTGTAGTTTGTAGTTGTTTGCTAGAGTGAACCAACAGCTGTAGGTGCCAACACTAAATTATCTTTAAAATGTCATGATAATGAGAGAGGAAATGCTCATTTACTTTTCTGTTATAGATTATACTCTAAAATTTCCAGTGATTGGATGTAGTCATACATGGGTGTGAGTCAGCCTAACGCTGCCTATGTATATAATCTATACAAAATGTCAGCACTTACCAAGAACATACACTCATTATAGACTTGCTGTTTACATGTTATAGACATTCTTTGTTATGACTGCAACCTTACAATATCTTTGTATGTTTTTCAATATTTTCCACGTAAAGACATTTCTGCCAAAGAAACGGTTGTGTTAATTGTAAGGCACAAAAGTCATGATCACTTTGAAATTGTATTATTATAATTTTTTGGAAAAAGTTTTTCAAGCTTCAGTCAGTTGTCATATAAATAAATGATTCAGTTTTTGACTGGAATTATGGAACTGCTTTAGAGCTATACATACAGTAGATCGATTATACATAATAGTTGTTCTATTAAAAGTCATTTGTAGAGTAGGTGGGGCCCGAAAATGACTGAAGCCCAGGGGCTCCCACCCCCCTAAGTCCAGCCCTGGTTGACAGTGCAAGCAATTTGTTTGTTAATGATCAGTGTTAAGCAGCACTTTTTCCAATGCTTTTTTCCATCACTTTTATCAGGTCTTTATTGTCACATCAGGTATTGAATTAAACTCAATATACATCCTAGCAAGCTATAGTTGTCCTCAGCACACTGTAAACTTATGGTAAATGCACATACAGTTTGTCTTTATTCAGTAACTGGAAAGGCAGTTACTGTATATACTGATTTCTCCTTGATTTAGTTGTTGATTTAAAAAACACATACTTTATTTATAATCTTATAAAACATATCAAATATATTTGGAATTTTAAACTAACATTCAATCCAACAAAAGTAGCATGGGATTACCATAGTTTTTATTTTTTGGACATTACTATGTTTTTTGGCCATGTTCCATGTTATTACCATAAGATTCTTTGATTTCCTTGCGTTTGTGTATGGCCGAACTCTCGCACAGGTGTCCTGTCTTGTTTATGTCACCTTTTGTGTGCATTGCATGGTGTTTGCCTCATGACATATGCTCAGGTTCCATTAGTGTGAGAATGCGTGGCATCATTTTGTTTGGCGTTGCTATGCATTCTCTCGTCTTGTTTGTCAGTTGGTATGGGCGTATATTGCCTTACTGTTTTGGCGATGTGCGCTCATGCCATTCGGGTGTTTTGCTGTCTTGTGAGAGCACATGGCATTTTTTTGTTTCTGTATCGCCACGTGCCTCTCTGTCTTGTGTCATACCCCGCCTCCTTGTTTGCTTATTATTAGTTAATTTACCTCACCTGTCCTGTTAACCCGTTTGATTTATCTCCCTATTTTAGCCTCCTCGTGTGTCCAGTGCCAGTTCATCTTGATTTCCAGTCAGTCCTGTATGTTTGTTTATTCCAGTCAGTCTGTCGGTCGGTCTAGTTTTCTGTCCTGTTTATCCCTACCCTGTCCTGTCGGCCCTGTTCCCCGCTGCCTTCTGCCCCAGCTCTGAATTACATTTTCCTCTATGGGGTAGTTTATGTTTGTTTTTTCCCCCTTGTTGGAACTTTATGATGTGTTTTTTAACTCTGTTTTGGGTCCTGCCTCTGCATTCCATGACATTACGAACTGGCCAGGATGGACCCAGCAGAGATCTTTTTTCAAACTGGTTCTCCTGCCTGCCAACACACAGAGTGCATAAAGAGACTGCGCAGGGTATGGCAGGAGGACAAGTCTGTGTGGGGGGTATGCGTTTGAGTTTTTATCATTGTCTCCTTTGGTCATGGATATGATCCATCCAATCTCTTTTGGGCAGGTCTGAACGAAAATTTTAGATCTTGGGTCTCAGATTGGGATGGAGGTTTTCTCAAGTCAGTAAGGCAGGCTATGAAATGGGAGGAGTTTGTTTCAGCCTGTGCCTCAGGGGACTTCCATTCCTGATCCCAACACGAAGACGACGGCACCCCCCACTTGGGAGTGGATGCCTCGGCCAAGCCCATTGCAGCTGTCCTCTAGTAGGCGGAGGCTGTCACAGCAGCAGTACAACCCTCTGCTCGGAAGAGGAGGAGGGTGCCTTCTCAGTTGCTGACAGCGCCCACGGCCACGGAGGCCGTTCTCCAGTCTCTGCCAGTGCTCACGGCCACAGAGGTCGTTCCCCAATCCATGTCAGTTCTCACAGCCATGAAGGCCATTCCCCAGTCTCTGCCAGTGCTCACAGCCACGGAGGCCATTACACAGTTGTAGCTTCCAGTGTTCACGGCCACGGAGGCCATTCCCCAGTCTCTGCCAGTGCTCACAGCCACGGAGGCCATTCCCCAGTTGTAGCTGCCAGTGTTCACGGCCACGGAGGCCGTTCCCCAGTCACTGCCAGTGTTCACGGCCACGAAGGCCGTTCCCCAGTCACTGCCAGTGTTCACGGCCACGAAGGCTGTTCCCCTGCTGCGGCCACTGCCCACGCCTGCCACGGTCCACAAGCCCCCACCACCCATGGCTTCCATGGCTTCGCCCACTGTGCCGTTCCCTCCTGACCCCTGTCCAGTGGCTGCTACCCAGGACTCTGTGTTCAGACTCTTGTGTTCTGTCCAGTCGGTCCTGTTCCCTACTGCCTTCTGCCCAAGCCCTGGATTACCTTTTTCCCCTACGGGGTAGTTTATGTTTGTTTTTTGTTTTTTCCCTTTTGGGAGCTTAGTTTTTATAAATAAATCGCCTTTTCAACTCTGCTTTTGGGTCCTGCCTCTGCATTCTGTGACATATTTTAGCCTCTGTACAGGCAGTAATAATTAAGTACATGAAGTGATAAATAAGTTATATAGTGCTGCCAATCTCTAATGCATATCTGGTATGCATTAAGTTTGACAGAGTAGAGAGTCTAATTTAATCAAAACAATCCTTACCCTCTCTTATGCAAGAGAAATTATAAACAACCAGGATGTACAGTTTTGTAAATCTATTCCCTCTTATTCCCTCATTTCCAGCTTAATGTGATCCTGCATTAAACTAACAGCACTTTAATTAAAGAGCTTAAACATTATATTGCCTGAAAGACAATTCAATCCAGGAGCACACACACATTTACACACCACAGTCACCAACCTCCAAAACTATCAGAGCGGCTTAATCTATAGTCAGGGAGTCAGTCTCTATGACAACAAAGAGAAAATAGTCATTTTCAGGTAGTATGTTTGGCAAAAGTGATGTTAGGGTGGTTGTCTCGGCTCTTCATGAAGACAAATAAAACAAGGGTGATGGATGGAATGAATGGAGAGAAAGAAGAGGGTAGAATAGAGGAATGTCTTATGAAGTGTAAATGAAAAGGTTCATTTTTATGGTGCTGGTAGAGACAAAAAAGGAAAGGTTAGGTCACTTCTTAAGTGAACAAGACAGAGAAGGAGAAAGACAGAAATAATGCTCAGTGTAGGGGACACACAATAGATTGATTTGTCTGTTGAGGAGGGAATGGGATGGATACACTATTGCATTGTATTAAGATAAAAAACTGAAGACTCTTGATTGAATACTGATTACTGATTCATTTTGTACATCCTGACCACGTATCAGTGGCCACAGTGTTTACATCCTATGGAGTAATCTCCTTTTCACTGGGATTTTCAGTTTTTTAGTATTTAGGTATTTGGGGACAAAAAGTGTGAAAATGTACTTTTGGGCAAAATTCGAAGTCATCCTTAATTGGAAAATTTATGTATTTTCTTTTACATTTAAAAAATACATGTAGAGGTATTTATAGTATCTGTAGTATTTATAATTAGTTTAGATAATAACAATAGAAGTCACTATTTAGATGTTTTTAGGTTTAAGGTTTACAGTAGGGGGTTAGGGTTGATTTAAAACTCCATAGAGCATTAACCTTAAAACTAGAGATGCACCAATAACCAACAAATACAAAGTACCCAGTTTTAGTTATCGGCCAATAGCGAGAACCGAAACAAGTAGTTTTGTGTTTGTATTTGATATTTTGATACTAGCCAACATTAGCATTTTAAGTAATTAAAAATGGCAATTTCGGACCATTTTACCAGGGTATAGCTCACCTTTAAAAGTAATCCATCTAACACATATAATATGTTATTCATGCTTTAACAGTTTTATTTTATGCATATTTTTCTGGGTATTCATGGAGCGGGCAATGCAGCCTTAGTATTGATTCATTATTCTGGGTTTGTTGCGTTGAGCCTGACAGAGCCATACTTATTATACTGTACAATCAATGTTCATTTGATTGCTTTAACCTGTGTTGTTGTTGGGCTAAGAAAAAGTGACACATAACTCCTATTCCTTTTTCCAGAATTTGTTTTACACAAAATACATATGATTTTTGGAGTTGTGGTGTTTAGGACAACAACGACTGTCCGACCTGAGTCTGAAGAATGCACTCTATTGCTTTTTCTCAAACACAAGCGTGTGGAGAGAAATGTCGCATATATCACGTGAAATGGATGAAATGAAAACTCATGAGCTAGTTTCAAATGGTTACATTTATTACATTTTTTGCTCTTTTTTTTTTAATCTGTCAGAATGACAGAAAACATTTGTAGTGTAAATAGACTGTATGCAATGAATAAGAAGAATAGAACTATGGGCTTACATTATTTTATGCATTTACTGAGTCCTTGTTAAATTTGACATGCTCCTTTTATTCGCATGGTAAATGTGGTTTAGGTTATGAATATCGGCTCCATTAAATTATAAAGAATGTAAGTATTATTAATCATTTTAATCTACTGACATTGATCATGGCAAGTATTAACAGCGATTGTATCAACATGCACTTCAATTCTACTGGTTGATTTTGAAAAACAAAACACATGTATTGAAACATGAAATAATTAAACAAAAAATATTTCTACATTCAAATTACATATATATATATATATATATATATATATATATATATATATATATATATATATATATATATAGTGTAAAAAAAAAAATCATACAAAATGTAAACAATTTACCTTCTTCCACCAGCTCAGACTTAAAAATCACTCTACAACAACAGGTGGAAAAATAACAATACAAATTAAATCATGAATACGATTACAAATATTAACATAATAATAATAATAATAATAATAATAATAATAATAATAATAGAAAAATAAACAATGACCTATAGATAGTTCAAAATATCTACAATTTTTGTCTCATTTTAATGGCTGCAACAGTGATTGTTAGGGACATAATTTGATCTTTCACCATATTTTCAGAGTTTGGACATGAACTTTATCATCACCTGCTGGTGGAATAATTAAACAAAAAATGCAAGAACTGAATTTAGACTTTGTGCTGAAAACAGATGTGGTATTGAAATGTCTTATTTCAATTTCTCCTATTTCTCAGGAACATAGCAAGTAGTGCCTTGCGCCACTTTATTTCCAGACAAAACCCAAAGATAACGCAAACACACCCACCCAAACTGGATAAGACAAAGCGCACAGTCTCTGTGCATAGCGCTGCACTTTGTGTGCCTATGAAAATAGAGCCCTTGGAATTATCCGTAAAAAAAAAATAAATAAAAAAATCAAGGATGACTGAAAAGTGTATGTGAAAGCGATCTCTCGCTCACACACACAAGTAGAGAGAGAGAGAGAGAGAGAGAGAGAGAGAAGCCGCATATACAGTGCCCCCCCACCACTATGAACACTATGTTTGATTGCTCATACCTTAAAAATGCATAAAGTCATTTGCACGATTTCTGTCGTACTTTTTGTAAATGACAAAAAAATTTCATCGTAAGCAATAACTTGCAACAAATAAATAAATGGGGCCACATGGCGAAAGAGAAGCACCTAAGTTTGCTGCTATTTAAAACTTAGCTAATTTATTTATTTAGTAGTCCATGGAAATTCTTCATAATGACCAACGTGTATGTGTGTGAGAGAAAAAAAGTACATTTGGAGTGTTACAGTGGAGATGTGAGTGTGAGAGAGCATGACATCAACTAATAGCAGCAATGTACACTTACAGCAGCAGGGGGAGAGCTATATAATGAAAGCAATATCTTGGGTTGATCTTTGTCTTGGTTAGTTACCTGGAGACTGTGGTTTAGGAGAGACCACAGCTAGTCTCTTAGGGGAGGAGAGAGATGAACGAGTGCCATCAGAACTCTTCTGGAATTCCTTACGGGCAGCTATAGATAAAAAAAAAAAAAAGACATAAAAAAATAAGTTTATGGTAGTTAATGGCAGTCATATGGGTTTGGTACAACACAAGGGTGAGTAAATGAAGACAGAATTGTTATTTTTGGGTGAACTCTCCCTTTAAGAATTAACCTGTATTAAAAGATATTTACACACACAGATAGTGTAAATGATTGCAAATCCATGAATGCATTCACAACTGTAACCCCCACCCCATTTATATCTCTCCTCTCTTGTATGGAGTGATATGGTCTCAGCGGTTTGTGGATCAATTCCAATAAGAGGCAACCATCCACAAAATAGCACAGCTGCAAGGGTCCGTTTGTCACATGGGCCGATATGACATTCTAAGAGAATGCAAGCAAGCGTAAACCAGCATAGGACATAAAATATATGACAAAATCTATGTTCATCTCACACATCCAAGATCTGTGGTCATTACATTCCCAGTACAGTGAAAAGAAGTCGAGTTTATTTTAAACAAATAATCCTAACATATCTACTGTACCATAGAGAAAATTTTAAAATGTAAAAGAAAATATGATAAAGTGTGTAATTATTAGTGGTGGATGCTAATGCATGGTAAATATGGTAAATGGTCTGCACTTATATAGCGCCTTTTTAACCTTAACGGTATTCAAAGCGCTTTACACTATGACTCATTCACCCATTCACACACACACATTCATACACCAATGGTGGCAGAGCTGCCATGCAAGGTGCTAACCTGCCATTGGGAGCAAAATGGGGTTCAGTGTCTTGCCCAAGGACACTTCGGCATGTGGATTCATGTGGGCCAGGATTCGAACCACCAACCCAACGATTAGTGGCCGACCCGCTCTAACAGCTGAGCCACAGCTGCCACAATGATGACACTTCAGATTTTGTGGCTTGTTAAGGAGATGTGTGCTATTACCTAAGCAATCAAAATTATGATTTTCACCTGGCGGACAAATAAGCGGGTGAACAAAATCCAATAGACTAACATTACACAACACCATATCTGGGAGATTCTCATGAAACATGCCTTTAAATGTCCTGGTCTTATTTTACGTTGATCATCCCTTAACAAGGCCACATGTCGAGGTCTGGGTAGATTAGATGGTAAGTGAACAATCAGTTCTCATAGTCAATGTGTTGAATGCATGAGAAATGGACAAGAGTAAAGACCTGAGCGACTTTGACAAGGGTCAAATTGTAATGGCCAGACGACTGAGTCAAAGCATCTCTGAAACGGCAAGGCTGGTGGGGTGCTCCCTGTCAGCAGTTGTGAGTACCTGCCGAGAGTGGTCCGAGGAGGGACAAACCACAAACCTGTGTAGCCGCAGACCAGTCAGAATGCCCACGATGACCCCTGTCCACCATTGAAAGCACATACATTGGGCACACAAGCTTCGGAACTGCACCTTGAAGCAGTGGAAGAAGGTCGTCTGGTCCGATGAATTCAGTTTTCTTTTACATCATGTGGGTGGCCATGTACGTGTGCGCCATTTACCTGGGGAAGTGATAGGACCAGGATGCACTGTGGGAAGACAACAAGCCAGTGGAGGGAGTGTTATGCTCTGGACAATGTTCTTCTGGGAAACCCTGGGTCTGGCCATTTATGTGGATGCCAATTTGACACATGCCATCAACTTAAACATTGTTGCAGACCAGGTACACTCCTTCATGAGAAAAAAAGGTATTCCCTGATGGCAGTGCCCTCTTTTAGCAGGATAATGTGCCCTGCCACACTGCACACATTGTTCAGGAATGGTTTGAGGAACATGATGAAGAGGTCAAGGTGTAGCACTGGCCTCCAAATTCCCCAGATCTGAATCTGATTGAGCATCTGTGGGATGTGCTGGACCAACAAGTCCAATACATGGCAGCTCCACCTCACAACTTACAGGACTTGAAGGATCTGCTGCTAAAGTCTTGGTTCCAGATACCACAGGACACCTTCAGGGGTCTTGTGGAGTCCACGCCTCAGCAGGCCAGCACAATTTTGGCAGCATGTGGAGGATCAACAGCATATTAGGCAGGTGGTCATAATATTTTGGCTCATCCATGTGTATCTATTATTTAAACTGTATATATATATTTTTTTTCTTATTTGGGGTTAAAGATGACCAGGACATTTTCTTGACAGGTTTTGTGAAAATCACCCATCTAGGGACCATAATATCATAGAAACTTGAGGGCGGACTTTTAAAATGACGTGGGCCAGTAAAAATGACTTGGGCCAGTAAGCAACCACCTAGAACATCCAAGATTTCAAATATCAATGTGCTAAAAAAACACTCGGACCACCTTAGCAAACACATAGAAATGCTCTGGCAATACTATGGCACTCACATTTTACATCAGAAAATTAAAAAATCTAGTTTAACTTATTTAGTAGGAAGATCCACTGTATGAAATAAGCCAAACAGATGTAAATGAAACAAACTCAAAAAATCATGCAAAAAGTCTGAAGGTACTGATGGCGTACAGGGAATTTAAAATCCCCCATCACACAACAGAGAGGGGCGCATATGTTTTTGGGGTTACTGCTTTTGGCTTACTTTCACTAAAAACAAAGCACACACCACATAAACAGCACATTTCTACAGGGGTCCCAGGGCACCCAATTACTGCCAGCTCATCTCAACATGTAACAGACATCCATAGACACCCCTCTTGAATCCCAACTGATGCCTCCTCCCTTGGACCCCACTCGTTCCCCATCCCCTGCTGAAACAGCACCTAAGGCCCCACACATCCAGTCTCGTAACATGTTATAATCGAGCTTCAGCCGGTTTTTGCATTGTCAAGCCATAGTCTACATCTATCTTTCTAAGTATATTTAATACAAAGCATAATAGACTATTTGAAGGATGGTTGTCAGCTGAGGAACTTTTAAGTACACGCTGCATGTCACCTCTGGTTTTTGGAGCATGCACTCAACAACAAGGCTAATTGTGGTCTGAATAATGTTTATACATGCTGAACGAAGGAGAGCTACAATGGCATTATATAATGTAGGTCTGTTAGTCCGACCTTGCAAAA
This sequence comes from Moxostoma hubbsi, assembly GCA_032164185.1. Taxonomy (NCBI): domain Eukaryota; kingdom Metazoa; phylum Chordata; class Actinopteri; order Cypriniformes; family Catostomidae; genus Moxostoma; species Moxostoma hubbsi. The sequence continues at coordinate 18,522,994 of JAVLUX010000038.1, forward strand.
ATCTTGCAAGATTTCAGAACTGAAGCGTTAACGAATTATTATTTTAGTCCAACTGAAATAATATAGATTACTATATTTAATATTTATATATTTAAAATGTATATATATATATATATATATATATATATATATATATATATATATATATATATACACTAAATTTAATTCAGATTTCTAATGCAGTTTGAATGATTTCTTTGTGGCTAGGCTATGGTTTGGTTAACAAAAGTGTATTCAATTGACACCATTTGTAAACTTTGGGCATTCAGAAACTTTTCCAATTGTAATCGTGCATATACTGTAGTTTATAATGACTTCATTCCTTGGATGTGTATTACTCAAGGCAACCACACTCCCTGTACTGTTTTATTATATCTATGAGGACCAAATGTTGGCTGCACAGACAGTGAACATAGCAGGGTCTTTGAACGCTCATGAATGCTGTCATTGCTCACTGTCTAGACTTCATGCTAAGATTCTAACCTAATCTAAATCGGTACTCCATGATGGGCCAGTAGCATCATCAGCCCTTCTGCCCCTCCAGGGGACTAAGGATTTTACTTGGATGGCACAGAGGGATGCAGCAGGAAGAGAGATGTATGCTCTCAGATCTGTGCTCAAGGATAAGAAAATGAGACAGAACTGATAAAAATGCAGCAAGACAGAGGAGGACAGGTTAGGAAAGAGGAGATGGATGATCAGGACATTCTTCTAGCCCCATTATCCCTCCAGAAGGTGGAAAACAACTGGCCAAATGGGCTCAGGTGAGCTTTAATTGGACAGGCACTAAAGCAAAACTCTTCTACTTTGGAAGTTTTGAAACTGCATGGCACCTAAAATTGTTCACTAACTAAAGACCAATCAGCTGTAAGTTAGAAGTCTAGATCAAAGCAACACCAGTAAAAGACGACTACTTCATGTCAATAATTTTTTACTGGTGTAAAAATTAACTTTGCGTGGGGCTATTTTAGCATTGCAAAACAATTTTTAATATAAACAATAGTGAATTGATCACAATCTGGCATAAATGTAATGTTCAGAAGTTATTTAAATAATAATTAAAAAATGTATATCAATGAGTTCACACATGTGATGTTTAAGAATTGTATAATTTGAAAAGCATTTGGGGCATTCGTCAACTTAAGGTGCGTCACAATGCAATGCGACAAGCCACATTGGGCACTTGCCATGTATACAGTTTCATTTATTATAACAGATGAGATCTATATTGTATTAGTACTATAAATAAACTATAGGTTTGTCCACTTTAGTTGATAACTTGGCCTAATAGAGTCAAGCTGACAATATCAGCATTAGAGCATAAATTGACTAGTGCTTGTAGTGATCTGTGCGAGTGTGTCAATGTGTACAGCACACAAGAGTAGACTGGCCCTTATCTTTATGCTATGGTGTGATGAATGAGTCTGGGTAGCCTACATCCTATGCTCTAAGAAAGAAAAGGTGTTTCTTTCCAAAGCAAAGTCCACATTTCAGTCTTGACTAAACATAGTCTGCGGCAAATCCCCCCTACAGGTTTGTCCCATTATTCACCAGCAGAGAGAGATTAATGACTCTGTATAGGCCATGGACAGGTAGGTGGTGCAGTTTACTTATGCCTGACAAATATGCTTTCTTTTTTTGGTGTTGGTAACATCTGTGGAGGGCTGCGTTCAAACTGAAGATGCTCTCTCTCTCCTATGACATTTGACATGACAGTTATGGCACCGGAGGAAGCATTTTTCCACACGACTTTCGAATTGTAAAAAGACAAAATGAACTAAATGAACGACATGAACGTTTTTCAGGAAGTGTCTCAGCTGTTGGCCGCACAGCTGAGACATGGCTATGGCTTTGTAGTCCACATATTTCTTGAAGTGCAAACTATGTGAAGTGCATATTTGTAGTAGTGTTTTAAAATGCTCACTTTTGAACAAAAAGATAGGGTGACTTAAACGAACATGGTGGCTTGGTCTACTTACCTGCTGGGGAGCTTCGCGGAGGGGGCAGCAGGGAGCGACGTTTTGGTGCAGGAGTGTTGGGGGGTTGAGGGTTGCTGCGGCAGGGTGCTTTGGGTCCATCCCCAGGGGGAGATGTGATGACTTGGTGGAATGGCGGCTCGTCATTTACACTGCTGGGACCTGTAAATCACCCAAAAAGTGTTTAATGCCAGTTTGCCCTTAAAATCTCTGAATGTGGATTTTTAATGTTTTCTCATTTTGTGTTACAAATACTGTCTAGAAACTGAATATTGCAAGTCATTGCTTTCTGATTCACTGATAATGCATAATCAAACTGTGCAGTCATTGGGCAATCTTAATCTCGCTATTGCCTTCATTCTCTCAGTCTGCTTCTGTCTAACCACATTATTCATCATCTGTGGTACTATAAGATTTATCTAACCGCTCATTAACTTTACAACTAAACCCAGACCAGTCCTTCATCTCTATCCGGCGCATGATCAATAACCGCAGCCCAGCTCGGTCAAACAAAACGCTGCAATAAAATGTAAATTACTGGCCATGTGAATGAAAAACCCCCAAGACACAGCATCTCTTCACTGTGGCACAACGGATTTCACAAATCACACAGGTACTTTTATATCATAGGTATTTTAAAAGACACTCCTCTCTACTTTAGCTTTAGTTTCAGGTTGTAAAGCGACACCATTATCTGGAGCCGGTACAGAACGAAGGAAGGATCTCTCTGACCTTGTGTTATCTCTCTGATTTATAAAGTGCTGACAGAGAGGATTCCAGGAACAGAAAAGAGTGGACAGATGCAGAAATGCTGACAGTAAACTGTCAAAAGTGCTTTTAAATACCATATTTTATAACTCCCATATTACCTGAGACCAGAAAGAGGGAGCTGAGAGGACACATTTAGAGACAACTGCCATTAATTCAAAGAGATTTTGTTGGGATGAAAAATAGATACTTTCTATGGCCATTAAACAGGACCACACTAACAGAATCACTTATCCAGTTTGAGGGGGATCTGATAAGGGAAAGATCTAGGACAAAATTTTGGCTGCAGAAATGGATCTTCGAAACAGCTGGAAGTGCTGCAGAGCCCTCCCGCTCACAGCAGGGGATGTTAAGACACATTTGACTTGCTGGTGGAAACTTGTTGCTCATTGGTGGATTTTCCTCCAAATCTCTGTGAGAACCAGTTAACTGCCTGCATTGTAAAGAACTGGGTTAGCTGCAGAGAGACTCAATGCTTAAGATTTTTCCCAGTTTCATCACCGCTCTGGATTTCCATAATCACCCAAATGATGGGAGCATTATACTTGTGTGGGTTGGATAACTTTCTGCACCTAAAATATCTTCTGTTGGTTAAACAACCAGACTCTGGTCTACTAAAACTTTGTTCTATATTTATCATATAATTGGTCTCAAAGAGCAGACCAGCAAGTGAATATTCAGACTATTAATTTGTCTTTTAAGTCAGCTCTATCTCTATGCCATTCTTGAAGTTTTCAATTCACAGACGCTGAAATTTTCTCAATTTGCTCAACCATCATCATGTACACTACAGGTGCACTTACAGTATCAGGGCTCAATGCTAAGGATTTTTTCTACTGGCCCAGTCGGGCCAGGACTTCTGGCCCTGACAAAATTTTCTCTGGCCCCAACACAAAAATGATAAATGGCTTTTTTTACCATCATGGCTTTAAAAATGTGTCAGAAGACAATTATTTTTAACATATATTCTGATTTTAAGACAATGTCCCCCCAAACTGAATCACATTTATAATTTGCAAGATATGATTTCTGCCTTATGTAATCCCATATAAGTGCTTTACAGATATAAATGAATAAATACGTCATATTAACCTCAGCCGTCCTGTCATTTACACATGTGTTTTTAAGCAAAGAGTTCTGTGGAGGAGATGGTGGGTTTTCGGTCACCCTTTAGTCATGCTGTCATGCAACTTTTGGCAATGTGTAGTGTTTTCACACACAGGATCAAAGATTTAATCACTGAGTTAAAGATGTGATTATTGGCTTAATGTAATAAATATATGAATCCCTAAGAAGAGACTTCCAAATCGGTTGTGACATGTAATATACATTAGGGGGATATTAGGCATAATCTGTGAATTAACAATGTATATACAGTATAACATGAAATCAGACAACCTAAAGACCAACACAGCCTGATTCACAAAGCACAAAACAAAAATACCTGTATGGTCCAGAAAAGAGAAGTATAACTGGTGTTTCATGAGGATGATATGAAGTAGACGGTTTTGAATATTCATCTTCACCCTGCAGCTAAGCAGCTCTGATAATAATATCCTAATAGCCATAGTGATCTTGCTGCTTTTCATATCAAACACCATTATCATGTCGAATTAATGATTACGTTTTCAAACTAACCTAATTTAATGTCGACTTTTTGAAGTTCGAGCAGCTCGTGATTTCCAGACACGTGTATAACGTCTCGGTTACGTATGTAACCTCCGTTCCCTGATGGAGGGAACGAGACGTCGTGTCGAAGAAGCGACACTAGGGGTCTCTCTTGAGCGCCGAAAGATACCTCTGATCTATGAAAAAAGGCCAATGAGAGTTGGCGAACAGTATTTGCATACTCCGCCTCCGGATACGGATATAAAGGCGAGAGAAATACGCTCGTTCATTCAGGATTTTTCTGAGGAGCCGGGAGTGTTCCGGGCATCTCAGCGGCTCGGCTCAGCGACGTGGCCGGGAAGACACGACGTCTCGTTCCCTCCATCAGGGAACGGAGGTTACATACGTAACCGAGACGTTCCCCGTCTGTCGCTCACTTCGACGTCGTGTTGAAGAAGCGACACTAGGGGTCCACTTCAAAACTCGCCATACGCTGAGCCGTGTACGTGTACTGCTGACACAGAAGCGGGCAGGTATTTGCACGTGCACAAACGACCAACTGTGTTCAGGCTGCACGTACTCTTCCCTAATGCCCCGAAAAAGCATCAGCATCCTTTTGGTTACCCTAGGGGGGAACAAGGTGACGCTCCCAACTAGGGAACGGGCCAAGCCTGGCTGGGTCTCTTTTCTCTCTATGTTTTCTCGGCATAGAGCAAGAGCAGCCGGGGCCCTTACCGCATCGAGGGAAGGGGGTCTTATTCCGAATTCCTATTCTTTCAGGGGGAAAAGACCCTGCGGAAGCCACACCCGCCCAGCAGGGGAGGTAAAGGTGGCAAAATACATCACATGGCCACTTTAGGCATGTGGGAGAAAATGGCGCGGTGGTAGATCCAACCTCGAGGAGGGGGGAGTTGCTACAACACGGCGACCGGAGGGCAACGAAGGGCTGCCTAAGGGAGACGCGGGTCAGCTCGTAAGGTGACCGTGCCGCGGAAATACACACAGGAGGAGTCCCGTAGGAGGCCTGATCTGTGGAGCACGTATTCCAGTAGGGGTAGCCGGAGGTACCCGTAGTGGACTGGACCAGCACGTTCCTCCGTTGAACTGCTGCGGGCCCGAAGTGCTAGGGAGGAATCAACAAGGGACCTGGGTCCTCTGGGACAAAAGCGCACTGTTTTGCCTTGGCAGAGGGAAACGGCACTGGAACAAGCGGTTCACCTGGTCAGATCGTCGACGTGTACCGAGTTCTACGGGCTCGGACCTGAGAGAACACGGGACGAGACTGACTCAACCCTGAGATTGTAGAATCTCGTAAAGGTGTTAGGTGCTGCCCAGCCCGCAGCTCTGCAAATGTCTGTTAGGGAGGTGCCCCTTGCCAGTGCCCATGAGGATGCCACGCCCCTAGTGGAGTGGGCCCGCACCCGTAAGGGGGGTGGCACGGCCTGGGTGTGGTAGGCCAACTGAATGGCCTCCACCACCCAGTGAGACAACCTCTGTTTGGAGACAGCGTTCCCTTTCTGCTGTCCTCCAAAGCAGACAAAGAGCTGCTCAGAGCGCCTAAAGCTCTGGGTGCATTCCAGGTAGGCACGCAAGGCACGTACCGGACACAATAGTGAGAGGGCTGGGTCTGCCTCCTCCCGGGGCAGCGCTTGTAGGTTCACTACCTGATCTCTAAAGGGCGTGGTAGGAACCTTGGGCACATAGCCCGGTCGAGGTCTTAGGATCACATGAGTGTCTGCCGGACCGAACTCCAGGCAAGTGTCGTTAGTAGAGAACGCTTGCAGGTCCCCGACCCTCTTGATGGAGGCGAGCGCGATCAGCAGGGCCGTCTTTAGAGAGAGGGCCCTGAGTCCAGCTGATTCTAGCGGCTCGAAAGGGGATCTCTGAAGACCGGCGAGGACCACCGAGAGATCCCAGGAGGGGAACAGGTTTGGCCGGGAGGGGTTTAACCTCCGGGCACCTCTTAGGAACCTGACGATTAAGTCGTGCTTGCCCAGAGACTTGCCGTCTACTGGGTCGTGGTGAGCTGCGATAGCGGCAACATACACCTTTAAGGTGGACGGGGACAGCCTCCCCTCCAGCCTCTCCTGTAGAAACAGGAGCACCGACCTAACTGCGCACCTCTGTGGGTCTTCTGCCCGGGAAGAACACCAATTGACGAACAGACGCCACTTCAGGGCGTAGAGTTGCCTGGTAGAAGGGGCTCTGGCTTGGTTGATCGTGGCTACGACCGCGGGTGGTAGACCAGCTAGATCTTCCGCGTCCCGTCCAGGGACCAGACATGGAGGTTCCAGAGGTCTGGGTGCGGATGCCAGAGCGTGCCCCGTCCCTGAGAAAGAAGGTCCTTCCTCAGAGGAATTCGCCAGGGAGGGGCTGTCGCGAGGAGTACGAGGTCCGAGAACCAGGCCCGGGTGGGCCAGTAAGGAGCCACGAGAGTGACTTGCTCCTCGTCCTCCCTGACCTTGCACAGCACCTGTGCAAGAAGGCTCACTGGGGGGAATGCGTACTTGCGCAGCCCCACCGGCCAGCTGTGTGCCAGTGCATCTGCCCCGAGGGGAGCCTCTGAACGGGCATACCAGAGCGGGCAGTGGGAGGTCTCTCGGGAGGCAAAAAGGTCTACCTGGGCCTTGCCGAACCGTTCCCAAATCAGCTGAACCGAGTGGGGGTGAAGCCTCCACTCTCCGCCAGGCAAGCGTTGTCGTGACAGCGCGTCCGCTATCACATTGAGGTTGCCGGGGATGTGAGTGGCACGCAGCGACTTGAGTTGGTGCTGGCTCCAAAGGAGGAGACGACGGGCGAGTTGTGACATGTGACGGGAGCGTACGCCGCCTTGGCGATTTATGTACGCGACCGCAGTGGTGCTGTCCGACCTGACTAGGACATGTTCGCCCCGAATTAACGGGAGAAACTTCCGCAGGGTAAAGAGGACGGTCAACAACTCGAGGCAGTTGATGTGCCAACGCAGCTGGGCCCCTTTCCAACGGCCTGAGGCTGCGTGCCCGTTGCAAACGGCGCCCCAACCCAATCTGGAGGCATCGGTCGTGACCAAGACGCGTCTGGACACCTGCTGTAGGGGTACTCCAGCCCGTAAGAAACAGAGGTCTGTCCAGGGGTTGAATGTTTGTCGGCAGGCGGGGGTGATTGTTACCCGGTGCGTGCGTGGCGCCATGCTCGTCTCGGGACTCGGTTCCGAAGCCAGTGTTGGAGCGGTCTCATATGCATCAAGCCCAGCGGCGCGACCGTCGCGGAGGATGCCATATGCCCCAGGAGCCTCTGGAAAAGTTTTAAGGGGACCGCTGTGCCCGGCCTGAAGGCGGCGAGGCAGTTCAACACTGACTGAGCACGCTCCTTTGAGAGACGTGCGGACATTGAGACCGAGTCTAACTCCATCCCGAGAAAAGAGATGCTCTGAACTGGAGTGAGCTTGCTCTTTTCCCAGTTGACCTGAAGCCCCAGACGGCTGAGGTGCCTGAGCACCTGGTCTCTGTGGGTGCATAGTAACTCTCGCGAGTGGGCCAGGATGAGCCAGTCGTCGAGGTAGTTGAGTATGCGGATGCCGGCTTCTCGGAGCGGGGCAAGAGCTGCCTCTGCGACTTTCGTGAAGACGCGAGGGGACAGAGACAGGCCGAAGGGGAGGACTTTGTACTGATACGCCTGGCCCTCGAACGCAAACCGCAGGTAGGGGCGGTGTCGGGGCAGGATGGAGACCTGGAAGTACGCGTCCTTCAGGTCTATCGCTGCGAACCAATCTAGATGCCGGACGCAGGTTAAGATGTGCTTCTGCGTGAGCATTTTGAACGGGAGTTTGTGCAACGCTCGGTTGAGAACTCGCAGGTCCAAGATTGGTCGTAAGCCGCCGCTTTTCTTGGGTACGATGAAGTAAGGGCTGTAGAAACCCTTCTTCATCTCGGTTGGAGGGACAGGCTCTATCGCGTCTTTGGCCAGAAGAGTCGCGATTTCCGCGTGCAGGGAGTGGGCGTGTTCGCCGTGTACTGCGGAAAAGCGGACGCCCATGAAGGGGGGCGGGGGCCTGGCAAACTGAATTGCGTAACCGAGTCGGATGGTCCGTGCCAGCCAGTGAGACGGGTTGGGAAGTGAAAGCCACGCGTCCAACATCTGCGCTAGGGGCACCAAAGGGACGGTCAATTTGGACGTACCCGGCGGGGCTTCGCAGCGAGGCGGAGCAGGTAGGGCAGCGTTGGGCGGCGACGAGGCGACCCGCAGCTGAGGTGCTGAGAAAAGACTCAAAGCACTTACCTTGCTCCGCACACCCGGCAGGGGGCGGGTTAGTGACTGAGGAGGAGGTCCTGGGTAGGCGTCCTCTAGACTCGTCGGAACCGGCAGGCCGGGGGACAGTCGTGGGGCTGAAGACGGGTGGTCCGTGTCCAGGAAGCCAGGACTGTTGAGATCTAAGGGCAAAGTGCCGTGAGAACGGCATTTGCGGGCCAGGTGACCCAGAGACATAGGAAATAGCTCTTTTACTGAGAATGTGGGTACCGCAACCCCATCTAAGGGGGGGCGGCAAATTAAATTGTTTACAAACAAAAGATTCTCCTCCCGGCCCTCCACCGGGGGACGGAGTGGTCTTACCACCTCCGGAGCTAACATCTGTGTCGCTGGGTCGTCCGTCTCAGGACTGCCTGGGAGCCTTCCGGGTCCTCGAGGGAGTCCGAGAGACGGGGGGCGTCTGTTTCTTGCGGTGTGCTCGACGCAGGGGCTGAGAGCTGGGCCCAGGTTGAGGCGGAGCAGATTTCTTAGCCGCAGGAGGACGCCCTCGGCGAGCAGACGGGGCAGTGGCCTTGGCGGCAGGTTTGCGGCGAGGCAGGATGTGAGAGATGGCCTCCGTCTGTCTTTTCACCGCGGAGAACTGCTGGGCAAAGTCCTCGACGGTGTCGCCGAAGAGGCCAAGCTGGGAGACAGGGGCGTCGAGGAAGCGAGCTTTGTCGGCCTCACGCATCTCGACCAGGTTGAGCCAAAGTTGACGTTCCTGGACCACAAGGGTGGCCATCGCCTGCCCGAGTGCCTGCGCGGTGACCTTCGTGGCTCTGAGGGCGAGATCGGTCGCTGAGCGCAGTTCCTGCAACACATCGGGATCAGGGCTACCCTCGTGCAGATCTCTGAGCGCCTTGGCCTGGTGGACTTGCAGGAGGGCCATGGCGTGCAAGGCGGAGGCGGCCTGTCCCGCGGCGCTTTAGGCTTTGTTGTTTAAGGAGGATGAAGGTGGTAGGGTCCAACCACGCCAGGTGGTAGGGTCACTAGGACAAAGATGGAGCGCAACTGCCCTATCCACCTGGGGAATCGCCGTGTACCCGTGGGCCTCTCCGCCGTCGAGGGTAGCGAGAGCGGACGAGCAGGGCTTTTGACGAATGGAGAGCGGTGCTCTCCATGAAGACGTCAGCTCGTCATGTACCTCCGGGAAAAACGGGACCGGGGGGGGGGGGGGGGGGTGGCTGTGAGCGGCGCCCAGACCCCAGGAACCAGTCATCCACCCATGACGGGTGTGGGGAGGGTGGAGGTTTCCAGTCCAACCCCACCCCGACGGCGGCCCGGGCAAGCATGTTGGACATCTGTGCATCCGCCTCAACCTGGGCCTGCTGGCCCGAAGGCGGCAGTCCAGGGGAGGAGTCAGCGTCAGATGCCACGCTCTCCGATGGACGGAGGTAAACGAGCGTGCCGGGGGGCGGGTGGTCCGAGGGGGCGTGCCCGGCGGAAGCGCACCCGCTGCCCTCCCCAAATCGCCTCCAGCGCCAACCGCATCGTCCTCAATCCCGTGGGAAGAAGGAGCGATACGGGGGGCAGCTGGAGTGGCGTGCTTTCTATTGAAAGCAAGCTGCGACCGCAACGTTACCATGGTCATATTCTCGCAGTGAGAACACGAGCCATCCACAAACGCTGCCTCGGTGTGATCGGCACCCAGACACACGAGACAGCGCCTGTGGCCGTCAGAAGCGGAGAGCACTCTACCGCATCCAGGAACTACACTGGGTTGAATGGCATCTTTATAAAGACGCGCCCTGAAAAGGGCGTTCAACACCACTATGTATTGCTCTTTTAGAGAAATAAACTCTTTATGAGAAATATAACTCTTTATAAAGGAAGCTCTTTCAACTCTGCGCTGTCGAAGCGCCCAGGGGCAAACTGCACGCTGGCAGAGAAGAGAAAACAGCCGCTGTAGTGCGCCGTAAATCCAACAGCAGCAGAGCGTCAGAGGATCAGAAGCAGGATCAGTTGTGTTACACGCAGCAGTCAGCATAAACACGACCATCGGCTCCGAAGAAAATTACTGAATGAACGAGCGTATTTCTCTCGCCTTTATATCCGTATCCGGAGGCGGAGTATGCAAATACTGTTCGCCAACTCTCATTGGCCTTTTTTCATAGATCAGAGGTATCTTTCGGCGCTCAAGAGAGACCCCTAGTGTCGCTTCTTCGACACGACGTCGAAGTGAGCGACAGACGGGGAACTGGGGTTTAACAAAGTTCATCACGTCTTATTTGCGCTAAAATTAAATGAGAGAATTTTATTGATTTTTTTTTCTATTTTTTTAATAGTGGGAATAAAACTAGTCCTTTTACGAGAGCACATGCATGTTAAACAGTCTACGCTGCATGGAGAGACATGGATTTTCAGTCCTATAGAATGAAACTGTTGATTTTGTGTGTTCCAATGTGTGGATTACTGCTTTTCACCAACATGTCAAAACAAAAAATGTGGGGATTTCGCACACTGTGATCACGAAATGTGCAGAGATATTTAAAATGTTGCGTAAGACGTACAATCCTGCTACGAAATTCATTAAGTGGGTTTTTTCCATCTATTTTCTACACATTGGTAATAGCTGCTGCTAAGACACTTGGAAAAGAGCGAGGACAGTGCTAGAAGAGTGTGCTCGGCGTCTGCACGATCTTGTACGTGCACGCGACTGTGCCTTGACATGTCAAATACATTATGCACTCGCGCATCTTTGCAAGCTAAATAGAATCGCAGTCACTCGTCGGTTAGAATGCTTTTTTTCACTCAGTGTAATTTTGTTGCTCTCTCACTTGTTGTTTTCTTGCACTACTGTTATAAATGCAGCACTGACCCGATCGGGCAAGTGAAACTTCTAGCAACTGGCCTGAAGTTCTGTCACACTGGCCCTGGGCCATCGGGCAGTCCTTATTGTCAAGCCCCGAGTATATTCTTCAAATGTTCTAGTTTTAGTTGACAACTAAACTCTTCCTTATTATGGGTAATCTTAGTATGCGTAGAGTAATACAAAAGTAGTTTGTGTGACAGAACAGATTAGGCACCAGGTAGTGTGCCACACAAAATGACTGCATTATAAAACTCTAAAAATTACTGCACTTAAGTAGTAAGTAGTGTACTTCAAAACTAGTACACTATCTTACAGGTTGTCTTTTAAAGGTGCACTCAGTAACTTTTGTCTTTGTATCATCTTGGACATACACTGACACCCAGCGGCTTCTATGCAACATAATTTTTAAATAAATAGTTTTCAGTTTCAGATGCCATTGTAGAACTCTAGTATTCAGTCAGCCATGATTACTTTACTCAATGAGTGAAAGTGTCAAATAACAGGATGGTTACTGAGATTAAGTGAGTAGTATTCCGCTGGTCATGTGATTCTAACATGGCAGCCCCCATGTGTGGACCCTCTCCGTGTAGAATAAAACAGCTTTTATATGTTTACTGATATGACTGGAGTCTTCATTTTAACGAGTGCTGATGATTTCCTACATATATTGCTAAATTATAATTCATGTTTTAGGAAAACATTACTGAGAGCACCTTTAAGTCAAATATTTAATTCAGGAAAACTTACATCAAATCTGAAAAAACGTATCTGATTCTTTGACACAAATAACTGACAGTGCATTGTAGTGACACAGCATTACAAGATTTACATTTTTATTTCTGCAGCACAGGGGTTTAGGCCTCTCTCACTCTCTCTTGTTCATTCGCAGATGCTGCGATCTTTGCATACTAAACCCCATCATCATGTACAGGTGCACTTATATTCTAATAATTTCCTATTTGTTCACTAATCTCTTCTTAATTATGGGGAATCTCTTATGAATATTATTCAAATGTTTGGTTAGTTAAGTAAAAAGTAAAATAATTGGCTGGCTAACACATATCGTAAACACTGGCAGATATGGCATAAAAAGATCACAAAGAACACGTCTATTAATCTCCTTAAAGAAAGAGACAAAAATAAATAATTAATTCAAACATTCCTTCATTAATATCACTCACACAAACACGCAAGCATGCATGAATGCACACGCGCACACACACGCACGCACACACATAGAAGCCTTGGAAAAAACTTCACAACATCTGTTATGAAGCAATTCACATGCTGACTTTGAAATGCTGTATGGAGACAAATATTGAGCCTAACATTAGTAATAAACATAAACAGTTCTATTCTGGCTGAATAATTTATCATACAATGCACCGGGGGAATCAAAAAAACAATGGAAGACTAATTTAATGCTGTGCTGGTGTGGAGAAATTTCAGCTCTTAAGAAAGGCAGAACCAAACAATCAGCACTTTCTCTGATCTTGTGGCAAACAGAGAGTTATGGGCGAATGAATGTTGGTAAAGAGAGAACAGGAAAGGAATGTGCCCCACTCCAGAGGTAACGGGCATTATTTGAACAAGAAATGCCAATTAGACTGCAGATGGTATAGTGGAGGAGTTAAAAAAAAGGGCTAGGAGGTTAAATCATCACTGACCAGACCACTAGAGAGCAAGAGAGATACAAAGAGACAGCTGGACAGATTGAGAGATAGGATAACATGTTATTTCAGCACAGGTTATTTTCCTATCTGCCAGCATTTGGATGGCACAGAGAGAGAATCAAGATCAAGAAATCTGGCCCACTGAACGCAGCAGTGACCCATTAAGAGATGGAGCTTGCAATGCATTATTAAGCACAGAGCATCAGAGGTGCTCCTGAGGACGTTAAGAAGTAAACATTATGCAAATCAACCCCTCAGTGTTGCATTCACAGCCACACATCAGAACTGGTGTCACTCCAATAGTAATAGTGTATGTGACCCAGAGCAGTACTGGTTCATTCTTTAGCACTGCTTACAGAAGAAGGCCAGAATGCACTATACAACTAGTATACTAGGTAGTGAGCACTAAAAACAGTCAACAATGTAGTGTTCACTACAACAGTAGTATACACAACAGAAGTACACACCATATATACAGTACGTAGAGGACTAAGTAGTGTGCATTCTAAAACCAAGAATGCACTACTAAACCATAGTACACTTGTAAGCACTTCAACAGTAGTACATGCCACAAACCACAAAAGTTGTAGACTAAGTAGTGTGCACTATAAAACTAAGTACACATGGCAGTCTGCGCTGCAATAGCAGTACTATAAAAACAAGTATGTACATCTAAATGAGTACAGAGAGTATTGTTCGCTGGCACAGTAGTACACATTAGTAGTAAATATTGCACTATAAAACTAAGAATGCACTACTAAATATGTACAGAAGGTAGTGTTCAGTGCAACACTAGAACACACCACATAAGTAGTAGACATGGTATAATAACTGTTGCCATTGGTCTCCTACTTATGGGTGTACTATTTTTTTGCAGTGAACTCTACCTTGTGTACACATTTAGTAGGACACATTAGTAGAATAAGTAGTGTGCAATATAAAAATATGTAGAATGTAGTGTACACTACAGCACTAGAACACAATGTAGAATAATTCAAAATGTGTACAAAAGGTAGTGTGCACTAAAGCACTTGCAAAATAGGTAGTATGCATTACAAAAGTAGAACACTGTGTAGTAAGCAGTAGGTAGTTTACAACAAAACTAGACCACTTAGTGTGCACTCCAAAACTATTATGCACTATAGAAGTGTGCACTAAAACACTAGTACATCAGATAGTGTGCACAAGGTAGTGTGCTCTACAATACTAGTACCATAGGTGGATGCACTAGGCAGTGATGTACAAAACTAGTCCAAAAGGCAGTGTGCACCAAATTGGGTGTGCAACACAATTAGTACTAGGTTATGGTCCAAGGTCAAGGTAATGTGAACTAGGTAGCGTGCACAAAAAATATTATGCACTTTGAATGTACAATAGGTAGTGCACACTGCAAAGTACAGTACAAGTATGCACATAGTGTTTAACAGATCAGTTTACACTGAGCTCAGTGCTAAAGTTTTTATTATATCAGTCTCTTGCAAGCACCGATAGACACCGAGAACACAATAAGTAGACATAACATATTGGTGCAATTACTCCTAACACTCATAAAGAAGTTTTAAAAACTGACCATGATGCACAACACATTGTTGAAGATTAATGTTCTGGAACTACAAAAGTATTATGAAGGGAGGTGTTGGAATTGCAGAAAGGGCTAAACAGGCCTGGCAGAGGTCTGAGAAACACAATCTCTCTCTCACTCTCTCTTTGGGACGCTTAAGAGGGATAACGGAAACGGAAGCCAGCTGAAAACGAGAGCTGGAGAACGGTCAGGATTTTGGGATGGAAAAGCCTGGCTTTTCTCCAGTCAATTAGGGGTCTGACTCCTCATCTGCAAAAAATCCAGTGAAAGCTTTCAGGGAAAAAGCCTGGATGGGATTAAGGGATGTAGAGCAATCAGTTCAAAACTAGTAGGCTCCTCTGAGGTTCTAAAAGAAGAGAGAGTAGGTCAGCACTCACTCAGGTGTGGGTTAATGCTGGCAGGCTGTGTCTTAACCACATACAAGCAGTCTACAGATCTACAAAAAGAGATCCATTGACGGGAGTGTAATATCTGTCAAAAAATGATTTCCAAAGGAATCACCTCCAAAATATTGCTCATTCAAAGTAAAATGCAACCTTTTGATGCTGCTAATGTTTACAGGTATGAAAGCCAGACCATTAAAAGTGCAAATTCAGGAATATTAAAGGGATAGTTCACCCAAAAAGACGAAAGTCATACAGGTTTCAGAAGACATGAGAGTAAGATAATGATGCCAAATTTGTAATTTTGGTCAAACTATTCCTTTAACACCGTGAGAACGAAGGTCGGTGTGAGCCAGAACAGCGGGGCTTTATAGATTTGAGATTGGGAGGAAAGAAGCAAACAGACAATTTGCATTGTGTATTATGTGTAAAAATAGAGCAAACATTCATTAGAATCTCTCAGTAGGATCATATAGAGCTCACGGTTTGGTGAGAATCTGAGTCAGCTGTACCCAGAGCACAGACTGCCCACTGTGAAAACTGACAGAGAGTATGTGAGAGATGTAGAACAACACGTTAAGTACACACACTCATCCAATCAAGAGCAACAATCCTGTGCATGAAATAGTGTATGTGTAATCGGGTGTGACTGCTCCTTTAAATATATGTATACCTTTCTGTGTGTAATATTTTTCCCATGCGTGTGTATGATTGCTGTGGTGTGTTTGTGTGAGGAACCATCTGTTCTCAGCAGTGTGGATGAGTCAGAGATAGGCTGGAGTGATGACATCTGTGCTCTCAGCCCCCAATCCCCCAACCCCCCCAATGCTCCTCACTTTCTGCAACACCTTCCCTCTGCCACTTTCTTTTCCATCTCTAAGTCTCTTCTTTACCTTTTCTATTCTGTCGCCACTCATTTCCTGACCCGTTCCAACTCTTTCCTGTCTGTGGAGGTGAGGGCATGGTCTCGCCCTTCTGGGCGAAAGAGAAAGCGGTAAGTCCATACACCTGAGATGAATTGTGAATATTTACCATCTCTATGCTCACAGTGAGAGTCAGGGGAGATAAAAAGACGGCCAGTTCACAGAGAGAGGAGTGAGACCGGCAGACCAGAGTCTTCATGTCTGTTTCCTGAGGAAGAGTCTTGTGTTGTGTGCAGCTGAAAAGCAGACTGTTTATTTGAGTGGCGCTGAAAAGCCGTCATGTGTTTTGAGTGAAGCTCTACAAAAATTGCTGGTATTTGTGAATAAAACGGACTCACACGGGGACTCCGGTTCCCGCTTCCTCCTTTATCTGCCCAACCTGAACCTTCGTTACACTGTCCTATTCTCCCATGTATTTTTCATTCACACTACATTTTGCAGTGTGCACTAGGTAGTGTGGATTATAAAACTAAGTACACATGGCAGTACACACTGCAATAGCAGTACACACAAGTAGTGTGCACTGTAAAACTATATACAGTATGCACACCTAAATAAGTGCACAAAGTAGTGTTCGCTGCCACATTAGTACACACCAAATAAGTAGTATTCTAAGTAGTGTGCACTGCAACAGTAGTTCACACCACATTAACAGACTAAGTAGTGTGCATTATTAAACTAAGTAGAAGGTAGTGTGCACTACAGCACTAGTACACTAGGTAGTATAGTACAAAGTTAGTAAAAAAGGTAGTATGCACTAACTACAAAACTAGTACAAACAATAGATTGTGTGTATTACAAAAGTAGAACACTGTGATGTAAGCAGTAGGTTGTTCACTTCAAAACTAAAACACTTAGTGTGCACCCCAAAACTAGTATGCACTATAGAAGTATGCACTAAATGAAATTCAGTCCGTTACCATTGCTTTTGTTCAAGTGGTTTGTCCTTTTGTTGTTTCACAGATCTCCATGTGACAAAGAAGTGTATAGAATGTCAGAGGGAGCCAAAATCAAGTTGTTCTGAACCAGCTAGTGAGATGCCAGCTTAAATATACTGTTATGAGAAGGATTTTATTGACCGGGATGATCATTTGTGGGACGTCGCAGATATAGAAACCATTCCAGTGACTGGTTAGGACAAAAACTCTAATTAACATGGAAAAGATCATTTAAAAATAATACAAATAATTTTGCAAAAATTTTGTTTTTATTAATGTGATTCTATAAAATTAGGTTGGACTCAAAAGTACTTTCTCATCTCCAGAAAATACTTTTTGTAATGAAGCCAATATGATGTAGTGTGCACATAGAAATGTGCACTACAAAACATGTCCATTAGGTAGTGCCTACAGAACTAGTATGTTCTGCAGTGTGAACTTCAAATAGTGCTCTACAAACGAAGTGCTCTACAAAGTATGTAAAGTGCACGTGGTGGCGTGTACTACAAAACTAGTATACTAGGAAGTGGAGTAGAAAACTGGTCAGTTTCGAGATACCCTAAGTTTGAATATCCCTAAGTGTGTGTGGCTGCGTGTTGCTGTTTTATTATTTCCTATACCTCAATCGCAGAAATGTTGCGATGGCAGACGAGGAGTCAGACCCCTAATTGACTGGAAAAAACAAGTTGTTGTCACTTTCCATTGTCCTTTTAGCAGATTGTGCTAACCATAATTAAGGATGGATGGATTCACTTTGGAGGATAAAACATTTGATAAATCCCATACACTAATATTAAAGACCAAAATATCATAGACACTTGAAGATGGGCTCTTTTGACTTATGTCAGTAAGTAATCATCTAGTGACCACCTAGAACACACTAACAACCACAAATTTAAGCCCTGGCAACCAATGCAAAAGCCCTTTTACAAGGGCAACCCCTGGTAACCATCCCAAATGCCCTTTTGAAAGGGTAAAACATCAATCACATTTTATTCAGAAAAGCCTTAATCTGTTTCAAACACATTCCATAATTTAAAATAACCTCCTTGAAAATCAAAACGCACAATCCATTGGCCTGGTTTGCACCCCAAAGACAATTTGGACATTTTCCATAGGAACAGATAGAAAATGTCAAAAGCAGTATCTTTACAGAATGGCCCATTTGAACCTTTAGACACAAAGGTACATTGGCACACAAAACACACATAAAAAGAACAAGCTCTTACAGCCGAAGTTCAATAAAAGCAGCATCACCTTGACTGAAGGTCATTGTCTCCTTTGTGTCTTGATGCAGGCATGAATATGTCTGTGTTGTGTGTATGACATCGCCTCCACGTGTGCTTTACTATGCTGTGGCTGGAAAGGTCAAGTTTGAAATGTTGATGCTTTGTTAGTGTGCCTTTATATAGCACTCCACATGTTTGGCCCATTCAAAAATGGAAACACCCTACATCACGCATGTTCTAGAATTGTGTCCAAATTTGCATAATTCAATTATAATCAAATTAGCATTCACATACTACATCACAAATAGTATGTGAGATTAGAAATAGAGAATCCTAAATCCTAGTGAATTGATAATAGTATGCAAAAGATGCCTAGATCGCATACACCTGAAAATCACTTAAAGCACCACCACCTTCACTGAAGGTTATTGCCTCTTTGGAGTCTTGTAGCAGGCATGTATACCATATGCATGTGACATTGCCTCCACTCATGCTTTGCTTTGCTGTGGCAGTAAAGGTCACAACTGAAATGTTAATGCTTGTTATTGTGCCTCAATAAAGCCCTTCACAACCGAAAATTCTTTCTATTCAAAAATGGATAAACCCTGCATGTTACTGTACACTGTAAGATGAAATGCATTTTTACTGGCATTTCTTAAGTAGAGCAACTTCAAACAGCCTTGCAACTTCATGATTTTACTTGATAAGAAGATCTGAACGATTCCAGAGACCAGAGATGAGTCATGTTCAAGGGATGACTGTCACTGAAGTCACCCCCTATAGACAATAAACTAGACCAGAAAGAGTGCTAGAGAGTGAGATGAAGACAAAAAAGGACGAATTAAAAGAGTTTCTGGTGTAATCCCATGACATCACATCCATCAATTCTGCATGCAAGCTGGGATCTCACACCAAGAAACTGTCAGTAAGCTATCTCCAATGATGAATTACATCCAGACAGACAAAAAAAAAAAATGGATGTAAAGAGAATATGAGATTATTGTCCCAGCCTGAATGGGATGAGCTGTGTAATATGTCCTACTGATGCTCAAATATTGTATCTTTTTCTATAATCCATATATTTCAGATTCTGAGAGTGAGGGTGGGTCTATGTGATCTACAGAAGTAGCATTTTAAGGAATCGTAGGCACACTACTGACACAAAAGCTGTTCCAAATGGTAAGCATCTTAATTATGGTCCTAAAATGCCTCGTTTTGGCCAAATTCTAAGGCTGCTTAACATGTATAATTCACAAAGAAAGCAATTTCAGCATAATAAAACTTTCAACCTGCCTAAACATGTTTGCTTTGTGCATTGTGGTCGCGCTCAGTAACACATAAAATCCAAGATGGCGGCAGATTTGCTGCCTAAGTACAGGATTCCAAACCGGTCCGTGAGGATAAGTATGCTGCCTTAGTGGCCGTTCAGACGCAAAATATAAGAGAACACAAATGTCTCAACACATGATTTTAAAAGTTAAAGATCTTTTAAACTCAACAAGGCATATAAAGCAAATAAAGCAAAGATGTCCATCTTGCAAATGTTTACCGTAAAAATCAGACAAGATGGATGCAAAAATTTGTAAACAGCCACTTAGAAGGCAGATGCCTATGTAGATAGTAGGCAGTGTTGCAGCCCACTAGGATTTGAAACAGAGCTTATTTAAAGAACATCTCTCTGGACCTTTAAGGTCAAATGATTCTGGGTCTTCTCAGAACCTCACAGTTAGAGGCCAACAGCTTCAAACAAATGCGGCAGCTAATAAATGCTTGCTATTAACTATTCACTCCCCTTGAGAGAAAAGGGGGAAATGAAAGACAAAGACAAAGAGAAAGAGAGATTAATGTGTGTATTTATTAATTAATTGTTGTTTCCTGCTTATTTTGACTGCAGAGACAGTAGAAATGTTACGGTATTTGTTAAGTCAAGGAAGCAGGGTGAATCCAAATGTTTATTGAAATGAGAGCGTATAACTTGTATCTGCTAATGAGGTTTCTAGCTTGTTCTTTAATACCATGATAATAAAATGATCTTAAAATTCAGTCATTTGGTCTCTACTTTGGTCTCCAATAGTTCACCTAAAAATGAAAATTCTGTAATTATTCAACCGCTATATACCAATAAGTCTTCTGAAGCCATCCGATAGCTTTGAGCAAGTGGTTATGTCCTTATAATCTTTTATCAGCATTTGAGTGTTTTCAGTAAATGGCTATTTGAATTCCTCACACAAAGATATAGTATGGATTTAAAAGCTTGGAATATAGTGCATAGGTCATATTAATACTTTTAAGGGACTTTCATGGTGATTTTTTTATTTATTTTGGAGCTCAACTGCATCAGTCCCCATTCACTTTTTCTGCTTCAATGTTCTGCCTAACATATTGTGTTCCACAGATGAAAGAAAGTTAAGGGTTAGTTATTTCTCGAACACGAGTAAATGATGAGAGAATTTTCCTTTTTGGGTGAACTACTCTATTAAGAGTATACTCAACTATTTTAGACAAGCCATGATGTGAGACTAACAAATGCCATTTGACAGATCTCATCTCAAACACAAATTTCTGTCCTGCGTCATTTCACACAAGGACAAAAATGAGAGGCAAATATTGACTTGGTGTCTAACCTATCTGAAGAAGCTCCAACACTAATTACAGCTTAATAAGTCCAGTTGCATTTGTCGTCATCATTCACACTCTTGAGTTCAAACGGATTTAGCCAATTACAAATGGACCAGCCTCAATCAGTCAGACCTGAGAAATCGATCAACTGTCGGTGACAGCCAGTCGCAGAGGGAGGGGGCTGATATCTACAGGAAGCCTGGGTCAATATTTCACTCTGATACAATACCAAGCCTAAAGCAACAGTCTGTCATTTCACCAGACATAAAGTACACCACATAATGCCCTTGTTTACTTAAGGGGACAGGTGGTCATAATTTAAGGATGCACTCTTGAGTATGGTCTCTCCATGGACCTTAATATTTTGAACTGCTATTTACACACTTAAAGATCATTAATATCTGAAAACAATGGTCATATGGTGTTATAGCCAGATTAGTGAGAGTTAATGCCCTGTCATTTTATCTAGTGCTTGACTGCTTTTTCCTCCAGGGCCCAGGCATACAGACAGTCAATATACATCATCAGAACAGTAATAAGCTCGGTAGCACAATTAACAGCATTTCAGAGTGAGAGAATCACTCATGTGCACCTCTGACTTACATAGTAAATAGTGTGGAAGGATTGTGAAAATACACAGCCTATATGTAGATGTCATACAAGCATACATACACAAACACCGCATATATATATATATACAGTGAGGAAAATAAGTATTTGAACACCCTGCTATTTTGCAAGTTCTCCCACTTGGAAATCATGGAGGGGTCTGAAATTGTCATTGTAGGTGCATGTCCACTGTGAGAGACATAATCTAAAAAAAAAAAAATCCAGAAATCACAATATATGATTTTTTTAACTATTTATTTGTATGATACAGCTGCAAATAATTATTTGAACACCTGTCTATCAGCTAGAATTCTGACCCTCAAAGACCTGTTAGTCTGCCTTTAAAATGTCCACCTCCACTCCATTTATTATCCGAAATTAGATGCACCTGTTTGAGGTCGTTAGCTGCATAAAGACACCTGTCCACCCCATACAATCAGTAAGAATCCAACTACTAACATGGCCAAGACCAAAGAGCTGTCCAAAGACACTAGAGACAAAATTGTACACCTCCACAAGGCTGGAAAGGGCTACGGGGAAATTGCCAAGCAGCTTGGTGAAAAAAGGTCCACTGTTGGAGCAATCATTAGAAAATGGAAGAAGCTAAACATGACTGTCAATGTCCCTCGGACTGGGGCTCCATGCAAGATCTCACCTCGTGGGGTCTCAATGATCCTAAGAAAGGTGAGAAATCAGCCCAGAACTACACAGGAGGAGCTGGTCAATGACCTGAAAAGAGCTGGGACCACCGTTTCCAAGGTTACTGTTGGTAATACACTAAGACGTCATGGTTTGAAATCATGCATGGCACGGAAGGTTCCCCTGCTTAAACCAGCACATGTCAAGGCCCGTCTTAAGTTTGCCAATGACCATTTGGATGATCCAGAGGAGTCATGGGAGAAAGTCATGTGGTCAGATGAGACCAAAATAGAACTTTTTGGTCATAATTCCACTAACCGTGTTTGGAGGAAGAAGAATGATGAGTACCATCCCAAGAACACCATCCCTACTGTGAAGCATGGGGGTGGTAGCATCATGCTTTGGGGGTGTTTTTCTGCACATGGGACAGGGCGACTGCACTGTATTAAGGAGAGGATGACCGGGGCCATGTATTGCGAGATTTTGGGGAACAACCTCCTTCCCTCAGTTAGAGCATTGAAGATAGGTCGAGGCTGGGTCTTCCAACATGACAATGACCCGAAGCACACAGCCAGGATAACCAAGGAGTGGCTCTGTAAGAAGCATATCAAGGTTCTGGCGTGGCCTAGCCAGTCTCCAGACCTAAACCCAATAGAGAATCTTTGGCGGGAGCTCAAACTCCGTGTTTCTCAGCGACAGCCCAGAAACCTGACTGATCTAGAGAAGATCTGTGTGGAGGAGTGGGCCAAAATCCCTCCTGCAGTGTGTGCAAACCTGGTGAAAAACTACAGGAAACGTTTGACCTCTGTAACTGCAAACAAAGGCTACTGTACCAAATATTAACATTGATTTTCTCAGGTGTTCAAATACTTATTTGCAGCTGTATCATACAAATAAATAGCTAAAAAATCATAAATTGTGATTTCTGGATATTTTTTTTTTTAGATTATGTCTCTCACAGTGGACATGCACCTACGATGACAATTTCAGACCCCTCCATGATTTCCAAGTGGGAGAACTTTCAAAATAGCAGGGTGTTCAAATACTTATTTTCCTCACTGTATACACTGTATATATATATATATATATATATATATATATATATATATTTGGCCCACTGTACACACCAATGCATGCAGAGAACATGTCTCACCACCTCCCCACCCCTGTTTTTCTCACACTTTCTGTTGTTTGTCTGTTTCATCCATATACACAAGACTGTGAATGCTGAGGGATTCCTCTTCCCAAGCGATCCTTGTGATGAAAAGAACTGATGACATAACTCATCCAGTGACGCATTGAATTTCAGATGCCTAAATCTGCAGCCACGTCAACTGTTACCGGGAGAAGACTGGCCAACATCACTTATGTAGGTCGCATTAAAAAAACACATGCAGCACATGCAGTTGCCAATTCTCAAAGACGGCCCCTCTAAGAGCAGTCTGGAGTCTACTTCAGCAGAACTGAGCAGTCTGGTCGTACTGAGGTTTATTCGTGTTGACTCATGCTACCCGTTATGAAAGACCTCTTAGATCAAACAAAAAGTCTCTTTAGTGATGTAAAATTAAAGGCCAACTAATTAAAAGTTCTTGTATAGGATTTTGAGAGGAAAAAAAAGTAGTAGGTCACCCAAAGATGAAATTCTATCATCATTAACTCATCCTCATGTCGTTCCAAATCTGTATGACTATCTTACGTACAACACAAAAAAATATCTTGGCCACTTTGTACCGTATAATAAAAGTGATGGGAGACTGAAGCTATCAAGCTCCAAAATGGCAAAGAAATCATCATATCAGTAACATTAATGTAGTCCGACTCCTGCACTACATTCCAAGTTTTCTGAAGCCATAAGATAGCTTTGTGTAAGGAAGACTGCTATTTAAGTCATTATTCACTGATAATCTTCTTTTCCTCAAATTATTTGAAATGGACTATAAAATACAAATGGACTTAAAAAAAGTGTGCTTCTGTTTAATTGGATATCAATAAAAATGTTGGTTATGTAACACGCAAGAACCGATGACGCTTGACATCAAATGGTATCAAAATAACCTTCAAAGTTTTATTTTTATGTTCAAAGAAAGAAAGGTTTGAACAACATAAGGGTGAGTAAATAATGACAGAATTTTCTTTTTGGTGACCTATTCCTTTGATTGCCCTGTCGCACCATCTGAATTTTGTTCTGTTGTTGTTGTGGAATAATGTGCTAGATATCTCATGGTGCCATATTAGCAACTATAATAGCAAGAAGTTAGAATATGGTAATGAAGGTGGATCTGCATACTGCATGTAGGCGGAGTTAATAAAATGATACAAATAGCATTGCAATTAAAAAGTTGAGCATTTTGCTTTTATGTAAACTATACCACAGGGATCTTGAAAATCCCATAAACAAGATAACAATGTACTCAGCTACAAGTATTTTAGACAGCATTTTAAATTTCAGTAACATAAAAAGCAAATCTTTAAAAATGATACAGTAGCTTCGGCTCTAAAAATCAGTTTGAATGAGCCTTATTTAGAGTATATGAATAGTCTATATATATGCATCTATATATATATGTATCTTTGAATCATATTCCCTGAATATACTGTACGTGTGCTTGCATTTCTGTGTGTGTGTTTGTAACTTACGGTTGGCAGGTTGGCAGGGGTCACTCCTTGTGCTGTCGGTGGAGTGGTTACTGGACACGGAGGAGACACTGGAGCTTCTGACAAACCCAAAGGCAGCTAGACGAGCTGGTGGGAGTCGCGAGTAACCAGGAGGGCGTAGACCAGACTGAGATGGTTTCGGCAAGAGTGATTTAGCAGCTAACCCAGCAGCCACTGGCTTTTTCTGATCTGAAAGTGACGAAGAGCATAATTAGTACTAAAACTAACTGTGAAAATACTGAAAGCTTTCTCAGACGAGCGATCATTATTTGAAAAAAAATAAAATAAAAAAGATTATCAATAAAATAAAATGATGCTTTTTTAAATGCTTTTTTCAGCCTAGCATTGGTGTCACAATGGGGGTCAACTATGCATAGCAAATTCTTGTTACAATGCTGTGACAAAATGAGGCACAGAGAAATTTTCTGCAGGGTACAAGATCATGACTGTTACATTTGAAAAAAAGATGCAGGAAGTTAATTTAGGAAATACGAGGAACAAAGAAAGTGTCGTTCCCAGAAATGAACTGTTTCAAGCAAGCAGTCTGGCCTAAGAGATTTTCACAGTAGGATGGAGAAAGACCTAAAGAGAGACTGTTTTACAGCTTCTCTCCTGTGAGAGGTAAAGACTGCTTTAAAAGTCTCCTGGAAGGATCATAAAAGCACGACATGCTGTTTATCAACACATACTGTACATCACTGTAATATTCACATGGAGAAGAGCCACACTTCTCCCCTCATCGTCCACTCAGGATGCACTGCCTTAAACATAATATCCATCCATCCATCCATCCATCCATCCATCCATCCATCCATCCATCCATCCATCCATCCACAGTGGCAAGTATAAGTAAAACCCTTTGTAATTAGCTGGTTTTCTGCATTAATTGATTATAAAATGTGATCTCATCTTCATCAAAGTCACAAGTAGAGTCACAGTGTGCTTAAGCTAACAACACACAAGCAATTATAATCTTTCATGTCTTTATTGAACACATCCTATTAAACATTCACAGTGCTGTGGAAAAAGTAAGTAAACCTTAGGATTTACTAACTGGCCAATCCTCCTTTGGCCTCAATAACCTCAACCAAGCTTTTCCGGTAGCTGAGGATTAGACCTGCACAACATTCAGAAGGAATTTTGGACCATTCTTCATTACAGAACTGCTTCAGTTCAGCCATATTCTTAAGATGTCTGGTGTGAACAGCTCTCTTGAGGTCATTCCAGAGCATCAATATTGAGTTAAGGTTTGGGCTCTGACTGGGCCACTTCAAAACTTATGGCTATGAAGATGCTCAGCATGGAGTGCTTGCAGATAAAGATAAACAAAGTAATCACGAACAGCGTGGATTTTAAAGGATTTTAAACTGGAGCCCCGTCAAGTAAGATGATGGCAGCACACTGCACTCATTTTCATTGTTCTTGCGAGGCTGTTGTAACACCATGGTAGGCACTAATGCATTGTCAATCATGACCCATGCTATGAATCTGAGTGGTATCCAAGCTCCCATATAAGCTACAGGAAAGATGGAGGACAACTGCTTATGAGTACTATGAGCACAAAGGAAGAAGACCTCAGTTTAATCAGTTAGTTGAATTTATTGAAAGATATGCAAATATGGCCATAGAAACATTGTTTGTTGATTTGCATGAAGTTGTATTGAACTACAGTAAACCAACAAAAGTCCAGCAGAAAAAGATGCAGTCATCTACACAAACCACATTTCAGTATCCAGCTTAACAGACAAGCTAGTGCAACAATACAATCATGAAGGATGGACATTACCAACAACCACTACCAATTAGGAATGTCAATGTTAAAATGCCAGACAACTGGCAAATAGCTCTTCAGCGCATGTCTTGTCTGCTTAGGAAGTCTGAAAGGGGCACAATGTTTAAACACGAGTACACTACCTTCCTAGACAATGTCATAGAAAAGGGACATGCTGAAGTTGTGCCCCAGGCAGAGCTTAGGAAATACAAAGGCAAAGTGTGGTATATATATATACGAGGGCTCTCTGATGGCACATCTTCCTCCAGTCCCGGGTTTCAGCACCAGTGTAACGGGGTTCGGGAAAGGAGGAGGTGGCAACCGGATCAACAATCAACAAGACTATATTTATGACATAAAACACTGAACTGGAACTTAACAAAAGACGTCGACAGACACACACACACACACACACAAACACACACACACACACACACACACACACACAGTTCTGTTTGTGTGTGTGTGTCTCTCTCTCTGGCATCCCCGGATCCTCCTCTCATCTCTTTCCCTCTGATTGGGCTACTCAGTACCAGGCGTGAACCCTCACAGCCCGGCCACACCCTCCTCCTCGTTACACACACACTTATAGGTGTCTTGCTCCATTTCCGTAAGGAACCATTTGGCCTCATGGCTGACATAAAGGCATGTTCCATCAAGTCAGACACATTCACAGACTTTCTCCGCTTTCTGTGGTGGCCAAAAGGAGATGTCAGTCAAAAGCTCATAGTATAGTATAGAATATATAGTATATAGAATAGAATGAGTGCATCTGTTTTGATTGGCTCAGTGAAAATGTTTGGTGCTGAACGGACAGCGCCTGGTGCTGACAGTCTCCAGGCAGCAGCAAAAAATACAAGAGGCACCTAGAGCCCATTCTGTTTGAATAAGTCCAAGAAGAAAATTGTTAAAGAGATTATATTGAGCTGAGCTGTGGTCCATCCGCTCCTTCAACAGCAGTTCACCATATATTATCACAATATTAGTGATAAATAAAGGGCTAAATTGAGTGTGGTAATGGATTTTGCTAACCACTCTCTGCTGCTTTTAACAACAGTAGATGTGACAATAGCTGTTTACATGCTATTAATGAGGACTCAAATGAGTATCAGGTCTATTTTATAGTGTCTCCCCATCTAATTATTCTTAGGCTGGGTGCAAAACCTAAGGCAGTTTTGCTGCCTCACAGCATGATTGATTAATTATTAAAATTACAGTTCCAAGAAAGGTTTTTAACAGCAATGCCATAGAAGAACCATTTTAGGTTCCCCAAAGAACTTCTGAGTAAAAGAACCATTAAGGAACCATTTTTTAAGAAACTTTTTATAGTCTAAATAACCCCTTTCCGTGACAAAGAAACGTATTTGTACAATGGGAGTTAAAGGTTCCATGGACATTAAAAATCCATGAACCATATACGCCTAGTTAGAACCTTTATATTTAAGAGAGCGCATGAGAGGGGGTCAAATGATGCGATGTGAGGATCGGACGTGTGAATGCACACTTTGCTAGTTTTAATACTTTTTATGATAAACTGGTGAGATTTGAAACAGCCTTGTCACAAAGTAAAAGGGAAAGGAGGAGGCAAGTACACCCCCGCTCTTTTCCAGCCACGCCTGCCGGCAAGTCATCCCCACCTCTTCCGACCTGGGAGGGTGACCATGGGAGGGAAAATGGGACAACAAAATGGGAAAATGGGAGCAACGACAAAAAAACGAGAGGGAAAGGTCAACAAGGAGCGACAGCGGGAAAGAGAGAGAAAAAAAACATTCTCACTGGTTCTCCGATATGCTGTAGCCTGGCCCTCGGCCACTCCTCCACCCTCTAGTGGACAATAGCCTTGCCTCCCCGGGCGGATCGGAGGCATTCCTCCAGCCCCTTGTGGATGGAACGCCCTGCCGCATTTTCAGTGGATGATATGGGTCTCCCCAGCCCCTGACAGCAGTTTTCCCGCTCCAGACAGTCGGCCATCACCAACTTGCTCGTGGTCGGCAGTTCTCTCGACTCTGGTGCATTTTAGTGGATGGTAGGGGTCTACTCCACCCCTGGCAGCGGCCCTGACCACTCCAGGCAGTTGGCTAGGAGCCCCTCCTCCCCTCACGGTTGGTGGCCGTTCCTCCACTCTCAGGCAGCTGGGCTCCTCTGTCCCCTTGTGGATGGCCGTGGCTGCTCCGTTGGGGTGGTGAGGACTCTACTACGGCGCATCCCTAATCCTTCCCAGGTTTCAGCACAAGTGTAACAAATTTCAATGGAAAGGAGGAGGTGAGAACCGGCTTAACAATATAAATAATATTTAATGGTTAACTTTAACAAAAAGACACAAACACAAACACAAAAACGTACAGGGCAGATGCCCGTAACTCTCTCTTTTTCTCGATCTGCCACCTCTGTTCGCATTTATCCCTCTTGAGGGCTTGATTAGCCTGATTAGGGGCGGGTGAGCAGCATCACGACCTGTGGACTTCACAGGATGTGTAAAAATCTTGGTCTTACAGATATTTGGAGACTTTTTAACACATCTGGTAATGATTATACATTTTTTTTAATCAGTCAATAACATTTGCTCTCAAATAGATTTCTTTTATATATCTAAGTCCCTCATTGGACGTTGATTTCTCAATTGGAAAGATTTTAGTCTAAGATCATGCCCTGGTGTTTTTAGAGGTGTTGCCACCTCTGGAGAAAAAGAAATCATATAGTTGGTGCTTTAATGTATCCCTTTTGCAAAATCCTGAATTCCAACATATGCTAAAGGCTGAAATCCAGAGAGGTTAATTCGCTCAGTGATTTACATGAGAGTGTTGAGGGCCTTTGATTATTTACAGCTGTATTTACAGCTGCACCACCTGCTCTGTCTATTTTTGGGAGTAGCATACAACCCCCTAAAGCGGCAGATATTTTGGGAGTGGTGATTACTGCTTTTGGAAAAGGTCATGAGGCATCAGTGTATTACTTCCTGCTAATTCAGAGTCTGGGAGACGGAGCTTCAACTTTTCTCAAGCGATTATGGGACAAAGATTTAAACTTGGTATTGGAGAGACTGTGGGCTAGGTTTCTAAAACCTAACATTAAGTCCACACATAGATATGCAAGGGTTTGCCTTATGCAATTTAAGATTTTACATTGATTCTATTGGACCCCCTCTAGATTGTATAGGCTTGGTCTTAAAGACACACCCACCTGCTGGTGATGCCAATCAGAAGATGGGGACACAACCCATGTTTTTAGTGGTGTGTTAAAGTCCCAAGAATTTTGATTGAGTGTTCAGAGTTTTATGTGTGATGTATTGGGCATTCAAATTTCATTTTTCCCCAGACACTGTATTTTAGGCAATGGAGCTGTCATTAATACAGGAGATAAATACATAGAAAAATTGGGTCCTAGCCAGTGTTATGATCATTAGACTGGTCATATTTAGGGGATGGAAGTTGGCTGGAGCGCCTTGGTTTCAAGAGTGGCACACAGAGATGGTCATGGTAGAGGCATTTGTAGTAATGTCATATAGAAGGCTAGGCAACATAGATTTATTTAATAAAAAAATGGGGCAGCTATTTAGACTTTTTAGAAGGCTCTCAGGTAGGGGCAGTGGAGTGAGGTTGTAGTTTTAAATGTATGATTTAATTTTTTATATACACTACCGTTCAAAAGTTTGGGGTCACCCAAACAATTTTGTGTTTTCCTGAAAAGTCACACTTATTCACCACCATACGTTGTGAAATGAATAGAAAATAGAGTCAAGACATTGACAAGGTTAGAAATAATGATTTGTATTTGAAATAAGATTTTTTTTACATCAAACTTTGCTTTCGTCAAAGAATCCTCCATTTGCAGCAATTACAGCATTGCAGACCTTTGGCATTCTAGCTGTTAATTTTTGAGGTAATCTGGAGAAATTGCACCCCACGCTTCCAGAAGCAGCTCCCACAAGTTGGATTGGTTGGATGGGCACTTCTTGCGTACCATACGGTCAAGCTGCTCCCACAACAGCTCAATGGGGTTCAGATCTGGTGACTGCGCTGGCCACTCCATTACCGATAGAATACCAGCTGCCTGCTTCTGCTCTAAATAGTTCTTGCACAATTTGGAGGTGTGTTTAGGGTCATTGTCCTGTTGTAGGATGAAATTGGCTCCAATCAAGCGCTGTCCACTGGGTATGGCATGGCGTTGCAAAATGGAGTGATAGCCTTCCTTATTCAGAATCCCTTTTACCCTGTACAAATCTCCCACCTTACCAGCACCAAAGCAACCCCAGACCATTATATTACCTCCACCATGCTTAACAGATGGCGTCAGGCATTCTTCCAGCATCTTTTCATTTGTTCTGCGTCTCACAAACGTTCTTCTTTGTGATCCAAACACCTCAAACTTGGATTCATCTGTCCACAACACTTTTTTCCAGTCTTCCTCTGTCCAATGTCTGTGTTCTTTTGCCCATCTTAATCTTTTTCTTTTATTGGCCAGTCTCAGATATGGCTTTTTCTTTGCCACTCTGCCCTGAAGCCCAGAATCCCGCAGCCGCCTCTTCACTGTACATGTTGACACTGGTGTTTTGCGGGTACTATTTAATGAAGATGCCAGTTGGGGACCTGTGAGGCGTCTGTTTCTCAAACTAGAGACTCTAATGTACTTATCTTCTTGCTCAGTTGTGCAACGCGGCCTCCCACTTCTTTTTCTACTCTGGTTAGAGCCTGTTTGTGCTGTCCTCTGAAGGGAGTAGTACACACCGTTGTAGGAAATCTTCAATTTCTTAGCAATGTCTCGCATGGAATAGCCTTCATTTCTAAGGACAAGAATAGACTGTCGAGTTTCAGATGAAAGTTCTCTTTTTCTGGCCATTTTGAGCGTTTAATTGACCCCACAAATGTGATGCTCCAGAAACTCAATCTGCTCAAAGGAAGGTCAGTTTTGTAGCTTCTGTAACGACCTAAACTGTTTTCAGATGTGTGAACATGATTGCACAAGGGTTTTCTAATCATCAATTAGCCTTCTGAGCCAATGAGCAAACACATTGTACCATTAGAACACTGGAGTGATAGTTGCTGGAAATGGGCCTCTATACACCTATGTACATATTGCACCAAAAACCAGACATTTGCAGCTAGAATAGTCATTTACCACATTAGCAATGTATAGAGTGTATTTCTTCAAAGTTAAGACTAGTTTAAAGTTGTCTTCATTGAAAAGTACAGTGCTTTTCCTTCAAAAATAAGGACATTTCAATGTGACCACAAACTTTTGAATGGTAGTGTATATTCTTAAAATATTCTTTGTATTTGTATGTGTGTATACTTTCATTTTGTGTTGGACCACTGGATGTTTGTAGTGGGGGGGTGGGACATATAATTTGATATAATTCGACTCTGTGTGTTTATGTTCTGTTTCTTCAATCCTGTTTTTGAATCAATAAAATGTTAATATATATATATATAAGTATGTTTGAGAAAAGGTTGGAACTAAATGGTGCAGGACTGTGGCCCAGTTGATCGTATGCAGATGCTGATACATAGGGACCTCAATACAGGCTCTTGCACAATAATGGCCATTAATATATTAAGATGCACCTCAACATTTTGGGGAGCATAGGAAGAGGACATGAGCCATGCAGCCAAGCAAAAGATGTGAGAGCTGCTTAAAATACACATAAATATGCACATGCAAGAGCTACCACAGTCACAGGGTGAATTCAGGGACCCACTATCAGGCTCGCTTTGAACTGACAGACTCTCCCAGCTTGAGGCCATAATTTGGGGCAGGTGGAGAGAAGGATCCCCTACTGCTCTTGGAGATAAAGCACCTCTGCTCCCTCTTCCATTTACACTGTCATTGGAGCAAAGCATAGCGCATACTAAATGACAGGCTACACTTTCGCATTTTCTCTCTCGCATTTTCAGACGTTTATTAGACTGCACTGTCAGCAGAATGCCAAAGAGATGCAGTCTTTTCAATTGAACCAAAACATACACAAGCAAATGTGGACAACAAAGCACCCCCTCATCCATTCATCACTAATCAAACATTCTCCAGCTCCATTGCTCCCCCCAGAATCCCTCCTCCCTCACCCCAGGCCATCAAGATCTTTAATGAAATTGCAGGCAGCTTCTCCTCCGCGTCAGGGTCGTGATAATTAAAGATAAATGTGTTATTGCTCCCCCTCTCTGAATTTTTGATCTATCCCTTTTCTTATTCCGTGTTCCTCCTATTTCAACTGACAAGCATTGAGATGCCTAATAAACATTCAGTTCTGGCCCAGAACTGGATTCATCCATTTACATAAAAAAAAAAAAAAAAAAATCTGATTTTTTATTTTTTCAATCTTAAAAGGGATTTCTTTGGTGGAACACAAAAGATGATCATATGCAGAATGTTTAGTCCAAGTCGCCATTCACTTTCAAGCATCTTTTTTCAATCAATGAAAGTCAATGAGAGTGAGTCAATGACGGCAGAATGTTAATTTTAGGTGAACAATTACTTTAAACCCAGATGGGAGTGATTTTCCCAAAGTGGGTTGGGAACAAGTAAATGAGGAAAAGAGGAATGTATTTCTCTGTGTGTGTTTGTATGCAAATTTTTAATTATGGACTGAAGCTCAATAATTTATAATGTTAAAATGCATGAATACATTACTAGAGCTCTTTTACCAAGGCCTCGCTGGTGCAATGATAAATACTTATCTGCATAAATGAAGAAGGAAATACTATTAAATTGTTACTCTTGTTGATTAAAAATTAATGAAGCCAAAAATACATTGTTCTGTTTTTACACTGGGTTGAATACAAAAGCAAGGTCTCCCACTCTCTGTGGACGATAAACTCTGATTTTAGTGAATGCAATCTAATGATTTACAAAGCCTAATTAGCTATCAGAGATTCTGTGCTATAAGTATATTTCCATGAGGATTTTATCCATAGGCAGAGCAATAAACCAAACTGCCCCTCTTAACTCAATTCCCCCAAACCAAAGGCTAGAGACAAAATAGTTTTATCATTGTTTGAGTGTGAATAAAAACATGACAACTGTATCAAATCTACGCCCTAGCAATCAAACATTTTTGCATGTAGAAAGTGTTGTCATACCAGATTTGTGTAATACTAACAGGGTAAAACTTTCCAGTTGAACTAATTTACACCAATGAAGGGGTCATTTTACCAAAGTAAAACTCCCAACCACAAACCTACCAAGCATCAGCATCCTTTCACCAACAAGCAAAATATCCACATATCATGATTGATCTTCAGATAGTAGATGTGATCAGGCATAGTGTAACAAAGTTCTTAGGATGGGGTGCAGTGAGGAAGCGGGAGACGGCAAAATTTAAACTCAAACAGGTCATTTATTTTCAAACAATTAGCTTCCAGAGAGGGTAGATCTCCCCATACTGGCATCCGTCTAGCTCTTAAAATCTCCACACTCACTGCAATGACAAACATCTGTTAAAGACAATCATTGCCAGATGATGATCCTTACAGTTCTCATCTCCTGATCTCGCTCTCCAGTCACGAGCCAGTGCTCAACCACACCCCCACCACCACACATAGTTATGCGCAGATATTGGCATGACTTATGTACTAATTGCTTTGCACTTCAAAGCGTTTTAAACAGGGACAAACAGCAAGAAATCAGCATCCATATGCATTAATCAAGAGTGCCATGGGTTTGAAATGAGATAACAGTGTTCGGAAATAGACAGTTGCCCTCTGGAAAGAACACGGAGCATGACAGCAATGCTGGTAGTGGATATAAGATGAAATAATTCATATCTTCACCTTGGCAGGCAAAGTTGTTGGAAATGAAGTGCACTTGAGGAACGGTGGGGAATTTTAAGCTCAGACAGATCTCCCTCATGGCACAAGATGAATGTGAATTTTATGTATATTCAAAGGAATGTCAGGAGAAAAAGTGTATTTTACACTGACTAGAGGCTGGGAAGTGTTTATCTGTAACAATTACAAATGCATAGCTGACATGGATGAGAAAACATTATGTATTTCGTTTTCTCCCTTCCCTCAATTTAAATCTATTCATCTCTAAATACTCAGGTCACTTAGGATGAAGATTAAATGTTTTTCTTCAAAACTGCATTGCAAATAACTCCATATGAGCTTGCACCAATGTGACATGTAACCATTAAATTCATTTCATTGAAATGTATAGATATATTGTATTGGAAAACAGGACAAATGTACTGATTAAAAGCATTTTTATGTGATTTTTGTGATCTTACCTTTGAGTTCCTGAGGGGTTTGAGTAATTGAGTTTACAGCCTGCATTGGTTGGCTGAGGGCCAATGGTGACTTTGGGTGACCTGTTAGGACCATCCTATTCTTGGCAGCTGCAGAAGGAGACCTGTTGACAGCACCAATGCCAAGCTGGGGTCTAAGGCCCCTTGGTGAGCGAAAAAGACTCCCTGTGTCCTGTGCTCCAACAGGTGGTCCTGAAGGGTCATCAGTTCCAGACCCTGGAGACCCAAAGGTGACTGGAGATCTGCCCGTCTGTATCAATCAATAAAATTACCACAACTTTCAGCTGCATTAAAAAAGTAAATGATCTTTCACTAAGACATTTTTTTTTATATTTTAAAAGCTTAAAAAATATCGACACCAATCCATCAACATTCAGAGACTAATCTTACTTAAAGGGATAGTTCACCCAAAAATGGAAATTCTGTCATCATTTACTTACCATCATGTTGTTACAAATCTTTATGACTTACTTTCTTCCAAGAAACATAAAAGGAGATTTTAGACATTTAGACAGTCACCCATCACTTTCATTGTAAGTCAAAATTTAAATCTTTGGGTGAATGATCCCTTTAAAATATGATACACACTAGAGATTTCATGTAATCAGGTTTATGAAAATCATGTTGTAAAAAAAAACATAAAAAAGTTTTTGGATAAACAATATCATCTTCCTTAGTGTCTAAATCTGCATTGCAAATTGCATACTTATGCCCAAATATACACTATTTTGTAGTGTACACTAAGTAGTATGTTTAGACTGAAAATGCAACCAAAGAAGTGTTCAACGAGTACCCGAATGATGGTTCCGTTTCTTGAAAAAAAGCAACAAAACAAAAATAGTGTGTAGAATGTTGAACACTTCATATACTCAATGCTTGCGGCTTGCTCTACATAGGGAAAGGGGCGGAGTTACTTGGCTGCAATGCTGACCTTTATGGGTAATTTATGGTGAATGTGGCAACTACCGAAATTTATGTGAAGACAGTTCCTTACAAATTAAGTTGAAAGCTTTACCATCACCCTAAGATGTGTGAATATGTACATTTGATTTTAAAACAGAGACGGCGCTGGTCAAATTGGTGCCCTATGCGTAATTCCGCAATCGACTGGCAAGGGTGTTAGGGAGGAGGGGGTGCTATCGGGTCTTTGAATAACGCACACTGTGTGAGGAAGGGCAGCTTCCAACAGCTGAAAAACAATGAATGTTTCCATGTAGTGTAAAAACTTTATTGTTCTATTTAAGACTTTAGGGCTGAATGATTTAGACAAAAAATCTAATTTTGATTATTTTGAAAAATATTGCAATTACGATTTGAACTGATATGATTATTAAAATATTGATGCTCCAAAGAGCACATAAAGGGTGCATAAAAGTAATTCATATGACCCTAGTGGTTAAATCCATATCTTCAGAAGTTATATGATAGTTTTGTGAGAGAAAAAGGAAAATATTTAAGACAATTCTTGCTAGAAATTAATCTCCCTGCCCAGTAAGAAGAATGTGAAAGTTAAAATGGACATTGACTGAATAGGGAGGAGAATTTATAGTAAAAATTGACTTACATGTTTATCTGTTTCTCACCCACACCAATCATATGATTGCTTCTGAGGACATTGATTTAACCACTGGAGTCATATGGATTACATTTATGCTGACTTACTGTACATAATTTTTAGAGCTTCACAATGTTGACTCCCATTCACTTGCACTGTATGGATCAAAAGAGCTGAGATATTCTTCTAAAAATCATTTGTGTCCTACTGAAGAAAGAAAGTCATACACATGTAGGATTGCATAAGGGTGAAAAGTTAAGAAATTATTATGGAACAATTTTTTTGCATAATATTAACAACAACAACTATTATTATTATTATTATTATTATTATAAAACAGTACCATATTTATGGAATATTTCTGCGGCATAGCTATGGCAGTTCACTGAAGGAAGATATTTCTGTTTCCACTCTTCTGTCCACAAAAACCCAGTGTTATGAGGTTATTTTTTATTTGTATCGTAACTTTTAGCGGCCAAGCATATTTTTAATTATACAACTGTGCAACAAGTTAATCTAGAGCACACATTTGCCTTACACATGCTTTGAATATGTGTAACACTACAGAAAAAGAGCTGCATACATACAGTAAGAGCTTATTTAATTAAATC
This sequence comes from Moxostoma hubbsi, assembly GCA_032164185.1. Lineage (NCBI taxonomy): Eukaryota > Metazoa > Chordata > Actinopteri > Cypriniformes > Catostomidae > Moxostoma > Moxostoma hubbsi. The sequence continues at coordinate 18,559,850 of JAVLUX010000038.1, forward strand.
GCAGCATTTGCGGTTTAATAATCGCACTACGTCATATCACGATTTAGATTGTATTTTGATGAATTGTTCAGCTCTACTAAACTTTGAAAATTCATACACGACATAGCAGAGTGCATAGTGCATACTGTAGAGTAAGCGCACAGTGCATAGTGCGTCATTTGGGGCACAGCTTATGCCTGCAGTATTCCTTACCACTGCAGAAGTGGGCTTGTTGAGAGACCCATAGAAGCTGTCCGCCCTGCCTGTTATTTTGTGAGGCATGGTGCTGCTGGGTGGCTTAATCCCAGACACCATAAGTCCAGGGGAGAAGAACCGGACTTTCTGCATCTCTTGACGATATTTATCATAAAGCAAATTCGAGGCACTCAGCACAGGGGCTTCTCCTTGATCTCCTGTTGCTGGTTTGGCTTGAGTGTTGCTATAGTCTGAGAGTCTCGAAGGTAAGGATGGCACTTCATAAGATCCATCAAGGGATTTCACCTGTGGGGTTTTCCGAATGTACGTTATGATTTTGGGGCGGACGCTTTTGGGCTTTGGTGGGCACTTGAGTGGAGAGGACCTCTCTGTTGGAGCCTGCTCGGGAGGAGGTTTATTGATACTTGTGTTGATAGTAGTTTTGACTGGGGCTCTTAAGCCCAAGCTGTACCCTTGTGATACACCATAACCCAAGTGAGGTACTCGAGTAGGTAAAGTCTTGATTGGGGATGACTGAGGCTGTCTTTGTGGTGACCTTGTGGTTTTGGGGGATGGAGGTGTCAATGGTCTGGTTGGACTGCTGTAGGTCCGCCGACTGAAGTGAGTCTTCCTCTCTAGGCTGGAAGGACTTGCAGCACGATCTGCTGAGCTTTGCCTCGTCAAATATTGGGCCTCTTGAGAGAAGGTCTGGTTGGGAAACTTGTGATTACTGTTGACTTCTGCAGTCTGAAGAACTTGTTGATGTAAGGAGTGGGATGGTCGTTGTTCTGTCTGGGAGGCTGTGCTTGGATATCCTGAGGTTAGCCTTTTTTCTGTTTCAGTAGAAAGAGGGCGCACTAGCTGCCTACAAGAAGGTAGCACCCTCAAAATGCCTTTTTTCAAATCGGTTGACATCCTTTTCCCCTGGTTCCGTTCTGCTTCCATGGTGAGTTTTTGCTCTTTATCTCCTTCATTTGAAGTATCCTCCACACTTTGAGTGATTAACTTTCTTCTGTCATATTGTGGTTCCTGAGGCAGTGTAGTAGAGTTGTGGTTTTGGTCCAAATCCCTGCAAGAAAGCCCCTTGTTTCTCTCTGAGTGGATGTAGGACTCAGTTGTGGCTGGTTGCTGGTTACTTTCTTTGCCTGAGGTAGACTTGGTGGACTGGGAAGAGAGAGGCTGTCTGCAGCCTGCACTGTCTAGGGCACTGGCTAAACTTCCACTGAGGCTGGTCACTGTAGAAAGAGAAGACGAAAAGAAGACATTGCTTTCAGAACCACTCCTGGCCTCTCTCAAGGTCCTATTTCCTCCAGAGCGAGAGCTAGTGGTCCTGAGGTCAAGGGGCTGAGAGTTCTCATTTGCATCTTCATCCACACTGTGGTTCTCATTGTGGTCTTTCCAAGTGGATATGGTTGTAGATCTCAGCTTCTTTTCAGAGATGTTCTTTGCTACCTTCCTGTTCCTCTCACTCCACTCATCTCCCTGTTCTTTATCCACAATAAATGTTTGTAGTTCTTGACACTCCAGCAGTTCAAACTCTTCCAGCTCAGGGTCCTCACTCCGAGCATGTGTTCCCCAGATAATTATCCTCTCCTGGGCTTCAGAGTGAGACACAAGAGGGGGTAGTAGGCTGCTATGCTCTCGGCCATCTAGATTAATTTTCTCTTGTGGGATTTTGTTGGCATTGGCATCTCCCTCAGCTTCTAGCAATGGCTGCTTGTCATTGTTCTGTATTTCTCCTTGTTGGTTGCCCTCACCAGTTCGTATATTTCCTTGGACATTCATGTTAGTAAAAGCTCCACAGTAATCCTGGATCCATCAAGATCTTGTTCCTCACTAGGCCTTCAATGTTTTCAATTCAGATCGAGATTGGAGATGAAACTCATCTCACATTGTTTCCATGGCATGAGATGTTGTTTTGCTTCTCAATAGGGAGGTGCACTTGATGACATCATATCAGCTTTCAGGATCTTCAAATGCCTTGTTTATTCACCTGGTGCCAAACCTGCACAGAAGGTAGGACATGAAATTGTTTCAGGACAAAGTAATCCCAGTTAGATTGCTTAATTTAAATCACAACATTTGCAAAATCTTGCATTTATTTACATGAGGATTTAAAACCTTAAAAAAATTAAAAAGTTTTCATGATGTTTGCACATTTAAAGCAATACTGTGTTGCATGTAAACAGAAAATTCACATTGCCCATTTTTACACATTTCTTACATGTAAAGCCATATATATAGTGAACATAAAATTTCCACAAAATGACATCCATGCAAAAAAACAAAACAACAATGACATAGATATTTATGGAATATACATGTATGTCTGACAGATTTTGATAATTGGATGGATCGTTTTGCATGTGATGGCTCACACAATGAAAGAATGTTTAGAAGTTGTAAGAGTGACAATTTCACTGAGAATCAACTCATCAATTTTGATCAGCAAGCCATGTGCATTTAGTTATTGTGCAAATTGTAGACAATTGTACATACTCTTTTGCACACATGTGCCAAAACACGTGCAATTTGCTTAAATTAATAAGAAATTCAAATCTGGTGTGAATAAAAAAACTAATTGTTCAGATTTTTGAACTTAATGTTTTGAAAAAAAATATTTTCAATTGAGAATTGAGCCAAAGTGACTGTGAAAAAATTTAATTGTGTTGTTTGGCTTTTTTTTTTATTTAAGTTTTAAATTAACATAAAGCAGCTTAAGGGCATAAATCACACTCTGTAAACAAAGCAATGTATAAAGGCATGCATTTACATCTAGATCTTTTATTCACACCGAAAGGTATATAATATGTATTTGACTGAATCATTTAATAGAACAGAAATAAATAAACTAGTAAGTGTTTCCTTTTCCTTAATAAAAATTAAACTACAAATGCTGGTGAAAAAAAAATATTATTTGGGGTCATTTCTACTAGGGGTGTGCAGCGAAGCCATTATCTGTATTTGCATCTGTATCGTTTCATATGACAAAATTATCTGTATCTGTCTCTGTATACGGATAGAACTGGGTGTTGTTGGAGATTAAACTGGAAGTACGTCAAAACTAAATTAAATGCCCATTTTTAAATGATAATAATAATAATAATAATAATAATAATAATAATATATTATTTTAAAAATATTATTTTATAATTTGATTTTCAGATGAAACTGAATTTGTAGGCTACATTAACTGTGGGATATGATGTTAACTGTGATATCTGATATTAATATCTGCATGAAACAGAATTTTCATTTGTCTGTGCATCCGAAAAGTATTCACAGCACTTCACTTTTTCCACATTTTGTTATGTTACAGCCTTATTCCAAAATTGATTAAATTCATTATTTTCCACAAAATTATACAAACAATACCCCATAATGACAACATGAAAGAAGTTTGTTTTAAATCTTGCAAATTATTAAAAATAAAAAATTAGAAAATCACATGTACATAACTATTCACAGCCTTTGCCATGACACTCAAAATTGAGCTCTGGTGCATCCTGTTTCCACTGATCATCCTCGAGATGTTTCTACAACTTGATTGGAGTCCACCTGTGGTAAATTCAGTTGATTGGACATGATTTGGAAAGGCACACACCTGTCTATATAAGGTCCAGCAGTTAACAGTGCATGTCAGAACACAAACCAAGCCATGAAGTCCAAGCAATTGTCTGTACACCTACGAGACTGGATTGTATCGAGGCACAGATCTGGGGAAGGGTACAGAAAAATTTCTGCAGCATTGAAGGTCCCAATGAGCACAGTGGCCTCCAGAATCCGTAAATGGAAGAAGTTTGGAACCACCAGGACTCTTCTTAGTGCTGGCCGCCCAGCCAAACTGAGCTATCTGGAGAGAAGGGCCTTAGTCAGGTAGGTGACCAAGAACCCAATGGTTACTCTGACAGAGCTCCAGCATTTCTCTCTGGATAGAGGAGAACCTTCCAGAAGAACAACCATCTCTGCAGCACTCCACCAATCAGTCAGTCAGTCCTCAATAAAAGGCACATGACAGCCTGCCTGGAGTTTGCCAAAAGGCACCTGAAGGACTCTCAGACCATGAGAAACAAAGATTGAACTCTTTGGACTGAATGTCAAGCGTCATGTCTGGAGGAAACCAAGCACCACTCATATCCTGGCCAATCCCATCCCTACAGTGAAGCATGGTGGTGGCAGCATCATACTGTGTGGATGTATTTTCAGTGGCAGGAACTGGGAGACTAGTCAGGATCGAGGGAAAGATGAATGCAGCAATGTACAGAGACATCCTTGATGAAAACCTGCTCCAGAGCGGTCTGGACCTCAGACTGCGGCGATGGTTCATCTTCCAACAGGACAAAGACCCTAAGCACACAGACAAGATAACAAAGGAGTGGCTATGGGACAACTCTGTGTATGTCCTTGAGTGGCCCAGCCACAGCCCAGACTTGAACCCGATTGAACATCTCTGGAGAGATCTGAAAATGGCTGTGCACTGATGCTCCCCATCCAACCTGATGGAGCTTGAGAGGTCCTGCAAAGAAGAATGGGAGAAACTGCCCAAAAATAGGTGTGCCAAGCTTGTAGCATCATACTCAAAGACTTGAGGCTGTAATTGGTGCCAAAGGTGCTTCAACAAAGTACTGAGTAAAGGCTGTGAATACTTATGAACATGTTATTTTTTTAAATTTTAATTTTTAATACATTTTCAAACAAAATACTTTCACATTGACATTATGGGGTATTGTTGGTAGAATTTTGAGGAAAATAAAGAATTTAATCAATTTTGGAATAAGGCTGTAACAGAACAAAATGTGGAAAAAGTGAAGCACTTTTGAATACTTTCCGGATGCACTGTATAACAACATTATTCTGGAGGCAGGAGGTGTCAAGCAAAATGTGAGATGTAAAGCACACATTTTGCAGTGAATAATAAATACAAATTCAAACATTAAAATAAATGAAAACAAAATCAATATAGCCTACAAACAGGTGAAAGTCTATCAAGTATTTTTTACAATAGGACAACATTATTATTTATAATAAAAAAATAATAAGCTAATAATAATAATAAATGTTAAATTTATATAGAGCCTTTCCAGAGTTCAAGAACACTTAACATGATAAAATTTAGCACAGATTTTAAGAAGGGGAAAAAGTGTATGTTTCAGTTTCTTAATTTTACATAAGGAGGAATTTCCTGATAGATGAGAACAAAAATAAAGTTTTAATCAGATAATATGACATATGCTCGGCATTAAGCATATGTCACAGTAGTGTTGCAGAGATGAAGGACACAAATGCAGAGATGGAACTAAAATGCTTTATTAAATAAAGAGAAAAAATACAAACAAAAACTCTCCCAATGGAGGAAAAAGTTAACTCAAAACCGAACTAGTAAACTACTAGAACTGACCAAAGACTTCTATGGTCAAACCGACAACTATGGCAATGCTGATTGAGCAGCACCTGTGAGAAACGAGAGGGAAACACAGGTACATGCAGACATGACACACAGACAGAGGAAGGGGGAACCGTCATGTCCAGACTGTGATGGATGACCCCACTAATGGATGCCTCCTGGCATCCACAGCCGACATCTTGAGGCACCGGCCAGGGGAGGGAGGGAGGGGGAAAGACAATGATAGAACATGAGTGTCTGGATCCAGACACCGAAACCGAACTAGACAAAGGTGGGGAAAGCCATAACGGTGGCTCTTGGTGAAGGCAGGGTCCGGGGGCCTGGTAGGAGGCCTAAGGAAAGGGCCAGAGAGCCAGGACAGATCTGGAGGGCGGCCATAGAAACCAGACTGACAGGGCAGATAGCCAGGGGGCCAGGACAGATCCGGTGGGTGGCCAAAGAACCAAGCCCGACAGGGCAGATGGCTAGGGAGACAGATCTAGTGAGGGGCTAGGGACAGACCAGACAGACAAGGAAGCGGGCACAAGGAACCAACAGGGACTAGGGAGACTGAATGCCCGACGCTGGGAATTGTAGGAGATCAGGCAAGACAACAGCCTCTTGGGAATGGACAGACTGGACAGCCACCACTGGGAACAGTAGGAGATCAGGCAGGGCTGTGGCCACTTGGGACTAGACAGACTGGATGGCGACCACTGGGAACTGGACAGACTGGGAGCTGGATGTCTGACAGGTGCTGGTTACTGGGCTGATCAACAGACTGGTTGGTGGTGTCAGATGGGTGCTGGCTACAGGGCTGAGCAACAAACAGGTAGATTTTGTCAACAGGTGCTGGCCACTGATCTGAGCAAAAGACTGGTTGACGGCTGCTGGGGACTGGACAGACTTATCAACAGCCATGGGGAACTGGACAGGCTCGTTGACAGCCTCACGGGACTGGACAAATTCACAATGAACACAGGGAACAGGACAGACTCATCAATGACTTCAGGGAACAGGAAAGGCTTGTCAATGGCAACAGGGAACTGGACAGGCTCGTCAACGGCCACAGGGAATTGAACAGGCTCGTCAATGGCCACAGGGAACAGGACAGGCTCATCAACGGCCTCCGGGAACAGGACAGGATCGATGACCACAGAGAGCAGGACAGGATTGTTGATGGCCACAGAGAACAGGAAAGGCTTATCAACAGCCACACGGAACTGGACAGGCTCATCAATGGCCACAGGGAACTGGACAGGCTCATCAATGGCAACAGGGAACTGGTTAGGCTCATCAACGGCCACAGAGAACTGGACAGGCTCGCCAACGGCCACAGGGAACTGAACAGGCTCGTCAATGGCCAAAGGGAACAGGACAGGCTTGTCAACAGCCACATAAACTGGACAGGCTCATCAACAGCCACAGGGAATTGGACAGTCTCGCCAACAGCCACAGGGAACTGAACAGGCTCGTCAATGGCCACAGGGAACAGGAGAGGCTCGTCAATGGCCACAGGGAACAGGACAGGCTTATCGATGGCCACAGGGAACAGGAAAGGCTTGTCAACAGCCACATGAACTGGACAGGCTCATCAACAGCCACAGGGAACTGGACAGGCTCGTCAACGGCCACAGGGAATTGGATAGGCTCGTCAACACCCACAGGGAACTGTACAGGCTCGTCAACGGCCACAGGGAACTAGACAGGCTCGTCAACGGCCACAGGGAAGTGGTCAGGCTCGTCGATGGCCTCAGGGAACTGGACAGGCTCGTCGATGGCCTAAGGAAACTGGACAGGCTCGCCGACAGCCTCAGGGATGTGGACAGGCTCATCGAGAGCCTTAGGGAACTGGACAAGCTGTGCGTCAACCACCATGGTCGAGAGCGCTGGCAGCAACTGGGAAATGGCCTCCATGGACAGGAGCACTGACAGCGACTGGGGAATGGCCTCCGTGACCGAGAGTAACTGGACAGGCTGGACCACGGCACCATGGTCGAGAGAGCTGCAGTGGAATGGCTACCGCCTCCTGGCAGTGGCAAAAGGCTCATCCGCCTCATGGGATTAACCAGTGAGCTCCTCCGCCTCATGGGGGTCAGCTGCAGTGGGCTCGGTTGATGAGCTCGGCTTCTTCAATCTCCTTCTCTTCTGAGGTGCAGAGGCAGTGGCCTAGGTGTCCTAAGTGTTGCTACGGCAACGCTGTTTGTTGCTGAGCAGCACCTGTGAGAAACGAGAGGGAAACACACAGGCACACGCAGACATGACACACAGACAGAGGAAGGGGGGAACCGTCATGGCCAAACTGTGACAGCATTGTCATGTGCTTGTCCTTCGGACAAGTAAATTGGTCATTCACCTGGCCATGTTAAAAAGTTACTTGTACAGTGACAAAAACAATAGGACATAAGAAAAAGCCTCTATCATCATTATTTACACCAAATAGGGATTAAGAATACAGTACAGAAAGACAGTAAATCATTACTCACCCTCAAGCCTGTATGAATTTCTATCTTCTGAGGAACACAAAATTATATTTTTGGCAGAATGTCAATCACAGTCACTATTCACTGTCACTGCATTTTTTTCTCCATAAAATGAGTGAATTTAGACTAAAACTACCATTCTTCATAACATCTCCTTTTGAGTTCTACGGAAGATAGAAAGTCAGTCAGGTTTGGAACAACATAAAGGCGAGTATTGATGACAGAACTTTGGTAACACTTTACATTAAGGTTCCATTCATTAACAATAGATAATGCAGGAACTAACAATGAACAATAGTTAATGGTTAATTTTAGTTAATGTTAGTTAATAATAATAAAAAAATAGAACTGTTCATTGTTAGTTTTTAGTGCATGAACTAATGTTAACATATATAACTTTTTGTTTTAATGTATGAAAATGTATTAATATACTGTAGGTTAGTATTAACATTAACCAAGATTAATACATTATATAAAAGTGTTTATTGTTAGTTCATGTTAACTGATGTAGTTAACTAACGTTAACAAATGGACCATTTTATAAAGTGTTACCACATTTAAATTTTTGGATAAATCATCTCTTTGTGAGTACAATTAAATTCTCACCAGTTGCATTAAAAACCACTGTTTAATATTGACAAAATGCATTGAAAATGTTAAAAGATAAAATCCTCAGAGAATCTTGTTGCTAAATCAGTTATGTTGTATATTCAAAACAGATGCCCATATTAAATATATAATATGTTTTAATTGTATGCAATTTATTAATGTTATAGTATTCATATTATTATAATGTATATTGTTACATACTAATTAAAATTGGCTGATAAAATACCTCAGACCTTTAGATGGAGCCCTAGAAAGATGTAACGGGTCTTCAGTATGATGCATAAGTCTGTTTCAAAAGTTTCTCTTCACTCTACAGATGGTATTATAACACAAAGCATTTTTGCAATTTCTGGCTTTCTTGCTGTATTATGAGGGAGTGCCACAATGTGACGATAAAATTAGAGGCAACGGCAGTAAATTATGCATAATGTACTGATCCTACTAATTCTTCTTCTTTTTTAAAGAATTTTTTTTTTACAATATTTTATTGTAATGGTGCTTTTACATACAATGCGAAGAAACTTTTCACCTCACATTGCTTGCTCGAGTTTGACCGCTGGATTATAAATGTGTGTTTAAACTTGCGTTCGCATGGATAATGCGAACCCACGAGTATTCCCCCTTCTCTTCTGGAAAAAGACAGCAGGAGGGGCTTCTATGACTTGGTTTATAGTAATGTACAACCAATAGCTGGAATCAATTAGACGTGCATATTTTCAGAACTGACCAGGTAGTCCAACTTCCTTGCTCACTTTCCTTCAAGCGATGTCTTTTTTCAACTGGTCTCTGTACATGTATGATGTTGTGTCATACAATTCTGGGTGCCCACACACCGCTACAATAATTTTTTCATCCATTTTTCCAGATTTCTTCTGCTACAACGTCAGTACATCAGTGATATTGGACAATCTCAATGCTGATAGGCTTTCGCGACAATGCGTCATGCAGATTTTTCGCTCTAGTTGAATACGCGAATGAAGCGATTTTGCATGTTCGAGTCACACCATTTGCTTCATTCAACCCGCCGTGAATGCACCATAAATCAGCCTAATGCTAATATATGTTCACTAAATACAAAATTTAATATATTTTCTTCCTCTACATTTGTGTCAAAATGGTACAAGACTATTCTACCCAAAGGCATGTGACATAAAATAAACAAGAGTTAAACAAGAAGTAATCTGAAAGTAATCACATTAGATTATCTCAAAATGTAATGAGATTCCATTACCAATTACAATCTTAGTCACATAATTTATAATCAGTACCAGATTACAAATCAGAAGTAATCTACCCAACACTACCTATTTCATAGTCCAGATTGCCAGCTGAGTGCCAGCATTTTTTCATCTTTTTTGGCAGCACATTTGTATTAATTATGAATATTTATCTTAAGAGGTAAACTATGGTTGTGGGTGGTATCTAAAAGTAATTTATTGAAATAATTTCTATACCTAATACATTTCTCTTTAAAGAACTACAATTTAAGATAGTGTAATGAATAGGGAGTCTAAGGTGATTGACAACAATAGCTTTTGTAATTCAGAGTAAGTATCTGGCTCACTCTTTTAATGGCAAATGGCATTACCTCCTTCTTTCTAGTAATTATATTTTTCAAATCTCCAATGGTAAGAATTCTGTATGACCAAATTAGGAAACTAATTTGAATAAATGAAGATGTACTAGCTAGCTGAGCTGCTGAAAAAAATTATGTTTCCACATGCATTGGAATCTCTCTGTAAAGGGTTTGCCTAACAAAAAATGGAAGATAATGAAAGATACAAAAAATGAGGGTGAGAAATGTCTTGTAATTATCAACATTGCTCACATGAGACAAAAACCATCACAGTCATTGTGTGGTGTTAGGAGAGACAGGATTAAAATAAACCACAATCAAATTTGTTTTTTCGATCTCTATAAAACATTGACTCAATAGCTGCATGCCTATAATTATGATACATTTTGATAAGCAAACAGAGAACCAATGCTGTGCTTTTATGCAAACGAACCGGAAAGAAAACCAAAGCAAGGCTAGTTTGACATTTTCCCAGTAGGAGTGTGTGTGTGTAGAGGGGGAGAATCACTCCATGTGCTGAATGGGTAGAGTGGGTGGGTGGGTGAACAGTGACAAAGGTGGGCTGTAATCAATCTCAACATGTAAAAGATTTGCAAGAAAAGAGGGAGTAAAAGAGAGAAGTTGACTTATACAAGGCTAGCTTTTTGCATTGACTCTAATGATTTTTGGTCCTACTGATTTTAGTAATTTATGCCGGATTAGTTAACAGGAAGTAGTAAACCAGACGAGAATTTATGGATTCTCCAGTGACCATTAAATCTCTTCAAGCATCAAGCTGAAGTAGGGCTGAGCGATATAACAGTATATACTGTGCAGTGGTACAAATGCAATCTGCTATACTGTTTATACTAATTTTAGAAATCCCATACCAAGCAGAAGATGGCTGTTTACAACAATGTTGCAACATAGTGTTACCATATAGTGTTCATAAAGTGCAATGATATCAAAGATATAAGTGCAAGTGTTTGCGAAGGAAATCAAAGAAGGAGTATATGGAGAATAAGAGCGAGCCAGACAATCCATATCACAGTCAGTTAAATGGGCAACAATCCGAGAACAAGCATATTGACGAGGCAGGCCCAGACTGTCACATAGTTCCACCCACAATACTGCAGACTGATGAATTGGTACAATCACCCACCCACACACTCACTGGCATATTAAGACTGCTATCAAGGTATACTGCACAGACTGAATCTCATGAGTGCACAAATATATATAAATATAAGCATTATTGACACAACATCATCAAGAAGATAATTTGATACCCCAGGACACACAATCAAGCTTTATGCATGAGATGTGTTAGTGCCGTGATTTGCAGGCATTGCAGTTATAAATGTATTTGCTTTAATGATACCATGTCTTCAGTTTCTCTGCAGAGTTTAGTGGAAAAAGTAAAACTTTACTTTTTTTTTTAATCCTCTATAATTAAGCAGAATGGATATTTGTCCAATATTCGTTAGCTTTTATCCTCACATTTAAAGATTCTCATTTATTCAATTCTGTTCAAAGGTTTAATATAATACTGTGGCAGGGCGGAGGGCGGGGCCGGGTCGTGATCCTACACACCCGGTCCCGTATTCGGCTAATCAAGCCTCCGAGAGGGATTAAGGCCGATCGCAGAGGATGGTGCGGGAGAGAGAGATCGTTTATGGACATATCCGTCGTCTTATGTGTTTGTCTTTTGAGTTTTACATTAAACCTTTATCTGTACGTCAAGCCGGTCTCTCGCCTCTTCCTTGCCCGTGAGCGTGAACTTCTTAACAAATACATTTTATAAGTGTGTATAGAATATCACATATCTTAAATCCTTTGCCATGTGTTTGTAATTCAAAAACTAGATTTATTCGCTATTAAGCATGGCCCGGTCTAGGTTTTTGGAGGCCCCATAGGCAGATTTTCAAAATCGGGCCCCCCTTCCTACTGGTAGTAAGCCTAAACTGTGCAAATAAAAAGTCAATTTATTCAAAATTCTTAAAAATGCTAAAATATGAATTATAGTTTTTAATACAGGTGGTACAACATGGTAGTATATTGCTAAATAATTGGTGTAAATACCAAAGGTATTTACTAATGTACAGTGGTATTTCTCAAAGTTCCATTGTATGGCCATCTGATTCCATCACTGTACCATGGTAGTACAGCCACAGTACGTTTTTGTGAGGGAGTACACAACACTTCACTTATAATGCACATGAACTCTATTAAAAACTGAGGCATCACAAAACCCATTACATTCAGCATTTGTTTCAAACAAGAGCCCAGAGGCTGTTTAACCTCATCTATCTGTGACTTCAGCAGATGGAGTGAATGCCTCAGGTTGTCTTCTACTGACATACTGACTCCAAAGCAGGGCAAGGTCAGGAGTGAGATGAAAGACAGGAAGGAGATCTCTACTCTGACACCATGTTCTAGTTAAACATACTCTGGTATAGAGCATTGAACAAACTCCTGGGTTCTTGTCTTCCTCCAGCTCTTACAAATCATTCAAAGGTTCACACTAAGCTATCCTGCAGTTGTTCTTGAAATGTGACGTTTCAGAAAATCCTGGAACAAACCACACACAGCATGATTTCCACAAGAAGGACATGTTCCTTGATTAGGATCCTTTGTTCTGAAATCATTCCTAGCAACCAATTATAGCCCTAACCCTAACCGTGACCCTAAACCTACCCTTAAACGTATTGTATTGCAACTATTGGTTGATATGTTATGTTGTTCTATGACCCTGCTGAAAAAACAAACAACAACAACAAAGGCTTAAACCAGCCTACTGTTTGCTGGTTTTAGCTGGTTTCATCAGGTCTAGCTGGTCTCCAATCCTGGCTAGCTGGTCTTTAGATGGTCTAGGTTGTCAGCCAGCCTGACCAACTTACAAGTGCCCAAAACCCCTCTAAAATATGCAAACAGACCAACCTAACCAGGGTGGCAGACCAGCTAAGACCAGCATATTGGCATAGGTTGATTTAAGATGCTTTTTTTTCTTCAGCATGGTTCCCATAAAGGATACTGATTAAAATCCAGGAATATCCTACTTTAGGAAATCATGATTCCCTGCAAGAAAAAACTGGTCCAATACCAACTTCAATACCATTGAATTCTCAACCCGATATCACGCCGAGGCGTGAAATAGACACGCCGGTCCACTCGCGGATGCGTGTCGGTGTCACGCTTTGCCTCCTCCAGGCGTGTACATGACACGTGCGCGTCTACGTAGAATACCGGCAGGGGGCAATCGTTTCCTCAACGCCAACAACTCTCCGCGCACCAAAGAGGAAGCGATACCGTTGTCGTCGCGTTGCACGTTCGTGCGGGCAGGATGCCGGCCAATTTCGCCGGTTACTTTCACTTGTGACCATATGTGACAAATAAAGGTTCATTATAGTGCTGCTTTCATGAAGAAATCCTAACGTTGCTGTAGCCTAACGTTGTTATATGTGTGTGTGTGTGTGTGTGTGTGTGTGTGGGCTGTCGAGTATCTTGTGCTGATGTAAATAAATAAATAAATATATATATATATATATATATATATTTATTTAAAAAGTGTATTTATATACAAAAATATATATCCTGCTAACCGGAACTGGAGAACGCGATATATCGCTTCCTCTTTGGTGCGCGGACAGTTGTTGGCGTTGAGGAAACGATCGCCCCCTGCCGGTATTCTACGTAGACGCGCGCGTGTCATGTACACGCCTAGAGGAGGCAAAGCGTGAAATAGACACGCATCCGCGAGTGGACCGGCGTGTCTATTTCACGCCTCGGCGTGATACCGGAATCTATAGCATGGGATATGTCAGTCTTTGCTGTAATTAATCAAATTAACAGCAAATTACTCATCTGTAGTATGCTGAGAAGGATAGTCTTTCAGCTGTAAAGAAGGGATCTGTTTGATAGGATCTAGTTAATAACATCAGTAACGTGACTCCACCTCCTGGTTTTCCCAACCCAGTTTGTCTGTATTGTCAGATCTGATTAGAGCGTTGTTGTGGCAGGCAAGCCTCTCGTTCATCGGAGGAGGAAGAAGCAGGAACCAGATTAACAATCAAAAAGATTTTAACTCAACATAAATCACTGAACTGAAACATAACAAAAGCGTCTATCTCTCTCTCTCTCTCTCTCTCTGTGGTCCCTGGCACCTCCTTTTATCTCTCTCCCGCTGATTGGGCATCTCTCTCAATTCTCTCAGCTCGGCCACGCCGGGGAAACCTCTGGTCTGAATTACAGTTTTGAGCGTGATTCAGAGATTGCATTTTCCGTCTACGACTAAGTATTTACTCCACTGGCAGTTAGGTTTAGGATTGGTGTTTGGGTTAGAGGGTAGGGTTAATAAAATCTGCATTCCTGTTTACTGTATTAAATCATTTACAACTAGAATTCAAACATGCTTTTTGGTGCCACTCTGTGGACATTTCATAAGGAAACTGGAGCTCAAACTTGCCCACAAGTTCAACAAAACTTCCAGCTTCGGCCACTGGGGGCAGTGATTTGAATTTCAGTAAGCACAGACCAAATTCAGCAGCAAGACTTTCAATCTACTACTGCCGAATTCACAGTGCTGTCAGGCTGTTTTTTTGTTTTGTTTTTTGGACATAGTACCATGGCAATGACATGAAGTACCTTTGTGTCTGAATACAGTCATCATACATTGACAGCATATAACAAAGAATGTTATTACCATTTGATTCCATAGTACCACCATGACACTTTATGTGATCAAAACAACATTATAAGACTTTAAAAAGTTGTCTAAATGTACACCAAAAAATGTAATTAAATAAATGGAGATATTTATGATGGAAGTAAAGCTCATCTCCCCTGCTCTTTTGAAATTAAATCAACACATATTCTCAAAAGTTTGCATCTAAGCTTTGGGAACTGAATTCAACCAAAGACGAGGTGTACACACCCCCATTCAACTGTGATGAAAGAATACTCTAACAGTGAATAACAACCCGGTCTGTGCTTAACCTTTGAAGAGCTGTATGTATCAGCCAAAAAACATACCAGCACAACCTTAATGACATCTTTACCCTCAGGTTTTTACATCTACAAAGCTCTCTTTCTTTTAATCTCAAACCATTTTTGCACCTTGGAGAGAGAAAGTCACATTGAGCAAAAGAATGGCTGTTGATATCCGTTCCATCACTTGACAATGGTGAAACCAACAATGGGGCATTCAAGATTTAAATTAAATCTTGGCACAGAATCAAGATTTTAGAAAGGTCACAAACCACGGTGTACCTATTTCATATGGAAGTTAAGGAGGATTTATCAATATAAAGTTTGCTTTATATGGCATAACAAGCCTCTAAATCGAAACTACGCATTCCTATGGACCCCATTGGTCCACTGGTTGTGGAAATTGCGACAAAGGTCGGTTAAACTTTTAAAAGGATGATTGGTTAAACTAAAGGACCAAGTGAGATCTGTATTGTTTTATAACATTTACATTGTACATTTTTTGCATTTTATCCAATGCGACTTGACTTAGTGCACTTATTACAAGGACAATCCCTCCGGGGCAACCTAGAGTTAAGTACCTTGCTCAAGGACACAATGGTGGTGGTGGATGGGATTGAACCGGCAACCTTCTGCTTAACAGTTTAGTGCTTTAGCCCACTATGCCACCACCACACCACACATAACATCTGAATGACAGAAATCTTTTGCTTTTGATCAGATAAGCCAACATTTCTTCATTATGTGAAATGCTTGGTGTTGGTGCAGAATTTTGGTGCCAACTTAAGGGTCATGCTGAAAGTGTAATTCAATGCACAGCTCTCTTATTAGAGAGGTGAAAGGCAACAGTAATTAACAATTTCTGATCCAATAATTAAGAAAAAATGCATTACAACTTTAACTCATCTTGTGTTCTTGTTTCTTAGTATCTCTGATTTGGCTGAAATAACAGCCGTGTGATGGATGCACTTAAACAGGCAGGTTTGCTGTGTGCTTCAGTCAGGTCTAGAGTCTTGTTCTGGGCAAACGGGTGTTTCTCCAGCCCCCTTTGGAGCTAATTAACCATGGCCTAAAGATAACACATAAGACTTCACAACTTCAGCATGACACTGCTTTCCACTTCAGTCCTGTCAACACGTTAATTTAGCATAATCTACAGTGGGGTTCAAAATCTGAGACCACCTACAGTAAAAGAGATCTCTCAAAACGCTACAACATTTTCATTGTATTAAATTAGAATTCTGTTTTGTCCAGTGTCTTTATTTATTTATTTGACAGAATAAGAAATCAATGCACAACAAGGAAAAGCAGGCTCAGCCCTGTGCTTGATTTGATGTGCTCTGTAAGCAGAAAAATCTGCACCAAACAGCACCACAAGGGTTCCTGAGAGAAGCCAGCCAGGCAGGAGCAGATGCCTGAGTCAGGGTGAGTGTGCCAGCCAATCTTGAAAAGAGGTTTTATCAAGTGTGAAACTGGGGCATGGTAGAGTGTGACTGGATGTGGCACCAGCTCTCCCATCAAATGTTGAACTCCTAATAACAACAGAAAATGAACACTGAGCTCCCTCAAATTACTCAGTTAGACACTGAGCTCAAGGAGATTGGCTTAATTAAATAAAATAAAAATGTAAATAAATGATAGCCATATCACTGCTGTTGCTTAGCCACAGCAGGGGTGATCAAGGGACGGGCCTGAGGAGGGGAACCAGCAGCGTCTCTGCAAAACAGGCTTAATTCAGCACGACTAATGGTACTTGAAAGCCCTTCTCCTCCTGTCATGGACTTAGGATGAGTGTGTCAATCAAGGTGCAGAGTAAAACTCAAAAGGCATGGAGACACAGAAAGAAGGATGTGACTGAAAGAGCCTCAACAATGAAGAAGAGAAAATATGGCTTTTCAGAATAATGTGAGGAGGTGAAGAAGTGTCTAAAACATCCAGAAAACAATGCTGTCTGCTTCTCAGTGAATATTGTTTTAGTCCAACAACACAGGCCTCATGTGGTTTCATAAGAGGCTTGAATGAATAGAACTTCGAGGTTCATCCCAAGGTTTCTTCCTCATCAATTTAAACATTGTTTTAAAGAGTTTTTCCTTGCCACTGCTGATGTTTCTTGCTCACTGGGGGGGGGGGCTCATTCACAGCTCATTGTGGCCAATACTAATGCAGATAAATTATATTTAAAAACAAAAAGGTTTAATTCTTGATCCTTTACTCTGGAACTGCTAGTTAATTCTTTAAAAAGCTTCTCATTTGAAAAATATGTGTCATTTAGAAGCTTGGAATTTGGACTTGCACTTATTTAAGGTTTGGGGGGTGTAATATGAACCAGAAATGTGCATATCTTACAGATGACTGCTGATTTGAATTACAAAGAAATGACAAAACACTTGCATAAATTGTATGGTGGCCATAAATTGTATGGATTGTTTACTGTAATCATCAAAGAGAAAAAAACTATGAACTTCAAACAGCTTAAACCAAAATGAGGCTATAAACTGCATGTAACGAACATTAAACAACAAAACACACAATACAAAACCTAATCTCTGCATACATGGTGGAAGCCGAAGGCAGTCAGAGATTCTCAGCCACAAGCAAATAAGACAAATTTTCATCGGAAATATTGATAATTCCATAATTGCCGCTATAATAATATTTAGATTTTCCCGGTTATATATCGGTCGCCGATATATTGTGCATCCCTAAAAATGACTAAAATAAATAATGATAATTATAGCATTAAAAAACAACATCAACAAAAACTAGGCCAATGGTAGAATTTGAAACAGGGTTGCAAATTTAGCCTAAATTACCAATCACATTGTGCGGTGAGGTAATTTGGGACCAAATGTTGGTTTATAGTTAATGATCAACCTATATTTACTATAAATAAAAAATCAATCACAGTAACTTGAGTAACTATGGTGTCCCAGGGGTGCACAACACAACAAAATTATCAAAGCAAATAAAAACTGAAAACACAACAGAAATAAACCACAGCGCAACCAAATTAAGCCACGACATAACAGAAATATTATGGAGTGGTGGTGGCGTAGTGGGCTAAAGTACATAACTGTTAAGCAGAAGGTTGTCGGTTTGATCCCCACGGCCAACACCATTGTGTCCTTGAGCAAGACACTTAACTCCAGGTTGCTCTGGGGATTGTCCCTGTAATAATTGCTCTGTAAGTCGCTTTGGATAAAAGCGTCTGCCAAATACATAAATGAAATTATGATTTCACCTGCACTGAGTCAAAAATGCCACAAAAATTAAAATGTTTATTTTAAGTTAATTGTGATGTGTTGTGGTTTGTTTCCATTGTGTCATCAACTTTTGTTTGCTTTGCTAATTTTGCTGTGTTGTGCACCCCCTTGTTGAATGCTGAGCTTTATGAATGCAGTCAACACAACATTTGTAAAATTTGAGAAAATAGAATGAGATTATTTACTTGTCTTCCCATGGCCAAAATGTTTTTTTTTGTTTTACATTTTTGGCAAGGTTAATTTTATGTTTGATTGTTTATATAACATCTAAATAGTTCTTACAACTAAAAACTATGGGATTTGTGACTCTACTGCTTTAAAAATAAGTCATATCACACAGTATGGGAACAGTATACAGAGAATGTGCCATAAATTTGTCACAAACTTTATGAAATTTAAAACAAAACTTTTCAGGTCAGATCAGGTCCCATCGTCTATCAAAATGACCTAAATCTTCAAAGGCATTTTATCACAAAGACCACTTTGAGATTATTCATAAGAGCCATGGAGAGGTTTACAACAGCAATTCTGCTACACGTCATGTAAATCTTAGGTCTCAGCTCATGTAGTGGAAAACGAGAGTACCACATGTGACTGTGAGTTTTCAAAAATGTATCCGTGCTCATGGGTCTTTTATGACGCCTGACACACTGACCCACTTGTCTCTGGCCAGATCCCCTAGACACATTAGAACTGGTTTGATTAATTTACATTCATTGCACGTTATACATATCCTGAAGAGACCCTGACAGGTTTACAGATCTGTAATGGTGATGGTCAATTACTTATTATGACTGGACTTATGCCTTTACAATGCATTATAAATATGGCCATCATATAAAGTGTTATTGTTATTTTCTGTGGTAGAGCTTTAACTTTTACTGAACTCCAGAAAATTCATTTATGAAAAATGTATGCCTTTGATTTTGCGGCAACTAGAGATTGTTAATAGACTCCCAATAAATGGGACGTAAGTTGCATCTTAACAGCAGTCAAGCATGCTCCAGTTTGTCTGTCTAGTCTGTCACTCCTCCGCTGGGACATGATTTGACAGCGCCACAAAAACACAGTGACAAGTAACTGAGATCGTAGTCATGTTTTGACTGCAAACAGGAGTTCATTCCGGATACAGATTAAAATATGACTGGAAATTTGCCCCACTTTATAAGGCAATCACTAGACCCGACCTCACTATGTCAGACATCGATTTACTTGTTTTACAGTAATGATTCTATTTGAGAAACATGGACTCTCAGAGACTGGGTTATTATTTAGGTGAACCTAGTCTATGACGGGGTGTGGAGAAACTGGACCACATCTTTTAGTTTGGCAGATGGACTTGAGCACTTTTAAGAGTAAAACACACATCTTTATAATCCAGATGAGCAATTAAACGTACAAATAGTTCTGAAACTACTATTACATAAACCTTGCTCAGATTATATTTACACTTACTACTGATTTTTTATTTTTTGCATCTTGTTTATATAATGCATTATAAAGGTATTCTTAATGCACTATAAAAAGTCAATATTTAATCATGATATATTTATTAATCACTAAAATATCATATAATTTTAGTCAACAAAAAGAATATATTTTATCTGATGATAATGTGCAAAATGACCAAAATCTTAATTTAAACATGTGTTAAACATATAACAGACAGGCTACATACAAAACACTGTACAACTGTCCTAGTTGTGAAAACCTGAGTTCCTAAAATAATAGCATATAATGAATATACTAAGGTATTAGCTACTTTTTAGTAGTGTATTGTATTCTGACTTCATGCATTAGAGACTGTTATTAATTTTCGGTGTGTAGTCAGTTTAAGATATTGCATTGTGTGTTCTGTGTTTTTTACAGAAACAGCGTATTCACAATGCTACTTACACAATGCAAATTATGAATGTTATGAATAGAGTGTAACTTAGTTCAAGTTCACTTGTTCATACGCTCCATTGTCTGTGCAGATGTAAATTGAAATATTACATATGTTGTGAATGCTGTTTAATCTCATGTATAAATGTGATGCGTTTGAGTGAGGTAATTAACCCAGTTCATTTAAAGCAGCTCATTTTTGTGTTTAGCATGTTCAATTGATGCGGCTAAAGCAGGGAAATCCCCAATATACTGGATTATTGGATTAGATGAATCCATATCTATAAACATACATTTCTCTAGGTGTTCCTTCTTCTGTTTATATCTTGCTGTGTTAATATCTTGCTCTAGCAACCACACAGTTCACCTTAGAACCAACAAGCAATGCCCTAGCAACCAACCACAACACCCTAGAACCACCAAGCAATGCCCTAGCAACTAACTAGATCACCCTATATCCACCTAGTAATGCCCTAGCAACCACCCAGATAACCCTAATCAATCTAGCAATGCCCTATCACCACCCAGAACATCCTAGAACTAACTAGTATTGCCCTACCAACAACCCAGATCACCCTTTAACCACCTAGCAATGCTCTTGAAACCACCCAGATAACCCTAGAACAATCTAGCAATGCTCTAGCAACCAGTCGCAACACCCTAGAACCACCAAGCATTTCCCTAGCAACCAACCACAACACCCTAGAACCAACAAGCACTGCCCTAACAGCCACCCAGATCACACTAGAACCACCTAGCAATGCCTTAACATCCACCCAGATCACCCTTGAAGCACCTAGCAATTCCCTGGCAACCACCCAAAACACACTTGAACCACCAAGCAATGCCATAGAAGCCACCCAGATCACCCTTGAACCACCAAGCAATGCCATAGAAGCCTCCCAGATCACCCTTGAACAACCAAGCAATGCCATAGAAACCACCCAGATCACACTAGATCCATCTAGCAATGCCATATCAGCCACCCAAGACACCCTTGAACCACCAAGCAATGCCATATCAGCCACCCAAGACACCCTTGAACCACCAAGCAATACCCTAGCAACTGCCCAAATCACCCAAGAAGCACCTAGCAATGCCCTGGAAGCCACCCAAAACACCCTTAAAACCACCAGGCAATAAACTAGCAACCACCCAGAACACCCTAGAACCACTTAGCAATGCCATAGAAACCACCCAGATCACCCTTGAACCACCAAGCAAGGCCCTTGCAACCACCCATGACACCCTTGAGCCACCTAGCAATGCCCTAGCAACCACCCAAGACACCCTTGAATCACCTACCAATGCCCCAGAAACCACCCAAAACTCCCTTGAATCACGAAGCAATACCCTAGCAACCACCCAAATCACCCTAAAACCACATAGCAATGCCCTAGAAACCACACAGACCACCATTGAAGCACCTATCAATGCCCTAGCAACCACCCAAGACACCATTGAACCACAAAGCAATGCCCTAGCAAGCTCCCAGATCACACTAGGAGCACCTAGCAATGCCCTAGCAACCACCCAGAACACTCTTGAACCACCAAGCAGTGCCATAGAAACCACCCAGATCACGCTAGAACCACCAAGCCATGCCCTGTCAACCAGCCAAAACATCCTAGCAACCACAGAACAATCTGCTAAAAACAATAAACTAAGAATGGTGATGATGTTTTCTTCTTCAGAGCACGAGAGAAAATTGGAGGTCTTGTAACAAAGCAGGGTAGATATTTGCATGCTGCTTGCTGACTCTAAGGATGCATTTAAATCGTATTGATTGCCAACAGTGCCATCTGGTATATAGCAGCTGTGTCTTTTTTTTAGGATGCCTGGAATGTTTAGGCTACATGTTTAGGACAGGTAGACACACGCACACACACACACACACAGACAAAGGGCAAGGGGGAAGGGGAAATGTATGGTGAGAAAGAGAGAGAGAGAGAGAGAGAGAGAGAGAGAGAAAGAGAGAGAGAGAGAGATGCAATGAGACAGAAGAGAGAGGTAATGAGGAAGAACATGAGAGCTATTTTAAATATGTATATAAGGGGAAAAAGGTGTGTGTGTGTGGCGGGGTGGGGGGGGGGGGGGGGGGTGTGGGGGGGGGGGGGGGGTATAGTGGGAAAATGAGATCAATATATGGATAAAGCGAGAACGAATGGTGAATGTTAAATGGACAGAGGAAAAAAAGTAGAAAGATCCACAGAGATGTCAAATCTCCTGAACATGAAGCTCCAAGACTTTTCAGCTCCATTCACAAAAGCCCAGAAGGGATTTAATTATACTGCAGACCTTAAACAGCACAGACTGAGAGGTAGATGAAGAGATGACAAAAATAGACATTTCTTCATTTCATTCTGAAAAAGACATTTGTTAAAGGTGAAGTTGCATATATTGTATATGTTTATTATGCAGGTGTTAATCCCATGGGCTCCAGCCTCCTCAAGAAGACTTTGTTTATTTGAATGAAAGTTATGATGCTAACACAATGTAAAGTCACTGGAAAGACTGACTTCTCTAAAACACACCATGAAATGGCACATTAAAATAAACTCGTGTTCAGAGGAAACTGTTTCTTGAGCTGAGTAATATCTTTTGGAACATGGAGTATTAGGGATAATATCAAACAATGAGATTACATATACATAGCTACAGTCATTATGAAAATAATTCTTGGGTAACTATAGGTTTAGTCTCGTTGCTATGACAACCCCATCTCGCAGACTCTCATCACCGGAAAAGTCATTCCTCAGTGTGTGTGTAAGTGTGTTAAGGTGAGACGTGGTGATGTGAGGGAATGGCAGCGGTCTATCGCCCAAGTGCCATACCAACTTGTCCCAATCACTGCTCATTAATTAATGTAATTTATTTTCATTTTATTTGTATTTTTAATACTAAAACGAGGAGGAAAACCGTAAATATTCGCTGAAAAAGCCTTTCAAATAACAATAAATCAATATATAATGATTAAATAATTCTATATAAATAATTATAAATAATATATATATTTTATTACAAATAATAATAATTCAGAAAACTTAAATGCATAACATTATTTTGGCACACAAGTTAAAAAATGCAATACAAAAAGTGGCTTAAGAATACAATATATTGTTTATTTCCATATTATTGTAATACATAAGCCTATCATTGGACTAGGGTTCACAGCAATCCATTTTGAACTGAATTTGTAAATCATTCCGAGGGTTATTATAAGGGCTTGTTTAAGGGCACCTCAATGTACAGCTGCATCAGACGGATTCTTTTGGAGCGTCTCGGTTGCGTTGTGTCATAAACGTTTTTAGGTCACTGTGTCAAGTTAAACGAAGTTTGAAACTTAGAAAAACAGGTCTTGAGATCCCTGTGTTTGGATTTGCGCTCCATCAAGATGTGTTTCTACGCTAGAGCATGTTCTCATCTTGTGTTGTCTGCTCTCGGTAAGTGTGGTTTGTTCTGTCTGCATAAGCTGCGTGTTGCCTGTACAGCAGGGGTTTCGCCTACTCCCCCCTGGAGAAAACAGGTGGTACTATAAGCTTGAATTGCTCAGATATAAGGAATATTTCTTATTACGGTCTAGAGACATGATTAATTGCATTCATTTTTTTTTATATTATTTTTTAGATAATTTATCGCATTAAATAAATGTGTTACATCAACAGCCCTACATATTTGCTATTGTTTTTCCCCCTTGTGCTATAGATGTTATTGTGACATGCAAGCTGAATTCTGGCCAATCAGTGTTCAGATACAGTCTGTTCCCTGGACACGGTAACTGGGAAAGTGAAAGGTAATTCATGCCAGTTTGGGCACCTTGGGATGTACTGTACACGCATACACACAGGAGCATGCTCAGTAACATGTCCTCTAGTATACTTCTTCTACTGAAAACAGCTTGCGATTGTGATTCAAATCTATTCCCACTCCATCACATCTCATTCTGGGGCTATTTATCTGTGAGGAATGGTTATTCAGTCCTGGAAGAGTCACTCGGACTGGTACAGCAGGGCTTAACCTTAATCTTGCTGATGGAACTGAATATAGAGAGATTATCCCATCAAGGTAAAAAATGGGCATATTGGTTGCTCTGTTGAATTTGTAAAATTGCATTCTTAAAAACCTTCAACTTGTTATTTCTGAAAAATTCTGTGAAACTCACATTTAAGACAAATCCTGCCCATTTGGAGAAAATATTTAAGCAATATTACACGGTTAAGTGTACTATTGAACTGAATATCCTCACAAATCTGTGCAACATATTAGTTCCCTTGGAGCGCATATCCAATAAAATTAGGGGCTGGAACTGTTGTATAATTCAAGACTCTTATTAGAGAAAATTAAGAATCATTTTTACAGTATAAATCATATCTTAAATGTGTATGCAATGTAGTCCTAAATGGTGATAAATGACCATGCAACATTAAACATACTCTGTGCTCGAATTGTGTCAGACCTCTTGGGGCGTCCGAAAAAACTGATTCAGGCACACTTGGGCATGTTTAGAATTTTCCAATGTAAAAAGTCTCATTTGGATTATTTATTATTTATGTCATGTTGTCACTGTAATCATAAAAAAAGAAGCTAGTTTTATGTTGCTAGTGTTCTAGTTTTGATGAAACACCAGGGGACCCCCAGTTAAAAAAAATTATTTGGCTCTATGGGGGTCCCTTAACTCTTATGGGGGGTCCCAGCCCCTCCTCTATTCGAACATTGAGTACTGTATATTCTTTTAAAGTTTACCTTTAAATGCAAGGCTTTATGAAACAAAATGAATGGACCCTTTTCACACTAATGCCTACAACTTAAAAAAATAATAGAGAGCGATGGATTACGACAGTCAGAATAGTCACTCAATACAAAGTACAAATGTTATAAATTAACACTAAATCATTTAAAAATTGCAGCTCTGAAATTTTTGCAGCTCTGCTGGATTATTTTCCTAATATCAAACATCATTCAAACAATTTATATTAGACAGGAGGAACACTCTGACCATAATTTGTTGATAAGTCTTGGAGGTCCAGACTTTAAAGCCCTTTATGTTCTTTCCGTTATATTTACAGTGAAATGCCATACGCATAGGTAAGACCATGGATGGCTCATTACTGTGGTTAGATCAATGTTGCTAGTCTTCTTAAAAAATGAATAATAGAAATAAGGTGTTTATTAAATTAAATTGTATTATACCAAGTACCGTAAAGTAAACAATAATGTGTTGAATATAAAAGTTGGTGAACTTGGATGGTGAAAAATAAACTCAGATCCAATGTAAATAATATGAAATGCAATTAAGTAATTATGTTTCATATTAACTAAATTAAATTATGTAATAAACCAACTTCGAGCATGAGGATGACCACATACGAAACAAAGCATATTTTTTTTTTACATTACATAAATAAGAGTTAGATAAGATTTATACAGACCCATGTTTACCATATTTACATTTAAGCTTCATACTATGAAATCGTTCAATATAATAGTATGAAACCAACAGCAAATATGAGATACAGTATATGGCCGATCATATATATATATATATATATATATATATATATATATATATATATATATATATAAAACAGTTAGTTCCAGTCCTCGAATCTGATTGGACGAGAAACGTTCCATGAGCACTGATGGTCTGACACTGTGTGTATCGCTCCGCTTGTGTTCGTGCCGGTCTAAACTAAAGTGTAAGAGCAGTGCTGGTGTTAAGAGCCATCTGTCTTTATACATTTAATTTTGTGACATTACATATTTTAGCCAGCAGGTGTAGGCAAAAGACCATTTTTGTGTCTAATATGAGCCAGTTGGTGACGTGAAGTGATTCAGCATCACTCAATGCTTATATTCAACAGCTCTCCATGATCACTCATATTACTACTACACTACTAAAGCTAGAAAATGGCTACGGCTTTAAACAAACAACTTTAAGACTCATCACAGCTGAGAGACACAACAGACAGATTAATTACACACACTCAAGGTGCTTACCTCTTACTGGAGTTTCCACATTGGAGGGGACAAAATGGAGGAGGAAATTGCAGTTTCTATAGTGATAGACTCTTGCGCACTGGCTACCGTGAAACAGAGAGGAATAACACCGCTTGGTCAACTATTTTTCCACTGAATGACATTATCTTCAGAAAGCTGACTAACAGACTACAGCATCATCAACAGGTGATCGTACATGCTTCATCTCTCTCTCTCTCTCTCTCTCTCTCTCTCTCTCTCTCACACACACACACACATCCTTGTTTCTCCAATAACCAAAGCCAAAGCTGTGATTCTAAAGTGATTTTTTTTTCCATTACTAACCAGGCTTGGACGCATCATTTGTTTTGCACCAGCAACGGCAGATTCTGATCCATCGCATAAGAAAGTAGTTCCATGCACAAATGCGTTTTTATGACCATTCTCAGTTTTTCCTATTTTGTTTTTACAATTTACTTGTTCATTGAACTGTTGTATATATGCAATATCACACTCACAATCGTGCTATATGGCCCTACATCAGCACTGCTGTAATTACCTATGGCACTCGGCCTGAGGCCAAATCACAGCAGTGCTGATGTAGGGCCATATCGCACTCTTGCTTATGTGATATTGCTCTTTGGGCAATAATATCCATCCTATAAGATTCTTGTAAAACGTTTCATATGGGATAAGTTTATCTTGACAATATTTAAAGCATATATCATAATACATTTCAAACTCTCTTGTCCCTCACAAGCTGGGTGGTATCTTACCCAGTTTTCTAGAAACTGTTGAATTATACTCAGTCACTGTGTTTGGCATTGGTAAATGACTGTCTCCAGAGCAAAATGCTGAATAAGGCAGCAGACAGCAGACCAGAGAGGAATACTCAGAGACAAAGATGAAATATGTAGGACCGTGGGGACAGACAAGGAGGCATGGAGTGTTCAAGCTGTTGCAGGCAAACGTGACGACGGATGGCAGGTGACAATGGCAAATTACTCGCAACAAATAGTCACAAACAGCTCCGCTGAGCAAATATGCTCTGTCTTTTATATGGATATTTCACTCAAAAAATAAAAATCATTCAACTTCCACTGTATAAAAAAGAAGGGGGACCGGGACATTCTTCATAATTTGTCCTTTTGTGTTCCACAGAAGAAAGAAAGGATGAGTAAATGATAACATAAGTTTTGTTTTTAGCTGAACTACTTTTTAAGCTTTTTTGGGACAGATAACGATGGTTGAAGAGTCATCTAACAACTGAGTTCTCAATTAGTGAGGTCAACACATTTTTGTCAGGTCTATCTAGTTGTTCTTGAATGCAAGAATATGTTTTATATAAATACCCTCTAAGAAACACATTTGTTTGGGTTTCGGTGAACCATTAATTAGCCTAATTATACAGGGCTTCCTTAATACTGATTAGTTGACAAGTCAAAATGAACATGTTAACACATGCAATTAACAAAAAAAGTATAACGTGTTAATTTGTCTTTATCGCGATTAACACATTTACCATAAATAAAGCATAATTTAACAGCATAAATACTCGTTGGTAGGGCAGAATCTTTACAATGTGTCTGTCCGAAGTTACTACACTTCTGCACACTTCACAACACGCACACACAACAGCGCTTCTGTGTCAGTGATAAAATGATGGCGAAAGGAGCTCTTAACGCTATTTGTTGTACTTAACTGAAGGCGGTCAGACATTTCAAACCAATAGCAAAATTCGAATTATTTTTTAAAGAATGTGATTGGCGGGATGCTTGACGTATTTGGTTGTTAATCTGAAGTTGACAAGGAGAATATAATTGAAATAACGTTTCGTAACAGTCTCTCGTTTCACAATAACTGAGTTTCCATCGAAACCTTTAACATTTTTAAAGGGATTTATAAAAATGCGACTAACAAAAATACGAATCCTTGCACGTTTACATCCAATATCTTGATCTATCCATTGTGTTATCTTGAGGAAGCCCGCCTATTCATGATGGAGCAGATGAATTACTTCCTTCAGGGAAAGTTTTATTTGCAGGATTGGAGCAATTGTACCTTGTTTTATTAAATGCTGCCAGGAAAAGCTGTAGAGTAAGCATAATATCTGATATAAAGAGGGCTGAAATGGGCTGTGGTGCCCACACGGCACCAGCCTGCACATACCTAGGATCGCCCGTGCTCAGAACTGTTCTGGCGGATTGTGAGGACCCACTTTGGGAAAACATTTGTCAAGGGATTTGTTTAAAGAATTGTGTGCCCAGGTTGGGCCTTTCACTGGGCTTGTCACATCAAGCTATCGCACACTCATGACACACGCACAAATGGTCAAAACTCATCATCGTTTTGTGAATAAACTGTTTCCATCACCTTAATGCACATTTTAACTAATATGGAACTCTATTAATATTAAACCAAATTTTGAGAGTTTATTCCATTCAGGATTTCTTATGCACACTTTCAAAATTCAGAAGGCAGGAAAACATCCTGGACAGGTGGGCAGTCCATCACAAGGCAAACACAGACAGACATATGATTCACACTCTCACCTACGGGCAATTTAGGATTTCCAATTCACTTATCCTGTGTGTTTTTTGGACTGTGGGGGAAACCGGAGCACCTGGAGGAAACCCACGTGAACATAGGGAGAACATACAAACTCCATACAGAAAGGCCCTGGGTGAGCTGGGACTCTGATAGATATCAAGTTGATGCTGATAGAAATCAAGTATTTTTCTGCCTATGTAAGGCACATTTAGTTAGCACAGAAGCACGTCAAATCTTAACTATCACCAAAACGCAGAATGAATCTGCAAGCGCTTTTCATGTGGAGTTCAAAACTTCAATTAGTCAAACTGACTTTGGGAAACATTTAATGTTACTTAAATTGGTGCTATTTTATTGCATTTTTATCTTTATACTGTGGAAGGCTTTGTTTGTAAAATGTTAAAGCATTTTATTGTTACTAAAAAGGAAATAAATGCATTTTGACAGGAAAATAAGTATATTTAGAGTCAAATTTCAGAATTTTCAAAATCTGCAATTAATCACGATCAGCTAAAAATATAACATGATTAGTCATGATTAAAAATTATAATTGTCTAACAGAGCAAATTTTTAGGATAATCAGGAAATATGAGCCTTACAAACATAAAGAGAGAGGAGAAAAAGAGAGACAGAGAAAATGAAGGAGAAAAGAGAAAGGAGAAAGTGAAGAAAAAACAGTAAGTCAGGTTTGTTAATCACGCAGCCCTCACAGAAAAAAGATAAACACAGTTTGGGGTGGGAGATTGAATTAGGAGCAAGAGAGGAAGGAATCGAGATCTCTCAATGCCCTCCAATCAAATTATTCTGCAATAAAAAAGCATTTGTCCATGGGAAGGGTGTGTGGTATGGGGAGGATTTTTCTCGCTTGGGTGGGGAGCTGCTGGGGCAACGATGGCAGATCACTTCCAAATCCTGACATAGCCTACAGGATCAAACCCTGCTGACCCTACCCACAATGCAACATTCTCCAAATTACAAGATTGTGTTACATTAACAAACATATCATTCTTTTAATAACTAAAACTATGTTTCTTTATTAAACAGATAGTTTAATAAAAAACGTATTGTCATTTCCTAACTCTCGATGTATTAAAGTGAATGGTGACAGAGCCTAAAGATACTGCTTCTGTGACCAACTGTGTTCCATGGGGAACAGAAAATCATACTTTGGAACAACAAAAGAGTAAATGATAATTTGAGTGAATTATCCATTTAATGTAACACACACATTACATCACACTGTTTTAAAACTGTTGTTTTCCCAATGAAAACAACACAAAACGATATAAATCATTCTTAAAAAAAGCACCTTAAATTGCACGTTTATGAAAAAGTGGGTTACAACCGATGGTTTTACAGTGTTATATCACATGTGACACATTCTGGCATGCTGTGCTGACAGTCTGTGGTTGTACAGTGACATATGGCTGCTTGGAACTGCAGTCAGGATCTGAGTGCTGGGAACTGGCTGTATGAATGAAAAATAGTCATAAGTCATATGACTGCCTATTATGTTTGCCACCTTGGCCCTGGAAAATTCCTGGACATCTGATCAAGACTGATAAACATTTTGTTGGCCATTGTACAAGAAATAAACCATATTATTTATGATTGTTTACTACTTGTTTGATATGGAAATTATTGCAGATATACTGAATAGCAAATAATGAAATCAAACAATAACATCAATACACTAAAAAAATATTTTAGCCTATTTTTAAGATTCTGAATTAAGAATTAAGATTAAGAGTGTCATTTTTTAAAAACATTAAAATAATAAAACTTTGATTTAGTATAAAATAATAAAATTTGATATAGTAAACAATTACTCAATTTCATTTGATGGAATTTTGTTATGAAATTTAAATGTGTAAAAAAATGTAGTGTGTGTGTTTGTGTGTGTGAGAGAGTGTGTACATTTTTAACATATTATTTACTTGTGCTTGAGTTTATGGTTCACAATGAACATTAAAAATATTTTAAATGTATAAATATGTAAGTATAAAGAATGTATTGTATGAAATGTATAAATCATTTGTACATTTAAACCAAAGTAAATACAATAAATGTACATAAACATTCACTCAAAAAATATTTTCAAGATGTACGCATTGCAATGTCACAACAATTTCCATCAAATTGAATTGAGAAATCGTTAACAAAATTAAGTTAAAAAAGTATATATTTTAATATCTAATATTATTTTGTTTTACTAATTTAATTTAGAATCTATAACAAACACAAAACAAATATTCAAATTAAAGTACATTTTGCATCCTGGAATGTTATAACATTTTTCCAGGACAGAAGGCTAAAAACCCTGACTATCCTAGAAAATCCTGGATGGCTGGCAACCCTACTGCCTATAATAACAAACAACATCTCATACACAAAAATAAGTGTCTCTGTACATGATTGCACATATAAAACTTTCACGGATTGAAAAGTTCACTTGGTGTCCATATTCAAGCAGCTTTTTTCAGTCATACATGCAGTGGCTGTTCTGGCTTACCTGGTGCCCTAGGCGAGATCTGATGTGTCGCCCCCCTTAGTATCATCAACAACAACATGAGAGACAGATCAATAAGTCTTATATATTCTAAATCTCTACTTTCTCACCTGATAATCACATTTGATGCCTGTTTAGTTTTAGTTTAAGTGGATATTTAGAGTTAAAAGGGACTTAAATATTGATATGTTTCTCACCCATATCTATCATGTCGCTTCTGAAGACATAGATTTAACTACTGGAGTCATATGGATTACATTTATGCTGCCTTCATGTGCTTTTTGGAGCTTCAAAGTTCGGGACAGCATTCACTTGCATTTTATGGACCTAGAGATCTGAAATATTATATATATATATATATATATATATATATATATATATATATATATATATATATATATATATACATATACTGGTGGCCAATAATGTACAGATTTTGCTCTTATGGAAATATAACCTAAACAAAAACAATGATTGACTGATGAGTTTCTAGAGAAAGCGGTTTCTTTTTTGCCATTTTTGACCTAATATTGACCTTAAGACATGCCAGTCTATTGCACACTGTGGCAACTCAAAAACAAACACAAAGTTAAACTTAATTTAATTAACCAAATAGCTTTCAGCAGTGTTTGATATAATGGAAAGTGATTTTCTAGTACCAAATTAGTAATTTAGCATGATTACTCAAGGATACGGTTTTGGAGTGATGGGTGCTGGAAATGGGGTCTGTATAGATTTGATCAAAAATGACTTTTTTCAAATAGTGATAGTGCTGTTTTTTTACATCAGTAATGTCCTGACTATACTTGATATGTGATCAGTTGAATGCCACTTTGTTGAATTAAAGTACCAATTTCCTTCTGAAACAGCAAAATTGGCCACCAGTATATATATATATATATATATATATATATATATATATATATATATATATATACGTGTGTGTGTGTGTGTGTGTGTATGTATGTACTGTATATACACACATACATGTAAAATATAATATATAAATTATATATATATAAATTATACTGTTGATCATGATTATCTTATGTTTGTTCAGAATGTAAGAATACATTATGAACATTCACAATCTTAACCACATAGAGCCTTGAAATCTGATTAGCCTGTCAGGAACAATACAGGGCACCTTTTCTCATCGCGATCTTGCGAGCTCTCTGCAGGGAGATATATAACGCTTTTCTAACGCTTGAAGAATGCTATCTGTTAACATTCCAAATAACTACTACTAGCTACTTTTGAATAGCCGTCAATGGAGAAAGATGTTTTTCGGCAACATAATGGCGTATTTACAGCATCTACCAGCAGGAGCTAACTGGCCCATGCTAACGAAATAAACCGAACCCCTTGGTCTGACCAGAAAGACTGCACTGATAATGATGTAAAAATTAAGAAGAAATCATAAAGCTGTCTCCATTACACTACCTGTCCCAGTGCCTGAACTAACACTGTTTACCCTGTTTTCCAGCCCAAGTATTGTGAGAGACTCTTCGGTGTGACACAAAAATACGGATACCTGGAATTCCCAATGTATGACCCACATTTACTCAGATAGACGTGTTGCGGTAGGTATGTGAGTCTCAGTATATCGGTGTTGCTTGTGCTAACCTAATGTGATATGGATATGCAGAGAGGGGTCAGGGAGACAGAGTCATGGGAATAAAGCTAAATGCAGTTTCAGCACCTGCAGTGCGGCTGGGCGGACGGACTCATCAATCTGAGAAGAAAGCTACGAGCTATTCTCTTCTTGAATACAAATGGTCTCACCCTGATTCTCCCAGGGGAACAGGTGACCACGTCACTATTGTTTCCTAAAAGCAACGGAATGAGAACAAGGTGCTATTTCATAAAGACAGTATGTGTGCTTTGAGCATGGAGCATCCCACAGGCTAAATACCCTTTAAATCTGTTGTATAGGAGAGTCAAATCTACATAGGAGATTGCATTACTAACTGCACAAAAACGAATTGCAAACTGTTAGTTTGAGCGCCCCAAGGGGAGTATTTGAAACTTGTTTAAAAGAGTAATTATTTTCTAAATTCTGTTAATTCAGCGGCAAAAGTTAATCTGTGCTCACCGAAATTCCAACCATTGCCCCTCAGTGGCCAACGTTGAAAGTGTTGTTGAATGTACGGGCACGTGTAAGTTCGTGAAATGTCCAGAGAGTGGTGTCAAATGCGAGTCATTTTAGAGCAGAAATACAAACTCCAAATCACGCTCACCCTTGTTTATGTGAGTGCGATTACTTCCTGCTTCTCACAAAGCCACAACCTGTGTCTCGTAGGTTGCTCAGTAGCGCTAGAGGGAAAGGTGACCACATTTGCAAAAATGTCTGATGGGGGATGGAATTTGTCAGTAATTCTGTAGAATTACACTCTATTTGACAGGATTTCAAAATGGTTTTATTTACAGTGTTGGGTTTTTAGTTGCAAATGACAAAATAATCCTTTCACAACCTTGTAACGACCTTATGCTAATTATTATCATTTTTTCAGGTCTTTATGACATCATCACTTTTGCCATTATTGCCCATATGACATATGTAAAATTCCCAACATAATGTTTGTGGACAAAGAAGGAAAGTGGTTATTAAAGGCATATCGTTGGAGCTATGGCTTTGTGGTTTGCGCATATGTTCCAGACACGTTAAGCTGCGGTGCTTATGTTGGAGATGCTGGTTCAAATCTGACCTGCATCATGTCCCACTCCCCATTTCCTTCTCTCTCGCCAAAACGTTCCTGTCCTCTCTGTGTCTGGGTTTACAAAAATGCACAGGTGTGATATGAGCGCTTGAAAAAGCCTTCAGCACACAAAGGTCTGATTCATGTTTCCCATTCAAATCTCTACAGGTATGTGCACAGAAATACATCCCCACGCTCCTCATTAGTCTCTTGTGCTGCTCAGATTTGGGGAACAGTCATATTACAGTGGCAGGCACACACACAAATAAAAACAAAAAACAATCCCTGCCGGTGACTCGTACAAGATTTCCATCTTCGGCTTCTAAATGAAACCCTCCTGCTGAGAGCGATCTGCCTACTGCACCCCTGCCACCAAATCCATCCTAATTATGTCACACGTAAATCCATTTGTCAGATGTATAATCTCCAAAGCATTTATCAGAAGGTCAGGTTGGTGCAAGAGATTCATAGGAAAATAGACAGAGTTATTACTCTGTGCCTCTCAAATAAGATTTT
Organism: Moxostoma hubbsi; assembly: GCA_032164185.1. Lineage (NCBI taxonomy): Eukaryota > Metazoa > Chordata > Actinopteri > Cypriniformes > Catostomidae > Moxostoma > Moxostoma hubbsi. The sequence continues at coordinate 18,594,437 of JAVLUX010000038.1, forward strand.
GGTGGGATAAACAGATCCCACGGACTGAGGAATGGTTGTGAATTATGAGCAGATATGCAGAAGACAGGAGAATGATTACCCTGCTCTTTACACCCCCTGGTCTCCGTATCAACACAGGTGTGGAGAAATCCATTTGACTCCCACCTTTGTAATGTCACTCAAAACCAAAGTCTAAATTGTTCAACACAATCATAAATGTAAAATGTTAAAATAAGGGCAAAGGATGACATCGCATTCATTATATTTTGACAGTAATGGTGCGTATGAGGTATAAAAGAGACACTAATATAGTTCAGGAGGAGAATATTCATATAAACCTCTCATTCACAATTCTAAAGAATATATAGATCTACTTTTTTATGACAATTTACACAAAATATAAACTTTTCCACACTATTTTATTCATTACATGAACTATTTGACTTGAAACACAAATAAATACATTTAGCAAAGCAAAGTCAAAGAATCCCCTAATCTGTTTTAAGAAAAAAAGCATTTATAGTTCAGATTTTAGAGGTGTTATTTCTGTAAAGGTGCAATCAGTATTTTTTGTCATTAAATGTTTTTTCTTAACAGTACTTTTAAAGATGTACATTTAAAATCATGTACACTCACATTCGATGAAGACTCCAGTCTTATTAGTAGCCTATTTAAAGCTGATTCGGGGCCACCGTTTTGAGATCACATGACCAGCCTTATACTACTCTTTTTATCTGGGTAACAACTTATTGTTGAAAACTTTTGCTCACCGAATAAATAAATCATGGCTGACTGTGAATAGCACATTAATACAATGGCAGCAGTAAACGAAAATGGTTAAGTATAGGCTACTTCGTTTTTTTATGCTCCAAAATGCAGATAAACACAGCATAAAAGTTATTCATAAGACTCCAGTGTTTTAATCTACATCTTCAGAAGGGATTTGATAGGTGTGGGTGAGAAACAGATCAATATTTAAGTCTGTTTTTACCATAAATTCTCCCTGTCCAGTAGGCGGCGATATGCAAGAAGAATGTGAATAACCAAAACCAAAAGAAGAAGAATGTGAAAGTGGAGATTTATTTAAAAAAAAGGACTTAAAGATTGATCTGTTTCTCACCCAGACCAATTATATCACTTCTGAAGATATGGATTAAACCACTGGAGTCTTATGGATTACTTTTATGCTGTGTATATGCTTTTTGGAGCTTCACATTATTGCTACCCATTCATTTGCATTGCATGGACCTACAGAACAGAGAAATTCTTCTTCAAATATTCGTTAGTGCTCAGCAGAAAAAAGAAAGTCATACACATCTGGGATGGCATGAAGGTGAGTAAATGATGAGAGAATTAAATTTTTTTGGGGTGAACTATCCCTTTAAGACTGTAGTTCTCTCAACTCAGTTTAACACATTTTATCATGTTTAAATTCTGCAAAATGTAGTATATTTTCCAACAAGATAAGCACAGAAAATCCAAAGAAGTTAGATTCTTTCTGGGCCTATACTATTCTAAACACTGATTCATCATTGCACAAAACAGCCATGTCTCTGATTGGAAATATTAATGTTGCAAAAAACAAACACACACACACACACACACACACACACACACACACACACACACAGTAAAAAGAACATTTAGACACAAATTGACTAGACCAATAGGGAACTCTGTAACTGACACTTTTCATGATTAGTTAATTGCAGTGGCCGTGATTGTAATCTGTGTTTTCTTTATTTTTCTTTATTTTTACCCTTATTATAACCTTTTTGGACCAGCCTTTGTGTCTAAAAACACTGTCTAAGTTGGCAGCTCACCATGTTTTAGAACAGCTAGTGTCTATATATCCTGGTGGCAGTATACATTTTGGGATGTGTTGTTCCTCTTGGGGTTTGAAATGAACCCCAGTATCGCTCTTCCTCCTCCTCCTCCCTCCTAAGAAACACGCAATAGTAATTACTCTTGCAATCTCCTCATAGGACAGGACAGGGCTCCCTGCACACTGCAGGGTTTTCGTGAAAAATGGAACAAAGAAAAAGTGGAACCCTTCCCCCCCAAAACAGATTTCTCTTTCTCTTCCTCCTCTCTCTTCTCTGCTACCACCTCAGCTGAGGCAGACAGATTTTATTACTCTGAATGTAGCAAGACACTCAGTCACTCACTCATGGGGTGAACAGGGGCCAGCTCTTTGTCTAGACGCTACCTATAGTGAAAGTTCAGCATCTAAATATTGAAGCCCAGGAGTGCCATTTGCAAAAGAACGAAGGAATAAATTATCAATCTATTAAATTAAAAATAAAAATGTGAATAAATAAACCAATTCCCAAATGGCCAAATAAATAGACATTTAAATTTGTTTATTTAATTCATGTTTTAAAATGTACTTTTCTTTATTGCATTTGTCAATCTATACCAGCTGAAGCCAAGGAGTGCCAGTTAAAAAAGAATGAAGGAATAAATGATCAATCTATTAATTTTTAAAATAAAAACAACATTTCTAAATGGACAAATAAAAAGACAAATTTAAATGTGTTTATTTATTTCATGTTTAAAATGTCATTATATTTAACAATAAAACTGTGAATTAATAAATCATATTTATTTCATGTTTAAAATCATATTTTAATAAAATACAGGAAATAAAATTTCATTTTTATCCAATTAATCATAGAAATAATCGAAGATGAATCGATTATCAAAATAATCGGTAGTTGCAGCACTAGCAGCATGTGAACGGCACCTAACATGTTTTCTAACATTGCATTGAAATTTCAAACAAATATTTTTAATGCCATTTTTTCTCTCTGAAATTGTCTGGCCTAAATCTTGGACATTTACATTACATTTACATTTATTCATTTGGCATACGCTTTTATCCAAAGCGACTTACAAAAGAGGAAAAACATAAGCGAATCATCTTAAGGAGACAGTGGTATGAAAAGTGCCATACTACAAAGTTTCACTATCATCAGAATAGTATACAAAACCGATTTAAGTGCAACAAGAATTGTTAATAAATTTTTTTATTTTTTTTTAGTGACTGGTTAAAAACTCTTGGAAAAGATGTGTTTTTAGCTGTTTTTTGAAGATAGAGAGTGAGTCAGCTTCACGGATTGAGTTGGGGAGGTCATTCCACCAACGTGGAATGATAAAACTGAAAGTCCGGAAAAGAGTTTTGGTGCTTCTTTGTTTTGGTACAACAAGGCGACGTTCCTTAGCTGACCGCAGGCTTCTGGTGGGAACGTAGCTCTGCATAAATGTTTTTAGGTATGCTGGAGCAGACCCAGTGATTGTTCTGTATGCCAGCATCAGGGCCTTGAATTTAATACGTGCATGAACCGGCAGCCAGTGGAGAGAGACAAAGAGAGCTGTAACATGTGCTCTCTTTGGTTCATTAAAGACCAGACATGCTGCTGCATTCTGGATCATTTGCAGAGATCTAATAGCACATGCAGGAAGGCCTGCAAAGAGAGCGTTACAGTAGTCCAGTCTAGTTATGACAAGTGACTGAACAAGCAGTTGTGTGGCATGTTCAGAGAGGAAAGGTCTTATCTTCCTGATATTGTAGATTGTAAATCTACATGATCTTGCAGTCTTTGAGATGTGGTCTGTGAAATTTAGCTTGTCATCAATGGTTACCCCTAGATTTCTGACCGTTTTGGAAGGCGACACTGTAGTTGGACCCAGCTGCACAGTGATGTTGTGTTCAACATCAGGGTTGGCTGGACATTTTACCTCATCCTTGACATGTTAATTGCCATTAGCTGTGTCAATTAAATTGTGCCTATTATGTAATCGATTCAGGTGTAATTAAAATGTAATTTCATTAAAAATTCAAACTGTTAAATCCATAAGACCCTACACTTGTAAAAGACGAATGTGATAAAAGAATGTGTACATTGTGTGTTTACTGTGTGTATAGCTACTGTCAGTCAATAAACATCTTTATGAGCACAACAAAAGATTAAGCACAAACTTTATTTGCGATATTATATATACAGATATACACAGCAGGTTGGCATGGAATATATATATATATATATATATATACACACACACACACACACACACACACACACACACACACAGTTGAAGTCAGAAGTTAACTGTGCCTTTAAGCAGCTTGCAAAATTCCAGAAAATTATGTCAAGCCTTTAGACAAATAGCCAATTAGCTTCCGATAGGAGGTGTACTGAATTGGAGGTGTACCTGTGGATGTATTTTAAGTCCAACCTTCAAACTTAGTGCCTCTTTACTTGAAATGGGAAAATCAAAAGAAATCAGCCAAGACATCAGAAAAAAATAGCTGACCTCCACAAGCCTGGTTCATCCTTGGGAGCAATTTCCAAATGCTTGAAGATCCCACGTTCATCTGTACAAACAATAGTGTGCAAGTATAAACACCACTGGACCACGCTGCCATCATACCGCTCAGGAAGGAGACACATTCTCTCTCCTAGAGATGAACATAGTTTGGTGGAAAAATCAATCAAATTAATCCCAAAACAACAGCAAAGGACCTTGTGAAGATGTTGGAGGAAATAGTCAAGTATATATATCCACAGTAAAACAAGTCCTATATTGACATAACCTGAAAGGATGCTCAGAAAGGAAGAAGCTCCAAACCAACCATAAAAACAACCATTTGCAAGTGCACATGAGGACAAAGTGCTTACTTTTTGGAGAAATTTCCTCTGGTCTGATGAAACAAACATGGAACTATTTACCCATAATGACCATCATTATGTTTAGAGGGAAAAGGGTGAAGCTTGCAAGCCGAAGATCACCATCCCAGCCATGAAGCATGGTGGTGAGAGCATCATGTTGTGGGAGTGCTTTGCTGCAGGAGAAACTGGTGCATTTCACAAAATAGATGGCATATTGAGAAAGGAAAATTATGTGGATATATTGAAGCAACATCTCAAGATATCAGCCAGGAAGTTAAAGCTGATCGCAAATGGGTCTTCCAAATGGACAATGACCCCAAGCATACCTCCAAAGTTGTGGGAAAATGGCTTAAGGACAACAAAGTCAAGGTATTGGAGTGGCCATCACAAAGCCCTGACCACAATCTGATAGAAAATTTGTGGGCAGAACTGAAAAAGTGTGTGCGAGCAAGGAGGCCTACAAGCCCCTGTTATACCAATATATGTATACGGGTATAAAGGGAGGGAAATGCATCTGTTTCATTCAGGATTTGTCTGAGGAGCCGACAATGAGGTTCGGCCGCAACGGTGGTTCGGTTCAGTGACGTGGCTGGGAGGACACAACATCTCGTTCCCTCCATCAGGGAATGGAGGTTGCAACAGTAACCTAGACATTCCCCGTCTGTTGCTCACTTCAACGTTGTGCCTGGCCAACTGAATTGCATAACCGAGTCGAATGGTCCTGGCCAGCCAGCGTGACAGATTGGGAAGTGAGAGCCACGCGTCCAAGCTCTGTGCTAGGAGTGCTAAGGGGACGATTATTTATGATGTACTCGGTGGGGCTTAGCAGCGGTGCAGAGTAGGTAATGCGGCGTCGGGATGAAAAAACACGTCCCGAGGCTCTGGTGTGGAGAGAAGATTCGAAGCACGTACCTTGCTCCACACACCTGGTGGGGGGTGGGTTAGTGACTTAGGAGGGGGTCCCGTGGAAGCATCCTCTAGACTCGTCAGAACCGGCTGGCTGGGGATAACAGTCGTGGGGCTTGAGGCGAAAGGTCTGCGTCCAATGTGCCGGGACTTTTGAGGTGTGGCGGCAGAGTGCCGTGAGAACGGCATTTGCGGGCCAAGTGACCCAGAGACAAAGGAAATTGCTCTTTTATTGAGAATGCAAATTAAATAAGCTCAACTGAGGATTCTCCTCCCGGCCCTCCACTGGGGGACGGAGTAGTCTGCTTACCAGCTCTGGAGCAAACGTACTGGTCCCTGGGTCGTCCGTCTCAGGAACACTTGGGAGCCATCCAGGTCCTCGAAGGGGTTCGTGAGACGGGGGGCGTGCACTTCTGCAGGGTGTTCGACGCTGGGGCTGAGAGCTGGGCCCGGGTTGAGGCAGAGCTGCACGTTTCTGAGTGGTGCGCAGACCCAAGGAACCAATCATCCAGCCGCGAAGGCTGTGGGGAGGACGGAGGGTTCCAGTCCAGCCTCATGCTAAAGGTAGCCAAAGGTAGCTGCCCGATCGAGGGGGGGGGGGGGGGGGGCTGGAGTGACCACAACGTTGCCATGGTAAGATTCTCACAGTGAGAACACGAACCATCACACGAGGCAGCACCTGTAACCATCAGGAGCGGAGAGCACTCGTCCGCATCCAGGAACTACACAGGGGCGGAAAGGCATCTTTATAAAGACGCGTCCTGAAAAGGATGTTCACAACGTCGAAGTGAGCGACAGACGGGGAACTAACCTTAGACAGGGAATGTTTTCTACGATTAAATGTAAGGAATTGTGTGTTTTTTTTATTTATTTATTTGTCTATGGTGTATGTAAACTTTTGACTTCAACTGTACAATATATTACGAAAGTGTCTTTTTCAAATGAAATATATATATATTCATTTTCATTTGAAAGAGACACTTTCGTTATACACATTAGTAAACACAACATTAGTTTAAACACTTCCATTTGTTCCACAAACGTGTGCTCACTTGCCTTCCCTGTATCCTCAGCTGACCGGCAATCTGAAAGTCTGCCTTTTCTCGATAATACACAGGCAAATATTTGTATAAAAATATTTAAAGATGATCATAGAGTATTTTAAAAATGAAAGTAATACAACTGAAGAGGATGTGCATTATCTTCAGTATAAGTTCTGGAAAGTCCTTCAGCTTTCTCCAGCGACTCAAGCCATTGCCCTTGCTCACCCGTCACGTATTTCAGTTTGGGGCACGGGTCAGGACGCTGGTTCTGTTGACAGCATCATGATTACCAGCTCCCATCCTGGACACATATCACTTTGTACACTCAGGTAGGGCTGCATTCAGCATTTCACAGCAACAGAGAACGACCCACCATTAACTTCTGATATGCTTTGCATCCATTTCTAATGCACGGGATTCGCAGATACAATTATATCACGTAAACTACTTGTACCATCATCCAATGACAGGCTGTCTTACATCCTCTTTGAGTGGCATGTGTGTCTTAGAACTGGATCGAAATGTTCATTGGTTGCTCCCACGAGTCAACAGTCCAATGGAATTTTTTTACTTGATTCTCAATTGGAGAAAGAAAAGGAAAAGAAAAATGAAAAAGAAAATCCATTGGCAAATGGATGAGGAAAAGCAATCGGCATATAAATTAAGAAAAGAAATAGCCAAATACCTTTTTAAAATGCAATTTTAAAGGTGCTTTTAAAGCACAATAAAATGTACATTTAAAATACTCATTAATGTACTCATTTATTGCTATATTTAATTTATTTTTAAAGATATAAATAAAATAATAGAATAAATATGACTAATGCACAATTGTATTTATTAAATATAATGACATTTTTAAACATGAATTAAATAAACACATTTAAATGTGTCTTTTTATTTTGTCCATTTATAAATTGACTTATTTATTCAAGTTTTTATTTTCAAATTAATAGATTGATAATTTATTCCTTCATTCTTTTTAAGTTGGCACTCCTGCGCATCAGCTGGTATGGATTGTCAAAGTGTAAAAGAAAAGGAAAAGTCAAACAATAAAGAAAATTTAAAATGCTTTTAAAAATGCAATTTAAAAGGTGCATTTAAAAATGACTTATTAATGTTCTGTTTTATTGTTAAATATCAGTACATTTTAAAACATGAATTAAACAAGCACATTTAAACATATTAAATCTATTTATTTGTCCATTTATAAATTGGTTTATTTATTCACAATTGCTTTCACAATTTTTTCCTTCATTCTTTAATAAATGGCACTCCTGGGCTTCCATATAAAAACACACACCGAAGCATACATTTTCTCATCCATCCATTCCTCCTACGCATGGCGACTCCATCTGCACACTCCCACCACGTGTGCAATGTATCTTTGTCCTGATGCTGAGTCCTCTCTTCTTGCACACACACACACATATCTGTCAGTCATGGTCCCCTGATCACATACTGCATTGCAACACAGCATAACAGACCACCAGACTCCTCGACAACAGAAAAGATCGTCACAGACATGATAACACTGTCTCATAAGGGATGGCTTAAAACAGATTCAATCAAATTCGAATATTCTTCTAATTCTGCTTAACCAGTAAGGTTAGAATATGCAGGGTTCCTTTTGGCCAACTATTTCTATGTTTTTTCCAGATTTTTCCAGTTGTTCATGATTACAAGCTAATTCATTTATTTATTTATTTTTGAATAATTGAATAGATGAACAGAAATTGCTAGGGAGGATTTCCATTAGTATATCAGATATAAACCTTAGAATCAAACAAATGTAAACAAACATTAGCTTACAAATGTCTTCAAAAAGACAAAATATGTCAAACTATGAATATGGCTTATTACTGTAGCTAGAATTTAAATTTATGTCAAAGGTTGCTTGCAAAACATTTTAAAATTTCACACCTCTTATTGATACCGGAGAGTCACAATGCTTGTGATAATGAAGTAATAGATTATATACTGTATATTCTTTCAAAGCAATTTGAAACAGTAATCACAAAACAAAGGTTTGTGACTCTGTCCTGGGAGGATGGGGAACGGCTTATCCCTCCCTCGGTACAGGTGGAATGTAAAACAGATTGCCTGAAAGGGTTAAAATATTCTGCAGAGCGTCTGGGGAGTCAAGGGGGAGGAACGCGGGGACGGCAGGCCAGAGCCAATAACTGCACAGATTTATTGAGATTCTTCCATTGTCATTACGCTGCCTTTCTTTCATTCCCTCTTAACATCCATTTACATTCAGCCAGAGTTCATTTTCAAATTTCATTACCATTCCTTATTTTATTGGGACAATAATTACTATTATTATTTTTTTTTTGTCAAAAAAATATTTCAATCTCACATTTCTTTGTTTCTTTTTCTTTCTCTTTCAAAGATGCAAATTCGCTTACTTTTTCTACGTCTTTGTCTCATTGACACGTCAGTCGTGTAAACAGAAAGGCATGCTTGAGTACACACAATACCTTGTGCCATGCAGCGTGGTGGGGAGGAGTGAGACCCTGTCCCACATGCTCATACACACACATGCACCTGCACACACACACACACACACACACACACACACACACACAGAAAATCTAAAAGGATGTGTCCTTCCTCAGCTTCTCGATGAAATTATACAGTAACAAAAAAAAAAAAAAACGTCCGCAAATCTATCTTTACCTATAAAACTATCAAAAGGAAATTAAGACAAACATTTTAGGGCTAAATTTTAGGATTTTTACTGTTTCTTTTTAAGAAAATAAAGGGAAAAAATTAAATGTTTATTAAATATGTGTGGATGACACTATGCACAATACTGTATGTGTTATTGTTTTTCAATTATTGATGTTTTTTTTGTTTGTGTGTTTGTTTAACCCTCCTATTGTGACCCGGGAGAGGTAGATAATATTTTTTAAATACTACAGTTTTTAGTACGGGAACCAAACTTTGTAACTTTGTTAAGACTATCAAAATAAACATAATATTTCTTTCCTGATTTTTAAAATGATTTTTTAAAAGATTTAACCATTTTTACAAAAATTCTTACATCTTTTGCATATGTGGGTCAGTTTTGACTGGGCATCCATTGTGGCTGTACACATGACATTATGTCGATTTTTTTTGTACACCTTTTGAATTCGCTTTTTACTTATAAACACTTTACTTACATTATGCCTATTTCCCATACTCTCTCACATACAAAAATGTCTCTCAGTGGAACTGCATCTTGTTTTCAAACATGCACACACACATACAAACACACATTTCTGTACAAAACATACAAGACAGATATTACAAACATAACAAATGAACTAAATCAAAGGTACTATGTCCTTATGGGGGTGTGCAAAAGTTTTGTTCATGCACACATCAGTCTAAATAGGACTTGGAAGAGGAAACTGTCCACATTTTACTCTGCGGCATCTCATGTCAAACCAGCTTGCAGCATACATAAACATCAACATTTGGCAGTTTATGTAAATGTAAAGTAAACAGAATAGATTTGGCTTAAAAACAAAGTAAATAAGTATTAATGTTATATACTTGAGTTATACCGTTGTTTTGATGATGATTAGTTGAAAAAGAATATGTTGTTTCATAACTTTTGAACATCAAGTTGTATTGAGCAGTTTTGAGTAATAGGAAAATTATTAAAATTACTAGTAATTCTCACATTAGATGCTAATATAAATTGTACATTGTTATATTTAGATCAAATTTCACAAACATGTTGATAATAAAGATGTCTTCACATGTATCAAGTAAAAAGGAACACATTTCTTGGTATCAAGGATAACTTTAGTCTTATCGATAGGGCTTTGAGGGAACCGAAGACCACACATTTCGTGAAACACTGATTTAGACTATAAATCAATGTGACAATCTGTGATGGACACGCCGTCCACATTGGAATCCAGTGTCCGGTCCTTATATACCCTCATGACAGAGCCCAACACTAAATATAAATTCATCTCAGTTGATGTCAAGCCTCTCATCTCATACCTTTAACCTCTGATTCACCACCATCAAAAGCCATTAAAGCCCAGCACTCTATAGCAATCGGCCAATCACAACAAAGGCAATCACAATCTCCTATAAATCATCACTCTAGTATCCAATATCGAGACAACCATGTCTTCCAAACCTATAAGGGCTGTTCCCTGTTATAAAGACTATCTTTAATATGAGCAGAGAGAGGAGGAGAGCTGGAGATGAATGCAGTGACTGTGGTCAGTGATCTTTTCATTACAGAACTCTCATCTCTATGACCTCAACGGCTGTCTGGACGATAAAGACAGGCCGTAACCGTTACATTGACGTGATTAATTAGATGTAGATATGCTGCTTCCTGTCCAGACACAAAGGCAGAGAGGCTATATTAATGAGGAGAGAGGAAGTAGCAATCTATGACAGTGTAAGAGAGTGAAGAATGAAGGTTGGTTGAGAAAGAGGCAGAGAGAGACAGAGAAGCAGTAGAACAGGTGTAATGTGGAAGGAAGTGGCATGCCCATTTTTTTCAAAAATGAATTTTGAATGCATCTTCTACAATACATACAGTATCTCACAAAAGTGAGTACACTCCTCCCGTTTTTGTAAATATTTGATTATATCTTTTCATGTGACAACACTGAAGAAATGACACGTTGCTACAAGTAGTGAGTGTACAGCTTGTATAACAGTGTAAATTTGCTGTCCCCTCAAAATAACTCAACACACAGCCATTAATGTCTAAACCACTGGCAACAAAAGTGAGTACACCCCTAAGTGAAAATGTCCAAATTGGGCCCAAAGTGTCAATATTTTGTGTGGCCACCATTATTTTCCAGCACTGCTTTAACCCTCTTGGGCATGGAGTTCACCAGAGCTTCACAGGTTGCCACTGAAGTCCTCTTCCACTCCTCCATGATAGATTATATATTAGAGACCTTGTGCTGCTCCACCTTCCATTTGAGGATGCCCCACAGATGCTCAATAGGGTTTAGGTCTGGAGACATGGTTGGCCAGTCCATCACCTTCACACTCAGCTTTTTAGCAAGGCAGTGGTCATCTTGGAGGTGTGTTTGGGGTTGTTATCATGCTGGAATACTGCCCTGCATCCCAGTCTCTGAAGGGAGGGGATCATGCTCTGCTTCAGTATGTCACAGTACATGTTGGCATTCATGGTTCCCTCAATGAACTGTAGCTCCCCACTGCTCCCAACACTCATGCAGCCCCAGACCATGACACTCCCACCACCATGCTTGACTGTAGGCAAGACACACTTGTCTTTGTACTCCTCACCTGGTTTCCGCCACACACGCTTGACACCATCTGAACAAAATAAGTTTACCTTGGTCTCATCAAACCACAGGACATGGTTCCAGTAATCCATGTCCTTAGTCTGCTTGTCTCCAGCAAACTTTTTGCATCTTTCTTGTGCATCATCTTTAGAAGAGGCTTCATTCTGGGACGGCAGCTATGCAGACCAATTTTATGCAGTGTGCGGCGTATGGTCTGAGCACTGACAGGCTGACCCCTTACCCCTTCAACCTCTGCAGCAATACTAGCAGCACTCATACGTCTATTTCCCAAAAACAACCTCTGGATATGACGCTGAGCACGTGCACTCAACTTCTTTGGTCGACCATGGCGAGGCCTGTTCTGAGTGGAACCTGTCCTGTTAAACCACTGTATGGTCTTGGCCACCATGCTGCAGCTCAGTGTCAGTGTCTTGGCAATCTTCTTATAGCCTAGGCCATCTTTATGTAGAGCAACAATTTTTTTTCAGATCCTCAGAGAGTTCTTTGCAATGTGGTGCCATGTTGAACTTCCAGTGACCAGTTTGAGGGAGTGTGAGAGCAATGACACCAAATTTAACACACCTGCTCCCCATTCACACCTGAGACCTTGTAACACTAACGAGTCACATGAATCTGGGGAGGGAAAATGGCTAATTGGGCCCAATTTGGACATTTTCACTTAGGGGTGTACTCACTTTTGTTGCCAGAGGTTTATATATATATATATATATATATATATATATAAAAAAAATAATTCACATCGTATTATGTGATGTTGTGGTGCTTTCAATTTAGCAAAGGGTGAATATAATTTACAAATCACTCCTTTTTTTATTAGAATGTTTCATACTGTCCCAACATTTTTGGAATTAGGGTTGTAATATATATATATATATAGTGAAAATTCACAGTATTCTCTGACTGTAATGTTCAGATGGAATTTCACTTGGTTTTAATAAATAAATAACATAAATAAAGATTGGGATTTTAACCCGGATCTCATTGCATGCCAAATAGTAATTCTACCAATATATTGACATATCTTACATATAGAGTACAATATTAAAACAAACAAGTTGTTCAAAGTGTTTTTTCCCCCTTTTCATGTCTTTGTACACGATGCCCATGTATGACAGTTTGAATTAAGAGCATCTGTGATGGTGGGAATGTGTGAAAGAGAGAGGGGAGTGAGATGCTTACAAATACTTCAGAGCCTTGGAAAGTAAGAAACCAAGGGGCGACACCTCTGTGAGGTGAACGAGGGGTAACTTGCTCCTCAGGGGGTAAAAAGCTCTCCTTAAACTGGAATTGACCTTGTTTATATAATGAACTGAGTTTCCATCTCCAAGTTAATTCTCAACACTACACTCAAAGAATGTGTCGAAGAACAAGTGTAGTACTTTTACAAGGACAGAAGATTTAGCATCAGCAAGCTAAATTGTGTGGAAGTTTTACGAGTTGGGGAAATAGGATCAGTGGTTGGCACAAACAAAAAATGGACTCCAAACTAAGTTGCGACTGTGCGACCGCAGCATGTAACTGAGCTATCAAGGTCACTGTGTAGGACAGAAGAGAGGTGAAGCGTGGGTTGCCATTACCGAAGCGCCCCTGGGAAAATAGCGGAAGCTTTCAGTCTCTACTTATCAGCTTGCCTCAATTTTCCCTCAAAGAGAAAACAGCTAATAACAATAGTGAGAAATGAAAGGCTTTACCAAGCCTAGACTGCAAAGCAACATTAATCCAACTCTATGAAAAGGCTCAGACAAGCAGAGCACTCTTGACTTATAGATTATACACAAAGCACCTGTGTAAAAACTCAAATACATCATTCACAGCCATTATACTCTTCTAAGCAGTTCATTCTGCTATAGAACAGAGTGCCGTATAAGCACATTACCAAAACAACAAAAAATGGCCCGAATACCTGTTTTATACTGTAAAAATTTATTATCTTTTAAGGCGCTTCACTTAAATGGAAAAACTACATATCAGTGTAAAATGTATACCTCGTGCGACCTTATGGACATTTTTGTCCTTTTCAGTTTTGTATTTTTGATAACTTTGCCTGTGTTAATGCTAACTGCATAAAATTTTCCACAGGTGTGCATTTTTATTGGAAATTTAATATTTCACCTTCATTTACTTTAAAAATTTTATTTTGCACTAGGTACAAAAAATACTCCCACTTAGGGTCTTTTGGACAAAAATGTCCCCATTGAAACCCATTAAAACTGCGATTTTTAATCCCAGTGCCATTCAACTATAAAATGATGCAATCTTTCTTAACAGGCTTTCATTATGTTGGCAAGGCTTCAAAATTTACATTTTTACTATTTTTTATCAGATGGTGCCATTTTTTCAGGTTTGGCATATAAAGCAAATTATCACTTTATTGTTGTTTACTTCTGTTTTCGGCTTATGCATATTATAGAGCCAATTAGATAAATAATTGTGTGGGTGTGTTGGTATGGATGTCAGAGTGTGGTTAGTATGTGTGTACTGAAAATTTTAGGTGTGTGTGTGTGTGTGAACAGTGAAAGAAAGAAATTATACTGTACTGTAATCATGTATTATACTGTACATGTAAATGAGATACCCTTGGCAGAGTCACAGCATTTAAAGGGTTAAAATTCTGAAAATAAATGAATGTTTGGTAATTATTATTAGAACTGATGCTAGTAAAAAATCTAAGTCAGTGAAAGTGGAAACAATATTAATCTATAATATTTTTATGACACTTTTTTGACATGGACATTTTTGTCCTTTATGGGCCTGAGTGGTATTTTTGTTTTTTTTATCTGATACTGCATAAAAAAATATGATTGCATCAAAATTAATATTGTTGTTAATCATTGACATATCCAAGGCTGTAATATTTAAAGAAAAAAAATTCTGCTTAGAATTTAGTATATAGAAAATTATTATTATTATTATAATTTTTATAAATATCAACAGTGGCATTTTGTAAAGAAACTGGCATTTAAAGGGTTAAAATTCTTGAAAATAAATGACTTTTTGGTAATTATGATTTGAACTGATGCTAGTAAAAAAATCTAAGTCAGTGAAAGTGGAAAAAAATATTAATCTATAATATTTTTATGACACTTTTTTGATATGGACATTTTTGTCCTTTATGAACCTATGTGTAACTTTTTTTAATTGACGCACAAGGGTTAAGTAGATGAGACCTGCGTCTTAAGTGATTCAATAGCTCGACTGTATTTCAAGAGAAATTGCACCATTCCTGCCCACTCGTCGGGACAGTTTTAGCTTACATGAGGTTTCTGAGCACATCTCTGCATCAGTTTATGCCTGTTTTATAGATGAAAGGGGATGGTAGGATTCTAAAGAGAGAGAGAGAGAGAGAGAGAGAGAGAGAGAGAGAAGCAAGAGCTCTTCAAATCCTTCCGTTTTTACAGTTGTTTTATTTCATCTGCAGTCCTTAATGACGCATCAAATGCAAATGAGAGCATGGTGTCTGCGAGCATGTTCCGTTGGAGTCGTTTTTCTGTGTTTCCCATAAAGCTGAGCATTAAAAAGTAAAGCGAGCCAGTTTTGCTGAAGGCGATGCATAAAAGTTAAATAACAAAACCACTAGAAAGTTTAAGGCAGGATGTTGAGAACAGGAGAGATGCATGACCGGTAAGTGGTAAACAGGTGCTTGATTAGTTTATCAACTAAAGCAAGCTGAAATATTAACAATTTAATCACAAGTTACAAATGCCTGATTCTTAAAATCATTTATCACACGTAAACAGCATAGACAGAAAGAGATTGCAAGAGGCCTTGTAATTTAACCATTTGCCATAAAAGAAGTAAAAGTTATATATTTTCATAAAAGCACAGTCGTATGATGTCTTACAATTGGAGCCTGATCTGAAGAAGAAAACATGACTGTGGTGACATTTTTGCAAAATCAAAACACTTGGCTCCTTATACGCATTGCGGCAGTTCCAAGGTGAAATGTACACTGATTGGCGCTAAATGCGAGTAAAGTTTTCTCCCAAACAAATACGATTTTTAAGGTTAATGATCTATCTAGTTTTACATCTACAAAACCTACCTCCCTAACCTTTTTGAATAGCCAAAGGCAGATGCCGATATTCAAAACAAGTGAGGGGTTGACTGATGGCCAATTTAAAGTAGAGCTGTCAGAATTAATGCATTAACATATGCAATAAATGAAAAAAGTTTAACGCGTTAATTGTTTGTAATTGTGATTAACACGTTTTACCGTTAATACAGCATAAACCAGCATAAACACCCTTTGAAGGGCAGGACCTTTGTAACTTGTAACACTGCAGTTGATGTGTCCCCCTCAATGTCTATGGTGGTTACAGCCCAGTGTTATTGGTCGACACAGATAATCTTTTAAATAGCCCAATCTCCGCCATCATTAATGGTTTATCACTAAGCTCTATCCCTGAACAAACAGATAAATAATAGAATTGCTAATTAGTAAACTGTGTGAATATGAGAAATGGACAGCAGGAACCAAGGCAGGAGAAGCAAAGAAACTGTCCTTCAATACACACATACACACTTACTGCCACCTCTTCAGATTGCACTTTCTGTCAGTCACAAGGACATGTATCATCTCATGCAGTGACATTAAGAAATCAATCACAGGCAAAACAGCAAAGCACAGGAATCACACACTTCAGAGATATTTGATTCCAGCCTTCCTGGCTCACTATGCAAGACAGAGGCAGAGTTCAATGCGTGGTGGGCCATAATAAATAAATTAAAAGCACGGAAGGAGCAGAATTGGAAGTACAAGGCAAAGGGAAGATTGATCCAGTTGAAAGATCAGA
Source organism: Moxostoma hubbsi (assembly GCA_032164185.1). Classification (NCBI taxonomy): domain Eukaryota; kingdom Metazoa; phylum Chordata; class Actinopteri; order Cypriniformes; family Catostomidae; genus Moxostoma; species Moxostoma hubbsi. The sequence goes on from JAVLUX010000038.1 coordinate 18,611,134, forward strand.
AGCCTCATGGGTGTCTCTGGGAAAAGGGGGTTGATATGTCACAGGGTGAGAGCTGCCAGAAGGAGACAGGGCATGTTACAAGACCTCTCTGCAGGGATGGTGGGATTTACAGGTAAAATGTGAAAAGTGCAATGTTCTCAGCAGGCACGAATGACTCTAGTTCCGTGATCCGCATCCTGAGGGTGGGGAATAAAAGCATTCCTGTGTAAAGTACGATTTGTAGTGTTACAGAGATGGGTTGGTGTTGGCGACAGAAAAAAAGTCCAGAGGTAACGGACAAGTCAAGTTTTCACCCCTTGAAATCCAGCCCCCCTTGGACCCCAAAGCAATTTCACTGGCTTAAAGAACATGTTTTTTGGGGTGTCCTATTCAATGCCCGATTGGAAATCCTTTAATATCAGCTGATGATTTAGTCAGTCTTAATCATGTAAATGCATCAATTAATGCCATTTAAATTATATAAGGCATATCACAGACTGAACCCATAAAATGTCAATGTAAACATTTCTCTGTTTTAGCTGTGTGCCAAATGAAACTCTAACGGAAGCAGAAGCACACGGAAGCACTCGCTGTTTTACAGCTGACAGAATTGACATTTCAAATGCACGCGATGTGTTACTGCTAGTTTTAGCAGCTTTAGTGTTAGCCACACTCAGTTCAAGCCTTACTACATCTCAAATAATGCACATATTCACACAGCGTAGAGTCATGGTAAAGCTTTCAGTTCAAAATTGTAAGGTGACGTCTTCACAGAAGTTTCCTTAGTTGCTACATTAATCAATAACTACAACTGTTTTGTCAGGCCAGCATTGCTACGTAGCACAAGCCAGGTCCGTTGAGTGCATGAAGTGTCCAACACTGCACACACCGTTATTTCCGTTGAAGAAGTACATCATCCGGGTACTCGTAGTACACTTCTTTTGTTGCATTTTCAGTGTAAACATACTACTTGCACTACTTCTACTACAAAATGGTGTAGAATAGTGTAGAAAGTATGCGATTTTGGAAGCACCTTTTGTGTTTTTATTTAGCATTCTAACTGATTAGCCTACAAAGCTAAAATTCCATCAAGCATTCTCTTCGGTTTGCATGCTAATCAATTAGTTGTCTACAGTAAAACATTTAAAGCTAGTTACTTGGCGTAAACATTTTAAATGGCATCACAAACAGCTACCCCATGGGGTCCAATGAGGACCAGATTCTGAAGGGGGAATTGAAAGTTGCATTTAGGTTTAGACATTTACTTTTGTGTATTTGGTAGACCGTTAATCCAAAAGGGCTTTTCAACTAAAAAGTTGTTTACAGCAAACACGTGTAGTGTTTTTTAATTTTTTTAATTGTTTTTCTATGTAAACATGCACTAAACGAATCAATTCCAATTAATTTGGCTATTTTTCAGTTATACTGTATACTGATGTCTGATGAAGAGCGTGTAGTTCGAAACGTCACATTTTTGTCTCTTGGTTATCTCACTAAATTGATTTGGAGGTAACAGTGTGCCAACTTTGTTGTTTGTTTACATGATATGAATACACAAATATTTGAATTTAAATATTGATTTATGGATCTAAAGTATTGATACAATATCATGGGGAAAATTATAGCGATCTATCGATATTTGATTGTATCGACAGTACAATCTAGCGTTCGTTCTGAATGGCCCATTGCAGTACATTCAAGGTATGCATTTCATCAGTATATGTGTTCCTTGGGAAATGAACCCATGATCATGGCACACTCAAGCAGTTGAACTACCGGAACACACACGTGTCAGTCAAGCTTTAAAGCGTCAATAATCACTGAAATGTGATTGCCTAACCTCCCCTTTAAACGGACATCCAGAAATCTCAGAGGGAGACTTGAATTCTCATCCATCAGAGTGAAAATACATTATGTCCTATTGACTGACAACTGGATCACAACCCGGTTGGGGGGCAAAGCCTTCATAATCCTTATTGCAAATTAGCATAACTCTTAAAACACAACCTTGTCTTTCTCTACCCCTTTCTTTATCTCCCCTTCTTCACCACTTTACCACCTCTTATCAGTTAGGAACCTTTTGAGAAAGACAGTATCTGTGTCTTTTGCATCAGATCCTATATGTCCCAGATAACATCCGTACATCTCCTAGGTGCCGGTTTTAGACCTTTTTAAATGGAAAGCATCACAATCTAATTAACATCTGCTAATCATCTTTAAAAGCTCACATTTACTAACATTCTAAATATCATAAACATCTCAAAGACATCTGCCGAATGTCTTATTGGCACCCTAGACATTCTTATTGACATGCGTCTTATAGACGTATTGCAGATGAGCAAACAATGTAAAAACGACATCTTCCAGATGTAAACACACACATCAAACAGACATCTGGGTGATGTACGTGTGCTATCAGGGTATGTGAAGGTGAAAACTTGACAGGGGTATTGACAAATTTACTCTAATCACTTTTATTTTATTTATTTTTCCTTGCCTTGGTCTGTTCAACGTAAGCAAAGAAATTGGTTAAAGGTGTTTTGATACTGCAAGTAAAACGCAACTGGAAAAAAAAAAAAAAAAACTCAATATGCAAAAATATTCTTTCCTAAGGCCGGTTGCTAAGTTCATTTCCAGGCTGAGTAAATCAGTTCGAAACTGAGCCTGAGGCTCTGCCTTTATTCTGATGTGGCCCATAGAGGCAGCAGCTCATGAAGAGTGGATATAAACAGATTTAGAGGGATGTTTACATTTTTATCTGAACGCAGAAGTGTGAATGACCGAGTTGGGTTAAGAGTTTCATGGTTTACAGTTTCATTTGACATAATCTGTGCATGTGTAATTTCTGGATTTAGATTTTCCCCCCCTAGATTTACAGATAACAACATCAACATGTTCAAACCTTAAAATTCCTTAAATATATAATCATCATGGCCGAGTCTAAGGGTAGCCAATAGACAACCACTTGCCCACAATAAAGACCAAAATGCATCCCCCCAAAGATCCCATCATAGTAACACCACACAACATTTTTAACAGCAGAGGGTTATTTCTGAAACAATATATCCCTAAACTTATGGTGCATCTACAATCACCTTAAGATGTATTTTTAGTTAACGTGCTTGAACAGTAAAACAGCAATACATATTAAAATGCAATGCATATGTTTTCTCATAACATTTCACAAAAGCCCATAATACAGCCCACAATTATAATTCTGCTTGACTAATTCAGATCATGAACACTCACCTCACAGAAGCCCAGATTCTCTGTTCAGTCTGCCCTCACTCAGCCCGTTCATCGCCCACCCACTCCCACACCGTCCGTCTGACTGAATGATCAGCGCTCCGGCGCGATGCTTTGAGTGCAGCATCTCTCTCTCTCTCTCTCTCTCTCTCTCTCATCCGGGATGCTGCTGTGTGGTACTCTCACCGTCAACCTGTTAACGCTGCACTCTGCTGGCACTAAGATCAATTGCAAGCAGACCGGAGTCGCAGCAGGATATAGCTGCACGCAGTGCTCCAAAAAAAGGCGGAGCTCCAAACCACCCACCTAAAAATTTCCCTAACCTTAAAGGCACAGTTCACCCAAAATTGAAAATTCAGTCATTGTTTACTTACACCCCTGTGTTGTTATAACAATATATGTCTTTCTTTCTTTTTCTTAAGACAAAGGGAGAAATTGTGAAAAATAATTGGTGACTTCCTCTTCAAGCTTCAAAAGAATTTAAAAGTATCAGTCAGAAGTCTTATAAATTATTCCACAAGACTCATGATTGTTCTAAAAGCAGACAATAAGCTTTGGTGAGAAAAAAAACTGGTGAAAAATTAAATTGTCATGACAGGAGCAAAAGTTTACGTTGCAAAAGTAACTTTGGGGCTTTCAAGAAAAAACTAATTTTGTTTATCTAATTACAGGCCCTCCACAGTGATAGCGACAACAGAACAAAACACAGCTGCACACAAAACAGAGAACAGAACTTACTAAACATGTCTGAAGAGTTAATAGCCAAAGGATTGATGCATTTCTATGCCCAGTCTTATCTGTGCCAGTTCTCAGTGGATGGAGGTATCCGTCCAATGCTGGAAATCGATAGAACGTACCGTTGCTTGTCACTGCTGGTTAGGACAAAAACTCTGATCACCATATAAAAGATACCTTTTTTCACATGTCGTTTGCCATCACGTTTGGACACATGGGACTGTGGCTGCCTTAGCCTCGTCTATAATTCTGTTTGATTGCTGAGAACTCTACAAAATAATTAGACTGTGTATAGAATTGCATTCATTCTTCAACTACAAACTCTTTAGACATGTTTAGCAAGTTCTGTTCTCTATTTTGTGTGCAGCTGTGTTGTGTTCTGTTGTTGCTGTCGCTTTTGGTTTGTTATCACGGAGCACAATTTTTTCACAATGTCTCCCTTTGTGTAATGAATGAAAGTCATATAGGGATAAAACAACACAGGGGTGAGTTATTTTTGAGTAAACTATGCCTTTAACCATGAGTGGAAGTGATACCCCCTTTTGGAGTTAGCAAAACTCTTTTGGGTTAACCACGCCCCTTATGGAGTAACCACGCCCTCTTTGGGAGATTCTGCCGCCAGCAACAGGCTGTTGTCATAGCAACAAAGAACAATAAACTACAAATGTGATCAGAAATATCTTTAAAGCGAAAATAATATCTTGTATATTATTAAAAAGCAGAAACTCATTGAGTTAGCATTGCAATTATTTTAAAGAATTAAATATTTTAAGAGGAATGAAAAATACAAATGCAAATTTCAAAAGGCATTTTATTTACAGCGTCAAGTTGAAACAGTGGGTAGACGGTCGTTTACAGTGCAGACAAAAATAAACCAGTCCAGAGGGGAAATGTTATGTACACCAAATGCACCACATTAGAAATGGTCCAAAAATAGACAGACAAAATAACAAAAAGTCCTTTAGAGTGAACCAACTCAAAGGAATATTCCAGGTTCAAAACAAAATTAGCTCAATTGACAGCATTTGTGGCGTAATGATGATTACCACAAAAATTTATTTTGACTCATCACTCCTCTTCTTTTAAAAAAGCAAAAATCTGGGTTACAGTGAGGCACTTATAATGGAAGTGAATGGGGCCAATTTTTGGGGGGTTTAAAGGTAGAAATATAAAGCTTAGAATTTTATAAAAGCATAATTCTTCTGTTAAAATGTGTATATTATTTATACTTTAAAGTTTTTTAAATTGCTGTTTTACGTTGTCTATGGCAATAATTGGATATAAGCAATTTTTTCACACTAAAATTCTTATCACACATATTGTTTATGTCTTGTGGCTATACTTTTGACACAGCAAGTATTTTAACTTTTATGGAATTGCCCATTCACTTCCATTTTAAGTGCTTCACTGTAACCCCAAAGTTTTCTTTTTCTTTTTTGGAGGGCCAAGTCACTGTGCCACTAATGCTGTCAACTGAGCTTAACTCATACTGAACCCAGAATATTCCTTTAACAGGTTTGCAGATATAGTTTCACATAATGTGATCAGTCTTGGCTAACTGATCTCTACTGGATCTCCTCATATATTATGACAGCTATGCATTTTTATCATTACATATTATTAGTATGTGTGTTATGTTGGGTAAATTAATCTCAGATAGGATCTTGATCTTGTTATTATTTTCTTAAATATAAGCATTTATTAATACTTATTTAGATCCCTTTTTATGTAATCCCATTGAAGCTGCAGTGCATCACATCCTATATAGATGTAGCTGCTTTATGTCACTTTATTCTAAATTGAAATTGCATAGTTTCAAGACTTTAAAATACACATATAAGAAAACATTTGAATCTCTTAAATTCTATGTAATTAAAACATGAGCCATGCCTTTGCACACACACATTACTTTCACTGTCAAGAGTAACATTTGTTATTTACAGATCATTTACTGCAGGGAATACAAAAGATATGATGCACAGAATTGTGAAGGATTTTTTTTAACTTCAACATTTGAATACCTGTAAAACTAAATACTTTAAATACTTTGCAATTTCTAAATTCTCCTAACTCAGTACAGATTGGTTGATGGCAGGTTTTCGTGATTATCTTGCAAACAGCAGCATGTAGGCACAAAACTGTATACCTGATTGGTCATTATGCTCCTTAGAAAATCGATCGGACATCAAACTTAATGTGTCACCTATTTTTGGCAACACCTCTGTTTTGTAGGCAATTCATTATTTTGAACAACTATTTGCCGTAATTATGGTTATTTCTACTCAATACAATACTTCTACTGTCAACTTTTTTCCTGCAAATATGATTTAAAGCAGCAATAAATCCAGGTATAAATGAATGATGAGAGACATCTAAATATCAAAAAGAGGCTAAATTTGTCTGAATTCACCCCATATAACCACTGGAAGGCCTTTGGCAGAATAATAAAACTAGCAATTTTTAAAAATAAAATAAAACCTGTATACCTTTATAATTTCTTCAATTTGAGATCCAATGTGGCACTGATGTATAAGTTTACTGCAGAATTAAAATGTTTACATTCAGATCATTTTTAAGCATTGCTAATTTGTAAAACATTCAGGCAGAATGACAAAACCCTTTGTCACAATGTGATATCTGTCCAGACACCTTAAATGACTAAAAAAATAGCCCAACAAGCCAGTTTTCTCTGCAAATATTAAAAAAAAGAAAAGAAAAAAAAACAACAAAAAACAAAGCCTTCTTATGCCGCATAAGGCAAACAAAGAGGCAAAATGAATCTGCATAGATTAGACGACACAGTAACCAGTACTGTGAGAGATATGCGTGAAACTTCAGAAACAAAACTAAAATTTGGAAAATGTTTTTTCCACCACACCACCAGATGGCAGTACCAATCAAAGATCAAGTCAAGGTTAACCGATATAAAACATACAAATTCTGGATCAGGGCAGTTCAAACCAGTGGGAGAGGGTTCCTGATTTACAGTAAATGGGACCTCACACACAACACACTACTATAAATGAAGTGAAAAAGCCAAGCATGATTCAAAAACACTTTTTTTCTCTCTTCCTTAGTTGTGAGGGTGTGTCCATATACATAAAACTTTAAACATTGACATCCAACAGTCACATAGGAACTCTGATTTTGCTTAATATGCAATTTTAAAACAAAAGCACAAGTTCAGTTAGATAACAAAAGCAGCCATCAACTTAAAATACTGCAGCTCACAATATGATTAATTGAGCTCATTATCTGTTTTTCGTTGTTGTTGTTTTTGCTTCTAAATCATCCAATTAAAGATGTGCCTGCTTTGGTTTCTACAAGACGCTAATTGTGAGAATACTGAAAATGTTCAGAGCCCCTTATACTCCCTTACAAGGAAGTGAAAAAAGGAAGAGTTAAATCAGACATAGAGCTCTATCTGATTAGATTCCAATGGTCTGTGCTCTTCAGAACCTTCCGGTATTGTGCTTTAATGTAAAGTCCAAGTAAATATCATAACACTGTTCTACGCGCTTAGAAATCTCCGTCCTCGTCAACCCTCGATCCATGCCCATTACTAAGGAAGGCCTCCTTCTCTGGAGTTATAGAGTCCCTGTTTATGGCGCAGGTTGGTTTGTACACATTGAGTTCCTCGTCCATACTCGAATGGACCATAGCAGCTTCATGACTGTGCCATATTCCATACCCAAAGTAGATAATGAATCCTGGGGAGAACAGATGGATAACAGAACAAATTACAAAGCACGTACTAAAGTGCTTCTTAAGAGCCATTCCTAGAGGCCATTCATAATTGTCAAATGAATGAAAGGCTATTTTTGATCTTTACAATTAGCACAACTCGTGTTCACAAGTAATGAGGGCTGCGTTTGCCAAAAGCATTGTAAGTCTAAGTAGACCGTAGAAACTATTGGTGCCATTGGTCTCTAAGGTCAATTTAAGCTTGCAATGCTTTGGGAAAGGCAGCCCAGGCCAGTTTTGAGAGAGTTTCTTGATACTCGCTCTGTGAGCATGTACCTATAGACATCCAGATGGCAAATCGTATCCAAGTACCCCTGTCCAATTGCATCATCAGGTACACGTTTACAAACATGCTTACCACTGGAATGAATGGAAGGCAAGGGACCTGTTGGGAAAAGTAAAAAAGAAATCAATCAATAACTGCAACGCAAGTGTATATTCTGCTAGAATTCCCCTCAAAAGTATTTGGACATGCAGAGAAAAAAAATAATGAGCAAAATATTAATAACTACAGTCTTGAACAACACAAAATATTGTAGAAATGAATGCATTCATGGAAGATTCAAGAGAGATGAATAAGACTATAAAGAAGGCAGGATTTATGCATGGCACCTATAAAATCGATTGACTACAATCCCTAATAAAGAACTCTCGGAAAGTTTCCTTCAGCATTACTTAGTGAGGATGAGGAGATCCTTTTCAGTTTCTATAGAAACTTGTATTTGTCTTGTATAAATCAAATCCTTGTCACAATAGTCACAATACAAGTACATCTAGGTATATCACTACGATACCAGGCAGTAGCTTTAAACCTAAATCCATTTTTTGTCCTTTGATTCATATACTCCTTTAAATACGTTTGTAAAGATGGTTAGTTTTGAAGTGGAGCAGCCTTTCAATGAGAATAACAAGACATTCCATAAGATGAATTTATCTAAAAAGGAAAATGAGGCTCTTACAAGTTTAATGAAAAATGAACTGTCATAAAAGGAGGAGGTGAAATAGTAATTTGGGGTAAAAGTAAATACATAGATGAATCTAATAGACAATTGGAGAATACAGAATACCATAAATGGCTTATTTTTGATCCTACAAATAGCCTTAAGTTAGAGCTGGAACATTCTCTGAAACAGGTTCTGGATACTTGTTGGATTTCTGATAATTAATTATTATTATTCTATAAAAACCCCTGATTAACCTAATTTTATTTGCTCCTCAAAATTCACAAACATTTTGAAAATCATCCATGTAGACCAGTGATCAGTGGTAATGGGACCTTAACTGAACCCATTTCAAAGTATATTGACTATTTTATTAAGCCCTTTTTACCTTCATTACCTGCATACATCCAAGATACTGGTATGATGTATTGAAAAAAAATCAAGAATTGAACAACATTGGCATTTAAAAAAAATCTAGTATCTATGGACGTAGAGTCACATAAACTCTACTGTACACTAACACTGAACATAAAAATGGATTGCTGGCTTTGGAATATTTTCTGAATACTAGACCTGATACAGATTTACCACCTTCAGGTTTTGTATTAAATCTTACTAAAACGACCCTTAATAATAATATCTTTGTGTTCCAAGAAAAGCTTTTTAAACAAATAAAAGGATGTGCTATGGACACTTGTCACAGTCCTTCCTACGTGTATTGAATCCTAGAACAAATAGTTTTGTAGATAATATCATCTGGTGGTGGTGTTACATTGAAGACGTTATACTATTTTTTTTCTGGTTCAGAGAAAGCTCTAATGTCATTTCACCAATATCTTATTAGTACTAACTCAAATGTTAAACTATCCCTAGAGTACAATAAGGAAAAGTTACAGTTTCTGGACCCTGAAATTAGAAAAGATAAAGATGGCTTCTTACATCCATCAATATTTACGAATTCTACTGATAGAAATATGGTAAGAGTTTCCATCCTCCTAAATTGATTCAAAACATACCGTATAATTTCAGACTGCATAGGATTTGTGAAAAAGAGCAAGATTTTGAGGATAAATCTAAGGACTTAGAAAAACGCTTTTTAAACAGAGGGTATAAGTTTGAAACTCTCCAAGAGCTAAAACACATGTGAAAAATATGACACAGTCAGATTTTTTTTATAAAGGAAAATGAGATCTGAAACATCAAATAAATGTGATTTTTTTTACACAATAGAGCACGATTGCTAAAAAAAAGTCAAATGAATTATCCCAAAAAAAATTGGGGCATTATACAGAGTGATGATTTTTTGAGAGATTCATTCCCAGATCTTCCAATGATAAGTTTTAAGAAATGTACTACCTTAGGTGACAGATTAGTACATAGTTAGCTACCACCCACTCATGAAAATAATTGGTTAGGGGATAAACCTAAGGGTTGTTTTAAATGTCACTGATGCAATCATTGCAATAATGTAGTAAAAGTACACAATTGTCTAGGTGGAAAAACAAATAAGAGTGTTCTATCAAACACTTAATTAACTGTAAAACTACTCATGCTATGTACAGGTTGGTTTTCTATATTGGTAGAACAAAAAAATGAATGCAAGTCCGTCTGGCATAACATAAATATTCCATTAGGAGGGGTAATGAAAAGTATCCTATGGCTAAACATTTTAAAGCAATGCACAACTGTAATCATACTCTTAAAATACAAGGTATTGATCATTTAAGTACTTCAATCAGGAAAGGTTTAAGGCTTTTTTGGTTATACAAGTTAAATGCTATGAAATATACTGGAATGAGTATTTGGATTTTAGTCCTTTTCTATAATTTTGTGTGTGTGTGTGTTTATGTGTTATAAGTGGTTGTATTTCTGTTCTTTTGTTAAGTTCATTATTTGTAATATTCCCTTTGAGTAAAATCAAGATGTGACACCATGCAAGGTTTGGAAGTGTGAACTGTGAGCTCTGCGCACTTTGCTCTTTTAACACTATTAATGTCAAAAACCAGTGAGATTCGATACACCCTGTTCCATAACTGTTCTAGAAAGACAGTATGCCAGAAGAATTCAAAATCCTCGGGCTCTGGAGATATTAAAAGATTCTTGCATTCTCAAGCGGATGCCTGAGGCCCTGAGCAAGGGAGCCGATTTGGCTGGAGAAATTAGGGAAATTTGGCGAGAAATGTTTAACATGTGGGCAATGCTGACGAAGGTCGTTTCTGACTTGGAGGATCTTGCTGTAATACGTTGATTGATCACTGCCATGGGAGATGAAATTCACTAAGGTAGTTACAAGAGTGGGGGTGTTTGAGAAATGGATTGATTATCCGGAGCCATCAGAGAGGGAATTATCTGCTAATCCACTAGCGACCAAGTTGGATTTGGAGCACGTCTGTGAGAAGTTGGAAGATATGGAGAACCGTAGTCTGCAGAATAACGTCCGTAATGTTGGAATTCTTGAGGCTAAAGAAGGTCAGAATATGGTAAAATTCCTGGGTTGGCTCTTTCCGAGATTGCATGACATAACAGGCCATAAGCTGGAAATCGAGCGAGCTCACAGGTTTCTGGCGGCAATCGGGGCGATCAATTCTGGCCAAATTTCTGAGATCATCCGATAAAGCGCTCATGTTATGCGAGGAGTAAAGGAAGGCTTTCTTGGAAGAACCACAGTATTTACTTGTTCCCAGACTTTGCGAAGTCGACAAGAGAGAAACGTGATCTATTCAAGGAATGCAAGAATCTCAATGGAAGGTCGCTTTTGCACTGATGTACCTAGCCAAATTGAGAATAAATGCAAAGAATGGCTAAGAATGTCCCCAGCAAGCAATCTCCTTCATAAAGTCAATGGAGTAAGTTATTTTGTGGTACTCACTTTGTAGCTGAATGGACCGAATCACTGAACATTCACTTGACTGTCTGAGGAAACTGAGAACCTTTTTTGATTCTTTTTGTGCTGGTTCTGTCTAGCGGATGGAGTGTGTTTTGTGGAGTAACACTCCTTTAGTGACAGTGTTGTGGAGGTATCTGCATGTTCTTTGTGCTTATGCCTCCTATTGGCTGGAGTTTGTTTTGTGGAGTATGTCTTGCAAGACATTGGAATGATCAGGTCATTTGTTGCACTCATGTAGCAGCCGAATGGGCTGGCTCACTGAACATTCATTTGACTGTCCTTGGATAATGAGTGCCTTTTTTCCCACCTCCTTTTTGTGCTGGTTCTGCATAGCGGCTGGAGTTTGGGTGAAGCCTATTGGGTGAAGTTTGTTTTATAGATGATCTTTTGTTGTGCAATTCTGTCTCACAAAATTTGTATAGAAACACCGGACTTGAGCATTCTGATAGCAAAGTTGTCATGGGGGCTCTCATAGGTGTACATAGACTGTTTGAGTTTAGAGGGATGGATGCCAGTTGGCGCTGTCATGCGCGGGGTTATTGCGCACGTTTTTCTTTTTTCTGTTTGTTCGGTTCTGGGGGAAGATCGGGGTTTGATTGTTGCACTAATGTTGGAATGTGGTTTTTATAATTTTGTTTTTGACACACAATCTATTTTGTCTTTTGTTAATATGAGTGGATTATCTCTCCACGTGGAATGTGAATGGGTTGCGACAACCCATAAAAAGAAGGAAAGTTATTTCTCTTGTTAAGTATAAGAAATATGATATATTGTTTCTTCAAGAAACGCATCATTCCCCATATGAAGCTGAAAAATTTGGGAAGATATGGGGTGAACATGTTTTCTTTAGTGCTGGCTTAAGTAAGAGCAGGGGAGTCATTACACTAATAAGTAAACATCTACAATTCAAATGTCTCAAACAGATTAAAGCTACATTAGAAAGAGTCATTATTGTTTTAGCAGAAATTCAGGAGCAAGTATTATTTTGGCTAATATTTACGCACCTAATGTTGATGATCAGGACTTTTATATAGATCTTGAAGGGACATTGCAAGCCGCTGACACCCCTCATGATATAATACTGCGAGGAGACTTTAATCTTTTGATAGACTCAATCCTTGTTCATAGTGAATCAAAATGTGCAAGCACCCTAGAGTAAAACTGACGCTTCACAGGATGTGTAAAAATCTTGGTCTTACAGATATTTGGAGAATTTTGAACCCATTTGAGAGGGACTATATATTTTTTTCATCAGTCCATAAGATTTATTCTAGAATAGATTTTTTTTATATCTAAGTTCCTTGTTTCATCTGTTGTTGATTGCTCAATTGGTAACATTTTAGCCTCAGATCACGCCCTGGTGAGTTTAGAGGTGTTGCCACATATGGAGAAAAGGAAATCGTCTTGTTACTGTCGTAAACTTGTTGACGTAGATGTTGTGTCTATGTAGTGACACTAGGGGTCACTCTTGGGAGCCCCAAACACCTCTGTTCTTTGAAAAAAGGCCAATGGGAATTGGCGAGTGGAATTTGCATGCCACTCCCCCGGACATAAGGGTATAAAAGGAGCTGGCTCGCAACCACTCATTCAGGTTTTGCGTTGAACATTTCAGCGGGTAGCTCAGCATTGTGGCAAGAGGGAGACAATGTCTCGTTCCCTCCATCAGGGAACGGAGGTTATGTCAGTAACCAAGACATTCGAACATTTATGAACAAATGACACTTTAAAGCATACAGCTGCCTTGTAAAGGGAGCCCTGGCTTGAGTGATAGTGTCTAACACTGCCAGACTATTGAACTATTGAATCTCTATGTTTTGTTTTTTTGTAGAGTTATAAGCCTTTAAATTTGGGCATGCCACTGAAACAGGAAATCTTTAAAAACACCTTTAGAGCTTAAAGGGTCAAATCACATTTAAAAAGTGATTTTTAATGGATGTTTAAAGCCAGCTCGCACATGATGTTCTAGCAGAGTAACCACATGTGTAGTTCACCACCAGGGCTGGACTGGTAATCTGGCATACCGGGCATTTTCCCTGTGGGCTGACACACTTTTGGGCCGATCAGGGGCGGACTGGCCATCGGGAGAACCGAGCGGGCCGCGAAATGTACTGAATGGGACTTGATATGCAAAAATGAACCATAATAATAATAATAATAATATTACATTTTATTTGTAATGCGCCTTTCTCAGACTCAAGGCGCTACAGCATGTACAAAACAAAATAATCAAACATGTAAATAAAAATATATGTAGAAGAAGAATAAATACATAAAAATACAATTATAAATTAAAAACTTGACTAAAAAGATGTGTCTTAAGAAGTTTCTTAAAACAATCCACAGAAGCAGCATCCCTAATACATGAGGGTAGTGTGTTCCATAGCTTAGGCGCGTTATAGGAAAAGGACCTTCCCCCCATGGTTTTTAGTTTACAACGAGGCTGACACAAAGAGAAAGAGCCTGCAGAGCGGAGAGAGCGAGCGGGAGTGGATGGAGTAACCAAATCACAGATGTAATTTGGAGCCAACCCATGTACTGCTTTATAGGTTAAAATCAGAATTTTAAAATCAATACGTGACTGAACTGGAAGCCAATGCAGTTGCTGGAGCACGGGTGTAATGTGTTGGCGTGAGGATGTATGAGTCAAAACACGTGCGGCAGAGTTCTGTATATATTGCAACGTCCTAATAGAATTTGCTGGTAAACCCGCAAAAAGAGAGTTACAATAGTCAAGCCTTGATGTAATGAAGGCATGGATAAGCCTCTCTGCATCAGGCCTAGAGAGAAATGGTCTAATGCGTGCAATGTTCCTCAGATGGAAAAAAGCAACCTTAGTTATGTTTTTAAAATGTGAATTAAAAGTTAGCTGGGCATCAAAAATCACGCCAAGGTTACGCACCTGGCCAGAAGGGGACAATTGTGTATTGTCTACTGAAATTTTAAAATCCTTACATTTACTGACATTAATTGGAGTGCCAATTAATAAGACTTCAGTTTTGGAGCAGTTTAGTTTTAGAAAGTTGAGTTTCATCCACGCTTTAATTTCCAACAAACAGTCAGAAAGTTTTGACGAGGAAGAATTAAGATCAGGCTGAGAACTGATATAAATCTGGGTGTCATCCGCGTAACAGTGAAAGCTCAGGCCATACTTCCTAATGATCTGCCCAAGAGGCAGCATATAAATACTAAATAAAACTGGACCCAAAACTGACCCCTGAGGGACACCCTGACACAAAGGCACAGTCAGAGATCTGTTAGAACCCAGGTAGACAAATTGGGAACGATCCGAGAGGTAAGATTTAAACCAATTTAACACAGTTCCAGACAGACCGGTCCACATATGCAATCTATCCAGTAATATGCTGTGACATATGGTATCGAATGCAGCCTTAAGGTCTAACAAAACCAAAATGCCACAAGCCCCAGAATCGGCTATAACGAGGAGGTCATTCAGGATCCTGACTAGAGCAGTCTCTGTACTGTGTCCAGATCTAAACCCAGATTGAAAATTTTCTAGTAGGCTATTCATACAGAGATGAGTATTGAGTTGGCCAACAACCACACGCTCAAGCACTTTTGCCAAGAAAGGTAAATTAGAGATGGGTCGATAATTTGACATATCGGTGATATCACTCCCAGGCTTTTTAAGAACTGGCGTAACTGCAGCCATTTTTAGAGCAGAAGAGACATTCCCTGAATTAAGAGAAGCATTTACAATTGCAGTGATGTGGGGCACAATGACAGGCAGACAGTTTTTCAAAACAGTCGTAGGTAGTGGATCAAGTATGCAAGTAGTACAATTCATTGACAAAACAAGTTTAGAAATAAAATCAAAATCAACAGTACTGAAACTTGAAAAAGCAAGACCAGAGAGATTAGGAGAATGCACCTCAACAAACTCAGAAGCATCCTCACAGGCAATGGCGTTATAAATATTCTCAATCTTAGATGAAAAATAATTGAGAAATGCATTACACTGCTCAATGGTAGAACAGTTTAAGTTACTGGGAGGTTTAATTAGATTATTGACTGTTCTAAACAGAACTCTGGGATTTGAGATGTTACTTCTAATAATAGTAGAATAATATGCCGCTTTTGCAGCTTTAAGAGCTTTATGATACTCAATCTGATGCTGATCAAACATTGATCTATGAACTGTTAGGCCAGATTTTTTATATTTCCGTTCCAACTGCCTGCCTATCGCCTTCAATTTGCGCAATTCAGATGTATACCAAGGAGATGATCTCTTAAAAGAAACAACACGTTTTTTCAAAGGGGCAAACTCATCCAGAATAGATGTAAGAGCAGCATTATACTGGTCAATAGAGGCCGCAACTGGCAAATCACCCATAGCATGACTAATAAGATCAAGATCAATATCACTGATTTTCCTAAAACAGATAACATGTTCTTTCACTGTCTGCAAAGAAGGAGGAGTTAGATTGAACGTGAGGAGCTTATGATCACTTATACATACATCAGTACACTCAAGTTGTTCAATAAGTACTCCTGAGGTGCAAACCAGATCTAATATATGTCCGTGTTTGTGTGTCGGAAAATTAACATGCTGAGTGAAGTTAAGGCATTCTAGTGTTTCCATGAAACACACAGCATTATTGCAAGCCATATTGTCAACATGAATATTAAAATCACCAGTTAAAAGAGTAACTGGACAGAGTGCACTAGCAAGTGTCAAACACTCAGTAAATTCAGAAAAAAATGCAGAATTAGATTTGGGAGGACGATAAATATTTAACACAATAACTGATGAGAGACCATTCAGCTTAAAGGCCAAGCATTCAAATGATGAAAAGCACGGCAATGAAACCTCCGTTACAGCAACATCAGATCTGTAAATGACAGCAAGACCGCCACCTCTACCGGTGGAGCGGGGCCGGTCAAGATACGTGTAGCCAGGCAGAGCACACATATTTAGATTGAAATAGTCATTTGGCTGATGCCACGTTTCACAAAGGCAGAAAAAGTCCAGTTTTTTATCCAAGACAATGTCACAAAGTAAAGCCGCTTTATTGTTTATAGAGCGAGTGTTCAGGTGTGCAAACCTGATCGTGTCAAGACGGACACCCCAGCTGGATGGAGTAGACTTCTGGAGGTAGGAGAAGTTAGCAAGGCAGACATGACGCAAAGATAAATGGCGGCGATCCAAACGCCTTTTCGACCAAACTGAATTTATACCGGCTCCGCTAGAATGCAGATTCCAGCGGGAGCCACGATGAACATATTTTGGCCGGCGGAGAAGTTGTAGCGATCGCAGTTTTTCCCAAACACCAGTCGCAGGGGGCGCAAGATGACTAAGCTGTAAAAGTTCCATAGCAGAGTATTTCAGCATAATGCAGCCTGGGAGGTCGAAATAAATCTTGTCGTAAATTCCAAATAATGCCAGTATAAAAACAAATAAAATCCAGCAAGGACGCATAGTAGCAGCAGATAACATCAGCCGATATAGAACCACTCAACAGCACCATAAAATAAACAAATTTAACGCGCTGATGGAGAAGCGGCAGCCACAATTGCGCCAGCGTCCTCTCCTCACCGATTATTGTCAATGACGTTATGCAGAACCTCAAAAACGACCAGACCACAAAACGGCACGGTAATATGCCCCCCAACATCTTTTGGCTCAGCAAATGTAAAATCCCGGGCTGATTTCTCTTCCCAGTCCAGCCCTTTTCACCATATTAACTATGGACATGTTCAATTTATGTTTGACAACCAGAAAAAGTCAAAAAGAAAAAAAAAATGTGTATATCAATTGTTTTATAATTTGAAACAGCTTGAACTTCTCTTTGCGAATTCCTTAAAATAATGCCATATTTCTTCAAAAATAGATGACACTTGGTTTGATATTTTGTTGTATAGTGCAATGGCATTCATACATTTTTATCTGCCGCTTAAGTGTCCAAACTGTTTGGGATCAATGTATAACAACGGAAAACATGGTGTTAAATCATTAATAACCAGCATTCGTTAAATGAAACCGACTCTATAAATAGTAAATCTGCCTCTAAAAGAATGGATTTAATAAGTGTGATCACATCCTGGTACTTTTTTAGACATGCATTGTCTAGCATTAGTCCTTGTCATCTAACCTTAAAGGAGAGTTTGGTTTTACTCTCTGGTTGCCTCCAGATGATAAATGTGAGTATGAGACACACACTGAACAGGACACAGAGAGTGACAATATTCCACACCGCAGTTCCACCCTGCACAGCAAACAGGCTGAAGGTGAGAATCAGCAGCCCTGGAAAAATACAAGTTTAGAAAAATCAAAAAAGACGAACACCCACAATGCATCTTTAAAGGACATCACCAACCAATACAGTACATTTAATAAAAACTTCTGAACAATTTACATGACCTTTCCAGTCAGTCACTTGCTATTACTAGATAAGAATTTTTAAAAACCAGTTTGATTCAGACTGATTCGCAAATGAATCATTCAGAGCAATTTGTTTTGAGTAATATATTGACAAGAACCGACTTAAAGAACTGATTCACTCACAAATGGCTTGTAAATGAGTTTTACGCTACACAAGCTCTACAAGAGAACAATATCTATCTGATTAAATATTTTGAGCTGAGCTTAACTAAACATATAGGCCTTTTCAATATAGAAATTTATACAAAATGCCTGGAAAACACAATTTTAAAATTCCCTGATATTTCAAGGTTTTTCCAGTAGGAACCCTATAAAACACTGATGTATAGGATCTGTACAATATATGGAATCACATAGTGGCATACCAAGCAGACTTGTGCAGACGTTAACGGTGGAGCCAGACAGGATGGAGGGTTCTGTGATGTCAGGGAAGAGCAGCGTTCTGAAGCTGAAACGCTCTTCTATACCTGGAAGAATCCCCAAACTGGGTGTGCTTATGGATTCACTCATCTCCAGCTCTTCATGTGTGTTCGCTATATGATATGCCTGAGTGAAATGCTCGGGCTGGTACCTGTAGAAAACAAATTATATTATAGACTTACATTGTAAATAGCCTGATGGCAATGACAATAAGCCCTTAAAATTAATCCATATAAAGAGATGTATGTTCATGTGTACAAAATGATTGTAAATCCCAACCTGAGTACTAGAACACAGGCAGCAACCAGTGTGTAGGCGAGCAGTGTTCCTATAGACATCAGATCAACCAGGTCCTTTAGATCAAAAAGGAAAGCCATGATGGCTGCAGAGGAATGGAGAGAATTGGATGGAACATTTTGAATGTTCATTTACTCATTTACTCACATTCATTGTGATCCTAGGCAATGAGTACAGATTATAAAATTAGAATATTGAAGAGTAGAACTATTTAGGCCTACATGACTCTAATATACCTACAGTATTTAGGAAGAGATACAGACTATATACAATGCATAATAGATTTAAATTAACATTTTTCAAAATTAAATAAATGCACTAATCACCAATAGGGTCAAATTTGGCATCACTGTGGTGTCACAGCATTCCAAATACAAATGTACTTTAGAGAGAGAACTATTATATATGTGGCATTTTTATATTTTAAATATTAATTAATTATGTTTATTTTAATGTTTATTGCTAGAAAATAACAAAATCATAAAAAAAATAAAATAATTGTTTTTGAAACGATTTTAAATTGAATTTAGAAGACCACATTTTTCAAAATTGCAAACCACACATACAGTAAATAGAAAATAAATCAGCTAAGGAGGATGAGCAATATTAACCTGAAGGTTAAGCCCCTCCTTCACTGAAAATGAACAAAAACTGAACCTGATTTTTAAAGAAATTCATGTCCTTATTTTGTACCCTATTTGTGGACAGTGCCAAAAGCATTAGCAAACTCAATGCATGAAAAGGAAATGCATGAAACCATTCAAATAAATAAGTCAATAAAGTTTTTACTATGGTAAAACTGACGTCACTGCATCATATGTCATGTTTGCGCAATAAAGCAAATAATTCCAACACAGGCTGTCTTCGAAGTCTTTTATACCAGGAAATTGCTGGAATTGTTTTGAATAGACAGGGGGAAAAAACTTTAGTTATTCCAATTACATGTAACTGCTCCGTGTTTGTCTTATAAACATTACGTTTCCAACCCCCTCCCTATAGATATGAACAGACTGATGTTTTTATCAGCAACAACACAACCCACTGGAGCTGACACCAGAATGAACCTTTCATTCCCATTCCCGTTCATGACACATTTCATTGATGTGAATAATAAGGATTTTAACGATTTTCATTCTGATTCCTCTTAATGATACTTTTGAGATACAAAATTACTAAAAGATTCAGAAAACTTTTGGTAATCGCATTTACTGCCCTCTGCAGTCTGTTGACAAATAATGAAATCATTTCAGATTTCAATAGAAAAGATAACAAACCAAAATATATTTATATACAATTCTTGTAAAAGGTGTTTACAAATGGTGCACTTGATCCTATATATGTTCATTAATTCAATGTATTTTTCTATTTATAAAATACCATTTAATAAAAGAAAACGTTATCATTTAAACACCCAAGTCAGTAATTACACTGATTTTGAAGTATCACAGGCCTTAAAGGGATAGTTCACCCAAAAATTTAAATTCTCTCATCATTTACTCACCTTCATGCCATCCCTGATGTGTATGAATTTTTTTCTCCTGCTGAACACAAATTAAGATTTTAAAAAGAATATGTCAGCTCTGTTGGTCCTTACAATGCAAGTGAATGGTGACCAGACCTTTCAAACTCCAAAAATCACATAAAGGCAGCATAAAAGTTATCTATATTATTCCACTGGTTAAATCTATACCTTTAGAAACAGATCAACATTTAAGTCCTTTTCTTCACTATAAATTTTAACTTTCACATTCTGAAAGTGAAAAGGGAGATTTAAAGTAAAAAAGGGTGGAAATATTGACCAGTTTCTCACCCAAAGTGACTGCATCGCTTCAGAAGATGTATATTAATCCACTGGAGTCCTATGGATTACTTTTATGCTGCCTTTATGGGGGTTTTGGAGCTTGAAAGGACTTGTCAATATGCACTTGCATTGTAAGGACCAACAGAGCTGAGATATTCTTCTTTAAAATCTTCGTTTGTGTTCAGCATGAGAAAGAAAGTCATACACATCAGGGATGGCATGAAGGTGAGTACATGAGAGAATTTTCATTTTTGGGTGAACTATACCTTTAAGTACACATAACACAGTTACAGTTCTTGGTTAATTTAACACATTGGTTCAGTAAACAAATCAGAATAATTTGGAAACTGTTTTGAATGATTAATCAAGTGTTTTTGATTCGCAAGGGAACTGGCTGTATGTTTTGCACTGTAGATTCAGCCGTGGAGCTGAATAGTAGTGAAAAATGCTCCAAAATTATTGGCACGAAGAATGCATGTTTAACAGAAACAAATTCAAGAAAAAATTTGGATTCATTATCTTTTTTTCTTACATTTCTGACTAACAACCAGTCCTCGGTTCCCCACTCTACTTACCAGATATGACCCCAGCAGCTAGAGTGGACATGATGGGCGTCTTCCTCTCACTCACCCTTGCCAGAAACGAGAAGAGCAGACCGTCCCGGGCCATGGCAAAGATTATACGTGGGAGGGGGAACATGGACCCCAAGAGACTGAACATAGAATGATGGTTGCAAAATGCAACAAAATAAATGAATTAAGGAAGAGAGTAGAAAAGAAAAGAAAAATAAACACATGAGCCTATTGGACAGCTGCCAGAGACCGTATCAAAGGCAGAAAGGGAAAATCCAGTTTATATATGAGAAAAATAGTTAAATGAATCCCAACGAAACTGTAGAGGGCAGGCTGTGGCATACAGTCTATGAGGTTCAGTGCAGCGGAAACGCAGTTATTCCATGCACAAAAGCATGCTCCAGTGCGATGGATGTACAATATCGCAATTGTAACGCGACGTCAGTAGATTAGTAACATTAAGATGCTCACCTGCGACAAAGCCTGATGTTATAGTGGCTTGTATTGGTGTTTTTCTTCTCTCGTTGATTCTAGCCATGTATTTGAAGAGTAGGCCATCGGTAGCCATGGCCCAGAGGAGACGGGGCATGGGGAACATGGCACCAAGCAGGCTTAAGAAAACAAACCATGCCATGCAAAAAAGAGACAGACATACTGCATTCACTCGTTGCGTTGGTGTTATTATAATAGGATTGATAACATTCTTACAATACGATTAGCACCCAAACGCATGCCACAAACAGTCCACCACCATTAATCAGAAGTTGGATTAGATCCCCCAGGGGACAAAGATCTGCAGAGATGTCTATTGATTTGCAAGAGCTTAAGCATCAATCTCTTGGCATTAAAATGGAACTGAATATTGAATTTGATGGAATAAACTGATGATTTCAAAGGTGAAGTGTGTAATTTTGGCAGCACTAGCATCACCAAACAGAATTGTGAAAATATTGATCTGTTAAATACAGGTCTCCCAAACAGAGCACTTTTTTGACAGTGCAACAGAGCCAAAATGTTACTCTTCAGAGCGGTAAACCGATGAATAGTCTCAATGTGGAAAACTGTAATTTGATTGGCTGGTTTTACAAAATTATTTTAGATATAACTTTAGATAAACTATTTGGGGTTTTGTTTGAGGCATTTAGTAGCAAGTACAAAATATATCCGCAAACAGAATTGTATACAGTATTCTGCGATGCACCAATTTCTGAGTTATGCCAGTGAAATAATTAGTTATTACTTACTAATTGTGGACGGATAGAAATGGGCTATTCCACAAAAATGTCAACCATACCCTGGAAAAATGCTGATTTTAATCTTATTTCAATTTATCATGCAGCTTTGAAGGGAATTATAACGTAATATAATATATCTCAGAGGTCGAAGTCTGCAGATTTCAAAGCATTTTGAATGGTTTCCCCTCATGATGTAAGTGCTGCTCTCACAAGTGTCACATCCGTAACGAAGAGATGTCACATCCGTAACGTTGGTTTTTCCCCATTTATGTGAAAATGACAATGAATAAATTGCACGTTCTTAAGAGTGCCAACCCTTCTAAATTCTGCGGTTATTATTATTTCTGGATTGTGCATTTCAGTTCACAGATTTTTACACAAAGTGTGTAGATCCCACAAACTTCCTTAACTCAAGCACATTTCCCAATCTAAACTGTAAAAAAACTTTCTGATGTCTGGACTCTATTTTCAGGGGTCTATGATTATACATACAAATTGTTTGATATACTGGTAATGAGTACATTATATATGAAGATATATTTAACAATATCATTGAAAATGTTACATATATATATATATATATATATATATATATATATATATATATATATATATAAAATGCTGGAATTGCCCAAATTCTCATTTCCATAATTTTTTTTTCTGCACTTTTTGCGAAAGCAGCATATACTGTTTCACATAATCCCACGTTAAATGACATGATAATACAAAATGAACTGGCTGGTTGATTTACAAGTCAGCCAAACAATATTTCTGTCTTAGTAGGCAGTTCTTTATGGAGGACAAAACGTGCAAAAATAATAAATAAATACATAAATAAATAAATGTAATAATAAGAAAATAAATAAAGGAATAAATGTCTTGGATAAAACAAATATAATTTGTTTTTAATGAAAGTTATTCCTGAATTTATTTTTGTAGACTTTTTCCCTTTATTTATTATTTTGTCTTTTTATATTTATTCTTTAAAACTTTTTTTTATTCTTTCATTTGTTTTTGTTTATTATTATTATTTATTTATACATTCATTTATTTTTATATGTATTTATTCCCACCTGTATTTATTTTTATATTTATTCTTACATTTCTGTCTCTTGTATGTTAATTATGTGGGCTGGTCCTGCTTACCATTGGTTTATCGTAGATTGAAGCATGTGCTCGATTACTCTTGACTTGTTTTGATGTGACAGTCATGGCCATATCATGTAAACTAAAGCTATTTGTGGGGCTAAAAACATAAGAGCTTAAGTCAATCCAAGATTTATTGGTTATACTACAATCACAAAATAAATGGGGAACTGTTTCTTTAACAAAACCATAAAATGAGCAAGTTTCAGAAATGATATGATTTAACCTTATGCTTTTCTTTTTTTTTTCTGTGTATATAACTTCATATTTTGATGTCCGCAAATCCGTAATATTGTTATCTGTTGTTATGACTGTTCATTGTAAAAGATACAACCATGCTTCATTTCCCTGATCGTTTATGTATGAATGTATGTATGTATATATAAGTTCTGCAATAAAAAAAAAAATCTATAGCTGACACTTCACATATATCTAGAGAGTTGCGCAACTTAGCGAATGAAGTCGATTACCATGCATCAAATGACTAAGTTTCATTTAGAGTAGAGGTGCTTATTGATGTTTTGAGACAGCTGTAGGCCGGTATGAATGTCGAAGCACATCCTGGATTGTTAGACTCACTGCAAAACGTTTCCCTGCATATTCTAAATCTGTGCGAGTCAGAGGGTGCTAAGATGGGACGTCCATCTTATTTGCTTTCGATATGTACTATTGAGCTCTCAACCAATGATGCACTGGAGCTACGCAAGGACCGTCTCCCTCATTTCCATGTTGCACACAGACAAGTATAAATGTATAAATAAATAAATATATATGGGAATATATAAATATGGAAATAAATATATGTGGGAATAAATAAATATAAAAAAAATAAATGAACACATAAATAAAAAAAAATTAAAACAATGCAAAATAAATGAATAAATAAAAATAAAGTTAAAAATAAATATAGAAAATAATAAAGGAATAAAGTCATACAATAATAAATTCAGGAATAAATTTAATTAAAAACTAATTATATTTGTTTTATCAAGATATTTATTCCTTTATTTTTTTTTTTTAATTATTATTACTTTTATTTATTTATTATTTTTGCAGGTTTGGGCCTCCAGAGTTC
Organism: Moxostoma hubbsi; assembly: GCA_032164185.1. Classification (NCBI taxonomy): domain Eukaryota; kingdom Metazoa; phylum Chordata; class Actinopteri; order Cypriniformes; family Catostomidae; genus Moxostoma; species Moxostoma hubbsi. Next base: position 18,635,612 of record JAVLUX010000038.1, read on the forward strand.
TTGGCCAGAATAAGCTGCAAATTTTACCAGACTTCATGTCGATAATCTGGCTAATGCCACATCCACACTTATACATTGTTTTTGAAAATGCATTCATTTCACTACGTTTTCGCCTCTCATCCACACTAGAACAATGTTTTTCTCCAGTGAAAACACCCTCCATTACCACAAACTTTGGAAAACAATGCATTAGGAAACTAAAAACTGAGTTGTCTAATGAAAACGGATTAATGTAGATGTGGCCTAACATACAACAGTCTTACTTACTGTAACAGAAAGTATTGTCACATAGCAAAAAATTACAAACTTCACCTTCAAATGGACTCCAGAACAGGAGTTCTTCAACAGACAATTACAATTGTTATATTGAAATAAATAATGTGAACTGCCAACTCCAAAATTACAAAAAGTTTTAATTAAAAACTCAGAAATTAAGGAAGTTAAGTAGAAGATCATGCACACTGTCCCTTTGTTATTTTGTAGATTAGTCAGAGTATTTCAAATTAACACAATTCACACATAACTGTAAATAGATTTCTATACAACAACATTTGTTTTTTATGTAGGTCATGACAATCACAATAAAAACTGCTACTATTATGGGTAAAAACAATATGGCATGGGGCCTCATGTCCACTCATAGATTCAACTGAATATTACATAACTGAGAAACAGGATTCATAACTCAGCACAGCAAATTTCCCTTCATATTTTTAGCTAGGGGCTCATATGAACAGCCTCAGATATATATATATATATATATATATACACATACCCCATCACAAACTCCTACACAAGCACTGGGTCCAGTTCCAGATTGCACTCTCTCGACCTCCCTGGGGTTGTTCGAGTTCATTTAGCAAAATGTACTGATTGGGCTGGTCAACTTCCTAAAGGTTGTGCTATCAAAGTGACTGAGGTCTTTTAAACTGTAACTAGAGTTGCAGGTAATAACACCCATTCTTTTCCCAGAATGGGGGAAGATATTCATTTTAAATACATTTTCCATCCATGGGCTGGTTTAATCTAGACTGGACCACAGTGTGTGTTTAAAACCAAGTTCCCACCCAAACTCAATGGAGCAGTGCTTACCTTGTGGAGAGGGCGCAGAGCGAGCCCACTGCCACGGCATAAGTGGCACCCCCCCAGCCGACGTACTTAAAGGCGGCTGGCAGAGGACTGTTCTTATCCAGCATGTAATATGGCATCATCATGGTGAGGGCAGCAGACACGCCAAAGTACGCCACAAAGCAAATAAGAAGCGATGAAACGATTCCTATGGGTATGGCCCTCTGTGGGTTCTTCACTTCCTCACCTGTGATATGGAAAAACATCTTTTGTTTTTGTATGTTTTTTTCTGTTTTTTTTTTTGGCTTGACAAAGGCCACTTCGACACAAATTTTCAGTTGAAAACCTTTTGATTTTCTGTTTCCTACGTCATCTTACTACGTCATCAAATCTCAAGTGGAGAAAAATGCTTTACATAATCCCTAAACAAAGACTAAAGTTATTCAATGTAACTTCTACCGTAGCTTTCAAGATACAGTATATCCACCAAACTTGGCACATATCATCAGACTGTTCTAACTTAGTGTTCTATGACTTTTCTAATGTGTGTGTATGTTCTTGAGGTGATTGACAGGTGATGTCTGTTTCTAAAAGGTGATTGGCTCTTTTACCTGTAAGGTGGGACTTCCTATCTACATCCGTTGACTGTTGGGCGTTCCAATTTCTCCCATTCATTTTAATAGAAGTGGCCCGTCTCTGCTAAATAGTCTTTGATCTAACTAGCTGGCTGTTCTGTAAGGGCTGTTTAACTTTTAAACCTCAAGCTTATAACATTTTTTAAACTTTCAGACCAGGATTTACCAAGACAATATAATCTTACCTAGTTTTAGTTTAGCTTGTTTTGCCTCTGATCAGGATACGTTGTAGGCTAGATTCAAAACGGCATCATCCATATGAGCACCAAGGCTGTACCAAAGTACCGACCACATTATTGTTTGAATTTAACTCAACTAAACCAAACGTCTGACAGTCCTTCAAGCATTCTAAGTTTAAACGTAAACATATGATATCCATTGGGCGGCCATAAGCCCACCTATAACCATACTATCATCAAATGGCAGAGGTTCATTCTGTGACTTCCATATGATGCTGGCACAGAACATTGTCATGAATATTACAAGCATAATGGTTAGTCCTCATACCTCACTCCTTATTTTAATCAAACCAGCAACCTTCCAGTTTCTAGACTTGAGTCTTAAAGGGATAATTCACCCAAAAATGCAAATGATCTAATAATTGACTCACTCTCATGCCATTCCAGATATGAATGACTTTCTTTCTTCTGCTGAACACAAATGAAGATTTTTAGAAAAATATCTCAGGTCTTTAGGTCCATACAATGCATGTGAATTATGGCCGGAACTGTGGTCCAAAAAGAACATAAAGTCAGCATAAAAGTAATCCATAAGACTGCAGTGATTAAATCCATAACTTCAGAAGCAATATGATAGGTGTGGGTGAGAAACAGATCAATATTTAAGTCCTTTCTACTATAAATCTCCATTGTCACTTTCACATCCTTCTTCTTCTTTTTTTTTTTTATTTGTGATTTGTATTCTTTGTTAGGTATCTAACCCAACTACTTGTCAGGGAGGAGAATTTATAAATAAAAAAGTACTTAAATATTGATCTGTTTCTCACCCACACTTATATCACTTCAGAAGATATGGATTAAAACAATGGAGTCTTATGGATTACTTTAATGCTTTTTTTATGTGATTTTGGAGCTCTACAATTTTGGTACCCATTCACTTCATTGTATGGACATACAGAGCTAAGATTGTTTGTGTTCAGTAGAAGAAATAAAGTCATACACATCTGGGATGGCATGAGGGGGAGTAAATGATGAGAGAATTTTTCTTTTTGGGTGAACTATCCCTTTAAAGGCGGGTTTCAGGTTTAATACAATTTAAGCTGAATTGACAGCATTTGTGGCATAAAGTTGATTACCTCAAAAGATAATTTCGACACTTCCCTCGTTTATAAAATAAAAGCAAAAATTGCAGGCACTTACAATGGAAGTGAATGGGGAAAATTCATAAACATTCAAATGCACACTGTTTCAAAAGTTTAGCCACAAGACATCATTTTAACCTCATCTGTGTAAAGTTCTATCCAATTTTACAACTTTGTGTCGTGATGATGTAACGTCGGTAACCCCTGTAAACACCGGTAAATCCCTGATTTACACCACAAAAATCATGTTAACACATCATGTTTACGTCTTGAGGCAATACTTTTGAAAAAGTGTGTGTTTTTACGTTTATGGACTGGTCCCATTGGCCTCCATTGTAAGTGCTTTACAATAACCATGAATTTAGCTTGTTTTGAATAAATGAGGCATGAGTTGAATTTATTTATTTATTTACTTTGTAGTGTTAATTTTGTCACCTATTTTTAATTTAGTCTTAGTCTTAGTCTTGTGCGAAATGTCCTTGTTAGGTTTAGTCATATTTAGTCATTCACATATCTTTTTTTGTTAGTCAAGTTTTAGTCGACTAAAAGTCTCGTCATTTTAGTCTAGTTTTAGTCAAAAGAGAATTTAAGGTATCTTAGTCAAGTTTTAGTCGACTAAAAGTCTGGTCATTTTAGTCTAGTTTTAGTCAAAAGAAAACTCAATATATCTTAGTCAAGTTTCAAAACATTTTAGTCTTTTTTTAAATAAATTATTTCTGAGATTAATTCTGAGATAACCATTTCAGTCAAATAATGTTTCACACATCTCAAATATTGGTTAAATGTCATAATTACCTGACAAAATACACTTGTTGAATGATTTGTTGAATTCACTTTGTTAAACGTGTCTGGTTTTCTGATTTAAGAGACACATTCACAAATGATGAACTTGTTCTGAAGAGTATTTTATTAAGCAAATAAGTTACATAAAATATATATAACCTGCATAATGTATGTGCCACAACACCATAGCTAACTGGTTAATTTACAGCGTAGATGCCTAAAATCAGCATTAGCTTATGAGATGTATATCTAAGTTAACTTCCCTGAATGTGTGGGTGGTTAGCCTTTAGATGTCGCTTAAGGTTGGTGGTGTTTTTCCCGGTATTGTTTATCCGCAGTGCTTCCCGTCAGTTATAATGACACATTCTGACTTTTTGTCAATATCATTGTACCTAAAATGCGACCAAATATCGAGCCTCTTCCTTCTACCTAGCATGTCGTCGGCGCTCGTCGCGTGTTCGCCACTGTCTATGATTGTTGTGTTCTTGCTCCATGTAGTTTCGTGTTGCAGCCACAGGAGTATGAGACCTGTAACCGTTACTAGAGCAACAGCGCGAACTCATTCGGAATATTTTGAAGGCGTAACAGCTGAATATTCTATCTCATGATGAAAAAGTAGAGACGATTGTATACGAAAATGAAGAGAGATTTTATCTTAGTTTTTATTTTATGCAAAACATTTTAGTCTCATCTTTTTTCGTCAACAATAATGCATGTTAATTTAGTCTTAGTCAGCGTTTTTGGACATTGGTGCAGTCTCATCATCGTCTCGTCTTAGTCATGGAAAAAAAGGTCGTTGACGAACATATTTAGTCTCGTCTCGTCTGACGAAATTAACACTGTTACTTTGTGGTAAAAACAAATTCTGAACTGGTTTTGAACACTGAATATTCCTTTAACTACTGCACCACACTACCCCCTAGTAATTTTTTTTTTTATTAACTAGTAAATAATAATAAACAATTCTAAATCAGTGGCTCAAATAGATAAAAGTCCATATATGTGAGTAGGTACAAAGTACAATAAACCTTTGTTTGAATCTGGATGTGTATTTATATGCCCAGGGCAACATTAAAAAAATTTTTTTTACTAAACCTTCTGACAGATTAGAGTATTTATTGAGGCAGAACATGTCTCAGATTTTGTTGTAAATTTTGTTGCAAATTTAAAGTACCTAATACTAAATACCAAATACCAATGGACACTTGTCAACACCAAAATTAAGGAGGCCCAGGACAAAAATTTGTAAGCGTGGGCCCCATCTCCCCATGGTCCAATGAGTATGCTATAACATAAAGGACCTTAGTGGGCCCCCCATCACATGTTGTGCCTGACAACATGAACTACAACATACTGTATACTCTGCTAAAAAAAATGGTTTAAACTAGCCTAAACCAGTTTGCTACTCTCAACTGGTCTCGGAGCCTGATCAAGCTGGCCTGTTGGCTTGCTGTAGAGGGGTTTTGGGCACATTTCAGCTGTTAAGCCAGGGGAACCAGCTTAAACCAGCTAAGACCAATAAACTAGTTTAGGCTGGTTATAGATGCAGGGTAGTTTGGATTTACATTGACAATCTGCTAATTAAAATGTATGTATGACATAAATAAGAATAAGTGAATAAGCAGCACTAGATGAAGCGACTTTAGCAGTTGTAGTTTCTATTAGGAAGTCTTGAAACTCAACATAATTCAGTTGCTGCAATGTGTTGTGTGTGCAATGCACAAGTACTTGCTTTTGGGAAAAGTTCCTGTGGTTTGATATTGCACAGAGCAATCATGGTAAAACAGAGGAATAGTGTGTTCTTGCCAGCAGTGCCAGAGAGAGCATAAACACATGGGCAAATTACCATGCCTGACAAACGTGTATGAGAGGAGGGGTTACTGGGAGGGGCTTTCACTCTCTCTGAATGTGAAACACAGCCAGAGGGAGAGGAACAAGCCCAGACAAACCCTTAAACACTCCAACCAATCAAATGCGAGAAAATACGGGGGAGTGACACTTTATGAAAGAGTGGGGCAAGAGACAAACCATAAAGAGAGATCTACTGAGAAAAGCCAAGCAAGCCAGTTACAAACATTAAAAAATCTCTAAATAACCTTGACCAAAGTGACTGGGATGTTAGTCCAACACGCAGGTAACACAATAGCCTAGCAATGTTGTACCAAGTCACTTATTATATGCACTTATACATACATACAAAATTATTACTACTGTTTGCGGACATGCATCATATATTTGACCTTGCTCCCAAGACAATTTCAGGAGAAATCCCTCATAAATGTAGTACCAATGACACCAGAACACTAAAGTTCATAGTGTTCCTTTAGTTTTTAGAACTGTACATACCAGTGGTGGCGATGCAGTCGAAACCCACAAAGGCGTAAAAGCAGGTAGCCGCCCCGGACAAGACTCCAGTGAAGCCAAAGGGCATGAATCCACCCACACCCAAACTCTCTTCAGATGGCATGGGCTCTGTGACACTTTTCAGAGAGAAAAAAATATAGATTGGTAAATGTAATGGCGTACGCATCATTTAAAGGTGAACTGTGTCATTTTTGCGGCACTAGTGGTACCAAAGGGAATTGCAAAAGTAAGGATGGTTTCCAAACATACCATTGCCCACAGAGACCATTTATTATTATTTATTGTCTTCTGTTTTCGAGATAACTTCAAGAAAACTTTAATATACTGTAACTACGAGATCAACTTCAGAACATTTGTTACGATATGTTACGAACATTTGTCACACAAAAATAATACTTGAGAATACAATAAACAAACAGATAATACTTTTTTTTCTCCAGAAAGAAATACACAGTGCTTGGAAGGCAGCAAAAGAATAGTGTTTTTTTAAGTCAAGTTTAGGTAAGTTAAGGTTTTAGACTTTGAAATGCTGCATCAGGGCTGTTTTGTCGTTGTTGTGACATGTGTCTTATGTATGAGAATCAACACATAATGCGACACTGTCTTTGCAGTATAAATGCAGTCATTAAAGGTTAAATATATAAAAAGGAAGACAAGAAAAAAACACAATTCAGTGTGGAAATATAACATTATATAACATTATATAACATTATTGCCTTCAGTTATGTTTTGAATGGCAAACATTCTCAAAGCAAGTCAAAGCTTGAATGGAGTTTGGGCTGAATTAATTGGCCAAGTGTAATACTTAGGAATAGGACTAAAAACAATGATAAAAATCCCCTAAACAGACTGAGGAATTTCAATACAGTACTGTCTTGCAGAGGGCTTTCTTATGTTTGGAAAAAGTCATTATTTTTGTAATTCCTTTCGGTGCCACTAGTATTACAGAATTACACTTTCTCTTTACTTGAAAAAACAAACAAACAAAAAAGATTAAAGGAGTAATCCATTCAAAACAAGTTGAGCTCAATCGACAGCATTTGTTGATTACCACAAAAAAACAGTGTGATACTTACAATGGAAGTGAATGGGGCCAAAGTTTATAGGGTTTAAAGGTTAAAATGTGAAGTTTATAATTTTATAAAAGCACTTCCATACATTTATCTGTTAAAACTCCTGTATTTTTTGAGCTGTAAAGTTGTTTAAATCATCATTTTTACAGTCATTTTAGGCTTTGTTGACATTGCATTGTCACGGGAATGAATTTGTAAAGTTGGATATAACTTTACACATAAAAGGTAAGTAATTTTATCACACTAAAATCATTTTAACACGCGTATTGTTTATGTCTTGTGGTTATACTTTTAAAACAGTGAGTATTTTAATGTTTACAGATTGCCCCTCATTCACTTCCATTGTAAGTGCCGCACTGGAACCCAGATTTTTGCTTTTTTTTTTTAAGAAAAGGAGCGGCAAGACAAAAGATCTGTGGTAATCAGTATTATGCCACAAATGCTGTCGATTGAGCTTATCTTGTTATCAAACCCGGAATATTCCTTTAATATCCAAATGTCTGAAAATGTAACTCACTTAAGAGTGGAATTGGTTCCATTCAGAACCTCAACAGGGTCCAGTTGCCAGTTCTTGAGCGTACCTTTAACCAGCCCAGATATGACCATAAACAGCAACACCAGGATATTAATGCAGGTGAATACTTTGTTGACCACAGCTGACTCCTTTACCCCAAAGGTCAGCAGGCCTACAGCAAACAAATCATAGTTTAATACACTACGATCACACAAATGTCAACACAAATGACGGCTAAATATTTACATTCAAGACTTTTTATTTTCAGAATGAATGAGTGTGTTTCATAATAACTTGTTTGGGACAGAATATTCATAAATTTATACTTTAAAAAAATAAATTTTCTAATATCTTTCTGTAGAAGACAAAATATAATACAAAGTTAATATCACAAACTTCATATAATTTACATATATAATATAACAAGATGAAAGAATCACAGTTTAAAGAATAGTTCACCCTAAAATATAAATTCTGTTATTATTTATGCTTAAGTCATTCCAGATGTTTTCTTTCTTCCGTGGAAAGCATAATGAGACATTTAGAGGAAGGTACTGGTTGCTCTTTTCCATAGAATTGAAATGAATGGGGATTGCTGAACAAACCATTCCAACCAGTTTAGAGAAATGGATTATTAATTGAAAAGATCCAACTCTAAAGAACACAAATCACAAATCAGACATCGCACATGGAGAGCTAAGGCAGATGCTAAGATTTTCAACAAATAAAGACTTACATTTTGTTCTGCTTCTTATCCAAAGCTATCATATGACTAAAGACGCATGGACAACTGTTATGATAAGTTTATGGTGCTTTAGTGTCCTTTCCAAAGCATAAAATCTGCAGTAAATTCTAACTCAAGATTTCTCCTCTGTGTTTCATGCAAGAAATAAAGTTAAATGTTATTTGGAACACATGAAGCTGAGGAAAAGATGACAATTTTCATTTTTATGAACTATTCCTATGAGCAAAATTTAAACTAAATCAAAAGTTACTGCAAGTACCTGTGAGAGTAAGGATGATAATTACGGCAAACATATCTGGGTACTCCGCCAGAAGGCCTGGAGCATTCATGGTCATGTACTGACGACAGAAATGCTCAATATGTTTTCCGATCAGTTCGTCAAATGTGGCACTCCAAGCTCGGGCGACACTTGAGGTACCTGAGAATGTTTAAAAGATTATGTAAAATGACATAACTTATGTATTACCACACATAGGATAAACAGAAATGCAAAAACCTGCACTATACATTAGTTTATACACTACAAACAAACCCCAAGTTCAGCCTAGCAGAATCTTCACATTAACAATGGACATGTTCCACTATGGTCTGACAACCATAAAGTGTCCAAATATTTTTGCATTAATTTTGAACACTATATCTATTGTTTTATCATTTGAAACCTAATATTTTAAACAAATGACACATGATTTGGCATTTCATTATTTTTTTAAATGCAATCTAAGTGTCCAAATTCTTTAGGCAAAATCAATTAGGGCTCTTACTGAGTTTGTATGATAGTGTGTGTTATAGTCTCACCTATAACATATGAAAGTATAAGATTCCAGCCAGTTATAAAGGCCCATAGTTCCCCAACAGTCACGTAGCTGTACAGGTATGCTGAGCCTGTTTTGGGTACTCTTGCACCGAACTCTGCATAACAGAGGCCCGCAAGCACCGAAGCCAGGGCTGCAATGAGGAATGAGAGTACGATGGCCGGTCCAGCGTTTTCCCGGGCCACTGCTCCTGCGAGGACATACACTCCTGCTCCGAGGGTGCTGCCCACCCCAAGAGCCACCAGGTCAAAGGTGTTCAAGCATCGGGAGAGTCGCGATTCATCAGAGTTGCAGTCTACGACCTTCACCCTCAACAACTGCTTCCCAAAACTCAGAAGTTTCTTCAAAACCATGGCCGTTTTGATCTGAAGGGTGCCCCTTTTTGTGCCTGTCTTTATCTATGATTTTCCTTCTCAGTTTTTCTCTTTCACACATGCAAACGCTGAGGACTCACAATGTTCAGAATGTTGGTCGCAAGTGTTGTTTAACTGTGGAATACATACACAAAGCAATCAGTCAGATGTTCAAGAAAGCCCTGAAGGAAGTTTATACATTGTAATGATGAGAAAACATCTGAAAATTTGAAGAATAGTTCTGAAAAAAAATCTCATATTCACACATTCTCTTGTCATTCTTTTGTTGAAAGCAAAACAAGGAATTTTGAAGAATGTTTACGGGTTTACTTAACGGTTTAGGCTATCACGCTCCAAAAAGAAGCAAAAAACCACCATGAAAGTAGAGACCAAAGAGACCAAGAGACTTTTTTGGAAAGTACAGTCGTCTTCTAAAGCAATACAAAATCTTTGCGCACTTGAAATATAGTTTTAATGATTGACGATGATTTTATTTTAGTAAAATCATCATAGTTTTGATGATTTTATGCTAGTACTTTAAGGGGCCATTCACATCGAATGCGTTTTTGCGTCCATCTGTGCCGTTTTTTCAATTGATTTGAATTGATTTTCTAAGTATAGATGCGCTAGATGGATGTCTTTTACCTCTGTGCTGCTTCTTGCTGTTTTTCGACGTTTCACGCAGTAGCATGGTGTTTTTAAGACGACTTGTCAATTGAAAGAATTTTAAAAACTTGCCTCGATACACCTACATTCTTTTTAATTTGTCTAGTTTATTTAACGCAATAACGCGTTCGTTCTGAACGGCCCTTAATGGTGCTTTTTTTGTCAATTTTTGGGGCTTGACACCCCATGGTCACTGTATGCTTTTATTATACAGTAAGGGAAAGAACAGCATGGACATTATTCAACATTTCATAATTTGTGTTCCACAGAAATAAGGAAGTCATACAGGTGTGCGTTTCCCAAAACTATCATTAGCCAACTATGAGTTCCATCGTTACCAACATAGTTCAACGATTTGGTGTTTCCCGAAACCGTAGTTCCAAAGAACATTTGCAAACTGCGTCGCAAAGATGTGTAGTTGGAACTACTGCTCTCCTCCTGTGGTTAGAAGCATAGTTCCATGTAAGTTTGTGGTGTCGACGTCATTGATTTCGCCGCAGTTGGGGTGTGTTCTATTCAGAGTTATCACCCTTATGCCCTATTCCTTTCAAAGACTTCACCACCCACTTTGAGAGCTTTGAAAGGCTTAAAGTTCTGGTGCTTAAAGTTATTTTTATTGGAAATTCAGTTTGAAACGATCCAACATGACTGTCACAATTGTTCTCCGTTCGATATTCTCAATGGGCTATGCTATAGTAAACAAATACATGCTTCTTGTATGCAGTATAGTCTTTCAATTAATGTTTGCAGGGGGGAAAAAAAACATAGACCAAGGTAGGAAATTACACAAAGTGTCAGTCAGATAAATAATAGAAAATACATTAACTAAACTGTATTTAAAAATGAAAAAAGTAACAAAACATTTTCTGAATTAAATGTTCTCTAACTTCTGCTCCTGCAGGATGCATTCTGACTTGATGTGGGTTCAGTGGATCATCATCATCAGTAGCAGCAGCAGCATTTTCATCATTTCCGTGACTGCAATGCTGTAACTGGATTTTTTGAGGAGGTTTGGGGAAAGTCAGCATGGTGTTCATAAGCTGTAACAGCAAAGGTCCTACTGCTTTCACAGCCTTGCTGACCTAAGACTTGCTGAGCCACAGGCCATCACCAACCAACTCCATAAAAGTTCCCACTGCTAGTACAATAATGCAGTGCAGCTAAGACCTGCACTGCTGGACTTGAGGCGTAGATTCGTCTTGTGCCCCTCTGAACAACCTGTAGCAATTCAAGGAATCCTAGTCTCTTGAATATTCTTATGATGTCGTCATCAGATAAAGGAACAAGTGGAGAGAAATTTGTCCTTATGTTGGCATGTATATTCACTACCTGACTTCTGCATCGCCTTCTGTGCTCAAGCTGTAGGATTCTTTGTAAAGCCGCCATTATTGAGCATTTGATACACACATAGATACTGTATTTATCAGGAGAGTCATTAATACACCTGCTAATGATGCATCTGAGGAACTGATTGAAACAATCATCTAAATTGACTAGCTAAGCTTGAGCAATTCATCAATGAATTGTGACAGTAATAGGGCACAGCTTAATTTGATATCAAATTATTATATTCATCTGTTAATGGGTTTTTGATTTTACAATAGGCTGATTTTTTCATAGTTCTCATGCTGCGGCTTGAGAAAAATGAGAAGGCATCTCTTTAGAATTGTCTGAGGATTTAAATAAAGGATGTGTATATTATCATGGCTATTATTGAGAAAATCTTTACATAGCAAGCTTTATTTACTTAAAATAAATACATTTTCAAAATTAAACAAATATAATTCTATATTTGTCATTGTGTCAAGAATAAAATGAATGGCATTCTTATTGGTTGTAGTGTATGTGATGGTGGGTCAACACAGCAAAACAATTAAAGGATTGTATTTCATTCCATACATAGGATTCTTAATCATACTTACAATATCTAATTTATTAATTACATTATTCTGGTATTTGATAATGAAGTACTGACATTGCAAGGCATGATTCATACAATAATTGCTTACATGGCAGAGTATTTTTGGTCATCAAATGGGATATTGTATTTGGTACTTAAATTCAGATTGTGAAGTGTTTTAACTTCTCTGTCACTGAAAAGCAACTTGAAAATCAAATGTTTGTTGACATGCAGCAGCACATAGCTTCACCAGAGTCCCATTTGCCAGACCCAGTCTGTATCTTTCACTCCATATATAGTTAATTCTATATTTGTCATTGTGTCAAGAATAAAATTGGCATTCTTATTGGTTTTTGAAATGTGTGCATATGTATGTGCTCAAGTGCGGTAAAGTGAGGTAAGAGGAAAACCCCACTATTGCAGCTCAATGCTGCGAGAGGTCGCAATGAAAACAAACAAACCAGTAACAGAGAGGCATGTGAAAATAAAGCGAAACAACAGAGAACAGAAAATCAAGTTTTTAGTTGAAGTAGTCCTCAGATGCCATGTTCATTATTTAAAGCATCGGGGGGAAATAATGTTGCTATGGAGCTGCTTACTGAAGAACCGCTTGTACTGTATACTGTAGTAAATATTACAGGACTTACAAAGTGCATATAAACGTAAATGTCGTGTCTTTAGCAGTTTTTTCACAATAAACATCTATCTGTCCATATAAATGTTATAATTTGATATCCATTTGATCTCTGCAGAAGTTATTACTCCACCCCCTGAGTAACATCATTAATGACAGCTCTACATTGTTGAACCAACGTCGTTCGAACGATGGATGTGCAACATAGTTTCGGGAAACAGTCGTGACTAGCCAGTTCGTTTTTTAATGATGCATCGTACTATGGTGGTTAAGCAGTGGGTTAGATTATTAAATGGGAAACGCACCCCAGCTTTGGAACGACATATGAAGAAACAGATTTTTGGGTGAACTATTTCTTTAACTTATAATATTTGAAGTTGCTTGGATTCATACTTCAGACCCACAATCAAGAAATAACATCCCTAAAATGATTATAATAATGCTTTAATAATGTCAAAACATTTAGTCTGATAACTATAAATGTTTAAACCTTCATAGTTGATTTAATCACAAATTGCCATTCAAGATCATAAACAGAATGATATAACAGTCACGCAGAGATTGATATAGTTTAACTCCCCCATTTTTGTTCCAGATATGAGTGGTTTATGCACGATTAACGTTTTATCTTTTTTTCTAAACTCTAGGACACAAACCAGCAAATTTGTGGGGAGGACAGCAGCTGTATAATGATTTATGCGGCCGCAAATGTGCAGAGCCCTGACACATATTCACAATCTTCAGTGTCAGACTTAAAAATATAGTCCTAGCATTTAGTGAGACTGAAAGAGAAAACTAAGCTGTATTTAAAACCACAACCAGAATGATCTTGAATGAAAAGCATATGTAGATTCCCAAAGGACATCATACTGCAAATGTTCTGTAATATATGTACAAATCAGCTTTTTAGGCAATGAGTTCATACAGCTGCTGTGTCTCCAGTACACTCTTTTCCCAAGTGCTGAGTAACATGGAGAGGAATACATAAAGTGTAACTGGTGGCAGAGCTGGAGAGGCCCACTGGGGGATAATCTATCATACTCACACACACACACACACACACACACACACACACACGCACACAGTGTTATTAACTGACATGTCTTACATAACCTAAGGTGGAACTTAATGGCAGAAATACATTCAATTGCAAAAGAACGACTGGGACTCTGTGTTTGCATCACAGTTGCACACAGTAAGCACAGCCTGTATTCAACAGTTCTAAGAAGTTTAATTGATCTAATTTAATCCCTCTATGACTAAAGCCACTGATATGAGGTTATGTTGACATCACACTACAGATATGATGCAATTAATTCTGTTTTCATCTCACATAACAAAACATAGATTTAATTAAATACATTTTATGAGATTAATTCAATTGAGGAAAACTGTCCCATGCAATTAAATAAAGCCCCCTTTTTTGTGCAGATTTGTTGTAGTCTTGTACAAACTGACATTATTTAGCCAACTAGATGAAATGAAAAAGGTCCAAGAAAGATTTAAAATTAGATCATCTTCATATTGCATGTAACACCACACATCAGACCCTAGGGTTTTCTGTTACTCTATTTTTATTATAATTTTCTGAAAATTCTGTAATCACTTTCCAAGTGTCTTCGTTGGTTTTTGGTAATTTTTTTTACATTCTTTTCTGTGCAGTGAAAATTATTCATAATTTTTCCAACTCAAATAGATTGTCAACTTTTTCAAGTAACATTTTATGCAAAATAAAAAATGAAAAAAACAACAACAACAATATAATCACTTTCTAATTTGCAGAGCCCCTTAGAGGACAGGGTGGGATTTTTTTCTGAAATAGTTTTGCGTTCACTCACAATAAGTTTTGCGTTACCCTGCAATATGTTTTGCATTATTCTGCAGTAGTTTGCATTCCATCGCAATACATTTTGCGTTACCTAGCAGTAGTTTATATTCTCTCGCAATTAGTTTTGCGTTCCCTCGAAATAAGTTTTTTGTTCCCTTGCAGTAGTTTGCATTCCCTTGAAATAAGTTTTGCATTACATCACAGTATTTTGCATTCCCTCGCAATACGTTTTGCATTACATCACAGTATTTTGCATTCCCTTGCAATAAGTTTTGCATTACATCACAGTATTTTAGTTTTATGTTCTCTCGCATTAGTTTGCATTCCCTTGAAATAAGTTTTGCGTTACATCAAAGTATTTTGCATTCCCTCGCAATAAGTTTTGCGTTACATTGCAGTATTTTGCATTCCCTCGCAATAGGTTTTGCTTTACCTCGCAGTAGTTTTGCGTACCTTTGCAATACATTTATCATGGTTTTACTACAGTAACCATATTTTAACCATGTAATTCATAGTGAAACGTCTCGGTTACTGTTGTAACCTCCGTTCCCCGAGGGAGGGAACGAGACGTAGTGTCGAAGGAAGTGACACAAGGGGTCTTCTCGGACGGCGAATCGTACCTCTGAACCTGAGAAAAGGTCAATGTCAAGTTGGCAGACAGAATTTGCATGCCCCTCCCCGGACATACGGGTATAAATGGAAGCGGGGCAGCGAATCGCCTTCATCGCCTGCCGGGTCGATCTCAAATCCCGTGGGAAGAAGGAACAATGCGAGAGGCGGCTGAAGTTGCTTTCTCTCGTGACAAAAGAAAGCTGCGACCGCAATGTTGCCATTGTTCTCGCACTGAGAACATGAACCATTCTCGCACTGTTCTCGCACTGTTCTCGCACTGAGAACATGAACCATTCATAAAACGCTGCCTGCGTGTGATCGCAGCCCAGGCACACAAGGCAGCTTTTGTGACCGTCAGAAGTGGAGAGAAATCAACCGCATCCAGGAACTACATGGAAAGACATCTTTAAAAAGACGCGTCCTGAAAAGGACGTTGAACGCCTGCTGTGTATTGCTCTTTTATGAGTGGGAACTCAAACCCTTTTAGAGAAAATATACTCTTTTAGGAGGAGAACACTCTTTTAAACAGAAAGAAGCGCTGTCGAAGCGCCCAGGGGCGTGAACTGCACAGTGTGCAGAGAGAGAGAGAGAGACGCCAGCTGGAAATGCGCCGTGCGGATCCAACAGCAATGCTTCTCGCTGATAAGTGTGTTTCAGCTGCTTGTGGTACAACCATTCGGCTCCAAAGAAAAATTCTGACTGGCATTCACTGCCCCGCTTCCCTTTATACCCGTATGTCCGGGGAGGGGCATGCAAATTCTGTCTCCCAACTTGACATTGACCTTTTCTCAGGTTCAGAGGTACGATTCGGTGTCCGAGAAGACCCCTTGTGTCACTTCCTTCGACACAACGTCAAGAGAGTGACAGAAGGGGAACTATAGTTATAATACTGAAAAACAAAACTTTTGTTAATAAAAATAATTATTTTGTAGGTATTATGGTTTTAATATAGTAACATTCTGATAACACTTTAAAATACGGTTATATGTTTTAACATTAGTTAACACCATTAGTTAACATGAACTAACAATGAACTATACTTTTACAGAGTATAGTTAATACACTATAAACTTACATAATAATACACTTTATTAACTAACATTAACAAAGATTAATAAATACTTTTTTGATGGAAGCCATGGTTTTACTATAGTAATATTGTAGTAACTTTGTAAAGTAAGTTAAGTAGCCATGTTTTTTGGTGAAAACCATGGTTTTAATACAGTATACTGTATCCATATAGTAATCATGGTTTTACTACAGATTAGCCATGGCTAATCTTGTGGTTACTATATATCTACCACAAATACCATGTTTTTTGTAGGAAAATCACAATATTTGTGGTTATTAATAAGTGGTTTAACTACAAATATCAAGCTTAAAATATGGTTATTGTAGTTAAACCATGGTAAATGTATTGTGAGGGAATGCAAAACTACAGCGAGGGCATGCAAAACTTTTCAAGAAAAAATTTCATAAAACAAATTTCACCCTTTCCTCTAATGAGCCAACCCCTGTTGGTCTGGATCTAGATTTTCAGTACATTCTGTTTTAAACAAAGAAATATATTTGTGGCACGGTGGAGGGCGGGACCGGGGCGTGATTACACACGCCCGGTCCCGTATCAGGCTAATTGAGCCATCTGCGAGTGGCCTTTATCCCTCTTGATGGCTCAATTAGCATGATAAGGGACCGGGCGTGCGTAATCACGCCCCGGTCCCGCCCTCCACCGTGCCACAATATTCAAAATATTTCCAAAGCAATTGGATGATGTAAAATTTTACATATTTAAATGTGAGCCTTGATCATTATACACAAACAGAAAAATGTGTGTGCAAATTGTTAATTGTTCAGCATTTGTGGCATAATGTTAGTTTTGACTTGTTCCTCCTTTTCTTTAAAAAAAGCAAATATCTGGGTTTCAAGGCACTTACAATGGAAGTGAATTGGGCCAATTTTTGGAGGGTTTAAACAGAAATGTGATGCTTATAATTTTATAAAAGCACTTGCAGTATTTCTTCTGTTAAAACGTTTACAGGCAGCTGTCCATCCTATGTGTGTGTTTGTGTCTTTTGGTTTATTTCGTCATTAAACTATTATTTATATTGTCAAGCTGGTTTTCGCCTCCTTCTTTCCATTGAACTGCTTTACACTGGTGCCGAAGACCCGGGAAGGAGGGATACACCGTAATGGAGTTCTAGCTGCTACCATCCACCCCAACAGAGCAGCCATGGCTGTCTTCAGGGGGAAGGAGGAGCTCGGCCACCTGGAAGCGGAGGAATTGGCCACCGACTGTGAGGGGAGAAGGGGCTCCTACCCGACCACCTGGAGCGGTCAGGTGTGGAGGAGACCCCTACCAGCCGCTGAAACACGGCGGGGTCTGAGACTGGCGACCGCGAGCGGGGAGGGGCTCACTGCCGACCACTTGGAGCCAGGGGCAGGGGAGACCCCTTCTGTTCCCAGAGAACGCGGCAGGGTGTTCTGTCCACCAGGGGCTAGAGGACTGCCTCTGATCCGCCCGGGGAGGCGCAGCTGTCGTACAATAGAGGGTGAAGGAGTGGCCGAGGACCAAGCTATGGAGTTTCGGAGAACCAGCGAGTAAATGTTTTTTTCTTTCTCTCTCTGCCGCTCCACGTTGGCCTTTTCCCTCTCTTTTAAATGTTTTTTTTGTTGGGGGGTACTGCACTGTTACAGGGAGTACTCCCCTATTTTTCATTATTGTTTCCCTCCCCCTGTCCCCTCCCAGATTAAGGAAGGTGGGGATGACCTGACAGCAGACAGGGCATAAAGGCACGCCCTACCCAAGAGAAGGGGGGGGGGGGGGGGTGTACATCATGCCAGGGGCACCCCGGCCTGAGAGAACGAGGGAGGAATGTGACAGGGCTGAGGGTGGGGCCAGGTCGTGATTTTACACACCAGGTTCCTTATCAGGCTAATCAAGCCTCTGTGAGGAGTAAAGGCCGACTGTGGACGGTGGTACGACAGAGAGAGAATGTTTACGGGCAGCTGTCCGTCCTATGTGTGTGTTTGTGTCTTTTGGTTTATTTCTTCATTAAACTATTATTTATATTGTCAAGCCGGTTCTCGCCTCCTCCTTTCCATTGAACTGCTTTACACACACACATATTGTTTATGTCTTGTGGCTGTACTTTTGAAACAGTGAGTATTTTAATGCTTTTTTTTCTCCCCAATTTGGTATGGCCAATTCCCAATGTGCTCTAAGGGTGTGTTCACACTTGTAGTTCGGTTCTCTTGGTCCGGTCCAAAAAAGAAAATGATACATTTAGTCCTGGTTCCCTTAGCGTTCACGCTGACATTTTAAACACCGAACCTAAAGATACAAAACAAAAGGCCTAAGGATAAGGTCACAACCTGATTGGACAGCTTTTACGATGTATATTTTGTGACGGAACTTGCCAAACATCCAAAACAATGCTGGCTGCTGAGCAAATACGCTCATTGGATTTATATATATATATATATATATATATACAGTATATGCTGAGAACAAACAAAGAGCTAATAAAATGTGTAAAGGAGTCAAAACAGAACCAGGAATTCCTCTATTGCACAAACAAACAAAGATATGCTGCAAGGACGGCTGACGGCGGTTCCGACGCCTGTACCAAACTGTAATGGGCAACATAGCTCATATGATGATCTGGTCTGCTTGAGGTCAGAATTAGGCAAATTATTTCCTATTATTGGTCCTTTTAACATCTTTTGCCACTATTCAGTCGGTCTCGGTCTGCTTGTTTGGTGCGCAGCAAGGTTCGGGTGGCAGCATTCACACTTGTTCAAATGATCTGCACTAACAGAGCAATCGCACCAGAGTTTGTTTTAATCTAAACAAACCTGCCAAGTGTGAACACACCCTAAGTCCTCATAGTTGTGTAGTGACTCAATCCGGGTGGCAGAGGACGAATCTTATCATGTGGCTTGTTGAGCACATTACCATGGAGACATAGCGTGTGTGGAGGCTACACGCTGTTCTCTGCGTCATCCACACACAACTCACCACACGGCCCACTGAGAGTGGGAACCACATTATAGCGACCACGAGGAGGTTACCCCATGTAACTTTACCCTCCCTAGCAACCGGGCCAATTTGGTTGCTTAGGAGACCTGGCTGGAGTCACTCAGCACGCCCTGGATTCGGACTCATGACTCCAAGTGTGATAGTCAGAGTATTTTAATGTAAAAAAATTGGCCCCCAATCATTTACATTATAAATGCCTCACTGTAACCGAGATTAATTGCTTTTTTTAAAGAAAAGGAAGAGCAAGTCAAATTTAATTTTTGTAGTATTCAACATTATGCCACAAATGCTGACAATTGAGCTCAACTTGTAATGAAACCAGAACATTATTTTAAATTGATCCACTAAATTCAATCAGATAATTTGTTATAATGGAAGGGTGAAGGATTTTCACACAAATTTGTTCTGCTCGTGTTACTTGAGTAAGGCCCAATGAAATTAAGTTCTGACAAAATGTTGAACAATTGTATATCCTTGCTCATTTGAATTAACTGAAGAAACTATTAGCCTATGAGAGCCAGATAGTATAAGCATATAATGTAAATTACGATAAACTACTATGAATCGTGACACACGATTTGGATCTCCTATCTAAACAGCAAAGGGGACTAAAATGTTACTTCCTGACATGCCACACTTAAATGGAAAGTTTCACAGACGATGAGGTGACGACCTTTTCTTTTTCTCCCGGGTGGTGTGGAGCTATCGGATATCTCAGATCTCTGATCCATGGATCAAACAACCAAGGCTGCACGTGGAAACATGTTAGCAGGGTCACACAAGCAGTCCTGCACCTTTAACTGCTGTCATCTAAATCATACAAGCATGACATGAGGACTGGATCAAACCTGCTATTGAAACTGCAAACACAAGCTTTGGCCTAATTTCCCAGATCTCAACACCGGAAGTTCATTAAAATGAGATTATCAGCCTAACTCAGTGGTGAGACAAATAGTGTTCTTCACACATGTATTATGAAAGGTTTAAAGCAGTTTGCAAGACAGGGTCAGTGAAAGTTGTATCATGTGTATTTTTCATTGAACATATGCCCAGTTATTTTCCGATCAAGCTTTTGCAACCTGCATGCATGACCATGCTTTCCAAGAGACTTCAGATTACAAATACCAACATTTCTGGAGAAACAAGGTTTGTATGCCAGAATGCTTGATTTTGCATGCACATTTAAAACTTTTTGAGATTACGTGTGCCATTAATTTTCTAAGCAATCAAACTTTTCACTTTTGCTTGGCGAACAACTAAACAGGTGGAAACCTTTAAACTCATACTGAAGGAGGGAATGTCATACTAAGACTGGCTCTTCTGCCAGTATGCAACCTCCCAGAACAGCCTAGCAAAACCCTAACAACCACCTAGAATACCCTAGTAACTGCATATAACAATATAATAAAATACTCAAAGCACCATAGAATTGTGGTGGCAAATTTTGCACAGGTAAGCACAACTCACATTTTCTTCTGAAAATGTAAAAATGTAGTTATGCTTTTGATCCCTGAGCAATTGAGCAAGAAAGCCTTATGGGAGTATTCTATTCTTTTGACAACATTGTCAATGCAGTCATTTCTCACACTTGACAGCCCTACAAATAGAACTTCAATCATCACATGGGCACGCTATTCCAGTCACTCGCTCTGTTTGCCTGAGCACAGCACACCAAACCATTAAGCTGTATGTCAAATACCAAATGAATCTACTCCACTCTGCTCTGTATGTTCTGTGTTAGATACAAACATACACAAAGACTGCCTGTGTGTAACAGCAAAAAAAATTAAATAAATGCATAAGACACCTACAGTACACATGAAATGAAAATGGAAGGACATAAGAAAGCCACCTGTAATTGAAGTTTTCATTAGTATTCTGTCCTATGGAGAATGTAAGTCAGAGGTAATCCAAGCACAAGCTTGTTCTCTCCAGCTGGACCAGACTCAGATATCTGAACATTCCCAGAGTCCTGCAATGGCCAGTGAGCTGGTTTAAACCGCTCCACTGAAGTGACATCAGACGTGTTGAGAGGTGTCAGTCTATCTGCCATCAGTGTCATGTTGTGGTAATGCTGAAAGACCATGAATGGAATGAAGGCTTTTTGAACGAGATTCATGCATAATGGTTAAATATGTTTGAAATATATATGATGTGTTTCCTCAAGTAAAGACCAACACATACAGTAATATTGTACGCGATTTACATTACACAGATTTCATCCACTTTTAAAAGGTAAATTATGTCATTTCTGGGCAACTAGTATGGACACCAAATAGAATTATAACTATTTTCAAACAGGTTTCCTGAACACCTCCCCATCTCCCATTGGTCAGACAAATAAATAGCTCAGCTAAAATAAGATTACCAGTTTGAGCACATGAGGTCAGGATGCACTGACGAAGTCTGCTTGAGACCAGTATTCAAAGTTCTGACAGAGATGATTGAGAAGCTCTTTAGTTTCATTATCTGTCCAATTTGACTCCCCAGTCACAGCCATTACATTAAGAAATCCATAATATATTAATGTTTTCTGGCCAACAAAATGTATTTTTGCAAGAGATGGAGATTTTTCTGAAGTCTCAGATTTGCCAAGGCAACAGAGTTTTCTTATTATTAGGGACCAAGCCTCAAGGGGGCGTAGGTCTCTATTGCTTTCGTAGCTTTTCTTATTATTATTATTATTTTTATCATTCCACCATGGAAGTCTATGACATCATATGTAGGGAAATGCTAAAATTTGGCACACTGATAGAGGTGGGCATGAATAGCCCCCATAAAAATTTCATAATACACATGGCCAGCATGTACTAGGTTTTTGCAGCATTCTGTCTGCAGTAGGTATGAAATGGTAAATAAAAATCACATCTAAATAAATTCTGACAGCTTCATCTGGCAGCTGTGTCATGCAAGGTTAAGGGTGCCATCCTTTTTTTATTCCAGCTCAGGCAGGGGGGCTTGCATTCAGGAGTGTGATGACCATACACAAACACACACACACACACACACACACACACACACACACACATGCAGTTTATCTGGCTAAATTAAGCAGGTGGGTAGAGCAGGGGTGTGGTCCCTGGGTGCCAATCGTTGGGTGACTCTGTTATGGTGATGTTTTGTCCTTGGGAATTTTGGGCTTTCTTGGGATTCTTTTTATATTTTGCTTTTACTAAACACAAGATAAGAATTCACAACATTCCTTCACTACAAACAAATCAGCATGTGAACTGAAATATTATCTAAGAGCATAGCTGCTGATGCTATACTAGCATCAATACGGGCTTTAGGACTGACGTCACTAATACTTAGTAGTGTATCATAACAACTGTAAGAGGAGACCCTTCTCGAAACAGCAAGTATTCAGATAGGAAATAGGGTCAAGGACATAGTCGCTATCCAGAATGAAAACTGAGACGTGTTTTGTTGACGTATTTTTTTCCAAAGTCTATCCAACCTCACGAGCATGTTTAGAGTGGGCACAATGTATCTGGCTCTGTCAGACCGCCCTTTGCCTAGAAACTAGAGGTGGGAAAAAAACATTGATATGTTAAGTATCGTGATAATTTTTCTTGTGATATTATATCGATATTATTGACATTTTTCTACATTAATATTGTGGTGATGGGATTTTTTTTTTCTCTTTGCCAAATTGATCTAGGAATTCAACAAGAGTTCCTTAGAAGGTGCAGTTGTCTTGCTTTACACATAATCACCATCCCTTACTAAAATGTGTCACGATGTTACAGTGGTAACATGAGGAATTTTGACAAAAATGTTAGTAAAAATAGGCTAACCTGAAATGAATTATACTTTTGTGTATTTTATACATGCTTTATACATAGATTTTAGGAAATAAAATTGACTTGTTTTGTAGACTGAGACTTTTATATTCATTTAAAAATGCATTTGGTGATATGGAAGCAGTTCTCGTAAGACTTAAATAATGAATAAAAGCTATAAAGAATCACAATAATATCGTATCGTGACCTAAATATCAATATTAAATTGTATCGCCAGTTACCTTGTGATTCCAACCCCTACGAGAAATGTGTGACAGCTATTTTATTTTGGAACATGTTAGTAGGAGACAAACATTCTTCAGTTCTGGCATTTGGCAGAAATGTCTAAAAACTCATTTAGGATGTGGCCAGCCAGCCGACGTTCTTACAAAACATCCTCTGTCAGATTGATTAAAATTGTAAACAAAAAAGAGCAAAAACAAGCTTGATTAGGAACAAACCCGAAAACTCACCAAGGTATCACAAGCCTCTTTTATTCTTCGCAGTCATTAAGAGCTATAAACTTAGTAAGAGAACATGCCTTTCAATGGTCTTTCATTAACAGTTGGACACACCTTGTATTGCTGAACCCTTGTTTCTCCATGAGATTGACCTTAAGTCTTGGTTGTTTACAGTGGCAACAAGAACATGTTTCCTCAACGTTTTTGTTATTAAATAGTTTTAAAGTAATGTTCATCCAAGAATGCTGTTAGACTGATCTAACTGTCAATTCGGCAACATTAGGTTGAAAATTCTTCAGCTGAAATCGGTTACCAAAATTTGCTTACCAAAATGTTCATCACTGCCCCCAGTGGCCGAAGCTGGAAGTGTTGCTGAACGTATGGGCATGAGTGATCTCTACGTTTACGGGTGAAATGTCCACAGATTGACGCCTAATGTGAGTTGTTTTTAGTCATTATTGATGTAATACAGTTAACAGGAATGCATTTTGTTTTAACCCTAACCCAAACCCCAACCCTAAACCTAATCATTAGTAATCAGAAAAATGATCCTTTTTTAGAGGGAAAATGCGATCTCCTAATTGTGCTCAACATTGATTATAAACAAATCCTTTTATATTCAACAGAAGAAATAAAGTCAAATGGTATAGAAAGACAAGGGTGAGTAAATGATTGAAGAATTTTAATTTTGGGGTGAACTACTCTTTAAATCAACTGTAGTCAAATCAGTGTCTTTACTTCTCCAGATAAAGATCCATAACAGATCAGAAAGGACGGCACACATGAGAAGGAAGGGTCACTGTTGTGAACGGTGGGCAGTGTTGGGCAGTAAAGGAATACATGTAATAGGATTACATATTTAAAATACAAAATATAAGTAACTATATTCCACTACAGTTACAATTTAAATCATTGGTAATTAGAATACAGTTACATTCAAAAAGTATTTTGATTACTGAAGAGATTGCTTTGCATTTTATTGTCATTTGTTTCATTTAATCATTTCAGATGGAAAACATTTATAAATATATATATATATAATGCGATCCAAAGTGCATTTGAACAGCGATGAAACACTTTATTATGATGCGTTACATTCATACGAGCAGACAGAGAAGTAAGTTTGAAGTAAGTTTGGAGCAGAAGAAATTAGGGGTGTCCATGGTTAACCGATTAACCGATTAACCGTTAAAAATTGCGTAACCGAGTGAAACATTTTGCTCGGTTAAGTGGCGTCAATGGCGTGCATTGAATTTAGTTGTAATACATTTTTGCACCACCAGAGACTGCCAGAGCGCTCCCAGACATTTGTAATGTCCACAAGAAGTAGTCTTGACCAGTTAGGGTTAGAAATCTAAAATCTGTCACAAAGAACCGGCAAAAGTAATGATTATGAATATGTAAAATATAGCAAGGAGATATTTTAATTATTTATTAATAAACAAGTCTTTTCTTTGTCCGTGTCATTTGCAAAGATGAAGTTGACGTTGCTGACTCGCGGTCTTCGCAGTAACGCACCAGAGAGAAATGCACATTTCTTACGGATTACATAAGCAGAGAGCAGTCTGTGTCTGTTTTCTTTAGTTTTGAATTATTTGTGAGGCAAGGCTACCTTATACACTGAGTTTCGGTTCATTTATGAGACGAGCTCCAGTTCACGCGCCGGCGCCTCCGCGATTATATCGTCTGCTATATTTAATTCTTATTTATTCAATCCAGGCAATTGGCTGATGAAACATTGATTAAAATTAAGACACAATTAATACAAAACGAAATTCACTTTAAAGAAAGGTTTTGTGCTTTCTGTTTGATGTCTCTGTGGAAGTTTTAAAGCATCTTTCAGTGCCGCTTTCAGAGCGCTCACGTCCGTAACATTGTGTTTTCCTCGTATGCGAACTGAAATGAATATCAGTTCATGGATTGTGTGTGTAGGCTATAAGAGAGAAAGAGAAAATGCAGTATTTCATTGAGACTTGAGATTAAATAAACGGCTTAAGTATTGTAGATCTTGTAGTATTAACTTTCACATGCAGTTACACATTGTCGGTTAAAAACAAGAAAGTGGCTGGTAAAAACATTGAGTAGCTGGTAGATTTTGAAATCCACAGTGGCCGGTGGACAAAAAAGTTAATTTCCATCCCTGGCGCACTACGGAAGCTAAAAGAGGCCTTGCATTATTTTTTTTCTGTCTCGTTTTCTCGTGATCTCGACATAACTAAGGTTGTTTTCTCATGATCTCGACAAAACAAAAAAGTTGTTTTCAATAAGGATATCTGGATGTCATTGACAACTTCCAGATTAGTGTCAAACACCTTAGAAGACTATCACGTCTACAACTTTGTCGTAGACAATAAAGTGACACTGCACGTTTGGTTAATTTCATTGCAAGCCAACTTGATGGACCGGGACGTCTGCATGACTGCGGTCAAGCCAGCCGTGATTTAGATCCGAGTGCATGCATATTGCAGTTCTTGACGCCTGTTGAGTGCAGAAGAAAGCGAGTCTTGCTATATTGACGAAAACGCGTTTATTAAGTGTTTGTGATGTGCTGCCTGGCGTTTAGTAATATGTTTGATTTAGCCTATGTGAAAGGTGCCTAACTTTACATTTATATATAATAAATTGTATTTTTCTGCCAAGGATCTCTCATTGTCCTTCATACATTGTAGGTCAATTAAAAACTGTATAGAAAATTAAAGGGAAAAACAACCTTATTTATGTCGAGATCACGAGAAAACGAGACAGAAAAAAAATAATAACGCAAGGCCTCTTTTAGCTTCCGTAGGCGCACACTATGGTTAACCGAGTATTAACCGTTAAGGGCCTTGGTTAACGGTTAATGAAAAACTTGAAAACGTGCAGCCCTAGAAGAAATAGAAATAAACCTTGTGTAAATTGTCAGATTTACGCTAAACTCTAAAATGCTATTTCTAGCCATTTAACATGCAAATACTACCAGACACGATCATATTTTTTTTATCAAGAAAATTCACATTGAATCATAATTTATTTTTCTGGTAAGACCTTTGATATTAGGGCAATAATCATATTCTTGATAATAATTCTGGTATTGTTTCAATTTGACTGATCTTGTTTTAGAAACAACACTGCATAAGATATTTCGGTTTTTCAGAGAATGTATTTTTAACATTGTATTTTGTCTTACTGTACTGACAGTTTTTATAGTCAAAACAAGTTAAAAAATCTACCAGTGCTGAAGAAGTAATCCAAAGTATTTAGAATATGTTACTGACCTTGAGTAATCTAAAAGAATACATTACAAATTACATTTTACAGCATGTATTCTGTAATCTGTAGTGGAATACATTTCAAAAGTAACCCTCCCAACCCTGACGGTGGGACACAGTTTAAGCTATCTGTTGTTGGATGCCAAGCCGGTTTTACACCTGTGACACATTGACCTTCCCACATACAAACACTCTGTCAGCCTGAAACTAACCTGGACAGTGGACAATGTAGATACAAACTGTTAAAAATCGATTCACATATAGAGAGCTAAGACTGACCCCAATTAAATAACAAATAATGAGGGAGTGATACATACAGTAGACTTACAAATTAAATCATTGAATTTAGAATACAGACACAGTAAATGCAAACATACTGGGTTTCACTTTGCCCAAATAATCATTATTTAGTGTCACTGGATGAAAACGGTCTTACTACATTTATTTTTCCTTCTACCACCATAAAGTGAGCAATGACTGGTTAGATCAACAATGCCCAGATTAACATTCTAGTATAAAAAAAATTAATAAATGCATCATTTTCAAAGGATCAAATGCACGCTGTACTGATGATAGTTAAAACACTGGATGGATGCCGTTTAAACTATAACCCATCTTATATAATCAATGATATATCAGTCTAACATCAACAGTGACATAAAGGTTGACAATCTAATAGTTAGTTTCTCATTTCTACAGGATTCCAAAGCTTCCAATGGCTCTAAAGTGACATACCTGATGATCGAGTGAAAATGACGAGCTAAACAGTCTCTTTACTTTTAAAATACATGTCAGCAGCCCAGGTTCTAAAGCATTAGGCCACAGCTTAGAAACTCAGACATGGAGAGGCTTGTTTTTATGCTATACAGTATGAAGGGTGTCGGGTTATGCATGTTACGTGTTGAGGTGTAAGTTAGGTGCATGTGACCCAATTTTGAGCAAATGAGCAATGAATCACCTAAAAAAAACCTCACATATAAATAACATCAGAAGACAGGTGACAGGATCAGCCCATGAGGTGAGTCACAAGTCACAACAAGACACTTAACAAATGTAGATATCTCATAGCTTCCATTAGCAATGCATCTATTTTGTGCTGATATCAGTAAAATGTAAAGTTTCTCAAGGAGCTATTTGGAGTTCCTCAGATGCCACACTGGAACAGGAACATCTGGAGATTATCTAGGCATCTGTTCAGTCATCTGAGAGCTGAGTTGCCACAAGAATTCTAAAGATGGTCAATGGATCCTTCAGTAACCCCATCATAAGGAAAATGTTTTAATGGACTTTTGAGATTCCTGGAGTACATTTATAGGACAACTGAGACTCTAAAAGGAGTCTCAAATATCATATTTGAGGTTCTCCAGTGGTGTGCTAGAGTGGCACCTGAGGAACCCTTGAAGGTGCCTTAAGAATCTTTTTACAGGGGCCTGGGTAGCTCAGCTAGTATTGATGCAGACTACCACACCTGGAGTCATGAGCTCAATTGTCAGCATTTGTGGCATAATGTTGAATACCAAAAAAAAAAATCATTTTTACTTGCTCTTCCTTTTCATAAAAAAAGCAAGAAATCTGGGTTACAGTGAGGCACTTATAATGGAAATTAATGGGGGCCAATTTTTTTACATTAAAATACACTGGGGCCTGGGTAGCTCAGCGAGTAAAGACGTTGACTACCACCCCTGGATTTGCGAGTGACTCCAGCCAGGTCTCCTAAGCAACCAAATTGGCCTGGTCACTAGGGAGGGTAGAGTCACATGGGGTAACCTCCTCGTGGTCACTACAATGTGTGGTTCTCGCTCTCGGTGGGGAGTGTGGTGAGTTGTGTGTGGATGCCACGGAGAATAGCGAGAGGCCTCCACATGCACTACGTCTCCACAGTAACCCGCTCAACAAGCCATGTGATAAGATGCGCAGATTGACGGTCTCAGAAGTGGAGGC
The DNA here is from genome assembly GCA_032164185.1 of Moxostoma hubbsi. Lineage (NCBI taxonomy): Eukaryota > Metazoa > Chordata > Actinopteri > Cypriniformes > Catostomidae > Moxostoma > Moxostoma hubbsi. The sequence continues at coordinate 18,664,394 of JAVLUX010000038.1, forward strand.
AACTGAGATTGATCCTCCACCACCCAGATTGAGGCAAGTCACAACGCCACCACGAGAACTAAGAGCGCATTGGGAATTGGGCATTCCAAATTGGCTTTTTTGGCTTTGAGAGAACAAATAAATGTGTAACTGTAGTTGTAAACTGGGTAATATACAGTACAGTGCACCATCATAATAAGCTACCCAAAAACATTCCTAGCGCTATAATAATATTGTCACAAGGGCCAAAAACAGGGCATGTGGGATTCATAAATGCACAACCACCCACCCACATGCATACATATTTAAGCAAGTATTTATATCGGATACAAATCATCTGGTTCCTTCTGTATGATTCTAATGTCTGTGATCCATGTAAAATGCAAACATCTGGTGTCCTTGAACAGGTTCATCCAAAAACATTAAATGTTTCATGAGTAATTCCTCTAAACTAATACAGCCTATCAGAGGATTTACTGAAACAATCTGCAACATTAAAAGGCCTCCTTATTATGAAAAACATCAGGTCTTTGGAAGGAGCATGTCACTTACAGTCATTTAGCTAAAGGAAGGCCCCCAACTGGCCCCATTCAACAAAAAACTTATCTAGGTGGTAAAGCATTTGCATTGTTTACATATAAATACTGTTCATAGTATATGTCCCAGAAAATATAGTCAATGTTGGTGGAATAAGCTTTTCCATTTGGTAATGAAATATAAATGTTTATTATAATTTTTCCTTATTATTATGTAAATTTTATAATGTAAATTTAAAAAAACATTAAATATGTTATTACATATTTTCTGTAAAAATAAATAAATAAATAAAAAGCAAAAGTACAGCTTACAGCCTTTTAATCTTAATCAATTCAATCAAAGATTAAATTAAAATCGTAAATTATTAATCACATGTACCCAGGCCATCTAATATAAATCTTTTAAGCTCCAATCTTGCAGCCTTGCCAATAATAAATGCCTTTAAACAAGCTACTGGCATGAATTGACAGAATCAGCATACTCTTACTAGAAGAGAGGGGACTTTGGGACACTTTAAAATAGTGTCATTTACCTGCAGAGCATTTAACATGCCATGGGAAAATGTGACTCTTCCTTTAGGCTACAAAGGAGAACAGGTCTAACAATAAAAAGGTCACACTCTATATCGGTGTTCATGTTACAGTGTAACTACTGTGTAATTACTGAGCAAGTACTGATTATTAATGCACAACATGTACTTAATTGGTAAGTAATTTGTGATGCTACTTGTAAATACATTTAACATTATTAGAATTGTGATTCATTTGTACTTGTGCTTGAAATGTATTTACAATTGTTTACATGTAATAGTTAATGTGTAACATGTATATATGTATCTTTACAGAAACTAGATTATTTATAAATTTTTGGCCAGATGACATTTTAAAAAACTGATGACTTTCTGCTACTGGTATGATAAAAAAAAAAAATAAAAAACAATAATAATAAAAAAAAAAGAAAATGACAAAGCAGACACAAAAAGCAAGTGTCAGATAGAACTCCAGCCTGTAGCTCCATACACACTGCAAGCGCACGACGCAACAAAACTTGAACGCCTCACACCAATTTCCATGTTTTAAAAGCGCCGAATTTTAATAAATACTCGAACATTCTTAATGCACTTAACTATCCCGCGATTCTCTTGCTGGACATTCCACGCTGGAGCTGAAGGGGAGACCCCGTGCTCGCCTGTCCCACGTTTTCCTAACCCCCTTGAAGGAGCAGATAGAAGCGAACTACCATGTGCTGTCCGTCCGCGATTCATAAATTTCGAATCGATTCCGAATCAATGATTCGTAACTATAAACGTTTTTACCAGTGCGTTTTAAAACAAGAAACTAATTCAATATCTTTCTGATGTTTCCAAATCATTAAAGAAAATAGAGCAGAGAACGTATCGGATAGGAAGAGTTTAACTTGGCTGCAACAGATGATTGTCCTACCTTGCAGCTGGTCTCTGTGCGCAGAGAAGACTGGATCCTCAGATTCTTGGGTTGCAGGAAACCGTCCGTAGACAATATTGTGTGTTCCAACTTCCAGCTGACTGTTTAGCGTGGTTGTGTAGGTTGAGTCTCCTGACAGGTGGTGTGAGTGTGTGTGAGAGGGTAATATAGGTAAGTGGATCGGGTTTCACCGGAGTTTTTTAAATGCTCCGCCCGACCATATTCGCCTCAGAAAAACCGATATGCAAACTGTCAAACTTAAAGTCACATTGAAATGATAAGACACTATGCCGGTCAAAATACAATTATATTTGGTTTGAGGTTATACATTTTGCTATACAATTAACTTACAGTATGCACATTAAAATCTGGGATTTATGTTACCATTAAAAACTGAATTTGAAAACAAAAATATAACGTAAAACAAATACGAAATACTGTTTAGGTAATATTGCAATTCGTAACGAAGAACAATTACATTGCATCGAAATTAAAACTCTCATCATAGCATGGGGTTTCAGACTTGACCAGAACTCCAAAAGAGCATAAATGCAGCATAAAAGTAATCCATAAGACTCCATTGGTTTAATAAATGTCTTCTGAAGCAATACAGTTGGTTCTAGGTGAGAACAGACCAAAATGTAACTCCTTTTTCTCTCTACATTTTGTCATTGCGTTCTCTAGGCACGATCATGATTTCAAGCTCGACTACACTAAATGCAGAGAGCTAGATGGCGCTGAGTTTTACAGTGAAAAAGAAGTTGTGTTTTCACCCAAAACTAACTGAATCACTTCAGAAAACATTGATTAAACCACTGGAGTATAAAAAAATTACTTTTATGCTGACTTATTCTTCTTTTGGAGCTTTTAAAGTTCTGGTCACCATTCACTTGTATTGTATGGACCTACAGAGCTGAGATATTCTTCTAAAAATCTTCAATCTTGTTCCGCAGAACAAAGTCATACACATCTGGGATGGCATGAGGGTGAGTAAATGACGAGAATTTTCATTTTTGGGTGAACTAACCATTTAAGGAACAGAGGAAGAAACAATAAAACGGTTCAAAGATCCAAAGGACTTATTCTTTGTTCTTCAATCAAGTTCAGTTTTGGGAGTAATCCAAATACAAAGTAATTAGTTACTGTAACCTAACTAATTCCAGGGTAATATAACCCAAAGTATAATTATAAATTTACACTCAATATTTGAAAGATTGCTAATATAATTTACACAGCTAAATAAGGAGGAAACAAGGCATCAAAGTCCATGAAAAAGATCTATTAGGTTAATTATACATGTGACAATGAAAAAGGAACAAATATAGACATTACTTTGAATTTGTTGACTAGAAAAAACTTAAGAAAATAATTTAAAAATAATTAGTAATGTGATAACTTTTTTCCATGAAGTAGTGAGTAGTGTAAGCTGATTTCATTTTAGAGAAGTAATTAGTCATTTGTAGCAGATTACTTTATGTTACATATCCAACACTGATCAAGATATATCCAATACCTAAAATAATGGAAAACAAATGAAGGAAAAACAATTACTTCACTTGCCACACCGGGTGATTCTTTAAAGGCACCTCAAATGTCTTACATACTCAAGACCTTTCCATAATGATGGGGTTACTGAAGGAACCGCTGACAGCCCTTAAAGTTCTTTAGTTCTTGCAGGAACCAAGTGTAAGTATCGCAGAGAATGAGAACTGAAAGGGTCTCATCTTCAGATGGTTCCCCTGGTGTAACAGCCATGGAACCCCACATGGTACAAATTATCATTTAAATTTTACAGTGTGGTTTCATAAAATAAGAAAACAACACACTTTGGTGAAAATTGTAAACTTTATACAAAGAAAACTAATCTAATCACTATAGATTTTGCATTCTCCTTCATGCCAAACCACTGCTTGATTTACACTAGAGGAAATTGTTGGCACAACAAGTCTTTATATGCAAGCTCTTAAAGGAATTGTTCACATAAAAAGGAGACTGCTGTCAAGATGTACAGTGGAAAAAGTTATATTTTGGATCAAATCACTTCAGAAAACATTGAACCACTGGAGTCTTAAGAATTACTTTTATGCTGACTTTATCTCCTTTTGGAGCTTTTAAAGATCTGGTCATCATTCACTTTCAGACTTTCAAAGCCAAGATATTCTTCTAAAAATCTTCAATCTTCACATCTGTGATGGCATGAGGGTGAGTAAATTATGTTAGAATTTTTGGGTGAACTATCCCTTTAACTGCACGTGAAAAAAAGCAAAAAAAATAAAAGGAATAATATTATTACATCCATATGTACTGACAAGTCTCATTGCACGTACAGTATTGTAGTAGTTTTTATGCACTTTAATGTCGTTTGAGGCCCAGTTGTACTGTATGTGTGCATTTTCTATGTAAATTTCCCTCATGGGAGAAACATGCAGCAGGGTCCAAAAGTCTGAGACTGCATTTTTCTACTTCTAGACAAATTCTTTCATTCCACACAGCAATTTGAATGAAAGTTCAATTGAATACTTAACATGAATTTCAGAAATGTTTAATATTTGGACTGCACAAGATTGTGCTTGTTGATCATCATTCTCCCAGATTGAAGAACGTTCCAAAGAGCATCTTGTGTGCTTCAACTGAAGCAAAGACATCCGACCTTTTGTACAAAGCAGTTAATATTGTCAATATATTTAAAAACAGCTAATTCGATTAGTTACCTTGACATGGTTCAGAATCGTAATTCGTTTGCAGTATAATATTTCTCAGATTTAAATATTTAAAAAAATGTTAAACTCTCTTTGTTCATATGAATATTTTAAATTTGGTCTCAAACTTTTGGACCCCAAAGTATATATAAACGAAGAAATTTTTCATGGATATCCATTCACTTTTATTTATACAAATAAAACATATTTCAGGGTCCGGGGGAAGAAAAAAACTGAAAGCTGTATATTCATTTTTGCAGCACATGGCTTTGTTTTTGCCAGCAAGCCAAATTTACCATGTTTATTGATGAGGTGGGCACATTGAAATTCTTTCAAAAAGCTTTCAAATTCTGGATCAATCAACTCATGGCTACAAGTAAATATTTCTTCACCACAGTTTAAAATATAAGTAACCTGCTCAAAAACAAAACAAATGGTTGTAATGTGTTTTTTTGAAGCAAGTGTGCAGGTAATGACGTTGCAAAATGTCCATCATTTTTATAGGTCAATAGGTCACACTTTAAAAGAACCAATAAGAGATCTCGTCTGTTTAAAAAAATGAAGTACAAAGTAGAGATGTCTCCACAGAAAACAGATTACAGAATTTTTAACACAAGGGAGTGCACTTCAAATCCAGGACAAACACAAATGCTGGTAAACCAGCAAAAGGCCATAAGGGGCCGTTTCACTGTATTTCAACTCTAAAGTCCCAGATCATCTTTATGCCTAATCTGTATCCATACCTGATGGAGAAACATCATTAGATTCCACCAATTTTGCTGAATATCCAATCATCTCCAGCTCCAAAAGAAAAAAATGCTTAAGCCTCACAAAAATTGTACACTATTCACAATATTTACACCTTAAGGTTCGTCAGAAAATGGTCAGTGGTCAGGCATTGTCTTGTCGTTCACTTGTTTTCGAGTAGAGTCTTTATATCTTTAATGCCATGTTCAGACGCAACAGTAATCACATGGTCTAAAGCGTTGAGCCGACCAAGAAGCCTTATCACCTCCTTTATATGTTCCCTGTTGAGAGACAGAATCATAGTAGAGTAAAGGACACATACTTTCATTTTACAAAGCAAAAGTAGCAACCAAGGTGTGTGCCATTTACAGAGATGCCGTGATTTCTAACACTGAAACACTTGACAGAGACCGTTTTACCTAGCATTCCTCTTCTCTACGTCAGATCCTGCCACACAGCTGCGGTAAATACTGCTGGCCACGTGTTTCATATATCTGCAGAAGTTCTCCAACTGAGGAATAGTCTGCTGTCCTTTCATACTGCTGAACCATTGGACAGGAAAACACTCCACCAACTGAGGGCAGCAGTGAGAATGAGCAGTTAAGCACTTTGAGCAAATGAATTTGTAATGGAGACAAAGTTACATGCTTATTATTAATGGTTTTGGATATAAAGCACACTGTAAAAATCCAACTTTAAATTTGTCAGATACACTCAATTTAAAAGTTGATTGAACTTATGAATAAAAAGTTGAGTGTTCACAAATTAAAAAGTTAAACAAGTAGCATATACAATGTCAAGTTTGGTGGTGAAGACATAATTTAAAGGATTTTGAGCATGCTCAGTTTAATCCCTAAGCTCAGACCTGAGGAGGCCATTTGTGGCAGAATAATTTTAAATAATTGTTACCAAGACCACTTTCAACTTGATGCCTTGGCGAGGCTGACACATGATCTTTTGTAGAAATGTAGATTTGCTTAATAAAGAATATTTTTTTTTATATCAAGAATATTGAAAAGGATGGTCAGCTGAGCTTAAAAATGTAAGTTTATTGAACTTGGATCTACTAATTTTTAGACAATTTTTTCCCAATTTGGAATGCCCAATTGCCACTACTTAGTATGTCCCCATGGTGGCGCAGTTACTCACCTCAATCAGTGTGGCGGAGGACAAGCCTCAGTTGCCTCTGCTTCTGAGACAGTCCATCCACACATCTTATCACGTGGCTCAATGTGCATGACACCGCTGAGACTCACAGCATGTGGAGGCTCATGCTACTCTCGGCGATCCACGTACAAATTACCACGCACCCCATTGAGAGCGAGAACCACTAATCGCAACCTCGAGGAGGTTACCCCATGTACTCTACATACCCTAGCAACCAGGTCAATTTGGTTGCTTAGGAGACCTGACTGGAGTCACTCAGGACGCCCTGGATTCAAACTCATGACTCCGGTGCTGGTAGTCAGCGTCAATACTCGCTGAGCTACCCAGGCCCAGATCTACTAATCATTAATATTTTTGAGTTTGCTGAATTTATTGTATTGAGTTCATGAAACTTGCAACTAATTTGCTTGAAGTTGAGTAAAATAAAATATTTGCAGCTGGTTGCTTTACTTTTTAATGTTTACTCAACTTTTTTTGCAGTGCATTATTTGTAAATAATCTAATGAAATATTAATAATTAGCATTCCACTTTTGATGGGGATCATATATTTGAGATAAAACATTGAAACTTAAATTTTGTCATGCAGCTGTCAGCAAACAATTTGACATGTTCTATTAAAAGGTGCAGAGGAGGGTTTTAGTCGTACCTTGCGACATTTCTCTACACTCTCGTCGCTGACATCTACAGACTGCATGGCTGAAAGAACGTAGCGGTTTAGTGTGCTGTCCACGGCCAGTTCCTTCAGCACGGATTGAGACAGTATCCCATCCCACTTTAAGATATTCCCCAGAAACTGAAAACAAAAAAGAGGGAGAGAGATACGGTTCCCATTCATATTTTCACAAAATAGTAATTTCTGCTGGGAATAAGCAGCTTTCACTGTGGAAATCGAATAAAACTGGATGCATTTGTAGTATGGAGTATTTGAAGTAGTATTAGCCTTACCTTCACACAAGACCAAAACTGCCTCTGGGAGAAGAGGTAAGGACCAGAGTTCTTGTTCTCCATAACACTGACAGGGAAGATACAATAAAAGTCACACGCTAGTTTACAAAACATTGTCATAATAAGACACTAGAAAAGGTTACATTAGGGATGCTCCGATCAGGATTTTTACAGCCGATGCCGATACCTATCACTGATCTTCTTGTCACCTAATCGGCCGATAACGATCCCGATAATTTCACCTTTTATAGGGATCTCTGTCATAACTGGCTGTATGCAAGCTTTCTGCTCACTGTCACTATTAATTGAACTTTCCTCTTCTCATTAATATCACGTTGCCTAGCTTTTGCAGACAAAAAAAGTTTAAAAGGCTTATTAACAAAGCTTTTTTTAATAAGACTTTAAAACAAGTATATGCTATTCTCTATATTAAGATAGAAGCTGCCACCACAAACGAAAATAAGGACCGTTTCACAGCTAGCATTGTTTTTCCTTTGCCTTGTCGTGTGTGAAAAGCCACATTAACAGTAAAGAACACAAACTTTTCATATTCGCCATTCCTCTCCCACTGCATCGTACTGCATCGAGAACTGCTGAATCAAGATTATTATCTTGCAACCCTTTGCCAATATTCCTCACACTCCGAGATGCCATGACAGTACTGCTGATGTCTTAAAGGAGCCATGTGTCTTAAAGAGCCAAGGAGTAATGCATCTTTTCCAACATGATCGATCGGTTTATGCGATCTGCCAAATTATGCCCACAGATCGAGTCATAGGACGTGAATATCGGCCAATGCCGATTGGTGGCTGATCGATCGGAGCATCCCTAATTTAAATCACTGAGCAAGTTATGCATTTACAAAATATGCTTTGCAAGGAAAGACAACATGAGTGACTATTCAACCATTTCACACTCACTTTTTTGGAAAGATTGGCAGGAAAATGTCATCATCAAGAGTCCGTCGTATTCGCATGACTATAGTCCTCAGAAGCTCCTAAAAACAGACAGAATCCACTTTATTCCCAAGTAATGCAGTCAGTGATTTTTGGTTTATTTTGCACTGGCCAATATGGCGGTTGTCTTAGATGTAAACTGATGCTAGTGGGGTGGATTCAGCATCAAGCAAAAGCGACTTTTTTGGTTAGGTATTTGGTTATGACACTGTAAATTTGCACTACTTGTAGTCAGCCATGAAAGTGAGTAATATTTGGTGTATAGTTTTTGCAGAGGTCTGCAACTCGACCCGTGCCCAACGGGACCAGAGAACCCATTGGTGGGTTTGGGTCAGTTTCTCAAGTAGGACTTCAGGTTCGGGTTTGTAATAAATGAAAAAAATAATCAGGCCTACTGAACTTGTTTCGCACACACGCACTCTCACTCACAGACATGCACCAATGGGTGAGCCAGAGGCCGTTCATACCAAACATGTTTTTGTGTGCATATGCTCTTTTTTCCATTGTTTTCTTATGTAAACACATGCTGGAAAAACATCTTTGACTGTTGCACTGTCAAGCTAAAGATGACATGCTTTTTTGAAAATGCATGTCGAGGCACCTACATTCTATTAAATTTGTTGTGCTACATCTAAATTGTTTTTAGAGCAGGAGTCACAAAACTTCAATGTTCTAAACAAGTTTAGGTTGCAAAGAGGTGACTGTTACGTCATTTAACATAATAACAGATAGCTCTTTCACCAGGCAAAGTTTAAAAGTTTGATAAACGGGCCATGTTTTTTCCCCTCCTGCCCTAGTGTACTGAGGGACTGCGTGACTTGTAAAAACTGTGTTCACTATTACAATAGTGCTACGAATGTTGCCTACAATGCTTACATTAAATACGTATTGCAACAGTACTTGCTAGGAAAATAAATTGAAAGAGTAAACAACTTCTGGTTCGGGCTTAAAATCTGACTGTACCATTCGGGCAGGGTTGGGCCACACTGTCTTGGGTATGGGTCAAGTTTCATTTTAAGGCCCATGCAGACTTCTAAGTTTTTTGCTGTATAAAATACACTGCAAAAAATGAAAATATATATATATAGTGGTGTGTCTCAGTGGTTGAGGCTCAGGGTTACTGACCAGAAGGTTGGGGGTTCAAGCCCCAGCACCACCAAGATACCACTGTTGGGCTCTTGAGCAAGGCCCTTAACCCTATCTGCTCCAGGGGCACCGTATCATATGTGATATGTGAAAAATAAATAATTTCACTGTATATATGCAAAAAACTGTGTGTATAATGTGTGACCAAAATAAAAGGATTCTATTCTATTCTATATGATAAAATTATAACAATACATGGTTTTGTCAATACATAATTTTAAGGTAAAATATAACAACATTTGTTTTTTAGATGTAAAAACTTTGAGAAAACATGTACTATTTACAGTAAGCTAATGTCACAATTATGGTGAAAAACAAAACCAGGCATTCCCAGAAGCCCCTTTGTGGCCAATCACATTTCATTATACTTAATGGGAATAGTTATTTCTTCTTATTTTTAATATCATTTATGTACATTGCAGTGTTTGTGTTATATTTTATGTAGTTTAGCCATAAGTCATCATGTGGCGTTTTGTAGATACTACGATGATTAACAATACAATTTAAAGCGAAAAGCAGACTTTATAGTTCCAGAAGGTTAGTATATCAAGTTTATAAATATATAATAATATAAATGGTAGTGAATCGTTAAATATACAGGTATCAAAATTACCCCGTAAAGCCTAAAATCCTAATGAGGACAAATTACTGAGAAAACCTTCAAAACTCAACATATAGAGATTAGTTACACTCCAAGTTGTTTTCAGTTTAACTCTTCACCTATGCATTTATAATTTGTTGTTTAGTAAAAATAACATCTAAAAAAGGCTTTTGACGTCTGTTCACTCACTTGTGTGTTGCGGTTTTCCCCGTGTAGCACAGTGGGATAGTCTTTGATCAGCCTCTGCATGAAAGCCACCAGTCTAGACGTCTGACTGCTGGAGAGAGGATCCCATACCTGATCCGTCAAAACTGAGGAAGGGCGGAAATCACGTTTTAAAAGGTGTGATATGGGTTTGAGGTGCTTTTAAGATCACAGATTAAAAGTCTGAATGAATTCATCCATAACAATGATGGAAACTTGTCTGACTGACCTGCCAATTTGGGAAGAATGACTCTTTCTACAATGGCAGGCAGTAGGTTATTATCTACGTCCTCCTCTTTCTTCAGGGTACTCTGCTCCTCACAGCCGTAGAACAACAAAGACTCAAACCAGAGCATGTACTCAAAATTTGGACACTCCACCTGTATAGATGAATACCAATGGTGATTTTGGCACCAACGATAAGGTAATTCAAGGCAGATGTGATTATGAAATCATCTGGAACTGCATAGAAAGTGTCCTCTGTACCTCCAGTGGAGACCATATAATGAGCTGCAGCCGAATAAGTGGGTTGAAGAGTTTGGGCAGACACAGGCCAATGTAGGCATCTCTGTAGCATGTAAAATACAGCTTCCTCCAAGTCTCAAAGTGAGACTTTATGTGGTCTAGAGAGTGGAAATCATCCACCACGTCCTCGAAAACCTTCTTCGACTCTTTTAAAATGCGATCTGAAAGTGGATTCAAGAGAGGAAATGAGAGAATAACAGTGAAGCAACAGTCAAAGTGTACAGAGGTATCAGATCTTGTATGAGTTAGGATGTAGTGGTGTGCTAGAGTGGTCACCTCTCTCTTGGTTGTAGCTGGTGATGTCAGTGGATGTCTCCTCGTCATCACTGGACAGCCCCTCTTTATGTTCAGCTCTCTTCCCATTCTGTTCTCGAGCTTGTCTGCGGCGAGTTCTGTTGGGGAAAATAAACCCCCACCAAAAAACAGACTGATGCTTAGTAAAACTGCAATATATATTGAGAAATTTAAGAGCTTTGTTTAGTTTAGTTTCAGACTGATATGTTGGCCTGTACTTTGTCCATTTTAGAGCTTATTGGAGTAAATAAGTCTAAAAAAACTAGGTTTCCTCAAATAAATTGTAATATGGAAAGTGTACCGTCTGGCTTCTCTTTCAGCTATCCTCCTCTGCTTGGCGTGCTCTTGATAGGCTGTGCGATCTCGACCAAATGAGTCCAGGTTAGGAGTCATAACAGACTTACCTGAAAAGGAAAGGAATGATATCAACCCTCAGTAAAACTGAACTCGCCAGTCCTGATATAACCTGCATGTAGTACGTTTATATGCCCTTTAAATGTTCAATTTCAGTCCGACTAAAAAACAATAATTTGTATTTTTTAAATGCAAAGTAAATACTTTAGTCTGACTGAAATAATTCCAGTCTGATTTTTTGCAGTCATACTAACCGATCTTCGAAGATTCAAAAAGCACATAAAAGGCAGCATATAAGTAATCCACTGGTTTTTATTTTATTTTATCTCCGATTTGGAATAGCCAATTCTCAATGCACTCCAAGTCCTCTTGGTGGCGTAGTGACTCGCCTCAATCCGGGTGGCGGAGGACAAATCTCAGTTGCCTCCACGTATGAGGCCGTCAATCAGTGCATCTTATCACGTGGCTTTCTGAGCGCATTACCGCGGAGACCTAGTGTGTGTGGAGGCCCACGCTATTCTACTGCTTATTCCAATTTGGTTGCTTAGGAGACCTTGCTGGAGTCACGCAGCATGCCCTGGATTCAAACTTGTGACTCCAGGGGTGGAATTCAACGTCAATACTCACTGAGCTACCCAGGGCCCAATCCACTGGTTTAATATAAGGACTCCAGTAGTTTAATATCTGTCTTCTGAAGTGATACGACAGGTGTGGGTGAAAAACAGATGAATATTTAAATCCCTTTTTACTATAAATCTCCACTTTTCACTTTTCAAGTGAATATTTATAGTAAAAAAGGATATATATTTTGGTCTGTTCTCACCCAAAACTGATTCCATCGCATCAGAAGACAGCATCAGAAGGCACATCACTTTGCTGCTCTCGCCTGGTTACTCAATGAAGCTTAGCAGGGTTGAGCCTGGTCAGTATCTGGATTGTAGACCTCCTGGGGAAAACTAGGGTTGCTGCTGGAAGATGTGTTAGAGAGGCCAGCAGAGGGTGCTCTGAGGACACTATACTGTAAAAAAAAGTATTTCGAATGAGACATTAAACCGAGGTTCTGACTCTCTGTGGTCATTAAAAATCGCAAAAGAGTAGGGGTGGAACCCCGCTATCCTGGCCAAATCTGCCCATTGGCTTTTATCCTTCATGACTTCCTAATAATCCCTTACATATGAACTGGCCACATCACTGTGCTCTCCTCTCCACTAATAGCTGGTGTGTGGTAAGCGTTCTGGCGCACTTTGGCTGCCGTCACATCATCCAGGTGGATTCTGCACACTTGTGGTGGTTGATGAGATTCCCCCTATATAATATAGTTGAGTGCTTTGAGTGTCTAGAAAAGTGCTATATAAATATAATAAATTAATATTATGTAGTAAACCACTGGACTTGTGTGGATTTCTTTTATGCTTTCTTTTTGCTTTTTGGAGCTTCAAAGTTTTGGTCAACATTCACTTGCATTGTATGGACCTACAGAGCTGAGATATTCTCCTAAAAATCTTAATTTGTGTTCATCAGAATAAAGAAAGTTATACACATCTCTGATGTCATGAGAGTGATAAACTGATGAGAAAATTTTTGGGTGAACTATCTCTTTAATCAGACCGGAACTAGCCTTGTTGTTGTTCTCATGCTTGGAAAGACAGAGGTGATGTATCTGATTAACAGTTCTTCAGCTGACATCCTTCAAATATTCAATTACATAGTGTGTCATGTATACCTGGACAGACAGATGTCGACTAGGCAAAATCCCGCTGCAGCTCAATTATAACTGCGCGTGTAAACGTACTGACTGATACATCTATATAAATTCTAAATGACACACTAACATATGGTAGTACACACTTTTTTAACCTACTAAAAACACAGTAATCTAGGATTTTATCTAGGAAAACAAAATCTAGGAAAACAAAATTCTCCTCCAAACCTACTTACCTGTTCAGTATCTTTGCAATGTTTTATTGTGAACACTGATCTTTCAACAAGCAGTCAGTGAGCTTGATCCATCCGAAAGCCACATACATTTTAATTTGTCTCACTAATACAAAAATTACACACTTGACAAATTCTTTGACTGTGCCTATTATTATTAGGTGTACTTAAACCTAATACATAACCGTAAATGTTACAGTCGCTAACTAAACATCTTAAGACGTGAAAGAAAAACAACGAGGCCATTCAATTAAAAAATAAAAACCTTCAAGATGGACTGACTTGAAAGGCTGGAAAACTCCGACGATTCATCTTTAATATCATCCTGTCTTCTCTGGATGAGACGGGATGCTCGTTGTTGTAGTAACTGGTGCATGGCGGCCTCTAGCTCCAGAATAACAGGCACCTGAAAGATATGATGATTTTTGTGACAGCTGAACCAAAAACAGGCGGCCGGAGGCCGAGACGGGGTCAGGGCTCAGTGTGTTCTGCTATAGCTTGGAAGAGAGAGAGAGCTGCCAAACTAAAACAAATGTAGCTATGATTGAACAGTTTGATTCAACTTAAGGTAAGAATGGGTCAGTTTACAATTTAAACATTTTGTCAAAAATGAGTCATGACTGAAAACGGGTTTCGGGGTGTCAGACAGGTTTTGCTCAACTATGCACAGATTCAGAAAATGGAATGTTACTAATAATAAAATATAAATATAAAATAATATAATTTAATTAAAATAAATAATATAATACATAACACTGTATAAATAGGCTGGACAACTTCAATAAGCCATTTTCCTCAGTTTCAGGCTGGCATAGTTACTGCATTTTGGAGTAGCTAGCATTAGCTAAATGAAGCAGTGTTAGCTGATCATGTTAGCTAACTGTAACCAACGTGTGCTAGCAAGTTGCACGAGTTAATATTCAAAGTCAGTAAAAAGCAGCTTAATATTAATATCTTGGATGGTTTTAGTATTCTCAGATACAACTGTTAATCTGGCTAAGTGGCCAGGCAGCCAATTTGCCAATTAGCCAAGTTACTGTCAGGAAAACATTAAGGTAATGCTAGCTGTAATGTTTCAACAACTGTTGACGGATGTGGTAAAAAATATATTTTGTTATTTTTTTTTACTGTGTTTAAGGTGCTCTCACATCACTATCAAGCACACTTGCTAATTAGGTACCTAGCGGCTAACAATTTGGAAGCATCACACAAAAAGAACGACCTATCAGGTTTTCCAGGCAGAATGTGTTCTTGAGTTAAAAAACTATGCTAGATGCAGAGAAACAAATGGAACAGAAGACGCATTTATAAAGTTTAAGTTATTTTAACTTGCCATAGCGTCTTTAACACAACTTTGAAAATCTATGAGATGCAATGCAACAGTCAAAAACGTCCACCTACAGCATGTTTACATCAAACTAAAAAAACAATGCAGACGGACACAAAAACATGTTTGGTGTGATTAGCTCTTGATAATGGTATAGCTAAAAAATGAAGGCTTTATTTTTGCCATGCCATCAAAAACACCATGATTTGAGTACATAACACCTATTTTTTCTGAAAGAAATGAAGCCATTAAGAACTAAATGTATGAATGAAAAGCCAACACTAGCAGCAAGAAATGGTCTTTATGCTCAAAGTCAATAGTTTTTCCATCTGCTGTAGAAAAAGCCTGTAACGTTATACCATCATTTGTGAGGTAGTGGACTGCTAAAAGTGCCAGATTTAATTTATCAAGTATATCATGAATGAGTTTATATAAGGAAACTGCTGTCATTTACAAAAATAAATCTAAGGTCATTCTATTCCAGGACAATACATTTCTGAAAGTCTGATTAACACCACAATTCAAACACAGGCAAAGTCAAATTAACTTACAAGTCTAACACCAATCACAATGCAGAATGCATAGTCTAGAAAAAAAAAACAACAAAAACAAAACATACAGTAAGCATAAATCATAAGCTTATTCTTACCTTTTCATTGAAACACTCAAGCAAGTCTCCAACATACCCTCGCATTTCTTGCAAGAATCTATATTTGTCTTCAGCCTCCTGCGAGGAGCCTTCAAGGAGCTGGATGGTCTTATTGGAGGCCACCAGCTCCTCCTGGATCTGCTCATAGCGCAGGGCATTGGAACTGTGCCCCTGACGCATGAAGCTCAGCCTGGCACACAGGAGTCAAAGAGAGATTTACTGTTAGTAAATTATGGGGATGTCAATGGGGTCGCACAGGTCCTGACAGTTAAATGCGACTGCAGGTGTTGGTTTTGTTAAAAAAAAACCATGAAATCAAAATTTGTAGTTTTGTATTTGTGGCTTTTAGTACATGTCTATTTGCTTTGAAGCCAACTATAAACTAGAGTAATCCAAAAAGTTGACCAATTGTACTGGGCAGATTTACAGTCTTTCTCGTCCAGGAAGACGGACCAAAAATACTGCTGCGACTGAAGAACACCAGCATTATCTAAGACAATCAGCGTTTGAGAAAACTGGTAAGTACCTACAACTGTGAGCCGTGTGATTGGTGCATTCTCACAAGTCCAAAGTGCAAATAATTTGATATATTTCTGATATTTTAGGGCATTCCAAAACAAGTCAAATGCAACAGTAAATTTAGGGGGTGAAACAAGAATAATTACTGCAATATAAACCAACTGGACAGATCAGGACAGGGAAATTGAGGGGTCAAAGTAACCACCGATGAGAAGGGAGTTCAGACCGTACCTGTCTTTGAGACGTTTCTTTACCAGATCTGTGGTTATAGGGGTCAGATCACTAGAGAGAATGGGATAGGGGACTGAAGTCTCTGTTCTCAAAGGCTTGCTGTTGTCTGCTCCAACATTGGTGTAGGTATACGGCATGGTGTAGGAAGCGCCATAGGTCTGTGCATCATAAGTGCCTTGGTAATACATTGCCGTTTCATCTGCTTGGGAGGTTTGGACCTAAAGTGGCAACACAGGACATACCATTAAAGATCTGAACATATACACCGATCAGCCACAATATTAAAACCACCAGCCTAATATTGTGTAGGTGCCCCTTGCAGGGCCGTAGCTTATAAGGTGAAAGGTGGTAACGATTCTAGGGCCCACAGGTCCAAGGGGGCCCACAAAATTGTGTAATATGAAAAGGGCCCAGACCAATATAGTCACAAATTATCTCATTGTGGCATGATTGTTGGTGCCAGATGGGCTGGTTTGAGTATTTCTGTAACTGCTGATCTCCTGGGATCATGCACAACAGTCTCTAGAATTTACTCAGAATGGTGCCACACAGTTCTGTGTACAGAAATGCCTTGTTGATGAGAGAGGTCAACAGAGAATGCTCAGACTGGTTTGAAATGACAAAGTCAATGGTAACTTAGATAACCGCACTGTACAATCTCAGAATACAGGTTGGCAAGGTTTTGGCAGCACGAGGGGGGACTACACAATTTTAAGCAGGTGGTTTTAATGTTGTGGCTGATCAGTGTATGTACATTCGGAGTTCCTGGAAAATTTAGTTGGAATAAGAAAGGCACCGTCTGGCATGAAACCCATTAAGTCTAGAAGCATATATGTTTTTGTGGCATACTGCAGTCAAGAAGAGCACTAAATGGAGCACACTGCGACTGTCCCACCTGAGGAATGCTGATGCCCTTTC
Organism: Moxostoma hubbsi; assembly: GCA_032164185.1. NCBI lineage: Eukaryota > Metazoa > Chordata > Actinopteri > Cypriniformes > Catostomidae > Moxostoma > Moxostoma hubbsi. The sequence continues at coordinate 18,681,570 of JAVLUX010000038.1, forward strand.
TGATCTGCTCCTGTTCCCAACGGCTCACTTCTTCATCCTGTCCATTATCCAGAGCTTCATCATCACTGCCCTCAATACCTGAGCCACAAAACAAACACTACGATCAGACCTTGGTTCAAGAAACATCTTTTCCTGTATACCCTAATGCTCAAAATAACAGTTTTGCATTGGAAAAATGTAATAATACAAATAAGTTCAAATAAATTTACCTTGAGGAGTATTTATAACTTTTTTTAGTTCACGAAAGGACCCCTTTTAAGGAACCTACTTTGTAGTAATGTCTTGAGTTTAATGAATTTGTCTCTTTAAATTTACTGGAACTTAAATTTAACTGAAACTGGGCAGGGGATTTCTATTTCCCAGCATGCTTTGCATGGCACTTGATGGGGAGAGTAAAATTTTTAATTAAGTTTTACATAATGTGTCTTTGAGCAAGATGAATGTAAAGGGGGAGAATTGTTAGTGTTTAATGTTTTGTTATTTTGGGGTTACCATTACATTGAATAGTGGGACTTCAGCTTAAGTTGAGGACAGCTACAATTTAAGATTGTTCTACAGTATATTGCTTTACTCTGTGAGCTATTATTTGCTACATTGTTTAAATGAATGTGTTTTTTCCACTTGCTCTTGCCATTAATCAAACCATTAGTTTTCATGTATGTCCTCAACAACAATACACAAGAGGCTGAAGGGTGAATTGATGAAAAAACAAAGGGACGTTTTTAATATGAGACCGTTGTGGTGCTTTCAAACATCTGTATATTGATTTAGCTATGTTTTAATGACTGTAAACTATGTATATCTCCTCCTCCTCGCTCCAGAAATGTGTTTGATATAGCCTATTACATACTGTGTATCATACCAGCCTGTTATCTCTAAGGTCTTAAAATGTATTAATTATGGAAATGTGCAGATAGGGCTACAAATAAATATTCTGCTACAGCGGATATATAAAATAAAACATTTACACATTTTGGAATATTCTGGTTCACGTAAACATACTAAATAATTTATTAATAAATTCAGTCAGTCACTGACTATGCATATTTTAAGCATAAGCACAAAAACGTGTGTAAACATGCTTGTCAGTTGATGTATGCATATGAATATTTTCAAGTCAGTTTCTGCCTTTATAATTCCTGATTTGTTCCTCACTTTTGACGTCGGATCAAATCCAAGGAATTTAGGATCAAATCTGATCGTACCTACATTTTATAACTGAGGCTCCAGGTGTATATGCATTTCTTTAGAGAATTACATTTATTTAATGACTGACCTAGAATCTGTTATGATCTTTGAGCTGTGCTAATGTTTGATCTAGAATTTAATCAATTCAATCAATTCAATTAAAGTAATTAGCAACAGTAGAAACAACAATATTTAAACAGCAAATCGGATTTAAGTCTACTTGCATCTAGTTAACGTAGCCTAAATAGTTAAGTTCATTCTATATGAACACCAAGTTAATTTAACCTAATTACATACGTTTTGGAGATGCCATTACTCAATTAAATTGAGGGAATGAGTTTAATCAAATCAAATGAGTAGTAAACTTAATAGGGTTTTTAGTGTAATTAAAGCATAGTGTTTCCAATTAGCATGCATTCAGCATGCTAGCATTCACAGTACTAGCTAATACTAGTTAGTTTGGTTTCTTCTACTTTAAGTATTTAAGTTGGGCTTACATGATCATTTAAAATTCAGCCAGTTAAAAGTTAAGTGCCATTGTAATGTACAAGTTAGCTTACTTAAAATTTCAAGTTAAAAGCAATTAACATACATGTGCATACAAAAACTACATCTGAAAGATTTATTAACTTAAAATATTTGATGTAGCTGATTGCCTCAGATTTTTTTGTGCTCTGCTACCTTATTAGGGTTTACAGTGTAGATATTTTAGAGATTCAGCCAATATATTTATCGTAGAATTTATTAAATGACTTATTATCACTATTATTACACAGACAGCACCTTTTGACAACCTGAGATTAAAGGGAATGTTTACCAAAACAAAAGTATAAATATAGCTGCAAGCAGTGATGACAGGCCCAAGCACCAAAGGTCCATTTCCACCCGGTGGCTTTCGGAAAGCAATGCAAGGTGGACACATGCGTTTGGCATATGACATTATACTAAACAATTTTGAAGCAATTTAGGTAAATACTTTTGTAAGAGGCTGCCAGGTGGTAGCGCTATGAGCAAAATAGTCACATCCATGTGATTAGCCCCAGAACTAAACATATATCTCAAATTTGATCTAAATCACACATGTACTACAGAGCACCCCTTACATGCCCATTTTCAACAACTCTGATGTGTGTGCAGAATTTCAGGAGTTTTCACTCATGTCAATTACCCCAAAAGTACCAAAAACCTAGAAAAATAATAATAGTAATAATAATCATCCTTAGAAGAACAAAAGGACCTCCGCACTTTCAGTGCTTGGACCCTAATAATAATAATAATAATAATAATCCTTAGAAGAACAAAAGGACCTCCACACTTTCAGTGCTTGGACCCTAATAATAATAATCCTTAGAAGAACAAAAGGACCTCCGCACTTTCAGTGCTTGGGCCCTAATAATAATAATAATAATCCTAAAAAGAACAATAGGACCTCCACATTTTCAGTGCTTGGACCGTAATAATAATAATCCTTAGCAGAAGAATAGGGCCTACCGCACTTTCAGTACTTGGACCCTAATCATTTACTTTCTTCTGCAGAACACAAAACAAGATGTGAGGCAGAATGTTAGCCTTAGTCATCACTCACATTTACTGTATGGAAAAAAGATGCAATGATGTGGCTAAGAACAACTTTCTGCCAAACATTTCCTTGAGTGTTCCATGGAAAAAATGACAGAATTTTAATTTTTGGGTGACTATCCATTTAAGTGCTTTGTTTAAGGGCATATTGTTGATGTGGGGTTCCCATAACTCCCCATGAATTTCCCATATAGGGTTTGAATCTTCAAGACTCAGGTTACTCGCTCAGATCTTTCATTACTAAGCCACCATGATTGCAAAGGTGTTATACACTGACCAATCTCTTCAGCTATTTTCTGCCTCTGACTCTTCATATTAACGCCACTGAAGACAATTCTCTTCTCATCTTCATCGTCGTCACTGCCGCCTTGCTCATCCTCGCGTACAAGACGCTTGTTTGTGACCTTGTTTTCCACCAATGGACCGTCACCCCCGAGATCTCGAGCCATCTGTCTACGTTTACGAGCGGCATGGATGAAGGCCGCATCCGGGATCTCGCCTGCAGGAACGTATAAGAGTTATTGTTGGTGTAAACAGACCAACTAATGAGATTCATGTGAATCAGATTACCTAGGGCCTAAACTGACAAAAGTCATTTCTGTTTGGCATATACAATTGTAGATTTGAGATCACATGCAATGTTTGACAACACTCAATGTTTAAACAACACCCATTAGAAGTTCCGGTCTTGAATGTTTAAAAACCAAAACAGCCTAATCATGCTGACTTTGGTACTGCGACTTGTTCTGCAGGTCTGACCTGGAGATGGGGTTGTTTACCTGGCCTGAGAGAGCTGAGGGCAGATGTAGTCTGGCTGAACGCTGCACCCCCAGATCTTTGCTCACTCTCCTCCACCTGTTCCTCGTTGCTGTCCACCTCCATTTCTTCTTCTCCCTTGTCACTTCTGCCATCTAAGGGCTCTTCTTTAATTGCCAGCTTCTGAACAGGTCCACCTGGAATAAACAATCCAATGAGTAATACTCAAAAAAGATGGTGTGCAATAAGATAAATGGGGGCTTGTCAGGGAACTGAAACTAGGACGTCTCATACCGCTAAACCAAATGGTGTCATTACATTAACTAGTAAGTCTTCAAATACTTGTTTCTGATGATAGCTCGAAAAGTTAATGTAAAAAACAAGAAATTGTCTTTTCTAAATACATTAAATTTGTTGCTGTAAATTACAACACCTCTGGACTCTATGCCCATGGGGACGGATTCACAAAACATTCTTGAGAAGAAAATTCTTAACTACCATTTTCTTCTTAATTTCTAAATTAAGAAAAATTTACAATTATTTTGTATTCCCGAAAAAACTAAATAAGTTTTTTTTTTCTTCTTAAGATTGTAGCATTAAAAATCATCATAAATAACATCTAAATTAAGGATAGCCTCACAGCTGTTCTAAATTCTAAAAGGTAAGATGTTTAATGAATTTACTTGGTTTTTCATGTTGCATCTGAAGTCGCTGTTACGTTATGGGCTGAATGTGATTTCAGACCAGAAAACATTTTTGACTGTTTTGTGTTTAATTATATTTGTATTGTCAGCTTTCAAACCATGTAAATGTAATCACCAAATTCAAACAATAATTGTTGTTTTGAAGCTTCTTAATGTGGTGACCAATCATGTTCAGAGGAAAATAAGAGAGTTATAACATTAGAAAGTTTCTTTTTCTCACCCCATCCACATTGGAGTTGGCCACAGCGGAGACAGCCTTCACCATGTTTTCCCATTTGCCAGCATCTTAATTTCAGACATATTATCATCAAGCTTCCCAAGGAGAAAGTTTTCCTTGCAGTGATTTCCTCAAGAACCTCTTGTCTACTATATAGACGTATACTATAATTATAGATATTAGTTTTATCTTCTGTTAATGTCTGATCTTCTGGAAACGATGTGTGTTGTGAAATGACCTATACAAATAACAATGACTTGACTACTAAAGTTTTTGTTTCTTTACTTATCCTCCATGTCAAATTAATAGTTTTATGATTTACCGGTGTTAAAGTATTGAATCTGTTGTAGGCTATTAGACAAGGCAAGGCCATGAACAGGTTGATCAGACAATGTCAAAGCCTTTTTATTCTTAAGAAAAAAATGAAGATGATATTAAGAAAATATTTGAGAACTTAAGAATTTGTGAAGAATTGCACTTAGGAACATTCTTATGAACTTCTTACAATTTATCCTAAGAATTTTTTTCTGAAGAACATTTATGTGAATCTGGCCCCTGATTCTAGTCTAAATCAACAACATGATTCAGTGAAGGAAAAAAAAAAAAAGATTGGTACCATCAAAGCATGTGCTTTGTCCCGGTATGGTATCACTTTTTCCTAAATCCTCCATATATTCTTTCTTCAACTGCTTGACGATCTTCTTGCTGTAGTTGGATTTCTTCACCCGGAACACTTCAGTCTCATCTAATGGTCAGAGATATTATGAGATACACAAGTGTCATTTTGCGTATATTTGAAATCACATGCTAAATCCATCTGTGCTTATTACTATTAGGCAACAATTTCTAAACATATAAAAACCATACAAACTGTAATGTTTACATATTGGTCTTCAGCCAATCACTGAATATATTAAAATATACGCTGATCACTATGTAGATCCATCCATCCAACTTCTATTGCTGCTTGTTCTATGTAGGGTTGTAGGTAGTGCTGGAGCCTATCCCAGTTTTCTCGGGCCGAAGGCAGGGAATCACCATAAATAGGTGGCCAGTCCATCACAGGGCTAACACACACACACACACACAGACATACACATTCACGTTCTCATTTTCACCTACGGGCAATTCACTTAATGCCGAGTTTACACTACAAGATTTTAAGCCCGATTTTCACTTGCCAACAGTTTTGTGGAGATCGCCGACAAAAGCCTGAAATCATAAGCAAATCAGAGCTCGCTCCCGTGAGCCACGATCGCAATGTATGAACTATCAAAAACATGATTTGAGAGAAGCACCAACGCATCGCCGATGTCAGCGAGATATCTAGAATCTTAACTATCTGGACACGTCAACGATTCCAAATCATGCAATGTGAAATGTGTTTTGACTGAATACAACAGCAGTGTTGACATACAGCCAATGAGAGAGCAAGAAACGGGGCACGGGAAGTTTCAGTGGGAGGAGTCCTGATGTACCTGCAACAGAACATCAACAAGCATGGCTGCGGTATAAAGAAAGTCTCATTGGACTGAAGAAATGGAGGAAAAACATTGGCAGGAGCACCGGTGCCTATTTGATGTTTCATCTGAACTGTACCACAACCGGGTGGAGAAAGAGAAGAGTTGGAGAGAAATTGCCAATTCTCTTGGAAAGTCAGGTAAGCAAATAGGTCGATTTTACAGTAGGAGCTAATTTTTCATATTGTAACCAATCAAATATATGATTAAAAACATACACATCATATTCTGAAATGCATAACGTATTATCATGCATTTGTTTTTATGTCTCGTATCACTTCTTGCGTGCACACTGTGAAATGTAATTTGGAGTCCAGACAGAGTCGTCGGGGATTCGTCAATAGTTAAATGTTTTGTAATGTGTTCACCCCTGTCGTGTAATTTGAAAAAAACTACGACATCCATGGCAAGACAGACAGTTGTGTAATATGAACTGTACCACGATCCAGCATCTTTGAAAGTCATGTAGTGTGTAGTAGGAGGCATAACCTGCGTATTTTTTGGACTATGGAGGAAACCGAAGCACCTGGAGGAAACCCTTGTTAACACAGGGAGAACATGAAAACTCCACACAGAAAGGCCCTGGGTGAGCTGGGGAACTTCTTGATGTAAGGTGACAGTGCTACCCACTCAGCTAATATAAAATGCAAATAAGAAATTATGCACATGTAATCTTAAGCCTACTTAAAGGAAAAGTTCACACAAATATTAAAATTCCCTTAACATTTACTCATCCTCATGCCATCCCAGATGGGTTTGACTTTCTTCTGCTGAACACAAATGAAGATTTTTAGAAGACTACTCAGCTATGTTGGTCCATACAATGCAAGTGAATGGTGACCAAACATTTCAAGCTCCAAACATCACATAAAGGCAACATAAAAGTAATCCACATGACTCCAGTGGTTAAATCTATATTTTCTGAAGTGATATGATAGGTGTGGTTGAGAAACAGATCAATACTTAAGCCCTTAACTCCTTTTTACCCTACAAATCTCACCTGAAAGTGAAATTGGAAATTTATAGTAAAAAAAAGTATTGAAATATTCATGTTTTACACCAAAAGTGATTACATAACTTCTAATTCAAATTTTTTAAGACAAAAATTTATATTATGCTGCATTTATGTGATTTTTGGAGCTTCAAAGTTCAGGCCACCATTCACTTGCATTGCATGGACATATTCTTCTAAAAATCTTAATTTGTGTTCAGCAGATGAAAGTCAAACACATCTGAGATGTCATGAGGGTGAGTAAATGATGAGAGAATTGTAATTATTTTAGTGAATTATCACAGGCTTCATTTTCTATATGCAAAAGAAAACTTAATTTGGGTTAAATTGTGAGCAGATGGGACATTTTCTTGACAGGTTTTGACATATTCAAACCAATGCATTTCAGTAACATTGGCATTCTACTTGCCGCAACAGAATTGACTTATCTATATATATATATATATATATATATATATATATATATATATATATATATATATATATGACAGCTTTATTTACATATGTCCGTCTGTTTATGTTACATACGGTGTCTCCAATTGCAGACAAATACCTTCATCATCATGGAAGCTCAACAGACTCGCTTTCGGTTCCTCGCGGTTCTCCTTCTTTTTCTTCTTCTCTTTGTTGGATTTGACCGCACCGGACTGAAATCCGTTCCCGTGATTGTTCAGCATGTTTGCTCCGCTGCCAGGGCCAGTGGCGGTGGTGGTCTCGCTCGGGTTCGCCGAGACTTCGGCTCCGGGCCCGCTTGACTGCGGATCCTCCTTTTTCTCCTCATCGTCCGAGTCATTTCGCCGCCTTAAATTGCATCTTTTAGCTTTCTTAAACATGGTGATATAGTTTGCAGCGCATCTACGAGAGGGTGCGTTGGCTGATTTGGAGATTTTTGTAGGGCGCTACATATGATGGCAAGACCACCATTCTGCCGTTGCAGGAAGCGTTTATTTTCGTCTGTGATTTTTGGGATTTGCTGCGCGGCATCTGGAGTGCACTGCTGCCGCCTAGCGGAGAGGTGCAGCGCCCTGCCCCCTCTTGTGGAGTAATTCCGCCCATACGTGATTTATCCTGGTAACCAGTTATTTGTTGTGTACTTCCAGGGCAGAAATGAACAGTCGGTGGTGAAAAGGCCACAGTGAGGAAAATGCCCCCCAAAATTCCTCTTCTTTTGTCTTTTTTTTTTTTTTTTTAAACATCTGATGTATTTTTTTATTATTCTCTTCTAGGCCAAATTTGTATAAATAAGCCTTCCGAAATATTCAAAGGGAGGACATGTTAAATGAAATTATCAATTTGTTGTTTGCATTTTTCTTCAGGTTTATACACCGAACATTAGGCTACTCGAATGGTGAATAGAAAAAAGATGCACTGTCAAGTTAATACAAAGTCATTATTTGTCAGATAACACTGTAATCATTTTGTTTAACTTTAGTACAATGACAATTTACAACAATTTTATATATATATTTTTAAGTAGGGTTCAGGTGGCCGAAGTTGGTACCACATTCTAGTTGTTAGCTAGCAAAAAAAATAAAAAATACAAATTCTCATTTGTTGCCTCATGATGAGAAAAAAAAATCAGAGAGAACAAAAATAGTGTGTGAAAAAAAAAATTTGTGAATTTATTTACACCTTGTGATTCAGGGCTTCTGTACAAAACAAATCACCATGCCAAAACAAAGGCTGCAACAGGTGTAACCCACTGCTTCAAAAGTAGAAAAGGAAAAATGTAAGTCAGTCTTACAGTATATAGGACCTATCAAGTGTTTATTTCACAATTAATGTAGCAAAAAGTGAGTAAAAGAAATTAGAAAGTCATGATTCAAATAAGCGTATTAATAAGGAAGAAAAGCAGTGTTTCAAAGGTGGTAGCTCTCCAACGGACCTTATGATTTAACAGACAAAGCCAAAGTAACTATGACATTGAAGATGATGGGGTTTCTCCAGGGAGATCCTACAACTACACTTAGACTGTGAGGCCAGCATATGCACCTCAAGAGGGTGACTCATATGTCAGTGCTTCTCAAGACATTTCCTCTGGGTTTATTGTAGCCTGTCTCACCAAGAAAGCTATGGAGGTGTGCTAAACCTTCGGCGGATATTCTGACTTTCAGCAGAAGCATGTTAGATGGAGTACCCAGATGCTCATTAGACACTGTTTCTGGTTGCCATCACTTGCGCGGGATGTATGCCAGTTCGTTGCTACTTGCCCCATCTGCATGACAAATAAGACCTCCTGTAACCCCCCGACCAGGCTCCTCCAACCGCTGCAAGTATATCTGAGACCCCTGACGCACATAGCCATGGATTTAGAAACTGCCCCCCCCCCCTCCCCCCCCCCCCCCCCCCCCCCATGGCAACACAGTCGTTTTGACTGTGGTGGACCTGTTCTTGAAGGTGGCTCATTTCATTCCCCTCCCCTAATTCCCTCAGCAAGGGAGACAGCGGTGACAGTCTCATTGACTGCTACCGCTCATTGTGGCAGCTGTGGCTCAGTTGGTAGAGCGGGTTGTCCACTAATTGCAGGGTTGGCGGTTTGATTCCCAGCCCACATGACTCCACATGCCGAAGTGCCCTTGGGCAAGACACTGAACCCCAAGTTTCTCCCAATGGCAGGCTAGCACCTTGCATGGCAGCTCTGCCATTATTGGTGTGTGAATGTGTGAAAGAGACACAGTATAAAGTGCTTTGAATACTGCTAATGTTAAATATGTGCTATGTATGTGGAGACCATTTACCATGTTCTGCATTCATGGCCTCCCAGTTCTTGTGGTTTCTGAAAGAGGCCCACAGTTTGTGTCAAGTTTTTGGGCAGTTGTGTCTTGTTAACCTTGTTAGTTATTGTGTATATATTGGTGTTCTCTTCTTTGTCTTTGTCAGTTGTTTTCCTTTCATGGATGTAATGGTTTGTTCTGTGGTTGAGTTTTGTTTTCTTTGTTTATTTCTTTGAGTTCTCTATTAAAAGCATGGACATAGATCTTCCTCTCACCTCATTCCTGCATACTTTACAAATGAATGGTTGTTTGTTTTATTTGTGTACTATAATGTGCTTTTCTGTGTATAGTGAAATTATTTTCCTACTAGAAATAACAATTAAAATTATTTGATATCACAAGAAAAAGGCACCACCGACAGCAGTAAAAGGCAAAAACAAAAAAGACATTTGATGTAATAATTACAGGAGACAGTTGTCCGACATGTGTGAAGAGAATCAAAAACTTGCATGAGTGCAATATATATACATATTTGCACATAACTAAATAGCTTACTTAATAGCTTCTTCAATTTCATAATCATAATTGAATGGCACTTTACTCTGTTAGCATTAACCAATTGATGGACCTTCTATCCAACTTTTGTTGTGCATAAAGGTTTCAATCTGTGTCATCTGCTGGATTTACTTTATGGAAATGTATCTCCATTGCTGAAGCAGTGCCATCTCTCTTATATAGGGCAACCTATTTGTAACAAATGTTTGAAAGCATTTATCCTCATTTCTGATGTACTTGAGCACCGTCATACTGTAATTCCAAAAACTTGAATTTTCTAACTGAAGTTGTAACTCATTACTTAGTATTTGATCCACTTTAACAGCGAGAACAGCAGCTGTAAGCTCCAAACGAGGAATGGTTATATGTTTAAGAGGTGTTATGCTGGCCTTACCAAGCAGAAAAGTCACTTGCACTTTATTAGTACTTTTTACCATCTTGAGATAGGTTACTGTGCCATACCCACTTTCATAGGCATCTCAAAAATTATGTAAACAGGCATAGGTGATTTGTCCAAAATCCTTGGGTTTGAAACATCGTCTACTTGGAATTCTGCCACCCTATCCAAATCAGAAATCCAGTGAGCCCATTGCCTTTGATGTATTGGAGGTATGTTTTCATCCCAAACCAAGTTCTTTTATCTCATGCAAAAGTAACTTAGCAGGCAACGTAAGAGGAGCCAGAAATCTCATGAGATCATATACTGAACTAACTACAGACAAAATATCTCTTCTTGTGCATGGTTGTTTTTTCAACTGCATTTTGAATTGCAATGTGTCAGCTTCTACACACCACTGAAGACCTTAAGTTATTTCAACAGGCAATCTGTCTCGATCCAAATCCAATTGTTGGATATCTTTGATCCTGTGTTCTTCTGGAACTGACTACAGCACTTTGTGGCTATTACTGATCCATTTTGTCAGGCAGAAACCACCTTTCTGACAAAGATTAGTTAGATCTCTCAACATGGAGACAGCAGTCTGCTCAGAAGAGACACTGTTCAAACAATCATCCACATAAAAACAATCAGTGACTATTTTAAGTACTTCAGATGAAAAGAATGATTGGCTGTCTTCAGCAGTTTGCCTCAAATCATAACAAGCACAACTCGGAGAAGACATGGCTCCAAACAGAAGAACATTCATCCTGTATGCAGTGAATTCCTGGTTAAAATTTCCATCAGACCACCACAGAAACCAAAGAAAATCCACATCTTCTTCTGCAACCTTGACCTGATGAAACATAGGTTGAATGTCAGCCATTAATGCTATTGATTCTTGTCTGAATCATATCAAAACTCCCAGAGGTAAACTGGTAAGATTGTTACCTTGCAACAACTGATTGTTAAGTGATGCATTCTTTAATGTTGCTCCGAAATCAAATACCACTCTTAATGTTCCTTTCCTTGGATGGAACACTCCATGATGAGGAATGTACCAGACCTTACCATCAGCATGCATTAACTGACCAGCTTCATCCCTGCAGTCACTACTTCCTTCCACTATTTCCCATCCCAGTAGAGTTCTAATGGCATATGGCCAATTACCATAGCTGTTTATTATTTCCCAAGGTTACATTAACTTACATGCAGTAGCTCCAATCAGCAAATCCACACTGGCTTCAATGTGTGGAAGTTTCACACTGTCCAGATACGGCCACTTGGATAACTCCTCTTGTGTTCCGATGTTGTATGAGTTGACAGGCATTTTCTTCTGCGTGTCTACTTCAGGAATGGGGAAGAAATGGTTGGCGTTGATGCCACTTATCTCCAAGCCAGAAACACCATTGCAAGACACAGACTGCTCCTGATGAAATAATTGTATTATTAATATTATAAAGATAATAATTTCCTGGGCCCTATGAATTTTAGTGACGGCCCTGCATGCATTAGGCTTTAAGGAGACCTATTATGCAAAATTCACGTTAACATGGTTTTTGTGCATAAATGTGAGTCGTCAGTGTGTGTACACAACCACCCTACAATGTTAAAAGTCCACCCACTCCTCTTTCTTATATTTCTATTAATCAAAAACAGTGTGTCAAAATGAATAATGACGGACTCCACCCATTTATCATAGATCCTCCCCTGAGTGATCTAAACACAGTCCGCCATTTTTTCTGCACTGGAGCAGATACAGTGAGAAGAATAATGTATCAGCTTTGTAAGCGTAATAAGTGTTCTGTTGTTGGCTGTAAAAGTGAACATAAGAGTCTTCATGTACTTCCGGCATAAGAGCCACTGAAGACGCAGCGGACAAGTTTTGTTTTTGAAGGAAATGTGCCCCAAAACATACAAAAATGTGTGTATGTTTGTTCAAATCATTTTACATCAGGCTGATTTGTGAATAAGTGTCAAAATAAAGCAGGATTTAAAAAAAATATAAACATTTCAAGCATGGATCAGTACCAACTGTTCATGTTCCAGCTAGAGTTACCATTGTCTCTGAGTGTACTCACTGAGACCAGAGCGATGTCTTTATTTTTTTAGCTTACTGTCTGTGTAGTGGGAAATTTCACTACAATGTAGGGGTAAGTACCTTTCACACTGCGCGTTCCCTTGCGGATGATAAGGACTGGTGCGACTCTTGCTGATTCCATACAATTTACAGAGCTCCTTTATTACACTTGCCTTGAAACATCTGCCTTGATCCGAGTGCAATCGGGCAGGACACCCATATCAAACAAACCAGTGTCGTACGAGAGCTTTGGCGGTAGTAAGTGCTGTCTGATTTTTCGTCGGGACTGCCACAGTAAATCTTGTAAACATGTCCGTAAGCACTAGAACATTCTCATAACCCCCTAGTGATTTCTCAAGCACAGTGTAATCCATGGCAAGAACTTCTAGAGGTGCGGTTACGTTGGTGCAGGTCATAGGAGCACGAATCCTGGGAAATACATCCTTAGCTAGGGTATATCTTCGACACTGGGTTACCAGTGTTTGTATGTCATTGGCCATTGTGGGCCAATAATAACTCTGTCGCATGTGCTCTAATGTACTCCTGCTGCCAAAATGTCCTCCATGTTCATGTACTCCCTTATACACTTTCTCCCATAAAGTACTACCAACTGCCAAATTTCCTCTCCATCTCTTGGGTCCATAATCACTCGGAATAGCACTTCATGTCTTAATTTCAAATGCTCAAACTGTCTAGCTAGCTTCTTTTGCTGAATTTCCATATCCCGGAAACTACGTGTCACAAACCTCCTGCTCTCGAGTACAGCATTGTACACAGGTGCTATACAAGGGTCTTTCCTCTGTTGCTCTTTGATGGACGACCAGCTATAACCATCAACACCCTTCCTTATGGCTGCTTGTTTAGCAACTCTGACAGAAGACTTGTCAACCCCTTCTTCTTTACCTGGCCACAGGCATGCCCGTACCTCGTCTGATGTCAACCGAATGAAGTCTTTTCCATTGTCACCCTCCTCGGGTTCCATACCCCAGGGAATCCTAGAAAGAACGTCAGCATTAATGTTCTGTCTGCCGGGCTTGTAACAAACCTCAAAGTTGAACTCTGCCAACTGTGCAGACCAACGCTGTTCCACTGCTCCGAGGTTGGCTGTCTCCAGGTAGCGAAGAGGGTTGTGGTCAGTAATAACCTGAAATTTTGCAAATATCAGGTATTCCTTAAATTTTTCAGTTACTGCCCATTTATGGGCAAGTAACTCCAACTTGAAGGCACTGTAATACTTGTCATTTCTTTCAGATCCCTTTAGACCTCTGCTCGCGTAGGCAATGACACGTTCAACACCCCCCTGCTTTTGACTGAGTATGGCTCCAAGTCCGTTGAGGCTCCCATCCGTCGTGAGTATGAACGGACACTGGAAATCAGGGTAAGCCAGAATCGGAGGTGACATGAGACAACTCTTTAGCTTGCTGAATGCAGACTGACACTCATCACTCCAGACAAACACTTTTCTGACTTGCCTTTGTTACCTTTTCCCACCAGGGCATGTAGGGGCTTTGCCAGCTGTGTGAATCTTGGAACAAACCGACGATAGTAACTCATAAATCCCAGCAGTTGTCTAACCTCCCTAACATTCGTCGGTGAAGGCCACGCATCTAAACACTGAACCTTGTCCTTATCCACCTGAACTCCCTTCGACGAAATAATGTGTCCCAAGAACTGAACTTCTGGCCTCAGGAGAAAACATTTACTCGGTTTCAGCTTTAGTCCGTGCTGATGCAACCTTGAGAAAACAAGCTCCAACTTCTCACAATGACTCTTGAAATCAATAGAGAACACGATAATATCGTCAAGATAGATCAGAAGAACGTCAAAGGCCAGATCACCTAATGCTGCACTCATCAATCGCTGAAAGGTGGCCGGAGCGTTGCATAAACCAAACGGCATCCGTGTCCACTCAAACAAACCGAACAGAGTTGTGACAGCAGTCTTCTCCCGATCTGATTCCTTTACCGCCACTTGGAAATAACCTGCCGTGAGATCCAGTGTGGAAAACAATTGTGCATTCCCCAAAGCATCCAAGGATTCCTCCACATGTGGAAGGGGGTAGGCATCCTTGAATGTGACTTGATTGAGTCTCCTGTAGTCGCAGCAGAAATGAACACCTCCGTTTTTTTTATCACAATGACTGCAAGCGAGGCCCACGGACTACGACTCTCGTTCAGCACACCTTGACTGACAAGATCTTGCACATGTCTCTTAAACTCTTGAAAAATGTGAGGTGGGACTCGCCGATGGCGTTGTTTTATTGGCTGTGCATCTCCGGTAGGTATGCTATGTGTCACTGTTGTTGTGTATCCATAGTCTGTGTCACTCTTGGAGAAAACATCACTGTAACATGTCAGCAGAGAATTTAAGTCATCCCGTTGCACCTCAGACAGTCCGTCCTGATTCATCTGAACTGGAATTGACAGTTGTTCGGGCTGGCTCTCAATCTTAATGCTGCACTGTACGTGTCGTTTAACACGTAACTCATCATCATCCTCTTCGAATTCCACCATTTGCTTTGGAACTACTTTTTGAGGCTTAGACACAACTGCAATCCTGGATCTCGGCATCAACCTGACGGTTTCTTGACAGAGATTTAACACTCGCACTGGAACTTTACCCTTTTCTGGGCTTGCAAGCACATTGGATACTAACAATCCTTTTGGAAGGGTAACAGAATCTATGCACTCCACCAACACTTGATGTTTCACTTGATGAGGTATACTGCAGTGGCCTTCCACAATCTTCTCACTTAAGGGTGGGATTATCACGACTTGCTTCCCAGACACCTTAACGAATCCTATCCTTCCCTCTGGGCCCAAGAGTCCTTCATATTTTTTCACTTTTGCTATCACTCGCCTGACATTAGCATCTTCACGTTGGCTCACTTTTCTCTCCATATCCAAATCCTTTCTAGACAGTACAAGGTTTTTCAATTCACTAAGCACCTTCATCCCCACGATTCCAGCCAATCCCTTCATCTCCTTCACATCGGGGTTCGAGTCTGTGAGCACGAAAACACACTTCCCTGGAAGCAGACTTCCCATGCACTCTATATCTGCCTGTAGACATCCAAGGACAGGAATGTCTAGTCCGTTTGCAGTGGTGAGGCGCACCCAGTTAGCAGACGACAGCTGTAGCCCTTGCTCTCTGAAATGATGTTTGAAGTGAGACTCTGAGATGGTGGTGACCTCTGAACCGATGTCCAACAAACATTTGGTGGGCACCCCTGCTATTTTTACATCCACTGTCAAACAGTCTCCAAAAGCACTATCTCTTAGTGTTTCTGGTGCTATATCTGCATTCCAGTCAGCTGTATGGCTCCGGATTACTGAAGGCCCACTGGTGCTTGCCAAGTCAACCGACGAAGCTCCTCTTAATGCCTCAGATACTTCCGCCATTTGTGATGGCGCAGTGCCCCGGTTACCCAACTCCCTAAGCTGCCTACAACGTCGACTGGTGTGACCTGGTTCACCACATGTGTAACAGATATATTGCCCTTCACTGTTTTTCAGTGGCTGTCTTCTCATAACACCAGGCTGGGGATCAACTCTCCCCTGACTATGGACTATTCTGTACAATTCTTCCTGACGTGCAGCTATCTTCTCTATTGCCTCATGCAACTTTTCTAACGTCAGTGAGGATGAATTGTCACAAGTCGCAACTGTAGTGTGAACAGCCACTCTCGCACGCACAGGGGTCTTCAGGTTACCTTCAGGTTGTGCTTCCTCTTCCTCAGACCATGTGATGGCGTCCTGCATCAGCTGTGCAAAAGTCAAGCTTTGCTCTTCCTTGACCCTTCGTTTCATCTCTCTTCTTAGGAAATCATCCCTCAGCCCAAGAACTAACTGCTCTTTCAGAACACTCTCTTCATCTGAAACTCGTCTGGGCTCTCTGCGCTTCACCTTGTGGAGCTTTTCTCTTAAATCATAAGCATAGGCGCATATGGTCTCACCAGGTGCTTGTTTTCGATCATAAAAGTCTTTCAACCTTGTACCAATAGGTACCTTGTCTCCTGGAGTAGCTGGAAAATGGACTCCACACTGTTATCCACTTCTTCCATCATGAACTTCACAGTATCTTTAGCCTCCCCCTTTAAGTGCTGCTTTATCAGTTCCACCTGATCTTCTTCTGGCACCTTCATGATTCGAAAGGCTGATTTCATAGAGACAATCCACTCTTCCACACTTCCTTCTCCAGGTTTTGTGGTGCCAGTGAAATCGGTAAGTTTATGTTCTCTTGGGATATAGATCGTTGCTGGGGTTGCACGAGTGGATGCTTGCTGCTCCATTACTGCTCTGGCCAGTGACAGGGCTCTCGCTGCTCCATTCTGGCACGATCCAATGCCCCAGCTTGCTCCGCTAACCTCCTCTGCATTTCAGCGAACTCCTTCTTCAGTTCTTCCAGTTATGCCATTTTTCTTCTTGCTCACAGACCTGGGACAGAATATTGCAACAACAAAAACCAGGCTAAGTATGATCCTGTTCGTGACGCCAAATTAATGTAGCGGGAAATTTCACTACAATGTAGGGGTAAGTATCTATTCTGAATATCTTGGATGCCTAGGGAAATGACAGGATCTAAGTCCCCACTCCTAGGACAATTAACTCCTGTACCTATTATAAATAAGTATGTTTTAATCTGTCTTGATCAAATGTGCTTTTTTAGCAACGACTGGTGAGGAGGCGACTCCAGGACTTAAAGTGTACACGGTAGCTTTCCCAGAGTGTAATAAAATGAATTAACCCCTTTTTATACTACCAGCCTACAAGACAGGAGGAATGCCCCTACTCCAAGATGACAGAGATTGTAGATGTATTTATTCTAAATGAAATAAAATAAAGAAAATGATTGTAAGTGCCAAAAATAAACTTTTGTTTCACATCACTTGTGAATGAAAAATAAACAATCACAGAATTAAAGCTTCACTTAGCTTCGAGCTTATGTTCAGTCTCTTTCCTTTCTACAGGAATTCTCCAGTCAAATAAAATAAAATAAACAACAGCTCCAACAGAATATTCAAGTATAAACCAGTTCAGTCAGCAGTACATAATGAATATTACATTTCACATCAGATATTTTTTCTCATGTCAATCAACATACCTGAGTAATATTCACAACTCAAGGTTTAAATGTTACCTCACCGCAGAACTGGGCTGGTGTTGGACTGTCCAGGTATAGCAGGGAAATCAAAACAGCTATCAGGAACTTGTTAAAAGATAGCAAGTCTCTCCCTTTTCCAAACACAGGAAATTAATGTTTTTTTAAATAAAAGGAAAAATATTATTTTCCACGAATGTTCCTGGAAGAATAGGCAGTCTCTTGAAAAAAACCCGAAATGCGGATTCACTCACTTGTGCAAACTAAAATGTCTGTACACAAGTCCATGCAAGTGCTAAACAAAGTTGTTAAACAAAAATACTGCAAAGCATCCAAAAATGTATTATAGAGAAAATATAGAAAGATGAAAAACAATTCTCAGGGCAGAGGCTATACTCAAAATAGGGAGGAAAAATTAAATCAAAAGAATTTCAAAGAGTCTGTAATGCCGCTTGCGTCTACAGAGAGGCGCTAATGTGTCAACAACGGATAGCGAGGATTTTTCTCGAAAGGACAGTAGCAAAAACCACTCGTTCTGAATCGGTTTATTCTACATTAACAAAAAATATGATGTCCGTGTTTTTCTTCCGGATGTCAACTGTGATGGAACAACAATGATAAACTCACAGTACTTCAGCTCCCAAAATAAAAATAAAAGTCCTTGAATACCTCCACATCTGTATAATTCATAACCACAATTTTATTATGAACAATACAGTAAGATCATTGCCTTTTTGAAAACTATGTACGTATTCTGTGAACATAAGAGAGTTTTACTAAAAGTGGAATGTTTACTTGCAAAGGCCAGCACATCTGCACAATATATCAGTACCACGATTGATGTTGGTTGCCAGACTGACTCTCAGCTGTGTAGTGTCACGTAACCAATCAGAAATGTCCTGGTTCATTGTAACTCTTGTGACTTCTACCGGAGTCTCTACTTCATCAGTGTCCGACTCTGGTTCATACATATATGGCTGTCAGTCAATTGGTTCTGATTTGTTGTTGCTGCAGTGTATGTAGTATGCTGTAGTGACCGTCATTGGCAAGACTCTTCTTTTTACATAAATGTTTTTTGGCACTTTTTTGTCACTTATACTGTCGCTTGTGAAAAATCCACCTGAAGTAATGTGAGGCAGAGAGCAGACTTTTTTTTTTCTTTTTTTTTTTTTTTTTGATGCTGTTGATGAGCTGTAAAGAGAAAATCATCTTCCTGAAAAGGGGCAGGGAGCAGCAGCTCATTTGCATTTAAAGAGACACACAAAAACCATGTGATTTTGATTCAACCCAAAAAGAGACATTTACAACATAAATTTACAACAAAACTTCACAGACACATTCTGGGGACACCTGAGACTTATATTACATCTTGTAAAAAGGGGCATAACAGGTCTCCTTTAAGTAACTTCTGTATTTTGGGGATGTGTAAGTTCTGCATGTCATGTCTTATAAGGTGTGATAAAAATATACCTGATCTCATAGGAAATAAGACTAGAAACCTCAGACCAGCCACACCATTTACCAGCTACTTTATAAAAGCCTCACGAAACAAAGAGCTCAGATACATACAGCGGAGATGTCTCAGATACATACAGCAGAGAGTGTTTATGACAATATAGACATTGATTTGGCAGAGGAGATGAAGAGAGAAGATGGTCAGGAGATGAATATATATGCCAATACAGACATCATAAGCCATCATCATGTCAGGACAGAGACAGAGGACACAAAGAGACACCAAACACCTCAATTTACAGGTACTGAGACTCATTTCATTATAATAAAAAACACACTCATACACACATTTTCAGCTGTAATGGTTAAGAAATATTTATCTTCATATTTTCCCAGGAAGTGAGTGTGTAAGGAACAGAAACGTCCGAGCAGCTACAGTGTGTTTGGGGCTGCTGTGTGTTCTTCTGCTGACTGCAGTCATAGTGCTGTGTGTCCAACTCTTTAGAAAGACAGACCAGTATAACACCAAGAATAAAAACATATTTGAAGAGAGAGACCAGCTTCTTACCAATAATACCAAACTCACAGAAGAGAGAGATCAGCAACTCACCAATAACAACAACCTCATTAAAGAGAGAGACCAGCTTCTTACCAGGAATACCAAACTCACAGAAGAGAGAGACCAGCAACTCACCAATAACAACGACCTCATTAAAGAGAGAGATCAGCTCCTCAACAACAATAGAAACTTAAATCAGGAGAAGAATGAACTGCAGAAGACTCTTCGTGAAATGGGTAATCTATATAATATTGATAATCAATTCAGTGTAGTTATGAATAATGGCTAATAGCTGAACTGGTTGTGTTTCCAGATGGATGGATTTACTATCAATCCAGATTTTACTACATTTCCTCTGGGAAGAAGAGCTGGAGTGAAAGCAGAAGATACTGTAAAGAGAGAGGAGCAGATCTGATTATCATTAACAACAGAGAGGAACAAGTGTGTGTGTGTGTGTGTGTGTGTGTGTGTGTGTGTGTGTGTGTGTGTTTGCACGTGCCTTTTTTGTGTGTGTGTTTGTGTGCGTTTGTGTGTGTGTGTGTGTGTTTGCGTGAGTGTGTGTGTGTTTTGCTGAGAGGAGGAGGGGTTGCTTGACATTTGTAAATAAGTTTATGATATAAATGTGTTTTTCCCTTCTCAGAAATTTCTTAAGAAATATTTTTGTGAAGAATATGTCTGGATTGGTCTGACTGACAGTGAGAAAGAAGGCACGTGGAAATGGGTGAATGGCGAGACACAGAACTCTGGGTGAGAAACCACTATATTAATGTAATAATTATGTAAAGAATGATTCTTACATTCAGCATCATAACACACAGAAAGCAGCGATGAAGATCTAATGCTGATCTCTAGTTTCAGGTTCTGGGGGGATGGAGAGCCCAATGGTCATAGAACAGAAAACTGTGCTTTAATTAAATCATCAGAGTGGCATGATTATCCATGTAATGATGCCTTTAAATGGATTTGTGAGAAGAACATTTAAAAATGTCATTATATCAAATACATGTTTATTTTGTAAACAGTGAATATCCAGAAATGATTGTCATTCATGAGGACCAGGCATTATGATAAGTGATTCAAGACAATTGAAAGTCCAACATGTAATCACAACTGTAACAAGGAAAAAATTAAAAATCTATATATATATACTGTATGTGCAATATATCTATTAAATGCTACTTAAATATACAGCAAAGCTTCTGTTTTTAAATTGAATAATAAGTTCATTAAAGATTTCATTATATACAATATTTTTTTCTTCATTATTCTGTCCTGTGTTTGAATGTTTGCATCTAATGTTGTCAGTGAACTTGACTATGGAGGAAGAATTGAAGAAGTTGTGATCATACTGTAGTTATGCAGGCTGGGTTTTTATGCAGGGCTGTTGAATTCTTAAATTTGATCATGTCTGGATTTTGATCATTCGCAATGATGAGAAGCAAAAAGTTCATTCCCTCATTAAAGATGTTAAGCACAGAGTTCCCCGTCTGTCGCTCACTGAGACCAGAGCGATGTCTTTATTTTTTTAGCTTACTGTCTGTATAATTCATAACCACACTTTTATTATGAACAATACAGTAAGATCATTGCCTTTTTGAAAACTATGTACGTATTCTGTGAACATAAGAGAGTTGTACTAAAAGTGGAATGTTTACTTGCAAAGGCCAGCACATCTGCACAATATATCAGTACCACGATTGATGTTGGTTGCCAGACTGACTCACCACAGCTGTGTAGTGTCACTTAACCAATCAGAAATGTCCTGGTTCATTCTAACTCTTGTGACTTCTACCGGAGTCTCTACTTCATCAGTGTCCGACTCTGGTTCATACATATATGGCTGTCAGTCAATTGATTCTGATTTGTTGTTGCTGCAGTGTATGTACTATGCTGTAGTGACCGTCATTGGCAAGACTCATCTTTTTAGATAAATGTATTTTGGCACTTTTTTGTCACTTATACTGTCGCTTGTGAAAAATCCACCTGAAGTAATGTGAGGCAGAGAGCAGACATTTTGTTTATTTTTTTGATGCTGCTGATGAGCTGTAAAGACAAAAGCATCTTCCTGAAAGGGGGCAGGGAGCAGCAGCTCATTTGCATTTAAAGAGACACACACAAAAAGCACGTGATTCTGATTCCACCCAAAAAGAGTCATTTACAACATAAATTTACAACAAAACTTCACAGACACATTCTGGGGACACCTGAGACTTATATTACATCTTGTAAAAAGGGGCATAACAGGTCTCCTTTAAGTAACTTCTGCTTTTTGAGGATGTGTAAGTTCTGCATGTCATGTCTTATAAGGTGTGATAAAAACATATCTTATCTCACAGGAAATAAGACTAGAAACCTCAGACCAGCCACACCATTTACCAGCTACTTTATAAAAGCCTCACAAAACAAAGAGCTCATATACATACAGCGGAGATGTCTCAGATACATACAGCAGAGAGTGTTTATGACAATATAGACATTGATTTGGCAGAGAAGATGAAGAGAGAAGATGGTCAGGAGATGAATATATATGCAATACAGACATCATAAGCCATCATCATGTCAGGACAGAGACAGAGGACACAAAGAGACACCAAACACCTCAATTTACAGGTACTGAGACTCATTTCATTATAATAATAAACACACTCATACACACATTTTCAGCTGTATAATGGTTAAGAAATATTTATCTTCATGTTTTCCCAGGAAGTGAGTGTGTAAGGAACAGAAACTTCCGAGCAGCTACAGTGTGTTTGGGGCTGCTGTGTGTTCTTCTGCTGACTGCAGTCATAGTGCTGTGTGTCCAACTCTTTAGAAAGACAGACCAGTTTAACACCAAGAATAAAAACATATTTGAAGAGAGGAACCAGCTTTTTACCAGGAATACCAATCTCACAGAAGAGAGAGATCAGCTACTCAACAACAATACAAACTTAAATCAGGAGAAGAATGAACTGCAGAAGACTCTTCGTGAAATGGGTAATCTATATAATATTGATAATCAATTCAGTGTAGTTATGAATTATGGCTAATAGCTGAACTGGTTGTGTTTCCAGATGGATGGATTTACTATCAATCCAGATTTTACTACATTTCCTCAGGGAAGAAGAGCTGGAATCAAAGCAGAAGATACTGTAAAGAGAGAGGAGCAGATCTGATGATCATTAACAACATAGAGGAACAAGTGTGTGTGTGTGTGTTTATGCGTGCCTTTTGTTGTGTGTGTGTTTGTGTGCGTTTGTGTGTGTGTGTGGGGGGGGGGGTTGTTTGTGTGCACGTGTGTTTGTTTGTGTGTGTGTGTGTGTGTGTGTGTGTGTGTGTGTTACAGATCACCCTGTCACAGATCATCCTGTCTCTCCCTGCAATAACCAACAACGATCCCTCTCCCCTGATTACTAATCACCTGCACCTGTCATTTATTTCAGCTCTACTCCTTATAAGCACTGTTCACCCCTCACTCTTTGTCTGGTCTCAATCATGAATGCAGACTCACTTCCTTGCTTCCCTAACTCCGATTTCCATTAATATTCCCAGCTCTACTTACCTTCACTCCAACGACGATCATCCTAGCTCCACGCTCCTTCGCTCCAGTGCTGATCACCCAAGCTCCAAGCTCATCAGCTCCAGCGGCTACAACCCAAGCTCCACGCTAACCAGTGCTCTACTACGGCTCTCTCCAGTGACGATAATTCAAGCTCCACTCTCCTTCGCTCCATCACTGATATCCCAGGTTCCCTTCGCATCGCTGATTGCATTCCCTTCATCAAGCTAATTGTTACCAATAAAAACAACCTCCTGGTTTATCACCACTATCGAGTCTGTGTATTCGTTACAGAAGACCAGACCTACAAGGATCTACAAACATGAACCCGGCGGGTCTAAACCCAGTTCAGATCCTGTCTGAGGCAATTCGGCAAGCTTTCCCTCAAAGTTTTGATTCGTCCATACCTCCTTCAACCGATGGTGCCTCCGCAGTTTCTTCTCCGGTGTATTCCGCCAGCCCCGTGGCCAACCCAGCGCCCTACGCTGGTTCGGCGGAGGATTGCAACGGCTTTTTGACCCAATGCTCTCTCGTCATGGAAATGCAGCCTCATCGTTTCTCCACTGAACGAGCTAAAGTGGCCTACACGATTTCCTTATTGACTGGTCTGGCGCTACAATGGGCTCAACCGCTCTGGGATCAGAACAGCCCCGTCACTCAGTCTATGGACAGCTTTACCCATCATTTCCGCGAGGTATTTGGGAAACCAGCGGGAGATACTACTACAGGAGAACTACTACTCAGCGACCAGCTTCGTCTCAAGAAGTTGCCCTGCGAACCCAACCTGCACATCCAAACCATAAACGGCAGCCAATGGGTAAGGGGCTCATTCGCTACTGGGTAGGTCCCATACAGCTTCAGGTGGGGTGCCTACACATTGAAGAAATTACCTTTATGATATTAGAGAACTACACCGCTGATATTGTCTTGGACCGTCCCTGGCTCATCCACCATTCCCCTGTTTTATGCTGGTCAACCGGTAATGTCCTGAAGTGGGGAAGCGGATGATTTCCCACTTGCTTTCCTAACCTACCCACTCCTAGATACCCTACTCCGGTCGAAGAACCTCCTCTCCTCAAGCTAAACACCACCTCTGTGGAGAGTCCTGCTGGCTGTTGTTCGGCGGATGTTCCGTCCTGTTACTCCCACTATCAGGACGTCTTCAGTCCCGTACTCGCTTCTCGATTACCACCTCACCGCCCTTGGGACACCGACATCGACCTCCTTCCGGACAAACCCTTACCCAGAGGTAGGATCTACCCTCTTTCCATCCCTGAACAAGGAGCTATGAAGGAGTATATCGAGGAGGCCCTGTCCCAGGGCTACATCCATCCGTCCACGTCCCCTGCTGCTTCCAGTTTCTTCTTCGTGGCCAAGAAGGATGGAGGTCTTCAACCCTGCATTGATTATCGCGCTCTCAACAAGATCACTGTCAAGTTCCGGTATCCTCTACCCCTTGTACCCGCAGCCTTGGAACTATTACGAGGGGCAACCGTCTTCACCAATCTAGATCTTCTGAGCGCTATAATCTCATTCGGATCCGGAGGGGTGACGAATGGAAGACTGAGTTTATTACTCCCACCGGCCACTATGAGTACCGGGTGATGCCGTATGGACTGGTCAATGCCCCCTCCGTGTTTCAAGGCTTCATGAACAAAGTACTCCGTGAATACCTCCACCAATTCGTCCTTGTCTACATCAATGACATCCTAATTTACTCCCAGACTGAGTCTGACCATCGTCACCACGTCAACCAGGTTTTGGAGAAGTTGAGGGAATATAAGCTGTTCCTCAAGGCTGAGAAATGCTTGTTCCATCAGAAAACCCTCCAGTTCCTTGGGTATAACATCAGTCCCGAAGGAATTCAAATGGATGACGGGAAGGTTGAAGCAGTACGCAATTGGCCTGTTCCCACCACCATTAAGGAACTGCAGCGCTTCCTGGGGTTCGCGAACTTCTATTGCAGGTTCTTTAAGAATTTCAGTTTCCACACTTCTCCGCTTACCACACTTCTCAAGGCCAAAACCAAGTCCTTGTCTTGGAACCTGGATGCCTCCTCTGCTTTCCAGCGCCTAAAGTCTGCCTTTACCACAGCACCCCTTCTATGTCATCCAAATCCCAGCAAGCCCTTCATCGTTGAGGTAGATGCCTTGACCTCAGGTGTTGGAGCCGTCCTGTCGCAAAATCAGGGGAACCCGTCCAAACTCCATCCATGTGCATACTTCTCCAAGAAGCTCAACTCCGCAGAGCAAAACTATGACGTCGGCAACCGGGAACTCCTAGCGATCAAGTTGGCACTGGGGGAATGACGACACTGGCTTGAGGCGGCCCAGTTCCCCTTCTTGGTACTCACCGACCACAAAAACCTTGAGTACCTCTGGGAGGCTCGCCGCATAAACCCTCGCCAAGCCTGATGGGCGCTTTTCTTTTACCGCATCAATTTCACTATCTCCTATCGCCCGGGTGCTAAGAACATTAAGGCAGACGCACTATCCCGTCTCCACTCCACGGATGAAGCTCCTGAAAGTCCCGATTTGATCCTCCCTCCTAGTATTGTTGTAAGTCACATCCAATGGTCCCTAGATGAGGACATCGCCGAAGTTACGGTCCAGGAACCCACTCCGCCAAATTGTCCTGTTGACAAAACCTATGTTCCATCCACCTTACGTGTGACTCTCATCGAGTCGGTACATTCCTCCCGGATCCGGGATCCAATAGAACCCTCTCTCTCCTCCAGGAACGGTTCTGGTGGCCACGGATGGATTGCAACGTCCGAGATTACTTCAAGGGATGTGTTGAGTGTGCCATGTCCCGAACCTCACGTCAACTCCCAGTCGGTAAACTCTTACCTCTACCAATCCCTCGTCGGCCTTGGTCCCATCTAGGAGTCGACTTCATCACTGATCTACCCTCCTCCGAAGGATTCACCTGCGTTCTGGTGGCTGTGGATCGCTTCTCGAAGGCCTGCAAGCTAATACCTCTCAAGGGCCTCCCCACAGCTCTACAAACAGCGGAAGCTCTCTTCAACAACGTCTTTCGCAATTATGGAGTTCCTGAAGACATAGTCTCCGACAGAGGGCCACAATTCATCTCTCGAGTCTGGAAGGCCTTCTTCTCACTCCTAGGGGTCTCCATTAGCTACCATTAGATACATCCCCAATGCAGTGGTCAAACTGAGAGGAAGATTCAAGAGATCGGCCGATTCCTCCGAACCTTCTGCCATCTACGCCAGAACCAGTGGAGCCGTTTCCTATCTTGGGCAGAGTATGCCCAGAATTCCCTTCGCCAAGCCTCCACCAAGCTAACCCCATTTCATTGTGTTTTAGGTTTCCAACCGCCTCTCTTCCCATGGTCCGGCGAACCATCAGCAGTACCGGCAGTGGACTTCTCTACTGTCCTGAGGACCCACATAGAAATACCCAGCGACGAGCCGGTCCCCACTCTTTGCAAAGGAGAGTGCGATACGCCACACTCTGTTATTGGACCTCCCTTCTAGAAGGACCGAAGGGAGGCTGGGTGGCCGGCAGTCCCTCCCTCTGAGTACGGCAAAGAAGGAATTGTACAAAGGCTTCCTTGTTTCTTTTTACCTCCTGAAAGCTGGTAATGACCATATTCATTGAGTCACAGAATAGGCCAGAAGGTAAGATCAGGGCATCAAGAAGGAACACTTTGTCCTTACCCTTATTGTCCTTACTTGCATTTTGTCCTATGCCTGAAAGATTTAGCCAGATGCCTCTCCTTGCAGACCAAAGCAGCCATTGAACGGCCGATAGCGCGAGCTGTCTGCTTGGTCGCACGGAGAGATACATCTGTGGCTCGATGAAGCTCTGAGAATGCTTCTCGTCGATAGTACTCCTTGACTCAGGTCGTTTAATGAATCAGCTTGGTACACCTTTAATACCACCATGGTGTGTAGGGTGGCACCAGCCTGACCTGCTGCCTGATAAGCCTTCACCACAAGCGTTGAGGTAAGCGTTGTGGCTTTGTGGGGAGAGTTGTTTCTTTTAATGATGATGCCGAACCAGGCGAGAGATAGCTTGCGAGCATCTCTTCTACCCGTGGCATCACCGTATACCCACGATTGTCGAATATGTCGACATCGAGGGCACAAAGATATGAGAAGTATAAGGTTTCCCCCATGAATGAGTCAACTCGTCATGGAGGTCATCAAAGAGAGACTGATTTTGAGTTCCCATTCCCCAGCTACCAGACAGAAATCTGTCTTCTAATTTTGAACGTTTGGGGGTCTCTTGTTCATGCGGCCAGTCTAATTGTAATCTGGCCACTGCACCAGTAACCACCTTGAGCAATTCCTCAACCATTTTGTCCGCAGTCCCAAGAGATTCATCTTCCCTCTCATGAATCTTCGAGATCATGCGAGGAACCGGTTGGAACTGGAGAGAGCACGAGTGATGGGGACGAATCCGTCTCTCGCTCCTCAGCCAGATCATACGTAAGCCCCATAACAAAATGGTGGGGGCTGGCTCTTGGAAATAAGCGAGATGAGTGCGCAGCATCTTAACTCTGAGCAGCTCACAATGCTCACAGCCGCCTTCCAATGCAAGAGCAGTGTGCTCTTCCCCCAAACAAACAAAACAAAACTGGTGTGTGTCCTATTCAGCCATAAGTCTTTCACACTTAAGTGATAGAAGAAAGAAGAAAACAAGAAAAAGATTTCTGCACACTGCCTGACAAATCGAACTCCTATCAGAGGAAAATACAGAGTTTGAGAGGCTTGAGAAGCACAACACATCACAGAGTGGTCTGAAGACAATAGACCTGTGGCACATCTATTTATAGCCCTGGTACTGGCGTATTCTGATGATGTCACCAACAGAGGCTATAAATTCTAGTCAGTTTTATTGACGTGTTGCACACATATTCACAGCTGGTCACTACTAAAAGACCTTCCCAATGCGCTGAATCAACATTAATCAGCATTAAGTGCAGCTTTTGATAAGGGAACTACCTTAATTCTTAGTGGCACAGATTCAACAAGGTGCTGGAAACATTCCTCAGAGGTTTTGATCTATATTGACAGTTGCTTCATTTGTGGGCAGCACCTTCATGATGGAAATCTCCCGTTCCACCACATCCCAAAGGTGCTCTATTGGATTGAGATCTGGTGTCTGTGGAGGCCAATTCATTACAGTGAACTAACTCATTGTCATGTTCAAGAAACCAGTCTGAGATGATATGAGCACAAAACATGATGGACACCATGGTATGGTCAATTTGGATTTTAATTTGCACCTAGTATATAATATCCAGAAGATGCTAAAATATAACATATTTTTGTCATTTTCTTAGACACAACATAATTCCCATATTTCCATTTCTATCATTCCATAGTTGTGATGACTTTACTATTATTCTAAAATGTTAAATAAAATAAAATAAAACTTTTTAACACCTATTTCTAGTTCCTAGTTCACAATACTGTTGAACGTGATAGTTTAGGCACGGAGTCAGTTCTGGTCACAAGTCTCTTTCTGTCCACTTGTTCACGGCTTCAGATTGTTCCACCCCAACAGTGTGCTATATAACTGAGGCAGCGTTACTTCATTCTGCTGCTCTGTGCTCACCACATCGCTCCTACATTGGCCTTCCACAGATATGCAACTCATCTCCATCACCTCCCTAGCCCCCACCAGCATTAGCAAAATCAGTTTCTTTGTTCATATTGAGTTAATCCTTTCAACTGTTGTATCAGGATCTGCCAGGGAGTTTATGATCTCAGAGACGGTCTGTTTCATGTTTGCTCAGATTGTTTCAGAGCATCACTTGAGTAGAGTCACCAGCAAACACAAATGTACGTAATTCTGTAATAATGGTTAAATCTGCTGAAAGTGTCCTGCCTGAACTGCATTTGTTCATCCTGAGGTGTCCTGCAAGGCACTTAACTTGATACATTCCTGATATTCAATATTTTAGATTAGATGATATTTTAACAATCATCTAATCTAAAGCATCACAATCACAACTGCATTATATCCCGCATATTTGTCTAGCAACTTTTAATAAGTAAACGGATGGCTACTATGATTAAATTAATCGCAAACAGTGGCCATTCATTTGTTCAATGTGCACTTGTTGATGTGCATGATACGAGATATTTGTGTTGGCTCTACTGGAAGTGTCGTGACACAGAATTGTTTGCAGCATCAGATCTGCCATTAAAATCAATCCATAATTATGTACAATCAATTGGCTTTCAAGGATGTATAAATGTAAAAATTAAATGGAAATGGAAAAATGGAAAAATATTATGTCAACACTGAAATTTTAGCAATAATTTGAATTTCCAGCAACTTTATTTTGATGCGATAAAACTTTTTTAGTAAAAAATCCTTGGCTGGAAACGTAGTTATTGCTTTTATAATTTTGTGTAATAATGCAGTAAATGGACAGCATGTATTAGTTATTAACCATTTGTTTTATACTGAATTTTTCACCTAATTCCATATGCCAAATAAAGAGGCTTGTCATTAATTAACTACATAGAATAAATATAAACTTGTGGTTGTTTTAGAACAAGAACCCTTTAAATTTGTATAAATTCTTTTTTTTTTCTAGAAATAATTATTTTGTTCACTCCATATCTTGGAAAGGGTAATTTCTGCGATCACACAATCCAGCCACGATGGGTTTGCCTTACACGGGAAAATAAATGTAGGTCCTGGCGCATTTGTGTTCTTGTTATTCAGGTTTGAGTACAAGAACCGATCACTGGATTGTGCATAAATGTTAGCATAGCTATACCCCCTTCCAGGACCTGGCAGTGGGTTTTAAGAGGTTAAATATAATGTTATGTTTATATAGACCTTGTAATGTTTGCCAGTCGCCATATACCAGGAAGGGGCTAGATTTGTGTGTTGTATGTAAACAGGCCTCATAAACCCCATTGGCTCCATAAACCACAATCTGGTCCTGACCCCATAAGCCTGTGAAATGTCACATTTTTTATATATGTATGTTGTGAAAGTGAAATTTTGTTTTTAAAGTGAGATTTGTCTTTTGTAGATCAAATAAAAATGTTTGACATGACTTTTAAGTTGACAGGATGATGGGAAAGGTGGGTCTCTGTAAACCACTGAAAAAACACAATGGTCTCATAAACCACATATGCCTGTGTGTGTGTGTGTTTGCGCGTGTGTGTTTCTTTTTTTGTGTGTGTGTTTGTGTGTGTGTGGGTGGGGTTTGTTTGTGTGTGTGTGTGCGTGTGTGCGTGTGTGTGTTTTGCTGAGAGGAGGAGGGGTCACGGCATTTGTAAATAAGTTTATGATATAAATGTGTTTTTCTCTTCTCAGAATTTTCTTAAGAAATATTCTGGTGAAGACTATGTCTGGATTGGTCTGACTGACAGTGAGAAAGAAGGCACGTGGAAATGGGTGAATGATGAGACACAGAACTCTGGGTGAGAAACCACTATATTAATGTAATAATTATGTGATGAATGATTCTTACATTCAGCATCATAACACACAGAAAGCAGCGATGAAGATCTAATGCTGATCTCTAGTTTCAGGTTCTGGATGGTTGGACAGCCCAATGGTCATAGAACAGAAAACTGTGCTTTAATTAAATCATCAGAGTGGCATGATTATCCATGTAATGATGCCTTTAAATGGATTTGTGAGAAGAACATTTAAAAATGTCATTACATCAAATACATGTTTATTTTGTAAACAGTGAATATCCAGAAATGATTGTCATTCATGAGGACCAGGCATTATGATAAGTGATTCAAGACAATCGAAAGTCCAACATGTAATCACAACTGTAACAAGGCAAAAAAAATAAAAAATCTATATATATACTGTATGTGCAATATATCTATTAAATGCTACTTAATTATACAGCAAAACTTCTGTTTTTAAATTGAATAATAAGTTCATTAAAGATTTCATTATATACAATATTTTTTTCTCCATTATTCTGTCCTGTGTTTGAATGTTTGCATCTAATGTTGTCAGTGAACTTGACTATGGAGGAAGAATTGAAGAAGTTGTGATCATACTGTAGTTATGCAGGCTGGGGTTTTTATGCAGGGCTGTTGAATTCTTAAATTTGATCATGTCTGGATTTTGATCATTCGCAATGATGAGAAGCAAAAAGTTCATTCCCTCATTAAAGATGTTAAGCACAGAGTTCCCCGTCTGTCGCTCACTGAGACCAGAGCGATGTCTTTATTTTTTTAGCTTACTGTCTGTATAATTCATAACCACACTTTTATTATGAACAATACAGTAAGATCATTGCCTTTTTGAAAACTATGTACGTATTCTGTGAACATAAGAGAGTTGTACTAAAAGTGGACTGTTTACTTGCAAAGGCCAGCACATCTGCATGTGGCAGGCCCAATGAAATTCGTCCCGCCTACATGTGGTTGGCTAGTCTACTCGGTTAGATTTTGTCCTATTACTGGGCTGCAGTAGCATATATAAACGGGTTGTTAGAGTAGATGGTGTCACGAGTCACCGCCCTTACTTCAGGTGTCGTCATTTAATTGCCATTCAGGTATGTTTGGTGAGGTTGGCTGGTGGTACATGGTATAATGTGGCTCATTTTAGTCTATCTTTAGGGTGGTGTATGAATCCCTGCGGCTGGCACTGAGCGAGGTTGTCCCTCTTACTGGTAGGTGAAAGTGTTGATTGTGTGTTATCTAAGTATCCATCCATATAGTAGCAGTATCTTTGTTTGTATACAGTCAAAGGTTGGGGTGAGGCTGATTCAAATACGGGGGGTTTATAGCCCAGTACGGAGGTGCTTAATCACCACCGGCGCGTACGTTCTCCGCTCGATAAACTGGACGAGCCCTCAGCTTCCATGCATATGTGTTTGCCTGATTGATTGGGTTTCCGGAGATCGCACTTATAAAGTATGTGTGTTTAACTTATAGGTTGAGTGGCGATTTCCTGTAGAGAGAAACTGAGTTTTCATCTGATTGTTTGTTAACTTGTAATTTTACAGAGGTATTAGGTACAGAGTGGTCACTTTCGTCATGGGCGATTAGCGTCCGCACTATTGGGCTGCGTGGGACTATCATCTGGAGGCGCTGTTGCTTTGGGTTGCCATCGGGGTGGAAAGTGCTCCTTTCTGTGTCGATACTGAGAGTGTGTGTGTGTGTGTGTGTGTGTGTTGGTTTATATTTTATTTCTTTAGGATTGTAAAGTTTGCCAATGTGTGTTTTGTTGATTGTGATATATTGCATTTGATCAAGTTAATGTGAACCTTGTTAAATGTGAGTTCTTATTTTTGTTTTGTTTTTGTGTGACCATAAGTGATTTTTCTTATTTTAGTTTTTGTATTAGTTATTTTGGTATTGTGGTTTATTATTTGTAAAATGGTTTAGAAGTGAAAATTTTGTTCTACTGTGTGCTGTCTTTCGTGAAGTGATTGTTTGTTTATTGTGAAAAGTCTGAGTGGTGTATAACCTAAATTTGATACAGGGGCTGGTGGTTTGAGGCAGGGGTGGAAAGCTGGTGGTGGCCTTTTTTCATCACGAGTGCCGTGTCCTGAGTGGTGTACGTGTGCGTGAGTGTTGAAGCACAGGTGTGTGGGAAGAGTGATTTGCCGTGGAGGCCATATTGTGTTTTTAGCCCCTGCTGTAAAACTTCAGTTCCTTTTTCCTAAATTCAGCTGTCACTGACTACGCAGTCGCTTTCGTGTGTTTTGTTAAATGGTGTAATTGTTGTGGTCTATATAAATGTTTTTGAAGGTTTGTTCTGTGTGATAAACGGCAATTTTATCTTTAATAAAATTTATACCGTTTTGTATCCATGTCTCCCACCGATTTACTATGAACAGACCTGTGTGCTAAAAATAAGAAATTTTATTGTCCCTGGCAAGATTCCAGGGTGGCGTAGTCGTCATTAGTGGTGCCCTTCTCGTATCGTTACATGCACAATATATCAGTACCACGATTGATGTTGGTTGCCAGACTGACTCACCACAGCTGTGTAGTGTCACTTAACCAATCAGAAATGTCCTGGTTCATTGTAACTCTTGTGACTTCTACCGGAGTCTCTACTTCATCAGTGTCCGACTCTGGTTCATACATATATGGCTGTCAGTCAGTTGGTTCTGATTTGTTGTTGCTGCTGCAGTGTATGTAGTATGCTGTAGTGACCGTCATTGGCAAGACTCTTCTTTTTAGATAAATGTTTTTTGGCACTTTTTTTGTCACTTATATTGTCGCTTGTGCAAAATCCGCCTGAAGTAATGTGAGGCAGAGAGCAGACATTTTTTTTTTTTCTTCTTTTTTTTTGATGCTGTTGATGAGCTGTAAAGAGAAAATCATCTTCCTGAAACCGGGCAGGGAGCAGCAGCTCATTTGCATTTAAAGAGACACACACAAAAACCACGTGATTTTGATTCCACCCAAAAAGAGACATTTACAACATAAATTTACAACAAAACTTCACAGACACATTCTGGGGACACCTGAGACTTATATTACATCTTGTAAAAAGGGGCATAACAGGTTAAGTAACTTCTGCTTTTTGGGGATGTGCAAGTTCTGCATGTCATGTCTTATAAGGTGTGATAAAAACATATCTGATCACAAAGGAAATAAGACTAGAAACCTCAGACCAGCCACACCATTTACCAGCTACTTTATAAAAGCCTCACAAAACAAAGAGCTCAGATACATACAGCGGAGATGTCTCAGATACATACAGCAGAGAGTGTTTATGACAGTATAGACATTGATTTGGCAGAGGAGATGAAGAGAGAAGATGGTCAGGAGATGAATATATATGCCAATACAGACATCATAAGCCGTCATCATGTCAGGACAGAGACAGAGTACACAAAGAGACACCAAACACCTCAATTTACAGGTACTGAGACTCATTTCATTATAATAAAAAACACACTCATACACACATTTTCAGCTGTATAATGGTTAAGAAATATTTATCTTCATGTTTTCCCAGGAAGTGAGTGTGTAAGGAACAGAAACTTCCGAGCAGCTACAGTGTGTTTGGGGCTGCTGTGTGTTCTTCTGCTGACTGCAGTCATAGTGCTGTGTGTCCAACTCTTTAGAAAGACAGACCAGTATAACACCAAGAATAAAAACATATTTGAAGAGAGAGACCAGCTTCTTACCAAGAATACCAAACTCACAGAAGAGAGAGACCAGCAACTCACCAATAACAACAACCTCATTAAAGAGAGAGACCAGCTTCTTTCCAATAATACCAATCTCACAGAAGAGAGAGACCAGCAACTCACCAATAACAACAACCTCATTAAAGAGAGAGACCAGCTTCTTACCAGGAATACCAAACTCACAGAAGAGAGAGACGAGCTCCTCAACAACAATAGAAACTTAAATCAGGAGAAGAATGAACTGCAGAAGACTCTTCGTGAAATGGGTAATCTATATAATATTGATAATCAATTCAGTGTAGTTATGAATTATGGCTAATAGCTGAACTGGTTGTGTTTCCAGATGGATGGATTTACTATCAATCCAGATTTTACTACATTTCCTCTGAGGTGAAGAGCTGGAGTGAAAGCAGAAGATACGGTAAAGAGAGAGGAGCAGATCTGATTATCATTAACAACAGAGAGGAACAAGTGTGTGTGTGTATGTGTGTGTGTGTTTGCGCGTGCCTTTTTTTGTGTGTGTGTTTGTGTACGTTTGTGGGTTTGTGTGTGTGTGTGTGGGGGGGGGTTGTTTGTGTGTATGTGTGTTTGTTTGTGTGTGTGTGTGGGGGGGGGGCGGTTGTTTGTGTGAGTGTGTGTGTGTGTTTGCGCATGCGTGTCTTTTTTTGTGTGTGTGTGTTTGTGTGCGTTTGTGTGTGTGGGGAGGGGTTTGTTTGTGTGAGTGTGTGTGTGTGTGCGTGTGTGTGTTTTGCTGAGAGGAGGAGGGGTCACTTGGCATTTGTAAATAAGTTTATGATATAAATGTGTTTTTCTCTTCTCAGAATTTTCTTAAGAAATATTCTGGTGAAGACTATGTCTGGATTGGTCTGACTGACAGTGAGAAAGAAGGCACGTGGAAATGGGTGAATGGCGAGACACAGAACTCTGGGTGAGAAACCACTATATTAATGTAATAATTATGTAAAGAATGATTCTTACATTCAGCATCATAACACACAGAAAGCAGCGATGAAGATCTAATGCTGATCTCTAGTTTCAGGTTCTGGGGGGATGGAGAGCCCAATGGTCATAGAACAGAAAACTGTGCTTTAATTAAATCATCAAAGTGGCATGATTATCCATGTAATGATGCCTTTAAATGGATTTGTGAGAAGAACATTTAAAAATGTCATTACATCAAATACATGTTTATTTTGTAAACAGTGAATATCCAGAAATGATTGTCATTCATGAGGACCAGGCATTATGATAAGTGATTCAAGACAATCGAAAGTCCAACATGTAATCACAACTGTAACAAGGCAAAAATAAAATAAAAAATCTATATATATACTGTATGTGCAATATATCTATTAAATGCTACTTAATTATACAGCAAAATTTCTGTTTTTAAATTGAATAATAAGTTCATTAAAGATTTCATTATATACAATATTTTTTTCTTCATTATTCTGTCCTGTGTTTGAATGTTTGCATCTAATGTTGTCAGTGAACTTGACTATGGAGGAAGAATTGAAGAAGTTGTGATCATACTGTAGTTATGCAGGCTGGGGTTTTTATGCAGGGCTGTTGAATTCTTAAATTTGATCATGTCTGGATTTTGATCATTCGCAATGATGAGAAGCAAAAAGTTCATTCCCTCATTAAAGATGTTAAGCACAGAGTTCCCCGTCTGTCGCTCACTGAGACCAGAGCGATGTCTTTATTTTTTTTAGCTTACTGTCTGTATAATTCATAACCACACTTTTATTATGAACAATACAGTAAGATCATTGCCTTTTTGAAAACTATGTACGTATTCTGTGAACATAAGAGAGTTGTACTAAAAGTGGAATGTTTACTTGCAAAGGCCAGCACATCTGCACAATATATCAGTACCACGATTGATGTTGGTTGCCAGACTGACTCACCACAGCTGTGTAGTGTCACGTAACCAATCAGAAATGTCCTGGTTCATTCTAACTCTTGTGACTTCTACCGGAGTCTCTACTTCATCAGTGTCCGACTCTGGTTCATACATATATGGCTGTCAGTCAATTGGTTCTGATTTGTTGTTGCTGCAGTGTATGTAGTATGCTGTAGTGACCGTCATTGGCAAGACTCTTCTTTTTACATAAATGTTTTTTGGCACTTTTTTGTCACTTATACTGTCGCTTGTGAAAAATCCACCTGAAGTAATGTGAGGCAGAGAGCAGACTTTTTTTTTTTTTTTTTTTTTTGATGCTGCTGATGAGCTGTAAAGAGAAAATCATCTTCCTGAAAGGGGGCAGGGAGCAGCAGCTCATTTGCATTTAAAGAGACACACAAAAACCATGTGATTTTGATTCAGCCCAAAAAGAGACATTTACAACATAAATTTACAACAAAACTTCACAGACACATTCTGGGGACACCTGAGACTTATATTACATCTTGTAAAAAGGGGCATAACAGGTCTCCTTTAAGTAACTTCTGCTTTTTGGGGATGTGTAAGTTCTGCATGTCATGTCTTATAAGGTGTGATAAAAACATATCTTATCTCATAGGAAATAAGACTAGAAACCTCAGACCAGCCACACCATTTACCAGCTACTTTATAAAAGCCTCACGAAACAAAGAGCTCAGATACATACAGCGGAGATGTCTCAGATACATACAGCAGAGAGTGTTTATGACAGTATAGACATTGATTTGGCAGAGAAGATGAAGAGAGAAGATGGTCAGGAGATGAATATATATGCAATACAGACATCATAAGCCATCATCATGTCAGGACAGAGACAGAGTACACAAAGAGACACCAAACACCTCAATTTACAGGTACTGAGACTCATTTCATTATAATAATAAACACACTCATACACACATTTTCAGCTGTATAATGGTTAAGAAATATTTATCTTCATATTTTCCCAGGAAGTGAGTGTGTAAGGAACAGAAACTTCCGAGCAGCTACAGTGTGTTTGTGGGTTTGTGCGTGTGTGTGGGGGGGTTGTTTGTGTGCACGTGTGTTTGTTTGTGTGTGTGTGGGGGGGCGGTTGTTTGTGCGAGTATGTGTGTGTGTGTTTGCACATGCGTGTGTCTTTTTTTGTGTGTGTTTGTGTGTGTGTGTGGGGGGGGGGGGTTTGTTTGTGTGAGTGTGTGTGTCTGCGTGTGTGTGTTTTGCTGAGAGGAGGAGGGGTTACTTGGCATTTGTAAATAAGTTTATGATATAAATGTGTTTTTCTCTTCTCAGAATTTTCTTAAGAAATATTCTGGTGAAGAATATGTCTGGATTGGTCTGACTGACAGTGAGAAAGAAGGCACGTGGACATGGGTGAATGGCGAGAAACAGAACTCTGGGTAAGAAACCACTATATTAATGTAATAATTATGTGATGAATGATTCTTACATTCAGCATCATAACACACAGAAAGCAGCGATGAAGATCTAATGCTGATCTCTTGTTTCAGGTTCTGGGGGGATGGAGAGCCCAGTGGTCATAGAACAGAAAACTGTGCTTTAATTAAATCATCAAAGTGGCATGATTATCCATGTAATGATGCCTTTAAATGGATTTGTGAGAAGAACATTTAAAAATGTCATTACATCAAATACATGTTTATTTTGTAAACAGTGAATATCCAGAAATGATTGTCATTCATGAGGACCAGGCATTATGATAAGTGATTCAAGACAATCGAAAGTCCAACATGTAATCACAACTGTAACAAGGCAAAAATAAAATAAAAAATCTATATATATACTGTATGTGCAATATATCTATTAAATGCTACTTAATTATACAGCAAAATTTCTGTTTTTAAATTGAATAATAAGTTCATTAAAGATTTCATTATATACAATATTTTTTTCTTCATTATTCTGTCCTGTGTTTGAATGTTTGCATCTAATGTTGTCAGTGAACTTGACTATGGAGGAAGAATTGAAGAAGTTGTGATCATACTGTAGTTATGCAGGCTGGGTTTTTATGCAGGGCTGTTGAATTCTTAAATTTGATCATGTCTGGATTTTGATCATTCGCAATGATGAGAAGCAAAAAGTTCATTCCCTCATTAAAGATGTTAAGCACAGAGTTCCCCGTCTGTCGCTCACTGAGACCAGAGCGATGTCTTTATTTTTTTAGCTTACTGTCTGTATAATTCATAACCACACTTTTATTATGAACAATACAGTAAGATCATTGCCTTTTTGAAAACTATGTACGTATTCTGTGAACATAAGAGAGTTGTACTAAAAGTGGAATGTTTACTTGCAAAGGCCAGCACATCTGCACAATATATCAGTACCACGATTGATGTTGGTTGCCAGACTGACTCACCACAGCTGTGTAGTGTCACGTAACCAATCAGAAATGTCCTGGTTCATTGTAACTCTTGAGACTTCTACCGGAGTCTCTACTTCATCAGTGTCCGACTCTGGTTCATACATATATGGCTGTCAGTCAATTGGTTCTGATTTGTTGTTGCTGTAGTGTATGTAGTATGCTGTAGTGACCGTCATTGGCAAGACTCTTCTTTTTACATAAATGTTTTTTGGCACTTTTTTGTCACTTATATTGTCACTTGTGAAAAATCCACCTGAAGTAATGTGAGGCAGAGAGCAGACATTTTTTTTTTCTTTTTCTTTTTTTTTTTTGATGCTGTTGATGAGCTGTAAAGAGAAAATCATCTTCCTGAAAGGGGACAGGGAGCAGCAGCTCATTTGCATTTAAAGAGACACACAAAAACCATGTGATTTTGATTCAGCCCAAAAAGAGACATTTACAACATAAATTTACAACAAAACTTCACAGACACATTCTGGGGACACTTGAGACTTATATTACATCTTGTAAAAAGGGGCATAACAGGTCTCGTTTAAATTACTTCTGCTTTTTGAGGATGTGTAAGTTCTGCATGTCA
This sequence comes from Moxostoma hubbsi, assembly GCA_032164185.1. Lineage (NCBI taxonomy): Eukaryota > Metazoa > Chordata > Actinopteri > Cypriniformes > Catostomidae > Moxostoma > Moxostoma hubbsi. Next base: position 18,720,927 of record JAVLUX010000038.1, read on the forward strand.
TGTCTTATAAGGTGTGATAAAAACATATCTGATCACAAAGGAAATAAGACTAGAAACCTCAGACCAGCCACACCATTTACCAGCTACTTTATAAAAGCCTCACGAAACAAAGAGCTCAGATACATACAGCGGAGATGTCTCAGATACATACAGCAGAGAGTGTTTATGACAATATAGACATTGATTTGGCAGAGGAGATGAAGAGAGAAGATGGTCAGGAGATGAATATATATGCCAATACAGACATCATAAGCCATCATCATGTCAGGACAGAGACAGAGGACACAAAGAGACACCAAACACCTCAATTTACAGGTACTGAGACTCATTTCATTATAATAATAAACACACTCATACACACATTTTCAGCTGTAATGGTTAAGAAATATTTATCTTCATATTTTCCCAGGAAGTGAGTGTGTAAGGAACAGAAACTTCCGAGCAGCTACAGTGTGTTTGGGGCTGCTGTGTGTTCTTCTGCTGACTGCAGTCATAGTGCTGTGTGTCCAACTCTTTAGAAAGACAGACCAGTATAACACCAAGAATAAAAACATATTTGAAGAGAGAGACCAGCTTCTTACCAATAATACCAAACTCACAGAAGAGAGAGACCAGCAACTCACCAATAACAACAACCTCATTAAAGAGAGAGACCAGCTTCTTTCCAATAATACCAATCTCACAGAAGAGAGAGACCAGCAACTCACCAATAACAACAACCTCATTAAAGAGAGAGACCAGCTTCTTACCAATAATACCAAACTCACAGAAGAGAGAGACCAGCAACTCACCAATAACAACAACCTCATTAAAGAGAGAGACCAGCTTCTTACCAGGAATACCAATCTCACAGAAGAGAGAGATCAGCTACTCACCAATAACAACAACCTCATTAAAGAGAGAGACCAGCTTCTTACCAATAATACCAAACTCACAGAAGAGAGAGACCAGCAACTCACCAATAACAACAACCTCATTAAAGAGAGAGACCAGCTTCTTACCAGGAATACCAATCTCACAGAAGAGAGAGACCAGCAACTCACCAATAACAACAACCTCATTAAAGAGAGAGACCAGCTTCTTACCAATAATACCAATCTCACAGAAGAGAGAGATCAGCTACTCAACAACAATAGAAACTTAAATCAGGAGAAGAATGAACTGCAGAAGACTCTTCGTGAAATGAGTAATCTATATAATATTGATAATCAATTCAGTGTAGTTATGAATAATGGCTAATAGCTGAACTGGTTGTGTTTCCAGATGGATGGATTTACTATCAATCCAGATTTTACTACATTTCCTCTGGGAAGAAGAGCTGGAGTGAAAGCAGAAGATACTGTAAAGAGAGAGGAGCAGATCTGATTATCATTAACAACAGAGAGGAACAAGTGTGTGTGTGTGTGTGTGTTTGCACGTGCCTTTTTTGTGTGTGTGTTTGTGTGCGTTTGTGGGTTTGTGTGTGTGTGTGTGGGGGGGGGGGTTGTTTGTGTGAGTGTGTGTGTGTTTGCGCATGCGTGTGTCTTTTTTGTGTGTGTGTTTGTGTGCGTTTGTGTGTGTGTGGGGGGGTTTGTTTGTGTGTGTGTTTGCGTGAGTGTGTGTGTTTTGCTGAGAGGAGGAGGGGTTACTTGGCATTTGTAAATAAGTTTATGATATAAATGTGTTTTTCTCTTCTCAGAATTTTCTTAAGAAATATTCTGGTGAAGACTATGTCTGGATTGGTCTGACTGACAGTGAGAAAGAAGGCACGTGGAAATGGGTGAATGGCGAGACACAGAACTCTGGGTAAGAAACCACTATATTAATGTAATAATTATGTAAAGAATGATTCTTACATTCAGCATGATAACACACAGAAAGCAGCGATGAAGATCTAATGCTGATCTCTAGTTTCAGGTTCTGGGGGGATGGAGAGCCCAATGGTCATAGAACAGAAAACTGTGCTTTAATTAAATCATCAAAGTGGTATGATTATCCATGTAATGATGCCTTTAAATGGATTTGTGAGAAGAACATTTAAAAATGTCATTACATCAAATACATGTTTATTTTGTAAACAGTGAATATCCAGAAATGATTGTCATTCATGAGGACCAGGCATTATGATAAGTGATTCAAGACAATCGAAAGTCCAACATGTAATCACAACTGTAACAAGGCAAAAATAAAATAAAAAATCTATATATATACTGTATGTGCAATATATCTATTAAATGCTACTTAATTATACAGCAAAATTTCTGTTTTTAAATTGAATAATAAGTTCATTAAAGATTTCATTATATACAATATTTTTTTCTTCATTATTCTGTCCTGTGTTTGCATCTAATGTTGTCAATGAACTTGACTATGGAGGAAGAATTGAAGAAGTTGTGATCATACTGTAGTTATGCAGGCTGGGGTTTTTATGCAGGGCTGTTGAATTCTTAAATTTGATCATGTCTGGATTTTGATCATTCACAATGATGAGAAGCAAAAAGTTAATTCCCTCAATAAAGATGTTAAGCACAGAGTTTTGTTGGCTATTATTTTGATTTAAAAATATTTTTTTCTTGGAATTAAATATTTTAAAGTAATTAATTTCAAAGCCGGTTGATTTGTTTTTAGGCATATAAACACATGTGTAAGTCTGGTTTATGATAAGATTCCCCACTTCAAAGTCAAAACTTCTTAACTAGTGAGGAGTGAATGAATGAATTTATTTTCATGTAATATTTTTTTTTGCTAATGTGTGAATGGCTTGTAAAGCAACTTAAAAAATGAGTCCTTCCAGAACTTAATAGGTTGCCTATCAAAGCCTGTAGACTGATTTTCATGCAGAGGGAGCGGGTCCCTTTTGCCGGGAAAATCCAAAAGATGTGATGTTTATGCGAACTCCCAAACTTCGACAACAATATGCAACACTAGGTAACATTATCATAGAAATGGAATCCAGCAAACGGCCGGCTTCCAGCACAACACCAACTCCTACACAAACACAGAGTAAGCAAAAAAAAAGAAAAAAAAAAGAAAAAAAAAAAAGTATAATTTATCTACTGATTCCCGTCTGGCTAAAAGGGAACATGATCATGGTCGAGCGAAAACTAGAATGAACATCGGCTGAGCATTTGATTTCTGAAAGGACCTTTGTTCGGTTTTGGGGATCAAAACTGACCCTGAATCGACGTTCTTCTTATTGGACAAGCTTATATAACTGCAAAGCATGTGAAATATAGTCCCATTAGGATTGATCTGTGCAATTATCTAGCTTGTTCTTGCCTGCACATTAACTGTCATAATCAGTGATAATCTGTAATTATTCAGCAAGGTATACTACAATAACACATGAAATTATTGCTTGACAACGTTCAAGATAATGCAAAAAGACCCATTCAACATAACGTAACTTGGTTATACAGAAAATATATACATTCTATAATTTTAAAACAATAGTGCAATGATATATCAAAATGACAGTTGTGATGGAATCACATCAATACCAAATTGCAGGGGCGGACTGGCCATAGGGAGAACCGGGACTTTTCCCAGTGATCCATCCATGAAATTGGGCTGAACAGGTGGCGATGATATGCAGAAAAGAACGGGGTCAGGGACAACCCCTTCTGGCTAGCTAGCTAGCTAACGCCGACATATGCTATCGTATAAATGTAGTCCATGTATCATGCAAAGAAAAATGATTACTTAACACTACAGTCTTGCATAGTCAAACATATATCCACACTATATCCACTGCAGAGTCAAATAAAATATACAGTCTTAAAGTTTGTATTAAAACAATCATAACTGTGTAATTTTAATTATGCTACCTAATCTGTCAGCATGAAGCCAGTGAATCACGTTCGGTGTCTTTGTACGTCACGTCATTGTTTTGGTTGATACTGCATCCCTATGGAGTGTGTGCACGAGCGCAAGCAACAGTTAGCTGGCTGCAGTTCACTTAACAGCCACAGGTGTCATTAATAACAAGGGATTCTGAATCTTACATACATGCACAAACACACATGACAGCTGCATGTGGCTCTCTCTCTCTCGAACTGCCACACTCCACTGCCCTTGTCCCTCTCCTCAGCTAAATATGTAGTCACGGCCCGGCCCCGCTCTCCTCCTCATCACATATACTAAATAACTGACCTTTATTGGATTTTTTTTTTGTTATAAGCCTTTAATTTTTGGCATGCCATTGAAACAGGAAATAATTTAAAACATATTTAGAGCTTAAAGGGTTAAATTACTGTATAAGTTTTATTGAAAATAATATTAATAATAAAAAAGTTAAATAGTACTTTAATTTTTGCACATTTTATTTTGTGTGTTCTGTATGTTATTAATAAAGATACACCTTATGATACACATGCCATAAATCAAGTGATTATGAATTAAAACTTTTAAAAGTACAGAGATGTATGCTTACACATATTCAAATGAACAATAATTATGTAACTAAATGTTCCCCTTAGTTTGTACTTGAAAGTGCCACAAAATGCAATAACTGCATTTAATACATTTTAGGTTTTGGTGGGTAATATCTGTGTATTTCAAACTATACGGATTGTTTTGAAAAACTGAAATAAAAAAAAAATTAAAAATACAAAAATTCATAAAGTGTAACCGATTTTACTGTGCTTGTTGATAATTAATTTGTAGTCTTTGATGTATCAGTATAAAGCAACTATCAACAGTGAAATGTAAAAACCTGTAGTGAGAGACCCTTAGTGAGAGAACAACTGTCAGCCAAGACCTGGGGCAAAGACACATTAATAACCATTTGCTTTCCATTTAATTTGAAGTTTTTAGAATAAAGATATATTATATACTGACTTATTGTTACTAACGTAAAGGGGAAAGTCGTGAATTTCACAAGGCTCGCTCAGACCAATTTTGCGAAAGAAATCATAGAGAGAATGAGTGTGAGCTGACTGAAGCTTATGTAACTGGGTGAGCAGTTGTTTTTGTCCCTCTTGATTTCATTTGATGTGCTTGCTGAGTCCAAATCTTGGAGTTCTCAAATGAATGTAGTTTATCATGTAGGTTTTAAGCATAACCCGTGCCCAGTTAAGGATTAGGATGGAAGAAGTGAACATTATCAGCAGGCCTAAACATAACTCATATGTCCTCCACTAACTCATAATGCTTTTAGAATATACGTCAACATCTGTGAAGGGTTCCTGTTTCCTTATCAAAGTTCTTGGGTGTTTGTTTTGCCCAAAAAAAGAAAAGAAAAAAGAAAAAAAAACACTGATCAAGCGTTTACTCTTCACAGTGATAAGCAGAAGAGACATTGATCACATTGAAACAGACATAAGCTCATTATGAAAAAGAATGCAAAGCTTGTCCAAATAAACAAGCTCATTATTGACAGGAGAGTTACAGAGTAACTAAAACAGTTGCTTTGCCATTAATCATCCATTGTGGTACACAAAGAAATTTTACCACTGTTTAGCAGGATAGGCTAATCTAATTTAATAACTGTTAACTGTTATAATAGTATCCTACACAAATGCTAAATGCTTTCTGTGTATGACATCTATCAATAATGTTGATATGCATGAGATACCTTCTTGCTGATAATGCTTATCAACACAGAATAGTTTGCTGTGCAATGATGTAATATAAAACATCAAACCATTTTAAACACGGACGAAAATGCGTACAGTGAGATTGGGTCGTTGTTCCATTCAACGTTCAATGCTTGTACCAGCCACTGTTTTGTTCCGGTCAGCGAGAACGCGCACACGAGCACGCGCAGTCTCTTCTATTCTGGTTAATAACACGAGAAAATTATATCTGCTGTCACTAAGGTTTATTACCATTTATTACTACATGAAGGAAATTAGTAAGATTATCAGCACCTCAACACACTTGATGTGTGAGTGAAAACGTCTTAGGGGCCGTTCACACCGAACCTGTTATTTTTCAATCGTCCTGCACCAGACGGGGGGCGTCTTTAACCCTTGCGCCGCGTCTCGCGTTCCCCCTATGATAGTAACTATCATACTTTGCTGGAAACTATGGAAACTGTCAGTACAGCACGCAGCTATTTGTGATGGAAGTGAAACATTATCGTGTGTTAAGTATCTCATCCACCTGCCCCAGATAGCGTCACTTTGTCAGACACTTCGAGCTGTTTGTGTTGACCCCTGAGTTCTGAAGATGACGGTTACTGCTTTGTTTTTGTCGTGTTATCTACGTTTTGCAATTTGCAACCTTGGCTCACCTCATGTATATTACTGATGTTTACAGTTACAATAAAATAAATATATCGATATGTATATGGCAACGATTTATAATTGTATCTAACTGAAGCCTAATTCTCCCAAGGAGAGATTAAATCAGCCTTCATCTTTCATTTTTAAATAAAACAATGGCGAGTTTCTAGTCTAATCTGGAGTTTAGGGAAACACAATAATCAGTAAACTTACTAACCGTCGAAAAAATTGATTTCAAGATTGATTGTAAAAAAAAAAAAAAAATTATAGCCTACATTTATTGAGGCGACAAATAGCTAAATCCAACTTCCTGCACTCACTCAAATCCAATGCATCCACTTTTTTTTAGCCAAGATAAATATCTGGAAGTTATTGCGACATCATATGAAGTACAGTAAAAGCGATCGACTGAAGTGAACTACTGATCACCTGTGATGTTTCAATGTAGCTTGAGACTCCCAGCTGATTGGCTGATAGGTATAGTCAGCCTCCCAATGCAGCCAATAGAAACGCTCCAATGTTTTCACACACGAAACTGCTATAAATTAGGCAGTTGCCATGAAAGAATTTCTGAAAGTTAGTGCCGATTACTGCAGGAGGCTGAACAAGAGAGAGAGAGATAGAGAGAGACATTACAGAAATTGTCTTTCTCTCAAAGGTATGTGTTAATTATATATTTTAATAGCATATATGAGCATGTGAAATGTATGTATTTATACAGTATGTGAGCACTTTTAGATATCATAATATAGTTGAGATGACGAGGACAGTACACTTCTGTTATTTTAACCTGTTATAAAAATGTTATGTACAGTGTTTTTTTTTTTGTTGTTTTTTTGCCATATTTTATTTGAGCTGAAGAGCAGTTGTTAAACTACTATATTATTCATCATTCTCTGATTATGAATAAGCTGGTCAGAAATGAAATTTAGTGACACAAAGACATAAATGCAACACACAGACACATTTTTAATCTATTTCATGTCAGAATTTCTCAAACCTTAACAGCTGACACTGCTCTATTTGATATCCGGTGTCTAAACAATGTGGGAGTCTGTTGCAAATTGAATTTTACTCCCTCAAGCAATGTATTGCAAAAGAGCCCAACTGACTTTGAAAGATGTGAGATTCACTTTACGTAACAAAGGAGTGAGCCTTTCACCTTTTAACAAAAAGTCACTTTTTGTTAATCCTTTCAATGAGCCTTTCACAGATGTTAAATTTTTTTAAAGAATATGTTCAAATTGTTAGGTCACTTGGTATTTATTTTCTTTATTTTAGCCATTTCTATATAGCAATATCATTACACGATGATTCCATTTAAATGATTGTCCTAACAAACTTCTCCCACTTTTTCTTCCTCAGATCAAAGGATCCCCTCCACACTCTGAGGTCTGATCCCACCAAACCCTGTCAACCACCTGTTTTTTTCTTTTTCTTATCTGTCTGCTTTCCTACTCCTTTCAGCCATGGCACCCACTCTGGCCACGGCATTTGCCCGTCGCTGGTGGATGGCGGTAACGGCCATTATTGAAAACTTGCTCTTCTCTGCTGTCCTACTGGGCTGGGGTTCATTACTCATCATGCTGAAGTCTGAAGGCTTCTATTCATACCTCTGCACAGAGCCAGGTAAGAACTAATCTGAAATGTTAATCTTAAATATTTAAAAAAATCCAGTTTGAGTGGGTTTTACACCTTCATAAGAACTTTTTTATTATTGAGAAAACCATCTAAGTACAATCTACAAACCAATGTTCTGATCAATGCATGAAGAATAGGGCTCCCAATTAGATTCCATGTGGGTATATTTAAGTTATAATTTCCCTTTTGCTAACATATTAAATAAATTATCTCCCAGCTAATGCTGTTAATTATACAGGGGACCTTCTAAATAGGTTTCATTATGAAAATATACATTTTACTGAAAATGAACAAATCATGTATGCAATTAATAAATATGATAATCCATTGCATAAATAATTTTTTGTTACCTGGTTATTATTTAATATAATAATTTGTACTATTTACAGGTATTTACGTACATTGATTAGTTGAACACGTGTTAAAAACAGACATTTCTGTAAACAGTATCTGTAAATGAGAGCATGTTAACGAGAGAGCACTCAAATGGCTTTATCTTATCTGTGCTATGCGTGATTAGAATGAAATGTTTCTTTTTTGTTGTTTTTGATTAACTACTGACTGTAAACAACAGAATGGATATTTAAAGAGACCATATTCAATGACATATCGGTTGCATGGAGACACAATACACGCTACTATTACTCTCAACACACAGTGATTGTGTCTCAAGGCTAAATACTTCACCACTATACTACACAATTACTGGTGAGTGAAATGTAAACATTTACCAACCAGTTACCAAATATATACATTTTAGTCGCATAGCATGAAATTTGGCTGATGCGAGTGATTTTCTCTCATTGCAGTGGAGGGCTGCACATAGAGTAAAAGGATTCTTGGGATTTAAGAATCGAGCTCAAAGATCGAGATGCAATGGAAAATCTATATTTTTGGTGTCAAAAAGGTTGAGAACAATTGATTCCAAGCAAAACACTTTTGTGCTCACCTTCTTTAACAAGGAAGAATCCCCTTCTCTGCTGCTGTAGGTTCCATTAAATCAGCTGTTAATCACAGTTCCAGAGCTCTGTAAAACACTGGAATGTGAAGTGATCTGATCTAATCAAGTGCACCCTTAAATCGAGAGGCCTAATGTTCAGTATAGTTTAGTAATGGACTATTTTATGTAAATTAAGATTTTTCCTATCTGCTTTTAGAGCCCCAGACTTAGAGTTCTCAATGTGACTGTTGATGCCATTTTCTCTTGTATTCGCTTGGATACTCAGTATTTATTTAAAAGAATTGGGGACCCATTAAATCACAAAAGCTGGTTTGAAAGTTCCAAGCAGATGAAGGGGGAGACGAGGGGCAAGGGAAGATAAAAAGAGTTGAATGTGAAGGAAACTGTAGGAGGCATATCGTTCGGGTAGATCTAGGAAAACCGCTTCTTCAGGGTTGAGTTGTAGGCATCTCACGTGTCTATCTCTCTGTTTGACAGAGCAAAGCTGTGCTTGTAAAAAAAAAAAAAAATGAAAAAGTGCTTGAAAAGCCATAAAAAGTCCTAGTTCCTGTTTTGTGACATTACTCAGTTGATTGACTGTCCTTTTGGTCTGTCACATTGTTGTGACGTAATAGGTCTGTCTCAACGAAATTTCTGGTGCACAAAACACAAAATCTGAAGTATTCAGCAGTAAGAATGTGTCATCTTAAAGTCCACAGATAAGACTCAAAGGTCCAGGACATTGTGTCATATAGCAGGAGTCATATTTACACTACAGTCTTCCTCTTTGACCGTTTAGCATGGAATGAAGCATGTGAGGTTTGTGGTTTAGTGCACAGTTTGATTAACTACAACAAAGTCTTTATTTCCAGCTCTCTCAGCTAAAATAGGGTTAGGATCACTTTGTAATGTGTGTAGATATAATGTGCCTTTCATTTGATTAGATCTGGCCAATAAACTAATGACTGTGAATGAAAAGAGCAACCCCTCCTTGTTTTCTCTCCTACTTGTCTTGGACCATAATCTGTCCATCCTTCTTTTGTATTGGGAAGTTGATGCATGTATGTAACCAACTAAAAGTTTATATCAACCTAAAGATTTTAGTTTAGAATGTGTTTATTTCTTCACACAGTTGTATAAATGTTTTTCTTCCATTTTTGGAACGTGTGTTTAGAGTGAGCATACACGATGCCTGTAAATAATAATAATCATTTTTGAGAATTTTAAGTAAACTGTCCTGTTTGGGCTGGGAATTTAATTTCCATGTGACTCTTAGAGTAACATTACATGTCAATAGACCTATCAGTAAAAATAGTTGAAGGATCAGATAGATGACAAGCAATATTAATTACTTATCGTTATCATAGCAGTATGTTAAAGACAAGACAGTTTATTACTGTAAGTTTATCTAATAAACTGATTAATCGGGTTCAGTAGGTTCATTCTCACATCTTTGTTCCTCTATCAACCCTTATATCAAACACACAATTCAGTTTTTTTGCTAAGAGTAGGTTTTTTTTTTATATAATTAAAGTTGCACTCAGTAATTGTTTTCCAAATTTAAATGTTTTACTTCTAAAGAAATGAATAGTTATTTTGAAACTTATGTATAACATCATGTCCACTCGTGAGATGAAGAGTTCAGTCACATCAGTAACCTTATAAAAGCACTTTTATTCTACATGGAGCAGGGGCGACTCATGAGGGCAGCCATGTTAGACTCACATGACTAGTTGAATACTACTCGCTAAATCACAGTAACTGGCTGTTATTGGAAACTTTCATTCATGGATTAAATGAATCCTGGCTTTCTGTGCATAGTGAATTTCTATAATGTGTTGGTAAATGAAAACGACTGTGTTCAATGATATAGCATCCAAGCCACTAGACGTCAGTGTATGCCAATGCGAGCCACTTCGACATATTTCAAAAAGTTATTGAGTGCACCTTTAAGTTGCATGACTGTTGGATGTAAAACAAAAGATATTGAGTATGATGCGATGGAAATTACAGATTCAACTGTCAGAGTTGTGCCTTCCAGATATCAACTGCTTAAAAATTCTGTCATCATCTACTCACCCAGTGTAATACCTGTTTGTCAAGTAGGCCTAACCTAAAAATTTGTTTTTCCCCCCTGATTTTATTAAAAAAACTTTTTTATTTAATTAAAAAACTGATTTCAAATTTTACCTTACAAATTATGTTACACAATCATGTTGTCAGTTTAGATAGTTTAAAAATATCAAAGCTGCTCTTTTTCATTCAATGAAAATGAATGGTGATAACTGACTGTCAAGTTCATCTGCAATTATACATTTAAAAAAATATATTTTTTAGGTCAGGATATTCATTCCCAGGTCACCTTGCATGTTAACTATAAACTGTACAATTAGACTATTACGTCTTATGCCAATACAAACTGAATTTGCTTCAAGGTGTTTTATTTCTTCCTTTGGTCATGCTTTATCTCACCTGGGCCATCAAGTTAGCCAGGACTGCCACTCGTGCACCCTCAACAAAAACGGTCGCATACATCTCCTGCTAACCCCAATGCCTTTTTGTAGCCGTTAGTAATGCCCAAATGGGAACTCCGTTCACACACAGGCTTGGTTTAGGAAAGAAGCCAGAGCAAGCTTTAGAACTTGCTCTTCCTCGGTTGTGGCAAATCCCAAGCCCTCTTTTTTGGTGTGAGAGAGTTCACGACCGAGTGCGAAACACATCTGAACATTCCACACTGATTTTTAAAGCACGCTTGGAGTTGACAGCCTCTTCCATTGTAGCTGTGGAAGAAGAACACGTGTATCTTTGGGTACCCCCCTGATAACATTCGACACCCACGTTTAGCATAACTTTGCAACTGGGTGGCATATTGGGACCTGGAAATGTTGCATAAACAAATGAGAAAACTCTTACATTTTCCTGCTCTTTCTGAATTAAATCAGGCTTATTCATTTTTATCCCACTATAACTTTTCAAACGTATTTTCCAAAGCCACATTAACACTAAACCATATTCAGTTTAAATTTTTCAAAAACATAATGCGGTTTCACATGTGTTTGCTATTTTTCACGAGAGGACTGAAATGTATCAACCATAGGCATTTTAGGCTATGTGGAAAAAACATTCAGGTCAAGTCATATTATCTAGTTCCAATGTGCCAGCTGCTATTAATGGAGTGCAATCCTTTGTCACCTGGCTCAGTATCAGAGTTTATATGTGTACAGTGAGATAATACAAAGATGGATTGTACAATGGTCCAAAAGGACGATTACAAACTTTGTTCCCACAGCAGAACACGATAAAGGAATAGCAAATATGTGATTTCTGCTTTCTATCATTCCCAGCCCTTATCTCAGGTCTTTATTGAAACCTTTCTAGTGATTCCTCATTCCAAGAATTTTTCAACCGGGTGAAGGTCTACCTCAGGAACTTTGTAGTTGCTGTCATGAAGAACACCCTGTTTAGCAGACCAACTTAAACCAGGAGTAATTCCATGCAGATTCAAGCTGGGTAGTGCTTAAATTATGTAGACTTCATGTGGTAGCATCTATATTTACTGATTTTATTCAAAGTCAAAAGACAAAAATATAATTTAATATGACTGAATCAACTCTGGCATATATGTGACAATAGAGTCTCCAAACCGAATTGCAAATATAATAACTTTTATTTTAAAATAAAAGTTATTATAAATTAAGCGTTCTGTTGTTTGTCTAAACAGATAGTCCCACCTCAAACTTACGACATTGTTTAAGCCAATTTAGCTGTCTGGCTTTACAGGCCGCACAAACAAATACAGAGCCATATTGTTACTAATGTTAGTAAAGTTTATTTGAGGTGAAATCAACCTATAAATAGCTTACTTATAGAATCTGCATATTCAACTGCGATACAAGAAAGAATTTCAACATCACAAATATTACACACATCATCTTAAAAAACGCACCTATCCATTTACAGTGGAGTAAATTGTTTAGAAGTACAAACATTCTTTAAATTTCAACCATAGGCACCACAGCTACATTTAAGTTGTAGTTACACATTAACCAAGTTGAGCTTTCCTAGCAAGATTCATTGTACTTGTTGTGTCAAAAATGGTCTAGGTACAGACAATTCCACACAGTCTTCAAGCAAACTCATAGTGTCCTTACCTCCTGCAACCTTGCATTATTCCACTAACTGTGTGTTGACAAGGCTGTAGAGTGCAAGTTTTGAGAAACCTCAGTTGTGATATTCAAGGAACTATCAAGAATTATGGGAGTCTGCACATGTCTCATCTGCGCGTGATTGGACAGCAACCAAAGTAGCAAGTATTTGATGCTTACGTCACAGTAGGACTCACAGCAGGGACACATGTGACTGATTCATTCTCATCTCCCTCCTGCACGTTTTCAGCGTCTCTCTTTCTCTCAGCCCTTGCTCAGTTTTTACACCAACATCTGAGTTTTCTCACTTTACTGGACTTAGTGTAGCAGAACTCGTGACCTCATGAGTAGTTAATTTGCAAAAATTATATCAGGTCACACCGATCTAAGTTGTCGTTCACACTGTGTTATACCTGCGTTGTGCTCTATTCTTGACCCTGCATCTAGCTTTTTTTTTTTTTGTTGCTCAAAAACATGTGAATGGTCCATAATAGTCCATTGTGAATGGTCCATAAGGAAGTCAAGCTGGTTTTTGTAACATGCTTGCTGGTTTGTTCCTCAGTCAAGACCAAGATGGTCTACCATGTCAACCTTGGTCCCTCGAGATAATAATCCAGCTTACCAACTACCTAAACAAGTATGGACCAGCTAATGATTATACATGACCTGCTTGAACCAGTTAGAAACCATACAAAACCTGGTTTTAACTGGATTGTCTAGCAGGGTCTCTCATTTATGTAATTCTTGACTTTGACACTAATAGATGGTTTACAAGATCTAACCAGCCCAGGTTGATCAATATGGTCTACCAGCTCTACCATGCCCCCATCAGCTTATACTAAAGCTGATCAACCACCTCAGTGAGCGTGGACCAGCAAATTACCATATATGACCAGCTTCAACAAGCTTGAAACCATATAAATCATGGTTTTATCAAGTTATTCCAGCAGAGGGTCTCTTTTTTACATAAATCTTGACTTTGAAACCAAGCGATGGTCTACCATGCAGAACCAGACCAGTCTACCAGGTCAACATGGGCCCCACCAGCTGGTAGTCAATCTGAACAACCACCTAAACCAACTTGGTCCAGCTGACCAGCTTGATTCACCAGTTTCAAATAGCTAGAACATATAAATCCTGGTTTAAGCGTGATTGTCTAAACGGATTGTCTAAAAGTATGTCTTAAACATGTTAAACTCTCTCTCTTTTTCCATTGTCTTCTACAGGCAATAGCTTGACAGCAAACTTCTCCTTGCCATCTGTATCTTCATCATTGTCTGATGATGCAGAATATGAATATGATGAGTTCCAGTCGGTCCAACATGATGGAGGCATGGAGGTGGTCCCTCTGAACCATTCAGAAGACCACCAGAGGATGAACGGCTGGCTGATCTGTAAGGAGCAGGACGAGATGCTTAATCTGGCCTTCACTGTGGGTTCCTTCCTCCTCAGCGCTATCACGCTCCCTCTCGGAATCGTCATGGACAAATACGGCCCGCGCAAACTCCGTCTGCTTGGCAGGTAGGTGTCAAGTTTGTTCTCAATATAACATGTATGTAATTTACATATCTTGAATATATAGGGTCTGATTTGCCCATATATTAGCTGTGTGAAATTTGGAGTTGGTTTTTCCTGATGAATTGACCGTCAAGTGTTTTGTCTTTGTTTCCAGTGCCTGTTTTTCCCTCTCGTGCCTCATGATCGCTTATGGAGCCAGCAACCCAAATGGTAAGAAACAATTACAATATACAATTAAACTTGAATCAGGATTCACACAGTCATGGAAAACCTTGAAATTTTGACTTTCTGGCTTGCAAAAGTCACTGAAATTACAATAGTGAATAAATCATCAGCCAGAATTAGCTGTTTTCGAGAATAATCTCTATAAAATGATGTTCAAATTATTATCCAGTTATCACAAACAAGTGTTCATATTTATTTAAACAGTTTTCAGTATATGTTTTTGTGTGGATGATCATATTTTTATGCTGGAGATAATTACAATGTGACATCTACCTGTTTTTTCTAGATCTATCTGTCCTGATCTTCATTGCGCTTACCTTTAATGGCTTTGGAGGAATGTGTATGACCTTCACTTCACTTACGGTGAGTGTGTGCACATGTGAGTTTGTATTACCATATTCATAAATGCACAATTTTAGTGCTGCATTCCTCCAGATCTCCCTTGTTGACAAGACCTACATCGGTCACCAATGTATGTTGTGTTTTAGTTTTTTATTGGTTGTGGTTTCTTTACCAGGCCTCTTAACTTGCTCAGCATATTTTTGGCTAGTTAAAAGTCTGGTCATGCTCGTCTACCAGCAAGACCAGCACAAAACCAGCATAAACCAGCCTGGACGATCATGGAAATTCATGTCTCTTTTTTTTTTTAATTTTTTTTTTTTATTCCTTCCTTTCTCTCTCGTCTCAGCATCTTTCAAGCGTAACTCAGTAGGTTAATCATTAGAGCCATCTGTGTGTCTTAGTTCACTATTTGTCCTGCTGACTTGCTCCTGCTGCTGTGCTGGCACCATGCATTAACTCCTGATGGTGTACTACCCAGTGTGCTGATGCAGTAAGAGCAGCCTCCTGTTGGCATGAGCTCAGCGTGATCTGAGAAAATACATGACTATGAACTCACAGAGGGTCAAAAATAAACTTTTGCCACTTCTGCTAATAGCGAATTGAGAAAATGTTCCATCCATAAATAGCTTTTTCTTACTGGGCATGAAATTGTATACATTGTTTTAGTTCTGGAGGGGAAAACAGTCTCATGCAAACTTCAAAGAGTAAATTTTCCACAGGTAAAAGTCATAGAATTTATCTTTGATCTGAAGCTTTGTTAAAGCGATAGTTCACCAAAAAAAATTTCATCATTTACTCACGCTCATGCCATCCCAGATGTGTATGACTTTTTTTCTTCTGCAGAACACAAATCAAAACACAATACTCTGTAAGTCCATTCAATGCAAAGTAAATGGTGACCAGAACTTTGAAGCGTCAATTTAACCCATGGTTAAAGCCATGTCTTTTGAAGCAATATAATAATCTACAGAAATCGCCACTTTCACATTTGCTTTCAAACTTTATAGTTTAATAGGACTTAAATATTGATCTATTTGAAACTATTCTCACCCACACCTATCATATCACTTCTGAAGATATGGATTAAACCACTGGAGTCGCATGGATTCATTTTATTTGGCCTTTATGTGATTTTTGGAGCTTCAAATGTCTGGTCACCATTCACTTGCATGGTAAGGACCTACAGAGCTGAGACATTCTTCTAAAAATCTTAATTTGTGTTCAGCAGAAGAAAGAAAGTTATACACATCTGGGATGGCATGAGGGTGAGTAAATGATGATTGAATTTTTAGTTTTGGGTGAACTAACCTTTTAATTATTATGAGAACGTTCTAATTTTTCCGCTTCACTCATTCTCAGTGTAAATAGGATGTCAAACCAAGCACAAAAAAAAGACTAGTTCTGTCCAAACTCTTCACTTCAATCAAGGACCTGTTGATCACGTTCTTATGTAACAGGGCACTCGCTGTTGCTCATCCACTTGTCACAGAAACAAGGCATGAATATGAGCAGGCAATCCCAGTCGTCGGTCCAATTAAAGTCATAAAAGAGACTCGGCTTTCAGTTGGTTCGGACTGAACTGATACTTCATTTGTTTACAGATGACTCTTGGATCATTAGGTCCGTTCGTGCTCTTTTTCCATTGTTTATCTATGTAAACACGCGCTAGACAGACATCTTTGACTATTGTGCCGAGTCTCACTGTTTTTCAGGTTCTTGCGCAAGAATGCTGCGTATTTAGATGGGTTTAGATTTAGAAGGTAAAAAGGAAAGTCAACTCTTAAAAGCATGTCTTAAGATGCAAGAGTGCTGCGTATTTAGATATGGTGTAAGGTAAAAAGGAAAGTACTTAAGACATGCTTTTAAGAGTTGACTTTCCTTTTTACCTTCTAAATCTAAACCGCATCTAAATGCGCAGCACTCTTGCGCCTTCTATTATATACATATCGCCTAGCTTTTTTTTAGAACAAGAACACATTTTCAAAACATTTTCTATTCTGGGAACTGTCAATATGTTGCTATATTGTAAAAGGCTGTTCACACCGAATGCATTGTTGTGTCCGCCAGTGCCCTTTTCCCATTTTTTTTTCTATGTAAACATGTAGTTGATGGACGTCTTTGACTGTTGTGCTGCGTCCTGCTGTTTTTCAGGGTCTCACGCACGAGTGGCATGTTTTTTAGACGTCATCAAGACTTATATGCATTGCTCTGCGTCTAACTTTTTTAATGCAAGAACACATTTGATCTGAACACCCCTGACTAGCCAAAATTCTACTCTGGTATATATATAAGTTATGAAACTAGCTTCATTTCATCCTAATTCCTAATAGCGCAGTCCTCTGTCTGTCTGTCTAAATTAATAAATTTTTTATTGAATACTTTTTTTAATATGTTTGCTTGTTTTCTCTCAGTTGCCCAACATGTTTGGTGACCTTCGTTCCACCTTCATCGCACTTATGATTGGCTCATATGCCTCCTCGGCTGTCACCTTTCCTGGGGTTAAGGTTTGTTAGGTTAATACAAATGATCATATACCAACATCGTGTTCTTAGACAATGGTCTAAGTGTGATTGGTTTATTGTGTGTTGTTTGATTGTGTTGTTTCTCTCTGTAGGTGATCTATGACCTTGGCATTACCTTTATCACGATTCTAGTGGTCTGGGCAGGCTGTGCAGGTCTCGTCTTCTTCAACTGCTTCTTCAACTGGCCCCTGGAGCCTTTCCCTGGACCTGAGGACATGGATTACTCGTACGAAACACACAAAAAAACATTTTGTTCTCATACACTTAATAATTCTACATTTTCTAACAGTCTCTCTCTCTCTCTCTCTCTGACTATACAGTATCAAGATCAAATTCAGCTGGCTGGGCTTCGACCACAAGATCACTGGCAAGCAGTTTTATAGGCAGGTGACAACAGTCGGCAAGCGTCTTAGTGTTGACAACACTCTGAAACAGAAAGAGCTCGCTGCCAAGGAGGGCCACAAACTCTGCCTATCCACCATGAATCTGGAACTGCAGTGTGACCACAAGGAGGAGTGTAAGTGACCATGTTTATACATTATTGTCATATTAAAACGTTTTTTAGGCCAGAAACATTCTTTTTGCAAATTCACAGATGCAAGTATTCCCATTGTACGTTATTTAAAGGGATAGTTCACCCAAAATGAAAATTCTCTCATCATTTACCCACCCTCATGCATACCAGATGTGTATGACCTTCTTTCTTCTGCTGAACACAAACGAAGATTTTTAGAAGAATATCTGAGTTCTGTTGGTCCTTACAATGCAAGTTGTGTCCAAAAATCACTTTAAGGCCACATAAAAGTAATCCATAAGACTCAAGTGGTTAAATCCATGTCTTCAGAAGAAATATGATAGGTGTGGGTGAGAAACATATAAAACATTTTTTACTGTAAATTTCCATGTTTACTTTCACTTTCAAAATGTGAAATAATGTGAATCTTCATTTGTGTTCTGCAGAAGAAAATAAGTCTGACACATGTGTTATGGCATGAGTGTGAGTAAATGATTTTTCTTTTTTTGGAGAACTATCCATTTAATGGGCATTCTTGCATTATTTTGGTGGCAACAAACCTTTGTGCTCAAGAAGGCGAGAGAGTTACCTTCAAATGAATGCGCCATTAAACAGGATGTATTATTCTTCAGGATTTACTCTTAAAGCTAGCTATAAACCTGCAGACAATTTAAATAACTCGCTCAGCAAGGATTTTTCAATCTATGCTCCACTTGACAGTAGTTGACATGAAAGAGAAAATGACCATAGAAGAAGATAAGTTTACGCAATTGCTCGCTATAGTTACCCCTTGTGGCAACACTGAATATACATCAAATAATAGTGTTACAAAAGCATTCTTATACATTTTGGAAAAGAAAGCATTAAAATTGAGCTTTCTTAGCTAGAATCACTTGCGTTCACATGCAAACTCATGGTGCTCTTTTTCAAGTTTACATTGATGTAAACTCTTTGTTTTTCTTCTTCACAGCTCAATCGTTCATGCAGAGTATTTTCAGTCCGCTGTTCATGTTGAGTCTGGTAACCATGTGTGTGACTCAACTCCGTCTCATCTTCTACATGGGAGCCATGAACAACATCTTGGAGTCCCTTAGTGGAGGAGATTTCAACACAGGTGTGTTTGAGGAAATGCATATACTGGTAATGCATGCAAATGGCTGCATGCTTTTTTCTACAATGACCAAAATTACTATAATGTGGAAAGGAAATGTTCTTTTATAAACAGATTCCATTTTGATGTGCATTAATATATGATGGTATATGAACACCTGTGACCGCACATCAGTAGTCTGTTTCAGACTACTAATCAGTAATCAGTTGTCTTAGTCCAAAGTATACTTCGATTTTGACGCTAACGCTCAGCATCAACGCACAGTCGAACGCGAGCCTTACAAAGTATATATTTGACAGTGCATCATACACATGCATGTGGACTATTTCTCTTCAGGAGTTTAGACCCATAACTATTATATTCCTTATTCCTTCAGACTCGAGTTATACAGATGATACATTCATCTCCTGTTATTTACCAGCTCAAATGTGAGTTTTGCCACCTTGTGGATCCACTAATTCATGCAAATAACTCCAGGCGTATGCAGAATACAGAATGTGCGTTCAAAGATGTGCGGCTGCACACGTTCAGTGCTCGAGCACCCTGCTGATGACAAGATTTGCATCACGCATCCTGTACGCGAACGCTCACAGCATATATATTATTATTACTTGGCCATGGAATTCTGGTTATTAATATATATAATTAAATTGTATTTTATTTGTATAGAGCTATTTGCAATACATGTAGTTTCAATGCAGTTTCACAGAATTATTAAAAAAAAATAGTGCTTTAAAAACCACCCATAAAACAAGCCAAAGGCTGTTTATGTTGTGCCTACGAATGCCCCTTACCCTTGATAAAATCACTGTAGTGCACTGCCACTTTCGTATTTTCAAATTTCGATTTTCAAAGACAGATTCGATTTCCGACATCTTGTTAGGTCTTGTTATCTTTTAATTTATGTCACAGTAGAAAAGGTCTATTTTTTCTTAAATCACTAAAGGTGTTTTTATTTATTTATTTATTTATTGCAGTTGAGAGAAGGGAATTGGGTAAGAATCTCAGCAGCACATTTGACTAGCAGTAAAAACCAATAGAGCGTGTGTTCCCTCATGCTTGTTATTCTAACGTTTAACCTTCTCCTGAACGCAATCTGTCCTCTCACCTCGAGCGTAACCCACTCCCTGCACACCTGTGCTCTTTGATATAAGGCATACACAAGCCTGCAAAGTGCCATAAACTCCATTAACCAGAGTAGTCATTAACCAACCTCAGACATTATCCATTAGACAATTATATAATCTCCCTTTCTCTCTCTCGCTCTCTCAGTGAGCCTCTACACGTCCATTTTCGGCGTGATGCAACTCTTGTGCCTGATGACGACGCCGGTCATCGGTCAGATCATGGATTGGAAACTCAAGGAATGTGATGATGGAGAAATCAATCAAAAAGATGCCATCAAGTAGGTTATGAAACAGTTGTTTTTAAACCGTTGACGTGGACGTGACCTAAATCATTTTAAAATTGAAAAATGCCAGTAAATCAATGACAGCTGTTTGAATTTTTTAAAGTTCAAAAAGATGGACTTTATAGATCTTTAAATGTCTCTGTTTTTCCATGTCTCCAGGGATGAGCCCCAACCCAAACGCAGAGACAGACAGATTCAGAAAGTGACCAATGCCACGCGAGCCTTCATCTTCACGAACATCCTCCTCGTTGGCTTTGGTATCACCTGCCTGATTCCTAACCTCCCTCTTCAGGTGCGTGTGTGTGTGTGTGTGTGTTTAAGATTGCCCTTAACTAAGTACGTATATATTCAGCCTAATAATCCGGCCAATTGCTCAATCGGGAAAAAATTTTTTTAGATCCTAATGAATCACAATATATTCCACTTATAATCTACTTTTACTTTTTCTCAACTGAGCTGCAAATGTCATGTGATTTAACACTTTAGATCACTATATTAAACTTATTAAAAACGACTATAATTATTTTTTTTTTTGCAATTTGTTCTTGCAAAATGAAATGTAATTATGTTAAAGTCCATCAGGGCTAGTCAACTGCCAGCCCACCAATCATATTTGTCTGGCCCTCTGACTAATTTTTGATTAAATTGCCCTGCCATCTGAAATACCAGAGTGCTCGCTTTACAAAACGCAGCATTCGTAGGCGCGAGCCACAGCAATTAGCAGTAAGTTTAACAATGCTCAATGGCACATGCAACAGCATTCCGTCGTCATCAGCTGTCCAGACCAGAGCGTGCTTTTTAGGTTTTCTGGCGATAGTTACAGTTTAGTTACACTGCTTTGCTAAATATGGATCGCTCTGTTTAGGTGAGCATATGCTCGTGTCTTTTTCAATCAAATGAATTTATACTGTATAAATTGCTTAGTTGTGTGGAGAGTGGTCAAATATACATAGGCCTATAGAAAAATGATCACCGCAATTGTAACAGAAATGTTCCCAGCACATATGCACATCCTAGGCAACAAAAGTAATCAATTTTGAACTAAAATGCGCTGAAAAGTTTGCTTTTATTCACTATTCTTGAATAGTCAAGTTAACTTTCCAGCTGAATTCTGAACCCTTGTTGAAATGTTTTGTGAGGTTCTGCTTAGATGTCCAATATTCCCCTCTAGTGGCAGTTATGCAGATTGTCCCCTTCCTATTTTACCTACTTTAAGTATTTTGTTTTCTCCTCTAATTTGTCCTCATGTCCTCTCTCTTGTTCTCTTTTTCCAGATGCTCTCGTTTGTTCTTCACACCATCGTCAGAGGTTTCATACACTCAGCCATTGGTGGACTTTATGCTGCTGTGTGAGTTTATGATTTTATTCTGCATGTGATATTGCCAGTAATAACTAGATTAAGCATATAATGAGATAAAACTTCTATGTGAGCGTTGTTCTGGAGTGTTGTTCTCTCTTTAACATGTGGAAATCTTGCTATATGTCTGCAGGTACCCATCCACTCAGTTTGGCAGTTTGACTGGAATGCAGTCTCTGGTTAGCGCTTTATTTGCACTGCTGCAGCAGCCTTTGTTCATGGCTATGATGGGACCACTAAATGGAGACCCACTCTGGGTATGACACGCACACACACACACACACACACACACGTTTACTTAGCATATCTAAGTAAGGACATACCCTTGACTTCCATTGTTTTTATTTAAATCTAATTATAGTGGCGATACATTAACCATAACCCTACCCCCTAAAAAACTTTTAGCAATTTAGATTTTTCTTTCTTTATTAAATTATATTCCAATTGAGGACATCACTTGATGTCCCCTAAGGGAGATTTTGTCAGATTTAGCTCAGATTTAGGGACATACATAAAAGAGACATTTAGTAATACTGGATGGAATTAATGCCTGCTAGGCTTGTTTTGACCTCATGTCTCTTTCTCTGTCTTTTTGCCTCTTTTTCTGATGTAGGTGAATGTCGGTCTGCTGGTACTTAGTTTGCTGGGATTCCTGTTACCTCTCTACCTGCTGTACTTCAGAAAAACTCTGTACAAAAAGAGGAAGGAGAGAGAAAATATGGCTAAAATCTACCTAAAAATCAATGGCAGTGAAGTACCAGAGGCATTTGTGTAAAGAAAGCAGATAAAGGGAAAAACAAAAGCATGAGACTTAAAGAGAAGCAAAGACAAGCAAAGGCAGAAAATATAATGGTCACGCACAGAAGTAGTGACAATTGCACGCTGTTTTGCCTCTCTTCTCTAGAGGCTTATTCAACCAATATCTGAGTAGCTTAATAGATGAAAAGAGGGATGAAGCAACATGGGAAATTTGATGTCCCTCTTTATTTGTCACATGAGTTTCTTTTATTTTGATTCAGTTCAAAACTCATATTTTTAATGATGAAAAATGATATGTGACACATTCATGTGACAAAGTATTAACTCTATCGTAATCTAAAGACATGGCCTATGTGCTTTAGAAAGATATGTCCATTTATTGCATATTAGAATATTTAATTTTTCTTTGCTATCAGAAGATTTGAATACACCGTTATGTACCATGCAAACTGAGAAGGGCTGTAGAAGCAAGCCTGACCACACAGACTGTCTTTCACAGGAACACAGCTAAAAGAACCCTCATTCATTCTGCCAACCTCCATTAGGGATTTCGCTGTTGTAAAATCAGTATAGTCTTGTGTGTAAAGCCCTAGTTTTGTGTAAACAAAATACTCCAGCAGGTTAAAGGCCAAGAAATGCTTCTATAAGAAGCACACAGCTAATTTGAGATAATAAGAAACATAATTACTTACCATATAAGTACGATCAACATGATCTCATGGGCCTAAGGCAACAACTTTTAAATCTAATAATAGTAATCCATGACATACGGTACCTCCAGGTGTAATGAAAGGTATCAAGTGCTTTTAGTTGTGCAACACCATTGCATACACAAAAACAACTTGCACGATTCATTCATAATGATTCAGAAAAGGGCGTTTTACATATTTCTATACATTTATGACAAGGAAGCATTATATAATCTGATCACTTTGTTCATAGGTAGTTTATGAAAGCCTTAATTTATGTATTCCAGTTTGTATATATATTATTGCACGCACATAAGATGCATACATAAATAGGCTTGAATGAACTGGTTATGATCTGTACTAAGTGACTGATCTGCAAGGTGATGACTCAAAGCTTTGAAAGAACCAAATGTCAGTGGAACAACAGCACTTTGTCCCACACGCATGTCCCATAAAACCCCTCAAGTCTTGCAATTCCATTTTCTTTCTTTCTTTCTTTGATTTTGTGCTTGTGTACTAAAATAACATTCTGTGATACTTCAGAGTGTGTAAGGAGTCATTTGGCATTCCTATGTCAGTGATTGCATGATGAAGTGAAATGTTATGTAGAAAGCACAACGTAACTCACAAATTTGCCTTTTGTAAATGCCTTTTGTGCAGCTTACAGTGCAGTTAACAATGTTGATAGGTGATGAGAGGATTGGAACCATGGATTCTATGAAAATGTTTTTGACGTTTTGTTTAATGTATTTATATCTTTTGTGTCTCTAAATCTAACAGACAACACGGACATTGCAACCTTATTTGCAAAGGTTGCTATATTAACTTAAATGTCTTTTTTGGAGTAGCTGTTTCTTTTAAGTTTTGATTTCTTTAAAAATCTTCATTTCTTGTTTAATATGGCAGTATTATTGAGGATTTCATATATTAAATAAAATATTACTTCAATTATTGCTAATCTTGCTTTCATTTATTGTTAGATAGCTTTTAGCAAGAAGCTGTGCGTGACTAATGGAAAAAGATTAGATGAGTCTTCCCTAAAAGTTAACCTGCTGATATGCAATTGACCGCACGTGGTGGTGATGTCACTCTGCTTACATTTAATATATAATTTATCGTCTATAAATGTAATAAATGCTTACAAATGATACATTTTTTCAAAAGTTTTCTAAGGGTTCAACATTGATATCCAATCTCTGTTTCACGATAGCAATGCTCCATAAACAGCAATTTAGTTATTTGTGACAGGAATACAAATGAAAACATGCAATATCAAAAAGGGACTTCATACCTTTGATATGAAATCACGATCACCAGATGAATCCAGTTCGCCACACTTGGGTCAATTGTCCATGACAAGTGTTCATTGAAAAACATCCAATAGGACTTTTTGTCCATAAAAGTGATACATCTGAGAAATTCTCCATTGTTTACATGCAATCTCACCTGAAAGAATCACCCTTCGTCATCGTTCTTCAACAAACTATGCAATCTGAGCAGCATTCATGTTGTAAAACTATATATTATCTTATATATTGGAGTCTCGTAAACAAAACGAGCCCATCTCCAATGTGTATTTTAAAAAATCGGGTGTAATTTTATTCATAATAGCCAAGAAGTGCTGTCAGATTTTGTGTCGTCTTGAAAGGCGGAGCCATAATTTTACTCTGTATACCGGCAGCGATTTTCAGAGAAAAAAGCTTGCAGGAACCTCATTTGTTGTGAAACATGGGATGAAACATAATTTCTTTAGACTTGTGGCTTTGAGAATATTGTACTTCTGGGTTGTCTTGGTACTTTTATTATTGTTTTTTTTTTTTAGATTATAAAAACATGTTCAGCACAAAATTTTTCCATTACTATAAACTTCAAAATCTAACTTTAACTTTAAAAATAACAACATATATTAATTCTGAAACTTGTGAAATAAAGCCCAAAGTGTCTTCTTTCAAAAGATACTACAACTGTGTCCATACTCCAAAGGGTCCAGTAAAAACAACCATTTAAGTTCAGGTATGTCATTTTCATGGTTTGTGCTCAAAAAGGGGGTGCGTATCAACAGGTTAAACAGTTACAGATAAGATCTACAGTAGTATGTTCTGCAGATCCACTTCACTGCTGGGTATTGTGCCTTGACCTTAACAATGAAGAAAAAAAATGCTGAAAAATAAAAGTTGCAACTACGAGATATAAAATCTAAATTACGAGAAATAAAGTAGAAACGGCGAGTAATAAAAACAAAATTACAAGAAATAAAGTCGAAACGGTGAGTAATAAAAACGAAATTACAAGAAATAAAGTTGAAACGTCGAGTTATAAAAACGAAATTACAAGAAATAAAGTTGAAACGGCGAGTAATAAAATCGAAATTACGAGAAAAAGTCGAAACGGCGAGTTACAAAAACGAAATTACGAGAAATAAAGTCAAAACGGCGAGTTACAAAAACGAAATTACGAGAAATAAAGTCGAAACGGCGAGTTACAAAAACGAAATTACGAGAAATAAAGTCGAAACGGCGAGTTACAAAAACGAAATTACAAGAAATAAAGTTGAAACGGCGAGTTATAAAAACGAAATGACAAGAAATAAAGTCGAAATGGCGAGTAATAAAAACGCATTTACGAGAAATAAAGTCGAAACGGCGAGTAATAAAAACGCATTTACGAGAAATAAAGTCGAAACGGCGAGTAATAAAAACGCATTTACGAGAAATAAAGTCGAAACGGCGAGTTATAAAAACGAAATTACAAGAAATAAAGTCGAAACGGCGAGTTATAAAAACGAAATTACAAGAAATAAAGTCGAAACGGCGAGTAATAAAAACGAAATGACAAGAAATAAAGTAGAAACGGCGAGTAATAAAAACGCATTTACAAGAAATAAAGTCGAAACGGCGAGTTATAAAAACGAAATTACAAGAAATAAAGTCGAAACGGCGAGTAATAAAAACTAAATTACGAGAAATAAAGTCAAAACGGCGAGTTATAAAAACGAAATTACGAGAAATAAAGTCGAAACGCCGTGTTATAAAAACGAAATTACAAGAAATAAAGTCGAAACGGCGAGTTATAAAAACACATTTACGAGAAATAAAGTCGAAACGGTGAGTTATAAAAACACATTTACGAGAAATAAAGTCGAAACGGCGAGTTATAAAAATGAAATTACAAGAAATAAAGTTGAAACGGCGAGTTATAAAAACGAAATTACAAGAAATAAAGTTGAAATAAGAGAAATAATGTCGCAATTGTAATGTAAAGTTAGAATTAAGATAAATAAAGTTGCACCTGTGGATATAGTCCAAATTACAAGAAGAAATTATGATAATTATGAGAAATTAAGTTGAAATTGCGAGAAAAATCGTCACATATAAAGTCACAATCAAATTTTTACACACACACACACACACACACACACATTACATGCCAGGATCAGTGTTCCATGGTTAGGTATAAATCGTAAAGTGTGTTACAGAGAGCAAACAAAAATCCAGTGTGCTGATCTGGCACAGAAACATTATGACTAAACACTAGAATTAAACCACAAAGATACCCTGTATTTAGTTGTGTATAACCACAAGAAAATATCCGGATGGTGGGATCTGAATCCAGATGAGTTACACACAGACTGTACCGGCTTATTGTTATATAATTTCTGGCAGACTGGTTCAAACAATGCAACCTGTGTGATATATAGAGAGAGATCTCTGATGAGCATGATGTTATGAGGCAGCCGAATCAACAATACGATCACCAGCTGTTACATCATAAAGTAAAACCACATCAGCCCATCCATCGCCGGTCGTCCCATTTTTTTAAAGACATTAACGCTGCTCACGATCCACCCCCATGACGTCACGACTCGTATGTCACCACACCACGGTTGTCGTTAACGCCCCCCTCGGCCCAGATCAGGAAGTGAATCTGTGGGAAATAGAAAACGGTCCCTAGAATGACAGAAGCGGGTGAGGTGGGATAGATCGAGACACCGGGACTAACAGAGGATTCGACACCTATTTGGATTCATCCAGGTGCTAAGCGACGTAATCTTGGGACGGTAAAGAGCACCGGGGGAAAAAATGCTTATCAAAGAATTGTAAGTGCAGCTGTTTTTTTTTATTTTTTATTATCTGATTGTGATGGGAGCATCCTCTGTCTGTCTATGCAGCGCAGGTACCACAACCGCATCTCACCACCAGAGGCCATGTCGACATTGTAAACTTGACTTTATGACCGTTTATATTTTAAAGCCCTTGATCGTAATTATTATTTGATGTAGCCTAATTAAAACATATGGATTTGGCGCATATTCATTATTTTAAAGGATGCAATCGTGCTTTAGGTAGGCCTAAAATACACTTTATTTCCATTTAAAATGTAATTTGGCTGTTTCAATAATTATAACGTTTTCCTCAGATTTGCATCAGCGAATCGCCCCGGTGTTTACGATTGCGATTTTGGACATCGAAACCCTCTCGAGAGAGTTCAATTGCCTCCTCGCGGTGTTACGCTGTTGAAGGTGAAACGGACGAAATTTAGCACACCGCGTTCCGATATTAAATGGCGCCCATACTTATACTTTTACAAATATCTCGTTCACTCATGACTATGTGCCAATGCGTTAAATGTTCGCCAAACCGGCGGCCTCGCTTTTCACAACTGCTGGATCCGTTCACCTTGCGCGTGTAATTCGAGCGGCTGTTTCATTGAACCAACCGACTATAACTTAATAATACACTCCAAACCTCACCTCCCGTCCTTCACCGTTGCAATATTAATAACCTTACTCTGAACACAGACACAGAAGCCACCCTCAGAAAGGTCATTCCTAAAAAAAACATATGAGGCTGTCTGATCATCTCAACAGTAATTTGATACACATGTACACACTTTTAAAACGAAATAGGGCAAAATGCGTTTACATCAGAGTCGAGATTAGAATAGTGCACTTGATGTTTCTTATGTAATATTTGCCCTTCAGAAACCCCTCTTTTTCTTTCATTGCACACGTATGCTGTCGAGGTGTTCTCTCGCGCAGGAATGCGCACTCGCGAGTCTTCCGAATGACTCAGACACGCGCTCAACGAGGAGCCGAATCTCTTCCTCGCGACGCTACTCGCAACCCATTCGTCGTCACAGGCATCTCTCTGTCTAATGACGTCATGGAGAGTTTGATGGATAGAGAGTGCACTGTAGATAACGAGGTGTCCGTTCTGTAAAATGTACAGAACGAATATATTCCTTTTATGTATCTAATCGAGAACAATATCTCTCAGTTGTATTCATCTTATATTTCAGAAACTGTTGTATTAACAAATGCAACATAGACTATTTTTTTCTAGGAGAATATCAGCAAACAATTGCTGTATCTCCTCTGGGCTCTAAAGTGGATGCCTGTACACCCACTGTTTCCTTCAGTTCCTGTAGGTTGCTGTCCATGGTTCTTGATGGTAGGGGCGCTGTTAGTATTTTTGGGCCCCCGGAGAACTTTGCACTCTTGGTCTCCTATCTTATTTATCGCTACCTGTGCAACATTTCTTTTTTCATCAAAAGTGATAATTAGTGAACATAATGATGAGTGCACATTCAATAAGAGCCACAAAAACAAATTTGAGTTTGAAAATTTCATTAAAATAACGAAAAGTATTAATTGAAATATGCTAACAATATATATATATATATAGCCTATATATATATATATAATATATATATATATATCACTGTTTAGTGAACATTTCCTGCTTGTCAAAACAGAGACTACTCTTGGAATATCTGAAAGCACACCAAACTAGATTTTCCCCATTGCAAGAGCATTAGAATTAGACCATTAGCTTGGTCCATAATTCATAGAGGTCTAGGCTTTAATTTTACATTTCTCATTTGTAAGAATTACCACAGGCTAGACCATTTTTGGCTTATCATTGAGGTGGTCAATGTGACTATAGTTTATTTAAAACAAATTATAGCATTGGAAAAAACAGTAGCCTAAACATATTTAAAATCTACAATTAAAACTGCTTTGTTATAACAAAAACTTCCCATTTTAAAGTTTTAAAATGAATCGATACATTTTCTTACAAATCATACCTTTTACTAAGTTGGTGATGCTACAGTAATGGCACACATTATGGTTTCTCGTCTTTTCCTCAATAGCATTGTTTAGAGTTAGGGTCTGGCCTTATTTGATGTTTCTTTTTTTTTTTTCACATTTTCTCCCCAGTTTGGAATCCCCAATTCCCAATGCGGTCTAGGTCCACGTGGTGGCGTAGTGACTCGCCTTAATCCGGATGGCAGAGGATGAATCTCAGTTTCCTCCGCATCTGAGACCGTCAATCCGCACATCTTTTCACGTGTCTCGATGTGTGTGTTACCGTACAGACATAGCACATGTGGAGGCTTCACGCTATTTTCTGGGGCATCCACGCACAACTCACTATGTGCCCCACCAAGAATGAGAACCACATTATAGCGACCACGAGGAGGTTTCCCCATGTGCCTCTACCCTCCCTAGCAACCGGGCCAATTTGGTTGCTTAGGAGATCTGGCTGGAGTCACTGAGCATGCCCTGGATTCAAACTCGTGACTCCAGGGGTGGTAAACAGCGTCTTTACTCGCTGAGCTACTAAGGCCCCCCTGGCCTTATTTGATGTCTGAGATTCTCCATGGTGCTTCAAAGAGAATTCACGGTTTAACAGGTTCCCCATCTGTCGCTCACTTGACGTTGTGTCGAATGAAGCGACACTAGGGGACTTTCTTGAAGGCCTCGGTTACCTCTGAACATGAGAAAAGGCCAATGAGAAATTGGCAGACGGAATTTGCATGTCCCTCCCCCAGACATACGGGTATAAAAGGTGGGAATCATGCATCTGTTCATTCAGATTTCTCCATCGGAGCTGAGCGGTTGTCCCCCGGCCTGCCGTTTCTGATGAGTCCAGAGTACGCCTACATGGGACCTCATCCTCAGTCACTAACCTGCCTCCTTCCGCGTGCTCAGAGCAAGGTAAGTGCTTCGAGTCTTTTCTCAGCACCAAAGCCTTGGGACGCGCTTTTGCCTACCGACTCAACACTACCTGCTCCACCCCACTGCGAAGCCCCGCCAGGTACGTCAAAAACGATTGTCCCCCTAGTGCCCCTCGCATGGAGCTTGGACGCATGGCTTTCACTTTCCAACCCATTGCGCTGGCTGGCCAGGACCATCCCACTCGGCTACACAATCCAGTTCGCCAGGCCCCCGCCCCCTTTCACTGGCGTCCTCTTTACCTCGGTGCACGGCGAAGACGCCAACACCCTACGTGCGGAGAATGTGAACCTTTTACTCAAAGACATGTTAGAGTCTGTCCCTCCAGCCGAGAGGAAGAAGGGTTTCTACAGCCATTACTTCATCGTACCCAAGAAAGGCGGCGGCCTTAGACCGATCCTGGACTTGCGAGTTTTCTACCGGGCCTTGCACGATCTCCCGTTCAAGATGCTCACACAAAAACACATTCTAACATGTGTTCGGTATCAGGATTGGTTTGCAGCGGTAGACCTGAAGGACGAGTACTTCCACGTATTTATCTTGCCTCGACACCGACCCTTCATACGGTTTGCGTTTGATGGCCAGGCATATCAGTACAAAGTCCTCCCCTTCGGCCTGTCCCTGTCCCCTCGTGTCTTCACGAAGGTCGCAGAGGCAGCCCTTGCCCCACTAAGGGAAGTGGGCATCCACATACTCAACTACCTCAATGACTGGCTCATCCTAGCCAACACATTCTCACACCCAACTCGTCACATATGGACGCTTTGCCAGGATCCCTTGGCGTCACTTTTTAACGCACTGGGTATACCTTTGGCGTCACTTTTCAACGTGCAGGGTAGTCTTAACCAAAACAACGCTAAACTGCAGGTAAAACGGCATTCAAAGGTGAGTTTAACAACGCTCCACGGCGTGTGCAAGTAAGCAGTTTAAGCGTTTTCTTAGGTACTGGTATACATAGGTACACTGCTTTAACTAGAGCATGCTGGATAACGTATTTTTATCGGAGGTTTGTTGATGCTAATATATATATATATAAAATATGCTACGATTGTGTTCAATTAATCAAAGTTTTTTTTTTTTTTTTTTTTAAATCCTCTATAGAAGTCTTATCGGACTACCCTGCACATTGAAAAATGACGCCAAAGGTATACCCAGTGCGTTAAAAAGTGATGCCAAGGGGTCCTGGCGAAGCATCCATATGTGACGAGTTGGGTGTGAGAATGTGTTGTCCTAGCCCACTCTCGAGAGTTACTGTGTGCCCACAGGGACCAGGTGCTCAAGCACCTCTGTCATCTAGGGCTTCAGGTCAACTGAGAAAAGAGCAAGCTCCTGCTGATTTGGGAGCGGTTCGGCATAGCACAGGTAGACTTGTTTGCTTCTCAAGAGACCTCCCACTGCCTGCTCTGGTACTCCCTAGCAGAGGCTCCCCTCGGGATAGACGCGCAGGCACACAGCTGGGCCCAGGGGCTGTACAAGTACGCAATTCCCCCAGTGAGCCTACTTGCATGGGTGCTGTGCAAGGTCAGGGAGGACGAGGAACAAGTAACTCTAGTGGCCCCCTATTGGGCCACACGGACTTGGTTCTCGTATCTCACGCTCCTAGTGACAGCCCCTCCCTGGCGAATTCCCCTGAGGAAGGACCTTATTTCTCAGGGACAGTTCACACTCTGGCATCTGCACCCAGACCTCTGGAACCTCCATGTCTGGCCCCTGGCCGCGATGCGGAAGATCTAAGTGGCCTACCACCTGCTGTCATAGACATGATCAACCAATCAGATTGTGTTCCGCTTGCACATAGCGCCTTTCCCCTCCGCTGAGGTGATCACATGCACTCTTTTGCCCAGGAGAGTCCACTAAACTCGTGCTACCTGGATGTTCTTCCTTCCTAGCCCTCTGGTCCGTGAATTCAGCTCAGTACTCTGTACTGGAATAGGTGATCCACAGGATGATCTGGCCTGATTAATGCTCCCCACGATTCAGTCAAGCCTGCCGTCCAGCGTGAGGATGTGCGTTAGTCGTGCCATGATGTACAATTGGGAAGCATTTAGTGCTTAAAAAGCCCATTTGGGATAAACCAATAATTGTCTCAAGGTGGATTCCACACAATAGATCATCTTTTATTATCAAGTAAGAGCAGTCTTCATTTTAACTAACCAGTGCTAACTGGCCATTTATCATAAAATTATGCTGGAAAAGATTCTGCTGGGCCCCCTGTCTTTCCAGGGCCCTTAGAATCATCCTAATCCTTCCCCCCATTGTGGTGCCCCTGCTTGATGCTGTCAGTAATGCACTAAAAAAACTCATAACTTAAAGAATAAACCTTTCTGGAATTGCAGTGTGGTTCTAGTTTCAGCTCTGATCAAATGTATTCTCTGTAAATTTTCATTATCATTTAATATTGCCATATTAAATTATTAAAATATATATATACACATTAACAATAAATGTTAACCTGTGCTTCATGTGGTAAAATCTAAATTAACCCTAAAATGCAGGGGAATTTCACCAAACACTCTTACATATTTGGGTCTTTAGAGACCTGGCACGAATATCTATCACAAATCGATCTAACAAATACCCAGATAGTGTTACATTTTCAAAATATTTTCAAGACAATTTGAAAATAATAGAATACAATATATTTTGATGTTTTATTTTTCATATATCAAAGAGATAATGGAACAAATTAGGACAAATCTTGAACAGGATTCATTACTTTCACACTAAACAGAGCAACTGACTGTCAAACACATATTTAAAGATTCCCTCATGCAACCCCGTGGCCTTATGCGAGGACTCACTATATGCAATATGCATATATGCTATATGCAACTTTTCACAGTAACAAATATGTGGGTCATTTCGCTTCATTTTTATATAAAAAAAATTCGATTTTATTTTGTTATCACTCTACAATATGGTTCTATTCATTAACATTAATAAATGCATTCCTATATACAATATTTACATGCATTTTCACATTGGGAATAAATGTATTCATGCAAAAGCTGAGAAATTTTGCTTTCAGAGGCTTTATATGGAGTTAGGAAGAAAATAATGTGCATTTCAAACTCTTCAGAGAACAGAGCAGACAGACAGCACACTGGAGGTTAAGTCATTCACTAAATAGGGAGTAAGGGTGCATTGTATTGTAAGCTTTCAATGCGGTTAAGTGCATTCACTCCTAAAATCTGACCAATAGTTCATTTCAGGCTGCAGATGAAGTTTGGACCACTCAACATGTTTGGCAGACTTGGGACAATGATAATCATTACAGAAATTCAGAATTTTACAATGCACATTTTTATTTTAGCATGGTTGGTAGTGATTGGATGATGCTGGCCATTACTTTTAATCAGAATGATTTATTCAGCTTTATAGAAAATCAGCTGTAATATCTATGTCTCAAAAATATGAATAACCAACACTCCTGGAAATATATCTAGACTTTTATATCTTGGTATTTCTTAAAATTTCACAAATTAGTCCCGCTGTCCACATATGTGCACATTCATTTTTAGTAAAACTATTTACTCTAGATTATTTTTTATTTTTTTTTGCTTGTTCATTAGGTGTTACTAGTTACAGATCAAAAGGGGAAATTAATAATTCACACAGCAGTCATGTGGGGGTCTCAGGAGGATAAAGAACACATCATCTACACATAAGTATTTTCTCAGGCACTTATTGAGTCTAAATAGATGAACAACTTACATTATTTCAGTAGTACTGTTCATGTGTTACACTTGGTATAGTTTAATTCCATGTTGTTTCTTCAACAAATAACAATGTCAAATATGAATCACGCCAATCTCTGAAACAACAGCACCATCTTGAGTAAGAAATAGCATGTATAATATGTATGTGTCCACACAAATGGGACACTGAAAATTCACCATTGTTACACAGAATATCATTGTGATACAGTATATATTTATAGGAATGTATTACTTATTTCTCATAATATACAACGTAATAGATATTCTGTGATAGTAAACTTGTATAGAAATGAAACAATCATAAAAATAGAATTTATGGAAATGAATTGCATTGCTAGGGTCTCTAATGACCTTATACACTTTTTGTAATTAAGCCATTATAAGTACTTACAGGGAGGAGGTTTACAGGTTACATCAACAAAACTAATTTTAAGGGTTAAATCAGGTATAAATAGCTATTTAATGTACAAGTCTGGTTACACTGTGTTGGATTATTTCTACTTGAGCTAAAAATGTTACATTTTGCTCTGTCTTCTTCTTCTTCGCTGCTCTGGTGACACTTTACTTCGACTCAGTTCACCTCCAGAATCCAGGCACAAAGTCTACAGGGCCCAAAACACAAGCAAAACGAATTTTAAGGATTATTTAGAAATACTCTTTTTTACAGTGAATAAGCCAGCCTTATGTATATGCATTAAGTAATTATTAGTAAAAATAATGACCATTACAGTCTAATATGTCACATTATAAATGATTTAATTAAACATCAAAAGTAACATGTGACGTTATTACATGTGTTCATCTAGGAATAAATACATTATATTTCACTCTGTTGAACCTTTCTCTGTATTGAATTTTAGAATCTATTTGTAAACTTGATTGTCTTGTTACTGAAACAATAAGTAAACCCTGTCCTATACGGCAAAATGCGCCCATGCGTGCAAAGACATTTATAATGCAGAAAGTATCCTGGGTGTCATGGAGGCAGAGTACATAAGACACCAAATCCACAATGGTGACTGTTAGTCCCTGTTTAGGACATGGGCAGCGTTCAAGAGGGCAAGGTGACTCCTGCTCTTAGTGGCTGCTAAAAGCAAATAATAAAACACCTGAGTAACCACAGTATTTGATATATGGCGAGTCTTTACTCAGAGTAGAGGAGACCGGGGCTAGTTGTCTCACTTTTTACACAGGGTAAAATATTGCATTGACCACAGTGTGGTTGAAGGACTGCATTACCTTTTACTTTTTTACAATTACTGTTGCTTATCAAGGATTGTTAAAGCGCTCAAAGCCACGTAGATGTTTTGTTTGCTCTCAACTTCAAATCTGAACTTCTTTAGCCAAGTTCACCATTCACCTAACCACTTACTTCTTCCTGTCACAGAAGCCCACATAAATCACGTGATGACAAACTTGAGGTGTGTGCGTCCGTGTCATCATAAGGCAGACAAGTACAGTGCTTATCATTCGTGAAACGCAGTAGTTGTGTTGTCTTACTCCTAAGAATATTGATAATATACAGAATGTAGGTGGCACAGAGCTTGGTTTACTGCCAGCTACCATCAAGAAACAGTACACAGTTAATGGACATGCTCTTGACAGGTAGTAGCTTTTATAGGTTTGCTAAACAGATTCATTACATTTGATCAAACTTAGTTTAGACCACTAAATATAATACAATTTGTTCAAGAGACAAAGCCAAGGACATCTTAATGGAGATATTTGGAATTGCATTATATAAGACTGCACATGTTATCAAATTATGTTAAGAG
This sequence comes from Moxostoma hubbsi, assembly GCA_032164185.1. NCBI lineage: Eukaryota > Metazoa > Chordata > Actinopteri > Cypriniformes > Catostomidae > Moxostoma > Moxostoma hubbsi. The sequence goes on from JAVLUX010000038.1 coordinate 18,756,819, forward strand.
TTATTGGAATTTGGCATAAGAGATGCTGAATATTACTGTGGCATGACATAAAAAAATTGCATTTAAATGGAGGGTACATAAGATTGCATTACACTAATTTTGTTTTGTTTTGTTTTGGGTTTTTTTTGTCAGGTAACAAACAAAAAATAAATGTCAGGTAACTTAAAAATGTGCTTCATGTGGTGGAACCTGGTTTCACAGAATCATGTTACTATACCAAAATTTTAGTCCACCCGGTAGACATTTCATCTCGGAATTTCCGCAATAAGTGTAAGGAACCACATAATATCATGGTCCCACTTTATATTAGGTGGCTTAAACTACTATGTACTTAAATTACATTTGTAGTTACACTGTTAACCTTACCTCAAACCCTAAAACCTAACCCTAACCCTACTCCTAAACCTACCCATCCCTCAACCACAGTAGCAGCAAATGTGAATCTTGTGAGAATTTTGCAGAACAGCATGATCATTACACAGTAAATACATTATATTGTATGTATTTCAATGTTAGTACATGGTAGTTAAAGTAAACTCTTTCTTCATTAAAAAAGTTTAACTCCTAAAGACATGAATTGTAATTTTGGAAAACTGTTGTGTTAGATTTGACAGATTAGACAGCTAGCGCTAGCTAGCTCCTCTAAATATCACTAATAGATCATATAGAATAAGCCAGGTTTGGGTTCACTGTTGCTAGTAACTAGTTATAATTATTGATTAAATGAAAGAAATACAGTAATAAGATGATTGCTGCAAAGCCGTGAGTCTCCTCAGTCCAGTCAGCTCTGTTGATGAAATCCTATCAAAGTGAAGACGTTGGTTTTTGCCATTGCGATTTTGTCAGCCATTACAGTGCAGCATGACATTACAATTAGCTGAACCAGATAATGTAAACGCATCAGCTAACTTTTTGAGGACTGTTGGGTATGCTAACTAACTACAAGTGTAGTTTACCGTTGGTGCCGTTCTTCATGCCACCGCTTCTGTCTATGACGTAGGCAGTGAGGTTGCCAAATGATTGGTCTATAATGATACAGTATGTTATGCTTGTTAATAGACTGGCTTTTGAAAAATGTGTTTTCTTGCTCTCTTTCAGTCGAGTGATCCTACCAATTTCTGTGGAGGAGGTAAGTGCAAATTTGCAAATTGAGTGTTTTGTTTTTTAACTCTGAATGTGTGTGTATGTGTGTGTGTGTGTGTTTGGGTACAGCACACTGTGAATGTTGGTAATGATACTGATCCTAAACAGTTTTTGTACGTGTATGTGTGTGCTGTGTCAATAGCTGATTTGCATTTGTTGAGTTTGTATGAGTCAGTCTTAGCTCATTTTGACAGCAGTCACGATGTGGTTTTGTGATGTGCTCTGTCTACACTGCCACAGATCTATTATAAAAAAATGGACATTACTCTGTCAGCCAGTCAGTTAAGTGTCAGTTATCTCAGCAAGAGGAGGAATATTTTTCATCTCATGCTGTCTGATAACTGTACAGACCATGCAAAATCACTAATGCATCACTTCTCTGGGGGTGTGCCAATATTAATATCCATGCTTGTAGCCAAGTCAGCAATTCTCACTTATTTCCTTGCTCTATCTCGCTCATTCTTTTCTCTACCCCGTTCAGAAGGAACATTGCCTGCTTACTCTGTGATGTGTCTCCTCATTTCCCATGATCCTTTAGTGGTCATTCAGTTCAGCATCTAGTTCTGAATACCCAATGAGTTACCTGATACCACCTCCTTGTGTCTGTCTCCTTTTCTCTCTTAGCCTTTCTCAGAGTCTAGTCTACATGCACATTTTTGTGTTTTTGTGTACTGTGAACTGTAAAATCATACATTTCCATTTTCTAGTTTCCAACTCCGAAACAAGACCAGTATTATCAGTTTTTTTTATCTGTTATTTTAACAGAATTAAAAAAATAAAATAAAAAATGCCACAGTAAAAAAAATCATGAATAAATAAAAATGACATCCCGTAAAGCCTGAAAACAGTTTTTAGGTAAATTTCAAGAAGGATATAGCTGCAGGCAGAGCTCCAAAATGGACAGGATCTCCAAACCGCCAGCAAAGATATAGTAGGGAGCCCCTAACCTAACCCTTTCCCTAACCATGTGTGGAAGTGACGCCCCCTTTGGGAGTTGGCATAACCCCTTTGTTCAGTAGCCTCAACCATTTCTGGAGTAACCCCACAATCTTTTTTAGATTCTTCCCCCATTTGGAGGTCTCCGTCCTGAAGCTATACCTACTTATATACCTAATATCTGGCAACCAAATATTTTACAGTGTATTAATATGGTGCTCAATGCGTTTCACACTGGTATTACACTTGTAATACATTGATTGTTTTCAGATTCCATATTTTATGTAATTAAATATATTTTAAATACTATGTTCACGTACATATTTATGTGTAGTATGCAAGTATAGCAAGTTGTCATACAGCCAATGCTTTTATCCAAAGTGAATGAAATTATACCCACAGGGACCATCCTCAGTGAGCAACCTGAGGTGAGATGCGTAGTTCACAGCAAAGGAACAATGGTAATACCTGTACCACCTCTTAGTGTGTTTGAAACTGCAACACTTCTTTTTCAGTATGCCTCACTACTCTGACTACAAAATATTGTGTCATACAGCAATATAGAGTACAAATTTTATAACAAAATTTTTGGTAAAAAAAAATATTTTGATCGTAGTTCACTGTACTTACAATGACTGAGCACGCTATTAGGAACACCTGTACATGTTGTACTCATTCATGTGATTATCTAATCAGCCAATTGTTTGGCAGCAGTGTAATGTATAAAATCATGCAGATACAGGTCAGGACATTGAGTTAATGTTCACATCAACCATCAGAATGGGGAAAAAATGTGATCTCAGTGATTTGGACCATGGCATGATTGTTGGTGCCAGACGGGCTGGTTTGAGTATTTCTGTAACTGCTGATCTCCTGGGATTTTTACACACAACAGTCTCTAGAGTTTACTCAGAATGGTGCCAGAAACAAAAAACATCCAGTGAGCAGCAGTTCTGTGGACAGAAATGCTATGTTGATGAGAGATGTTAACAGAGAATGGCCAGACAGGTTCGAGCTGACAGAAAGGCTACAGTTACTCAGATAACCACTCTGTAAAATTGTGAGCAGAATAGCATCTCAGAATGCACGACATGTCAAACAATGAGGCTGATGGGCTACAACAGCAGAAGACCATATCGGGCACTTTATTAAGACATTAGTGATCCTAATAATGTGCTCAGTGAGTGTATATTATGTGTTTGTGTGGGTGGAGATGTAGAGATATTAATTATTTACCACAAAACATGTATACTTGATTAATTATAGGCTCATGTAAAAAAAAAACTCAAACGCTCTAAGACTGAGTGTTCTAACTGTTTATGTTTCTATTATGTCCCAGTAATCTCCTGATTGTATCTCTGGTGCTACATGACATGGTGGTTTTAGGCCTTGGGGGAGAGACCCTCTCTCTGGACCAGTTTATGCAAATTAAAAGACTATTCCCAGCTTGTGGGGCCACTTTTTTTTGTCTGCACTAAGTTTTACCTACCTCAGCATATCCTGGGAAAAAGGATAGTCAGCCAAGATCCATTTGGATAGTAATTTAATCTGTTGTGTCACATAAAATATGTCTAGGAAAGTAAATCACGTTTCCCTCCTGTCAGATGAAGTTCTCCTTCTTGCATGCAGTGGGAGTTTCAAAGGCTAAAACTGAGAATTTGTGTTGCATTTATTTAAGCAGCACAATTAAATGGATGTTGAGTTGATTAGATTTAAATTGAGTTAAATGAGCTGAGGCTGGTTAACATAGAGTATCTAGTTTCACTCTTTCATCATCATTTTACTGTATCATTGATCCGTGTATTTTGTCTGAGATTAATTATCTTCATTGAGGAAATAAATCATTAGAATAGAGGTCAGCCCACCCTCTGACAAAATTTACGTGACTGCGCCTGCATTAAGACCCCACCCACCATTTTTTCATGTACTTTTTCAAAATTTGTATACATATAATAATATATATTGTAAATAGGCCTGTACAACAGCCAAGTAAATAGTACATTATTAATAAAAAAGATAGGCTAAAAATATATTTATAAAAAAATACAGCTGTAGCCTACAGTATAGAGTAGCCTACAGCAATGTGCCAAACAATGGTGTGTAGTTTACGGCCATAAATCTTTATATTAATAATATAAATTATGTATAAAATATATAAATTTTTGCATTGTTTTTTGAAAATACATATTTGTTCTATTTATCTTGTCCTTATTGAGCTGTTTTTGTTGGCGATATTTATGATAAATTTGCAGCATCACATCACATCTCCGTGAAATTGCTCCTGTCACAAATACAAAAAGGCATGTCAGCCTGATCATATTAATGGACGCTTCGTGAAAAAAAAATCTGTTTGGCTGAACTTGATTCATTCTCGAACAGTAGTTCCACATGTTTAAGATGAGTTTATGTTTTTCTTTACTTAAAATTACTATATAGTCTCAACGCAAATACTTTGAGTAGAAAGAACCTAGTTGAACTGGGTAAACCCAACAAAATTAGATGTGTCAATATAACTCAAATCAATTTCTTTTATTTCCTTTTGCACTAACTCGTGAAAGTGGCTGTTAGCGTGCTAAATTCATGTTGGTTGGAAGCACTACAGAGTGTAGTTTAGTAAATATGCTTTGGTTACCACAGCAATTGCTAAACAGAGCAAGCACTTAATTTCATGTGTCACATCTACCTGTCCTCATCATCTACTCTTCACCATAATGGTTACCTCCAAAACTCTTCTAAATCTCAACATAACAAAACATTAAACACTAGCAAGTATCCCCCTTTATATTCATCATGCACAAAAATACATTTATACAATGACTCTTAATTTAACTTAATTAAACTTAATTTAATTTAACGTGCTGGGAAATGGAAATCTCCTGTCCATTTACATCAATGCTACATTAACACTACAAAAAGTATTCAGGTAGTCCCAACTCAAATGGATTAATTTAACATCCATTTTGGAAATTTAAATGGATTGAATGTAATGGAATTAAGATGTGAGAAAATGTTTTAGATTTGTGTTGCTTTAGGTCATTTAAATTAAGTTAATTGAACTAGCAACAAAAATCCTTTTTTGAGTGAAGATCTGGAAAATCCTTTATGCACCCTAAATAATCTTATGTTTGGATGTTTTACACTGAGGTAAAAGTCATAAGAAGACTTGAGTTGTAACAGATGTTTTCAGTTAACCGTTTAGGGTCATTTGATTTACTAAAGTCTTTTACATCATATTATCAATTCTATCATTTTAATTAAAACCATGCAGGATTATGCTGCAGTTTATTGTATTGATTTATTTATCTTTTGATTTTACATGGTGAATTTATCATCATTTTCCATGCCTCCCTTGGTATATTCTGGTGTCCTCCTGGGAAGGCGTGCCCTCGAGTCTGAAAACTGCTAGAATGCATGGCGCTAGGGGTGGGGCCACAGGGGCACTGTCCACAGCTAAAGTGGCCCCTTCAGTGTACCTGCATGTGCTAAAAAAACGATTGGCTATTTATTGGAAGTCTAATATACCCATATTCAAGTCAAGTAATTTTTTATTTGTACAGCACTTTTCACAACACACATTGTTTCAAAGCATCTTTACAGGAAATACAAAAAATAAATAAATAAATAAATAAAATAAATAAAATCAAACAAATAAATGAAACTGTAATATCAATAATGTCTTACAGTGATCATTGTGTAGTTTGAATCAATATGATTGTAAAATGTGTATAGAAATGCAATTATTAAATTATAATTGTTTAGAACCCATGTGAGCAGGCTGAGGGCGACTGTGGCAAGAAACACAAAACTCCATAAGATGTTGGTTAATGGAGAAAAATAACCTTGGGAGAAACCAGCCTCACTGTGGGGGTTTGTTCCCCTCTGACTAACATCATGAATATAATGTAATATTAGTTATTTGTTTGGAGTGCAAGACATGGTTTTAAATTTGTAAATCAAGTAAATGTTAAGGTCCAGTGTTTTAAAAAAAAAAAAAATATATATATTTTTTAATGAACTTTAAGATTAATGACTAATGCCTTTGAAGAACTGGATCTGGCAGGCTCTGGTAACCTCAGGATGTGAATCCAAGTAGAATAATATTAGCGTAGATGCCATTCAATTTTATGCAGAGTTATTGTTCATGATGGATTTTTCTGGTTCCGGCAGACCTAACTAAAGCAGCCTGTTGTGAGTTGAAGGAGAAATTATAGGTGTATGCCTAAAATAGACGAGTCTTTAGTCTAGACTTAAACTGAGGGAGTCTGTCTGCATCTCGAACAGTGTTAGGGAGACTATTCCATAGTTTAGGAGCCACGTATGAAAAGGATCTATCACCTTTTGTGGATTTTGATATTCTTGGAATTATGAATAAGCCATCATTTTGTGATCATAATGAACATGATGGAATATAGCGTGTCAGAAGGTCACTTAAGTATCGTGGAGCTAGACGATTCAAAGCTTTGTATAGTTAACAGAATTTTAAAATGAATAAGAAATTTAACAGGTAGCCAATGTAACGACGATAAAATTGGGCTAATATGATCATAATTCTTGGTTCTAACAGCACTCATGCGGCTGCATTTTGAACCAATTGAAGTTTATTTATTGAACTTGCTGGACATCCTCCCAGTAATGCATTACAATAATCTATTCTTGAGTTTATGAACATTTGAAGACATTTTTCGGCATCAGCAACAGAGAGCATGTGCTGTAATTTAGCAATATTTCTCAGGTGGAAGCATGCTGTGCTACAAACACTGGAAATCAGATTTTCAAAGGACAGATTGGTGTCAAATAAAACACCTAAATTCTTTGCTGAAGAAGACACCATAACAGTACATCCATCGAGAGTCATATCATATTTTGGCGGCTTAATATACCTCTGTTTTGTCAGAATTTAGTAGAAGGAAATTTCTGGCACTCCAATCTTTGATTTCATTGATACACTCTGCTAATTTTGAGAATTTTCGTTGGATTTAGAAGAAATATAAAGTTGGGTATCATTGGCATAACAATGGAAACTTATTCCATGATTCCTGATAACATCTCCCAGGGGAAGATGTATAAGAAGAAATGCAGAAGTTCTAAAACTGATCCCTGTGGCACTCCATACTTATCTTTTGTTTGATTTGACAATTGCTCGTTTACACATACAAAGTAGTAGTGGTCTGATAAATAGGACCAAAATGCTAATACAAGTCCACTAATGGCAATATAATTCTCCAGCCTATTCAAGAGAATGTTGTGATCTATCACATTGAATCCAGCACTAAGATCTAAAAGCACTAGAAGAGAAATGCAGCCACGATCAGCTGATAAGAGCAAGTAATTTGTAACTCTAATAAGTGCAGTCTCTGTATTGTGATGGGCCTAAATCCTGACATTTATAGAAATTGTTCAGTTATTACATTTCTCTGTAGAAATGAACATAGTTGGGAGGACACTACCTTTATTAGTATTTTCGACATAAATGGTAGATTTAAAATCGGTCTGTAATTAGCCAATTCTCTAGGATCAAGCTGTGGCTTTATAATAAGCAGTTTAGTAAAGTTTCTTGGGACATGTCATAAGAATAGTGAGGAGTTAATAATATTAAGAAGAGGTTCTGAGATTACTGGGAATGCCTCTTTTATGAGCTTAGTTGGTATTGGATCTAACATACATGTTGTGGCTTTTGATTTTTTTATAAGTTTTATTAGCTCTTCATGACCTATGACAGCGAATGATTGAAGTTGCATGTGAGCAAAATTATGAGACACTGTTATCTGAGGTGCTGTGACAGTTGATTGCATAGTTCCAGTTTTATTTCTGATTATTTCAATTTTATCAGTAAAGATATTCATGAAGTATTACTATTGTTCTGTGACAGAATATCTGATTCAGTTGATGCTGAATAAACACCTTGGATTTTTGTGGTTATTTTCTATGAGTGTGCTAAAATATGCTGAACTGGCAGCTTTCCTTCCACGCACGGCAAAATACCTTTTGTATTCTTCCAATTGTGCTCCATTTTTTGAGCTGCTCTCTTGAGAGCATGAGTGTGATCATTGTACCATGGTGCAAGGCTTTTTACTTGAATTTTCTTTAATCGAAGGCGGCGACACTATCAAGATTGTTAGAGAAGACTGTATTTATATTTTCTGTTATTTCATCAAGTTCTTATAGACTTTTTGGCTGAGTATTTTTTACTGAGTATGTGAGACAATTCTGGAAGATTATTAGCAAAGCTATCTTCAGTGGTTGAAATAATAGTACTAACTGATCGATAGCATGGTGTAGATTGAGTGACATTAGCTGATTGCAACAAACAAGAGATGAGGTAATGATCTGAGATGTAATCGCTCTGCGGTATCAGTACCAACTCCATATGACAGAATTAAATCTAGCAGATGATTCTGTTACAGTTTATTCATTGTAAACCTCTAAAATTGCACTGATTTTATTTAATTAAACAATTAAATATTAAAAACATTAAAAATTATATAAACAATTTAAATATTAAAAATATTATTTTTTCATAATTTCCTAGGTGAATGTTTAAACTATGTGCACCGTGGTTTTAAAATTATTTTGATTTAGGAAAATAAATAACTTCTCGTCCAAACCACACCCAAAATTACTTTTCAACTAGCCAAGTTCTTAAGAATTTTAGGGATGTCCGTGAGCAGGAGAATTACCACCAAATGAAAACCCTAGCAAGACAAAAACATCAGTGCATTTCGTTCTTTATTTTTAGGTGAACTAGATGAAGCCTGTTCGTCTAGTAAGTATAAATTAGCCTTTAGACATTACCAGTCTGTCTGAATCCACATTTCATAGAATAAAGAACATTGTGATATGAAATTAATGTGGATCATCTCTGCACACTTTGGCCCCTTAGGGGATCCCTTTAAAAAATAAAAATAAAAACCCCTAGAATTTCCCTTTATCGTTAGTCTTCATGATTTTGTATATATGAACAAATAATGACAAATGGCTGGCACAATCAATTGAGTGCTGAGAGCCTAGAGCAGCTTTTGGCAGATAAGCTTACATGAATTAAAGCCCTGATCCCTCATCTGCTTCCAGGAACCTTAAAGACACATTTTATTTGGCTGATGTTGTTTAAAGCAAGATGCCAATGTGCTATTCCTGGAGTCCATTCATTCAGCGGGAAATGATGGATTAAGAAAGCTTACTTGCTTAAGGGGGCAACTGGGCAGTTTATGTCCTCTTGTGACACTCCATCATGTCCACTCTGCTTCCTCTTTCTTTTCCAAAGCTTTAGATGAGTTCTTAGCCATTCTTTCAGTCAGAATAATCACACACACATACTATAAGCCTGTCTGACTCTGTAGGTTGTTTGGTGCATGAGACATCCTTTCTGTCTGTCACCCAGTGTCTGAATATGTCGATTACTCTGTCGGATATGTCTTTTAGCCTGTCCATCACCATCAGTGAACTATAATCAGGGCTTAAACAGATTCCCATATAAACACATCATTTGAATGAACATGCTGTTCATTCAAAAAGATTACACTGTTTTATGCAATAGCAGTTTAAATATAGATAGGCTATATAAAACGCATGCACATAAAATAGCACATCCACTGCAGACGAAACCAAGCCCAATGATGTGTGATTGTGTGTGTGTGTGTGTGTGTGGTCAGCAGAGAGCGTGGGATGATAATGTATAATGTAGGTTGGATTTTCATAGAGTGCTGGAAAGTGATGCACACTGCTACTGGACTCTGATTGACTGTAAGAAGAGACAAAGCCTCTGATTGGTAGAGGAATGATGACACTGCATGTAGATACACCAATCAGCCACAACATTTAAACCACCTGCCTAATATTGTGCAGGTCCCCCACATGCCGCCAAAACAGCACCAACACGCATCTCAGAATATCTGAGATGCTATTCTTCTCACCACAATTGTACAGAGTGGTTATCTGAGTTATTGTAGACTTTGTCAGTTCAAACCAGTCTGGCCATTCTCTGTTGACATCTCTCATCAACAAGGCATTTCCGTCGTCAGAACTGCCACTCACTGGATGTTTTTTGTTTATGGCATAATTCGGAGTAAATTCAAGAGACTGTTGTGTTTGAAAATCCCAGGAGATCAGCAGTTACAGAAATACTCAAACCAGCCCATCTGGCACCAACAATCATCCATGCAATTATCTAATCTTTCAATCGTAGGTCAGCAGTGCAGTACATAAATCATGCAGATATGGGTCAGGAGCTTCAGTTAATGTTCACATCAATCATAAGAATGTGGAAAAAAATGTGATCTCAGTGATTTTGTCCTTGACATGATTGTTGGTGCCAGACGGGCTGGTTTGAGTATTTCTGTAACTGCTGATCTCCTGGGATTTTCCCACAGATAACTGCAAGACTTGTTTGAACAGACAAAGTCTACGGTAATTGTGGTGAGAAGAATATCTTCTCAGAATGCTATTCTGAGATTCGGGTTGGCACTGTTTAGGCTGCACGAGGGGGGCTTACACAATATTAGGCAGGTGGTTTTAATGTTGTGGCTGATCAGTGTATAGAAACACACATAGGGCCTATACATTCACACATACACTGTCTGTCTGTCTATCTATCTATCAACCCACCTATCCAACCATCCATCCATCCATCCATCCATCCATCCATCCATCCATCCATCCATCCATCCATCCATCCATCCATCCATCCATCCATCCATCTCATCTTCTCCCCTTTCCCTAACATTCCCTCCCTGTGTTAATTTCTTCATTTCTCTCTTTCTTGTTTTCTCTCTGTCTGTTATGCCTTAGTAAATGTGGTATGGGCCAAACTGATAAAAATAGGCATTGTGCTTTCTGTCGTCATTTTCTCTCTCTTGTTCTCTCTCTCTGTCACACTCTTATGTGTGACGAACAGTGTGTACATGGATGGATACCCCATTTAGACAGTCAGGGCTGTTTCTAGGTAAGATTCTGAAGGAGTTTTTGCCTGAATCTTTGGAGTTGAACACTGCTGGCTCACTCTGAATGGATGCTGCTGACACTGAACATGTGTGTCAGGACACTAAACCACTCACTCTGTATTCAGATTCCCTCACAGTTCATTTATTTTACTAAACAAGGACTGCAGGATTGTTTGCTCACTCTCAATTTAAGTGTGCTCTGTTGGCATGACAGAAAACCTTTAATTTTTGTGCCAAACGTACAGTGCCCAAATAAGAAAAATAAAACAACATTAGTGGTATTACAAGTGGTATTAACATAAACAATACTGTAAACAAGTACCAAATAACAGTAAAATTAGAACTTAGCAGCAAACTATAAAGAAAGATGGTACAAGTGAAAAGCAAACAAACAGCAAAAACGAACAAAAAAAGGAATATACTAGGAAAGTAACATTAAACATTAATATTAACATTGCAGGTTCAATACAATTTAAGCTCAATCAACAGCATTTGTAGCACAATGTTGATTACTAGAAACATTTATTTTGACTCGTCCTTCATTTTCTTTAAAAAAAAAGAAAAAATCTGTGTTTCAGTGAAGCACTTACAATGGAAGTGAATGGGGCCAATCTGTGATGTAACGCTGTAAACACTAAAACCCTAAAATGACCATAAAAATTAAGATTTAAACAACTTTAAAGATCAAATAACACATGAGTTTAAACAGAAGAATTAATGTAAGTGCTTTAGTAAAATTATAAACTTTACAGTTCTGCTTTTAAACTCTCCGAAATTTGTCCCTATTCACTTCCATTGTACGTACATCACTGTAACCTCGATTTTGAATTTTTGTTTTTAAAGAAGAAACAAGTCTAAATTAATTTTCATGGTAATCAACATTATACCACAAATATGCCACATATGGAGCCAAACATACATTGAACCAGGAATATTCCTTTAATTTAACATGTAAAACAAAACAAGAAATGATCTATCTATCAGTCATTTTCAGAATGTTTTTGCAGTTATTCCATCTGTTCAAATGAATCTTTTGCACAAATTTAAGGGTTTTATTTTTGTGTGTGAATGTATTCTCCACAGTATTAGAGGTGATTACGACCATAGTTTTTTCATCACTCTCTGTTTATTCAGCAGGAGGGAGGAGGGAGGGAGAAAAACAGTAATTATACATTAATTGAAAAACATGAATTGACTGCTGTGGTGAAAATGAATGTACATGTATGTTTCCATCCACACATATGTATACAAGGAATACTGAATGCATTTCTGTGTGTCTCACAGTATCAAGTAGGGCAGCTGTACTCAGTAGCAGAGGCAAGTAAAAATGAGACGGGTGGAGGAGAAGGGGTGGAGGTGTTGAAAAATGAACCCTACGAGAAGGATGGCGAGAAGGGACAGTACACACACAAAATCTACCACCTGCAGAGGTATTCACACACACACACACACACACACACACACACACACACACACACACACACACACACACAACTTAACTGTCAATATTAAGGTCAAAATTAAAGGGATAGTTCACCCCAAAATGAAATTCTGTCCTTTAGTCGCCCTCGTGACATTTCAAACCTTCATGATTATTTTCTCAATCAAACGGAGAGGTTTAGCAGAATGTCCTGGTTGCTCTGTTCCACATAGTGAAGGTGAATGGGGACTGATGCCATTGAGCTCCAAATAAAATGACAGAAAAAAAGTACCGTAATGATACTGCATCTTAAAAGAGATCAAATATGACTTGTACAATATATTACTATATTTTCTTCTAGTCTTCTAAAGCCACACAATAGCAAGCGAGATTTTGAGAGCTGCGCCAGAAGGGAACATTTTCAGTGAATAATGACTTAAATTGCGGTCTGTTCTCCACACAAACGATTTCAGATGATTTCTGAAAACGTAGAAAGTAATTCACAAGGGAGGGCATATAAACTTTGTCTTTTAAGTACTTTCATGGTGCTTTATTGTCATTTTGGGAGTTCGAACTATGTCCGTCTCCATTTACCGGCATTGTATGGAAAAGAGCAGCAACAACATTCTGCTAAACTCTCCTTTATTGTTTTTGTGTTTAGAATGACATGAGGGTGAGTAAATAGTGAAGAAGTTTTTATTTTGGGGTGAACTAACCCCTTAAGGTGATATTTGTTTCTGGTTTGAAAGGAATGACATTGTTTTCAGAATCAATTTCTATATGTTTTTAATCTTTAGGCTCATTCCCCTTTTTGCTTTTTCAGTAAAGTCCCCTCGTTTGTGCGAATGCTTGCACCATCGTCAGCACTGAACATTCACGAGAAAGCTTGGAATGCCTATCCATACTGCCGCACAGGTAAAACACCCTTATATATTCTCTCGCTCTCCCTCTCTCTCTCTCTCTCGCTCTCTCTCTCTCTCTCTCTCTCTCTCTCTCTCTGTCTCTCTGTCTCTCTCTCTCTCTCTCTCTCGCTCTCTCTCACACACACACACACACACACACACACACACACACACACACACACACACACACACACGTGCACGCACACATTCAAACACACAGACACTCCTTAGTGTTAACTCCTCATGGGCTATTTGCTCTGTGTTTCTTCTTGCTTATTATAATTACTGCGCTATCTGTTTCTCTCTCTCTCTCTCTCTCTCTCCCCATCACTGCATTTGAGGGCACTGAATAATTCACTGTTTGAGCAGAGCAGGAGTGGAGTTACAGCACAGGAAACTGAGATTATACTGTCACATTCCCTTCACATATATTTTCACAGTCCCAGATACAGTAACATTGTAGCATTACATCAGAGGTATTTAAAAGTTCCAGATTTCCTTCCTAGCAAATGTCCAAACCATCATCACTTAAACTGTTTCAGGAGTCAATATGTTGTGTAGCTATGTATTGCTATTTCATTGCAACTATTCAAGTTTGCAGCCATAATACCTTTTAAAAGGAAGAAATAACAAATCCTTAATAGTCAAAGACTACTACTTTGTCTAGTATAGAATTGCAAATAATTTAAGAAATGCTAATCAATTAAACTAAACTAAACTTCTCATTTGAGAGTAATGTGTTAACAACCGCCGGCTGAATTGCATTAAGTGAATTTGTCTGATTGCATCAACAGAAATCATCAAGCTGATTCGTTGTTCCTGTGTAAATACATTTTGCCAATTTAGGAAAACGCCTGTAAAAACACACCTTTTGGTATGGAGGGTGTACGGCTCCACTAATTGGTGACCTTTGTATTACATGTTACTGCAATGTTATTTAATTCCTGGGTGAATAAATATGGACAAAAAATTAACAATGTATAACATATAACAATTGGATTATCATAAATTAGATAGATTTCTTGAACAGAAATAGTTTGAGGTGTCTAATTAAAAATATCTTTCTTTTTCTATGTTTGCTCTGCATTATCCTCCAGTAATCACTGTAAGTATTTATTATTTACAAGCACACACACATAGACATTTTAGTACAAGTCAGATGTGTTTAACATGTAGATTTACAGCACAAGCACACACACATATACACACACACACACACACACACACACACACACACACACACACACACACGGTTTGACTGAAAGAAGAGATGGTTACTTTAGCTTCAGTGAAAGGATATACATCAATTTGTGTCAGTGCACGGTCTGTTGATCAGTTATGGTTTATCAGGGTTTGTTTATTGATTTGATTGACATCTGTGTTTTCAGAATGAGTATATGAAAGAAAATTTCCTCATCAAGATTGAGACGTGGCACAAGCCTGACATGGGGCAGCAGGATAATGTGAGTGCTAATGACGTGTATGTGTGTATGATGTGGCTGTCAGGGGCGTAGATTCTGGGGGGATGGGGAGGAGACTTGCTATACTTTCTACTGACTGTCTGATGAAGTTGAGCGCCATTTTTGTTTCTTTTTGTGTTGGTCCCGACTAGCGGCTAGAGTATGTTTTGTGGAATAACACTCCATCAAGAAGCCTTTTGCATCAATGAAGGGAAGCTTTTGCACTGAGTTCCCAGACAAATTTAAAATAGATACTAAGGATGGCTGTAAAATATTTACATGCCCACAGCAAGCATTGTCTTTCAAAAACCAATGGACTGAGGAAGTCATGGTATGTTTCTCAGGTGCCTCCAGATGGACTGGCTCACTGAACATGCCTTTGGCCATCCGAGGGAGCTGGGTGCCTTTTTTGTTTATTTTTGTTATGGTGGCTGGAGTTTTGTGGAAGAACACTCCTTTGGGGGAGTTATAGATAAAGCTGCTTGTTCTTTGTGTTTATGCCTCCTATTGGATGGTGTGTGTTTTGTGGATTTTGTTTATTTTTTTTGCAGGACATTGGAATGATTATGTCATTTGCTGCACATATGAAACAGCCAGCTCACTGAACACTTTTGACATGTTTGAATGTCCGAGGAAACTGAACATCTTTATTATTATTTTATTTTAATGTATTTTTAATGTTTTATTTATTTATTTATTTTATTTAGCTGGTTCTGCTACAAGCTGGAGTTTATTTTGTGAAGGATCACACCTTCGAGACAGTTTTGTGTATTAATCTACATGTTTTTTGTGTTTATTCCGCCTATGGGCTGGCGTTTGTTTTATAGATTACCTTTTGTTGTGTAATTCTGTTTCACAAAATTTGTATAGAAACACCGGACTTGAGGAATTCGATGGATGATATCATCGAAGTTGTCGCGGGGACTCTCACAGGCATTCATGAACTTTTTGAGTTTGGAAGGATGGACACCAGTTGCCGCTGTCGTACATGGGGTTGTTGCGCACGTTTTTCTTTTTTCTGTTTGTTTCGTTCGGGGGGAAGATCAGGGTTTGATTGTTGCGCTAATGGGGAATGTGGTCTTTATAATTTTAGTTTTGACACACAGTTGATTTTTTTTCAAATATGTCAAAATGTATAAGTTAAATATGAGTGGATTGTCTCTCTCCATGTGGAATGTGAATGGGTTGGGCACCCCATAAAAAGAAGGAAGGTTATTTATTTTCATAAACGTAAGAAATATGATATTGTGTTTCATCAAGAAACACATATTTCCCCGCAGGAAGCTAAAAAATTGGGGAAGATATGAGGTGGACATGTTTTCTCTAGTGCTGGCTCAAGTAAAAGCAGGGGAGTTATTACATTGATAAGTAAACATTTACAATTCAAACGTCTCAAACTGATTAAAGATAAATTAGGAAGAGTCATTATTGTTTTAGCTGAATTCAGGGGCAAAGGTTGATTTTGGCTAATATTTACACCCCTATCGTTGATGATCAGGGCATTTTTATAGATCTTGAAGGAATGTTGCAAGCCGCTGGCACCCCTCATGATATAATATTTGGAGGAGACTTTAATCTTTTGATAGACTCAATCCTTGATCATAGTGAAACAATAGTGTGCAAACCCCCTAGAGCAACATTGATGCTTCACATGATGTGTAAAAATCTTGGTCTTACAGATATTTTGAGACTTTTTAACCCATCTGGTAGAGAATATAATTTTTTTCATCAGTCTATAAGATTTATTCTAGAATAGATTTTTTTGCTATCCAAGTCCCTCATTTTATTTGTTTTTGATTGCTCATTTGGAAACATTTAGTCTCAGATCACAACCTGGTGAGTTTAGAGATGTTGCCACATACAGAGAAAAAGAAATTGTATAGTTGGAACTTGAATGTATCCCTTTTGCTAAATTCTGATTTCCAACAAATGTCAAAGGCTAAAGTATATGTTTACATGGAGACCAACTGATACTCAGTATCCTCTGTAGGCATGGCTTGGGAGGCACTTAAGGCGGTTCTTAAGGGTCGGATCATACAGTATGCCTCATTCATCAAAAATGCAAAGCACGAGGACTTGTGGAGTTGGAAGAGAATATTTAAAGTACCGAGACTCAGAGAATTGACCCGATTGAAATACAGTTATTATACCATTTTGTGGCAGAGTCAGAAGACCAAGCAGGGAAGCTTTTGGCTAGATATATAAAGCAGAGAGATTATTTTTCTACCATTCCCTCAGTAAAATCTGCTGGTGGTGAAGTTTTTATCTCAGTCATTGATATTAATAATGCTTTTGAATAATTCTATCTTGATCTTTGTAGTTCCACATCTTCGTCTACTGATGAAGATATTAGAAAAATTGTGGAACCATTAGATCTTCCTAAACTGATGGCTGAGCAAAAAGATTCTCTTGATTCTGAGATAGGAGGAGCTTGATGAGGTAATTAAGGCCCTGCCTACAGGCAAGGCTCCGGGGCCTGTTGGCTTTGCTGCCGAATTTTTAAAATCTTATGCTATAGAACTGGCTCCACTTTTGTTAGAAGTTTATATGGAATCATTAAAGAATGGAAAACTTCACACAACTATGACACAAGCCCGGATCAGTCTGATTCATAAAAAAGACAAAGATCCAAGCGAATGTATGAGTTGAGGTCCAATTTCCATGATCCATTTAGACATTACACTTTTGTCAAATATTTTGGCTTACCGATTAAGTAAAGTTATGACATCTCTTATACATATAGATCAGATGGGGTTTATTCAGGGCCGTAGCTCTTCTGATAACATCAGGTGTCTAATTAAGTCAGTGGCAAATTAACAGACTCCGGTCTCTGCCATCTCACTTGAAAGGTGTTTGATATGGTAGAATGGGATTTTCTTTTAAAGATTTTGGAAATGTATGGGTTTGGGAATACTTTTATTAAATGGATTAAGTTACTTTATAGACATCCTGTATCGGTGGGACAAACAAATGTATTAATTTCCGATTATTTTACTCTGGATAAGGGTACCCGGCAGTGTTGCCCTCTTTCCCCATCATCGTTCTGTCTTGCCCTGGAAACATTAGGAGCCGCGATAAGAAAGGAGGAGGATTTTCCAGGAGTGATGGTGGGAGGTCTGGTGCATAAGCTTCTGCTTTACTCAGATTATATTTTATTATTTATCTCCAACCCCACTAGATCTATGCCTTGCCTCCTCAGAATTATTAATTCATTTTTCTAAATTCTCAGGATACAGTGTCAATTGGTCTATAGCCGAAGCTTTAGCTCTGACAGCGTACTGCCGGGTAACAGATTTTCAGCTGGGTGCTTTCCAGTGGCCCAAACAGGGCATTAAGTATTTGGGCATTTTATTCCCATCTAATTTGTGTGATTTAGTTGGTTAATGTTGACCCATTAACAAAAAGGTTTTCAAGTGAGGTGAGTAAGTGGGCCTTATTACATTTATCAATGATTGAGAAGGTTAATGTTATTAAAATGTATTGTTTTCCAAAATTCAACTCTCTTATTTCAAGCAATTTGATAGCATAGCAAAGTCCTTCATTTGGAATGTTAAATGTCCCAGATTACAATTTAGTAAATTACATAGGCAGATTGACAAATGTGGGCAAGGCCTACCCAAGATTTTGTTTTATTATGCATTTGGTCTCAGACATTTGGCTCATTTGTGACTTCCCACAGAGAGAGCCTGTTAGATAATTTTGTCATTGAATGTATTTAATTCATTTTCTTGATCTGCAATCCCCGTCTCGATACGGCTCAGCTGAGGGAAGAAAGAAATGACACAGACACCCAGTGCTATCAAATCCTTCTTCAACATTTATTGTTCAGCACTTTGTTATATGGTCCAGATAAACCACATTCCACTGGACCCCCACCAATGAAATAGTTCATTACCTTATATGGGGGTGACATACATGTTTGAGCTACGTGTGAAACGTGAGAGTAGAGACAAGAAATACATAAGGAATATACATTCCTATAGAACATCCTTCAAACAGGGAACAGCTGCAGCTACACCAACAGAAAAAGTTTAAAAGATGCCTCCATTATTCCACAGAGCCCCTGCCTGGTTTCGTATGGAACAGGAAGCCCCTATTTGCCAATGCAAAGCCTTTCTGTCAAACTAACCAAAGAAGTTAAGTCACACCCCGTTATCTCACATTTGCACGTGATATGGACAAGAGAGCCAGAATATTTAATTTAATTTAACATTTATTTATGTTGCCTCAAGCAAATGGCTGAAACCCAAATTATGTATCAATTATGAAAGTCCCCTTTCTGTTGGTCAGAGTGGATTGTGAGGGGGGTTACTACACTCGGCGACCTGTATGAGAGTGGAGTGTTGAGATCTTTTGAGAATTTGTATCATCATTTTGGGATTCCCAGATCTCAGTTTTATAGATATTTACAGCTGTGCCACAGGCTCTGTACTGTTTTTGGGAGTAGTACACGCACTCCTAAATTGGCAGATACTTTGGGAGAGGTGATTCCTGCTTTTGGAAAAGGTCATGAGGCATTAGTGTATTACTCCCTGCTCATTCAGAGTTAATTGGACCCCCTCTAAATTATATAGGCTAGGTTTTAAAGACACACCCACCTGCTGGCGATGCCAATCAGGAGTTGGAGACACAACCCATGTATTTTGGGAGTGTGTTAAGATCCAAGATTTTTGGTTAATTGTTCAGAATTATTTGTGAGTTTTTGGGCACTCAAATTTTACTTTGCCCCAGACTTTGTATTTTGGATGATGGGGCAGTGATATATTTGGGGGACATATATATATATATATATATATATATATATATATATATATATATATATAAAAATTGGGTTCTTACTAGCTTGATGATTGGCAGACAAATTATTTTAAGGGGTTGGAAGTTGGACAGAGCTCCACAATTTCTGGAGAGGTGTGCGGAGATAGGGAGGGTGGTAGCTTTTCAGGAGATGGCAGGTAGAAGGCTGGGGTTTGTGGACTTGTTTTTCAGGAAGTGGAGTAGATATTTGGCAATTTTGAGGGCCTCTCAGGGAAGGGATGAGGAGAGAGATGTTTAGTTTAATTATGCATGTTTATTATATATTTTATTTCATTATTTTTGTGTGTGTATTATTTTATGCATGTATGAGGGTTCAAAGTTTTATGTTGATTTGGTGTGTATGTGTTGTGTTTTTCTCTGTTGTGTTATTTTCTTTGAATCAATAAAAAAATTTAATTACAAAAAATTTAACCATGTGTCAGATGGACACTTTTGGAGCATCTCATTTTGGTTGAGCCATGTCATAAACACAGCGTGTCAAGTTAAACATGGTTTTGAAACTAAAATGCATTCCCGATTCATTCTCGATTCTCCCTTCATTGGGAATTGTGATTCGTCCAGCTGTGTTTGAACACAAGAAAGCATTCTAATCTTGTGCAAGGCCAAGTGTGGTTTGTTGTTTATAAATCTGTGCGCTGGCAATACACATAGAGTTTCACTTACTGCCCCCTGCTGAAAACAGTTGGTACTTCAAGTTTGGTTTGAATATTCCTTATTACTGTTCAAGGACATTTTTAATAATAATAATTTTTAATATAATTAATCACACTGAATTAGCATGTTAAATTGACAGTTCTAGTAATAATTAATTATGTTAATTAAGTTTGGGTTAATATTTATTTGTGAATCTGACCATGATGATGTCTCGGTTACGTATGTAACCTCCGTTCCCTGATGGAGGGAACGAGACGTCGTGTCGAAGAAGCGACACTAGGGGTCTCTCTTGAGCGCCGAAAGATACCTCTGATCTATGAAAAAAGGCCAATGAGAGTTGGCGAACAGTATTTGCATACTCCGCCTCCGGATACGGATATAAAGGCGAGAGAAATACGCTCGTTCATTCAGGATTTTTCTGAGGAGCCGGGAGTGTACCGGGCACCTCAGCGGCTCGGCTCAGCGACGTGGCCGGGAAGACACAACGTCTCGTTCCCTCCATCAGGGAACGGAGGTTACATACGTAACCGAGACGTTCCCCGTCTGTCGCTCACTTCGACGTCGTGTCGAAGAAGCGACACTAGGGGTCCACTTCAAAACTCGCCATGCGCTGAGCCGTGTACGTGTACTGCTGACACAGAAGCGGACAGGTATTTGCACGTGCACAAGCGACCAACTGTGTTCAGGCTGCACGTACTCTTCCCCAATGCCCCGAAAAAGCGTCAGCATCCTTTTGGTTACCCTAGGGGGGAACAAGGTGACGCTCCCAACTAGGGAACGGGCCAAGCCTGGCTGGGCCTCTTTTCTCTCTATGTTTTCTCGGCATAGAGCAAGAGCAGCCGGGGCCCTTACCGCATCGAGGGAAGGGGGTCTTATTCCCGAATTCCTATTCTTTTAGGGGGAAAAGACCCTGCAGAGGCCACACCCGCCCAGCAGGGGAGGTAAAGGTGGCAAAATACATCACATGGCCACTTTGGGCATGTGGGAGGAAATGGCGCGGTGGTAGATCCAACCTCGAGGAGGGGGGAGTTGCTACAACACGGCGACCGGAGGGCAGCGAAGGACTGCCTAAGGGAGACGCGGGTCAGCTCGTAAGGTGACCGTACCGCGGAAATACACACAGGAGGAGTCCCGTAGGATGCCTGATCTGTGGAGCACCTATTCCAGTAGGGGTAGCCGGAGGTACCCGTAGTGGACTGGACCAGCACGTTCCTCCGCTGAACTGCTGCGGGCCCGAAGGGCTAGGGAGGAATCAACCAGGGACCTAGGTCCTCTGGGACAAAAGCGCACTGTTTTGCCTTGGCAGAGGGAAACGGCGCTGGAACAAGCGGTTCACCCGGTCAGATCGTCGACGTGTACCGAGTTCTATGGGCTCGGACCTGAGAGAACACGGGACGAGACTGACTCAACCCTGAGATTGTAGAATCTCGTAAAGGTGTTAGGTGCTGCCCAGCCCGCAGCTCTGCAAATGTCTGCTAGGGAAGTGCCCCTCGCCAGTGCCCATGAGGATGCCACACTCCTAGTGGAGTGGGCCCGAACCCGTAAGGGGGGTGGCACGGCCTGGGTGTGGTAGGCCAATTGAATGGCCTCCACCACCCAGTGAGACAACCTCTGTTTGGAGACAGCGTTCCCTTTCTGCTGTCCTCCAAAGCAGACAAAGAGCTGCTCAGAGCGCCTAAAGCTCTGGGTGCGTTCCAGGTAGGCACGCAAGGCACGTACCGGACACAATAGTGAGAGGGCTGGGTCTGCCTCCTCCCGGGGCAGCGCTTGTAGGTTCACTACCTGATCTCTAAAGGGCGCGGTAGGAACCTTGGGCACATAGCCCGGTCGAGGTCTTAGGATCACATGAGTGTCTGCCGGACCGAACTCCAGGCAAGTGTCGTTAGTAGAGAACGCGTGCAGGTCCCCGACCCTCTTGATGGAGGCGAGCGTGATCAGCAGGGCCGTCTTTAGAGAGAGGGCCCTGAGTCCAGCTGATTCTAGCGGCTCGAAAGGGGATCTCTGAAGACCGGCGAGGACCACCGAGAGATCCCAGGAGGGGAACAGGTTTGGCCAGGAGGGGTTTAACCTCCGGGCGCCTCTTAGGAACCTGACGATTAAGTCGTGCTTGCCCAGAGACTTGCCGTCTACTGGGTCGTGGTGAGCTGCGATAGCGGCAACATACACGTTCAAGGTGGACGGGGACAGCCTCCCCTCCAACCTCTCCTGTAGGAACAGGAGCACCGACCTAACTGCGCACCTCTGTGGGTCTTCTGCCCGGGAAGAACACCAATTGACGAACAGACGCCACTTCAGGGTGTAGAGTTGCCTGGTAGAAGGGGCTCTGGCTTGGTTGATCGTGGCTACGACCGTGGGTTGTAGACCAGCTAGATCTTCTGCGTCCCGTCCAGGGACCAGACGTGGAGGTTCCAGAGGTCTGGGTGCGGATGCCAGAGGCTTCAGGCTCCAGAGGATAGGCAGACCGGCCCGGAGGCGAGTCGCCGTTACCTCGAGGCTGGACGGAGGTAAACGAGCGTGTCGGGGGGTGGGTGGTCCGCGGGGACGTGCCCGGCGGAAGCGCACCCTCTGCCCTCCCCAAATCGCCTCCAGCGCCAACCGCATCGTCCTCAATCCCGTGGGAAGAAGGAGCGATACGGGGGGGTGGCTGGAGTGGCGTGCTTTCTATTGAAAGCGAGCCGCGACCGCAACGTTACCATGGTCATGTTCTCGCAATGAGAACATGAACCATCCACAAACGCTGCCTCGGTGTGATCGGCGCCCAGACACACGAGACAGCGCCTGTGGCCGTCAGAAGCGGAGAGCACTCTACCGCATCCAGGAACTACACAGGGGTTGAATGGCATCTTTATAAAGACACGCCCTGAAAAGGGCGTTCAACACCGCTGTGTATTGCTCTTTTAGAGAAATAAACTCTTTATGCTTAAGAAATATAACTCTTTGGAAAGGGAACTCTTTCAACTCTGCGCTGTCGAAGTGCCCAGGGGCAAACTGCACGCCGGCAGAGAAGAGAAAACAGCCGCTGAAGTGCGCCGTAAATCCAACAGCAGCAGAGCGTGAGAGGATCAGAAGCAAGATCAGTTGTGTGTAGCACAGCAGACAGCATTCACACGACCATCTGCTCCAAAGAAAATTACTGAATGAACGAGCGTATTTCTCTCGCCTTCATATCCGTATCCGGAGGCGGAGTATGCAAATACTGTTCGCCAACTCTCATTGGCCTTTTTTCATAGATCAGAGGTATCTTTCGGCGCTCAAGAGAGACCCCTAGTGTCGCTTCTTCGACACGACGTCGAAGTGAGCGACAGACGGGGAACTTAAAATGATCAATTTCATTCAGAGGAGAAAATTGTTAACATGTAACAGGATTATATATATAAAGCACAAAATATAAGTAACTGTATTCCACTACAGTTACAATTTAAATAATTGGTAATTAGAATACAGTTACATTCAAAAAGTATTTTGATTACTGAAGAGATTACTTTGCATTTTATTGTCATTTGTTTCATTTAATGTTTAGTCCTTTCAGATGGAAAACATTTATACATATAAAGGATGCAATCCAAAGTGCATTTGAACAGCGGTGAAACACTTTCTTATGATGCGTTACATTCATACGAGCAGACAGAGAAGTAAGTTTGAAGTAAGTTTGGATCAGAAGAAATAAAAATAAACCTTCATGTGAACATGTAACTTTATGCTAAGCTAAAATGCTATTTCTATTTCTATATTCTTTACATGCACCTGATAACAGGCACGATCATATTGGTTTTTTTTTTGGTTTTTTTTTTATCATGAAAGTTCAAGTTAGATCAAAATTAGTTTTCTCTTGTAAGATCTTTGATATTATGGCCAAAAATTGCAACAGTATTGTTTTTCTGTAAAAATATCATAAAAATCCTTAACAAGATGCATTTGCTTTATCTTGTTTTAGAAGAAACACAACACATGATATTTAGGTTATTAAGAGAATGTATTTTTAAAATTGTATTTTGTCTTACTGTACTGGCAGTTTTTATAGTCAAAACAAGTAAAAAAATCTACCAGTGATGAAGTAATCCAAAGTATTTAGATTACATATTGACATTGAGAAATCTAATGGAATATGTTACAAATGACATTTTACAGCATGTATTTTGTAATCTGTAGTGGAATACATTTCAAAAGTAACCCTTAATGTAAATACACCAATATCATTTAGCTATATAAAATGTGTATATATATATATATATATACAGTATATATGTATGTGTGTGTGTGTGTGTGTGTGTGTATGTGTGTATATATATATATATATATATATACAGGTGAAACTCGAAAAATTAGAATATCGTGCAAAAGTTCATTAATTTCAGTAATTCAACTTAAAAGGTGAAACTAACATATTATATAGACTCATTACAAGCAAAGTAAGATATTTCAAGCCTTTATTTGATATAATTTTTATGATTATGGCTTACAGCTTATGAAAACCCCAAATTCAGAATCTCAGAAAATTAGAATATTGTGAAAAGGTTCAGTATTGTAGGCTCAAAGTGTCACACTCTAATCAGCTAATTAATCCAAAACACCTGCAAAGGGTTCCTGAGCCTTTAAATGGTCTCTCAGTCTGGTTCAGTTGAATTCATAATCATGGGGAAGACTGCTGACCTGACAGTTGTGCAGAAAACCATCATTGACACCCTCCACAAGGAGGGAAAGCCTCAAAAGGTAATTGCAAAAGAAGTTGGATGTTCTCAAAGTGCTGTATCAAAGCACATTAATAGAAAGTTAAGTGGAAGGGAAAAGTGTGGAAGAAAAAGGTGCACAAGCAGCAGGGATGACCGTAGCCTGGAGAGGATTGTCAGGAAAAGGCCATTCAAATGTGTGGGGGAGTTTCACAAGGAGTGGACTGAGGCTGGAGTTACTGCATCAAGAGCCACCACACACAGACGGGTCCTGGACATGGGCTTCAAATGTCGTATTCCTCTTGTCAAGCCGCTCCTGAACAACAAACAACGTCAGAAGCGTCTTACCTGGGCTAAAGAAAAAAAGAACTGGTCTGTTGCTCAGTGGTCCAAAGTCCTCTTTTCTGATGAGAGCAAATTTTGCATCTCATTTGGAAACCAAGGTCCCAGAATCTGGAGGAAGAATGGAGAGGCACACAATCCAAGATGCTTGAAGTCCAGTGTGAAGTTTCCACAGTCTGTGTTGGTTTGGGGAGCCATGTCATCGGCTGGTGTTGGTCCACTGTGCTTTATTAAGTCCAGAGTCAACGCAGCTGTCAACCGGGACATTTTAGAGCACTTCATGCTTCCTTCAGCAGACAAGCTTTATGGAGATGCTGACTTCATTTTCCAGCAGGACTTGGCACCTGCCCACACTGCCAAAAGTACCAAAACCTGGTTCAATGACCATGGTATTACTGTGCTTGATTGGCCAGCAAACTCGCCTGACCTGAACCCGATAGAGAATCTATGGGGGATTGCCAAGAGAAAGATGAGAGACATGAGACCAAACAATGCAGAAGAGCTGAAGGCCGCTATTGAAGCATCTTGGTCTTCCATAACACCTCAGCAGTGCCACAGGCTGTTAGCATCCATGCCACGCCGCATTGAGGCAGTAATTAATGCAAAAGGGGCCCAAACCAAGTACTGAGTACATATGCATGATTATACTTTTCAGAGGGCCGACATTTCTGTATTTAAAATCCTTTTTTTTTATTGATTTCATGTAATATTCTAATTTTCTGAGATTCTGAATTTGGGGTTTTCATAAGCTGTAAGCCATAATCATAAAAATGATATCAAATAAAGGCTTGAAATATCTTACTTTGCTTGTAATGAGTCTATATAATATATTAGTTTCACCTTTTAAGTTGAATTACTGAAATTAATGAACTTTTGCACGATATTCTAATTTTTCGAGTTTCACCTGTGTGTGTGTGTATATGTATATATATATGTGTGTGTGTGTATGTGTATATATATATATATATATATATATATATATATATATATATTAGTGTTATGTGTAATACAGATCACATGTTGCAAGGATATGTTAAAGTTGTTAATAGAAATGATTAGTTGTTTTTGTCTGGCTTATGTGGATATATCACAGTGAGGGACAGGGTGAGGACAGCAGCCAGGCAGGCATTTCAGATGAGCAGGTAAGAATACAAATTTTGTGATAGGGAAGAATATTTGATTTGATACACAATATGCAAATATTTAAGAATATGCTATGAAAGTTAATTTATCTGGGCATTAATTTGAAGTGTTTTTATGCACTGTGTAACCTATTGTAATGAAATTTAATGTTTTGATCATAAATAGTTGGAGACTTGCAGTCCTGTTGATATTATTATAGATATCCTAGTAGCAGTCAGCCACCAGGTGACAGTTCAGAAAACACTTTGACCGTAGATCAAGAATCGCACAGATACACCCCCCCCTTTGTAATTCAAGCCCCCCAATGATCAAACCAAATCTACGCCCTTGGTTGCTATATGTCTGACCTCTTGTGGTTCCTTTTTAACCAAGCATGCACCTTCTTACACAGATTATGATTAATAAGTCAACAAACTGGGTGGTCATTTAAATGCATTAAATGACTTTATCGTTGTAAGATCATAAACAGATCATAGAGACCAGTCGACAGGGGTAATTTTTTTCCCATTACACCTTTTCGCATTGCATCTAAACACTTTAACCATTGTTCTTACTGGTTTACCCAATGTGTGCACATGTGGAGTGCATGCCTCTTCACGGTTTGATGTCAAAAGCAGAGAATAATGTGATTATTTCAAATGTCATGTAAACGTGGATGCTTTTTGTATTTTTTTAAATAAGCTGATTTTTGGGAGTAATGAGTGTATTGGTGTGCATGTTCAATAAACATGCTGTGTTCATCTCTGCAGGTTCACGGTCTAGATCCAG
Source organism: Moxostoma hubbsi (assembly GCA_032164185.1). Lineage (NCBI taxonomy): Eukaryota > Metazoa > Chordata > Actinopteri > Cypriniformes > Catostomidae > Moxostoma > Moxostoma hubbsi. The sequence goes on from JAVLUX010000038.1 coordinate 18,784,008, forward strand.
ACACGTGGAAAAAGGTGGATGTGGTGTACATAGACATTGGAGACCGGAGTCAGGTTGAGCCAAAGGTGAGGTTCAGCAGGCTTCACAATTATCACACTTTGTCTCCTGCTACATTCATGTTTTTATTTTAGTTGCCTGGAGGACCAGGAACATGTCTAATCAGCGCTCTCTCTCTCTCTCTCTCTCTCTCTCTCTCTCTCTCTCTAGGACTATAAACCAGAAGAAGACCCCACAAAGTTTAAGTCTGTAAAGACTGGCAGAGGGCCACTCGGTCCTGATTGGAAGGTGAGAGACACCCACTATTTAAACTATACAGCCATAGTATGTTCATGTTTGCTATATGAACGTCAAGCTTGAATTATTATAAGGAATGTATATCTACAGTTTTTGATCTGTGTGTGCAGAAAGAACTACCTAAAAAGAGAGACTGCCCTCACATGTGTGCCTACAAACTTGTTACTGTCAAGTTCAAGTGGTGGGGCCTGCAAAACAAAGTGGAGAACTTCATTCAGAAGGTCAGTGTGTCTGAGAGTGTGAAACATCTAGGGCAGTAATTCCCAACCAGGGGAACGCATACCCCAGGAGGTACACAAGCAGGTTCCAGGGGGTTCGGGAAAATAATTGAATTTTGATTTGTTTAACCTATAAAACAAAATGTACAGTATGACTTAAAACAAAAATAATAGGGATTAGGTCTGGCAAAAAAAAATATAGACTTCTTGATAAAATCCCAAGATCGATCTTCTAATATGTAAAATTGAGCACGGAGATGTAAATGTTTTGAGAGATTGAGAGTAAAAGTTTTGTTTGACTTGTTGTTTAATGCATGTTCAAAGATGAGATCCATGCAATCTATTTGTCATTGATAATGTCTCTTTTAATATCCTTTCTGTTCTTTACAGTCAGTTGTTGAAAAAAAAAAGAGAAACATGTATTGAAGAAGCTGTGCTACACTCTTGTTAATGATAATTAAATAAAATTACTCAGCCGGTAATCTTAAAGAGACAGTACCATTTTAGCACTAGTTCTATTTACCGTACCTATGTAAATACATGTAAACTAGTACAAATTAGGCATATAAACAATAAACATGTAGGCCTAACATTTATTTATATATATATATATATATATATATATATATATATATATATATATATATATATATATATGTATGTGTGTGTGTGTGTGTGTGTATGATTGGCTGCCACGGACCACTTACAAGAAAAACAATGCAAAGATTTGAGTTATTATAAAGTCTACAGTTATTTTAAGTTGTTTTTGAAGTTGTGTGTGTGTATATATATATATATATATATATATATATATATATATATGTTTTAATAAAACATTTTTTTTGTATAATTTAAATAATTTTTTTCGGCTCATTTATGTCACGTCTTTCCTTTTTGGCTGATGTCACCAAGTACTCTGATTTTAGAAAGTTTAGAGTTTTTAAACACTTTTCATGATCCAGAAGTGTCTCCCTACATTTTTTCTCATCAACAATATATCATACAAATATCTTGTTTCACTCTGAAATAATGTCATATTCCGGAAAATTTGGAAAGAGTTTCATGTTGACTTTACGGTAAATAGGCATATCATGACATCTTGCAAAACAAAAAAATAAAAAATCCACCTTCCAAAAAGATTTTGGTCCTGATATTTTTCTTCAACGTCTTTCTCTCTCTCTCCAACAGCAAGAGAAGCGTTTGTTCACTAATTTCCACCGGCAGCTTTTCTGCTGGATTGATAAATGGATCGAGTTGAACATGGATGATATCCGCAGAATGGAGGAAGAGACCAGGAGGGAACTGGATGAGGTCAGATGCCACCCTGCGTAATTTCTCTTACACCCTTTTTTGTCTATGGACCCTTTTCACAGCCTGTGATGATGCATTTCTGTCTTATTTAGTTTAGTGTAAAGTTTTATTTTAGTTATTTATTTTTGCTGTTGGAGCAAATGAGAAAGCAAATATAATATTTGCTTTGACCAATGTAACTTTTTTTTTTAAAGTTTACCCCACTGCAACCTCCATGTTCCTAACCTGGAAATGTGAAAAAGGTTCATTTAAAATCTTTTCTCATCTCTGTTGATTTTTTTTTTTTAATACCTGTATGTTTAATCTAGAATTTATTAATGTTAAATGAGACATATACTAAATTGATTTTCTGAATTTTGAAATTGATTTGGTTCAATACGTAGCCTTCTGTATTTTATACAATATTGCAAATTGTATTTATTCAGTTCACTAAAATATGTGAAAACAGTAATTGTTTATTATCCATTGTTTTTTTTTTTTGCCAAAGATTTGAAAATTACACATCAGTTAATCAAACAAGTAGGCACAGCAATCGGTCAAGGCCGCTAATTTAAAAATGGTAAAAAATCGTCAAATTACATAAACTGAATGTCCGATATATATATAGTGTAGGTCGATTGCTAGTTTTGATATGGTACCGATGAGTTTTTAGCCAATTACCTAACAGTTAAATTGTGCTGAGATACTTTTGTAGGAGCATTTTGACAGAAGAGAACAGAAATATTTGAAATGAGCATTTGAAGTGAGAATTAGTTGTGGTTTTTATTCTGTTGTTTTGAGAGTGTGACCGGTACTGTATGTCACCTTCTGCCAGTATATTCCCAACGCACAAAGACAGTTACGAGTAATGAGGCAGATGAATAATTGAATGTAGCTCATAATGAGGTCCAGTCCTTGCAAACAAAAGGGGCAGCAGAGTGGAGCAGGTCACATCTGCCCAGGGAATGAGTGACATCACGTGTTGGGGGCTTTCCGAGTTTCAGAGACTTTTCACTTTCAGGAACACCTTAAGGCAACTCCTGCCTGTATCACATTTTAAGCCACTCCCCATGATGTCTCTGTATATGCATACACAAATGGCAGTTTATTTTTTTATTTTATTTTTTTTTTTCAAATTTTGACATCAAAGATGGCCAAGAAATATGTCACATATGTGTTATGGTATTTAAAAATAAATTATGTAGTTTCATTGAGATATATATATATATATATATATATATATATATATATATATATATATATATATACATTTTAAAGAGATTACTAATCTCATCCTCACATTTCCCCCCCTGTATTTCTGTTATTCATAGCTTGAACATCTGTGGCTCAGTTAATAATTTAGTTTCTTGTTGTGTCTTTTCTCTTTTCTTGTTTATTGCTCTCTTTCTGTTTCTTTGTCACTTAGATGAGAGTGAAAGATCCAGTAAAAGGCATGGTGGCTCTTGAAGACTGAGGCTGCTGTTCCTGGATGCTGCCGTTCAGAATGGTAATTCGCCATCTTTGGCGCCCCCTAATGTCATAAAACTAAAACAGCAAGTGAAATTCCCCTAAATAACTTGATATTTCAAATATGAACTAAATAAATACTGTGATTTTTCTCATCACTTTCTCTCTCTCTCCCTCACTTTATTTCCACTCCAACTCTCTCGCTCAGACCAGAGCTGAACTACTGGGGACCAGCAGCATGACTACCCTCAATCAAAGCAAACCTACATGTCTTTTTAAACATAACGTTCATCATCCAGCCCTTTGTGTGGCCTCTCCATCCTGAGCATTCTTTGTATCCTCCTTTTACTCTGACAATGGAGCACATTGACTAAATAAAATATGATTTAAGAGTTACGGCCAGTTTATGAAGTCTACATACAACAACACAGGGACGATCGGCTGTAGCAAATTAAAAGGTCATTTATGATGTCAGATTACTATCTTCAAGTCTGTGTTTTAAGATGAGTTCAATGTTAAGCAGATGCTATTTGTGTGTGTATATATGTTCAGAATATCGATTGGCAGTTAAGTTCTTGTAACAGGTTTACAAACTTTTTAAATGGATAGTTCACCCAAAACTGAAAATTCTCTCATCGTTTACTCACCATCATGACATCCCAAATGTGTATTACTTTCTTTCTTCTGCTGAACACCAACACATATATATTTTTTTGAAATATCTCAGCTCGGTAGGTTTATACAATGCAAGTGAATGGTTGCCAGAAATTTTGAAGCTCCAAAAATCACCTAAAGGCAGAATAATCCATTTGACTCCAGTGGTTTAATCCATATCTTCAGAAGTGGTATGATAGGTGTAGGTGAGAAACAGATCCAAATTTAAATGCTTTTTTTTTACTATAAATCTCCACTTTCACATTGTCCTTCTTTTGTTTTTGGTGATTTGCATTTTTCATGCATATCACCACCTACTGGGTATGGAGGAGAATTTATAGTAAAAAATGTATTTAAATAATGATATGTGTCTCACCTACACCTATAATATTGCTTCTGAAGATATGTATTTAAAGGTGCTGTAAGCGTTTTTAGCGTTCTGAAACTTTAACGTGACTGAGCTGTTGAATTAGCCATGCCCCCTCACTTCAAAACCCCTCCCTCTAAAGATATTTTTTAGATAAAAACGGAGCAAAACAGCTGCATTGTTTGTTTCTGTGGCTGTCAAATTCAACAGTGGCACAATAGCGCCCTCATTTTTGTTTGCTATTTACGAAGCCTACAGCTGACAAAGAGACCGGTGAGATATCTCAGGACATTTATTTCATTAATATCTTTAAGGGAGTTTCCATGAAGAAATAGCTTACAGCACATTTAACCACTGAAGTTGTGTTGCTACTTTTATGCTGCCTTTATGTGCTTTTTGATCTTCAAAGTTCTGGCCACCATTCACTCAATTTTTCTAAAAATCTTTGTTGGTGTTCAGTAGAATAAAAAAGTAATACACATTTGGGATGTCATAAGGGTAAACGATGAGATAATTTTTATTTTTGTGTGAACTGTCCCTTTAAGTGAAAGTTATTCATTGTATTTTTGCAGACTCTCCATATGTGTTTTGTTTTAATCTTGTAGTGATTTGTTTTTGTTGCTATATGATTAATTTGACCCTCTTTTTAACCTATATTTACCCAAAGGTACCCCTTTAAGTGTGTCTATGAATCTTTATAGTATAGTACTGTACAATCCTATCTCTTCATCCTAACCCTTGACTTACTGTAACATGCATTTTGATAACGTTAAATCAAGTTAAAGAATGCATCAGCAGTTCATAATTGAAAACAGAACAGTTCATTGTGCCCAGCTGCTACATTCTACAGTATCATACACGTCTTTGAAATAAGCTGAAGTTGAAATCATTAATTGCTTGTTTGTTAATTGATCAGGAATTTATGCACCAATTTTAAAGGGGCATTTCATCCAAAAATGAAAATTCTGTCATCATTTACTCACTCTCATGTTATTCCAAACTTATATGACATTCGTTATTTATTTAATGGAACACAAAAGATGATGCTATGCACAATGTTATCCTCAGTCACCATTCACTTTTAAATGTAGGAAGAAGAAACAGTGATATTGAATAGTGACTGAGGCTGATTGAAGCTTAACATTTTGCCTTTTGAGTTCCATGTGAGAAAGAAGTGCCCAGTCCTCTCCTCTCTGACCTCCTTTCCATTGAGGAATTCTTTATATTACTTCCCCTTGTGATTATAACGAGGATAAAGAGACGTTTATCCAGATATTAGCAATAATACCTCCATTCCTCCTTGTACCAACCTCTCCAAATACAATACATTGTGAGATAGTGAATTTAGAAGTAGTATCCCTACCCTCTCAGAATGTTGCAGCATTTGGAATTTAATACAAAATAATACAAAAAGTATTGAATCAGTTGTAGGAACATGAAATGGGTTGAGTATGGGTTTTAAAATCAGTCTTTTCTCAGTAACGTGATGTGTGTACGGATATGTACGTGTGTTTGAAGTTCTCAGTGTTTCTTTTATTTACGTGAGGGACATCCAACATGTAACATAACTAAAAATGGAGGTTTACACCCCTGCGTTCCTTTCCACCAATGCTCAGGACCCGCAGAAAATTCATCACACCTAAATTTACACAATGTTCTCAGAAGAAGGCTATACCATATAGAGGATCTTAGTAGGTAGCACAAGGTTAAATTGATTCCTTAGGAACTGAACAGAGGTTGTTTTATGAGATAGGAAAGATATGCGTAACTCCAGCAGTATTAAAACCAATCTCGTTCCTTAATCTCATTGCCATCGTAACATAACAATCAGCAATACTATGGAACTGCGTTTGTCCTGAGTCTAATCAAGGTGATGTATGGATGTATGTATTGATTTGTATATAGTATATAAATAAATGTAGATGAACACATAAATATATAAATATATAACTATATACATATAGTCTTCAAACTGTCCTGCCAGGCTATCAGCACACAGAGTCTCCAAACCACAATAATTCCATCTAGCGTATTAGTAATGGCTGGATGTTGTCTGTGGGTGCAGATACTGTTTCTTGCCTACTTATGGTTCATTAGATGAATTAAAACTGGAATTGAAGTGATGTTGAACTATTCATTATAAAAACCCTCAGATAATCTCCTACCATCACTGTCGCTGGCGCCACCCCTCCCCTGGCCATGGCCCTTTTTGGCAGGATGTGTCTAAAAATGTTTTCATTCATTCATTGTTGTTGAATTTTATCCTGTGAGCCGTAGATGTCTGTCACTTTTAAATTCCATTCAAAGTTCCTTTAAATTCCTTTCACTGTGATTGAAGCCACGTTTGTGATCTTTCAGGTTAAGAAATGCCTTTTTGAGGCTGTAGAAGTGAAACTTAGAACAAGTTTGTGTTTGAGTGACAGGTGGCTTATAAAATGGAACTATCCACATGAATTGATCATTAACAGTTTGTATTAACATTATATGAGGCAGATCACGGTAAACAGGACTTTCTCATACATCTGTTGTTGTTAGATTTCACAATTTCTTGTCAAACTTTAACCCAATGATTCAAGAAATATATATATATATATATAATTGAACTGTTTTATCAATTTAGAACTTCTCTTACACCACCCTCCATCATGTCATCTGTTTGATTTTTTTAATGTGAATTTGTGCCTTTTGTCATCTTATCTTCCAATAAAACTACATTGGAGATGTGAAAAAAATAAATAAACTTTTAAAAAGAAGTGTTTTACTGATTTGTATATCTTGATATTTTTTAAAACTCTGCACTCAATCAGTTTTTGCATATGTAATCTTAGACTTACACTGACCTCAAGAGTTCCTGGATGCAGCATTAGCCTACTCAAGTGAAGTCAATTTAAGTCTTTTTTTATTTGTATAATGCATTTCACAACACACGTTGTTTATTCAAGCACCTTTACAAGAAATTATGCTGTAAACGAAACTTATGCTGTAATGTCTTAAAGTCTTCACTGAGCAATTTATAAGAAAATATTATTGAAAAACATGCTTTAAAAATGATTTGTCTTTAGCCCCCACTGAGCAAGCCAAACCAGGCTCAGCTGGTGGAGCCAGTTCCCCTCTGGCTTTACAGCATGAATATAATGCAAATATTAGTTATCTTTGTGTAATACAAGTCATACATTATTTGAATAAACTGAGTAGATATTCGTAGGCAATGTTTAAAATGAAAGGTTATTGATTGAACTGTACGATTATGATTAAGTGTTTTTAAAGCCCATTCCGAATTGACTGTGGAAGTGCATGTAAATGTGGTGTCCTTTTTTTATTTGGCTGATGAATGCTACAGTATAGTTGACATTAATTTGTTGTTTACTTATTACACTTTAAGAGAGTGTAGTCCATTCTATGCTCAAAATGATGCAAGCAAGGTCATTGAAGTGCATTATTTTCCAGATGGAAGCATGTAGCAGTTCATTGACTTGGTCAATCCTAAGTGTGTATTGCAGGCAGTGTCCAGTGAAGTATTCAGACTGATCTCATGAAAAATACATGACTGTGACAGCATTTTTGCAAAACGAAGTTACGTGCTTCATTACACGTTTCGCTATATTTTCCCAGTAAAATGTCCAGCAAGGGGCACCAAAATCGATTGAAATTGTTTCTAAATCAGACAAGGGTTTTAAAGGGAATGTTAGATTAAGGTATTAATTAGTAAAACGTACCTCCCTAACCTAAAGCCAAAAGTCTCCTAAAAGCAAATGAGAGGTAAACAAAACTGACTTAAACAGATGCAAGCTTATCGCTTTGGGAAAAAGTTTATAAATGTAGTTGGATCTGTAATACAAGGATAAAATATGAAAATGATGCATTAGAGTAAAAGTGTTTTGATATAACAACATAGAAGTGTGTGAGTGGAAAGATAAGTGTGTATAAAGTCATAATCAGTCGTTATACTCTTGAATTGTGCGAAAATGAATAAAACGCACAATTGTAGTAGTGCCTCTAGTGTTAGTTCCACCAATAAACTGCAGTGAAACATAGAACAAGGCATGTAAAGATCATTTTGCAAAAATGTAAAGTACATTCTAAGACAAGGTTGGAATTATCCCTTGTTGAACAATTGGAGCTGGCAGCAGTTCATTCTCTGTGAAGTTCATCATAGTAGACTGAAGTGATGTCTGGTTGTCACAGGCTGCAGTTAGTAGTCATCACTCAGAGACACAGAGGTGAAAGTTGAACATTGGATTGGACCAGAGCTGGATTTGGCAGGCTCTGGTAACCTTGAGATAAAGTTATAGAATATGATGAGTGTTTCTGGCTCTGGCAGACCTGACTAAAGCAGCATAACTATGAAGTAAGAAATAACTGACAACGGACCGCAGAATTGTTTAAAAATAATGTACATCCGAGGTGGCAATGCGGTCACAACGTTTTTAATCAATTCAATGGTCTGGAGTCAATTATTCAGCTTATACCACGATTACCACACCTTAAGACATCGTTCTGTGTTTTCTCTCAAGACATTTTCTGGTTTTCATCCCTAAAACAAGGCAGTGTGTGTGTGTGTGTGTGTGTGTGTGTGCGCGTGCGTATGTGAGTATATGTGTGTTCACGCGTGTACTTAACTGGATTTCTGAGGAAGTCATAAGAAGAAAAAAAGCCATAAACATCTTAGATGGCATGATGGTGAGTAAATGATGAGAACATTTTCATTTTTGGGTGAACTATCCCTTTAAGCAGCTGGTCATGTGATCCAAACATTGCAGCTCCCATATAGGGACCCTCTCCATGTAGAATGACCAGTTGTTTATAAGGTTACTGATTTGACTTATTTCTTTGAAAGCAACATTTTTTTAATTAGATTAAAATGACTGAGTGCACACTTTATTTATCCATAATCTGTTTCACGATTGTGATCGAATGTGTCAGTGCTAACCCTCCCCTCAGCTAAACCTTAAATTCTTATTTGGATTTAAACATACGAAGTCAGATTAGACTAAACCTGCTTATGAGGTCATCGGAAAGTGGGATGAGTTTGATTCAAACTGGGTTTTGGGTTCAATTTGAAAAATAATAGTTTACATATGTGCTATATGTAATTTTTACATAGTGACTTAATTACTAAAATAATGTATTATTATAAATAAAGTGAATTGCGTCATTATGTGTTCACGAATATTAAGTGCTGTTTGAAAAATGTAGTGAAAGTTTCCAGCTCTGAGATCATTAGCAAATGCATAGAACCTTGAGATTGTGTTTTTTTTATTATATTTTTTTTTTTTTTTTTTTACACGTAATCTCTAGAAGATCAGCTTGAATCATAGATTACCATGTTTTGTATCAAAGAAATATTCTCAACAGAAATTAATCATTCGTTTCACTGAATACAGACAAAGATGGGTTGTAAACTACCATGCCCCCTGCTTGATCAAATTATTGTAACAGTACAAGACAATAGTATCACCATTGTAGTAAAGTGTCCAAAAACATGGTATTATCTAATGTATTTTCCATGGCGTATGTTTTACAGTAATGCTATTACCATTGCACTTTTTAATATGCAAGTGGCTCCTTATGCAATTGTGAAGCAGTATGAAATGATATCGGATCAAATGTCCATGCAGATAATGCATACAAGGTGCCAACGGTTTAAATATCTATATTGCTTTCTCACTGCCATTGCACGAAAACCATCAACAGTAAAATCGTGTTTCATGCACTAATCAACGGGATTTCGGTAGCCTATATATCTAACAGTTTGGACACAGCCGAGTCTTTCATAACGTGTAATAACTTTTAGGTGTTTATATAGTGAAACAGTAAAACACTGTGGCTTTAAGAGGTTTTTGTGGATTGGCAGGGCTGTGTGGAAGTGAAGGGGAGTAAACACAAACTGTGTGCTGTCGCACCTGTTAAGTGCGGAATAAACCATTTAAGACATCTGCAGAATCTCCAGTCGGCCGAGGCTGAAAGGTAAGCAGTTTTACCCGGATGTTTTTCTCTGTGCGACTTTGCGCCTGCAACGCGATGGGCGGTTATCATTTGAACTCTAGGATTTAATTTTGGGGAGAATTGAAAGTGTCTCATATGTCCTTAATACTCAATTATATTATGTTTAAAACTAGGATGATCTAAACAGCGAGTCAAATAAATAAACCATTTTAATATTTATTGTGCTAAAATTGATTCAAATCAATAATAATTGTAGCGGGACCTTAAGAGGCGTAAACTACCTCTAGATATGCAAGACTACGCCACCCTGTTTAACCAGAGAAATATTAATACTAATGAATTTAACCACCTACAAGGGACACACAGGAGCGTGGGTTTTCGAAAGGAGGACCGGAGACGTGGATACAAAGAAATACAAAAGCTTTATTTAAATAGTCAACACAATCTTAAACCTGGGTCATCATTCATCATTCACAACTCTTAAGACCAAAAAGGAGGCCGAGGCTGAACAATGGCAGGTACACTATTTTAGTGAGCACAAGGCTCCTATAATCACTCTTAACAAACACACACACACTAGCGGCCTGCCTTGAAGCCTCAGCTCCTGGAATGAAAAAAAAACAATTACCACACATGGTCTCATTCAACAAGACACTTAATTAAAAACAAAAAATAAACATTTAACTTAAACCAAAATAAATCATAACAATACTAGAATGATAAGGTTCAGAGGGATCAAAGCTGGGTGTATATTCACCTCACTGTCCACCTGACAACACCCATAAAGCAACAAAAAGAAAAACACGCCAAATAAAGAATACAATTAAGCAAAACAACATTCATGAAAGAATGCACTGTAAATAAATATACCAAAAGAAAAAAAAAAACAACAAATGCTGCAGAGCATGCATCACACGACACACATAGATCGACTCCACTCGTGTTGACGGGAAAGTTTGTCACAAAAGAGAATGCGCGTACACAAAACAGCAGCGTCAAACAGCGTTGCCCCGCAGAACAGTCTATTCCTCCTAAAATATAAACAAACATATACTTGCAGTATAAAAGGGAACGCTGCACCATAGTGATAGTTTCGCTTACCTTTTCATAAGCAGGTGCACATCCACATTACGCACACACAGAAGGATACCACCATGTCACAAAGCACGGGACTGCGGGAGAGGCATGTAAAGGGGAAGTAGCAGCCACCAACAACCCACAGCAGCGAACTATCCTCACAGCTACAAAGCGAATAATTATTTACATAAGATCACGCATCTGTGTTTTAACTAGTTGGCCAAACAACACATACCTCAAAGCGGAAACGGATGACAACACCAGAAGGGGTGGTCCCCGGGCAATGACACACCACACAGACGGTAATCACACGCAAGTAGTAACTAGACTCCCCTTTTATACGGTACCGCAAAGTTCATAATTGAACCCTCGATGACCCAAGCGCATTAATTTGATTAGACGCAACAGTGCGTCAATTTGATTAGAGACGCAACAGTGCGTCCCACCACATAATAATAATAATAAAAACATGACTTCAAAGGTTAGTGTAGTACTTGTTAACTAAGTCGACAAACCAGTTAAGAGTATCCCTTTTTTCCCCCTCCCCTTTTCTTCCCAGTTTGGAATGCCCAATTCCCAATATGCTGTAAATCCTGGTGGTGTAGTGACTCAATCCGCGCATTTTATCACATGGCTTGTTACCACAGAGACCTAGTGTGTGTGGAGGCTTCATGCTATTCTCTGCTGCATCCACACACATCTCACCACATGCCCCACCAAGAGTGAGAACCACATAATAGAGACCACAAGGAGGTTGCCCCATGTGACTCTACCCTCCCTTGCAACCAGGGCAATTTGTTTGCTTAGGAGACCTGGCTGGATTCACTCAGCCTGGATTCGAACTCGAGACTCCAGGTGTGGTAGTCACCATCTTTATATGTTGAGCTACCCAGGCCCCCTGTTAAGTGCATTCTTGAGATGAAATGTGAGACAAGCAATGTTTTAAAAAGAAGTTCAGAGTAAAAATAATAGTGTTTTTTTGGGGGTGTCATTTCCAATCAAGATGTAATTAAACCAAATTATCAAAATGTGTGAAAATATTATTTAAATATGTGTATTTAGGATACATGAAAAATGTTTGAAATTAGCATTAGCAGGACAAATTAGTTTTCCATTTTATATCAAAATTATTAAAAATGTAATTTCTATCACCCTATTTTCCACCACAGAATTCTATTAAACACAATACAGAATTTGAGCTGTGGAAATGACACTGTGGTACTTTCAGAAAAAAGTCATTATAAAATAGTCAGTTAACCTCCATATTGCTATTTCATCATATTAAAAAGCTTTTCATGAGATGAATCAGGATTAACTGTTTTATATTTAATGAGTGTGTGAATTTGAATGAACATGCATGCTGGTCTGTTTGCTTTTGTCCACAGGTGTGAGTATGAGTGCACAAAATGTTCGATCCAGAGGTGGACATCTGGCTTACAGGTAACATTTTCTATGATCACATTAATTAAAATGCCCTTCTCCACTGCAAATGATAGAATGAGACGATAGAAAGTAGAAAGAAATGAGATGGAGAGAATGTGAAAGGAAGAGATAAATAAGAAGGTCGGCTGATCAGATTGTAGAAGAAAGTTAATGATAGGGATTTATTATTTCTCAAAAGAATGTGTACTAGCTTCTTAAAATGGGGTATGTTCCTTAAACCTATTAAGGTTGAGAAGCGTCAATGTCTTTCCAGCAAGTAAGTCCACTGTCGGCCATCTTTGGAATGCTCTTGGGAGGATATTTCCAGTCATGACAGTGCAGCTCCTATCTTCACGAAAGGCCGAAATTTAAAAAACGGTTGGTCAAGATTACGATAAACTTTTTTTTTCAAATCAGCAATAAAATCTGACAATACTGGAATCATAAATTGTGATTCTTTACCGCATATTACCCTAAAAAACGACATTTTTCCAGCTTGTATAGCTAATGTACATGCTCGTTGATTGACAGGTGATGTCTGTGTATAAAATGTGATTGGCTCTTTTAACTGTAAGGCAAGACTTCTTTTCAACATCCATTGACCGTTGGGCGCTCAGAGCTCTTTAAGCGTTCCAATTTCTCCTATTTATTTTAACAGAAGTGGCCCATCTCTGCTAATTAATCTCTGGAAGTGTACACTTTAGGTAGCAATAGGTCAGAGTCAAGACAGTCACAGGAATTGCACATTAATGCAATATAAGATAATAGGCTTATATCTGTAAGCAAACAGCATCGATGTGTGCAATATCTGTGCAACCCATCATTTGTTTTCTTGTGTTTCAGTTTAAAATCATCATGTTGTTATAAAGGTTAATTGTGTTAACCTTCGTACATGTGTTTGTGTAATATCTTATTTAATAACAATTTATCACTTAGAACCAAATTGTGAAATATTAGTGTGATTAATCACAAGACCAGTTGCTTTCACTCTCTCCCTCTCTCTCTACTACTGAATGCTTCCTTGCTCCTTAAGAATTTGCATGTGACCGTAGAACAGAGTGAAGTTTTGCGTTTCCTGCATTTGAGAATTAAGAATTCTGCATTTATAATTCTAAACTAAGTTCAGTAACTTCTATCAGGGAAGCAGTGAAACATTAGTAATTTTAGGTGTTCAATGGAATTCAGATTAACTTTAAAGACTTTACAGATTAAAGTTTTTCTTCAATAGAACAGGTATTTTTGTAACATAAAATGACATATAACTGTGATTTATTAATATTTTTGTCAAACTGTCTAGACACATTACGCCAGTCATACTGTATATGGAAATGCTGCTTTGTATCATTTAATTTGCTGATGAATATTTTATCTACAGAGAGCATGCATGAGTATTAAACTAAAGATCTTGTAGCTTCTGTTATTATGGAGAAATACAGTTCAAAATCATTGAATTAATGTGTTTATGATGTTGTTTGTTGACCAGTTTATTCCCTGATCAGTGTGAATGGTACACAAACTATTGTAGTTCTAATCTGGTGATGTCACCATCTTAAAAATGCCCTTGATTAATAATAAGTCATTATATGATGTTTGGAAAAATTGATATATTGTAATACAAATTTAATAACACCCAATAAGTTGGAAACAAGTATGCTTAATTTCAAAATTCTGAATAATAACAACAATTATTAGTTTTTTCAAGTTCAATGAAAAAAAAAAAAACTAGTAAAATCTACTTAATTTTCTGACAATAGTGATTAAAGTGAGTGAGTAAATTTAAAATTTTAGTTAATTTAGTAACTTTACATACAAATGTGATATGCTGTACATTGTGCTTAGAATTTAAATTCTATTAGAACATTTAGAATTTTCTTTACAAACATTTGTTTAATCATGATAGATACAAAATATAGAGCTGTATACATAGTCCTCAACACTTGGTTCACAAAACACCATGATGGTGTCACATAGATAATACATTTTTTTCATGAACGAAGTTACCATACAACAAAATTAAAAATAAAATGGTGTGAATAAACTTGCGAACAGTGAAAGCAGGCACGCTCATTATTTATTTAAGTTAAGTAAAATTGTCTTATTTTATTTACCAGTGAAATTTACACAGATGAGCAAATAAATATGAAACAAGTTTCTACTTTAGGATTAATACACAATTGTACACATTGTAAAAAGATCAAACAATCATAAATAATATTTACTTAGAGCATATTTTTATGCTCTGAGGAAAGCTAGAGAATACATTTTTACATATTTGAATAATAGAATTTACTTAATATTTTCAAGTCCATTTTTAAACTAACTTATTCAAAGTAAAACGTTCTTAATCTTTTCTTGTATATTTACTACACCACAATTTTTCAGTGTTGTTCAATCTCTGCTACACATTGCTTAATGTTCTAAAAATAGGAAAGAATGTTTGATTACCAAAGTTTGACTTGATCCTCTCACATTTTCATACCTTACCTTTGACCTATATCTTTTTCCCATAGAAATATAGTATTGTAGAGGCCAATACTTCCATAAACCGGATTAGCATCTGTCGACATTCACTTACGTTGCTCAGTCCTTTAACAATGCACACTAGGATTTGGAGACCAGGCCTATTAGTAAATTTCTGCATATTTTATTCCTGACCTCTCTCACGTGGCTCTACCTTGCTCCAGATTACAGCTCCTAATCGCATACTCTCTCCAAAACTCATGTCTTTACTCACACTTGTCCATTCTATCACACAGTGCCTGAATGCAAAAGGACACATATAGTGTAATTTCCTATTTCAAAAAATTAAATTACTGGCCAAATTTTTGACTTCTGGAGGATTTCTGTTGGCTTTCTATTTTTAAACATTTTTGAGGGTCAAATTAGATATTATGAGGTCATTCTAGGAAGATCTGTGTTATTTTGGGACTCTTAGAGCTACATGGATGTCACTTGCTTGAACAAAGAAGCTTAACTGGGAAGAGAATCAATGTCTACTTTCTGTGGGGAATCTTTAGTTGAAGACAAAAGCATTGGGAGGAAAACCAGCCCTTGGACATTTGAACTAACACTGAATATCTGAACTTTCTTTTTCTGCTTGAAGTCAAGGACAACAGATCACTTGTAGTTTGGCAAGTACATTTGCTTATGAAGAAAATCTATGAGAGAAGAAGCTTATCCATCTACCTTCAGTTGAACTCTTGGTTTACATAAATCCGGTCTCAGTTTATTAGCTGTATTGTAGAACATCAGTAATAAGATGACTTACATGTTTGATGCCCCACGTGTGCGCTCAGACAGTTTGTCCAGCACAGCATCGCTGTCTACTTCACGGCTGATGCTTCGCCAACGGCTCTCCCAGCTGCTCACCTGTGTGGAAGATCTCAGCTCAGATGATGAAGCCAATGAGGAAGTGTCCCGCACACTGGACGAAGCATTCCAGCTCTGTGGAAGATACTCCAACAGAGAGTCCTTCAGGTTTCGCAGCATGGGAAAATTCTCCAATTTCTTTGATTCCACTCCTCTAATTAGTCCTACCTGTATTTCATGTCAACAACCCTTATGTCAGCATTATTTTTATTATCTCTCTATAGTTTTCATTGACTTTTAGAGTTCATATATGTAAAAAGGAGTTTAGAGAGAGCTGTGTTTGAATGACAGCTTGTCTCTTTGGAGTATCTTATGAATTAGGTACTTCAATTGAATCATTCATATTCTGTTTCTGTGTTCTTCTCTTGTTCAGGCTTCATATGGTCACATGGAATGTTGGCACAGCAGAGCCACCGGCCGATTTGAAGTCATTACTGCAGCTTGACTCGCAGCCAGCCACTGACCTCTATGTGATTGGGTGAGTTACGGTCACCTAAACCACACAAATCAGGATATTGATTGCTCAACAACTAAATGTGTTTTATATTTAAAAACATTTAAAAGAATGTATCAGAATGGATAACCATTCATCTGTGGCATTCTATAATGTGTAGGTTTTCATTCATGCAAAATGAGCATAAGTGTTTATGTCCCAGTCTACAGGAAGTGAATTCCACTCCGGTGAGGTATATCTCTGACCTCATTGCAGATGACTCATGGAGTCATCTTCTTATGGATATCCTATCACCAAAGGGTTACATCAAGGTACATCATCATAATAACTCAATGGCTAAATGTGTGAAAGAGAGTGAGATTTTTGTGAGTATCTTTTCATATGTTTATTTGTACTCTCAGAAAGTTACAATTGAATATAATGACTGAGCTCAGAATGAGCTGTCTTCTCGTTAAGCTTGTTAAGCTCTATTGTTCACTGCAGGCCATTGAAAACACTATGGCTTTGTTTTACATCAGTGTATTTATGCAACACAAGCACTTATTTGATTTGAGTCCTCCCCCTTCTTCCTTTCATTACAAATTAGCTCTGATTAAAAAAAGGGTGGTTCCCACTTCATCAGAAGCATTCCAGGAATTTTCAGAAGCAATCTCATCATACCCCACACAATGAGTTTGAAATATTGTACACTCAGGGTTTGATATTGTGAATGTGTGTTGTGATTGTGAATCTTAAGAACAATGGACAATTACTTGCTGTTGCCTTTGATAACAACAATTAACAATAATTATAGCCCTTTATGATGATATGTTGTGTTTTGACTCGTGTCAACATTCCCTAGTGCTATATTTATGGTGCGAAGGATCACAGCATTATCACATTGCACACAAGTTAAGCGCTGTATTGTGACAATTAAAGTTCAGGTAATTTTAACTTTAATGTGTTTGTCGCTTACTTTTCCGAGCTCACGCAGTCATTCCCGGACATTTTGCATTTCATGAACCCACATTTTTTTGTGGGTTCTGTAAAGGATCTATTTCTACATGACTTTGGTGTAACTTAATATATCAGGTTGATTTAGTCCGATTAAATTACTTTTTTGACTTTGACCATGTGAAGCACATTTTTTAGGTTACCTAACAAAACCTTTTTACACTGTACATATCCGGGTTTCTTGCTAGCATCAAACTCTTAAAATTGCTCTTGCGTGATGCTTTCTGTAGCGCTTCATGTGGAGTTCAAAACATGGTTTGATGCTTGTGTTGAGAGGTGCGTTGAAGTCCTTATATGAGTCATATGAAAATGTAATTGACAAGCACAATATTTATTTGTTGTCCTCAGGTGACCTCAGTGCGAATGCAGGGTTTGCTGTTGATATTGTTTGCAAAGCAGGTCCACCTCCCCTTCATCAGAGACATTCAAAGTACATATACCCGCACAGGCCTGTTTGGATACTGGGTACGATCCATTCATCCATCCATCCATCCATCCATCCATCCATCCTTTAATATAGTATTATTTATTTATCCTCCTCAGGGAAATAAAGGTGGTGTGTCTGTGCGTTTCTCATTCTACGGTCACATGCTGTGTTTTCTGAACTGCCACCTGGTGGCTCACATGAACTACGCCCTGCAACGTATGGATGAATTTGAATATATACTGGACACGCAAGACTTCGATATTTACAACACGCCACATGTGCTTGACCACAAGTTAGTGCTGACTCTTTGCTTGGATTCAAACTCATACTACATCACTAAAAACATGCTCACATTTATGCATCCTAATACAGTAATGTGATTCTGAAATTCTGCTCTTTTGTTGTCTTCCAGGGTGGTCTTCTGGTTTGGTGACCTGAACTTTCGTATCGCTGACCATGGGATGCACTTCCTCCGCTCCTCGATCAACAATGGCCGATTTAACCTGTTGTGGAACAAAGATCAGGTCAGGCAAACATACGCACAAACACAATTATCACAAACACACACGACCCCACAGACTTCTGAAGACCAAGGTTATGTTCAAAAATCCACTGCCCATTTTGACAGCATTTTGAGGCATCTTAGGGTGTGCTCCTGATACGAAGGCTGTTCCAAATCGTAGGCAGCAAAATATGTTTTTTAACAAATTCTAAGGCAACATTGAACCTTCTTTTATGTACAACACTATCCCAAAATCCATGGGAAGTCAGTTAAATTTCCATAGAAGTCAAGGGTTCCTTGCTGATTATAAACATTTATATATTTAATTACTTTCAGTCAATTTTAAGTTTCAATATTTGTGTGTGCTATGTATGTTTTGTACTTATTAGAATATTGAGTCATTAGCTTAGCAGCATGCTGTAAATCTATATTGTAGTGCTATGTGTGTTGCTCTGTGATTTTTTTTTAATTGGTTCTATTATATTTTATTCTATTCCATTCTATTTCACTCTTTTGAATTTTAGTTGATCATGCTGAAGAAGAATGAACCTATTCTTCAAGAGTTTGTAGAGGAGCCTTTGAGCTTCAAACCTTCATATAAATTTGACCGCTTCTCTGAGACCTATGACACGAGGTACATTCACTCATTCACACCTTCTCAACACAATTCTGAAGAGTGTAGGAGATTGTTCATTCACCATCCATTCGTCCGTCCGTCCATCCATCCGTCCGTCCATCAGCTTCCTCAAAAGCTATAAATGTTTCACTGGCTTAGAAAGTCTTGGAAATCTGTGGCATTTTCACCTGTCACACAGCATGTCACTGTACGTGTTCATATATGTTGTGTTGTCTTGTGTATGTCTCTTAAAGAAAATTATTTAAATTAGCTTTTTTTTTTAATAGTTTGTATGCAGTGTATACAAATACATATATATATATATATATATATATATATATATATATATATATATATATATATATATATATATAAATAAAACCATAAGAACGTGCAGTACCTGGACAAAGCAGGGACTCATGCACAACTATCAAAAAAGATACAAACAGCCATTGATAATCGAGGAAGCAATTTTCATGGGCTCTCTTATTTATCAACATCTTGCAGATTCTGTAAGGGGGATGCAAACTCATGCTCACAACTGTATGTATATACATACATGTATATAATGAGATCATGAGTCAGACTATGCAGGTTTAATATGAACGTAGACACATAGGGACACATCTAGTTCGGAAAATAATTCAACCATTGTCCCTCTCCTTGAAATGTTGCATTCTACATTCACAATAATATGAAAGTATTATTATTTATTTACACCCTGTCTTTCTTATTTTTGCATGGGTCATTGATTAGTGGTAAAAAGCAGAAGCCTGCCTGGACGGATCGAATATTGTGGAGGATAAAGCCCAAAGCTGCGGACAGTGACGATGAGAGTGGGTCAACAACATCATCTGCTACTGCTGATGATGATGAGTACCCTGTTAAGATGACACAGGACATGTACACCTGTGATGTCTCATATGGGGTCAGTGACCACAAACCTGTCATCGGGACCTTCAATCTGGAGGTAAGAATTATGTACATGTCACAATGGTACCATGTTACGAAGCGGAAGCCTCCCAGTAAACACGCTTTATGTCTAGGGAATACACTGAACGTGTAAACTCCACTTTCGCTACGTGATGCAATATAACGTGGGAGTCAATCCTATCAAAATGTATGTATGTATATATGGTGTGTGTGTGTGTGTGTGTGTGTGTGTCAGCTAGCAACTCACCCAGAGAGAGGCCACTCGCCTGTTGATTTGGCATCACTCTGGCCCGGTGGCGTGCGGTGTGGAGAAGGGGCTTCCCGGTCCAGCCCTTGTGTAGATACAGTTTGGATCAATTTTAAAATGGTGGTGGTGATAAATGTGCAATCAAAAATCACAATTTGACACTTTCCCAAGAATAGGCGACATCAGTACTCCAAAAAAAGTATAATGATCCACAGCGACAAAACACAGTACACGCATGATAGATCCCTCATGTCCTCATCGAAAATCCGTCCTCTGTTAGGTCCCCTCCCCCTAGGATGCATATGCAGTCTTCTTATCACTCACAGGTGAGTGACATCATCTGGGCCCTGCCTTTGTCAGTCAGTACTATCCCTAACCATGTTCCTTAAATACTTTGTTACACATGCTATACAAATAAACACATACATTTCAATGTTGGTTTGGGGGAAGTTTAGAGATGAGATTAAAGGAATAGTTCAAATTCAATTACCCTCATTGTTCCAAACCCGTATGAATTTAATTGATGCGATGCATATAGCGAAGCCAAAATACAACGTCCATGCATGTGTACAAGGGGTCGCACGAGGACAATGACAGTGAAAGGGGATTGGGTTTGTAATGGTGCAAAATAAAAATTAGAAAAAGAAAAAAAAAAATCATATGACTTGTGTACTATATCCCAAGTCTTCTGAAGCCATATGATAACGTTGTGTTACAAACATAAAAACTCTGCTGTAGCTTTCAATTTGGGGGTCAAATAACACCAGAGAAATAGTGACATTTTGCCTCATGGCTTCAACGCACCTTTTTTTCGTGCATATCTTCTGTAGTGTATTTCAGAATTGTTATTTTGGGTGAAATATTCCTTTAAGAGTGTGTTCAACTAGTGCATTAAACTTTTCCTGAGTATTCTAGTGAAGTTCACTGAATGATGATGGACACTGTTATTAATGTAGATGAGGAAGAAGGTGGAGACCCCTCTAGTGAGACTGACCACAGAGGGTTGCTGGAGCGCTGATGAAGATGCCTTATTCACCTACACCATACTGGAGACCTTTGAGTCCTCCACCTGCGATTGGATCGGCCTGTACAAGGTGAGGAGGAAAGAGAAAGAAAAGGATGATGGATGAACAAAAACATAGAAAGAGACAAAAGGAGAGCTCTATCATGGAGCGGGTCACTAACTAGAAGTGATTTATATCTCTGTGTGCAGATCGGCTTCAAAAGTGCCTCCGATTACTTCACCTTTGCCTGGGTCAAAGATGATGAAGTGGCTGCCAACGGAGAAGTTGTAACGGTACGACAGACTCATATTGTCTGTGTCGAGATTGGGTCTCCTCTGATAAAGGGTTGCTGATGACATTAATGTTTCTAGAAAATACAGTTAATAGTTTATTACAGTTAATTCTGTTAAGAGTGTTTATATGACATGAGTAATCCATTTCCTGTTTAAGGTCACCGTGAGTAAGGATAAGCTCCCACTGCTGGCAGGGGAATATGTACTTGGCTACCACAGCAGCAACATGCAGACCCTCATTGCCTTTAGTCCAGCTTTCCAGGTGGGTTTAATGCAAGTCAGTTCACTCTGCCACAATCTTGGTAATGTCATCAAAATTGTCCAGCAGTATAAAAAATTAAGCTTTTTTAGCTTCTGTATGGACATTCTACGAAACCCCTTAGAGGACAGTGCGAGATTTTTTTCTGAAATAGTTTTTCATGCCCTCTAAATAAGTTTTGCATGCCCTCGCAATAGTTTGCGTTCCCTTGTAATAAATTTACCATGGTTTTACTAAATTAACCTTATTTTAACCTTGATATTCGTAGGAAAACCATAGTACTAATACAAAAAAAAGAAAGAAAGAAAAAGACTATGCTAATAAAAATCATAATTTTGTGGTAATTTTAACTTCACAACAAATACCATGGTACTTGTAGTTAAACTACAGTAGACACAAGATTAACCATGTTTAATCTAGTAAAACATGATTACTATATGGATACAGTATACTGTATTAAAACCATGGTTTCTGCCAAAAACATATAGTTACTTACCTTACTTTTCATAGTTAATACAATAGTACAAAAGTAAAACCATGGTTTCTGTCAAAAAATGAAATGAATGAATGAATTATAATAATAATAATAATTATAAAACAGATTTACTAATATGGTAAAAAAACATGGTTACTATGGTTACTGCAATAATACTATTTACTATAAACACTTCTGCCAAAAACTACTGTTAACATATGCAGCTGGGCATGTGCTGTAAGTATTGTTCATTGTTAGTTGATGTTATATTGTTTATGTTAACAAATGGAAACTTATTTTAAAGTGTTACCACAATATTACTATAGTATGATCATAGTTAAACCATGGTATTTGCATTGTAAAACTATGATACCAACAAAATTATAAATGTTATTACCAAAGTTTTCTTTTACCTGTATTATCACTATGGTTTCACTAAGAATATCATGGTTCAAATATGGTTATTGTAGTAAAACCGTTGAAAATGTATTGCGAGGGAACGCAAAACTATTGCGAGGGAATGCAAAACTATTGTGAAGGAACGCAAAACTTATTGCGAGGGAACACAAAACTTATTATGAGGTAACACAAACTGTTGCAAGAGAACGCAAACTATTGCGAGGGAACACAACATTTATTGCAAGGGAACGCAAACTATTACAAAGGAACACAAAACTAATTGTGAGGGAAAGCAAACTATTGCAAGAGAAGACAAAACCTTTTGCGAGGGAACGCAAACTATTGCAAGGGCACGCAAAACTATTTCAGAAAAAAAAAAAATCCCACCCTGTCATCTAAGGGGCTCTGTAATATACACATTCTGGAGTAAACAAACTTTTTCAATAAGGCATCTGGCTTTTTCTACTAAAAGGCAGGAGTTCCATTCCTACAGCCGCTATATGATGCGTTACAATTTCTCATTCAATTTTCTATGCGTGGTCTGTCTCTTCCCCCTAATACTGTCTCTTGATTTCCGTGGAAGCACACACACGCACATATCTGTGCATGAAGATTAGTCTATACCTCTCTACTCACCTGCTGTGTGTCTGATTGCTCCAGATTCTAGAGTCCAAACAAGCCTTAATTGAGGGTTTGATTCCGGAGAACATCAATGGACATGAGAAGTAACCGGAATCTTTGCTAACCTACCACGCATGTGCTCATCCATTAAAGCAAGAGATCTGCTTTTAGTAAGGTTTTATAAGGTAAAACTGAATCTGATACAGATAATTTAATGAGTGTAAAGCTCAGGCTTTTATATTTCACAAAAAACAGTTTAGTCACTGAACATGCGACCATCTCTCTCTGTGCCTGTCCTCAAAATGTTGAACTCTCTTTATCTGCTCCAAGCTCTTGTAAACATACACACTGAACACATATCACTGTACTCATGGATTTTGTAATACCTGCACCTGCCGTTAGAGGGACAATAAAGAAAATTACAGAGGTGAATGATTCAGAGCACATTGATCTGCATAATACTTGGAAAAAGATGAAAATTAAAATTCTCTCATCGTTTACTCACCCTCCCTTCCCAGATGTGTGACTTTCTTTCTTTTGCAGAACACAAATTAAGATTTTTTTCAGAAGAATATTTCAGCTCTGTAGGTCCAAACAATGCAAGCAAATGAGTACCAAAAATTTGAAGCTCCAGAAGCACATAAAGGCTGCATAAAAGTAATTCCAACTTTCGATCGCCACTTTCACATTCTTCTTCTTTCATTTTTGGTGATTCACATTCGTTGTACATATTACCCCTACTGGGAAGGGAGGAGAATTTACAGGAAAAAGGACTTATATATTGATCTGTTTCTCATCCAATCCTATAATATCACTTCTGAAGACATGGGTTAAAACACTGGAGTCTTATGGATTATTTCTATGATGCCTTTTTGTGCTTTTTGGAGCTCCAAAATGTTGGTACCCTTTCACCTGCATTGTATGGACCTACAGAGCTGAGATATTCTTCTAAAAATCTTTGTTTGTGTTCAGCAGAAGAAATAAAGTCATACACATCTGCATGAGGTTGAGTAAATAATGAGAGAAATAACATTTTTGGGTGAACTATCCCTTTAACATATCTCCCTACAGGAATTGGCATTTATCTATGGCAGCAAGTGTGTGGATTTAAGTTAGTTGTAGATAAGTAAGCTTTACAGAGGAGATGGTGGTAAATCGAATATTGTGCTAATTTAGTATTGTTAATATGATCCACTGACTCATACATTGTAGAAGTATAGAAAAGACATACACTGATCAGCCACAAAATTAAAACCACCTGTCTAATATTGTGCAGGTCCCCCTCGTGCCACCAAAACAGCGCCAACCCCCATCTCAGAATAGCATTGTGAGTTGCTATTCTTCTCAACACAATTATACAGAGCGGTTATCTGAGTTACTGTAGACATTGTCAATTTAAACAAGTCTGGCCATTCTCTGCTGACCTCTCTCTTCAACAAGGTGGTTCCGTCCACAGAACTGCTGCTCACTCAGCAATGAGAGAGGTCAGCAGAGAAAGGCCAGACTGGTTCAGACTGACTATGGTAACTCAGATAGCCACTTTGTACAATTGTGGTGAGCAGGACAGAATCTCAGAATGCTATTCTGAGATGCGGGTTGGTGCTGTTGGCGGCACGAGGGGGACCTACACAATATTTGGCAGGTGGTTTTAATGTTGTGACTGATTGGTGTAAATGCTGTCACTTACCAGTTTATTTTCTAGCAATTTAATGAGTTCTAAATTACCTCTTTTTTTTAAAATCTGTAATTTTTTTTTATTTTTTATGTATGCCTCACATGTAATATTTTAAATGTATGAATTTTACATTTATTTTATCCATTACATTTTAAAGAGCTACGTCTTCCGTTCCTTATATCATTGTTCCCCATTGGGGCTATGTGCAGAACTCACATTATATTTCACTGTGTCTTTTACTCTCAGTATAAATATGTGTGTCTTTCATTTTGAGCAAGTGTCAATTTAACATTTACATTTGTAACATTACATTAGAGTATTCTTCTAAAAGCCTAATATCTCTTCCTTAATAAACATATCAAACGTTCTCCTTAATGTTATATGTAGTGGAACTATATTCTTGGACGTGTATCAAGGTGATTTACTTTATATGTATTAAAATGTTTCCATTGTCAAACAGTTGAACACAGATGTGTTATTGGGATTTTAAGAAATGTCATAAAATTATCAAGGAATGAATTTCTTTTACTAAATGTAAATTTGATCTAACCAT
This sequence comes from Moxostoma hubbsi, assembly GCA_032164185.1. NCBI lineage: Eukaryota > Metazoa > Chordata > Actinopteri > Cypriniformes > Catostomidae > Moxostoma > Moxostoma hubbsi. The sequence continues at coordinate 18,809,563 of JAVLUX010000038.1, forward strand.
GTGTTCTTATGTTAAATTGTTGTGCATCCATTGTAAATGTGTAACTGCCGACTAATTTTTTGCTTGTTTTTACAAACTGTGGGACATGTTGAAAGAATTGTTAAATTGTTAACTACATAGCCGGCACTATTAATTGTGACATCTGTAATAATGTGGATATTTTTTGTCATCCAACAAAATCCATTCTCTGTAGTAAAATAACACCAATCTCTTCAATCTCACTGACAGTGCTGTTGTCCAGCTTTGAGATGTGAACATTTTCTCATAGGTTTTAGTAATTTGCTCCAGGGGGCGCTGTTTACCTGCTTATTCACTTGATTATATTGCACCGAAAGTCTGCAATTTGACATGCATCTATGCGCATTAACAGACTGTAATATTACCCAGCTGTGTAGAGTACTCAGCACTGGAGATACTGTGTGGTGTTACCTCTAGGAGCATTTATATGGTAATTATAGCTATAAATCAGTCTAGGGCACGTGCAGTGCTCTTTGTGGTGGTCTTCAGTGTAGCAGAAAGAGAACAAAGAACTCGCTACAACACGCTGTGAGTCAGCCAGTGATCATGAGCTACTAACTATTGTTTCTTGTGCTTGACAGTAAATCTATATTTGGTATAGTAAACCCAGAAGAAGAAGGCCATTTACCCGCATATAGACAAACTAAGTTTAGCTTTAGAGGAAGTGCGTATTGGCCCTTTGAACTATCCTTTTAAGAGCATCAGCACCATATGCCACCCTGTTTTGCATTGAATGTTTTATAGGGACTATTGAAAGATGGCTTATTTTGGCATATGAAATATATTTCATAATGTATAAGATGTCCCTTGGGTCCTTACTAATTCAAACCTGAATGTACACACTCTCACACAACTGGGCTGCTGTTTGTGGTAGACAAAAAAACTCCACTATAAGGGCAGGAATGTCTTCAATATTGATATATTGTCTTATTAGTGTTTAAAAGCTTGGGCTGAAGGCTCCGGCAAAATTAAAGTGCTGCGATAGATTAAACTGAAGCAATTAAATTAAATGCATTAAAGAAAAAAGTGTTAATTAGAGTAATTAGATGGGAATTTGGTCTGCTGTTCTGTCAAAGCAGCCGCTAAGACCTCACATCCACAGGAACGGATACAAGGGAAATCTTGCCTAGAGAGGACACTATCCTCTTGATGCCCAGGAGATTCATTTTCCCTAACACATCCGATTGGACCATGATGTCACCCAGTGCAGTAAAACTTTTTAATGGCCCACTAAATCAGAATCTTGGATTGGAGGCATTTAAGGCAAAGTGAAGACAGGATAAGGTTATGGTGGTAGAGAGAGCGAGAGCCGGATAAAGAGAGACACGGAGAGAGGGTGAAACGACCTTGATGATGTCATAAAATGCAATATGCAATCAGCACAATGCACAGATGTTCTATCAACAATGAATGTTCAGAACAGAACATCAAAGGCTCTAAGTGTTTATGTGCTACAATAATATTTAAAATTGTGATAACCTTTAGAGTTTACAAAATGATTGATTGCTTCTACCTGTTATCTAACAAATTATTAAACAACAACAATAAAGTAACAATTTACAACAGGGACTAAAAACGGTTCAAGGAAAAGAAACTGAAAACAATTATTATTATTATTTTTTCTTTTGCAGAACATAACCGAAATGGGAACAAAGTGATTTTTAATTGTTCTGGATTTCAAATTGTATTTTTAAATGCTGGTAACCAGTTATAACTGGTTAATTTTGATCCAATATTTTTTTATAAAAACAATAGCCAAAGGGTTATCACAGTAAATTTCTGGAACTACACCACTTTATATTGCTGAAATGTTTTACTTGTGCTATGATCCTGAAGGAATCTGCTGCATCACACATTTCTTTGCCTAATTTCCCAATGTGGATGTCAAATTATTTTTTAACAACTATGTATAATTACTACATATACAAGGAAAATATTATTAGTGGTAAAAAGTAAATTTCTCAGTTGTTTCCAAGTCTTCACTGAATTATTGTTAGTGCATCAATACAGATTTGATACGTTGGGTTTTGACTGCGAAGCACATCTGTAATTAAAATTATTCTTAACTGTTAATTAACTGTATGTATGTTATGATTCCTATGCTGATTACTCCACAACAAAAGAAAAAATGCAATTGCTTATTTTTGCTTATTTTGGTGAAGCAAGTGAAATATCTTGGGTTTGTTTTTCCAGACCATGGGTTGCTTTTTCCTCTTGCGAGATCTGGCAACACTGAAACTGGTATTTCACCCACCCCTTCATTTTTAAAAGAATGTTATTAACCGTTATTTTATTTTGTTCTAACCGGTAACCATTTGGAAAGGAGGCTGAGGAACTTCTGAACCGGAACAAAAAAATACAGTTTTTGCTCAGAACGAAATGAGAAACGTCATGGTTACTGTTGTAACCTCCGTTCCCCGAGGGAGGGAATGAGACGTTGTGTCAAATTAAGTGACACAAGGGGTCTTCCTCGGATGCCGAATCATACCTCTGAACCTGAGAAAGCCCGATGTCAAGTTGGCAGACAGAATATGCATGCCCCGCCCCGGACATACGGGTATAAAGGGAAGCGGGGCAGCGAAGTGGCGCGGTGGTAGGTCCAGCCTAATGAGGGGGGACTCTACAAGCACGGTGGCCAGGGCAGCGGAAACGTGGGTCTGCTGACAAGGGGGACTGTACCATGGAAAATACATCACAGGGAGTTAGCCTGCAGAGGGAACTATGCCCATGGAGCCCGACCCCAGTACAGAGTATTTGAGACTCGTAGTGGGTCTGGACGCAAATTGCTCTGCTGAATTTGTGGGCCAGAGGGCTAGGGAGGAGAAACATCCAGGTAGTGATGCTCAGTGGCTGACCTGGGACAAAAGGTGCACTGGATCAACTTGGTGAAGGGCGCAAGCGGAACACCCGGTCGGTTGTGCCTCGTTACAAGTTCTACCGGCTCGGACCTGACAAAACACGGGACGAGACCGACTCAACCCTCAGATTGTAAAACCTGGCAAAGGCATTGGGTGTTGCCCAGCCCGCTGCTCTGCAGATGTCTGCTAGGGAGGTGCCATGGCTCAGTGCCCACGAGGATGCCACACGTCTAGTAGAGTGTGCTCAAACCCGCAAGGGGGAGGGCATGGCCTGTGTGTGATAGGCTAAGGCAATAGCATCAATGACCCAGTGGTCTCTGTTTGGAGACGGCGTTCCCTTTCCGCCGTCCGCCTAAGCAGACAAAGAGCTGCTCAGAACATCTAAAGCTCTGCGTGCAGTCCAAATAGGTACACAGCAATGAAAGGGCTGGGTTTGCCTCCTCCCGAGGCAGCGCTTGCAGGTTCATGACCTGGTCCCTGAAAGGGGTCGTAGGAACCTTTGGCACATAGCCCGGTCAGGGTCTCATGATAATGTGAGAAAGCGCCAGACCGAACTCCAGGCAGGTGTAGCTGACAGAGAACGCTTGCAGGTCTCCAACCCTCTTGATGGAGGCTAACGCGATCAGGAGGGCCGTCTTCAGGGAGAGGGCCTTGAGCCCGCTGAATCAAGCGGATCGAAGGGGGGTCTCTGAAGGCCCGAGAGAACCACTGAGATATCCCAAGAGGGGAACAGGCTAGGCCGGGGAGGATTCAGTCTCCGGGCACCTTTCAGGAACCTGATAATCAAGTCGTGCTTACCAAGGGACTTGCCATCTACTGTGTCATGGTGTCAGCCTCCCCTCCAGCCTCTCCTGCAGGAATAGAAGCACTGACCGAACTGCACATCTCTGCGGGTCTTCGGCTCGGGAAGAACACCAATTCATGAACAGGTGCCACTTTAGGGTGTAGAGTTACCTGGTGGAGGGAGCTCTGGCTTGGTTGACCGTGTCTATGACAGCAGGTGGTAGATACACTAGATCTTCCGCATCCCGTCCAGGGGTCAGACGTGGATGTTCCAGAGGTCTGGGTGCGGATGCCAGAGAAAGAAGGTCCTTACTCAGGGGAATTTTCCAAGGAGGGGCTGTCGCGAGGAATGTGAGATCCGAAAACCAGGTGCGGGTGGGCCAGTAGGGGGCCACCAGGATGACCTGTTCCTCGTCCTCCCTGATCTTGCACAGCACCGATGCAAGAAGGCTCACTGGGGGAAATGCTTACTTGTGAAACTCTGTTCCAGCACTTCTGTCCCAAGAGGGGCTCCTTTCAGGGAGTACCAGAGCGGGTAGTGGGGGTTGTCTTGGGAGGCAAAGAGATCTATCTGTGCCTTGCCAAATTGGTCCCATATGAGCTTGACCACCTGAGGGTGGAGCCTCCACTGTCCGCTGGGCGAAACCTGTTGCGACAGTGCGTCTGCCATCATGTTGCGGTTGCCAGGGATGTGAGTGGCGAGCAGCGACTTGAGTCGCGGCTGGCTCCAAAGGAGGAGATGGCGGGTGAGTTGTGACATATGACAAGAGCACATGCCACCCTGACGATTTATGTACGCTACTGTCACGGTGCTGTCTGAATGGATCAAGACGTGCTTGCCTCAGATTAGTGGGAGAAAATTCCATAGGGCAAGAATTACAGCCATCAGCTCTAGGCAACTGATGTGCCAATGCTGCCGGGGTCCTTTCCAGGGGCCAGCGGCAGCGCGCCCATTGCACACGGCACCCCAACCCTGTCGAGAGATCTCTGTGGTTACCACGACACGTCTGGACACCTGCTGCAGGGAAACTCCAGTCCACAGAAAGCAGAGGTCTGTCCAAGGGTTGAAAGTCTGACAGCAGGAAGGGGTGATTGTCACACAGTAGCCAGTGCTGTAGCGGTCTCATATGCATCAACCCGAGCAGCGCGACCGTGGCTGAGGATGCCATATGCCCCGGGAACCTCTGGAATTGTTTTAGAGGAACTGCTGTGCCGGGCTCAAAGCGAGCGAGGCACCTGAGCACTGACTGAGCGCACTCGTTGGTGAGCCGAGCTGTCATTGAGACTGAGTCTAACTCCATGCCGAGAAAAGAGGTGCTCTGAACCGGGTCGAGCTTGCTCTTTTCCCAGTTGACCTGAAACCCTAGACGGCTGAGGTGCCTGAGCACCTGGTCCCTGTGGGCGCATAGTAACTCTCGAGAGTGGGCCAGGATGAGACAGTCGTTGAGGTAGTTGAGTATGCGGATGCCCACATCCCTTAGGGGGGCAAGAGCGTTCTCTGCGACCTTCGTGAAGACGCGAAGAGACAGGGACAGGCCGAAGGTGAGGACCTTGTACTGATACACCTGACCATCGAACATGAACCGTAAGAAGGTTCTGTGTCGAGGCAGAATGGAGACGTGGAAGTACGTGTCCTTCAGGTCTACCACCTCAAAGGCTCAAAGCACTTACCTTGCTCCACGCACCCGGCAGTTCTAGGGCCGGGGTGCCGTGAGAACAGCGCACACCGGCTGGATGACCCTAGGAGGGGGGAAATCGCTCTTTTATTGAACATGTGGGTACCACAACCCGGAGGGGGTGTGGCAAATGAAAATAAGGAAAACAAGGATTCTCGTCCCGGCCCTCCACCGGAAGACGGAGTGGTCTTGGTACCATCTGGCAGGCGGGGCACGCTGGTTGAGCGGGGCCGCGGCATGATGTGTGAAGTCACTTCCGTCTGCTTCTTCACAGCCGAGAACTGCTGGGCGAAGTTGTAGACGTTGTCATCGAAGAGGCCATGCTGGGAGATGGGGGCATTGAGAAACTTAGCTTTGTCAATGACACGCATCTTGACCATGTTCAGCCAAAGGTGGCGCTCCTGGAACACGAGGGTGGCCATCGCCCACCCAAGTGCCTGCGCTTGTGACCTTCGTGGCTCTGAGAGCAAGGTCAGTGGCAGAGCGCAGTTCCTGCAGCACATCGGGATCGGGACTACCCAGGTGCAGATCTTTAAATGCCTTGGCTTGATGGACCTGCAGGAGAACCATGGCATGCATGGCGGAGGCGGCCTGTCCGGCGGCGCTGTAGGCTTTGGAAGTCAGTGATAACATCGTCCTACAGGTTCTAGAGGGGAGTACCGGGCAGTCCCGCCAGGTGGCAGCGTTCTCTGAGCACAGATGGATCGAAACCGCCCTATCCACCTGGGGGACTTCCGTGTACACATGGGCCGCTCTGCCATCCCTGGTAGTGAGAGCGGACGAGCGGAGGGGTCGGTTTTGGACAGTGAAAGTTGCACTTCGTCCTGCACTTCTGGGAAGAATGGTACCGGGGGGGGCGTAGCTGTGAGCGGCACCGGGCACCGAGGCACCAGTCTTCAAGCCACGAAGGCTGTGGGGAGGACGGGGTGTTCCAGTCCAAGCCCATGCTCACGGCAGCCCGGGAAAGCATGTCGGCCATCTGCGCATCCGCCTCCGTCTGGGCGAGCTGGACCGAATTGCACAGCTCAGCTGAGTCTTCCGCGTTAGACGCCTGGACGTTCACCGATGCAGCAGTGATGTCATTGTCCAATACGGGGAGCTCAAGGGAGAATGTCGGCTGGCCACAAGGCGAGTCACACTCATCCCGAGCCCGGACAGAAGCACACAAGCGTGTCGGGGGGCATGTGGTTCGTGGGGATTTCAATGCCACTGTGTATTGCTCTGTTGTGAGTGGAAAACTCAGACTCTTTTAGAGGAAATATAACTCTTTTAGGAGGAGACACACTTTAAACAGAAAGAAAGCGCTGATGAAGCACCATGGGGTGTGAACTTCACATCGTGCATAGAGAATGGAACAAAAACAACAAAACAATGTAATGGAACAGAATGGAACAAAACAATGAAACAGAACAGAGCAGAATGGAACAAAAACAACAAAACAAAATGGAAAAAGCAGATTTGAACAAAAACATCAAAACAGAATGGAGAAGAATCGAACAAAAACAAATCGATTTCAAACTGTCATATTCTGCCTTTTGATGTGCCATATTTACTTTTATGGTATATTTTCCCTTTCTTTTTGAAGCTTAAAAGTATCTAGTCATTGTATGCTTTTGCCCTATGGAAAAAGCAGCTTGAAGATTCTGCAATGCATCTCAATTTGTGTTCCATAGAAGAAGTCTGGCTTAGAATGAGTAAATAATGACAGATGTATTTTTTTTGCAAACTATTCCTTTAAAATCTTGAGTAGAGAAGATTTAAACTACAAAACAATGCCACCTTATGTAGCTGCAGAAACCTGAGGTAGACTAAAACATCATTGCTGTCTGCCCTAATAAACTCACCATATATAAAAAAAATCACATGGCCATACCTACCAAGCTTACAAAAGGGAAAACAGTGTTACTCTAGGGAGAAAAGCTTGAGAGCAAGTTATTGCACTCTTAAAAAGCAGCTCTAATCTGCTGAGTGAAAACAATTCGTTATTTAACCAGGGAGCAACACGCAATACAGTTTTTTATTTGTGAAATCATTGTTCTTGGACCACAGCAGGACATAAAGACTACAGGCCTGGGATCAGTCCAGTGGGAACTGAAAAGTGATTGGGTCCGGCAGTCTACAGAAAGAAGGAAAAAAAAAAAGTAGAGAATATATCTAGTGAAAATTCTCATGAATAAAACATTGTGTGTAAGGAGAGGAAACAAAGTCATTCTTGTAGCCAGGTTCAGGTTGATTTCCACAGGGAGTAGACGTGAGGTTTATTAACTGGGCCTGTTCTCACCTGCTGGAACTGGACCTGAGCGCCCAGCGTAAATGAGAAGAAGAGCTCATATAAACTGCCATGACTACAAACAGACAATCACTGTTTTCACACAGGAACCTTCAGTATGGTCCTACAGAAGCCTCTGGAAATAAGACTGAGTTTGTGTGCACCCATGTACCTGAGTGATTTGTTATCTATCTTGAGTGTTTATTTAGGTATGATAACATTGAGCTTGTAACCACTTATGGAGCATCATTCGCCAACAGTGGTAGACTACACTTAAATGCATGAATGTCATTGCATTAGAAAAACAAAATATCAAACCAAGTAACATTTATTTTAAAGATGCACTTTCAAAAAATAAATAAAAACAAAATAAAAATAAGTAATAAAGCGTTCACTTAAAAATCTCTTTAATGCTATTGGTTAAAAGTAAAATAGAAGCTCTAGCATCATTTGTTTTGCCACTATATGTTTATACTTCAAACTTATTCATCTATATTACTGTAAAAGCCAGGCTCAAAAGGATTTCAGAAAAAATGCTTCTCTAAGATTTACATCAGATTCCATTATGAAACAGACCCAGCATGAAATATTGATTTATGAGACACTAAAGTTAATCTTGGCAAGGCATCCTCTCCCACCTCCCAAAGCTCTATACATGTGCATTCTCCTCCTGACCACTAGATGTCACTGATGGAGTTTGGAAACAGGAAATATTAGCAAGGCGTAGAGGCTTAAGATAACAAGAGCTCTTGTTTTAATAAACATTCAACTTTGCATGCAGCTCCAACCCTGCTAAATATACAGTATACTGAATTTTAGAGTAAATAGTGGACTGTAAAATTTCCACAAATGAGCACTCAATGTCCCAAGGCCAAAGTGCATTTCGTTGAATATAAATACAATCAAGAGTCAGATAAAACAACCGATTAAATCAGTCTCTAATTTAAATAGAAGTCTTTTTATGCGATTTTGGGTAGTAAATTGAGAAAAAGGGAATATAACTTTGTAGATTTTTTTGAGTTAATGTTAGCAGAACGCCCACATCTATTCTGACATTGTCAATCAACTTAAAGAGGAGAAACTCCTCTTTTTTTAAAGTGAAACTCTCAGAGTCACATTTATAGTCATGGATACATTTGTGAATTGCAAGGAATGTTTTTTTACACAACGCAGCAAAATATAATTTTTAGTAAAACTATATAAACCTCTTTAAAACAAGATAATTTTTTTTCTTGTTTTCAGATAAATCTAACACAAATTGATTCCGATTCGTCCCTCGTTTTCTTTAAAAAAAGATGTAAGTGAATGGGGCCAATCAATAAACATTAAAATTCTCAAAGTTTCAAAAGTAGGGAAGGAGGTATTGCCCCAAGTGAAGGAGTTCAAGTACCTCGGGATCTTGTTCACGAGTGAGTGGACAATGGAGCGGGAGGTTGGCCGGAGAATCGGGGCAGCGGGGGCGGTATTGCACTCGCTCTATCGCACTGTTGTCACAAAAAGAGAGCTTTGCCTTCTGGCTCATTTTCGTTCCTACCCTCACCTATGGTCATGAAGGCAGGGTCATGACCGAAAGAACTAGGTTGCGAGTACAAGCGGCTGAAATGCGTTTCATCAGAAGGGCGCAGAAATCTCCCTTAGAGATAGGTTGAGGAGCTCAGTCATCCGTGAATCGCTCAGAGTCGAGCCGCTGCTCCTTTGCATCAAAAGGAGCCAGTTGAGGTGGTTTGGGCATCTGGTAAGGATGCCGCCTGGGCGCCTCCCTTGGGAGCTGTTTCAGGGGGACGCCTCTGTTTGGCGGGTGATTTACTAAGTAAAATCGCACAAATAACTACACATGCTTATTGGACACACCCTCCAAAAGGAGGCTTTTGCATGGGGCACTTGAACCAAATGCAACTACAGTACAGCTCTCACCAAATACCATTTTATTTTTTATTCAATGTGGCATTTATATGTTTATTTATAGGATTGTATGATATCATCATAAAATCCCTGCTATTTGAGCAACTGTTTCTTGAGAGTATCGTTGCTTACGACCAATGAAAAACACTTCACATTCCTGGTGCTGTTTTGTGATTGGTTGGGCAGACTTTAGCCCACCCTCAATGTTTTCAACACACAGCCCACTCCATATTGCTTTTAACCAATGCACAAATTGGGAATTTTAATTTTATGTTAAACTGTTTCCCAAATTTTTGAATGGGCAAGACTCAAGTTTGGGTGGGCTCAGCCCATGCCAACTTCCGGCCCTGATTGCAACACTGATGTATACTTAAATGAAATCTGAATTTCATACCGCTATTATCTTAACCATGGGGAAGTTAGCTGCACACGAGAGAGACAGAGGAAGCTGCATGCTACAGAACTGGCACTCCCTGTTTGTTTCACGGGATCAAGACGAAACCTGTTTGGCATACAGGTGTGTATCGTCCTGCCTACTGGAAATAACCACCGCTTTAAATTTCAAAATATTTTGCAATATTTCGGCAGTTAAAAGCAATGTTTAAAATATTAAATTATGACATTATTTATGTATAAATGTTTGGTAGGCTTATGATGTTATCAGTTATGATATTGAGTTTTAAAATAATAAAAAAACATTTTTTCATGAATATTAATTTAATTTCAGGGCCTATGTGTGTTAACATGATTTTATTTTGACCATATGGTGGTTGTTCAAAAAGAGGACACTATGGACCGCATTTAATACATTTAATGAATAATAACATTAAATAACATTATTTATTAATGGCCATAAAGTAAATACAACAAGATAAAATAAAAGCAGAAAAGATCAGATGTCATTAAATGTCACTACACTTCACTTATATTCAGACCTCCTGTTATGCCCAGGTGTACTTCCCTGAAGATCAAATACATATGACAAACTCTTATTTGGCTGACGTTTTGGGCTTGTCACATACACTAATATTTAGTGTGTATAGTATGAGAATAGAGACGCAAGGCTTGTTTCTTGCCTCACATGGCCTGTCTTCTTGTTCATTGTATTTTGTAACATTTTATCATTGACACTCAAGTGCCAGCTTTACAGGTCACATACAGAGGTTGCTCAACAAATATCAGACTGACTGAGTTGTAAAATTTCGATTATGGTAAATTTTATCCATCATATAAGTTTAAATTTCCCTGATTCTTAGTATATTTGATGTTGTCTTGATTTAGTTAACATGTTTAGGTTAAAATTACAATGCGTAATAAGTGCGAGTCCAGTGTTCTATGTAATACTACGCAGAGTTGGGAAACGTACATTTAAAAGGGTACTTACGATATTGGCATCAATATATTTTGATCAGCGGTGTCATGTGTCTTTGGAACACATATTTTTGTCTGACCACCATCAGAGTTACACCAGCATTAATATCTTGCCCATTTAAAATGCCTGCTGTGATTAGTCGGATCTCTTATAAAGCACTTTGAGCCAAAACAGTATTAACAGGCTCATTGATTCCTGGCATAACCATCTTTCAGTTGGCTCATCTGCACCGGTAATCATGCAACTCAGGCCATTACAAACTACATGGCCGCCAGTGACCCCTGACCAGCTGGCTAATCCATCACTGACATTTAAAACATAAATGCTATCTTCAGGTACAGCAACCCAGGAGGAAAACGAGCAAGATGGGGACCTCATGGTAAAACTGGCCCTGCTCCAACTACAAGGAGACCTAAGCTGATAATAAAGATTTTGGCTTGTTATGTTGCCCTTAAATGCCTCTTTACACATTCCTTTCCTCTACTTATAAGTGATATCACGTGAGAAAATTATTATTAATTCCTTAATAGTTCAAACTCATCCAGGAGTGAAGGAGAGAATGCAGCTCTTTTCAGGGAAAACTAATATATAATTGCCTTTAAAAATGATAAGAATATGGATATAAGAAGATATTTATAGATATTCAGGGCTCATGCTAATACAGGAAGACACAATGGAGTTATGCCCATCCCAGTCTGTAGCACCAAAATGCAGAGGACAGTTTTCTTTGCATCTGTAGACACAGGTGGTGGTGCTCAATCAGTAACTCTCCTAGCTGTACTGATTCAAGGCACTGTTAGTTAGCTTGTTTTGTGGGTAAATTATGGCTGGTACAGACTAATACTTGCATGCTGAACATAACACGTTGACCCTTTAAACTTGGATTAGCCATCTGAGAAAAAAATTATTATAAAAATATAATAACTACAATCTTGACCAACACAAAATAGGAATCGTTTTGAAGCTTAGAAACTGTAATTTACAATGCATGTACAGTAGGTTTTTCCTATTTGTATTGGTCAAGATTGTAGTTATTCATATTTTTATAATAATGTTTTTCTTGAACGGCCAATCCAAGTTTAAAGGGTTAAGGTTTTATGTTAAGCATGCAAGTATTAGTGCTGTACCAGCCATAATTTACCCACAAAACAAGCTAACTAACAGTACCTTGAATCAATTTTTCAGATCTACCTTATTTACACCCTGAGAAATATCAAGTCAAATCAGAAAAATAATAATAAGATTTTTTTTTTTTTTTTGGGAAAGCTTTTGTGTATGTTTGTGATTTTTCAGCTGTTTATATATATATATATATATATATATATATATATATATATATATATATATAATTAAAAATGGGAAAAGTTTTCTTTAAAATGATACCAAACAACATAAACAAAGATTAATAATAAATGCTGTAAATTTTTTACAAATTTTGTTATAAATTTGCTGTAACATTTTGTAAATTGTTAGTTCATGATACCTTTTTACTAAGGTTAACAATAAAGTCAACATGAAACATATTTTACTTCCGGAATGTGACATATAATGAAACAGGACATTCAACCAGAAAAACATACAACCAGACTTTATCCTATGGTTATTTAATGGATCATGAAAAGTTGTCTCTACATGACAAGAGGTTGAAAGATAGGAGTTGAAAAAATAAAAGTGCTTGGTAAAATCAGACATGAAGAAAAGCCGATTAGGAGGCGGAGCAAGTTACTATATTTTAATGAAAGATAACAAAGACAAATATTTTTATTGGAATAGCGTGCAAAGACGAATAATTCACAATAAGATGATAAATGTGATATTTTGATTTTATATTGTTTTTAAACTCCCTGAATTTCCAGGGTTGTTTGGTGCTGGTCTAGCTAGTTGATCAGCCTAGCTACACTATTAGTGAAAATGGCTAATTGACATTGTCTTGCATATAAAGCTAATTAAGCTGTCTGTTCAACATGTTCACACAGATAATTTTCCTATCAAATGTTCTCTGACATCAACATCTGATGAGTTACTGACATCCACCATCTCCAATTTGACATTTTGTTGCAGCCTGGTCTCATTAACATTACATGACAGTGGTATATTTTTGCAGAACAAAATTACGTGCCTTATTTCACATTTGGCTGCCGTTTCCCAGTTAAATGTCCAGCAGGGGTCGCCAAAAGGGAGTGAAATGGTGTCGTAATCAGACAAGGTTTTTAAAGTTAATTTTAGATGGAGGTTTTATTGAGTAAAATGTACCTTCCTAACCTAAAAAGTTAATCTAAACCTAACCAATAGTGATCTCAAATAAGATAAGAAGTAGACACAAAACAGGCATTCTTACCCTTAACCAATACCTAAACCTAACCAATATTGTCCAAAAACAAAATAAGAAATGAAAGGCAAATTATTGAAGCAACCACGTCATCTTCTATGACACTCCCTTCACACGTGACAACTTACATGTTAGCACAGCTTAGAAAAGCCTTGCAACCAGCCAGAACACTTAAGTTACACCTATAAAACTAGGTGGAATACCACAGCATCCAGCCAGAACATCCTAGTGACACCTAGCAATGAGTCAACCATTGGGTTTGATGAGGTCTAATGTGGTATTATATGATCAAATTGGGTCTGATGTGGTATCTAGGGGGTCTGATGAGGACTCTAGAGTATCTGATGGGGTCTCAAGAGATCTAATGTGGTCTGATGTGATTACAGGTGGTCTGCTGACCCTAGGTGGACTGGTCAACACCCTGGCATCCATCCATCCATCCATCCATCCATCCATCCACCCACCCACCCCCTTTCTTTAATTCTTGTTGCTGTTTTTGCTCATCAGCAGTAGGGATGTTGTTGGTTTCTATCTCAGGTAACACAATGCTGGAGGTCTGCAGGTTCTAAGGTCCCTAGACTTCTTTTGATTACTGCAGTCGGTCTCCAGCCATGGGCCTTACCCCAAATTGCCCCAATAATGTGCTTGTGGGTAGATATGAACTCTGTGAATTAGATGCACAAGGACTGCTTACCTCTCACATTTGGAAAAAAGCAACTTATTCACTCCTTGCTTTTGAAAAGTAGAGGAAGAATGTTGATTATGAACGATCAGGCATTCCCTTCACGTTCGATGCTTCTACCACCCACTGTGAAGGTTTATGTTGCTTGCGGTGCCGCTCTTTCAAAAGGTGAGCAATGCCTTTGGGTAGATAATATATTTAAACACTCTGATCAACATTTTATAAAGGTATAAAACAGACAGAGTGGGGAGGTCCATCTGTACCCTTGAGTCTTCTAGACGATTTCCCAAGGATCCTAAAAGTTTTTTCGCTCTCTGATCACCTTGTTCCTCATCGCTTGTTATATCTTGCCTCAGAGTTGCTCCTCCTGCTAATGAGGGCCATTTCCTCACTTGGAATGAGAGGTTATGAAGTCACTGGTCCCATAAAAATGTGGTGACTGGTAGAGCGAGTCATTCCACTAAGAAAATGTCCAATAACCAGGTGTCCTTCCAAAAGCTGTAGCTCACTCACCCATTCTGGAATATGGGTTGGAGGGAAGGTTCTAAATTAGTATGAAAACTCCTGCTGTTTAATTCCCCTCACATCCCATTTTCCATCCTTATTATCTGTACAGTGTGGCTGAATATGGAAGATTCATATTGCTTTAGACAGAGAGTGAAATGAAAGGGAGCTTTTTCGTTCCTTTGATCACAGAGCTTCATTCTTCTGTATTTCTCCTCTGTTCTTTTCTTAAGGAATCGTCAGAAGAGCTGCTTGGTCTGTCATGAGATGTGAGGATCTCAACAAGAAAACATCTAAGGGCTGTAATTATTCAATCCTGCTACTCATTAAGAAATCTTCCATTACCCATTTTTCAGAGTGAGAGAGACAAAGATGGAAACCGAGAGAGGAAAGGAGGAAGAAAGAATGAAAAACTGACCAGTATTACTCATATCTGCGTTTGACTGTTCAAAGTGAGATTGTTGGAACTGTAGTTGGGAACTGAGAAATTATTCAGCATTGGTTCCATTGTTGAGAAAATACTGAAGCAGTATGATTTTCATAACATTTGGTTCCGTTTATGGTTCTTGTGTGTCTGCATTCCAGGAACAAATGGAACAAAATACTCTGACAGTGTTTTCTGCACTGCTACAGAATCTACTGCTCCACATGAAACATTTATTTATTATATTTTTTTAAGAATTGAATAGTCAAAACTCACAAGTCAGTCTTGACTTCACGAGTTATGGATATATATATATATATATAGTATATATATATATATATATATATATATATCACAGAGTGATCTGAAGACAATAGATCTGACGATGCACCTGTGATGCATCTATTTATAGCCCTGCTACAGGTGCATCCAATGATGTCACAAGCAGAGGCTATAAATTCCGGTCAATGTTCATTGACGTGTTGCACACATATTCACAAAGCGCTAACTCAGCGAAGCATCATAAGTGTAGCTTATTGAAAGGGAACTTCTTACAAACTCCTTATAATTTTTTTCCCCTTAAAATGTTCATGAATCCAGCCCCCAAATCATTAAATCCCTGCGATTCCCATTCTTAGTTGGACCTGGAACTTTTACATTTGAATATACAAGTGAGAAAATAGATGCACAGAAAGTGAGGAGTGAAGAAGCGAAGGGCACAAATGGATGATTCAGCACAGAATCTGTCTTCCATCTATAAAAGCATGAGAAACTGCTTTGAAACAAAAAAAGCTCACCTGCTATCATACCTAAATTATAGGGGGAAAACATTTTTTTTTCAAATCTGTCAAATTGGAGTTCTTTGCAAACTCTGCTGTTTATAAAGTGGTCCTCTTTGAGCAAAATAAAAAAAACTATGAGGAATAAAATGAGTAATGCATGCAGGCTGCCTATGGATGTGGTGTTCAGGGTAACAGGTGATGCTTCCCATGAGTGGCCCTGATCGAAACCAGCGTGATGTTTATTTATGTCCGAGTGTTGTGGGTACCATGTGAAACCTGCAATATCGAACAAACACTGTAGCTATCCAGCATGGCTTA
The DNA here is from genome assembly GCA_032164185.1 of Moxostoma hubbsi. Lineage (NCBI taxonomy): Eukaryota > Metazoa > Chordata > Actinopteri > Cypriniformes > Catostomidae > Moxostoma > Moxostoma hubbsi. The sequence goes on from JAVLUX010000038.1 coordinate 18,825,480, forward strand.
TCCTTTTAAACTGTGATAGCTGTCAGGAAAGCAATGCATTCAGAGTGCAAATGTTACCTAGTCTTAGAGAAAGAGAACAGAACAAGTGAAATACAGAATGAGAGAGAGAGAGAGAGAGAGAGAGAGAGAGAGAGAGAGAGAGAGAGAGAGAGAGAGAGAGAATGATATGCTGGGTTCCATTAAAAAGAAATGGTGAGAAAAGACATCTTTAAACTGACTTTGAAGCAATGGCCCTTTAAATAAATCATAGAGTGAGTCTCTCAAAATGGAGGTTGCATCCGGCACCTGCGTCGTGTTTTAATAATTAATTTCCTGTCACAATCAGACATTCCTCTAAAGTGTGTGTGTGTCTGTGTGTGAGAGAGAGAGTGTATGTGTGTGCATATGTAAGCTTGTTTGTATGTGGGAAATAAGGAGGGTATTTTTATTTTAACAGGCCTTTAAAACCCAAGCATTAGCCTGTTGCATGCAGTCAGCGAATCAGCGTCTGTTTATTTCGGCGGAAAACAGGTTATAACATTCACACTGCCTGCATAAGCAGCAGCGTAGCAGGAAAGTAGGATTTCTGCATGTACAAGAGTTTCAGTGCAGGAAACGTCATGGTTACTGTTGTAACCTCCGTTCCCCGAGGGAAGGAATGAGACGTTGTGTCGAATTAAGTGACACAAGGGGTCTTCCTGGGACGCCAATCATACCTCTGAACCTGAGAAAAGGCCAATGTCAAGTTGGCAGACAGAATTTGTATGCCCCGCCCTGGACATACGGGTATAAAGGGAAGCGGGGCAGCGAGTGCCAGTCAGGATTTTGCACTGAGGAGCCGCAAATAAGGTACAGCCGTTTACAGAGGTAGGTTTAGTGCTGTGGCAGGAGGGACACATCATCTCGTTCCTTCCCTGGAGGAATGGAGGTTACAACAGTAACCATGACGTTCCCCTTCTGTCACTCACTCGACATTGTGTCGAATGAAGTGACACAAGGGGTCCCCAACACAGACCGTGTTACGTGAACTGCCGAGACAGGTGCAAGCAGGCTACTGCGTGCTAGAGGCAACTGTGTCGGCCCTCCCCAATGCCCCCAAAGAGGTGTCACATTCAGACCTTAGGTTCCCCGCACCCCTGAGGGGGGGAACAGGCGCTACATAACTAGCATTAGAGCAAGCCCGGTAGCCGCACATTTTCTCTCTCTATGTCTCTCACATAGGATGTGAAGCGGCTAGGGCTATCTTAACGCTATGAAATGTGTCGGGGAAGGCGGTCTTTCCCGGTCCAATTCTTTCAGGGGGAAAAGACCCTGCGGAGGCCACATCCTGCCCAGTCTAGGGGGAGGTAACATGTGGCAAATACACCACGAGGTTTGTGAAGCCAAACGCTGCCATGGTCATGTTCTCGCAATGAGTACATGAGCCATCCACGAACACCACCTCAGTGTGATCGCTACCTAGGCACACGAGGCTGCTTCTGTGGCCGTTGGTCTTTGAGAGAAATCGACCACATCCAGGAACAACACGGGTGGAATGAAATTTTGAAAAAGACGCATCCTGAAAAGGATGTTCAACGCTGCTGTGTATTGCTCTTTTGTGAGTGGCAAACTCAAACTCTTTTAGAGAAATCAAAACACTTTTAGGAGGAGAACACTCTTTTAACAGTGAAAAGTAATGTTGAAGCGCCCAGGGGCGTAGACTGCACAGCGTGCAGAGAGAAAGAACGCCAGCTGGAAACGCGCCATAGATCCAACAGCAATGCTTCTCACTGACAGAGGTTAGTGAAACAGTGGTGAAATTCAGCATGCTGTTGCACAAACGTTCGACTCCGAAGAAAAATTCTGACTGGCACTCGCTGCCTCTGTAATCATTGGTTGTTGTTCATTGTCAGCCTCTTCCTCGTCGGGACAGTGCGCACAATTGGCGACAAGATATCTAGCTGATGTGAAATCTGTTGATCATCTGCGTCTAGTCTGGCTATGCTGCAGGTGTGCGCACAATACACGACCTTTCGTTGGGAGACCTGGGTCTTTTTGTCACAGACCACTCGCTGACTTAAAACATCAAAGGAGACGAGTTTAAGTCGTATAGTTTACACTAGGTTTAAGACGTGCTGTGTGAAACAGGCCTTAGCTGACAGAGAGAAAAAGACAGCCTCACTTTTAGGTGTATTCAATAGGGCTTCTAATATGTTCAGACTCAAAATCCAAGGAAAGAAATACTGACAGCTTGAAATTCTGTAATTTAAAGCAATAAAATAGGATTTATGAGCTGAAAAATATGTTTCTTAGCAACAAACATTCTTCACAAGTATTAAGGTAACGCTCCTAATTATTTTAATTACTACATAAGAGCCATCTTCTACGTATTCATCCATCTGTCTAAGCTTTTCCAGAAAATTATTTGGCATAGAATGTGCAATTGCATTAAAAATGTCTGTTTGTTTCTTCGTCCACCTATTCATCCATCTTGTTATCTGTATGCCCTTAATAAACTGCCTCACCAGTCATCTGTGAAACAGGATAGCGAGGAAGAACGTAAAGGATAAATATGAGGAGGTTGTCGAGAAACTAATAGGCTGAGTTTCCTTCCTATAGCAGAGAAAACAAATGATACATTTATCAGTCTTTAAATATGGGAGAGCTAAAAGATCAATAGCAATATGAAACCAAGGAGGTGTGTTTATGGGCCCGAGAGAGTCAGTGAGTGAGAGAGGAGGAGAACTAAACAGAAAGCTTATATATGAACAGAAAGTTCATCTGCCTTTCACAGGCTAACTGATTGGAGATGGCTCTTTCAACTGTTCATTACAGGCCTACCTTATTCCCTGGCCCCAGCGGTCCATCTGAAAACAGCCCGGGGAAATGACTGAATGGGAAGTAACAGGCAGTGGGGTAAAGGGAGAGAAAGAGGGAGAGATAGAGACAAATTGGGAACTCTAAAAATAAATCAGGTATGGGGACATTTTGAAGTTCAGCCTAAAACATCCCCCAGGGTTCACATCCATCTCTGGAGTTGAGTTTGGAGTCATCTACTGTATCTAGGGCAGTGCTTCACATTGAAAGGTCTAATTTAACACTCCATATTGTACACAACCTTTGAATGGCAAACACATCCTTAACTCAGCACAGAGTGCCTATAAAGGACATCCAATGCACACACAAATACAAACATTTGGCTGCTTATATGTCGAACTCATGCAGAATTTTTAAGAGGCATTCATACCAAACCTGTTTTTGTGGCCATCCACACTCTTTTTCCAATTGTTTTTCAATGTAAACTTGCGCTAGATGGACATCTTTGATAGTTGCACTGCTTCTAACAGTTTTTCAGCATTTCATGAAGGAGCGCTGTTTTTTTGGATGCTGTGTGATGTACAAAAACCATCAACTTTTAAAAGTGCATTTCAAAACACCTTTGTTCTGTTAAACGCAAGAACGGATTCAGTCTGAATGACCCCTTTCACTGCATGAAGAACCTTTACATGAAGAACCCCTGACATTGTTGGATTTCTCCCCCAAGTGGCCATTGTGATGAACTATTAAATTGCTATAATTAAATAATAAGTCAGCAAATAGGTAATAGAAATGGATATTCTTTACAAATGAAGGCTTTGCACTTTTCAGTAATAAATGAAACATGTACACATTTAATCACGTTTAATTACTAATGCTTTTTGTGATAGGCTATATTTGCAACGTAAAGGATCATTTCTGACTTCTACATTCAGGACCATCCAATCTGCTGATGAAACAGGCATTACGAATAAAGTTTAAAACAAAAAACTTTGATATTTTTCACTTTGCACTCACATAGTTTTAAATCAATAAATCGCATACAGTTTAGTTGCACAATTTGAATATTTCTCAAAAATTCCATATCCGAGGATGGTTTGAACTCCACACAGCCCCTGTCCGACTCAACATTTAAAATGAATTACTTTTGGTATATAGATTGTCATTTGTTGGATGCAGTGAAGAGGCGGCTTTGAGAATCTTTAAGGCTAATTTATACTTTATGGGTGAACAGGTCTCTGTGAGCTCACCTAAAAAATTAAGACAAAATACATTTACGATTTTGTTCTACTAAAGTGTTCATTTGGTGATATTTCTCCTGTTTGTCAGAGCCGTTTCTGAGCATTTGGGGGCCCACCCATGAATTGCAGTTACATTCTCCCTTCCCTTTCAAGCCAAAAGGGGGCTGTCTAATTGAGCCATAACAATTGTCTGAGTCTTACTTGCAGATTTCTTTTAATATATATATGTACATATATACAGTATATATACACAGTATGTATATATTAAATAAAAAACAACCTTGCTTTGCGGGGCTCCCTGGTGGCTCGTGGGCCCTAAGCAGCTGCTTATACCACTTATGGTTAGAAACGGCCCTGCTGTTCATGTACATTCCTCTCATTTTTACCTAGAGGGACTCTGCTATAGTCAAAACTTGAAATTTTCCTCAATGAACACATTTTTAAACAATGCCACACATAGTCTAAATTGAGATATAGATCTTAATTTAGGCAATACACTCCAAAAATAACATTTAAACTGTACAAATAACCATTACACTACATTCAGATCATACAGTATAATCCTCAACCCTGTCTCAGTTCTGGATGCATTGTTTGAAATTACTCAAAAATAAAAAAAATAAAAATCTTTGTGATTTTTTTAGCTGATTTATGGGAAGGGCGGCATTCCTCACCTTGACTTCAGAGACTATATAAAGTGGATTGTCATACAATTCAATGAGCTGTAATGAGGCCGAAATTAGATCATGATTTATTCAATCTCTTGCTCTACTTTAAAGCTGTATTTTTCAATAAATTACATACTCACACTGAAGCTTGGCATTGCTTAATGAAATACAACTGGTGTGCTCACCTCTTTAAAGGCAGTGCTGTTTTGAGCTGGATTGGTTAAAGTGTGTTTTATACAGGTAAATGTTGCAATTCAGCAAAGTTTGAGCCAAGGTTTTGTTTTCAGCACATCCATTGTGCTATAATTCAGAGCTCTGGACACAAGAGACTAAAAGCATTCACTCTTTAGCTGCAAGTATATCACAAACACACATACTTACACAACCTCAAAGTACTACAGATAACAAAAGGCACATACCAAAGATGAACTGTGAAAGTTTTTTTTAATCTCATAGCACATTCTAGCATGTAAAGAGGTAAAAAAAAAAAATGGATACTGTTAAATCAAAAATCTTAAATTTGTAGTGAAACAGCAGCTCTACACTCACTGAGCACTTTATTAGGAACAATATGGTCATAATAATGTGCCCGATGTGGTCTTCTGCTGTTGTTGCCCATCCGCATCAAGGTTTGACATGTTGTGCATTCTGAATTGCTATTCTGCTCTCTACTATTGTACAGTGTTCATCTGAGTTACAGTAGCCTTTCTGTCAGCTCGAACCAGTCTGGTCATTCTCCTTTCACCTCTCTCTTCAACAAGGCTTTCCCGTCTGCAGAACTGCCGTTCACTGGATGTTTTTGTTTTTGGCACTATTCTGAGTAAACTCTAGAGACTGTTGTGCATGAAAATCCCATGAGATCAGCAGTTACAGAAATTCTCAAACCAGCCCGGTCTGGCACCAACAATCATGCCACAGTCAAAATCACTGAAATCACATTTTTCCCCATTCTGATGATTGATGTGAACATTAACTGAAGCTCCTGACTCTGCTGCCACATGATTGGCTGATTAGATGATCGCATAATTAAGAAGGTGTAGAAGGTGGAGTTGGGGTCCTCGAGTTTGGCAGTCCAATTTTAATGGACTTGGACTTGTCACGGACTTGGATGCATTTTTGCTCGGACTTGACTCGGACTCAAGTCTTTGGGACAAGTCCATGACATTTGTGATGCAATGAAAAAATTAAATAAAACAATAACAAAACAGAAATTAATTAACACATCTCTGTCTGTATGCAGCTGTATTAGCCCCTGAAGTCGCAGGTGTAGTCAGACTTGTTTCACTGTCTTTAAGCAAACACACACACACACACACACACACACACACACATGCACGTGCACAGGCACACTCATCAGTCAACCACTACGCTTGAATGTTACCACAGAGACTACTGTATAACATTGACTACCGAGGTGGCTGGCACAACAGAAACATTAAGACAAGTATTTATCCAATGTAAAAGAAACTAAACAAATGAAGACAGTGATCGCATTGCTGTTTCATTCTGGTTAAAAACAAACATTTTGTCTCTCACAGTTTACAAAAAACAGCAAATAAAAATAAAAATACATAAAAATAGCATTAATTCTGGATCTTAACGTCTTTTTAAGCATAAAGTATCTACATGTGTAGGCTTCTGTAGTTTCTTGTGGTTCACACAGTGTTGTCAGCTTGAACTGGTCCATAATAGCTTGATGAATTAACTGTGTAACATTTTAAATAGTCGGGGGGAAAAATAATTATTGCTAAAGCAGACAGCAGCTCTAAACAGATGAACAGCACCTATTTATTGTTGACTGACTATTTTCAAAGCATTGACGAACTGCTTAAAATATATTCTTTTACAGCATTTGTCCACCATTCACAACATTCAACCATGCACAATAAAATATTAGGATATTTTGTGCAGTGAAATATTTTGTTTATAATTTAATTATAGACTATAAAATAAATGTATTGTTTGATGACAGAGTTTGCGTATGAAGCTAAAACTTCATGTTTCGAGATTAATTTAGCTGGTTATGACGTTTTAAATGTACATTTTTATTTGATTCTATTTTTATTGCAAACCACTGGGTAACGTATGCATGTCTTTTTTTTAGCCTATATCTCTGACACTTTTGAAGGACAATTCTGTTAAATTCATGACTCAAAATTATTATTCTCCATGTTTTTGCAGTTAAAGAAGAGCTCAGTGGCATTTTCTTTGGTTGATATTTAAAGATTTCAAACTGATTGCAGACCAACACAGCTGCCACTCAAGCAAATATAAATTGTTTTAATTATCTTCTGCGGCAGTTGCTGCGAGACGCACATGGACACATCAGGGATTTAGGTACACTAGCAGCATGTAGAACTGCCCTGCATTGTGCGGTTTCCTGCAAATTAACTAGAAAATCATGTCTGTGACAACATGGCCCTAATATTATCAGTGGGCTTTTCCAGTGTTTTTAAATGTACCATTTGCAGTCAAATCGTGAGACGTGACTTCTCAGCGAGTGCTGATTACTATTGCATTCACTCATTTTTATGTACTGTATTTTCCCAAATCAGTCAGTAGATAGAGAAAAAAGATTCAGAAAGAAATCTCAGTATGGACTATTATTTCTTTAGATAAGAGTAATTTAAATTACAACTAAAGTAAATTGAATTGAAAAATTTCAAATAAAGTAGAAATAAAAAATATATACAATTTTGAAACATAATTTCAATAACATATTCAACATATATTAACATATATGTTAATTCAAATAACACCTTGGTTGTAAAGACTAGCACATATTTAACTTTCTTTAATCTATGTTTAAGTGGAGGGAAAAAGCAACAAATAATTGAAAAAGTCAACAGAACGCAATAAGAATTGTGTTGAAGGACAGTTTTGTCTTCATACACTTAAAGTGTGTCATAAAATAATAAAATGTGAATATGAAATGCAACAGACATGTTTTTGTTACATTTATATTAACAAATTTTTTTCGTAGTTGTGATGATTAAAATAAGCTTAAAATATGAATGTAAGAGTTACAATTACAATTTTAATTCAGATTCATGAACAGATTCATTCGGACTCGACTTATCCTGTTATGGACTCGGACTTGAGTCCGACTTGGACTCGCCTCTGACTCGATTGTTTAAAGACTCGGACTCGACTAAAGTGGACTCGAACCCAGCACTAAGTGTACCTAATATAGATTTCAGTGAGTGTATAGCTCATACTTATGCCTGCAGGTACACTGGAAAGTGGTTATTTGGCAAACATTTAATTGATTAACTCACTCCTCAATTAGACAAATGTACTAATATCGTTGTGTCAATTGTTTTAAGACATTGTCGGACAAATCCACTAAACAGTTGCGCCTCTTGTGTAAAATTTCAGCGCAAAACGTCTTATATACAAACCAACCGCAATCTAGTTTAAGAAGGCACAATCAGAGCTGAAATACCGCTGTGTCTTGACTATTTAAATTAAGTCACTGTCATTCCTTTCTGTGCAAACACTCCTCTTTTTATGTAAATCAGGTTCGTTATAGATTGTGCTTTATTCACAAAACTCCATGCTATTTCCCTTTTGCAATTTTTATCATGTTATTACCCATTGAGGAAATCGGGCAGTAAACTGAATTTTTATTTAAATACCTGTATATGTTTATGCTAATTTTCTATTGATCATAGCAGTGGTAATGCATCAAATAATGATCAAATGATGGACATGAGTGTTATAACCTGGCATATATCCAGTAGTGTGGAGTAGTCAAGCATAATTCCTTCAGGCGCTTAACCACAGCATGCATGCACTTTTACCAGGTATGCTTAATTCTAAATGAATTCCCCCTTCTGTGTTGTGGAAGTGGCCATTTTTTACATTTACTTTAACCATATGGTTAAATAGTGGATGAGTGCAATTGAGATGGAACTCACCAGAAACGAGTGGGATTGGTTGTTGAAAGGTAGGGGCTCAGTGAAGAGCTCTGAACAAGCCTCCCTTGACCCCCATACTGCAGCTCGTCGAGTTCAGTTTGATCTTATATCTGATATGTAACATGATTTAGGAACTGTAAGAAGACTCTGGCGAAGTGCTTTCTGGACTTGTGATAATTATCTCTCTATTATTCTTTCTTGCTTTCTCGTAAACAGTAGCTAAAGGTCAGATGGTTGGTCTGATACTGATAAATGCAGAAATGAGATGGAGGGCTGTGTTATTTAGTAACAGAAGGAAACAAGAGGGAAATAGGTAGATAACACGCAAGACATGGGTTTGTATCATCTCTGGGGTGAAACAGGTAAACATTTGTAAACACAAGTTATTTCTAATCAATGATATTCATCATTATCTAGAAATAGCTGTGCATATTGTCTACAAGTAGGGTTGTCATGACACCAATATTTAATTGATGGATACCAAAACAAGTTAAAAATTCACAATTCTTAAAACCTCTATTATCAGTTTACTATCGTCACAATTTTTCAAAGTATGCATTCATGAACAGCGGTCTCGAAAATATCCATTAATGGTGGATAAATATGCTAGTGTGGATGAGAGGTGTAAATATTTCATAATAAAGGCGTTTTTGTGGCCACAAACTGACTACATGTTTACATGATGGGCATTTTGACCCAAATTTCAAGAAATGCATGTGACCATTCACACATGCAGAAAGCATGAGTTCTTTAGAGAGCTTGTGTTTGCACATACAGATGAACATCAGTGCGCAGGTACCGAACTGAGTCAGTCCTCGGTACTGATATTGTAGATTTGTTTTATTTACATTTTAGTATTGACCTTATATATCATGTCAAACTTTTAACATCCCTGCCCCCAACAAATGTCCAGAAAGTAATAGAGTGATGCAGATACTGTATAGAGGAAGAAATGGAAACAGATGGAAACATGAGAAAGAGAAACAGTTGAACCAGTGATTGCTTGTAATTAGGTATTAAATGTCATAATCCATCCATCCATCCATCCATCTTCAACCGCTTATCCGAAGTTGGGTCGCGGGGGCAGCAGCTCCAGCAGGGGGCCCCAAACTTCCCTATCCCGAGCCACATTAACCAGCTCTGACTGGGGGACCCCGAGGCGTTCCCAGGCCAGTGTGGAGATGTAATCTCTCCACCTAGTCCTGGGTCTTCCCCGAGGCCTCCTCCCAGCTGGACGTGCCTGAAACACCTCCCTAGGGAGGCGCCCAGGGGGCATCCTTACCAGATGCCCAAACCACCTCAACTGACTCCTTTCCACGCAAAGGAGCAGCAGCTCTACTCCGAGCTCCTCGCGGATGACTGAGCTCCTCACCCTATCTCTAAGGGAGAAGCCCGCCACCCTTCTGAGGAAGCCCATTTCGGCCGCTTGTACTCGCGAACTAGTTCTTTCGGTCATGACCCAACCTTCATGACCATAGGTGACGGTAGGAACAAAAATTGACTGGTAGATCGAGAGCTTTGCCTTCCGGCTCAGCTCTCTTTTCATGACAACGGTGCGATAGAGCGAATGCAATACCGCCCCTGCTGCCCCGATTCTCCGGCCAACCTCCCGCTCCATTGTCCCCTCACTCGTGAACAAGACCCCGAGGTACTTGAACTCCTTCACTTGGGGCAATACCTCCTTCTCCACCCAGAGTACGCACTCCATCGGTTTCCTGCTGAGAACCATGGCCTCAGATTTAGAGGTGCTAATCCTCATCCCAGCCGCTTCACACTCAACTGCCAAGCGGTCCAGTGAGAGCTGAAGGCTAAATACTTTAATAATTATAATGTCCAATACATTTGAGTATTTAGTCAAGAGTTTGCATTTGAAGAACACATTTCACTTTTCCTTTTCCTGTGGAGCCACTCAAGCATCCTCCACGCCTCCTGTTAGCTAAAGTAATCATTAGCTACAACATAATTTACCCCCTGTCGGGGCAGTGGTACTCTGTGTGTGTTCAGAGTCAGGCCAGTGAACAGGCACCACACAGGGACGAGAGGAGCTTGGGAGTCCTCTCGCTCTCTTTCTAAACAGTGGCCTCATGGGAAGAGAAACTTTAGCTGAAAATACTGGTTTAGTGGACTCTCATTATCTAAATCACGCAAATAGAGTAACACTTCAGCTTGCAAAGTGTGAACCTATGGGTGAAAGCACATTTCAGCTAAACATATGTTCTGAGAATTAATGTATACATTACATCCAAGCAGAAAACTCTGGAAGCCCTGAAGTGCAAGGTGAGGAAAAAAAAAAGGACAACATTTATGTAAATTTTTTTTGCTGTGCATAAGAACACAGAAACATAAAAAATATATTGTTTGTATGCATAATTTCTAAATTTTTCTGCACATTTAAAATGTTTCCTTGGAAACAAAAACAAAACAAAAAATGTAAACAAAATTAAAAACAAAAACAAAAAACACTTGTAAGAGACTGCCTCTGTATAAGGTCTCTTAACAAGGAGGTCTGTGGTGGTGCCAGCTAAACAGACTAGCGTGGCAGATTTTCCTTTTGGACCAGGGCAAGCTCCTGTCACTCAAAGCAGTATATATCCCTGGATGACTGAAGGTGGGAGCAGATTTACTGTCCAGACAGAAAATACAGATGGGAGAATGGAAACTCCACCCCGAGGTAGTGAAACAAATCTGGCTAAGATTTAACGAAGCAGAGGTGGACCTCTTCTCCTCCCAACAGACAGCGCAATGTCCCCTCTACTTCTCTCTGAGTCACCCAGCCCCCCTGGGTCTGGACGCGATGGCGCATACATGGCCCAAAATGCACCTGTATGTGTTTCCTCCAGTTTCTCTGCTCCTGGGAGTTCTAGCCAGAGTTCACCAACAAGAATCTTGCGTCTTACTGACAGTGCCGAGTTGGCCGAACAGAGTATGGTTCTCGGAGTTAATATCTCTACTCGACGGCTCGCCTTTGGTGATACTGGAGAGGAGGGACCTTCTGTCTCAAGCATATGGGACAATATTTCATCCCCGGCCCGAGCTGTGGAACCTTCATGTTTGGGACTCTGGGTTTTCACCTGAAGTTATTGAGACCATTCTGAGTGCTAGGGCTCCTTCCACTAGAAAAGTTATGCCAATAAATGGGGTGTCTTTGAAAGGTGGTGTACTGCACGTAATGCAGATCCAGTTAACTGCCAGATTGCTTCAATTCTGGACTTCCTGCAGGAGAAATTAACAGCAGGCATAAGCCCCGCCACTCTCAGGGTCTATGTGGCCACTCTGTTGGCTTGCCATGCCTTGATTGATGGGGTGCCACTGGGAAAATATAATTTGCTTGCACGCTTTATTCGTGGGGGCATGCGACTGAGGCCTCTCATAAGAAACAGGATCCCTTAGATATAGTCCCTGTGGGTCTGGTTTAGACCGCTTTGTAGAGTCGGTGTCTGACAAGCTTCAGACTCTAAAGATGTTTTTTTTCTTATGGCTATTACTACTTTAAAGGAATTGGGGATTTGCAGGCTCTGTCTGTCTTGCCATCCTACTTAGTTTTTGCCCCAGGAATGGCGAAAGCGATATTGCATCCTCATTCTGACTACCTGCTTAAGGTTCCTTTCTCGACTGTACACCAGGTCACTATTGAAGCCTTCTGTCCTCCGCCGTTCACAACGCTGGATCAGGAGATACTTTCCAGTGGCGTAAGTCAGGGCATCTATTCGTTTGTCATGGGGGCCGTAACAGAGGGGCGGCCACCACAAAACAGACAAAGTCACATTGGGTGAGGGATGCTATTGCGTGTGGTCATGCTTTGCCAGTAGGCATCAGTGCTCATTTTACCAAGGGGTTCGCTTCTTCTAAAAGCTTTGGCGGGGGTGCCCCTCTGCAGCATGTTTGTAATGTGGCAGGCTGGTCCTCTCTGCACACATTCATAAGATTTTGACAGTTTTGATGTTCATGCCACTCCGGGCTCTCTCGTACTTGAGTCAACATCACAAGCTCATGTCTGAGACCTTTCGCATTCTTGTGAGCACAAACTACACAACCGTAAGAGGTCCAGACACCCACAGTGCGGTGGCGTGGGTATTCTCGCTCCCAAAGTGCTGAATCAAGCACAGCATTAAGTGTAGCTTTTGACAGGGAACATCTCAGGTGACTTGACTGTATCCCTTGTTCCCTGAAAAAGCGGAACGAGATGCTGCACTTCATTGCCGTACTGAGGATGTCCCAGGACTGCTCTTTAGACAAATATACCTGACGATGCACCTGTGGCATAACTATTTATAGCTCCTGGTACTGGTGCATTTTGATGATGTCACCAACAGAGGCTATAAAGGTTCTAGTCAATTTAATTGACGTGTTGCACACATATTCACAGCTGGTCACTCTTAAAGACGTTCCCAAAGTGCTGAATCAAGCACAGCATCTCGTTCCGCTTTTTCAGGGAACAAGGGTTACAGTCAAGTAACCTGAGACATTTTCATTGCGAGAATATGACCATGGCAACATTGCGCTCGTGGCTTTCCTTCTTCCGGGGCCATTCTAGCCCCCCGCGCTACACCTTCTACGCACGGCTATGAGGACGGCCTGGCTTGCTCCTCAGCACAAAACCTGAATGGAGTGGGCATTCCAGCTCCTTTTGTACCCGTATGTCTGGGGGAGTGGCATGCAAATTCCACTTGCCAATTCTAATTGGCCTTTTCTCAAAGAATGGGAGGTGTTCGGGTCTCTCAAGAGCGACCCCTAGTGTCACTATGTCGACACAAGGTCTTGTTCCCTCCATCAGGGAATGGAGGAAACAACAGTAACCATGATGTTTTATGTGCTTAGAGTTTTATTTTGAAATTATTGTTTAGTTCCCTGTTCCTGATTCCTGTTAGATTTGTAGTCCTTTGTAGTTTCCTGTCATAATTGGTTTTCCCCTTATTGTTTCCCCAAGTGTTCCTCATTCCCTTGTTTTCCCTTGTGTATTTAAGCCCTTGCTTCCCCTGGTTTCTTTGTCAGTCTTCACATGTGTTATCGTGTTCTGTGCCTGGTTCCCTGTGTTTATTTTCCTTTTATTCTGAGTTACCTTGTTTATATTTTGTTTCATTAAAAGCTGTGTTTGATCCTCAATCCTTGTCTGCCTTGTCACAATCTGACCTTTATGACACAACCATTTTGGTGTTTCTACAGGCACACAAAATTATTTTTGCTAGTGAGAAATACATGAACTGGGTTTGAATGTTAATATAGACAGTGATGAAATCAAAAGAACAGTAAATCTCAGAATTGTATTCACCAACCCCCAGGGGTGTGCGTACCCCAGTTTAAGAAACACTGCGTCATCCAATCCAATTAAATTATTGTACATGAAATGTTGATTTGCGTTGTTATGTTATTATGTGAGAAGAAAGAAATCGCTGAACAGGTTAAATCCACCTCTGTTTTGCATCCGAGTTCTGTTGCTGTTTATCTTGTAAAAATGACCATCTGACTGCCCATTATCCTGCTTATTACAAGACTACTTGACAAATAAACAAGTAAATGGACTATAATTATTGATTTGCCTTGAAATTATATTATGTGAGAAGATATTGCTGAACAGCTTATTTTGAGATGTTTATTTTGCAAAAATGACTATGACTACTCATTATCCAGCTTTATAACAAGGCTAATAACCAAAAAAATAAATTGATATGAGTTTAAATAATCTACTTGTAGAGGTCGCAGAGTGATACAAGAAGTAAGAAAGATGACAATACCCTGATATGATGATATGTCTTAATCCCCGGATGTGACATTGTTACTTAGAAATACCAGACCACTAGATGATGCCATCAACCAATCAGAATTCTCTATTCCAGAGACCTGTGTAATAAAAACCTTTAAAGACAGTCCTACTGTAAGCTCCGAGGTTAATCAATGGTATATGCTTCCGTTGAAGCCATCAGTCCTCATTATAAAAATCAGTGTTTAATGCAGAATTATTGGTGAAAAGCTACACTACAAATGATCCTGAGGAGGAAAATACATCATTTGAAGAATAACAATAAAACTCCCTTGACGCACTGTGAATGACACAACTGAGTTTGTTTTCCTTCACTCACAAACTACTTATATTGCAAAATATTCAGATACATACACTTACGTATATGTTTAATGTATTGATTCAATACATATAACACTTTTACTTATATATTCAGCAACTTTAAATGTGCACTCACTAATTTTAACTCTTTAAAACATTAATTATATGTGTAGGAAATCATGAGCAATCACATTAAAATTAAGACTCCAGTCATATCAGTAACCTTATTAAAGCTGTTTTATTCTACACAAAGAGGGTCCACACATGGGGGCTGCCATGTTAGAATCACATGACCAGCTGAATACTACTCACTTAATCTCAGTAACCATCCTGTTATTTGACACTTTCACTCATTGAGTAAAGTAATCATGGCTGACTGAATACTAGAGTTCTACAATGGCATCTGAAACTGAAAACTATTGATTTTAATTGATACTGCATCCAAGCCGCTAGGTGTCAATGTAAGTGCAAGATGAACCAAAGACAAAAGTTACTGAGTGCACCTTTAAATCAATTGTTATATATTTTTCTATAGTTTTTAATTGTATTACATCATTCCCAAAGCTTAATGTGATTGTAGTTCATTCAGTTATTAGAGACATTATGAAACAGTTGTGTACCTTTTGTCTGATTTGAAAATACTGTTATGCTTCAAATCTATTGTAATGTTGTGATAAACTTTGAAGCTGATTGGTTTGGTTCTTGGCTTAGAACTCTTTAATGAAGGATTTTATGAAATCCCTATGAAAAAAACTAATACTACCAGAACCATGATGGCTGAAAAAACTTGGGCACTGTTGCACTCCATAGCTATAAATTTCTAAATTCAAAGAAAATGCAACAGCTGACATGTGATTCCAGTCATTTGATGACTGATGAGTTTTTTTTTTCCAAATTATGTCCTAAAATTAAATTTTTAAATGACTGGATGAATGATATTAGGTGTCCTCATTTACTGTGTATTTGCAGTACTGTCTTCACTGACTTATAATAACTTATAAATAACTGTATTTTTTGGTGGTCATCATTGATTGATGTGAAAACATCCAATCACTGATCACTCCACAATTACAACTGTTTAAAAAAAATGTAAGACACTCATTTGACATGTTAAAACAGAAAAATCCAACCCACAAATGTAAATCACTCACTTGTATCTGCACACTTTAAGGTTTTGGTATTGTTCAAGGTTTTGTTGTCACATCTAAATTTCTTGATTTTTAGCATTTTATTTGTTGATGCTCTTAAAAACTGCCAGCTGCTATACACATTAAAGGAAGTCAAACATGTTTTTTGATTGTGAGCTGAGTAAGAAGGGCAGGTGGCAAGCTTATTCTCATTAAACCAGGAAATCTCTGCTTCCAAAATTATGGATATGATCCAGGCCCAACTACCTCCTCCCCAAAAGGCGTAAATGTTCTCATTCAACAAATACACAGTCAAAAAGCTCAGGGTGGGGGGAGAAAACAGATCAAGTTCAGTAATCAGCAAGCACATCATTTTGGAAAGAGATTATATCCAAAGACTGCCATGATAGTTTTAAAATCGGAAATAAAAACACCATGGGTTGGTATAAAATTGGGGATTTAAAGGGGATCGTGGTTGAATCTAGTAAACAAAGAACAATGCTCTGTGTGTAAGCAGACCTCACCCTCCCAAACGGCTCCATATCCCTGCTGCTTGCTTTTCAGAAAATTTCTGCATCTTTGGGGAGGTTGGTAGGGAAGCAATCTCTCAACTGTTTTGATTTCAGTCTTTTTTCCTGCTTGCTGTAATGCATTTCCAAATCTCTTTTTTCTATTCCCTGGGTTGTTTGGGAGGTGGCTGATTTCTCTTAGAGCTTCACACTGCTGGCTCCTGCAGACAGCATCAGCGGGAGGGGCAAATAGAGGCTGTTACTTTCCACTGGGTTTATCCACCTTCCACCATGAAATGATTGAACAACAGCTGATAGATGGATGGGGGAGAAATCAGGTCTCCATGCCACAGGAAGGACCCTGGGAATCACAGCTGTGGGCCATTCACATAAACTTCCTGAACTCTCTAAAATCTAATATCCTAAAATCTGTAATCTGTACCCTCATGACCTTTTCTCACTCTTTCCCATCTCTTTCTGTCTGCTTTGAAAGCTATTTCCAAAAAACCTGACTCTCATTTCAAAACACACCTTATCATCATTCTCTCCTGCCAATCTGCCCTCTTTACTTTTGCGACTAAAATATTTTATCCTTAAATTAATTCTGTCTCTCAAATCGCCCCTGATGAAGTGATGTTGAAGAGCTGGAAAGGTCCAAAGTATTACATTGCACACAGAGAGAATTGGTGCTGGAAACTATTCTTTCATAAGATTAATTTCTGCTTTCATCCCAATGTAGATAAATTAGTTAATTTAGTTGCGGTTTTAATTTGATGACATATTTAAACATTATGAATATATCTACAGCTTTGACCATTCACCAGTAAATCAAATTTTGATCATCAATTTACCAACTGATCAATTTAACACTTTCTGTTCACTCCAGTAGGTTTTAATTTTTCCTGTTATTTATCAGAGGATATGTCCTAAATTAAATACTAGCATTCTGCTTACTGCAATTTCATAGTATACACTGTATATTGCCTGCTTTTTTTTTTATATAGTATGTAAAAGTCACACTTTGTAGTATACGGTATGCAACGCTTCTAAAAGTGATATGCTACTATGTAGTATGCAGTATAATTTTTTTAAATAGTAGTATCCTTTTTAAACAGTATTATGCTACTGTGTAGTATGCAATTGTTTTAAACTGTAGTAGTATTTAGTATGCAATGTTTCTAGCAGTAGTATGTGACAATGTAGTATGCAATGTTTCAAAGAGTGTCATGCTACTATGTACTGTAGTATGCATTGTTTCATACAATATTGTGCTACTATGAAGTATGCAATTTGCAACACATAAAACCATAGTATGCAATGTTTCAAACAATATCATGCTACTATGTATTATGCAATATTTCAAACAGCCCTGTGCTACTATGTAGTATGCAATATGCAACACTTCAAACGCTTTTGTGTCCAGTTGTCATTTCAGAAATAAACACATTTATTTTTAATCAATTTTTGTGTAAAGTCACCAAGGTATAAAAAGTCGTACGCAAACTGTATACTGCAGAAATAGTATGAGTAGTATGCTAGTATGCTATTTACACACAGTCAGAAAATTCAACAGACTTCAACAAGGTGCTAAAAACATTTATGTATTTGTCAAACTAATTAATGTTATTGTTGCAGTTTACTGCCTGTAAACTTGTTTGAGTAGCAGTCCTCTTAAAAGTCGCTTATGCCTGCCCTAAAAAATATGTAACATTATACAATCTGTAGCCTTTCACCTAAACTCTGTGTATTAGTCCTCATAAATAACGTATAGAAAAGTTTACCAAAAGTCCCAATGTCCTGGATATACAGCTTACCAGAAGTGAGCTGAGGATGGTCCATTCTCTCTGCACTTCAATCGATCTGAAGATAACTTGCCCCTGGACACGTTTTAACTGGGGAACACTTAAGTCTGATATAGACCTGACTGCACTCTCTGCACTTATCTCTGTAGGGATAAAGTCTGTAGGACGGTTTTGGTCTCATGCTTCAAAAAGCGTAGTTATAGAGAACTATGGTAAATGCGGCCAACGAAGGCAAAGAAAGACATATGTCCGTGAACCCAGCAGAAAAAAGAGAGAAATTGAGAGAAAAGAACAGTAGATTAAATAGGACAAGGAAAAGAATAGGAATGGAAAGTTGAGAAAAACTGAATTTAAAGAGGGAAGATAAGAAATAATAAAAACAGAAATAGCACATGTGGGTGGAAGTATGGAAGAAAAAGTTGGCATTGCTCTGTAGACAGGGGCATCTGCACCTTATTTTTTTATGGGGCATTAGACAAAAGGAAAAAGTATCTTAGTTTAAGATGTGTAAGATGTGTTAGGTATCATTTTTGTTTAGTGTGCAAGGCAAACCAAAGTCAAGAGTCTTATGAGTTATAAACAACATTAGAATGGGTAGATGATGACAGATCTGTGTAAGAAGTGACTCGATTGGACTGACCAAATTTAAACATATAAATGGTGATTCCCACATAAACTTTAAACTTAATTATAAAAGGTAGAAATACTTTTTTGGAAGTTAGATTTAGAATCCACTGGGCTTAAAAATCGAGTCATGAGCCCAGACTAATCGCACTGTGAATTCGGCAACAGCAGTTTGAAAATTCTGCTGCTAAAATTGATCTGTGTTTACTGAAATTTATTGAACATATACATTTATTTATTGAACCATTGCCCCCAGTGACCAGAGATGGAGGTTTTGTTCAATGTATGCGCATAAAAATGTTCACCATTGGTTATGTGAACGCAATTGGTTCCCACAGGACCAGAACCCATGTCTTGGAGGTTGTACTACCAGTAGTGCTAGAGGGAAAGATGAACACATTTGAATTTTTGTTAAAAATGGCAAAATATTGTTGATGTGCCTCCTCAGTTTGAATAGGCATAATGCTTCTGTCTACTGAGACCTGTCCACCAGTCTCCACATGAACATTTCACAAAAGTGTATTCAATGTGTGTGTGTGTGTGTGTGTGTGTGTGTGTGTGTGTGTGTGTGTGTGTGTGTGTGTGTGTGTGTGCATCCCTGCATTATAAACAAGATAATCCTCTAAGACACAGGTGTCAAACTCAAGGCTTGTGGGCCAAAACCAGCCCACCACCTTATTTAATGTGGCCCGTGAGCTGATTTAAAAAATGTATGATGGAAAGTTAATGGAACGTCTCACTGACCAATCAGTAAGCTCTTTCTCCTTGAATATTAATGAGCCTTCCCCCGGAGCACATTTTACTCTCTCCAAATGCGAAACAAAACAGCGCTACCCAGAACAACTATCAGCTCTGGTCAAGCGGCGTGAGTGCAGAGAAGGTGCTTTATTCGCCTACCACTCTAAACCGTATAGCGCACATCATTATCAACAGCGCTAACTGCTGCCTGGATCAATGGAGAAAAATGCAAAGAGGTGCGTGAGCACAGGGCAGATGCATTTTCCCCGAACTGCAACATGCTGTGTAGACCATTATAAACAGCGCTTGTGTCAAGCGTGGTATGGATAACGAACCACATTTGAATTCTAATGCAAAACTTCAAACGTATCTTTGATTAAACTACTTTATAAACCATGTTAAACAGCCCAGCCATTAAAAACAGCAACGACAGAGAAATCATGAAAAAAAAAAAAACAGAGCACACATGAATCAGAAGAATTTTCACTCCACATACACATCATATACCTTACAAACATTTACCACAGATGTAGTGTAAAAACACTAACTGTATTAATTATGGTAATACTGTTCTCCATAATTTTCATAATTATTATGAACCAAGCTATCAGTTTTCTTTTTGTGTAAAATCTGGTCTCTATAATAATGCTGTATGATGTAAGAAAATGTAACTGGGTTTGTTTGCTTTCATAAATTCTAAGAGATGACTGTACTTGACATCTATAGAGGAGACCCATTTTAGTTGCGCTGTCAAAATATTTTAATTTAGCCCTATACAGATTAGGCATTCATTTTCTCACAGATGTTACTGTAAATATAATTATTTTAAATGCTCAAAATATGCAAAATGATTGGTTCCCCTGTCTCTCGACCCAAGTCGAGAGACGAGCATGGCACCACAGCACACACCGCATCCTTGTCACACAGGCTTGCTGCCGCTTTCTCAGACCTTGGTCAGACCTAGCGTTCCTACGGGCAGGAGTTCCCCTAGGCAAGATCCCCAGGCACATCGTGGTTACGACAGATGCCTCCCAACAGGGCTGGGGCGTCGTATGCAGCGGGCACTCAGCCGTTGGCACTGCCTTGAGTTGCTGGCAGCACTACTTGCCCTGTGAAGGCTACTGCTGTTGATCCGGGGCAAGCATGTGTTGATCCAGATGGACAACACAGTGACCATTGCGTACATCCGCCGCCAAGGCGACCTACACTCTCGTCAAATGTCACAACTCGCCCGTCGTCTCCTCCTTTGGAGTCCGCAGCAGCTCCAGTCACTGCGAGCCACCCACATCCCGGGCCACCTCAACAGCACAGCAGACGCGCTGTCATGACAGGTTACGCTCAGGAGAGTGTGGAGACTCCACCCTCAGGTGGTCCAGCTGATCTGGAGTCGATTCGGCAAGCACAGGTAAACCTGTTCGCATCCCCAGAATCCTCCCACTGCCCACTTTGGTACTCTCTGACCGAGGCTCCCCTCTGCACAGATGCCCTTGCACATAGCTGGCCCCTGGGGGTGTGCAAGTATGGCACCGTCTGGTACCCGTGACCGGACCTCTGGAATCCCCATGTCTGGCCCTTGAATGGGACGTGGAAGACTTAGGTGGCCTACCACCGTGGTAGACACGATCACTCAGCCCAGGGCACATTCAACCTTGGTGCCTTTACGGCCTGAAGTGGTGTCTGTTTACTCAGTGGTGTTCTTCACGAGGTGAGGACCCCCAGAGATGCACAGTAGGGTCAGTGCTTTCCTTTCTGCAGGAAAAGTTGGAGGGACGACTTTTGAAGGTGTATGTAGCCGCTATATCTGCACATCATGATGCAGTGGAAGGTAAGTATTTAGGGAAGCATGATTTGATCATCAAGTCCCTGAGAGGCGCGAGGAGGTTAAACCCCCCCAGGTCGCGCCTCATTTCCATGTGGGACCTCCCCATGGTCCTTCAGGGCCTTCGGGAAGCTCCCTTCGAGCCCCTTGAGTCAGCAGAGATAAAGGCGCTCTCTCTGAAGACCGCGCTCCTGACGGCGCTCAATTCCATCAAGAGGGTAAGGGACATGCAGGCGTTCTCTGTTAGCGAACTGTGCCTAGAGTTCGGTCCGGCTTACTCTCACGTCATGAGACCCCGACCGGGCTACGTGCTCAAGGTTCCCACAACCCTTTTTAGGGATGAGGTGGTGAACCTCCAAGCACTGCCCCAGGAGGAGGCAGAACCAGTCTTGGCGTTGCTGTGTCCGGTGCGTGCTCTTCGCATCTATTTGGACCTCACGCAGAGCTTTAGAAGCACCGAGCAGCTCTTTGTCTGCTTCGGCAGACAGCGGAAGGGAAACACTGTCTCCAAACAGAGGATCGCCCACTGGGTTGTCAATGCCATCACTATGGCATACCATGCCCAGCATGTGCCGCCCCCTGCTGGCCTACGAGCCCATTCTACCAGGGGCGTTGCGACTTCTTGGGCATTGTCCCATGGCACCTCTCAAGCAGACATATGTAGAGCCGCGGGCTGGGCAACTCCTAACTCCTAACACCTTTGCGAGGTTCTAGAACCTCAGGGTTGAGCCAGTTTCGTCCCGTGTGTTATCAGGTGACAAAACCAGGTAAGTTCGGGTCAGCTGGCCGGGTGTATCGCTTGTGCATAGCGCCTTTCCCCTCCCTTGAGGCGAAGATGTGCGCTCTTTCCCCAGTTGCGTTCGCAGGAAGTGTGAACCCTAGATGTTCTTCCTCCCTAGCCTAGCGGCCATTGAGTCTTCGGAGAGGCTTGCTGCCGCCCCGGTACGGGCGTCACTAGGCCCCCGTACTAAGGTAAGTGCTCCACATGTGCTGGTTGTCCCCTTGGGAAACACCGTGTGATGTATATTCCGCAAAATGGTTTCCCTGCCGGTAAAACGCGTCTTCCTTGGACAGAGGTCCCTCTGTCCTGGGTCGCCATTTTTGTAGTAACTCCTCCCCCCTTGGGTAGGATCTACCATGACGCCACTCCACACGATGTGCTTCCGTTCCTAACCGGTAAAACTGTGTGTGTATTCCACCTAAACTCCCCCACAGAGCCGGGTGTGGTCTCCGCGGTGTCCTCCTTTTTGGAGGGACACCCTCCAGCTTGGACCATATATTTGGCCCCCAGCCGAACTATTTCATTCCTCTTACAGGGGAGAATAATAGAGAGAAGGCCCTGGCTGGGCCAGCCAGTCCTTATACTTCTGAGAAGTTAGCCGTTCCCCTAGGTGCAGGGGACTGATTCAGCCTGCCAGTGTGTTGAGGGTAGTAATGCGATGGCTTGCTTCGCTGGCTACGAGGCACACACAGGTCTGCCTGTCTCGCACCACCAGTCTGTGTAACTCGGTTCAGCTCTTGTGGCATTTTCCATTGGGACCCCTAGTGTCAACTCATTTGAGTGAGTGACAGAGGGGGAATGTTTCAGTTACTGAACGAGACATCCCTCCGGCCACAACACTGAACCAACCATTGAAAGCGCTGGGTCTTTGGCCGGTACCTGATAGTGTATTTGCAGCATCACTCCTTTTATACCCGTATCTCCGGGGGAGTGGCATGCAAATTCAACACGCCAATTCTCATTGGCCTTTTCTCAAGATCAGAGATTTCTGGGCTCCGCAGGAGTGACTCCTAGTGTCAACTCATCGACACAATGTCTCGTTCCTTCCATCAGGAAACAGAGGTTACATTAGTAACCGAGACGATATTGCATGGTTGCCACCAAATCAGATTTTCAACTGGCCTTGATCTTGACATTTTCAACATTTTAAGGCTTAAGTGTACAGAAAATAAACAGAGGAACAAAGTAACTGTTATCCTTTAGTTGTGTAATTTTTTTTTGTTAAAATACATTCTCCTATCCTAGTTTCATGTGAAGAGACAACTGTAAGTAAGCCATTTTTTTTACCAGAGTCCACTGGCATTTAAACACTATTAAACAATCAAAGATTTGCTGGTTAAGTGTGCCATTTCTTCGCTAGTAGCGGCATCAAACAGAATTGATATCTGTTTGAGCAACTTAATTGTACCAGACATAATAATATTGGATCAACCAATGGCAAGAGGGACTAATTGTTGGCCTGAACAATAGAAGTTGGGGGAGTTTTTGAAATTTTTCATAATTTATGCAATTCAATTTGGTGCTACAAAAATTACACTCTTCATCTTTAACATGCACTTTTTAGACATTTAAAGCCAAATAATATCTCTAGTTTTTCTAAGCTGCTACTTTAACTTATGCACTCCTGTATACTGATTTATTAAATCTGTTTGAAAGTAGAACAACCTCGTTTTTATTGTCCCCTGAGAACATCTACCTGTCCAGCATCCGAAAGCTTGGCTATGATCACCTATCAGAAGCTGCCGTGAGCCAGCCACGTTCCTATCGACCCATCCGATTGGCTGAAAGCCCCCTCTGCACTTCATGCCCCTGGAGACCGGAAGGGTCAATATTTTCCTGCAAGAAGAAATGATTGATCCTTCTCCAAGACCTCAACATCTCCTCTCCCCTGCCTCCCACTAAACAAAACACTCCAGCGGAGGAGAAATCTGGCATAATGATCAGTTTAAATGATTAGTAATGGCTCCAGCCAGTCAATAGCAAAGCTATGGGAATGAGGGAGGGCAGATATGAAAAAATACTCAACAACAGAACTCGATAACAAGTGTGTGCGCGTTAGGGCCAGGGTTCGAAATTGTAAGGAACTGAATAATTCTAGAAATGATTCCCATTGCTCTTAACAAGACTGGTTGCTTAAGAAAAAGTGCACCCAAAATTTCCTAGAAAAATAGACAAAAGGTTTACATAATTCACTAAAAACAATGCAGGTTCTTACATGAACATGCGTGCCACTGTGAACAAGATTTTCTCATATCACTCATGAACGTGCGACCGATGTCAAGCTGTTATGATTAGCTCTCTGCTCTTGATTGACCTGATCTCTCTACTTGCCATTTCACTGCTCACTGCTACTGGGTGGGCTACGGAAGTGACGAGGTTAAGATAAAGTGATGAGGTTGTTTTGGCAGCTTGGTTTCAACAAATGCTTATTTTGAAGGGAAGAGAATGTTTTAAGTTCTGAAAGTTTTGAGTTAATTATTATTTTATAATACAAAGACCTCTTGATCCAAAAGATCAAGGAAAATGTAATTCTTCATGTCATGACCCCTTTAAATGTTGGGTTGTTTCTCACTGAAACCTATCATATGTCCCCAGAAGGAGTATGACACACAAATTGTATGAACTTTTCTTTTTTTGTGTGTCTGAGTTATTATTAAACAATCTCCTTTTGTGTTTCCCAGAAAAAATAAAGTCACATGGAGTCAGAACAATTATTGTTGTTGGAACAATAAAAATGGCAGAATTTTGCTTCTTGGTTGAATAAAGGATTCCATTAACAATTTGTTTAGTACTTTTGAGAAAAATGATTTTTTTTAAAAAAGAAATGCCAACTCTTTAGATAAATGTCAGATTTTAGCAGAACAGATGAATATGCATAAAAGTAATGCAGTTTTTACAGTTTTGTACACAGTAATGTTTCTTGGTTCATTTCAAATCCAACATTATTAAATTAAAGCTTGTAGTGTGTAACTTTTTCAGTTTTAAAATAATTTCAGCCGTTCTACTTCCTTGAGACTGAGCCATTGGATTAGCCACGCCCCCTCTTTCCAAAACCCAGCACTCCAAAGATAGCAAATAAGCTTTATTGAGCCATTTACATCATGCAAAAATGGTTGTTTAAAACAACAGCAGTAAAATAGTGCCCTCAACAGACAACTGTTATGAACATGGCTTAAAAATGGCAGTAAGTCTCAATAATTCGCTAGAACATCACAGAACATCAAGAGAACAAGTAAAACGATTGACAGGTCGAAAGCACCATTGTCCGTGGACACATTTTTATTTGCTGTATACAGGGTCTAATGCTGTCACAGAGACAGGTGAGATTTCTTACAACACTTATTTCATTAATATTTTTTGCATACCTTTCCATGAAAAAAAATCACTTAGTGTTTCCCCCCCTAAAAGAACAAGCTTGTAAGTAATTTGTTGCAGAATTGGACCACTGTTTGTTTGTTTGTGGTGTATATTTCACTCTGTAATTTCAGCACATCTGCAGAAGAATTGAGAACCACTAACAGAACGGAAAGCCATGAAATTTGTTCGGTTTATTTTTATTTTTTTTCTAACAGAACCTGTTCTGAAACCAGTACTCCACTTCCTGTCTCCCAAGCCAAGTCTGTGCTGTATTACACATGATATGTAATGACAATATGACTCACAGTGAAATATGTGTTTCAGAGACAGATAAACTGACAGTTCTCAATCTAATGTCCTATTGGGATTCACACTTCTAACATTCACAGTATCTGCTCTGTGAATCAGTGACAGAGGACAGGCCATCACACTAGAGAAAGAATAGTACATACTATTACATACATACTAGTATCTACTGGCAGGTCAAAAAAAGCTAAATACAACTTGAATAGAAATGAGCGCCAAGCTCTACATTTACATTTATGGCTTGAGGGCGTAAATGGAGGAAATTATTTTTCACTTCCAAATTTTGCACACCACAAAGCCCACACAGGCTCTGGTTAAAGGCGATGTTTTAATGAGAAGAATACAGCGCCATAACACAAAAACTATTAGGTACTCAGGGAGGAACACGGGGGCCCTATTTACCACTCTATCTGTCTGTCCTAAACAGGAGCCAACACTTCTAAAACCCTTGTCTCTCATCTTCAAAGCACGATGGCTGGTGGCATGGAAAGAGGTCTCCCTCCTCATGGGCAAGACACAGAAAGGGCAGCGGCAGGGGCTGGAGGAAGCCTAAGTCACCCTGGTTGAAGGGTGTCTTTGTTCCCCACCAAGTGTGCTGGCTGCCTGGGCCGGGCTTAAATAGAGGCCATGGTGGGAGGCCTTCAGATGGTGGAGCTCATCTCCGGCAGCTCCCCACAGCCCTTTTTCTCTGAAGAAGAGGGCAGGGGGTACGAGCAGCACTGATGGGTGGGCGAGAGCCTTTGCTATGAGTTTGCTATAATGAGGGGCTGTTCGCTCAAGTCTGAAGCTGCTGGAGTGTGCATTAGCGATATGGTTCAAACTAGTTGTTCAACACATGTAGCTCTGTGCCTGCCAGAGGTGTTTATTACTTGACAGTGGGGGCATTTTTAATTGAGCTTGAAAGTTGTGTCTCGGGCAATGGGAAGGCTGATTTTGCTCAAGTTTTGGAAAGCAGAGAGGACAAGGTCTGGTCACCAGTATGCTGTGTTACTGGACCTTTGTTTGGGATGTTGGGGTGCTGGTATTCTCATCATACTTTTACTCGCTTAACCAGCAGTATGCGGAGTGAATACATTTAAAGTGGGATATTTTCTGAAAATTTAGAGCATGATCTCATGGAAATTACAGTGAATGTGGTGACATTTTTGCTAAATCGCATTAAATGGTTCCTTACATGTATCACAGCATTTCCGAGGTGAAATGTCCACTGAGCGGTTCTTAGAACAAGTTAAATTTTCTCCCAAACAGATGAGATTTTCAAGGCTAATGCTCAGAGTTTTAAATCAAGGAAACCTACCTCCCTACCCTAAACCTTAAACCTAACTGAGTGAATCATACGTAAAAGCAATGATGAAAATGCAATTGTTAAAGTAACCCCATCATGTTGCAGTGCTTTTAGGACATTTTTGTTTTATGTGTTGACTCAAGTGTTCCTCAGGACTCATACAAGGGTCCTTTTCATTGCAAGTGCAATACTCAATATGTTGAGTTACTGTACAATTTGATTATAATGTGCACGTTAAAATGTAACCCATTATAAAGGGAATAAAAGTCATTGTTGTTTTAGTAACAGTTTAATTCACCAGGAATCTAGTGCAGTATTTAAAATAATTGCTGTAATTTTTAAAATATGATCAAAATGGCTACATCAATGTCATCCTATACTAGTTTAGGATTATATTAATCATGATTATTTAGTAATGAAACAATATACAAATAATGAAAGATGATTTAGTGTCCCACTTTTAGTTCCTTTACCTGTATTTATCCTATCCATTAAAAAAAAAGAAAATCTTACCAGAACCTAAAAACT
The DNA here is from genome assembly GCA_032164185.1 of Moxostoma hubbsi. Taxonomy (NCBI): domain Eukaryota; kingdom Metazoa; phylum Chordata; class Actinopteri; order Cypriniformes; family Catostomidae; genus Moxostoma; species Moxostoma hubbsi. The sequence goes on from JAVLUX010000038.1 coordinate 18,853,018, forward strand.
GCAATCGTTACACTGATCCTGAGGAGAATTCCAAACTTTTACATTTTGTTGTATTTCATCATATGTACACCCTTAAAAGAATATTGCCATTTTCAAACAACATGCCTCTCTTGGTTTCAAGCACCACAATTCTCCTAGCATCATTTACAACATGGCAATGCACAAGCAATCTTTATTTGTGTTTTTATTTATTTATCAAAGCGTTGCCTGGCAAAGTGTGCCTCCTATGCAGTCTTTCTCTATCACAGGCGAATAGTATCCCTGTCCGTTTCCCTTGACTATGAAGAAAGGCAAACCGAGAGCGGAAAAAAAAAACACTGAATGAAACATAAAGGGAAATAGGTAAAGGGGGAAAAAGATCTGGAGAGATGCTCCTCTCTACTACAGCACATGATTGATTTCATTCTTTTTCCCCAGAAGCATGAAGAAAATTAAGCCTACTGGGTCACAGAGCTCTATTTTGGAGGGCAAAATAAATAGATCCCACCCCAACTCAAGTGGTGAAGTATGTTTGCACTGACCAATTGCTGTTTACTGATCTGAGGTAAATATACAGTATACTGTATATATATATATATATATATACACAAACATATTTGAAATCAAATTTAAAGTGTGAATATATAAAATAAATATAAATATATTAAGGAAGTAAAAATGGTTCATGTTTTAACCCTAAAACAGGCAAGAGTGGATAATGATTAGCAAAAAAAACTTTTTAAGTAATTTGGACTCAATTAAAACATATCCAAGGATATGTTGCCCTATTAAGGTACAAAAAAGTCATTCCAAAAATTTGAGTTTCTGATTTCCCGTCTTATTTTAAAACATATCATACATGTGTGTGTGAGAGCGAGAGAGAGAGAGAGAGAGAGCATGTGTGTGTGTTTGTGTTAGTGTGAGAGAGTGTGTGTGTGCGTGTGTATGTTTGTGTGTGTGTGTTAGTGTGTTTGTGTGTGTGTATGTGTGTGTGTGAGAGAGAGAGATAGTGTGTGTGTGTGTGTGTGTGTATGTTTGTGTGTGTGTTTGTGCAACCAGTGATTGGCTGATACTGATTAAAAATTCCATGACAAAAAAAAAAAAAATGCAATCAGTTACAATCTTGTAGATTACATTTTTGGGTAATCTAATCTGATTACTTTTGGATTACTTCCAACCTAATTCTGTCACATGCATTTGAGTAGGATAACCTTGTATCATTTTAACATAAAATAAAGAAAATGTATTTCATTCTTTATCACAAAAAAAAGAGCCTCACAAAAGAGCTCCTTATGACATTTTTTAAAAAGTGCATTAAACATTACATGAATAAACATACAATAAACATTAATCTAACAGCAATGACAGTGCATGGCCAAAGTTTATCATTCAAAAAATTAGAATGGCAAGTAAATTTTAAGTGCATAAAACAATAGAAATATTGTGAACATTCATTGGTCATAAAATCAACATAAAACGATTATACAATTAACAAACATTAATGACCATAAAATCAACAGCAATTACATTGCTATGTATATCAGTGGTATGCTGATTTAGAATGAAAAAAGCAAAATATTGAAAAAAAGAGAATTATTCGGGTGATCAATTAACAATTTACTGCCATTACCTTCTTAATATGTAATCATGTATTCCATGAAAAGTAACTGTTGTCAGATTGAAAATATTTTAAAATGTAATTTAATCCAATTACAAGTACTTGATTTTTAATCTGATTATATAATCCAGATTACAGGTAATTAGTTACTACCCAGCACTGTGTGTAACAAAACTGAGAAAAGTTTAGCTTTAAGGTTGCATGTATGACATGTGTAAGTGTAATAAATGTGTATGTGTAATATTGTGGATTAACCCTTTTTCTTCCCTTAATCTGCCAACGTATCTCAGGGGATATGCACACTTCAAAATGTGCTAAATAAAAGTATGAACATAATAATACTTCATTTTACAACACAATTTTCTTCCACATCTTAAGACAATGTTCTCATTTAATATTAGCAGTTTTATAGTTTTTTTTTTTTTTTTTTTACAAAGAAAAAGCAAGATTAATATATAATTAATGATCAAATAGTCAGCATGTCCTGCACCATGGTGGTTTTAGGTCAGGCTGACTTAAAGATCACAAAAAAGTTTAACCAAGTCATGTGACCCACATACTCAAAACAAACCCAACTATGATAAATGATAAGAAGATTGGGTGAGAATCTCTTTCTCATACCCCCTATAAGAAACTAAGAATATGTATCTTGTGGTGCACGTTGCCTGTTTTAGGGTTAAAGTGACTTTTGTTTTCCGTAAACTGCTTGGAGCTCTTTCTATCAAAAATGATACAATAGTATTGTGTTTGTGTGTTTAACTGAGCTAAGACTATATCTTTGATGCATGTTGGTGACTGAAGGTATTTATGCGAGTAAAATATGCGAGTGGGTGATGTTTGATGAGACGTTGTTTCTCTCGTCGTAAGGTGTCTCTTTTTCTCCCCAGCTCATCTCCTAATTGGAGTCACCATACAAACACAAACTCCCATTGGTGCAACCCCAAATTCTCCAACACAACATCACATGTACACACACGCCTGTGAACAGCTCGCTTTATGTGATGACAGTCACCTCTAGCATCTCTGCAGCCAATTAAATGTGTTTTCGAGACATGTCAGATCATTTTCCACTTCCCCTTCCTCCCTCGTGTACGATCTTGTCTTTACACATCAATGGAAATGTGTCACAGCCAATGGCAGGCCAGCATCTAAAGAGCCATGAAGGGTTGAAGAACACACACACAGGATTTGGACATGTCCATGTAGTTAGTGCTCATCAGAGGTCTTAGGGGCCTTTCAGAGTAAAAGTTATTTCCTTAAAAAAAAGCTCCCATGTGATATGCAGCACAACGGTCAAAGACATCCTTCTAGTGCATGTTCACATAGAAAAAAATAGGTGCAAAAGCCATAAGGGCATTAAGACTAAATGCATTCTTAAGCTAAAAAAGCTAAAAAGCTAGAAGCAGAAAAACTAATAGAATAGGACACAGGTGTCTTGAGACGTGTTTTTTCAACTTGACATGGTGCCTAAAACATGGCACTCCTGCATGAGATGTTATGAACACAGCAAGACATAGCACAAATGTCAAAAACATCTGGCTATCAAGTTATATAAAAAATAAATATATAAAAAACAGCGCAAACGGATGCAAAAACGCCTAGGGGTAGTTCAAACCTAACTTGTACTTAAAAAAGCTAGCCACAGCACAATAAATATAACAGAGCTCAGGTGTCTTGAGGCATGTTTTAAAAGTTATTTTTTAACTTGACAAGTCATCTAAAAAATGTGGCGTTCCTGCACTACATGCTTAATAATACAGTAAGATGTGCAACGGTCATAAGGGCTATTTAGACCAAACGTGTTCTCAAGGTGCTTTTTTAAAAAGCTGAAGTTCTTTTAACTGTACCGTGACACTGGGTCTAATAAAAACTTGCTCTTGGACGAGATTCTGAACAAGCAGCACAACGAGGTGCAATGATCAAAGTTGTCCATCTAGTGTATGTTACATATTAAACAATCATTTAAAAAAAAACAGTGCAGATGGACACAAATACTAAGAGGGCCGTTTTAGACCAAATGTGTTAAAAAAGCTAGTCACAGTCAAAGACTTCCATTTAGTGCCCGGTTACAAAGAAACACAATTAAAACAGTCTAGATGGATGCAAAAACGTATTTGGGACCATATAGAGCAAAAGTGTTCTTGCGTTAAAAAAAGCAAGATACAGCACAACAAACAATAAATCTCAGGTGTCTCGAAGTGCGTTTTAAAGTTGCCATTTTAAACTTGACACCGCTTCTAAAAAAAAGTGGAACTCCTGCACGAGATGCTGAAAAAACAGAGAGAGTTGGCGCAGTAGTCAAAGATGACCTTATAGCGCATGTTTATACAGAAAAACTATTGAAAAACAGTGCAGATAGACGCAAAAACAGTATTCAGTCTGAACGGCCCCTTATGGTGTAAAACACCTGCCACAGATCCAAGAAAGATATAATCACACTCAGAATTCATGCAATCTCTCCACCACACACATACATACTACACCTTGCTTACATACACACACACACTAATGCATATATAATCAGTGACCTGCCCTCTCTCCTACATATCTCCTGCATATTCCACAGCACCAAGTAGATATACTCATCCTCAAATAGACACACATCCTCACTCCCACGCATACTGTATATAAACCCAGGACATTGTCAAGTTTTTTTAGTCTTCTAGAGCTTTCGTGTGAAAGGATACTTCCCAGCATGCTCCACTGCCACCCTGTAATCGATGTAGCTGTTGCTGGAATGGAAGTTAAAGATAAACAGAAGTTTTGCCCGTTCGAATACGATCACTTTATCAGCCTGATTCAGAGTTGTGAACCACTGCCTGGATTTAAAAAAACTAAAACAAGAAACAAACTATGAAAATGTCAGCCAAACACAATGCAAATGATCTGATGAGAAATGTTTGCATTTACAGACATTTTGATTGCACAGTTTGGTATTTTAGCAAATCTGTGCATGGTGCATGACATTGTTGAAAATATCTTCTGAAACTCTAAAGTCTCTAAAGATGTGTAAAAACTAATTTTTGGTCTTTTTCTCAGGAGATAATACAGGAGACTTAAAGAAACATCTCCATTTGCTCTCTATTTAATCTCATTCCTGTCTAGAAGAAACAACTGAGATATTAAAGATATTTTTTCCAATGGGAATCTCTTCTGTGATTGTTAATCTGAGTATAAATCCTCTGTCAGGTGAATAAAACACAAGTCTCTGATTATGTTGATAAATTACATTTGACAAACTGTTAGCCCCTGAGGCAAGCTTTTTATTCTGTTTAATACAGTGAAAATCTGATTTCTGGCGTCTGCAGTACAAAGTATGTGCATGAGATGTCTTTCTGCTTTGGAGAGTCATGCCTGGTTGGCTGTATTATGCAATTTCATTATCATATGGGCCATGCATCACACATTCCATTTATTAGAGGAGATAAATAGCTCCCTAAAGTTTAACAGATGGCGAGAACAGATTCAGCAAGGAGATTTACACTGGATTTATTCTATAGGTTAAAGGAACATTTCAAACAAAAATGAAAATTTTGTCATAATTTATGCACCCTTAAAGTATGCCATTCCAAAGTGGTATAAATTACTTTCTTTTGACGAACACAAAAGAAGATATCCGTGCCTTTCCCATGCAATTACAGTGAATGGGGACTGGAGATTTCAAGCTTTGAAAAGGACACAAAATCACTATTAAGTTTCATAAAAGTGGTCCATATGACTCATCATATTCAGATATTTTAGTTGTATGGACCATTTTATACTTTTATAGTGCCTTTGTGTCCTTTTTAAAGCTTGAAATCTCCAGTCCCCTTTCATTGTAATTGCATGGGAAATAGCGACCAGTACTTTCTTAAGAATTTCTCCTTCTGTGGTTTACTGAAGAGAGAAACTCATATAAGTTTGGATAGGCATGAGGGTTGGTAAATAATTATAGAATGTTAATTTTTGGGTGAACTATCCACTTAAAACCACTTGGAGTGAGGCACGCAGTGTTTATGAAAGTGTGTGCATCTCACCTGAATGGCAGGCAGCCAGCCGTATTTGTGTTCTATTAAATTCATGTCACGGTCAAAAGTGTATAGTTGTCGGTATCACAGATACTCAATGTCCACAAGGTTGAACTGGTGACGGGCATAATAGTAGCTCTCGCTATTTCCTTTTCTGGGAAAATCAAGCCATTCTGGATGGCCAAACTCATTACCTAGAGAATGGAAAATTTGTAAAAAGGACATTACAAAAGTTGGTAACAGCTTTAATAATATAAAAGGGCCTCAAAGCAGATCATTTGGTGTATTTTGAGAAGACTCTAACCAACACTATATAATAAGATTTATTTTTATTTGGTTTTACCCTAAAATACATTTTCAATAGTTTTGAAAAAGTTATTTTACAACATGTACTGTCACATGAGATGAAAAATCCAGTCATATTCAATAGCCTAATCAAATCAAATCAATCAAATCAAATCACTTTATTGTCACACTACTGTGTACACGAGTGCAACAGCAGGTGAAATTCTTGTGTGCAGTTCCGAGCAACATAGCAGTAATGACAGTGACGAGACATAAACCACTTTACAATAAACAACATATTACACAAAACAATTTACATAACAAACTTACACAACAATTTACATAACAAATGTACACATACCTACACAACAATTTACATAACAAATGTACACAATACACACAATGTAGAATACACACACTAGATACGGGTATAAATATATATATATATACACTGACTGAATTGGGAGCGAGAATATATTGACAGAATGAGGATTTATAAAGTGCAGTGCTGATTGTAGATCGTGAGAGATCATGTGTTCAAAAGTCTTATTGCTTGTGGGAAGAAGCTGTCATGTAGTCGGGTGGTGCGGGTCCTGATGCTGCGATACCGCCTGCCTGATGGAAGCAGTGAGAGCAGCCCATGACTCGGGTGGCTGGAGTCTTTGATAATCCTCCGAGCTTTATTCACACACCGTCTGTTATATATATCCTGGAGGGAGGGAAGCTCACCTCCGATGATGTTTTTGGCCGTTCGCACCACCCTTTGCAGGTCTTTGCGGTTGTGGGCGGTGCTATTGCCGTACCAGGCGGTGATGCAGCCAGTCAGGATGCTCTCTACGGTGCTGGTGTAGAACCGTGTGAGGATGTGATGGTTCATTCCAAACTTCCTCAGCCGTCTCAGGAAGAAGAGGCGCTGGTGAGCCTTCTTCACAACGGCCTCAGTGTGGACGGACCATGTGAGTTCCTCAGTAATGTGGACACAGAGGAACTTGAAGCTGCTGACTCTCTCCACCGGTGCTCCATTAATGGTGATGGGGCTGTGTTCTCTGTCTTTCTTCCTGAAGTCCACCACAAGCTCCTTGGTTTTACTGACGTTGAGGGAGAGGTTGTGCTCCTGACACCAGCGTGTCAGAGTGTGCACCTCCTCTCTGTAGGCTATTTCATCATTGTCAGTGATCAGACCTACTACCGTCGTATCGTCAGCAAACTTAATGATGGCATTGGAGCTATGTGTCGCCACACAGTCATGTGTGTAAAGGGAATACAGGAGTGGGCTGAGAACACAGCCCTGCGGGGCTCCAGTGTTGAGGGTCAGTGGTGAGGAGATGTTGCTGCCCATTCTAACCACCTGACGTCTGCCTGACAGGAAATCCAGGATCCAGCTGCACAGCGAGCTGTTTAAGCCCAGAGCCCGGAGTTTCACATCAAGCTTGGAGGGCACTATGGTGTTAAATGCTGAACTGTAGTCTACAAACAGCATTCTCACATATGTGTTCCTTTTTTCCAGGTGGGAAAGAGCAGTGTGTATTGTAGATGCAATAGCATCATCAGTGGAGCGGTTTTTACGGTAGGCAAACTGCAATGGGTCCAAAGAGGTGGGCAGAACAGAGCAGATGTGATCTCTGATCAACCTCTCAAAGCATTTGCTGATGATGGGGGTCAGAGCAACAGGACGCCAGTCATTTAAGCAAGTGATTTTGGCTTGCTTCGGTACAGGCACAATGGTTGATGTTTTGAAGCATGTGGGGACTACAGACAGGGAGAGGGACAGGTTGAAAATGTCCGTAAAAACACCAGCCAGTTGGTTCGCGCATGCTCTGATGACGCGGCCCGGAATGCCGTCTGGACCCGCGGCTTTACGAACGTTCACCCGTCGGAAGGATCGGGTTACATCCGCAACAGAGACGGAGAGTGAACCATCATCTGTAGTATCGGCCGCGAGTGCTCTCTCCGCGAGGGCGGTGTTGTTGTTCTCGAAACGAGCATAAAATGTATTAAGCTCGTCCGGGAGAGAGGCAACGGTGTTCATGGCGGAGTTTTTATTCTGTTTATAGTCCGTGATGATGTTAATTCCCTTCCACATACTTCTGGAGTCAGTGAACAATAGCGATACATTACAATACCACTGCTGTAGGATATACTCTAAAGCTGCTTTGAAATTGTGTATTGTGAAACGTTCTTTACAAATAAAAAAAGACTTGACTACTAAAAGCTGATTTGTTTTAAATGGAGCTGGGCTGTGTCATATTGACATTACATGACCAGTCAAATACTACTTATTTTGATCTCAGTTACCCCCCTATCATTGGACACTTTTTCTCACAAAATAAACAAATTATGGGTGACTTCGAATTCTATATATTTCTACAAGGGGAGCATTAACAGAAAATGTTGGCTTTTACAAGATACAGCATCCACTCCACTAGGTGTATAATAATACTGATGTAATAAAACCAATGCTGTGCCAGAGAACTCTGCAAATCCATTGATTTCAATTGCGATGGTGCATCAGAATTTTGAAAAGCAGGTCCAGTTGTGCTTTCGGGAATCTAGTTCGCTATATTTACACTCTAGTGTCCAAATGCCACATCGGCCAAACTCAGATCGCACCATGTTGCTTTGTCACATGATTTGGTGCGTCAAAAGTTTACCCTTTAATGACAGCCTAGAGTCTATGGAACTGGAATCAGTCTGTTTAAATGAAATGGAATTCTGCATAGCCTATAGCGAAGCCAAAACGTAATGTCCACGCATGGGGACGTGGGGGTCACAGGAAGATAAACAAGATAAGTGCGTCTTAAATTTGACTAGGAATAACATGGAAATATCGCTATCAACTACTAGAAAATCAGCCTTATCTAAAGATCTCCAAGCAAAAGGCTAATGCAATTTTTGTTGCATAAATATAGATAATATAAATAATAAATATCCTCTTTTTGATGCAAGTGTTGCGTCTTCCCTCTCTTCCCGATCTAAATTGCACTGCTCTCCTCAATTAAAATATCTAGCTAACGTTATACTAATGAGTCTTAAACAAGGAGATTACCATATCGCTGACTAAAGTAAAGAAATAAAGAACACTTCAAAGCTATGAAGACAGTAAAGGATCCATGGCAGGGAGATGAATAAGCCAGAAAAAATAAAAAAGGGGGGAAGAAAAAGGGAGGGTATCAGAGCGATCAAATCCCCCAGCTTCCACTTGAACTTTACTTAATGTGCATAGGGACCTTCTGCTGCAAATAATTCCGATAGAGTCATATCATGTGTCAGCTAGAGAGAGACAGGGCATAGTCTAGAAGAGTGCAATGCGGTGAATGCTCGCACAAAGACCTGTGACAGCTCAGACTCCATAATTAAACGAAGGGAGTGGAGATATCAAGACACTTTGTTTCTCCTAGGGCCCCTGTCACCTCCGTCATGTGGCTTATCCTTCCACCCCATGTGCTGAATACAGACAGAATGATAAGGGACATCCATTGCTCCCACCTGCAAGTATATTACACTAATCTTAAACTATTCACTGCTCACACCTGCGTCGTACACCTAGAAGTTATGGGAGAGCATTTAAAAGAGGGGTTTAGGTTGAACATATCCACTGTTTGTAGCAGAATGGATCTCTTGAGTGAAAGTTTAGCTTTAGCGATTTACAATGTTTCTGTTACTTTTTTGAAGAAGAAGATACTATGGATTCACAGCCAGTGTTGTACATATTCCAGGTATGGGCATAGCAGCCACGGGGGACATGGGGGACACATCCCCTGAACTCTTTGAAAAGGTGATTTTTGTCCCCAGTAATTTTCCAAGCTAAACCCAAACTGAGTCCAAATGGTGGATTTGTATACAGTATTCTTTGCGTTTTGTTACTTTGGGCTGATTGAGCGAACATCCAGCCAATAACAGGTGAGTTTCATGAGCCGAAACAACCCTTATGTAATAGGCTGTCAGTCAGACAGTCTATTCAATATGGCTCCGTTCATTTCAACAAAGTTGCTTTTAACAATGCTTATATATCCATGTTTTTTACCTTCATTGATCTAAATTAATAATCTAGAGATGAGGAACCCATAAACAAGAGTTACTTATCGGTATATGATTCTTGATTGGCAGCATTACATGAAATGCATTGCAGGAAAAAACAAAAACAAAACAAAGGACAATACTTCTTTTAAGCACACATTGTAAGTGGAGTTTATATCAGTGCATGAGTCTTCATTAAGTTATGCTTTTTACATTATGTTTGTGAGGTAATAGTTTGATCAGTAGTTTTTGTCAGTTTAAGCAGATTACTTGATCTGTGTTAAATTTGTAAAGATATTTTTAATATCAGCTCCTGTTCTTTATCTCTGTGCTGGTGTGCAGTTGACAAACTGTAGGAAAAAAAGATAGATTTGCTGTGTTCTCAGAACACTTTTTTTACCGGCCCCTGGCACATTTTACTGAAGTGAATAGATATGTAGACATGAAAACGTATGGACATTATTGATTCTCATTATAAATATTATAAGACTATTATTGTTGTCTTTTGATAAAAGTCATGCTCAGCATTTAACAAACTGTATGGAAATGATAGATTTGCTTTGTTCTTCTAATGCTTAAAACCTCTACAAAAGTCTCTTTGTAGGTCTGTAGACATACACATTTTAAAGGATTAAAATTTCATTTTGATAATTGATTCAGAGTCTAACTCATTTCACACAAGACACTCATTTGTCTTCAGCTTCTGGCATCACCAGAAATGGTCACTGTGATCTGAAAGAATTTTGGTGAATGTAGTCAAAACACTCGAGGCAATTGGATACATTTAAATCCCACAATGCACAAGCACAGAGTAAAATTTTTTATTGTGCACATGCACAGTTGACATTATTATAACTGATTATATAATTTATTCAGGCCCAGCGTGTGCTCTGTATTTTATTGTCATGTGTGACTCAGAAGCAAGTGCTCCACAAGATTTTGCATTTATTTTGTAATAAATTTAAAATACTACAAATATTCAAAGTAAATTATACTTATATATTAATATTTACTGTAATATATTAATACCGGAAGTGTGTAGTAACACGTTAAATTGACTCCATTTCATTTACTTGAGCAACTTTTTTTTAGGAAAAAATACTTTTAGAGTAAGTTTAAATGTTGGTACTTTTTAAACACACTCAAGTAAATTTATAATGAAAAAAATTACTTCATTACAATGGGCGGCATTCCTGTCATTACTTTACTGGGTTTAATTTGAGTTAATATGTAATTTATTGAGAGATTATTAAATGGGACTTTTACGTAAATTCACAGCTGCGCACGCTGTTACAGACTGTCACTCAAGCCGAGTCCATCACTGCTCCAGCATCAAGCTCTTCAAAGTGAAAAACTTTCCTCGCTCCACAGAATGAAAAAAAGAATAGTTTCATCATGCAATGCCTTCATTTAACACCAAGCCAAGCGGATTCAAGATTAAAATTGAAGCAGGGGGCCTGGGTTGCTCAGCAAGAATTGAATACCACCCCTGGAGTCTCGATTTTGAATCCTGGCTCAGTGACTCCAGCCATGTCTCCTAAGCAACCAAATTGGCCCGGTTGCTAGGGAGTGTAGAGTCACATGGGGTAACCTCCACGTAGTCACTACAATGTGTGGTTCTCGCTCTCGGGGGGGGACCGGGTGAGTTGTGCATGTATTACATGGACAATAGCGTGAAACCTCCACACGCGTTACGTCTCCGTGGTAACACGCTCAACAAGCCACGTGATAAGATGCACGGATTGACGGTCTCAGACACGGAGCCATCTGAGATTCGTCTTCCACCAACCGGATTGAGGCAAGCCGCTACGCCACCACGAGGACCTAGAGTGCATTGGGAATTGGGCATTCTAAATTGGGGAGAAAATGGGAGAAAAAACACACACAAAAAAAAACAACTTAAGGCAGCAAATTGAGGTAAGTTGTGGCTCTAATACTAACGTGGGCTTTTCTGTGACATGGTGATTTTCAGGGTGATTCTGTAAATATTGGCTCTTGTGACATCAGTTTTTAAGTGCACATTTTAAATATATATTAAATATATAATTGTGCTTTGTCCGGCATGCCATGAGCAGTATTTACACGTTTACCCTGCACCCTTGCACTGGCAACTCTATCAGCTACTTGGGGCTGATTAACTGTATAAATCCACGTAAACATCCAAGTTAAGTGTAAATGCATTTTGCTCTGCCGTTCACGTGATTGACAACTGGAGCACGAGCAGACAGCATTTCTATTCGTAGACAGCGAGGTATGTGCGTGTAAGAGATAAGCGGGTGCGAGGCGATTGTATGGCGAATTATCTATATGTTAATATAAAGAGTAAATGCATTTTTTCTAATGAATATTATTTTATTTATTTGTTATACTTACATATCTTTAAACTCCAATAAAAGATGGGTAGCATTTCTGGGTGCATAGCGACCTCATCCGACTGTACACAGCACCAAAGTCATCATAACCTACAGGTAATATCCAAATATTTAAATCATCCACAGAATTAGCATTACCGCTGTGTGCAGTCTCCTGAGTTAAAATAATATCACTGCAGTGAATTATTTAGTGCATAAAGAATCAAGAAATGATTTGTCATAAAGTAATTTAATACATTCAGCATGAAATAAAACATTGCAGGTGTGAAGGAAGCAGTAAACTCCCTGCTCATATGTCTTCCCCGTGGTGGATTATGGGAAATTAATGCATAATAGGGTAAGAATGAGAGAACAAAAGTAGGGAACGAGTGGCTCACTCAGAATTCAGACACTCTTACAAAATGGCAGACACACAAAACAGTGAACTGTATAGTGGATAGGGGGCGGTTTCAGCCATAGCGAGTGTTCCGCAGCTGGGGTTGGTGCACTACACAGTCTGCATACTCTGTGTTTAGAGAATGGTAGTACTGCTGTACAGAACTAATGATCTAAATTCTTTCAACTCAGAAAATTGTAACTTCTCTGAAATAAGAATCCACTCAGGACTTTAAAAGCTAGGAAATAGCAATAGCAGCCATTAATAAAGCCTGATATTAGTTTGGTTTATATTTCAGCATTATATATAATGTCTCTGTGGGACATTTTTACGTTTTCACCGCAATAATTACTAGAAACATTTCCAAACCTCTCTTCTTATTGACAAATTCATCCAGATATGAAAAGAGCCCTTAAAGGAATAGTTCACTCAAAAATGAAAATTCTCTCATCATTTACTCATCCTCATGCCATATCAGATGTGTATGACTTTCTTTCATCTGCTGAACACAAATTAAGATTTTTAGAACAATTTCTCAGCTCTTTTGGTCCATACAATGCAAGAGAATGGGTGCCAATATTTTTACCTTTCTGTTTTTGAACCATTTGGTCTACAAGCACAAACTTAGGCTCATTTGAAATAAAAACTTATACATTTGTTATTCAAGAGTAAAAAAATATAATTTTAGTATAAAAAAATTTGTTAGAGCTATTCAAATATTTTGAATATGGACCGCAAATATTATTTATAAAATACTTTATTTTTAAATATGCAAGACTATGCGCAGTGCCCCAAAAACACATCTGATACAAAGCCACATGTCTGATGAAGGTTTGGCACAAGTTTGAAGTCAATATGGTCATAATGATTTATGTAAGTGTACTTCCAAAAAAGGTCACTTGGCGGCACCAATAGACCACTTAACTACCTAAGCCAAAGGTTGACATTGAAATATAAACAAATTGTGTGTTTTGAACCAATGTAAAAAATACTACACAATATTTGCATTTATGCACACAAACAAACACAGTCCACAATTATTCAATCCAAACCATAAATATTAGTTTTCATCTTTTCATTGGCTACAAGACCCATCAGTCAAAAATTATGTAGCTTTTCATTGGCCGGCTTTATCCAGAAACAAACATGGACGACGCAAAACTTTATATTACTCCTGTGGACTGTCCTGTTTGGATATTCTGAGTGACTACCAAATCACAACAGCACAGAAAATATTGAGGGTGGGCTCATTTTGTTGGAGATTCACATTCTTCTCTGCAGATCATCCCCTGCTGGGTTGGAAGTATGTCTAGCAAAAAATAACAAATATTGATCTGTTTCTCACCCACACCTATCATATCACTTCTGAAGATATGGATTTAAACACTGGAGTCTTATGGATTACTTTAATGCTGCCTTTGTGTGATTTTTGGAGCATCAAAATGTTGGCACCCATTCACTTGCATTTACTGAACTACAGAGCTGAAATATTCTTCAAACATTCTTAATTTGTGTTCTGCAGAAGAAAGGAAGTCATACTTATCTGGGATGATGTGTATAAATGATTAAGGATTAACATTTTTGGTTGAACTATCCCTTTAAAGTGATAGCTCAACCTTAATATAATATTCTGAAATAATTTCCCAACCCTTATGTTGTACCAAACCCGTGTGACCTTCACAGACTGACAGTCTCGGTCACCATTCACTTTCAAAATATAGAGTAAAAAAAATATGAACTGAAAGTAAATAGTGAATCGGACAAACAATCTGTCTAATTTCTCCTTATTGTGTTGCATGAAAGAAAGAAAGTCATATGGGTTTGGAATAACATGTTGATGAATGATGACAGAATATCCATGAATAATTCAGTAATACATGTTAAAGGTGTATTATGTAATGGAATATAGGGGAGTTGGGGAGAATGTATATAATGTAATTTGTGAAAGTAACGATTTACTACTTGTGTAAACTATTCAATAGGATACATTCTTACTCAAGTAATTATTTATTTTAGTACTTTCACTTCTACTTGAGTAGTTCTTAAAAAACTACAGTAATTGTACTTTTACTTGAGTACAGTTTTTGGCCACTCTACCCACCTCTGATTAACACTGAACTGTAAGTGAAGGGTCTGTGCGAGCCACCTACTGACAACTGCCCCCCCCCCCCACACACTTTTAAAATGACTACTATGCCCCTGGTTGTAGGCATAAGTCTATGATCTTTTGGAGTGATATATGGAGTTCACTTCACACCAGTGGTTGATTGACAGTTAAGAGGAGTCAAAGCATATCTTTCGAAGGTTAGATCAATACAGGCCATGTGCTTGGGGAGGTATAACTTGGCACCATACAAAGGAGATGGATTTCATCAAAGCCAGATGAAATGCTCAATTCCAGATAAATGCTAAATGTATATTCCACTCAAAAACAAAAATTATGCACACGATTATGTTGCTCCAAACACATTTGACTGGGTCACTCCTTTCTATGCAATTACTGGTCACTCTTTTCTATGCAAGAACAATGAATGGGGACTGGAGCTTTTAAGCTTCAAAAATCATGCAAAGGTAGCATAACAGTATAATCAAAGTAGTCCATATGACTTATTTTAAAGATACACAGATGAGCCAAAACATTATGACCAACTACCAAATATGCTGTTGATCCTCTGCATGCCGACAAAACAGCACCGTCCTGCCGAGGTATGGACTCTACAAGACCCCTGGAAGTGTCCTGTGGTATCTAGCACTAAGCCATTAGCAGTAGATCCTTCAAGTCCTGCAAGTTGCAAGGTGGAGTCACCATGGATCAGACTTTTTGGTCCATCACATCTCACAGATTCTCAAATGGATTGAGATCTGTGGAATTTAGAGGCCAGGGCAACACCTTGAACTCTTAATCATGTTCCTCAAACCATTCCCGAACAATGTTTGCATTGTGGCAGGGCGCATTATCCTGCTGAAAGAGGCCAATGCCATCAGGAAATACCATTGCCATGAATGGGTGTACCTGGTTGGCAACGATGTTTAGGTAGTTGGCACATGTCAAATTGACATCAACATGAATGGCCGGACCCAGGGTTTCCCAGAAGAATATTTCCCAGAGCATCACACTCCCTTCACCAGCTTGTCGTCTTCCCACACAGTGCATCCTTGTGCTATTATTCTGATCTGATTGAACTGAGAAAAATACAGAGAAGAGTGCATGCAGAGTGTTGAAGGCAGAGAAATAAAAAGCATTACTTGACTGCATCACTGCTCCCTGTCTCCTCCCTTCCATCTCTGAGCTTGAACTTGTTACAATTACTTCGTTTGTGAACTCTCATGAACGTGCCAAAGATTTACAGTGAATAATAACGTACATTTTATTCTGTATCTCACTTAAAGCAAGCATATGTTTTCAGAATAGGGTGAATATAGTGCACAAATCATATGGACTGCTTTTATGATAATTTTATGGTGCTTTTACATCAATTTTGAAGCTTGAATGCTCCAGTCCCCATTCATTCAGATCATAGGGGTCTCTCATCCCTCCATCAAAGACATTTACATAAAACACTGCATCCGCAAAGCAACCAGCATTGTGGATGACCCCACACCCCCCTCAAACAAACTCCTGCCGTCTGGCAAGAGGTACCGAAGCATTCAGGACCTCACGGCCAGACTGTGTAACAGCTTCTTCCCCCAAGCCATCAGACTCCTCAATACTCATAGACTGGACTGATACACACACCTGTACACCATCCAGCTTTCGCACATGTCCAGAGTTGCACTTTAATTCATAGTCACTTTATACCTGGCTGCTACCTCAATAACTGCTATGTCCATAGAACACTATTTCATAGTATGTTATGTTTACATTTAGCATTTTAGAAAGTGTCATCTTTTTGCACTACTCAGACTACAAACGTGTACTGGTGCACTATCTCTCACTGTCTCTTACTGTGTATCATCCTGTTCATTTAGTAATTATTGTACTGTCCCATACTTTTTGCACACATTTGCACGTGCACTTTATATAAGTGTTATTTAGTCTGTGTAGTCTCATGTGGTTCTGGGTTTGTCTTATGTTGTTTTATGTAGCACCATGGTCCTGGATGAATGTTGTCTCATTTCACTGTGTACTGTACAAACTGTATATGGTTGAACGACAATAAAAAAAACACTTTGACTTTGACTCATTGTAACTGCATAGAAAAGAGTGACCAACACATTCTTCCAAGCCACTCCTCTTTCTTCTATTGAAGAAAGAAAACAATATGGCTTTGGAATGACATGAGGCGTAAATGATAATAGAAATGTCACTTTTGGGTGGATTATTCCTTTAAGAGTTACGATTTCACTTGTATTCTTTAACACAGGAAATGTATGGACAAAGGAACAGATGCAACAGCCTATAGCATGGTAACATTCAGATCTCTTCTGTTCTGAATCCAAAAATGATATAATCTTTTAGAATCCTTCTAAATAGGATAGCACAACATTAGTTAATTAATGCAAACACACTATTTCTGTTTAAATTAGGCAGCCTAGCTTCAAATAAACACATGAAGTGCATACACACACACACACAGTCACACATACACACATACACACACTTCCCTTTTAAGATTTCCATAAGCCCATAATCTGATCTGACGTGTAGTTATGTTTAAAGTCAAGTTTCTCTTTGGTTACTATAGCGTGTGGCCAAAGATCCTGGTGAGCTGCAATGGGATTTAAATAGTTTGCATGAAAAGCCCTCCAAATGAACCCATAAATAAAAAATGGACTTCCTTTTAGCTCTCCATCTCTTTCATGTGTAACAAGCTGCAAGGTGGAGATTAGATGGTCTTTGTGTTCAGTGTCAATTTGAAGTCAAAGAAAGAAGCTCCTGCCTCTACTGTTAAAGATAAAGTGACTTGCATTGAGTCTGTGCAGAACCTGGACTAACAGATGAGGATTTTTGAGAAAGATATGCATGTGTCAATGCATGCTAGGGGAGGAATTGTTAAAGTATGCTATAATAAGGAATGATATTTTCAGGTTTGATTGTTATTAGCCTAATTCAAAGCTACCTGATACGTTTGAATTACCTTTCCAAACAACAAGTAATTAAGCTTCCAACTTTCTGCAGACATTTAATTGGCTCTGTCGGATATGATCAGTCAAGTGTATCTGGAAAGCGAATTTGGTTGAATATAAAAAGCATTTAGTTAAAAAAAAGAAAAAATGAAAAGTCATGCCAATTTCTGACTTTGGGGAATTTTTTTTTTACATTTCATATTAATGTCTTACGGTGGTTGTTTACAAGAGGAAAATGATTACAGGGTTTCTTTCATGGCATCACCAAACCAAAATTATATGACAACCATAGTTAAGGGGTTTAATTTATGTCAAATTATATCTTTTAAACAGACAATGTCCTTTATAAAGCCTCAAATTACATGGGAACTCCAAATATTTCCTATATTTTTGAGAAATACATTTTAGCCAGGGAAATAAATATCCTTTAAGCAAAAATGCATCAGTCATACTTTCCACAGCAGATGGATGTTTATGCAGACATGTGGAAATATAGCTTCCCTTTACTAAACCCACATCTGCAAGATCTATATCCAAAAGACTGCACCATACAGAACACTATATATGTGATATTCTCAAAATACTACAAAAATATTAAATCTAATCACTTAGAAAAGAAACAGTACACATTTGCACTTGATGTACCATTCAAGACTGTAGCACAAATGGGAGGAGTTACATGCTAAATCCAACTCCTAAACCCTAATTATGAGCAATAGTAATAGTGTTTGCCTGAGCCAGCACCATTAAAATGCACATTTTATCACTTCACACAAAAATATGCTTATACACACTGAGACACATTTTGCATTCATATGTGAGAGACATGTGAATTCATTAGCATGACAAAACAGTAAGATCAAAACTGTTTTGCATCAGGTCACGACCTTGCAGTTCCCAGCTGAGACCGCTGAGTAAGATTCATCACACTTGAAACTTCTCCAAAGTCTTCATAACCCAGAGCCAACTTTGTTGAATGCCTCTAAATAGATTTCTGTGTGTCTGGCTGTTTTTGTTTAGAGCACAATTTTGCCTATTTTCTGCCTCTTCCTGTCTTAATTAGTATAAATAGGAGTCTGTTTAATGTGAGGAATAACTTCCTCTCCAACTCCAGTAGGAGCACAGCTATGCTTTTACTCTTGCCACGGTCTAATAAAATAAACTCAAACACACATTTATGCATCCTACCTACTGGAAAAAAGAAGAAGCTGGTCTTAGCTGGTATCCCTGCCTGTTCAGGTTGGTCTGTTTGCTGGTTTTTGAACAGTTTTGTGCACCTGTCAGCTTGTCAGGCTGGAAGACCAGCTTTCAGACCAACTAAAAAAGTCTAGCTGATTTCGCAGTCTGGTCAGGCTGGTCTGTTTGCTGGATTTAGAATGGTTTTGTGCACTGGAAGACCAGCGGGTCGAAAAGTTAAATACCCTAAGCTGTTTTATGATGGTCTAGCTGGTCTCCCAGCCTGGTCAGGCTGGTCTGTTTGTCAGTTTTAGATTGGTTTGTGCAGCTATCAGCTGGTTAGTCTTGAAGATCAGCTGTCAGACAAGCTAAAGCAGCCTTAGGTGGTTTAAGATGGTCTAGCTGGTCTTGCAGCCTGGTCAGGCTGGTCTGTTTATTGGTTTTAGAATGGTTTTGTACATTTGTCAGCAGTTCAGGGTGGACTGTTTGCTGGTTTCAGAACAGTTCTGTGCAGCTAACAGCTGGTTAGGCTTGAAGACCAGCTGTAAGACATGCTAAACCAGCCTTAGCTGGTTTACGATGGTCTATGTGTATTGGTTTTAGAATGGTTTTGTGTATTTGTCAGCTGGTCAGGATGGGAGACCAGCTGAACACTAGCTTGGCAAGGCTGGGAGATCAGCTAGACCAGCTTAACCCAGCTAAGATGAGCAAACCAATTTAGTCTGGTTTAAGCTGATTTTATCAGCAGGGTTAGAAGCACAAAAGTTAAAATGAAATTGAATGTTCAAGAAGCAGATTTTGGCACTGTACAATGTCAATACTTGCCAATTTCATTTCATAATTTCATCTCAGTGGATGTATCAACCCCTGCCAGTATCAATATATAATCACATTAAATGGCTGAAACAGATCAATACAGGACCATTCACCGACACTATTAGTCTTTATATGTACATAAAAAAAATTCTGAACCAAGAAGATCAGCTTTCAATAGGAGTGTGCATTCAGTTTTATTAGAAATGCAGCTTGTTTTCAAGTCTAGCCAACTTTACTTCAATAATACACTAAAATCAAGGCCCTTGTCTAAAATGGGTTTCTTTAGGGGCCTTTTATCAAATTAAACTCTATGTTCCAATTGCAATGCTATAGTGAACCAGCAGGGGCAGAATAGAATGTTCATAAATCAAATGGACAATTGCCAGACCAGTAAACTTAACAACAGCTATTTTAAACAAACAGAAGAGGGTAAAACTATGGCTTGTTCCCTCATTCTGAGCTCTCAAACTTTCCTTGCCCATTGGAAATGACTGTATACGCCCTTAAAAAAGAATGAATAAATAAATGCAGACCAACACTTCCCACCCACAAACAAAACTCTCTTTCATTGCTTGAAAAAAATGACACTCCTTTCAAATTCAGTTAAAGCCTCTTCAGGCACATTGCCTTCCTGTGTGCATCTCAGGCCGTGTCTGGCATTCTCCTCACTGTCAGGCTAATGCCTCTCTGATCTCGCACTGAAATTTCGATTAATCAGGACTGGTGTCTTCCTGCTTGCACTTCAACATACAGCAGTGACAGCCTGATTTGTTCTTGTTTTTATTTAACCTCCTTTTAACTTGAAACTTTGATTCTTTTTCTTCTTCTTTCTCCCACACTAACTTTGAAACCTTGGATGTGACACTAGCGGATTAAATTGGTGGATTTACCTGCCACACCAAAGAAAAAAAAAAGAATTAGTCAATTATGATACAAAAGCTGCGTCTGAAACCGTGCACTGTCACAGTATGTACTGTATTTAAGGAATAATGCACTTATCTGCCAGCAAATTAATCCGTTATTTTATGTATGCATGTGAGTAGTATGAATCGATTTCAGACATACTTCATCCAGGGACGCTGGCATTGCATTGTTACCTGAATGAATATATGACATAACTGCGAAAATTATCTGCTCTGGGTTTGATAAACAAGCACCATTTAAGCAAAAGGGACAATTATGGTATATAAAGCACTTACAGTTGATAGGAGTAGTCCGCCTGGCAATTCACGGCTGTTTCTTTAAATCCAGTGTTTTGAACGTGACGTCGCCTAGGCTCCCAAGGGTGCCATTCTTAGGTTGTTTTTCGGAAAAAAAGTGTAAACGGGGGGCCTGGGTAGCTCACCGAGTATTGACGCTGACTACCACCCCTGGAGTCGCAAGTTCCAAATCCAGGGCGTGCTGACTCCAGCCAGGTCTCCTAAGCCAGTGATTCCCAACCCCCGGTCCCCGGACCAGTGCCGGTCCGTGGACCCGTTAATACAGGGCCTTGAAATATTCCCAGAATATTTTTTTTTTTTTTTATAATAATAATAATTGTCTTTTTCAAATGCTTTTTTTAAGTGATATGAGGCTTACATGTCATGTTATTTAATCCAAAACATAAACAATAAATAGATTAAAATGTGTTTCTTTGAGCGCCTTGCAATTGCTTAGCAACGCGTTGTATTTGAACGGACTGCAAAAAAAGCGCGGTGCACCTGAAGTGACAGAGAAGTATGTGGAGAGATGAGCGGGCCTCAGCAAACTTCAATGGCTAATTTCATTGTGGACAGTTCTGGTAAAAGGAAAGGCAATGACCAACTCGAAAATAGCGAGAGAGAGAGAGAGAGAAAAAAGTTTTTCAATCGTAAATACGATACCTCATACATTAGGTATGGATTTACGACAACAGGCGATTCCGTGGCACCAAATCCGTTGTGTGTTATTTGTGGTGAAAAACTCTGCAATGAAGCCGTCAAAACTTCAGCGGCACTTAAACACCAAACTCTCAAAGACAAAACGGATTTTTTTTTCGAAAGAAAGAAACGTGAGTTGGACGCTCAGCGGCAAGTTTTGATATCCTCAACATCAGTAAATGTAGCTGCAACTAAGGCGTCATATCTGGTTGCTCACCGAATAGCTAAAGCTAAAAAAAAAACTTGCCACCATATTAATTTATTTCATTTTAAAACAAAAAATTTATTTAAAATAAAGTTTTCGAAATGGATGACTTGGACTGAATTATTAAGAAAAGCGTCTCGGGTTACTTGTGTAACCCTTGTTCCCTGAAAAAAGCGGAACGAGATGCTGCGCTGCTAAGCGCTATGGGGAAACAATCTTATTGTGAGCTGCTTCTGAACATGTGTGTAACACGTCAATGAAATTGACTGGAATTTATAGCCTCGGTTGGTGAGATCATTGGACGCACCTGTGACGAGGCTATAAATAGAAGGCGTCACCAGAGTGTCGTCAGATTATTTTTCTGAAGAGCGGTCCTGGGACGTCCCAGTGCGGCAAAAGAAGCGCAGCATCTCGTTCTGCTTTTTTCAGGGAACAAGGGTTACACAAGTAACCCGAGACGTTCCCTTTACAAAAAGCTTCACTTTGATGCTGCTAAGCGCTATGAGGAACGAAATGCCCACGCCGCCGCACTGGGGCTGTCCGGACCCCTGATCGTTGTGAAGTGTTTTCACAGAAGGTTCCAAACATAAGCTTGAGATGTCGACTCAAGGGCATAAGCCCGGAGTAGCAGAACATCTAACACCATAAAATCCGAAGAGTGTGTACGGAAAGGACTAGCCTGCCATATCACAAACCTGGTTTAGACATGAGCTTGAGATGTCGACTCAAGGACATAAGAGTCCGGAGTAGCGGAGCATCTAGCCCACAAAGTCAAAAGATGAGTTTTAGAAGCCGATTCAAAGGCTCTAACTCAAAAGTTCGTACCATGAACTTGGATTTGGCATGAGCCCGGGATGTTGACCCAAGGACATAGTCCGGGGTAGCAAAACATCCCAGCCAATGTAGAAATTGTAGAATGTGTGTGGAAGGGACTAGCCCGCCACGTCACAAACTTGCTCCTGCATGAGTTTGAGATGTCGACTCAAGGACGTAAGAGCCCGGAGTAGCATGAACATCCAAACTATAGAATTTAATGAATGTGTGCGGAGAGGACCAGCCTGCCGCATCACAAACTTGCTGCAGAGGGACCCCTCTAGCCAAGGCTTTAGAGGAAGCGACCCCTCTGGTGGAGTGAGCCCTGACACCTACTGGCGAAGCTTGACCGCGTGCCTCATAGGCCAGGGCAATAGCATCCCTCACCCAATGTGACATAGTCTGTTTACTAGCGGCCGCCCCCTTGTTGCGGCCCCCATAGCAAACAAACAATTGCCCTGACGTACGCCACTGGCTTGTGCGGCGGACATAAATCTGAAGGGCATGGACTGGGCAGAGTCCATGAAGTCTTTCCTGCTCCGGCGTTAAAAACGGCGGGGAGCAGAAGGCTTCTAAAGTGACAGGATGTACTGTCGAAAAAGGAACTTTAGGAAGATAATCAGGGTGAGGATGCAAAATTGCTTTGGCCATACCGGGGGCAAATTCTAAGCAGGTCGGCAGAATAGACAGAGCCTGTAGATCCCCAATCCTCTTAAGAGAGGTAATAGCCATAAGGAAGACCATCTTGAGAGTCAGAAGTCTGTCAGACGCTGACTCCAGAGGTTCAAAAGGGGTCTCGACCAGAGCCTCCAGGACTATAGTTAAGTCCCACGAAGGAGTTCTGGCCCTAACAGGAGGCCTCAGTCGCCTGGCTCCACGAATGAAGCGGGCGAGTAGAGGATGTCTCCCTAAAGGCACCCCGTCAATCAGGGCGTGGCAAGCCGAAATGGCGGCCACATAAACCCTGAGAGTAGCGGGGCATATGCCTGCTGACAGTTTCTCTTGCAGAAACTCCAGAACTGAAACAATTTGGCAGTTAACTGGATCTGCATCATGAGAACTGCACCACCTTTCAAAGACACCCCATTTATTGGAGTAAATTCTTCTGGTGGAAGGAGCCCTAGCACTAAGAATGGTTTCAATAACCCCAAGCGACAGCCCTGTGTCCCTCAGTTGGTACCCTTCAGGGGCCAAACGTGAAGTTTCCACAACTCGGACCGGGGATGAAATATTGTCCCCTGTGCTTGAGACAGAAGGTCCTTCCTGTCCGGAATCGCCCAGGGCGAGCCGTCTAGGAGAGACATCATTTCTGAGAACCAAACCCTGTTCGGCCAGTGAGGCGCTATCAATAAGAGGCAAGACCCTTGCTGGCGAACTCTGGCCAGGACTCCCGGGAGCAGAGAAACCGGAGGGAACGCATACAGGCGCATTCTGGGCCATGTATGCGCCATCGCGTCCAGACCCAGGGGGGCTGGGTGACTCAGAGAGAAGTAGAGGGGACATTGCGCAGTCTCTTGAGAGGCGAAGAGGTCCACTTCGGCTCTGTAAAATCTCTCCCAGATCTGTTGTACTACCTCGGGATGGAGTTTCCACTCGCCCGATGGTAAGATTTGTCTGGACAGAAAATCTGCTCCCACATTCAGGCGTCCAGGGATATAGACTGCCCTGAGTGACAGTAACTTGCCCTGGGCCCAAAGGAGAATCCGACGTGCCAGCAAATTGAGGTGGCGAGAACGTAGGCCTCCTTGATGATTTATGTAGGAGACTGCCGCTGTGTTGTCCACCCGCACAAGGACGTGGCAGCCTCTCAAATGTTGGAGAAAGTATTTCAGGGCCAGAAATACTGCCATCAGCTCGAGGCGATTTATGTGCCAATCGAGTTGATGACTCTCCCATTCCCCTTGGGCTGGACGACCACTTAAGACCGCACCCCAACCCGTCAGGGAGGCGTCTGTCGTAAGCATCCTGCGACGACACAACGCACCAAGAGTGGGACCCAAGGTGAGAAACCGGGGTCTGAACCACATAGAGAGGGAACGAAGCACTGGGCGCGTAACCCTTATTTGCCTGAGGGGACTGGCCCTTGGATGAAACCCTCTGGCTTTTAGCCACAGCTGAAACGGTCTCATATGGAGAAGGCCCAAAGGAATCACCGTGGACGCAGACGCCATGAGACCTAATATTCGTTGGAACTGAAGAACAGTGCAAACTTGACCTAGCCTGAGAATGCTCAGGGAGTTCTGAATGGAGATGACACGAGCGGGAGACAACTGCCTGCATCGTGACCGAATTCCATATAACCCCCAGATAGGAAATTTTCTGGGTCGGGGAAAGAACGCTCTTTTTGGCGTTGAGTCTCAGACCCAGAGAACCTAGATGAACCAAGACGATATCCCTGTGCTGAACTGCCAGTTCTTGAGACTGGGCTAGGATCAGCCAGTCGTCTAGATAATTCAGAATGCGGATGCCCTGGAGTCGCAACGGAGCCAGTGCTGCATCCATGCATTTCGTGAATGTGCGAGGTGATAGGGCTAGACCGAATTCCAATATGAAAGTATGCGTCCATGAGGTCGATCGTGACCAGCCAATCGAAACGTTGGAACAGAGACACGATGGACCTGACTGTTAGCATCTTGAACCTGAGTGTCTTGACCGAGCGGTTCAAGGCACGAAGATCCAAGATGGGACGCTGTAATAGCCAGACTCTTTCTCTGGAAGGGGAACATGTTCTATGGCCCCTTTCTCCAAGAGATTTCGCAGTTCTACCTGAAGTAGACATGCCTGTTCCGGGCTTACGGTAGTGGAAACCACGCCGTTGAAGCTCGGAGGGCGGCAAGCGAACTGAATTCTGTAGCCTTTTTCTACTGTTTTTAGAACCCACATAGAAATACCTGGCAGAAGTTTCCACGCTGCCAGGTTCTCTGAGATGGGAACTAATTTCAAGACTTCCTGTCGAGGGGGTGTAGAATGTTCCGTGTCCTGGAATATGGCAGGAAGCGACGGTACATTCAACATTTTGTTGGAAACCCCTGTCACCCGAAACACCAAGGGTGGCGGGAGTGAAGAGGTTTCGTGAGGGCCGAAGTGAATGATACACGCGCCCCGTCCCGAAGGGAACTACCCTCACAAGGTTGGATACAAGGACGTCAGGGCTTCTTTCTCTTGGAGATAACAGCCCTGAGGTCTTGTTTGGGAGGTTGCTGAGGACGACGAGCCTGTCCCCAATCTTTGCGAGGGGGAGCACGACTTGCCACGCTCTGCTTCTGAACCTCCCTCCTCACAGAATCAGGGCGAGACTGGGTGACCGACGGCCTCGCCCCCTGAGTGCGACGAGGAAGGAATTTTCCAAAGGCCTCCTCATGGCTTTTCGCCTCCTGGAATCTGGAGATAACCGTGTTCATGGCGTCTCCAAAGAGACCAGAAGGCGAAACTGGGGCATCAAGAAGGAAAACCCTGTCCTTATCCTTGATGCCGGATAGATTCAGCCACAAGTGCCTTTCAGTGCTAACCAAAGCGGACATAGACCGGCCAATAGCACGGGCTGACTGCTTGGTGGCACGGAGAGACAAATCAGTAGCTCGACGAAGCTCAGAGAAAGCTTCATCGTCGAGACTTCTTCCAGCACTCAAATCTTTTAGCAGGTCAGCCTGGTATGCCTGCAAAACAGCCATGGTGTGCAGCGCAGCACCAGCCTGACCAGCCGCTTGATATGCTCTCCCGACCAGCATGGAGGTTACCCTGCATGGCTTAGAAGGGAGAGCAGATTTATTAAGTGATGACGTCGAACCCGGCGAGAGATAACCCGCAAGTGTCTCTTCGACCGGTGGCATCTTTAAATACCCTCGCGCCTCAGCGCCAACGATAGTCGAATATATTGACGTCGAGGGCACGTGAATGCGCGAAGTATAAGGCTTATTCCAAGAACGAGAAAGCTCGTCATGGAGATCATCAAAGAAGGGAAGGGACTGACGAGGTGTTCCCTTCCCTTGGTCACCAGACAGAAATCTGTCCTCTAATTTAGAGCGCTTGGGGGGAACTTGGTCACGTGGCCAGTCTATTTGAAGCCTGGCCACCGCGCGAGTAATCACATCGAGCAGCTCCTCCGAAGATTTTGAATCGCGATTGGAGCGCTCAGATGCGGTTAACTCTAAATCTGACCCAAGGGAAAGGAGGTCCCCCTCGTGAACTGAAGAGGCGCCGAAGCACGCTTCAGGATCACGCGAGGGACCAGCAGGATCTGGGGAGAGCGCGAGCGAAAGGGGCGAACCCGTCTCTCGCTCCTCAGCCAGATCCATGCGAGAGCCCCACGAATGAAGTGTGGGTGCCGGCTCTCGGAAGTAAGCAAGGCGAGCGCGAAGCATCCCGACCGAAAGTAGGTCGCAATGCGCGCACCCGCCCTGTTCCAACGCGAGAGTAGCGTGCTCTTCCCCCAAGCAAACAAAGCAAAATTGATGCGTGTCCCTGTCAGACATAGAACGCTGACAAGGAAACACGCATTGTTTGCCCTGCTTTTCTGCCATTTTCCCCTTTTCTTTCTTTTTTTTTATATATATATATATATATATATATATATATATATATATATATATATATATATATAAAGAGAGAAAGAAGGAAAGGCTTAAGATTTTTAAACAATTTCTAGCAAGAGTTTCGTGAAAACACAGAGAGAAAGCTCTGAAGAAAAATGTCTGACGACACTCTGGTGACGCCTTCTATTTATAGCCTCGTCACAGGTGCGTCCAATGATCTCACCAACCGAGGCTATAAATTCCAGTCAATTTCATTGACGTGTTACACACATGTTCAGAAGCAGCTCACAATAAGATTGTTTCCCCATAGCGCTTAGCAGCGCAGCATCAAAGTGAAGCTTTTTGTAAAGGGAACAGCCAATTAGTGTCCAACAGAGACGAAACTCCTTCAATACTGTTAAAAAGCATCCCAGGGTGATACTTCGAGCAGTTGGTTGAGAAAATGTCAAGAGTACATGTCAAATTCTAGGCAAAGGTTGGCCACTTTGAAGATGCTAATATGTAACACAGTTTTGATTGATTTTTTTTTTTTTTTTTTTTTTTGTCACAACATAATTCCCATTGTTCCTCTATTATTCCATAGTATAATGACATTACTATTATTCTAAAATGTGAAAAACATTTTTTATAATAAACAATAAGTGACCCTAAACTTTTGATCAGTAGTGTATATGTATATATACCCCCTGGTCATTACTGATGTAAAAAACAGCACTATCACTATTTGAAAAAAGTCATTTTTGATCAAATCTAGACAGACCCCATTTCCAGCAGCCATCACTCCAACACTTGCCATTATATCAAACAGTTGAAAACTATTTGGTTCGTTAAAATTTAATTTAACTGTTTTACACAGTGATATGTTCCAAATCCAAACGATGCATCTTAAAATTGAGGCATTAAAATTGACAACTGGTCCCTGGAATTTTTTTTATGAATATGCTGGTCCCTGGCACAAAAAAGGTTGGGAACCCCTGTCCTAAGCAACCAAATTGGCACGGTTGTTATGGAGGGAAGAGTCACGTTGGGTTATCCTCCTCGTGGTCGCTATAATGTGGTTCTCGCTCTCGGTGGGGCGCATGGTGAGTTGTGTGTGGATACTGTGGAGAATAGCGTGAAGTCTCCACACGTGCTACGTCTCCATGGTAACGCACTCAACAAGCCATGTGATAAGATGCGCGGACTGACGGTCTCAGACACGGAGGCAACTGAGATTCGTCCTCTGCCACCCAGATTGAGGAAAGTTGAGGACTTAGAGTGCATTGTGAATTTGGCATTCCAAATTGGGGAGAAAAGGGGAGAAAAAAAGTGTAAACATTATGGTTCTGTGGATCTGTTTGAGCATCCCAAACTGCCCGACACGGCAACATTGGCTCAACTAATGGCATGAGTTTGAGGCAGGGCTATCTGTTTATTCAACCAATGAAAGATGGGAGAAGTGTTTGGGAAAGTTGATTGAAAGTCATTATTTTTGCAATTCCTTTTTGTACTTCAGAAATTTCACATTCAGCTTTGGGTCATTTTGACAGTGCAGGTGCGGCCTGGCCAATGGGAGAACCGGGCCTTTTCCTGGTGGGCCGGCCGTGAAATGGGAACGCATGGGCCACATGCCAGTGTAACACTACTTGATATATATCAAGTCATATGTAATGACAAACATGCTTAAGCACTCTGAACAGATGTTTAACAAGACAATACATTTTTAAATATGAACTGAAAGAAAGCCCTACTCTCTTTTAACAGTACTTAAGTTATTTTATGCTTACAGACACTGAGCTAGTTACAAAAAAAAAAAAAACTTGGGCTAAAAGCGCATGTACTGCATGTAAAATCCAGCGAAATATGTTAATATGCAGCCTACATAACAGCAAACAGCACTGATGGTTGTAATTTTTGATCAGATCTCCAGTTCCCTCTGAGAGGAGCCAAATTCAATGAGAAAGAACTACTAATCAAAGGAGGAACACTGCATTAATGTCCAATTGCACAATGATCTGGAGAGAAAGAGGGCACAGAGGAGTGGATGTGTAGGCCTACCACAACGATCACATGAACAAATGGATGTAAATCTTCCAAGCTTGAAGCAGCACACAATTAAATCAGCAACCCCTGAAACGAGCTGGTATATTTATAGAGCTTTGCTAGCATGTCGACATGTGCAGCAGATGATGTAGCCGCGGCATGCTAATTAACAGCGTTAGTGGGGAGAGAGATCGATGTGTTTGTGTTGATGGATTTGAGCAAAACTGAGCATTGATTTGAAAGGGAGTGCAGTCTAGTCTTTCACCTGCACAGCCAGGGCAAATTCATTCTCTCTTCCACCAAGTGCTGCTTTTAGCAACTTGTGCTAGTTGATAATTCAGTTACTAAAAGAGATAGAAAGGAAAATTGACAAGTTCTTCTCTACAACCAGCTTTCTACTGTGAAGGACACATAATTTGGCTAGGAGTCTTTTGATCAGTTAGCTCTTAAGAGCGTTTGCTCATCTGCAATGTGTTTCTAAAATGTTTTGAAGACATTCATGATTAACCCTTTAAGCTCTGATAAGGTCCGTGAGATTTATTTATTTTTTGTTGGTCAAAATATGAATAACTATAGTCGTAACTAACACAAAATAGGCATCGTTTGAAAGCTTAGAAGCTCTACTTCCCAATGCATTTAGGCTTTATGACTAAAACCGAAAAGTTCTTTGAAATTTGCAGACAATCAGAAGGGTTCCGTTTTGATTGTATACCAAAAAATGGCACTGTACATATTATTGCAATCAGTAAAAACATAAATCTCATCAAATAGCTAACTGTCATATGTTGTTGGAAAGCTCTCAATGAGGGTGCCAAGTAAAGGACATGGAATCAGTGATGCAGACTCATTAGCCATGTTTCCACTCTCGGGCCAAAAGAGGGCATGCTTGTACGTGCCAGGGCCAGTTGTGTTCCCACTGTCACTTGTGGGGCTTCATCGTGCCTCCTCAGAGCTTTTCTCTGGGCCAATGGCCTTTGGCCTGTTGATTACTCTTGGGCCAAACAAGGCCAAACAGGAACTGAGGCAGGTTCAATGTCAAAGGCAGAGTTTCACTGAACTTCACAGAAATGACTTTCCATGGTTCGGTGAACTTTCATATATGGTGTGCTGGACATTGTCCCACTGTTAGTGGAGAGACCACTCAGGACACCATGGCAGTTACAGTTGGTGAGTTGTCAACGCTAACTTATCCAACTGTTTACATTTTATACAAACTCGATATTCTAGATAACTAGATAACATGATACCTCAGCTTGAGCTTCCCTCTTGCTTGTGAAATGGGCAGGGTGTGTGACGTTGGCAAGGGTGGGTTTTTGGGCAACGCTGCAGAGTTATTGGCCGATGGTGGGAAAGCTAATCAATTTTGGTCTTGCGGCTATTGGCCCCGGCTGGCGAGTTGATAGCCCTGGCTCGCACTGGCCCAATAGTGGAAAAACAGCTATTGAGTCAAAAGGCACTCATTCTGTGAAATCTTATAACTATAATCATGTCTGCATGCTATGCAAACCTTTGGCCATTGTTGAGTTTGCATATTAGTTCTTATGTACAGTTGTTATGTTTTATTTGTTTGGAGAGGCTTTTGGACAAATGGAGACGTTTTTGGACACTAGGATAAAATATTTGTGTAATGCTATAATGTTTGATTGCTTTGTCATAACAACACAATCATTTTCACAGATACAGTTGATATTACTGGGAACACAGCAAAAGCAGTTTTTTGGAGCCTCCTTATTTACACCCAGAGATATATAATGTCAAAAAGAAAAATAATATATTTTTTTCATCAGTTTCTTAGGCTGAGCATCTTAGAATCGTTCATCTATCAGAATCATTAAATAAACTGAATTTATTTCTTTAAAATTATACCAAACACTTGCCCTTGTTTTTTTTTTTTTTTTTTTTTTTTTGTCGATCTATTAGCCTTTAATTTTGGGTATGCCACTGAAACAGGAAATATTTAAAAACACCCTCAGGGCTTAAAGGGTTAAGAATGCTGCTGAATCTGCTTTTTTTAGCTGAATGTTTGCTTAATGGCTAAATAAGTAATCAAAACTCACTAGACAGAAATTAGCCTGAGATCCACTGCAAAAGAGACCCTTGCAAGAACAATTTATTTGTGACAAACCTGCAAAAATATTCAGTCAATTTGCAGTAAACATTATAATTAGAAAGCACACACTTCTTACAAATACTTGCAGTAAATTTGCAGCAGAACGCATTAGCATGTGATTCTTAAAATGTTATTTTAATGTTAAAATAATTAAATTTTATGAGCTTTTTTTCTATAAATATAAATTATTGTAACAAGTTGTTTAACTCTCTGCGAAGAAGCAGGTGGTGGCATAATCCAACACAAATGGGTATTTTATTTCTTCAACACTAATTTGCTTTCCAGCCAAACAAAAAAGCACACACACAAACACTGCTGTGTGCATGCATGGGTGCGTGCATGCATGTGCGTGTGTCATTTGGAAGGATGCATGCGTCATCAAGGTTGTCATTTTTTTTGTCTTTCTTTTTCTTATTTTTTATCTGTTGTTAATGCCTTTTATGTATATGCACTTACATTTATACAATTGTTAACCTTTTTTGCATTCCCAATAAAAAAATTTAATAAAACAGAATGAAACGAGACAACCTCGATGATGTGTGCTGCCGACAAATGCGACCTCCGGAGGACGCATCCTTCCAAACAAGACAAAGCCTCTCTCTCCTCCACACTGGCATCTGGCTTACTCTTAAATCGGTCTCCAGTTTCACTGCAATGACAAACATCTGTTAGAGACAATCAATGACAAGTGATGACCCTCACCATTCTCATCTTCCATTCTCGCTCTCCATTCACAATATATATATTTTTTAAATAAATTCATTTTTAGAAACAAAACAAATCTGACAACATGGTATGAAAAATAAGCCTAAAATATGGTACAATATATATAATCTTAAATCAAGTTTTAACATTGTACATATTCTGATTCTCAGGAGAATTGTATTTGTTTTAAGAAAATTTACATACAAAAATACTGATTAAGGAAAGTATTTTCTGTAAGGTGAGTTTGATGAAAATTTGTGGCAAACAGTGTTGGATAATTACTCAAAGAAAGTGATCCACTACAAATTACTAATTACTTTTCTAAATGTGTAGTTGGATTAATGATTACTTCATCAAAAAAGTAATCACATTACCAGTACATTTTCTCTTAAGTTACAGTGCATCTGGAAAGCATTCACAGCGCTTCACTTTTTCCACATTTTGTTATGTTACAGCCTTATTTCAAAATGGATTAAATTCATTATTTTCCTCAAAAATCTCTCCAGAAATGTTCAATCAGGTTCAAGTCTGTGCTCTGTCTGGGCCACTCGAGGACATTCACAGAGTTGTCCCGTAGCCACACCTTTGTTATCTTGGCTGTGTGCTTAGGGTCGTTGTCCTTTTGGAAGATGAACCTTCGCCCCAGTCTGATGTCCAGAGCGCTCTGGAGCAGGTTTTCATCAAGGATGTCTCTGTATTCATCTTTCCCTCAATCCTGACTAGTCTCCCAGTACCTGCCGCTGAAAAACATCCCCACAGCATGATGCTGCCACCACCATGCTTCACTGTAGGGATGGTATTGGGCAGGTGATGAGCAGTGCCTGATTTCCTCCAGACATGATGCTTGCTATTCAGGCCAAAGTGATCAATCTTTGTTTCATCAGACCAGATAATTTTGTTTCTCATGGTCTGACAGTCCTTCAGGTGCCTTTTGGCAAACTCCAGGCGGGCTGTCATGTGCCTTTCACTAAGGAGTGGCTTCTGTCTGAACACTCTACCATATAGGCCTGATTGGTGGAGTGCTGCATAGATGGTTGTTCTTCTGGAAGGTTCTCCTCTCTCCACAGAGAAATGCTGGAGCTCTGTCAGAGTGACCATCGGGTTCTTTATCACCTCCCTGACTAAGGTCCTTCTCCCCTGATCGCTCAGTTTGGCCGGGTGGCCAGCTCTAGGAAGAGTCCTGGTGGTTCCAAACTTCTTCCATGTACGGATGATGGAGGCCACTGTGCTCATTGGGACCTTCAATGCTGCAGAATTTTTTCTGTAGCCTTCCCCAGATCTGTGCCTCAATACAAGGTGGTCTACAGACAATTCCTTGGACTTCATGGTTTGGTTTGTGCTCTGACATGCACTGTTAACTGTGGGACCTTACATAGACAGGTGTGTGCCTTTCCAAATCATGTCCAATCAACTGAATTTACCACAGGTGGACTCCAGTCAAGTTGTAGAAACATCTCAAGTATGCACCTGAGCAAACAAACTTCTTTCATGTTATCATTATGGGGTATTGTTTGTAGAATTTTTAGGAAAATAATGAATTTAATCCATTTTGAAATAAGGCTGTAACATTACAAAATGTGGAAAAAGTGAAGCACCTTTTCAAGAAAAAAAAAATCTGCTCAATGAATTCAAAATAATGTTTACATTTTCTTCTTGTTCATTGTTGCATGCTAGTCATTCTCTTATTTCAACCTTACAATGGCACACACTTCAGTTGGCACAGAAACATAAAACAGAAGTACATATGCAAATAATTAACATTTTAAATGTATTCTACATAAATAATATTTTTTAGAAAGATGCATAATAATCAAATAATTGTCACAGCACATCACAGACACAGATGACAGGTTGAACCCAATCATGGGAGCTTTATTGAAGAGGATACTTTTAGGTAAGTCAACAGTGATAAGAGGGATTGGTAACTAAGTTACTTAGCTAGAATGACAAAGTTCATGTTCACAGGTAATACTGCTGAAGGATTGCCACTCCAGGACGACGAAGGAAGAAGATGAAACCTTGGGATATGGAGAATGAGTGATTCGAGGGTATGAATATAGCTTCAAATAGGACTTCCGACAAGCAGGTGAGTTTGACCGACCCTTGCAGAGACTAGACATCAAAAGAGCCATGGAAGGTGGAGCCATATAAGGCGCAAAGGGTGATGCCAAGGTAGGCAGAGCCAGGAAGGTGGAGCCATGGAAGGCTCGAGGGGTGTAGTCAAGGAAGGCGGAGCCATGAGAGGATTGAGGGGTGGAGCCAAGGAAGGCAGAGCCTTAGGATGCTCGAAGGGTGGAGCTGTGGAAGGCTTGGACGAAGGAGCCGTGGGAGGCTTGGACGAAGGAGCCATGGGAAGCTTGGACGAAGTATCCATGGAAGGCTGGGAACAGAGAGTCGTGGAAGGCTGGGAGAGAGCTTGCAGTGACTGGGAACTGTCTACAGAGGCTACA
Organism: Moxostoma hubbsi; assembly: GCA_032164185.1. Taxonomy (NCBI): domain Eukaryota; kingdom Metazoa; phylum Chordata; class Actinopteri; order Cypriniformes; family Catostomidae; genus Moxostoma; species Moxostoma hubbsi. The sequence goes on from JAVLUX010000038.1 coordinate 18,887,466, forward strand.
GGTGTTGGCTCTGGGATGGTCGAGGCTATAGGCGTTGGCTCTGGTATGGTCGAGGCTAAAGGCATTCGCTCTGGTTCGTTAACCATGGCAGCCATGGGCACTGGCTTGTTTTCCGTGGCAGACATGGGCGCTAGCTCGTTAATCGTGATGGGCATGAGCGTTGGCTCATTTACCATGGCTGGCATGGGCGCTGGTTTGTTTACCGTGGCAGACATGGGCTGACCGCAGTGGTAAATCGATTCAACTGAGTGTCAATTGTATTATTAAAGGTTCTCCAGTCAGCGCCCTCTGGATTCATGGTTGTGGTCTAGTCTTCTGTCAAGACACAACACATGCACAGATGACAGGTTGAACCCAATCGTGGGAACTTATTGAAGATGATACTTTTAGGTAAGGCAACATTGATAAGAGGGATTGGTAACTTAGCTTAGAATGACAGAGTTTGTGTTCCCAGGGAGAAGGCTGAAGGATTGCCACTCCAGGACAACGAAGGGAGAATTGAAACATTGGAATATGGAGGGTGAGGGATTTGAGGGTACGAATACAGCTTCACATAGGACTTCTGACAAGCAGGTGAGTCTGAGCATCCCTAGCGGAGACTAGACATTGATGGAGTGGCAGGGTGAGTATTTATTGAGGGAATGTGATTGAGTGATGGATCGGGATCAGGTGTAGGCGATTAGTGGTTCAGGGAGAGGGAGCGGAGTGTGAAGTGAGAGAGAGAATCCGGTGTGGATGTGACAATAATGTAATTCAAAATTGTTAACATAATCTAAAGTCAGTACCTGTAATCTGATTACAAGAACTTAAAATGTAATGTGAACACTACTTGTTGTCTAAAAAGTAATTGCATTAGAAAACTTTTTTGCATTGAGAATGTTCATCACACAAATAATTATTGATAGAACTCAACAAGGACTCCAGAGCATCACGTGCTTGTCACAATGTAATGACAACAAAAATAGTTGTATGGATAACTGTGTTAACAAATAATATTTAGCATTTTTAGAATGAATATACAAAATGATGACCCTTCCAGAAAGCAGAAATCTTTTGATTACGGACACATTTCCACTTTAAATGCAGGTATCTCTTTTTCCATGCTCTCCAAATATTCTTTTGTTCAGTGCTGGCCTTTCTTCGTGGATGAAGAAAGCTTTAGGCTTGACATGTCAGATTGATTCTTTTGCTCGAACAATTTGTTCTCACTCAATATGGACTAAACGACTCCCTCATCATCGATCTGATGGTGCTGCTGTTTGCCGTCTGGCCTTGACTGTTTCAAGTCTCAGGCATATTTTCCTTTTCTCTCTTTTGAATGTGCTCGGTTCTGTGGCTGTGAACATGCCTCTTTGTGAAATTACACGAAGTGCCTTTACTTACTATTTGCAGATGCAGTGATGGTGACCTTTGGACATAGTACTGTTTTTTAGAACTCTGTTTCACAGACATGGATGAGTAGACAAAGTGAAATGCTTTTATGTGTTTGATAGAGGAGGAGTGTGCATGTAATGAAAGACATCTTTACTCATCCAGGCAGCAATCTTTTAACGCATCGAGCCCGGAACGGCTGAGCATAGTTTCTTCTCCTGGAGACATGCCGGATGTGTTGTGCTTGTGCACTTACTAAACGTTCTTTGTATTTTTGGCCACTTCTCTGAGATGGTGTCTAATTTTATAAATTGATATGACAGAAATGAACAAATATGTGCAAATAAATATCTGACCAGTTAAATGCCAGTAACTGTCATTATGTTATAATTGTAATTTCAAATTGCACCCCTTTCCCACCCCCATCATATAATTAAGCAATTGGCATGAGAGACTATGCTATATTGTACATATTAATATAGCTAAAGGATGGTGTTATGCGTGAGATATTCACAATATAGAACTGGAAAGTGACTCATTGCTTTTTAAAAACTGTGAATACATAATAAAAATATTTCGGACACATATTTTCATTAAAACTTAGTGTTTTTCAGGGGCCTGGGTTGGTCATCGAGTAAAAAAGCTGACTACCACCACTGGAGTCGTGAGTATGAATCCAGGGCATGCTGAGTGACTCTCCGAAGAAACTAAATTGGCCCGATTGATAAGGAGGGTAGATTCACATGGGGTAACCTCCTCGTGGTCGTTATAGTGTGGTTAAATACGGAGAATAGTGTGAAGCCTCCACACGCGCTATGTCTCTGCAGTAACGTGCTCAACAAGCAACGTGAAAAGATGCTGACAACTGAGATTCGTCCTCCGCCACCCGGATTAAGGCAAGTCACTACACCACCAAGAGGACTTAGAGTGCATTGGGAATTGGGCATTCCAAATTAGGGAAACTTCCATTAGAAAATATAGTCCCTGAAATGTAAACTAAGGCCTAAATGAGTGCTGTGTAATGATTAACATATTAGCTACATAAACAGGTGTTAAGCATCACAGTTGCTACTATAGTGTGTATTTTAAAACAGCTGGATCATTTATTTACCATTCAGAATCTGTTTTATGTATAAAAAACATGAAAGAAATCATGCTTGACTTAATGAGCTCATGCATGGGCACAGTAGTAGAAACAAGACAAAATAAAACTAGATTATAATATATCAAATAACTGAAATAGCAACATCACCGTGGCCTCATATTTTTGGTCTACTTCCTCAATAACGGAGTACATCCTTGTACAAACGGGAGAGTTTAAGCTGATTATCTCTGCAGTGTGGTTTGATGAAATTCTGCTTTCCTCTAAAGCATTTAAACTATCCCTTCACACCAAAAGTGGGAACTAACCATATAAAATCCACTCAGAACAATCCTCAGAGGAGTATATCTTCTGCTCATAACCATAGACCAAGGTTCCCACTTTCTCAATATGCCTAACAACCTCCAAACTTTAAAATGTAACCTAGTTTACATCTGCCAAGAACACCAACAAACCCACTTCCTCTTTCTCAGTGGAGGCACACAGCATTAAGTGCTAAGTACTCAGCAAAACCGGTTTCCAAGGAGACTAACCCAGGCTGTGAGTGAGGAGATGGATGAGTTTATGGATCTGGATGCCACAATCTATAATAGATGTCATGGCAATGAGAGCACTTATTTTGGTGTACATTTGCTTTTCCATCAGCCGATGATATTTTTAAATCTTCTCATTAAATAAAATTACTTCCATAAACATTAAAAATTGACATTACCAACCTGGTCAATGGCTCTCAGCATAGGTGACCGAGGCTTCCCATCTCATTCTGTTTTTCAGAGTTTGAACTCCCTAAATCCCAGTCCTCATCCCTAACTTCCTTCAGTATCTTTGAATAAAAATCAAGAAATCACAAATTGAATATAGTGTTAACACTGAGGGTTCTCACAGTTATGGGAAAGCTGGAAATATCAGTGAAATTTAAAATGGTATTTTCCATGCCTGAAAAGTCATGAAAAATAGTAAAATCTTAAAATTCATGATAAAGTAATAGAAACTTCTTTTGTGAATATGTTAATTTATAGGTTTGCTCTTTTCTGAAATATTTAATTACTTAGATGTTGCTCTGGTGTTTGAAGACTGTGATGTTGGATTTGTGAGCAGTTGGTTCTTTTCAATGAATTATTTCATTCACAATTTGGTCTAAAATGATTTTAAAATGTCAATTTCCAGTAATCAGAAAAAACTGGAAAGGTCATGGAAATATATTGGTTTAAAAAACTGTGGGAACCCTGAAAACTGCAATTCTAACAAATAAGTACCATGGTATTACTATGGGTTATTTTTATGGACATGTTACCATGGTAATATCATTGTTTTGTTATACGAGTACATCATTTGCACGGAAAGATGCAAACTGAATCAGTCATGGTAAGACACTTGACTCTCTTAGTGGGAACTGACAAGCAAACTACTTGGCCAATTAGTCTTTTAGCTGCAGTGTCAAGTAGAGGTCAGAGTCGCATTTGAGCATTAATTCAGGACAAAATTCAATATAGCGAGCCCAATGGACTGGGAGGCCTCCATAGTCCAGGTGTGGGATCCTCCATGTGTGAAATTCCAGATTGCTCCTCTGGATTCAGATGCCCCTCCCCTGGCCTCTGTCCATCCCATGTCCCATATTTTGGAACAGCCATCTTAAAGCAGAACCTGTGTTTAGTGGAAGACTGGCTCATTGACCACATAAAGGATCAGAGCTAGTGAATCCCATTGACTTTTCCAATACCGACAATAATTCTGGGTCGGTGACTTGGCGTACTTAGTGGGATCGGGTCAATGACTATGTTAGGACTCAGTGGAGCAGTGTTCAGGTCATTGGCTGGATCAGTGCTCTGTGTTGTCCTCCAATGACTTATTTGAGAATGAGCTCACCTTCTGAAATAGTCGAAGCAAAGGATGATAGTTCTGTTCTCCCTTGCAAGAGCTCCGTGTTGATCGGACACAGTTTGACTGGCCAAGGGTCAATGAGTACAGCTGGATACCAGAGCAAGCCTGGCACCCTGCGTCAGAACATGGGATTAAAGTCTCTGTTCTGCTTAAACTCTCTCTAATGAACGCAAACACCTGCTCGCTGTGAGACACCTGTTTCTGATTACGACTATTTACTGTACCTCAGGATGTTTTTCCCCCGGTGAGCATATTCATTTGGCACATTAGTTTATAAACATTTCAGAGCATACTGATAAATAGTTTGGGTGGCTGGCATTTGCCTAGAGTTTATTTAGAAGTGAATAGTTATGGTTAAGGAGAAACATACATAAAGAGACTGGTTGAAAGTGATAGAGAAACGTATTCATATTTCAAGGTAAATTTTATTGCACCACAAATGTGGTTAGAACGTATTTAAGTCATTAACACAAACTACGTTTTACATATGAAGAAGAAAATCAAAAGTCGTTGACATGATGCTACTGCAGGTTGTTGTGGAATGTTGTCATGGCGTTGCTTTGTGGATGTTAGAGCATTGCTACACTAGGTAGTTGTTTTCAGGGTTGTTGCCTGGTCCATTTTATCATCCTCCTGGTGAAAAGCGTAAATACGGTCACTTAGAAAAGTAATAGCACACCTCCCTTCAACAAGCCCCATAATTTGAGGCATCGTTAGTCCCAGATGGAATCTGCAGATTTTTTTTTTTTTACATTTTCTGCCCTGATAATGAGGGAAAAATAAGCTGAATTCTGTGTAAAGGATTTAAACATAGCAATTAGAGCTGTCAATCAATCAAATGTTTTAATCAAATTAATTACATGATGTAGCGATTCAATCAAAATAATCACAGTTAATCACATCTCAATATTTGCTGCAAAAAATAAAGATAAGTTGCATCCAAATAAAGATAACTTAATATATAATTATTTCAATAATTACAAATAATAAATAAAATATTCAGATCATTAAAATTCACTCACAAAACACTTTGTTAGGAACACCTGAAATTTTGTAAAAAATAAAATAAAATTATCAAACCACACAATGATGAATCTAAGACATTACAGATATTACAGCTTTTTTTCTGTTAAAGAATAATTTTCTGTATAGCTGCTTTTAAACATTGTTACTTGACTTGACCTGTACACCTACTTATTCATGTGAATATCTAATCTGCCAATCATGTGGCAGCAGTACAATGCATAAAATAATGTAGATACAGGTCAGGAGCTTCAGTTAATTTTCACATCAACCATCAGAATGGGGAAAAATATGTGATCTCAGTGATTTCGACTGTGGCATGATTGTTGGTGCCAGACGGGCTGGTTTGAGTATTTCTGTAACTGCTGATCTCCTGGGATTTTTACACACAACAGTCTCTAGAGTTTACTCAGAATGGCAGAAACAAAAAACATCCAGTGAGCAGCAGTTCTGTGGACAGAAATGCATTGTTGATGAGAGAGGTCAACAGAGAATGGCCAGACTGGTTCAAGCTGACAGAAAGGCTACAGTATCTCAGATTGCCACTCTGTACAACTGAGGTGAGCAGAATATCATCTCAGAATGCACAACATATCTAAGATTGAGGAGGATTGGCTGCAAAAGCAGAAGACTACGACGGTCACTTTATTAAGACAGTTCCTAATAAAGTGCTCAGTGAGTGCATATTACATTACTGCAAATATATAGTGCCGTAAAATTAAAGCATTGATTAGACTATACAAAATGTGGCTTTAGAATATATTGTTTGTTTTGATTCCATATCTTTGACATCTTTCACATAAAATTAGGCCTATTTCCATTTTTGGCCTACTCTAGACTGTAATCCATTCTCATTGGAGTTTGTCAATCTATCACTGCATTCTTTATCTGCACGACTAACATTTTTTGTTTATGTACACATGCATCACACAGACATTCTTGAGTTGATATAAAAGTAGTTTGAAATTTGGAATAACACGTCTCAAGATCCCTGCATTCTGCTGTACTCTGGCCAACTGTCTTCTGTGAAAGGCTTTGTATGTTTCGAATCCTTGTGCTTTCCATCTACGCACTTGGTATGCACCATCCAAAATAAAACCAATTGAGTGCAGCCCTCTCTGACGCAGCATAAAACTCTAGTGTGTAGGTGCCCTGATAACCAGCTACTAATAGCTCATGTAATACCAGTAGGATATTGGAACGTCAGCCGAGGGTATTACTTCAGGGAGCAAAAAGACAGGGAGGAAGTGACTCTGACAGGCCCATCTCTTTCCTCAGCTCCTCCTCTCCTGCTCACCATCATTAGAGCAGACGGGTGACGGACAGATAAAGGAAACCTTTTAATAACATTGCAACCTTTTAAGAGGGGGCACAATCGACAGAGCCCGCGGGCAAGCTGGAGCTAATCAATGTGGCTGTGCCCTGCCATCTACTCTTTCTCCCTGACACCCACTCTCTATTTGTTCTCTCTATCGCTCTTGCACTCCTCATTCTGTCAGTAGAAGGGGATACATCTTCCACCTACATTTTCACAGCTGCTCCTCTGAAACTTCCCAGTTTAAACAGGACTTTTCCTCCTTATTAGAACCGTTCTCCGCTCTCCCTAATGGGACTGACTCTCAGTCTGTCATTAGCAGCAATGTGTTTTAACAGATAGAGGACGAGGCCTGTGATAGGATTAGGCTCCTCTGAGGGGAGATGTATTAATGCTGTGGTGACTTTTAACAGCTGGTTGTTTTTGCCTGTCTTTTCCTTCACATTCATGTTTTTTTTTTCTTCTTCTTAGTATTCACTGAGATTGGAGGTTTCTCCTCCTACATAGAGTCTTGTCTGGGGCTTAGCCATGGAGTAAACTTTCCAATGCCTTTTAAGTCTCTTTCCATCTTAATTTCTCAAAATGTGGGTGCCGACGGTGTTTCAGCAGGCGAATAGTCCTCTAAAATCTAATGCAACTTACATTCAGGTCTAGCTCTATTTGGGTATACAATGACCACTTTTCATTTGTCAATCAATTCCAGATTAATATAATCAATTTACTTTTCTGAAGTAAAATGGGTTTTGAATGTAGCTTCAATCCGACACATACCGAATCAGTATTCAGTAATTTAACAGATTCAACTTTCTCAATATGATTTTATATTGGTTAGCATGTGAGTGCATTATATGAATAATTGGTATTTTTGTGACCTGACATCATGCCAAATTAAGAACTAATCTCTGTCTGAGACAACACAACTCTACATCTTCTTTTTAACCACACTAACACGTTTTAGCACCAACAGAAAGACACCTTAACTCCACCATTCAGTATTTGATAATGAGGTGTAAATTCTTGCCTGAACTTGATGTTTAAGAACATCTACTCAAAGTAAATCCTATAAAATTGAAAAAAGCATTAATCATGAGCTGGAGAGGGACAGCCATATTCATTAACGATTTTACTGCCTCGTTGCCCTTGTCCTTATATCATAAAGGAGGTGTGACCAGGCATGGAAAACAAAACAGAGAAGAATTACACTCATATAAACTTATAAAGTCACTCTCAGATTTGTGTTATTTTTCAAGCTGATTTACGCAACCGCAGACTTTAAAGATGTGCGGTTTATTTTTAATTAGAACCTCTGTTGTCGGGCAATGGTTTATGATTAGCTTTTTTAACAAACACTATTATTCATTCATGCTTATGTGAAACAGCAAAGGACACTGGGGATATGCAACATTTAGATAAGTAAACTCTCTTATATCAAAATGTTAATGTGAAATAAACAAATGAGTATATGTGCATACAAAAAAATACAAAATAAAAAATCAATTCATGATCATTACATGATCAATACAGAACTGAAAATGTGCTTTTAAGGCTACTATTAGTGTGCTTTCTTCATAGCAGAAACATTCTGTTTGATTAATCAGTCTATAATTCATTTAAAGGTATGGTTAACCAAAAATGAAAATACGTTTTTTTTTTTTTTTTTTTTTCTGCAAGATGTTAGGCAGAATGTCCAAGGTGTTGTTTTCTTATGTTGAAAGTGAATGGGAACTGTAGTCGACAAGCTCCAAAAAAGACAAAAAAGAACCTTAAAAGAGCCCATACAACTTGTAAGCTACATACCAAGTCTTATGAAACCACTCAATAGTTTTGTGAGAAGAACAGGCCAAAATTTAAGTTGATTTTCACTGAAAATCTTGCTTGATAGCTGTGGTCACAATTCAGTTTCATTGAATGGACAAAAGCAGCATAGACATTCTACTAAATAAGTTATTTTATGTTCAACATACAAAAATACTGAATGGTTTGGAACTGTATATGGCTGAAAAGATGATAACAGAATTTGAATTGTTAAATGTGATTATATCAATATGAATATGAGTATAAGAGGCAAGAGTTTGCCGCAGAAAAAGTTTTCATCCCTAGACCTTAGTTTGAATCAAATTGATTCAAAGCTGGAGCTGAAAGCTGTGCTTATTTTTTCTCTTTTTAAAAGATCAAGTCAAGAGAACAGAACAGTTTCCTGTGGAGTGAGTGCATCAGGCCAATGTGTTACATGCACTGCTGGCACACTTACACTGCCTTACAATGGAAATCTGTGAAGATCTTTCCAGTCGAAATATGCTGCAGTTTGCCTGTCTGCCGTCTTTGTTGTGTTTGCTGTATAATTCATTACAGTTCACTGAATGTGACAAGAAATTTGGCTCACATTTCCTCTTAATATAAGCTTAACAAAGAAAAATATGAAGTAGTGCAGGGCAAACTGACACATTTTTAAAAACAATTCCTCGTCCGGTTAGTGAATGTGCATAAGCGCCAAAAACTGGAAGACACAGATAAGCAACATGAGACACAAAGACCTAAACAACAAAGGAACCGGAATAGAGAGAGATTCCAAATATTGTGAAACAACAAAAGAAAAACAACAGTAGAAGTGAAATCTTGAAGCAGAAGTGCTTTTCCTTTATGAGACATTTTTATATGATAAAAAGTAGGTTTTCATATTCGAGATAGGGTTAGTATACTAATACAAGGAGGATACGGAGACAGAAACCACAAACTGCTTTTAGAATCTCAATGTTTTCAGAAAGTGAATCATTATATAGTCTTCAAATAAATATTCCATACTGAGACGCAATGAGAGATGCACTATATTGGTACCTCTGAGCCACAGGAAGTGGAGATAGGATTTTAAACAAGAAGAGTCCTGGTAAAATGACTTCAAAGGGAAAGATCACCCTAATTTGAAAATTCTCTCATAATTTACTCAACCTCATGCAATCCCAAATGTGAATGACTTACTTTCTTCTGCAGAACACAAACAATGATTTTTAAAGGAACATCTAAGCTCTGTAGGTCCTCACAATGCAAGTGAATGGTGACCAATATTTTTAATCTCCAAAAAGCATAAAAGCAGTATAAAAGTATCCATAAGACTCCAGTGGTTAAATCCATGTCTTCTGAAGAGATATGATAAGTGTGGATGATATTTAAGACCTTTTTTTTTATGATCAATCCACACATTCACCTCCACATTCATCTTTTGTTTTGGCAATTCCCATTCTTCATGCATATAAAGTATATCACCAACTACTGGGCAGGTAGGAGAATTGCTTTTAGGAGCTACAAAGTTCTGGCCACCATTCACTTGCGTTGTGAGGATCTACAGAAATAAGATAATCGTTGTTTGTGTTCTGCAGAAGAAAGAAAGTCATACACATCTGGGATGGCATGAGGGTTAGTTAATGCTGAGAGAATATTACAATTTTTGGGTGAACAATCCTTTTAACACAGAGATTCTTAGATAATGAGGAAACGGCAGAAGCCTGGGAAGACTCTTTTGCAATATAAGGATGAGATCTTACTGTAATCTGTCTTTACTCCTAAACAAGAGATCATCTGTTTCATAGTGTATGAACTATGATAGTTCATGCAAAAATTACAAATCTGTCATCATTGTTTCAATCCCAATTTACTTTCTATCTTCCGTGGTAAAATGATTTAGCTGAAATGACATATGAATTTGTATGACTTCCACTACAGCCAATGACATCGCTGGACATCGTTTTAATCTAATACATGACAATTACTTGCTTCTTTAAAACACAACAGTTTCCTATCATGTTTACACACTCTACTGATAGGTTAGGTTTAGATAAGGGGTTTGGGTAATGGCATAATATTAATAAGCATGTCTCTTGACAACTCGCTCGCGGAACTCGCGCCTAATTCCGCATTACACATCCGGGCATTTGCACGTGATGAAATTTAAAAAATTCATAAGAACAAAATTGTACAAAATCATACAAAATATCATAAAATATATAAAAAATGTTCATGAGATCAGGTTGGACTGGCAGCCTCAGTCACCATTCACTTTCATTGTATGGAATAATTAGCAATAAAAGTGAATGGTGAGTGAGGCTATCAAACCCTAAAATCAATGTCCATATCCACATCTCCTTTTGTGTTCCACTGAAAAAATAAAGTTATTTGGGTTTGGTACAACATGAAGGTGAGTAAATGATGACCGTATTTAAATTTTTTGGGTGAACTATCCCTTTAAGTTTGAAATTATGCTCTGTTTGCTAAGAGAACAATACTTTTAAAGCTTGTTTTTCATTTTAGCATATGAAATATTTAACTCACCATAGGTTATCATTATGTAAACAGACAGTTAGCTTGAATTATTTATCAGCAACCATGTTCAGATTTTATATGTATAAGTTAACTTTATTGCTATCAAACCATATTTCTCATTTATCTTATGTGTATGTGTTAATGAGCAGAGAAGAAACATAAATAGAAAAATCAATAAACGATAAGATGCCATGCCATCTCTAGAGGAGCGGCCAACTCCAAGAGGTCAGAGGTACAACACACACACACACACACACACACACACATTTTAATGTATGTATGATGAAAGAGAGAGAGAGAGAGAGAGAGCGAGAGAGAGAGAGAGAAAGAGAGAGAGAGAGAGAGAGAAGAGACTGTGGCACAGCTGAAACATGGATCTTTATTCACTTGCCAGTGCTGAATTAGCCTCCCTGCCGACAATTATCTGTAATTCCTCGACTGCACAGTAGAGGGAGGAATTACTACAGACTCTCAAGATCCAGCTATAGCACACCTGACAATCTTAATACATCTCCAAACAGCCACAATTTAAACATTGGGGAAAATACAAAGCATATTTGTCTTACAGGAACTCAAGGGAAGGTTCAGAGACCAGAGGCTTTCCATAAACAAATAGAGTCATCCATGGAAAATAACAGCAAAAATGAGTCTACTAAAGCCAAACTACCATAATTGTGACAGCTGACCATCAGGTGCCTGTCGTTGAGCACATACTGCACATGCCCAAACCATAGACTTAATTAGTGCAAACACAGCTCCACTGCAATAACATACAATCATTGTAGTTCAGTCTGACACAAAGAGAGAGAGAGAGAGAGAGAGAGAGAGAGAGAGAGAGAGATTATCAACTCTCCTATTATCAACCCTTCCTCTCTTTCTCTCCCTCCCACTTCTCTTCTCTTCTTCAGACCACAGGAGGAGGAATAAAAGTATATTGATACATAATTCATCAACCGGAGGCCTTACTAAATGCCCAATATACTCTAATAAGGAAGCCCAAATCAGACTGACTTCCCATCACAATTATACATTATGAGCTTTAATTGTTCCTCTTGAGAGAAGACAGGCAGGAGGGTGGGGTGTTAATGCGAGGGGTGGAGGTAATGGAAAATTATTAGATATTTTGAGTTAATTTGCTTAAGCAAATTAATCAGATCAACAGCCACACGGAGCTCAGCACCAGGATATAAATTGCATAAACAAGACTTGTGGAGTGCTTTTAAACCAGACAGGCCAGAATGATATTAATCTGTTTTCTAGTACCACTGCTGGTAATTGCACACAATGGCTTCATTTGCCACGACCTCTTTCTCCCAGAGCACACAAGATGGATCTTTTGCATGTACATAGATTAAAAACACAGAGTCTGAAAACTCATAAATATGCACACATGGATAATACACATGCAATAGCTCATAACTGCACTAAAACATTCCCACACAATCGCACATAAAGTGCCTGTAGACACATACAGACTTAAATGGCTACATAAACAAACATTTTCTCACACACAGGTTTGTTTGCTTGTAAGCTAATTAGAGGTGCTTTCAAAGTTAAACTTCACTATACCTATAGCTCATACGTACGAGTTTGGATTTTCGAAATGCAACTCGTACTTTTCTAATACAACTTTTCACTTTTCATGTTACTGTCTCCTTAACGGCATTGTCCAAGTTCAATGCAAGTTAACCTCAATCAAAAACATTTATGGCATAAAGTTGATTTCCACAAACATTTATTTAGTCTTTTAAGAAAGCAAAAATCGGAATGGGGCCAATCCATAAACGTTAAAATACTCCCTGTCTCCAAAGAACAGCTACAAGACATAAAAAATATGCAGGCTTGGGAGGGTTACTTTTGTATTCCACTACAGATTACAGAATACATGCTGTAAAATGTAATTTGTAAGGTATTTCTTTAGATTACACAAGGTCAGTAACTTAACTTAATTTTCACAAAATACACATGTTAAAATTACATTATCTGAAAAACCTAAATATCTTATGCAGTGTTGTTTCTAAAACAAGATAAATCAAACTGATCTAGAATATGATTTTTGCCCTAATATCAAAGATCTTACTAGACAAAAATAAATTATGATTCATGTATATGATGATGAATATGATCATGCTGGTAGCATGTGCATGCAAAATGGCTAGAAATAGCATTTGTAAAGTGTAAAGCTGTCAATTTTCACAAGGTTTATTTCTATTTCTTCTGCTCCAAACATACTTGTCTGTCTGCTCGTATGAATGTAACACATCATAAAAAAAAATTTCACCGCATATAAATGATGGATCGCATCATTTATATGTATAAATGTTTTCCATCTGAAAGGACTGCATTTTATTGTCATTTGTTTCATTTGATATTTAAAGTAATCTCTTCAGTAATCCAAATACTTTTTGAAATGTAACTGTATTCTAAATACTAATGATTTAAATTGTAACTATAGAGGAACACAGTTACTTATATTTAGTATTTTAAATACGTAATCCCATTACATGTATTTTGTTACTCCCCAACCCTGACAATATGTTTGTTAACATGATTTAAGTGTGATAAAATCACATACCTTTTCTGTGTAAAGTTAGCCAATTTTTTAGGGCCATATTTTAGGAGCACAGCGCAATGCAATGGTCAATGGGCATGGCCGTGATGTTTTGGTATTTTCGTGCGAGTGTGAGCTAAGTCTTGGCGTAAGTGGGTTTGATGAAATCACCAGTGCAATGTGCAAATGACCTGGATCAAGTGTAATTTAATTCTGAGTTTGTTCTCTGGTTATTCCACCGTCTGCTTCCTGTAATATAGTCCATTCCCTCAAGTACCAGCAATATAAACAATGACAGCACATTCATAAGAAGTTGGTTGTGTAAAAATGTACTCCATGCAGTGCATTAAAAGAAGAGATTAACTGCGTCCTTGATGAATGCCAGGAATATTTCTATGACACGCTTATTTTAAATGCATGGAAAATGCTGAAAATTCTCATCAGAATTTGGATTTACGCTCCGTTATATTAAAGAATAATTTTCATCTACTGACAAAAAAAAAATCATGGCTAGTATTAATAGTGATTGTGTCGGCAGGCATTTCACTTCTTGTTTTTGAAAAAAGTAATTAATTTATTAAAACACAAAAATTATAAAATATTTCTAAATTAAAATTACACTTCAATTAAAAAAAAATATATACAAAAATAACGAAGTAGTCAAAAAAATGATGGCAAATACAAACATTTTACTTTCACCTTCCACCTGTCCCTTTTGAAGTGACTTAAAAATCACTCTACAACAACAGGTAAATAATTACTAGTAGTCTACAAATGAAATCATAAATACAATTGTAAATATACAATAATGATAATACAAATAAACAGAACAATAAAATAATAACAATAATTGAAAAAATAAACCATGACCTCTAGAAAATATAACACAATTCTCATCAATTTTAGTTTCAACAAACAGCTTCAACAGCAATCGTCAAGGACATTATTTGATGTTCTGTACTTTCAGAATTTGGACATTAACTTTATTATCACCTGCTGTTGAAATCTCCAAACTGAAAATGCAGCAACATAATTTGGACTTCGCGCTTAGATAAGATGTAGTATTGAAACGTCTAAGCACAATTACATATTTCTCAGGAAAATAGCAAATTGTGCATGGTGCCACGACATTAACATACAATACAACCACAGTTGTGCACCTACACCCACAGTAGTGCAAACACTCCCACCCACGGCCACTTGTTTTTTGCACTGGCACAGAAATTGCACTTAGAATTAGCGAAGATGTTGCACACGGTTGTAGTGCTGTGCTTTGCACACTCACAAAAATAGAGCATGTAATGTCAACAAACCCTAAAATCCATAGAGACACAGGGTTTCAAATCAATGCAAAACAGGCATCACATTTAAGCTATTTCACAAGTTTACATGTTCATTTAATCTTTGAATGGAAGAGAAGCTAAACATATTTGGTTTACTGTCCATGATGGAGGGATTGAATCGTCGCCTTTGTTTGATTTAGAGGTAACTAGTCATGAAGGTGTAGTTGGGGTTGAGGAGGGATGCTGGAAGAACAGTTGTAAGCCACAGATTATATATGCTTACTCCGGTGCTGATTGGTTGGATTAAATGAAAATGCTCCTCCCAAACTTTTGTTAAGAACTCAATTTCACGAGTTCAATTGTTCATGTAACCTTTCAATGAAAGGGAAGACTCAACTCAAACCCAAAGTACCCCCTCAAAACTGACAAAGATGGTGATTGCTACTGTGGACAGCGAGCCAGAAATATGGTAGTTCATGAGATGGTATAGATTGCTAGATTCTCTATAGAAATCCATCCCCCCAAAAGAGTTAGTATTAAATAAAAGCTATGGTAGCATTAATGATATTATGTAATGTTGGATGACTTAAGATGTGACAGTCTCTCAGCGTAGTAAGGGGGGGGGGGGGGGGGGGGGGTCGCTAAAGAACTAGTGGTGGATGCGTTTTTGACTCGAACAGGAGAGCCCATGGCGAAACCTGGAAGCTCAAATGGCAATCGAATGGGGGACCCAACGGCCGGAGCATAGTATCTCACGTCGTGCTCGAATGGGAGAGGCTAGTGCGTCGCTCGATCGAATTGAAAGCTTTCTAGAGGCCCTGGATATGAGTTTAAGTTGCAAAAAATGTATTAATGAAGTTATTTATTTGTTCAGGTATGATTAAACGCTTCCGAAAGCGTGTATATTATCAGTATGCGCATATGCATACCTATGGACGAAAGTTCGAGCATCATGCGCATGGACATCCAAACCATACACCCTTTCATTAGATGAGAATAAGAAAGATTGAAGAAGATGACTACATGGGTGAAACCTTTAAGGGAAAATTAGCTACAGTAATAAGGATTTGTTGAGCTCTTCTGATGTAACTGTGAAAATAGTCTGAAAACCAATGGCCGAAAGCTTGAATTTGCTACTTGTGTAGACATTTGAGCAGCAGTGGTTGCTGCTCCGTTGCAGAATGAATGAATGAAATAAAGGGTAGACCGGGATTCCGAATGGAGAACAAGGGTTTAGCAAATGGAGATAGTAGAGAAGAAAATGTAAGCGTTGTGGAAGCAGTGCCCTATAGCGCAGGTACATAATCCAGATGTTTATTTGATTTGTGTTTAAATCTATTATACGTATTTCAATAAATATGTCTCTGAAGTCAATAAGACATTCAGCAGGTGTCCCTTAGATGTTAGTGATTTAGAAAGTTTACAACTCTGATCTTTAATCTGTTTAGCAGATGCCAATTAGACTGATGCTTCCAGAAGAAAGGTCTATAATTAAAATCTCAGAGACGCACGTAGCCTTCTCCATCGTGGGTGGTGGTTACAGGTGCATGGAAATGAGCTCTCGCAGGAGTGGATGTACTGCATGGAGAAATCAGCAATGGCTGGGAAGAGAGGTCACCAAACCAGACTTCAGAGAAGGGAGAGGACCCCTTAATGCCTGTGCCTGTCCGCCCCAGGCAAGAATGGACCAGCTATACCCTTGTCAGATGACCCCCGCCTCGCCCTGAACCCTGAGCAAAAAATGGGAGGGTTCACTCTGTGAAACGAACGGGCTGAATCCTCAAGCACGGGACCGTACAGCGTTTGATGGGAGAGCTCCTGTTTCACAAAAGAATTTGTAATGCTGTGATATGACCAGGCCAAATCCTCCAGCATGGGACCACATGTGTATGTAAGGAATAGTTGAGCCAGAAAAGTAAAAGGTGGGATGCAGGAGCGGAGTTTAAAGCACTGCTGTAGTTGTTGAGTGTTTGAACTGGAATGATAATGAGAGCATGGTAAAAGGAGTTCTGGTGGGGGCTAGGAGTGACTGCAGTGTTTTTACTGTTGTGGAATCCCCTGTAGATGCACTTCGATAAAGATGTAAAACTTAGGAAATTTGACCGAAAGGTGAATAGCAATCGGATTTGTAATAATGTTGATTAATGACGCATAACTTTAAGATTGTGTAGCATGATTAGGTGTTGCAAGACACCTGAAGGCACGTGCAAAACAAAGAAGTTGTGTTCAAATACTTGCTGAGGGTGAAATAACAAAACGTGGCATCTGTGGACACCTTTGGGGGAAGGCAATAGACACTTCTGATTTCTATAATTATTACAGCTTATTGAGGGAATAACTTTTAAACAGTTGTGTAACGTAAGTGCATGAGCAGCCATAATGGTGATCGGAAGGACCAAGCAGGTGAATAAAGGAAGCTTACTGTAGTGGAAAGATTGTGTTCTCATTTCCTTACAATTGTAAGCAGGGGTAGAGGATACATAAACAACAATTATTTATTAAAAGGCGATTTCCGAAAGCCCCACACTGTTTAGCCCTCACAGTGGATTGAAAGTCTTTGAAGGGAATAAGGCATAGGGATGATCACTTCTGTATGAAATGCACATTAGAATGGGCTGCTCTGCGAGGTATCCAGGGCTGAAAGGAAACACCTGAGCTGGAGAACTGGTTTGAAAATGGAGTGTGATAAAAAAAGTTTTAAATCAATGCTGATCTTTGATTTCCTTGCCTCAAATTAAAACTGTGATGGAGTTCAAGCGATGTAAAGCACCGTCTAAACGTGGCGGCACCGCTCTGGGTGGAAGTTAAGATGAGAGGACCTACATATAATCATATTGAGCTGTACTTCAGGTATACAGCGAAGAAGTGGCTGCTTGCGGAGGCAGCTTCAATGGCAGGGTCTGCTTCGCCGAGGAAAGATTAAAAAGAAAGAAAGAACGACATGGCAGAAACAATTGTTAAATTGTGAAAATAAGAAAATAGTGAGCTACTGTGGCAGCTTTGTTGAAAACATGAGCTTATCTAGTGAGGGCAAATGCTTCGTGCAAAGAAGGTCATCTGTCACATAGATATGAAGCGGGTAAATGGGCGGGGCCAAATACTGGAAGAACAGTTGTAGGATGGAGGTAAGCTGCGGCTTATATATGGTTACTCCGGTGCTGATTGGTTGACTTAAATGAACATGCTTCTCCCGAAATTTGTTAATAACTCCATTTTAAGAAAGGAAATGTGAAAACACATTTTGTTATTCCATTTTTATTTAGGCAATACAAATGAATGGTGTATGGCTTTTATGGTACACAAAAAGTTACTTTTCTTTTAAAATCATGGTTAGGTTTAGGGTTTGGGTAAGGGTATAGACTTCATGGTTAGGTTTAGGATTGATTTAGGGGTTAAACTTAGGAAAAGTCATGATAAAGACGTTTTATATAAGGCATGTTTACATAGAAAATAATTCAAAAACAGGTGGTTTTGAGGTAAACTTGTTTTTAATCATAGAACAGTTTCAAAATCGTGTTTGATGAAAGACTGCGTGTATATTGTAGAACAAAAAAAGTTAAGTCTCTGCCCATATTATATTTTTCAGTTCAACCTGAATTCTCCACCTTACAGAGAGCAGCAGACATAAATGACACCCACCACAGGATGACCGAAACTAAGTCGACTTCTGATCTAATCTGCTCCTCAGTTATTCATTCATCTCCAATTCTATATCTCTTCCTCAGGAAGTAGGACTAAACTCTCGCTCTCCTCCCTGCCCCACAAATCAAATGGCATTGTTAATAAAACTATTGATTCCACATATTAATGTATTCATCACAGAATACAGTTTTGGAGATAGAACAGCTGCTCTCTTTATGGAAATCTCTAATGATTTCATTAGGTTTTGAGGTGGTTTCATTACTGGCAGTGGACCTCTTCTCTTCCTGTTTCTCTCCACTCTGTTCATCATCTGCATTATCGCTTCAGGATGGAGGACATTTTAATTTCACAAGAGAGCCACGCTCAGCCAACCTCCGTCACAGTGTATTGCGTAGCTCAGAAACTCTTAACGCTGTTTTTGACATGGAGGAGGAGAGATAGAGAGACACAAAGAGAGAGAGAGAGGGGTGGAATTCAATAGTAAATCAGTTTGCCCTTTTGAACACCTGACTGTGAAAAATGAGTTTTGAGTTTCAGACAGGTGTGTGTGTGTTTCTTTGTTTGAGAGGGTCAAAGACACAGGGTTACTTTAGTTTTTAGTTTTACTTTAGTTTCACCCTAAAATAAAAACGAATTATTTAACTTGAGTTTTTAAACCCATATTAATTAAGAAGTACCGTAAAATACAATATGTGTATGTTATATTTAAAGCCTTCTGAAGCATTTGCGAGGAAAATACCAACATTTAAGTAGTTTTTGGGGGAAAATTATGCCTTCTGTCATATCTCTCATCTATTTTGTGCTTTTGCATGTTCAAACTTGGGCCATCACAATTGGCTACAAGACATGTGAAAACTTACTTCATTTGGTGGCAATGATATCAAACCTGGAACAACAATGTCTGGACTTAAATATTTTGTTTGTGTGACATGTTAGCTGTGACGTTATATCAAATTAGCTTAAAATGTTGCCTAATTTGCATAAAGTTTCAGTTTGTTCCTCACATGAAGCCATCGTATGGCTTCCCAGTTATGTATATATCCAAGATGTCTGTTTCTGGAAAGCATCACAATCTATTTAACATCTGCTAAATATTTTTAAATAATCAGATTTACAAACATTAGAATAAATGTCTCAAAGACAACTGCTGAATGTCTTATTGACATCCAAGACATACTAAGTGACATCGATGTATTTGCAAATGAGCAAAAAAAAAAAAAACAACAAAAAAAAAAACTTTTCCAGATCTCAACACACACATCAAATAGACATCTGGGTGATGTATGTGTGCTGTCAGGGTTCAGAAGATATATAGTGCAGTGAGTAAATAATGACAATTTTCAATTTGAGTGAACTATACCTTAAAGATTGTAAACAGGGATATGGATGATATTCTGTAAACTGCTTAAATGCAATACAGTTCCCAAATATCTTTTTCATATGATTGAATATGATTCGTTTCACTTGTTTTCAATTGTTTTTTAGGGTTGCATTCTGGTTTGGTGCCAAGCATGAAAATCTTGATTTTCCCATGCAAGACTTGAAAGTCATTAGACTTTTGGAAGTCAAATTAAATAGGATTGCAGAAAAGAGTTAGAGTGTGTGTGTGTGTGTGTGTGTGTGTGGGGGTGGGTGGATTTGGATGGTTTGAGGAATTTATATGCTATATGCTATGCACGTGGTTTATGAAGACATTTCTTGTGTCCCAATAAATCAAATCACTTAAAAAAAACATACTAAACGCTACTTTTTTAAAATGTTAAAATGCAGAACTTTTTTTTTGTGAGAGTGAGGGTTAGGGGATAGAATATGTAGTTTGTACAGAATAAAAGTAATTATGTCTATGGAGAATCCTCATAAGGATAGCTGCACCAACGTGTGTGTGTGTGGGGGGGGGGGCCTTGGGGGGTAGAACAAAAATGCACTTGCATAAACGCCAAGGCTAATTTAATAGAGATACAGAGACATAAACATATTAATACACAAACCTTTTAATAGCCTTCAAAATGCTGCCAAAGCACAAATGAAACATGGACAAAATGGTTCTGAAATTGAGGCCCGACAGAAAAATGGAGCTACTATGTAAACAAATCATGCCAGATCGGTGAGTCAGATCGCACTGAACTCACGCAGCAAACTCAATCAATAGTCTTCCTTTTGGCATTTTAAAAGGCACAGACATGCAAAAAACCTGGCCCAAATTAAAGCTGAAACACCCACGCTGATACGTGCGCAGATAAAGCTGAGCCAGCTGGGAATTTGGATGTGTGACAGCCACTGCGGAAAATCTACAAATACACAGCTTCATAAAGAGAGGTGACCCCAAAACGGTGAACTGCAAACATCAAACAACATAATTTGCACAGAAGCAAACACAAAGGGGCAACATCAGGAGCTCACCTGAATTCATTTGTCTGGCTTGGCCATGGTCAGACAATAATCAAAGCCCAAAACTCCCTCTTCAATGGACCTGCACAAGCCTGGCATTCCTGATACATCCTGCGCAAAAAATCATGATGCAAAAATGGTGAGAGAGAAATGGAAGAGAAAATGCAAAATGAGCCAAGAATGTGCATTTAGCAAAGGATACAAGTCAAATCCTCATACAAAACTAAAAAGTGCAGAGAAGAACATTGCACCTCTCTAAACATTGTTTTGGTTTGGGGTGCTATGTCTGCTATGTTTACAGTTTGCACGAGGTGTATTTTTAAAAGCTGTGTAAATAAGTATTGTTTGGCCTTTAAAATAGTTTTAAAACATCATAAAAAGGCCAACTATGAACTACATATTCTGCAAAGATTCAGATCTGTTTATTCTAGGATATTGTAGATTACCATTAAAAATACATAAAAAATACAGGGGAGCAAATCATTTACAATGCATTGTGTCATTGTGTCATTGTAGCTGGTTTTGACTCTAGTCTTCCTATTGCATTTACCAATAGATTTCCTCAGCGTGCCTTGTTTTGAGAACTTTGAAATAGTGAATTATTTTACGAAGCAAATTACTTAATTCATTCGAAGTTTCGGAAAGCTTCTGTTCTCCACTTACTCATTGATGGCCTACCAGCATCGCAGCGGGTCTATTTAGGGCTGTTGTATGCCATCTGGGCATGCGTTGTTGTCAAATCCTCCTTCCAGTGTCGCATGTGGTCGTCTGAACTAGGGCTTTTACTGCGCATTCAAAACATTCTGCAAAGTGAAAATACATGGCAAGAAAGCCCCAATTAAAGCCTACTGGCAACAAGGTTAATAGTGTGCTATTTATTGTGACCAACAGAGGGGGCTGCTCGCTATATCAGCTTTAAATCACTCGTCTTCCTTTACTGATTACTTTTTCACACCAGTTTGCCATTAAGAATTGGACCAGGGAGCAAGCGCAATTCATTGCAAAATGCAAAAGAATCATCATCATCATTATCTGCTTCAAGGTGAGGCACATGCTAATTATGTTATAAAGAAGATATTTTGTCATGTATTATATAAAATTTATATAAAATTTATATATATATATATATATATATATATTAATATATTGAGTTAAAATAAGAATACAACATTATTAACATTGAAAAATAAATTAAATTTGTAATAAAGTATCTGCAAAGAACAACAATAAATGCAAGTCTGTGCATTATAGCATATACTACATTGTGCCTTGCTGGGTGGGCAACAAGCAGTATTGTAGTCTAGGGAATATACAGGCATATGCCGCATGCCCACCTAGCTTTCTTAGGATTTTGCGTATGCCCACCTGAAATAAGTGATGACAAGTGTGGCCCAAGTATGGCCGCCAGAGCAACCAGTAGTCTTTTGACCTGGAACTTTTTCAATGCAGCACCGTTGAGTGAATTGTGTGTATTTAAGTGTACAGAGATTCTCTCTAAATGCGCACAGAGCTGATGGAGTTAATCTGCCAGTTTGCCAGCAAGTTAGTAGCCTACTGTCTTACTTTTAGGAAAGTGCCAGGTAAAGGTAAAAGAGAAGTAACTTAAGAATAGTGTTAGAAGACTGATGTAAAGAGTGTGACAAAGGGCAGGTGTCCCTGTGCTGTGGAGTCAGCTGCAACAGTTCCAATATTCAATCATTGTATAGTAATGTTTGTGTTAATTAACTTTTATGCCACAATGTCATATACTGTATACAGTGTAAAAAAGAATGAACTCATATGTAACAGAAAACAATTAAATACTATCAACTTTACCTGTGTACCAGAATTTCATTGAGATATTCAACAGTGTATGATATACCCAG
Source organism: Moxostoma hubbsi (assembly GCA_032164185.1). Lineage (NCBI taxonomy): Eukaryota > Metazoa > Chordata > Actinopteri > Cypriniformes > Catostomidae > Moxostoma > Moxostoma hubbsi. The sequence continues at coordinate 18,910,201 of JAVLUX010000038.1, forward strand.
GGTTGGGAGGGTTACTTTTTAAATGTAAATGTACAGAATACATGCCATAAAATGAAATTTGTAAGGTATTTCTTTAGATTACTCAATGTCAGTAACGTATTCTAAATACTTCGGATTACTTCTTCAGCACTGGATTTTTTTCACTTGTTTTGACTATAAAAACTGTCAGTACAGTAAGACAAAATACACGTTAAAAATACATTCTCTGAAAAAAATTATATCTAATGCAGTGTTGAATATCTAAGACAATGTAAAACAAATGTATTCTTGTTTAAGGATTTTTTTATATATATTTTTACAGGAAACAAATACAAAATTATTATCAAGAATACGTTTTTGCCCTAATAGCAAAGGTCTTACTAGAAAAGAAGAAATTACGATTCAACATTCTTGATAAAAAAATATGATCGTGTCTGGTAACATTTGCATATAAAATGGCAAGAAATAGCATTTTAGCTTAGCGTAAATCTGGATATACCATAGTTCATCACATTACAACATTCATCATGGTCAAAATACATATCCAAATTGTCCAGCTTTTTTCATTAATAGATAAATAGCATGTGAAATTTAAATTACATATGAACTAGAAATACTCCCCCGTTTTTCATTTCAGAAATCTGATCACCTTAGTCTGAACGCTACTTCCTGTTAGTTGTTTGGCTAATTTATTGCCTGCGGTTTAGGTCCTATGGCAGTAAATTAACGACAAATATCTTTGAAACATATAAGCACACTGAATTGCCTAATTGAAAAATAAATGCATTGCATTAACAGTGCTTGCATTTTTGGGGGGATACAGTTAAATATGGATGTATATTTAAGCTGTGAATATTTCAATTGAAAACATTTTTGCACAAAATTTCATCATTAAAAATTCAACAATAAATATTCACAGGGGGGCCTGAGTAGCTCAGCGAGTATTGATGCTGACTACCACCCCTGGAGTCGAGTCCAGGGCATGCTGAGTGACTCGAGCCAGATCTCCTAAGCAACCAAATTGTCCCAGTTGCTAGGGAGGGTAGAGTCAAATGGGGTAACCTCCTCGTGGTCACAATTAGGGGTTCTCACTCTCAATGGGGTGCGTGGTAAGTTGTGCGTGGATTGCGGAGAGTAGCACGAGCCTCCACATGCTGTGAGTCTCTGTGGTTTCATACACAGCGAGCCACATGATAAGATTTGTATATTGACTGTCTCAGAAGCGAAGGCAACTGAGACTTGTCCTCTGCCACCTGGATTGAGGTAACCGCTCCACCACGAGGACCTACTAAGTAATGGAAATTGGGCTTTCCAAAATGGGAGAAAAGGGGATCCAAAAAATTAAATACTAAAATATTCACCTTGAAAAATTTTCACTCTCTGCTTCTAGGCTTCACCACAAGGTGGTTCAAATGTGTGTTGATGAAGACCACCACCTGTTGTTCATGAGAGAGAGAGAAAGAGAGCATGACTGAGCTTGTGAATTCCTGCTTCTGTTGCAGTGATGAAAAGTAATGCTGCAGGAACTCTGTTCCTCAGCTGTAGTGTGATATTAATCCGCTCCAATCATGGAGTGATGCTGCCATAAGTGCTATTGAAAATATCCTATGAGAATTTCACTAAATTTCAAGTGTTCTGTTGTCTGAGAGAAAACATGACAATACACAGCATGTTTCTTTCATGTATATTTCTATAGAAACTCTTATTTTGACACCAACACAGAACGATTTCTTTCCTCCATGTTGAAAGTTATGTCTTCTCCCAACTTGTAAAATGATCAGGTAGGCAATCTGTATGTGGTTGATTACTTGGTCTGTCACCACTATTAGCCATGATTGGCAGTAATGCTGAAGATGTTAGTTTAACTCTATTTCTCAGCTATAGTGAAATAGTAATCCAAATGTTCATTGAGTGAGAGACTATCTTGGATGTCTTCAAAGAAACTTGCGCACTTGACTGACACATTTTGTCAGTGTCAGCTCAACTCACTCATAACCCACACAAGTCAATCTTTTGCTCAAATCTTTAATGTCACAGGGATGAATGAAAATTCACACATCTAGATGCTCTTTCACATCTGCACTGCTCTTATGCATTAGTTTGGAATGCCATGAACACAGAAAGTGTCACAGTGCTAATAGTCTGCTCTATCATCACTCTTGGAACGCCTCTCATCCAGTCAGATTTGGAACCGGAACTAACTGTTTTATAATTGGCTACATTTCATTATCTATAATTACTTTATTCTAATATAGTCTTTCTCTTAACATTTTTCTCTGTCCCTCACCACAATAGCTATACAGATATTTAAAGATATTTCAGCCTTATATTACTTTAATGTAGTTAGCTAATTTTTGTAGTAACTTGTAGTGTAGCTAACACAACCTTTTTTAAAGGCAACTTGCTGAATTTGGCTTGTAAATGCTGGATAACACTACCCAACTTAAATAATCTGGAAATACTATAAAAGTACTTGGCAGCAAACACTTGAAAACTATGTAAATGTATATATAAGAAAAATAAAACCTGGCCATCACTCACTGAATGCTTTCAAGTTGATGAGCACAAACCCAAATTGTGCCCTGCAAATCAGGGATACAATCTTTTAAAGTCAGTTATAGTGTAATACAGCCTTTTGTAACATGGGGTCAGGCCAAAATCATCAAGAACATTTGGATGTTTTGCTCACCTTTGTCAAAAGACTGAGGTGTGTGTCAAATCTGACTGTACAATGTCCCAATAGTTCCAGGGGGCAGTATAAGACCACCACACTAAACTTTACGAGGTGGGTGCTAGCTGTAGTATGTATGTAAAACCCAGAGGCCCTGGGATTGAGAAAATGAAGATATGGAATGTATGTTGCCTGGGTTGTGACAACCCATGAGATGCAGATGTTGTTCCTCTTCAGAAATGCAGCTGTACTATTCCATTTCCTCATTCATTCTGTACTTTGATTAATCACATTGGCAGATGGGCAAATTAAAGCAATTGGAAAAATGCCTGCTTCTATTACAACCTGCCTGTAGGTCACATGACCAATGAAGAAATGGGGCAGAGAGAAAGACTGCGGCACAGACCTATAAGGTGTCTTGCCCGCTGAAAATCTCTCTTGTTCTTTTCTTGAATCTTTTGGCCTTAATCACCCAATTATCACCCTGATCCATTAGCTACACTATTCAGCTTCCACCTCTCAGGAACTCATCTTTAAATAAATGCAATGACACACAGAGAGCAAACCGAATAGAATGAAATGAAATTTCCACTCTTGAGAGAGGAAAAAAGGGTAATGGGAGATGTAATTGGTGGGAAAGAAGTAGAGAAAAGGAACAAAAAATTATACCTCTTCTGAAATAAATAGATTGGTACTGTAGTGCAGGTGGGCTCACCTTTGGGTAGAGCTTGTGCAAAATATGATTGGACAGCATCAGATATATGAGTGCATCTTTATCCACATGCCTATCAATCTTTTCTCTGTAGCTCTGTTAAAACGAAATTCCTGGACAAACAAACAAGACAATTGAACCAAAACCAGAATGACAGAATTTAATTCAACTGTGTAATTCTAAGAAAATCTCCAGCAAGACATGGATTTCATAAATCAAATCATAGTCCTCTCAGATGTAAAATAATATAACTGTAATGTGTGCAGAATGGCCCTCTCATCATTTACCATAATAGTCTACGAGTGCCTTTGAAATCTATTCATGTAATTTGTACTTTTCCTTTGAATGCCATGATTCAGAGTCTTATTAGTGCAACACAAATGACATACTTGGCATGCTTCAGTCCTACCGACACGACTCTGCATCAAAGCACTTACAGTACTTTTTTTCTTACTGCTGAAATTATTCAGATATTTATCAAAGCACATTTAGAGACCATCTCCCTCTGTAAATCAAACTAAACAAGGACAGTTTGCAAATATGAGATACTCAGATTGAGGTGGAGTTCTTCTTAAAGTAACAGTTCACCCAAAAATGAAATTCTGTTAGAATTTACTCACTCTTAAGTTATTTAAAAACCTGTATGGTTCTCGTTCTTCTGTGGAACACAAAATAAGAAGTTTAGTAGGATGTCCAAGCTGCTCTGTTCCATACAATGACTAGTCCGTATCACTTTTGCTCTACATTTCAAGTTTTTTTAAGCCATTTTGAATTTTTTTTTGTCATTCACTAAAAATCATGTTGGACAGTCGTGGTCACCATTCCCTTTGACCATATGAAAAAAAAAGCAGATTGGACATTCTGCTATAAATAACTCATTTTATGTTCCATGGAAGAAAAAGTCATACAGGTTTGGAATGACATGGTGTTAAGTAAGTTATGTTTATGTTACATTTTCATAGTGAACAATGAAAGGTATGTGTGGCAGGGCGGAGGCGGGGCAGGGCCGTGATGCTACACTCCTGGACCTTAATTAGGCTAATTAAGCGACTGGAGAAGGCAGTGCAACAGAGAGAGAGACTTACGGGCAGCTGCCCAACACCTGTGTGTGTTTGTGTCTTTTTGGGTAAGTTTATTATTAAACTATTATAAATATTGACAAGCCGGTTCTTGCCTCCTCCTTTCCATTAATCCCTTTACAGTATGGTAGGGCTGACCGATCCTATGATGGTGGTACAGCATAAAAGTCACACCATCAAATCTGAAGCTGCCAAAGTAATACTCTTCCATCCACCAGCGCTGGTTGGAGAAGAGGTACCGCACCACCTCCCAGCTTTGGAAAAGAGAGAGATAGAAATCATCCCTACAACACATACATTAAAGGAATTGTTAACCCAAAACTGATTTACTGAAAATTATTCTCTCTCCCTCATGTCATTACAAACCTGTATGATGTTCTTTCTTCTCCAGAACACAAAATGAGGAATTTAAAGTCTTGTATGTGGATTTCCATACAATGGCAGATAATAGCGACTTTTAAAGCTTTAAAAAAAAACACCCAAAAATGTCATCATAATCCAAGTCTTTGGATAGGTTTTGGTGAGAAACAACATGAAATGTATTTCTTTATTGCAGTGAAAATCCTGTGTGCATTAATGATTGTATATGAGAAGCTCGCTCACAATGGCTCTTGATGAAACCTTGCGAAAGCAAAATCTTTTTGAAACCTTTTTGCTTTTGTGAGGTTTCAGCACATTTCATTGTTTCATCATTTCATTGAACTCTGACAGTAAAAAAAATCAGTCTGTATCTTACCAAAACCTATTGCTTACCTTAAGAAGACTTTGAATATGACGCATGGGTTCAAATTTATGAACCTTTTGTGTGCTTTTGTAAGCTTTAAAGTTATTATCAACTGCCTTTGTATGAAAATCAGAGATGGCAACAATCATTAAAACATCTCCTTTTGTGTTACAGAGAAGAAATAAAGTTATATTGGTTTAGAATAACATGAGGGTAAATAAATGATGATCTAATTTTAATTCTTGGGTGAACTATTCCTATTTATACTCCTCTGATGAAACCATAAAATCCAAAAATCAATCAACGGTAACCTTCTCTGATGCATAAAATACAAAGCAAAACAAAAAACACATTGAGCAATGGATTCATTCTTTGATTAAATAGGAGCAGCAACACAAGTGTATTTGATTCAACCCAGAAAGACAGATGGAGAGAGAAAATAAAGAGAGGGAGATAAAGAGAGAGGGGCAGCAGGTTGGGTGGCTGCGATAGTGTGATTCCCTGAGGACAACACTGAACAGTGTGTGAACGAGGGGAGATGAAACTATCTAAACAACACTGAAAGCACTCCATCCACTGAGCAACATCACCATTCTCACTGAGAAAACAACCTCCTGCTTTTTACACTTTGTTCTGAGCTGGTCTACTTCTTTTTTTTTCTTCCAAATATATATAAACAATAAAAATAAATCAGTCATAAAGCTAAACACACACACTCAGAAATGAAGGCAGGAGACAATAGCACTCTCACAATGCAGAACACACACACACACACACACAAAACCAGGGCATCAATATTTTTGTTTTGTATTTTATGCATCAGAGAAGATTACAGTTGATTGATTTTTGGATTTGTGGTATCATCAGAGGAGCATAAAAAGGAATAGTTCACTCCTATCATCATTAATTTACCCTCATGTTGTTTTAAACCAATATAACATTCTTGCTTCTGTGTAACATAAAAGGAGATGTTTTCTTGATTGTTGCAATCTCTGATTTTCATTGAAAGGCAATGTGTATGAAAGTGTGCTTGTGTGAGAGTGGGTGTGTGTTTTTCACTTAGTATGTTTTAGAGTCTCACCCTTTAATGTATGTATTTTTATTTTTTGCATTGTGGCTGATTTTTTTATTATATTTGACAGATCCAAAAGTCTTTTACATTCATTTTCAATCGTCGGTCAAATATAACTGTGAATACCAAAGGTGTTGCTTTTTTTTATGATAACTTAGACTTATTGAATCATGCCCAATTTCTTTTTGTATGTTCAGATGACAAATGAAGGAAAAGACACCAAGTCTTATACTGCTCAGATAAAGGAAATCATTTTTATTAAATGAAGAAAATGTATTTCAGTCAAAAATAACCAAATACCATAGGAGGTTTCACTTGGTAAATGCTTACATGTATAGAGAAATGTAACATAGCAATGTCCCCATGTGTATTATGGGCTTGTTTATAGTTTATAGTATAAGACCAGCATTATGCACCAAATTGTTATTCTGATTATTGTTGTGATTTTGGTTGCACACTAACCTGCTTTTTAATATTTTTTCATTCTAGACTCTTCTAGCTTCAATGTCTGTACCTGTCATAGTAGGGAAATACTAATAAATCATTCTATAAAGCTATATAAAACAAAAAAACCTCCTTGATTATCAGTTTCGGCAAAATCCACTATCGGTCAACCTCTATTAGAAACCCGATGAAATCAAAAGTTAAAGTGTTGTGACTTTTAGTCCATGTCTTTATCTGTAAAGCCATCTATTGCGATTCCTATAATTTGACAAAATAAATATTTAGCAGATGCATGCATTTAAAGTGTACAGTCTCTTTCTTCTAGGAAAATGCAACAAAAATATTGATGACAAATTCAGTCACACACATGACGGTCTCTCCTCGCACCAACTTCCGCAGTCTGCCTTTATCCCTCTTGGAGGCTTAATTAGCCTGATAAGGAACCTGGTGTGTATAATCACGATCCAGCCCCACCCTCTGCCCTGTCACATTCCTCCCTTGTTCTCTCAGGCTGGGGAGCCCCCAGGTGTGCCTTCTGCCCCGTCTGCCGGCAGGTCATCCCCGTTTACCATCTACGTCTACCAGCAGTGAGAGAGAGAGAGAGAGGAGAAAGAGATGATAAAAAACACTTACTCGCCAGTTCTCCGATATGCCATAACTTGGACCTCGGCCACTCCTCCACCCCTCTAACAGACGACAGCCACACCTCCCTGGGCAGAATGGAGGCAGTCCTCCAGCCCCTGGTGGACAGAATGCCCCGCCACGTTCTCGGAGAACAGAAGGGGTCTCCCCTGCCCCTGGCAGCGGTTCTCCCGTTCCAGGCGGTCGGCAGCAAGCCCCTACTCATCCTGTTTTAGCGACTGGTAGGGGCCTCCTCTGCTCCATGGATACTGGTTCATGGTTGCTGTGCGACACTCCTAGATTATTTTTGACAACATGCAGCATATTTCCGTGTCGACCAGTGGGTCCTCCGAAGATGCCAAGAGTTGTCCCTGACGGTGACCGTGCTACAAGCAGTCAAAAACTGATCATTTTTATTGCAGTTCTACAGTAAACCACTGGGTGGCACTACCATGTCACACCACATGCTTATTGTGATGGACTCCTTCTCCATTCAAATAAACCCCAAGTGGGTGCTTTTTCGGTGAGGGTGGGGGCTGACCATGAAAACTCTATCCATCCAAATACCCACTATAATTCATCACTTGGGGGTCTAAGGACTGCCTCATTTTGATAGAAGCACTTGTTCGGCACTCCTCAGTGGAACATATTGCACCCACTTTTAACTCAAAATTCCACTGTCCACGAACCGCTTACATTTTTGAATGGGATATTTTGTTCATGGTATTGCCATATCTCAGCTCTGGTTTGTCGAACATTTTGTGCATAAAAACAAAAAAAAATTATTTTCGACTTTCACTGATACTCTCAAAATTCACACCATATAGAGAGAAGACTGAGATGAGCAAGAGAGCATAGTTTTCAGCTTTGTAAGTGTGCCCAGAGTTGAGATATGTATATCCAATGTCCAGTCTATACCATTAATAAACCATGTATTTGCGTCCATTAAAATAAGATGTACGCAGGCTCTACCTGCATGACTTAACAAAAAGACAGGAAGTGCCCACGTGCAACATATTTGAAGGACAGAAAATAGAAGAAAGAGACTGAACACTTTAAATGCATGCACCAGCTAAATATTTATTTTGTCAAATTATAGAAAGTAGACAATTATACTTATGGCGTTTCTTGCTATTAAAATGTAATATTATCAATCAAACATCCTGTATAGCACTCAAAATATTCAATGGAACCCACTTATGCAATTTACATAATATACTCATAATAATGTATAATTTGCATTAAAATTATTGTCCATGAAACATGTGTTTGGCAGCAATTAGATAAGCTGTAGATGGGACTTTTCTTTTGGACTTGGAGTTTTTTTTTGAGGAAATAGTGCCACACTTTTTTATTATATGACTTTGTTAGCATTTAAATTATATTTTATCAATACAACATCATGTATGGCACTCAAGACACTTCTATAAATGCATGGATGTAACTTACAACTCATAGAAAACATATAATTAGCTTAAAAATACTGTCCATGAATCATGTATTTGCACCCATTAAAATAAGTTGTATGTGGACACCTCCTGCATGACTTAGCAAAAAGACAGGAAGTGCCTACGTGCAACTTATTTGAAGTATAGCTGGTCTGTGGACAATAATGTTTATGGCTTTTCTTGCTATTTACATGTAATATCAATCAAACACCATATATAGCATTCAGGACAATCAAATACCATGTATAGCACTGTGGCATGGTGGAGGGCGGGGCCGGGTCCTGACTCAACACGCCTGGTTACGTATTAGGCTAATTAAGCATCCGAGAGGGTTAAATGCCGATTGCGGACGACGTGCGGGAGAGGGAGATCGTTCACGGACATGTCCATTGTCTTATGTGTTTGTCTTTTGAGTTCTCCATTAAACCTATTATTTTATATGTCAAGCCGGTTTCTCACCTCTTCCTTGCCCGTGAACTTGATCTGTTCTACATTGGTGCCGAGACCCGGGAAGGAAGAGGGATACGCCGTAGCGGAGTTCTCGCCACTGCCCAGCGGAGCAGCCACTGCCATCTGCCGGGGGACGGAGGAGCCCAGCCGCCTGGACGCGGAGGAACGGCCACTGACCGCGAGGGGAGGAGGGGCTCCTGGCCGACCGCCTGGAGTGGTTAGGGCCACTGCCAGGGGCGGGGGAATCCCCTACTAGCCGCTGAAACGCGGCGGGGTTGGAGACCGCCAACCGCGTGCGGGGGAAGGACTCGCCGCCGACCGCCTGGAGCGGTAGAACCGCTGCCAGGGGCGGGGGGAGGCCCCTTCGACTCCCCGGGAACGCAGCGGTGCGTTCCGTCTGCCAGGGGCTAAGGACTGCCTCCGATCCACCTGGAGAGGCGTGGCTGTCATCCTGTAGAGGGTGGAGAAGTGGCTGAGGAACGAGCTACGGCGTATCAGAGAACCGGCGAGTAAGTTTTTCTCTCTCTCTCACTGCCGCTCTGTGTTGGCCTTTTCCCTCTTTTTTAAATTATGGTGTTTGTGGGAGGGGAGGTACTGCCCAGTGCAGGAATTAATTATTGTTGCTTCCCTCCCTTTGCCCACTCCCCTCGTCCAGGTTGATGGGGATGACCCGCCGGCAGACCGCGCGGGAGGCGGACCCCCCCCCCCCCCCCCCAGGGGATGTACGTCAGGCCGGGGTTCCCCAGCCTGAAAGAACGGGGGAGGAATGTGGCATGGTGGAGGGCGGGGCCGGGTCGTGACTCAATACGCCCGGTCCCGTATTACGCTAATTATGCATCCGAGAGGGTTATAGGCCGATTGCGGACGACATGCGGGAGAGAGAGATTGTTTACGGACATGTCCGTTGTCTTATGTGTTTGTCTTTTGAGTTCTCCATTAAACCTATTATTTTATATGTCAAGCCCGTGAACTTGATCTGTTCTACAAGCACGTTAGAACTAACAAATCTTACAAATTTATAAAAAGTTACTGTCCATGAACCATGTATTTGAATGAGGTTCTAGGATCAGGAGATTCAAGATCCTGCAACCTTTTGACCACTATTTTCCAGACATCCAACTCACCTATTAAACCAATGCAATTCCAAAGGGGTTTCGTGGACAGACTTAAATTTGGTGGGGGCTTTGAATACTTCATCGTAGGGCACACTGTATTATGAGTCCCTGAGAAGCTATACATTTAAAATTTTTGTCATTTGTACTTTTCTGAGAGGTGCCAATGAAATGCCTATTGTAATGAATGGAAAAAAATACTCTTGGTATACACCCTGGCATAACAAACAAAGGACCTTGTGACCCCAATTTTCACATGCTGACATGTCAGATGCCCCTTGAAGAAATACTAACAGGGAGAAGGCCTAGGACTGCCTGAGAGGCCCAAATGCACCAGTGTATTCATCAGATCATTTATCGTTATTAGGAAGAGTTGTGGGATTAAACCACATGCATGGCACTCAGGATTTCCCATTGAAAATGTTCATCCAACCCACAAGTCATGAACATTTTTATTTTGTATGAAAAATGACTATCCATGGACCACCTATTTGGCGGCCTTGAAATAGATTGCACGTGGGCACTTCCTGTGAATTTGTAGCAATTTGTTATTAAGATCTGGAGAATTCAAATGCTTCATCATAGGGCCCTTAGAAAGAACATATTAAAAAGCTGTGTACCTCATAGTTTGGGAAATAAATCAAGAAAATTATTCTAGAAAAATAACTATCACTTCACGTTCACAAGGCAGCCAATTAAGCACTCAACAAGTTCAGACTGACTTTAAAATTTGCACACTGGCTTAGGGGCCCATGAGAATATGTATATTTCAAATTTGAGTCATTTGGAGGTTTCTGAGGGGTGTCCATGAAACACCTATAGAAATGTATGGAATAAATTGCTCATGGGATTCGCACTTGCAGTGTGCCCAGAGCTCCTAGAGACCACAATGTGGGATGCCTGAGCACTGCTCATTACAAAATAGGGTGACGTATGGCATCGAGGGCATATTGGGGGCAAAGGCAAGCTTTGAAAGAAACTTTCAAAGAAACTGACACTTACTCAAAAATAATGGCAAAGTGACAGATAGCCTTCAAGCTAATGGGCAAGTGAGAGTCCACAGAAGGGGTACGATCCATCGCACCAACTATGAGTCCAATAGCAATGTACAAGAATGGGTTTTTTTCCCCACAAAAGGCCTACATTTTCTTACCTACCACAATTCAGTCAAAACTTCTGATGTAAGAATGCAACTTCCCCATTCACATTTCCTTGGGAGAAACTCAAATTAAACCATCATATTAAAAATAAGCCAATTAAATAACAGGTGAAAAGCGTTATGGATGAGGCTCTCATCATCTCTCTGTCTTTTATGGTTGCAATTTAAATGAATGCTGAGTTTTCATTGCTGAGTCTATGTAGCCATCACAAATAAATCTTAATCTGCACAGTCCCCAACCTCGTGTGATTTAAATAACTGATAAGGTAGAACAGCAGAGATTCAGTTTTAAACAGACTTCATAATGTTCCAATTTTAAGAGTTTTGTGAATGCAGGTCAGCTTACCACATAAATGTTTATATAATCAAAAACTAAAGTAGGGAAGTACATTTGCACATGATCAGAACAGATTAATCTCAGCTCTCTGAAGTGTTTATGCCTTTGAATTCAAACTAATAAGCACTAGGGTTTTTGATTATAAATTTACAGATGCTAAGAATGTCACTTGTTGCTATCATGGCTGTGAGGTATGGAAAATATAAGGCAAATTTGTAGCATTCTCTGCCCACTCTACACAACTTAGAGTTTGTGCACACTTGTAATTTTTTAAAAACCCCTGACCACATCCATCACCATCATAAATGCCCACAAATAACACAACTATAGCTAAGTTTCCCAACATGAACTGATGAATTCAGTCCATTCATACAGATATGTGCCCAGTGTGATGATTATGTGTTTGAGATGCATGAAAACAGATAGAAACACGCGTCTACTACAGAACATGCCTGCAGACCTTGGCCAGAAAGTCATCAGGGGAGGTTAAAATGAGTTTTGCCTTGGCTTTGTGGAAACCACAGAGCCACAGCGGCCAGGACTGAAGACCTGTAATTTTCAGATATATAATATTTGGACATACCCAGGAGTCCACAGCTATGGGCCTTAAGAACTATAGCTTCAACAAAAGAAGAAAATAAATAAATAAATAAATAAATAAAATAAAAATACAGCATATAAACAGCATCATCAATTTAAGATGAGGGAATCTACAGGGGGCCTTATCAAGGACACTGCCCTGAGCAGAGTTTGAGCAACATTCTCCAAAAACTAGAGAACTTCACAGGCATTGAGTTGAAGCCTAAACTCGGCCTGTAAAAAAAAAAAGACCCTATTACCCAACAAAACTACTTGGTCTCATAGAAATACGTTACTTTACCTACATTATTGCAAAAGGATTTGTACTTGGCTCGTTGTGATGTACGTTTCATGGAAGTTTCCTGGTGAAAATAATTCTAGGGGCACTGAAATAACAATGACTTTTGTGTCCTTTACACAAACCACGAGTAAAAGGGCAGATCAACAGTTCATAAAGATTTATGTTTCTCAGTTTTCCTCACACAATGCTATCTTATGGTATCAAAACACTTTTACAATAGTGCGTGACTTGTAAGGGCATTGTAACATTTGCATTACATAATCAACTACATTTACAAGCTTGTTCAACTGAGATCAAATTGTGCAGTTGCTCAGCTGGAATGGACTACGTGTCCTAAAGAATATGCAAGTCCACACAGCTGTCATAAAGCACCATGATGATATGAAATGATATGGTTGCTTCAGCAATTGTATTTTTCATCTCACATTTGTTATTAAACAACTGGTTAGGTTTAGGTTTAGGGTAGGGAGGTTGGTTTTGTTTATTTAAACCTTGATAAAGCATTAACATTAAAAACCTCATCTGTTTGGGAGGAAATTTAACACACATTTTCCACCACACAGTGGACATTTTTCCTCGGAATTGTCGTGATACTCGTAAGGAGAAACATTTTGCCAAAGCCAGAGTTTTTTTCATGACATCAGGATCCAACAAATACAAAAGTCGAAGGGGTGTGTGTGTGTGTGTGTGTGTGTGTGTCCACAAAATGAGTTACATTAATTTAAACACATTCAATCATGCCCCCTGACCCACCAAACCACAATTGCCAAATGCCTTAAAACTCAGTGTTAATGGGATGTGTAGGGAATTAGCGACTTTTACAACTGTCAGCATTTATCACCATTTATATTTAGGAAATTTGCATAACGGTTAGTTTATGGCTTTAATCTTACACCTGCATTATGTTTCAACCATTAATGCAAGGAATTTAGCTCAATAAGGGGATTAACGATTGATTTGGGGAATATAAAAATCATTTATGTTTACGTCTGATCAAAGTCTTCGGCCAGTGATTATTTGATCGGCACGTAAGATTAATTATTTCAGTAATACCACTTTCATTGCCATTGAAAATAATATCACATATAGATTGAAACAATGTTCATGAGCAATGCAGCTATTTAGGATCGACAGATTTCTAAGAACTGATATGATTTGATCAAATACACAGTCAAATTCTCTTTGAATACAAACAGGAGTTCATTAACTAATCTACAACATACAACTATACTAACACAAAGTCAAACATAATCATGGGTGAGTAAGTGAGCTTTGATAGATGATGAATTGGAAATAATCCATAACAGAAAAATTTACTTTATGGAGTTTAAAGACCATGCCTTGAGAACCAAAATTACTTAATTTAGTATGCCTTGGGTCTCAATTTGCAATCGTGTAAGAAATTATTTATAAAACACCAGCACTTTTAGTGAAAGTTTGTAGGTTTGTACTTGCGTAAATTACAATGCGCTGTGCTGCCTTGGTTCTTTGGCTGGGTCCATAGAACGTCTTTGTTACATCAGTGTTTGGAATTTTGTTGAAGATCGTGGATGCCAGATGAATGATGGAGTGAACAGGCAGAGCCCTGGAAGCGAGGCCTCCCTAAAGGAGACTTATGACTCCCCATCATGTGTGTCCAAGTAGAAGATTGAAGAACAGAGAGAAAGTTTTACTCATTGCAGGGTTTTTGTTGAGTTGATGTTGACTGCACCCCAAAAGGTGTCTTGAGCCAATCATAAGTGTCTTTTGCTATGTCACATGGCCATTTCCTTGAGATAATTAATTTATGAATTATTGTTCTAAGGTTTGTGAGCGTCCCACTCAAAAAACATTTTAATCATGACTTTCATATGAGAACTCTAATTGCAAATAACCCAAAACGTCTTGTTATTGTCGTAACCTCCATTCCCTGATGGAGGGAACGAGACATTGTGTCATTGTAGTGACACTAGGAGTCGCTCTTGGGAGCCCCAAACACCACTGATCTTTGAGAAAATGCCAGTGGGAATTGGTAAGTGGAATTTGCATGCCACTCCCCTAGACATACGGGTATAAAAGGAGCTGGCTCGCAACCAGTCATTCAGGGTCCCGGCCATTTCAGTGGGTAGCTCAGCATTGTGGCAAGAGGGACACAACATCTCATTCCCACCATCAGGGAACGGAAGTTACGACATTCCCTATCTGTCACTCACTCGACTTTGTGTCAATAAAGTGACACTAGCGGTCCCTATACCATATACCTATATCTGTATGCCAGATTACCAATCCAGTCTTGCTACCGACTCCAATTCATACAGAAATTGTTAATGGGACCTCATACACTTGTATGGACTGGTACAAAGTATTTTTAAAAAAGTTAGCAACATGGGACTGGATGTAGCTTTGTTTTTAATGGACTATAAGAAGTTTGATTATACTGGAATTTCTTCCAATTATAAAAGTTTATTTAAAGTTTGGGGTGTTTTTAAACATCAGTGGATGAAGCTGGCAACTTCTCTTTATTGGCTTCTTGAAGAACCAATTGTGTTTGGAGCCTGGTTTGATGTTTCTAGAGATTGTATTTTTGGCTTGGCAGATTTATTATGTTCTAAGAAACTTTTTCAGTTATAATGTGTAATAAGTGATTCAGGTTATAATTTACAAAATACAGAAAAAGCTGCTGCCCTTTTGGAAATTAGATCAATATGTTTTGCTTAGAAGTTTCTTGATAAACTTGCTGTGATTTTAACCATTGAAGAGAAAGCACTCTTAGAAGAGTTTGGTACAGGGTTTCTAATCCCTGATAATGGAGGTTTGTTTCCAGACACTGATATTACACCTTTTTTTAGATTAGTATATTCCTCTTTTAAATATGGGAGCTACAGAACAAATGGATTTTTGTTCAATAGAAGTAAAAGTGTTACATACAAATATTGTAAAATTGTTTACAAAATAAATCAGATGAGATATGAAGAGATAAATTGTGAATTGAAAATGAAATTAAACCTGTGTGGAGAGTACCCTAAAAGCCACCTTTTTCTGCTTAGACTGTTTTTCTTTGTTTCATGTATTGTAACAGGCTCAACCCTTTGTTTGATCTTTTAAGTGTTTTATTTGATTTATTGAATTTAACGTCACAAAACAAGGCTTTATATTTGGGTTTGGTTATAGTCAAAAACAAAATGGAAATGTCAACTAAGTAATTTTATTGTGGGACAAGCAAAAGATGCTATTTATATCACCAGAAGAAATAAGATGGAACAGACAGCAGGACAAGAATTTGTACCAGTGTTTAAAAACATTGTGAAATAAAGAATATTTTATTATTTAAATTTTTATAATTTAATGGGTGCAATTGATAATTTTGAAATCCAGTGGTGTTGTGATAATGCTCTGTGTTCTGTTGTTAATGGAAAACTTGTTTTTTGTTTATGAGCTAGTCTAAAAATTCTTTGTACTTTTTTATTTAATTGAAAGACTTGTTTTTGTTTTTTATTTATGCATATATTTTACTTTATATAATAATGTAAATTGAATTGAGACACTATTTGTAATAAAGTAATTGTAAAAAAAAATCTCTCTCTCTCTCACACACACACACACACGCACACATGCACGCACGCACGCACGCACGCATGCACACACTTGTTGGTACGGCTATCCTTATGAGGACTCTCCATAGACATAATGATTTTTATACTGTATGAACTATAGATTCTATCCACCAACCCTAACCCTCACAAAAGACTTTCTGCATTTTTTACACCCCCCACCCCCCAAAAAAAATTTAGATTTGAATTTTGGGGACACTAGAATTGTCCTCATAAACCACATTTATAGCATAATACCCTTGTAATTACCAGTTTGTAACCTAACAATATGTCCTCTTAAACTACCCAAACCAAAACACACACACACATACATTCTCTTTCAGTGCAGAGATAGAGTCTTGCAATGCACTTAAAAAAAAGCTATGCATATGAAGCTTTCATAAACGAAACCTGGAGAAGCAGATTGCATTTGTGCATCTGTGGAATCTAACGAGAAGCTCCTCTGATGTGATAAGTTTAACAAACCCACAGTCCTACCTCCACCCTCACCATAAACAGATTAGGTCCATCACCTCAAACTGAGAAGAGAGAGAGGGGAAAAAAGAGGTGGGAAGCACAATAAGATTTTCCACAGAAGCCAGATGGAGAAGAGTGATGAATGGCTGAGATAGAGGAAACCCCCACAATCCTTCACTTCAGACTTTTCAAACAAATCAGACTTTTCCACCTAAAACACATTGGTAAAGTAAGGCATTCTGATGTGTCATGATCAACACACTCTCACAGTGAAATTGTCAGGATTCAAACGACTTTTCTAAATTTGGCTAATACGTATGATATTGTACGACTGCACTCGTTGTTGACGTGGCTATGAGCCTCACGCTCGCGGCGGCCCGGGAAAGCATAGCGGACATCTGCGCGTCAGCCTCAGACCGGGCGAGCAGACCCGAAGGTGGCAGCCCAGGCGAATCATCAACATCAGATGCCACTGTGACGCTCTCCGATGCTGCGGCGATGTCATCATCCAATTCCAGGGGCTCAAGGGAGAATGCTGGCTAGCCGCGTGGCGAAACTGAGCCTGCCGTCATCCCCAAAATCGCCTTCAACGCCAGCCGGGTCGTTCTCAATCCCATCGGAAGAAGGAACAACGCGGGGGGCAGCCGAAGAGGCTTTCTCTCATGACAAAAGAAAGCCGCGACCGCAATGCTGCCGTGGCTATGTTCTCGCACTGTTCTCGCACTGAGAACATGAACCATTCATAAAACGCTGCCTGCGTGTGATCGCAGCCCAGGCACGCGAGGCAGCTTTTATGACCATTAGAAGTGGAGAGAAATCAACCGCATCCAGGAACTACACAGAGGCAGAAAGACATCTTTAAAAAGAGGCATCCTGAAAAGGTCGTTCAACGCCTGCTGTGTATTGCTCTTTTATGAGTTGGAACTCAAACTCTTTTAGAGAAAATAGGCTCTTTTTAGGAGGAGAACACTCTTTTAACAGAAAGAAAGCGATGTCAAAGCGCCCAAGGGCGTGAACTGCACAGTGTGCACAGAGAGAGATGCCAGCTGGAAATGTGCCGTGCGGATCCAACAGCAATACCCCTATGTCCGGGGCGGGGCATGCAAATTTTGTCTGCCAACTTGACATTGGCCTTTTCTCAGGTTCAGAGGTACAATTCACCATCGAGAAGACCCCTTGTGTCACAGCACAACGTCGAGAGAGTGACAGAAGGGGATCTGGGAAGGGGAACTGACAGAAGGGGAACTGGGAATTTGCACGTGATCAAATTGTATGAGTTTATGCAAACAAAATAATGACATCACACAAATAGCCACCTCGTACTACTTTTCATGAGATCGGGTTGCAGACTTTGATTCCATTTGTAGGCTGATTTCCTACAAAGGTGTCTCTGTGGCACTATGAAAATATAGTTTGTTTGAGGAGCCTGTCATGCAACATTGACTCAACTAATGGCATGAGTTGGGGAAGGGACTATCTCTTTTTTTGACTGAGGACAGATAGAGGGAGTATTCGGGAAAGCTGTTTGAAAACAATGTTTATTTTTGCAATTACGTTTGGTGGCTACATTGGCCCAGAAATTAAACACTTCAGCTTAAATATAGCAGGTTAATCTAAAAGTATTTTTTTTAGATTTAGATTTTTTTTGGATTTTTATACCACTATACTTTGTGTTTTTTACCCTGGCATTAATTAAAAATAAATAAAATAACATTAAATCATGTTTAATTTGGTAACTTCTGGCTCTCTATTTTGGAAAAGTATATTTTGGAAAGTCATGGAAATAAAATAGTACATTCATTTTCCTTTTGCTGTTTGAGCAATTGGGAACACAAAAAATATACATTTGTTACACGAGTTTGCATGATCAGACCTGTCTGTGCATCACTAATATGTAATTGCAGTTTCTATGTGTAACATAAAGGTCAAAACTGTTTTGATTTAGCATGTTTTGATATGTAGCCTACTCCTGGTACAAATTAAGAAATAACTCTTGTTATAACATATTCATTGTTTAAGAAAGTGTTCACCCAAAAATGACAATTCTGTCAATCATTTACTATGTCGTTCCAGTATTACTTTCTTTTTTCCTTTGAACACAAAAGGAATTATTATTTTTTTTTTTTTATAAAGTCTGATTTTTATTTTCCATACAATTGTAATGATGGGGACTTTAAAGTTATCCGGGTTAAAAACAACATGTGTAAATGACAGAATTTACATTTTGGGTGAACTATTTCTTTCAACAGTATTCAAGTATTGAAGCTTAAGTCTTAAATCTTTCAAAATCATATATTTAATTTAGTCAAGATTGAATAAAGTGGTTAAATATTAAATATTACTATGGTAATATTGTGAGCATGTTAACAGGTTTAGAAGTCAGATAGAAAGAGCTCTTGTGCTGGTTATCAGGCAAAAATGGTCTCACATGTGGCAGCAAGTGGACTGAAGGGTAAATATAACAGAAAGTTGTGGAGAGTCAGTGCTCTTATTATTTGTAGCTACAGTACTTTTAAGCATCTCTCAGCCCTCTGTGTGTTTAGTCTTTAAGTGCTGCCCTGTTCACTCCCTGTTTCAGTAAATTTCCAAGGTTAAACATTGGCAGGTTTGTTGAAGTCTCATTTGCAGATAAGCTATAATCGTATTCTTTTGTTAGGAGTCAAAATAAAAAGTGCACCATGTTTATGGATTTTATTCTGAAGGTCATAATTAATTAATGTTTTTTTTTTTTTTTTTTTTTTTTTTTATGTTTCGCATTGGCAAGTTTGCAAGCATACAGTTACACCAGTTAAAATACTTTGTGCGAAGGAATTCAGTTCAATCTAGGTGTATTGCACTAGATGAAAAGATTTTGATTTTGATTCTCTGAACTGTGAAATACAATGTAAACAAACAACTTGTGAGAACATCTGAAAAACCTACACTGCAACAGAAATCAAATATAAAGAAAACATCAAAACAAGCCTAAGAGCAGAATCTTCAAAACCAGCCTTTCTGTAATCTCTGCCCATCAAACAACTCAAAAATGTATGATTTGGTCTGGAATAAGGGGTCATGTATAGGACTGTGTAAACTTTGAAATTCCATTTGTAGTGAAAAATGTTTTGCTCTTTTTCTTCACAGAAATTTCACAGAACTCTGGCAGGCCCACAAAGGGAGAAAAAAAAAATCCTCAAAAAATTAATAACTACAGTCTTGACCAATGCATAGGTATAATTTGAAAGCTTAGAAGCTGTATTTTACAATACATGTTGGCATTTTGACCAAAACTGAACAAGTGCTTTGAAATTTGCTGAAAAATCAAAAGTGTTCTGTTTTTTTATAATTTACAGTATAAAAAAATGTTGCACTCTACATATTAATGTAATCAGTAAAAACATCAAACTGATCAAATAGCCATGAGCCATATGCCATAGGAAAGCTCTCAGAGAGTAGATTACAACCAGCCCATTTTTTTACTCGCAGATAAAAATACATTGATTTATAGCTAATTAAAGAATAAGCAGACCAAAAAATATGAATATAAAATAAAATTACTTAGAGGATTCCCATTAAAATGAGCCCACACGCCACAACTTAATCTGATGCATAGATCATAAAATAATCCCCAAAAAGTACAATGTGCACATACAGTAATGTGCTATGTTAGCTTTTTTTGAACAGATGACTTAATCGGAAATTATGTAGTATATTGACCAGCATCATGGAATGCTAAACCAATCGTATTAGGATTCAGATCACTGCAACCAGATGTGGAAGTCATCCAAATATGGGCAGAGAGGATCATTCACTCTAATTGCATATGGCATCCAGGAGATGGTGCATGACACAGATTCAATGAAGCCTAAAATGACACAGAAAGGAACTGAATGAGATCTCGTTACTCATGCCTGCATGCTTTGGAGAGAGCATACCTTTAGTCATTGTTGGTTTTGCATGTGTAATTAGTTATTAAGTTCAGTTATTATGTTTTAATTGTTTGGAGAGCATTTTGGATACCTGGAGACATTTTGCACCCCTGGATAATTTTTTTTTTTAATGCTATAACTTTTGATTGCTTTTTTTCTGAGCTACCTTAAGTACACCATGAGAAAAATCTGAATCCTTAAATGATTGGTTTAGTGTTCCTGAGATATATCTGAATCCTATGAGTGTACTACATCAATTGTGATGATGTCATCTGATCCAGGAAAGCTAACATGTTTTTAGCCAGATAGCACATCATGTGCTGTGTGCACATTGTGATTTGTGTGCATACTCCAATGATCTATGCATCCGATTACATTGTGTGTGAGCTCATTTGAACAGGAATACCCTACTCTATGTAATGGTATGTTGTATTGTTTTATCTATTTTTCGTGAAGTTATAAGATGCATCTAATAATCAACAACTGTATACATGTAACATGTATGTCAAAGACATATACAATGTGACTTCTTTGTAACACGAAAGTAGTGGGCCATAAACCACAGTAAAAGTATCTGAAATAAAAGGTACAATGTTTTACAAGTTTTCTGTAGTGATATGATCACTTTGATGAACAGAACATAATTTTAAGTTGTTATTTACTATCAAATTAAAGCAATAAAGCACTGAAATCCTCATTGGTTCTCATTGCATCATGTGAACAAACTTGGAATATAGTTTAAGTAGCACTGATTACATTTACTATGGTTTTATGATATTTTTCATCTTTACTTTTTTGTAAGTCACCACACTTACATTATGGCCAGTAAACACTGAAGATTTAAAACATTTCACCATTTGTTTCACAGAAGAAAAATATATACAGATTTGGAGCGACATAATTATGGGAAAATAATCTATTTTTAATGAATATCACAGCCCTTGCAATGCAATTGCAGTGGATAAAGCCTCAATTTAAAGCTTAGAGGAACTAAAATGTGTCATAAAATCAGTCCATGTTACTTGCGTGTCTAATTTCAAGTCATCTGAAGTTATATTTATTTATTTATTTTTGTGAGAAATAACCTGAAATGAGAGAAGCTCCTTCAAAGTGGTTTGTGTGTTCACATGTTCGTTTTGTTATTTTTTAAGCTTTAAAGTGAGGTACTGTCAACTGCCATTGTGTTGAAAAGATGTTCATTAAATCCTCTCCTTTTATGTCCTCCTAAAATTAATTTTTGGTGAGTATTAAAGGGTACTTATGTTCAAATGAAATGTGTAGTAATATTTTTTAAAGCGAAATGGCTAAAGAAGTATATATATATATATATATATATATATATATATATATATATATATATATATATATCCTACTGTATTTGATGACAAATTGTGATTCTGAGATGTTTGAAGTGTTACTTATTTGAGGGTACTGCCCTAGTGACAAGTCATTGTACCCTTAAAGGTAAAAATGCTGCCCTTTTTTTCTGACAGTGTATGTGCTGTGTACATTGTGGTTCGTGTAGCTACTCTAATGATCTATGAATCCGATTACGTCGTTTTCGGAAATCCCCTCCTCTATGTAATGGTATGTGACATTTGACAAGGAATTTGTGACAAGTTTTGCCTATTTTTCTTAAAGTTCTACAAAAAATTCCAGCTTATAATCAACAACTGTATACATATAACAAACTTCTGTTCTGTTCCTTACATAAAGCCATTGTGTTTCTTAGAAAGACTAGACTATAGCTTAAACAATGGCATAGATTTGGCTCAAACATTGGGGGTGGGGGTAGAAGTCTTTACCCATGTACCCCCCAAAAAAAATCCCATTTTGTGTTCTATGGAAGAAAGAAAGAGGTTGGAAATTGAGAGTGAATAAATGATAACAGAATTGTACTTTTTGGTGAACTATTTTTTTAAAGTCAGGTCCCGTACAGCATTCATCAACAACATACATGAAATGCTTCAATCCAATTCTTTGAAAATGAAATGCCTGTCCTCAACTACTAGATCAGGCAAACACGGTGTAGGTTGTGAAATCCACTGACTGAATGTCTGGCGGCTTGGAAGAGAACGAGGAAACTGTATGCTGCATGTGTTGCAGTGACTAATGACCAGACTGATTTCAGAGAGAGAAACACACTGGCAGCTCATCTTTTCTCCTCACTGCCTTTCTGCCAAACATTAAATGCAGGAAACACTGAACGCTGAATATGGGCTCATTATGCTTCGGTTCAAAAAAGATTTTTCTGTGCACAAACAATCCTGCTTCTCTACCATCTGTTGCTGTGGGAGACTGGAAGAATCGGTCCCTTTCAGCAGAGTGAATGAAAATGGCAAAACAGTCTGCTGATTAAAAACGGGCCGTGCTAACGTGGCCAATCAATAGTGGGAAGACCAGGCAAGTTCAAAAGTATCCTTATTTACAGAAAAAAGAGAGAGAGAGAGAGAGAGAGAGAGAGAGAGAGAGATTTAGCTAAATTTCTGTACCGATTTCTCACAGATCACCTATCATTATCTGGGTTATTAAGCTGGCTATATTGTTGTTATTAATAGAATGGTATTGTATACTGGTATATTATACAATTTTATTTTTACTGTATTTCAATGGCTCTGTAATTGTACTCTGCACAGTGACAATATAGTTTAATCGAATTAAATATCTTATATTTTGCTAAGTTTTTTGCTAACACTATACAATAATGTTCCATTTTTTAATATTAGTTTGCAACATTAGTTAAAATGAAATAAAAAATGAACAGCATTTACAGCATTTTCTAATCTTGATTAAGATAATACATTATTAAAATCAAAAGTTGTATATGATAGCATTAGCACTATTCTACAAACTAACAATGAACAATTGTATTTTTATTTATTAACATTAACTAAAATTAATAGATGTTGCAAATAATATATTTCTCATTGTTTGCTCATGAAACCTACTAAATTAACTAATGTTAAAGAATGGAACCTTATTGTGAAGTGTTACCAGTTTATTATTATTACTATTATTATTATTAGTAGTAGTATTATTTAGTTTTCCTTAGTTTTTTCCCTATGACTGTCAGTTTCAGTTTAGATTTTCTAGCTTGTTATTGTTTTTCACTATATTTTGTTTTTATTTTAATTATTGTTTTAGTAGCCTATATCAGAGCTGCCAAAAATAATGCATTGATATCAATTGATATCATTTATTTATTTGTAACACTTTTAAATATCTCAGGACTGTCTACTGTTATCGCTATCGCTATCATTATAGCTAAGGAGCATTTTCATGTTTAATGAAGGTGGGTTGTAAATTATTTACACAATTAATAATTAAAAAAATATATATATATTAAAATATATATTTTAATACAATTTAAGAATTGAAATAATATAAAATATTTGATTTACTTTAATTACATTTAGTTTAGTTTCAGTTTTAACAATTATGTTAGTTTTTAGTTTTATTTCAGTTATCGAAAAAAATATTATCATTATTTAATTTCATTAAATAACACTGATCATAAAAAAATCTATGCAGATGAATTCAACATCCTAATTAACAAAAACTATTCTGAGTCATGAGGTGAGTCTTGCACACTTTACATCAGATTATTGACCATGGCATAATGGTGAGATAATAATTCAGGCCACACACAAACACACACAAAAGGTCTGGGTCAGACCCGAAGGCTTAAAAAAGCACCACAAGTTTAATTGAAAATGCAAATGTTGGATAGGGTGAAAGGTCTAGAGATAGTTATAATACACTACTCTGATTTTCTCAAACTCAGCACACAGGCACATGGGAATGGAAGGAAGAAAGAGATGTTCTGACTCCTCTGCTTTTCATCTTTTTGTGTGCTTGATCTCTCGCTATCCTGCCCTTTTTCCCCTCCTTCCATTCTTCTGTTCCAAAGCTCTTTGTAGATGTTTTACACATCTTTTTTTCACCCAGATACTGTAGCTTTTTTTGCCGAAATGCTACACTTGGCGCTAAAGCTCATCACCGTGGGATCTCCAACATACATTCAAAAAAACAAAAAACTAAACATAAAACAAGTAATTCTAGAACATTTTGACACAACTTGATTTTATTGCATTCCATCCAATTAAATTTGTAAAATTTTATCCATTTGAGTTGGGACTACATAAATATTTTTTGCATTGAAGAAACTGGCCATTTTGAGTTTGAAATATTTGTGATATAAAAATTTAGTTTGACTAACATAATAAAGTTGAGTAAAATCTACTATAGTACTGATTTCACCTAATTTAAATAAATTATGTTGGCTCAATGAAAATGGTTTAATTTGAATGTACGGCATTATATTGCTTGTAAAAATGTGACTTCTAAGATTTGCTGCCCTTTTCAATACAATACAAGTGAATGGTAACCATAGGCTGTCAAGCTCCAAAAACAAAAAAAAAATCATAATTAAAATACCATTAACAGAAGTTTACATAACATTTACACTATTTTCCAAATTGTCTCAATTTGAATTACACTTACATGAAGTGAAACAAATTAAGCTGAAAGGAACCCAATCAAATTGATCAAAACCCAATCAAATCAATGTGTTTCTCAAGAGAGAACAAAGACAACCTGCCTGATGAGTGTTACTCGCTTTGATATCCCACATGTTGTGTTATGATGACCTGCAGAGCATTAGGCAGCTCTCTTAAGAGTAAACCATACAATTCCTTTAATTAGTTCTCAGGCTGGGATGCGAGCCGTCGTTGATTGTTTTGGTGTCAATGTTGGCTGTAAGATTTAATAGGACTCAGTGGAGAGGCTCAATTAAAACGACTGTCATCTTAGAGAGCAGCCAATCAAGCAAACAGACAACAATGTAACACTTCAACAGGCCACTAACAAAGGAAAAATGAGAATGACAGTTGATAAAGGAAAGGGATTAAAGACACAAACACATCCACATGGGCACACACTTCCAATTTGCTGGCTATCTTACACCAACTTTTGTGTAACACAAAAGAAAGAAAACAGGCTTTAGAATGAGAGAAGGAAAGCGTTTTACAGGTTATTGCCAAATAAAATATTGGATGAGTAACCAAACCTGTTCACAGATGTTTCCTTTCTTAAAATAAAGTGTTGGATTGGAGGATAGCTAAAATGTTACACTATGTTTGTATTGTATCGATTTGAAATGGTGTTTGTTGTTTGGTCTCTGTGGGAATAAAAGTCGTGGTTTTTCATATGAGTATTTTAAAAAAATAATTGTTGAGCAAACTTAAACAAATCATGGCAAAATAATACAGTAATATTTTTGAGTTGTCTCAACAACAGTCTTTACCATCCGCAGTAGCCACTTTGTTCAGTCAATGTGAATTTGTTTGTTCACTAAATGAAATATTCTTGTTGAGATAACTACACATTTCTTGTTCAGCCAAATTATCAATTCACACAGGGCCATTAGGCCATTAAGGCGACATAGATGACCGACAAGGGGCCATCGCTTTGGGGGCGCTGATCTAACAAGCCAATTTCAGCATGTGTACATCTGTGCCGAACAAAATTCAGTGTTGTGTCGCTCTCCATGGAACATATAAACCGTGTACTGAATGTCTTACTACCACACTACTCTTACTTTTTCTGTTAAATCTTGGCAAAAACAGTGAGAGTAGTGTGAATGACATTGTGAACACCTCCATAGACTCGTGAGCACGACGCTTGTGAACCAGCACGATGCCCGATGCGTGAAGAAATAATCACTCTTTTGAGTCGGTTCTTATTTGTGATGTACTTAAATGTGGACTGGAGGGTTCCGAAAAATGTGTGCCAAATGGGGAAGGACTGGCACAGAATTCACAATACAAGGACCTGCATTTTTTCACCATTTTAATTAATTTGACATGAAATTAACTGCTATATATGCTTCTGAAGAGAGATAAGTCTTGCAAGGCAAGGGAGTACAAACAATTGTTTGACATCGACACACAATAGATTTCAACCCATAACACACAAATCTCAATAATGGTGACAATCAACAAACCTCATTAAGTTAAAAGATGAGCTCCTAACATAACCACAAAACAATTGACAAACAGTGGAATAAAACCCAAACAATAATAACAGCATAAATAATGTCAATAAACAGCTAAAAATAAGCCCATAACACTAACCACATAATTTATTAATGTTGCAATGCATGCTGGGAACTCGCAAATACCCAAAAATTTTTACACTGAAATTGTTCTTTTAGACAACTCTCTTAAGCTAGTTGGAATAACATTTGAGAGAATATTGTTGGTCTAGCATGTGTTTTTTTGTAGATGAAAGTAATTCAAATTTCAAAACCTCATAGCTGGATAAAATGCAATTAATTTTTTTTCAGTGATGTCATATGATAACTTACTATTTCACCATCCCGTACTCATTATTTCGAGTTATAATCAGACTATATTGTGTTTTCAGAGCTGTGGTGCATTGGACTGTCCTGTCTAGGTCATATCCCAGTCCCACCGCCCCTCTATCTCACCCCTACTGTCCTGTCAACACTCATAAGTCCAATTAAATTAAGGCAAAATGGACATAAATAAATAAATAAATTGTCTTTTTGAACTGGGTAGAAAGCAACACTCTTAAGTCCTATAAAGTAGGCAAAATGCAAGTAAATAAAAAACATATAACTATAAAGACTGGGGAGGAAGCATTTTGAACTTTAGAGTATGTCAGTACATTTAACTTTTATTTCAAAATACTGTGTTTCACATTCTCTCTTTAATGTGCGTCTATGTGTGTGAATTTTAAACATAATATATAATTTATAAACATACTAAATAATGTCTAAATAAACATTTTAAAATGCAAAAATGTTTGTGTCAGGGTTTGGTTTAG
This sequence comes from Moxostoma hubbsi, assembly GCA_032164185.1. Taxonomy (NCBI): domain Eukaryota; kingdom Metazoa; phylum Chordata; class Actinopteri; order Cypriniformes; family Catostomidae; genus Moxostoma; species Moxostoma hubbsi. Next base: position 18,937,692 of record JAVLUX010000038.1, read on the forward strand.
GAGTAGAGGTAGAGGTAGGTTTAGGGGAGAGAACACATTAGATCAGAATAAAAACAACAGAATTCAATGAAAAGTTCACACCATGTTAAAAAAACGTACAAATATGCGTGCAAAGAGAGAAAGGAGAGAGAAAATGAGCTGAAGTACGACATGAAGGCTGGGGCAAATACATGTTCAGCTTGTGTGTAAATCTCAGGCCTTGCGGTAGCTTCTTCTTCTACATCTTTCTCTGCTCCTTAAAAAGTTTAATTTTCAGCTTGACTGGAAACACAAACCCTGTCAGACAAGCCAATCTGTTCACCTGTTAGAGTACAAAGTATCCCCAAATACGGCTTTATTTCTCACATCAATAATTGATTTAAGACAAAACCCTGCCACCCTGCCACGCTGCCACTGATGAGAGATAAGGTCTGTCTCCTAAGTGGACGTTTGGAGTGCTAGTGCGAGAGCGAGTGGGTGACAGAGCCGGAGCTTCCCTCCTGCGAGGCTCCCTGGGTGTTGGAGACATTGAGTAAAGGCCCTCGGTGTGATAAGTGAACCCCTGTGGGGTAAAAAAAGAGTCGATCAACTCCTACGGTATCTCGGCTCTCAGCGAGGACTGCTCTGTCACAGTGCTAACACATTCAGCCATCTCTGACAATCAATAAGCACCACTGAAGTGTGACTCAGGAGTTCAGTTCCATATGGTAGTGCCTCCCTAGACAATATTTTTAGGCATCACAGGTGCACACCAAATGTGGAGGCTGTTCCAAACAGAAGGCAGCAAAATTAGATGAATTAAGATACCTCATTTTGGCCAAAATAAAATGCTGTTTCTCATTCAACTCGGGAACTCTGATCCAGAGACATAAAAAAAAATAACAAAAAATAATGGCTAATATCGGTGCAAGGGTGGGTGATACCAGTTGCAGTGTTGCCAGATCTCACAAGAGAAACAAGCAGCCTGGTCTGGAAAAACAAACTCATAATAAGGGACTTGCCTTACCAAAAATAAGCAACAATATAAGCAATTATATTAGAAATGATCAGCATATAATTCATAGCAAGCATTGTATACATTAGCCTATATAATATAATGTTTTTTAAATAAATGTATTCTTAATATTAAATATATCCCCAAAAATATTTCAACTGTACATCTGGCCATCTAAAATCAAAGACTAGCCTAAATTTATCTCTTCTGCATGCACAAACACACACACACACACACACACACACACACACGCACACACACACACGCACACACTCACTCTGCTTGGGCACGTTTGGACTAAACGTCATTTTATACAAATTATTTTATTTTATCTTATTATTATTGTTTAATTATTATATTTAAATTATTGTTTTAATTACAGATCTGCTTCTCAGTCAAAATCTGGCAGCATTAAATCTGTTTAATGCATCATAATAAACAAAAATTCAGTGAAGACTTTGGAAACAACTGAGAGATGTACTTTTTACCTCAATATATTTCTTTGCATCTGGATTAATAATGTGTGTGTATTTATAGTATTTCTATATAGCTGCCAAAAAGGTCTTCAGCATGTTGCATGAGGCTATATCCACAACATGCAATTAGGCAAAGAAATGAGTGATGCAGCGTTTCCTTCAGGATCAAAGCACATGCTTATGTTCAACGAAAAAGAGAGAAGGCGAAAATTGTATGTTATCAACCCTTGTGGTCTTTGGTTTGATTAAAATAATTATTTGAACAAAATTAATTGGTTATCAAACAGTTACCAACATTTTAAAATAAAGTTCCTTCATGACTCAGTACACTTGACATTGCGTTCTGCTAATGCATATGGGGAGTATCCTTCTACACAACCTAGTTGAAACCTTCTTTAAACCATTTTTAAATATGTCGTTCGGAAAGTGTTTTACTATGCGAGGGACACATCCCACCATCAGATCAGCATGACAGCTACATTCACTGTCTGTGCCCAAACAGAATCCGTGGCCCAACCAAAGGCAGCCACCTCAGCGCAAGCCCCATGCAGACAAGACCCCGGGGAAAAGGAATATTGTTGTTCAAAATGTTTTTCAATATGTTGTTTTCTGTGTCTCACATTAATCACATGCAATAATGTTTGCACATTATGCACAACCACTTCCCAATGGTGAGTAGTGCAATATATCATGTATGAACATACAAAGATTGCAAAAAGTATACAGTGCTCGTACAAGATGCTTATACTTCTTCAATAAGGGCTTTCCCCCTTCAAAGCCTACACATTATGCACAACTGCTTCCCAATGCAAGGCAAGCTCTTACTGGCATTCCGACTGGGTGCTAAAAATTATCGAAAATAGTTATACGATGCAATTTACCCATCAGCCACCCCGTTTCAACAATGTTCTGTCTTCCACGGTTCTGTCCGAAGACGTGCTGGTGTTATGAGCCAAAATACAAAATCTTCTCACAAAGACCAATTGAGGTTGTTCTATATGAATTAATAAGCCTACTGTCCTGCTGTGCGAATGCGTGGCAAGTCCTCACCTGCATGTCAGAGCTGGTGTTTACAACAATCGAGCACAATCTTTGGTCCGGCCACAGGATGTGCCGATGTTGTGCACACAGACTGCGACACACACACACACTGGGATTTACAGCTGCTATTTCCTCGTTCTGGAGAAGGACGGCAGGCTTCGGCCCATTATTGTTCAGAGATTCTTGAATCGTGTGATCACAACGTGCCTATTCAAAATGTTAACTCATAAACTGATCTTATCGCACACTCATTTCAGGACTGATTTGCATACTAAATGCATACTTCATGTACCAATTGCACCACGTTACATGTGTCTTTTTAGATTCGTGTTTGAGGGAACTGTGTATCAATTTAAAGTCCTTAATTTCAGTCTGTCTCTGGCTCCCCGCAAGTTCACGAAATGTATCGAAGCAGCGCTCACCCCACTGCAAATAAATGGTTTGCGTGTTTTGAATTACCTCTGCGATAGGTTATTACTAGACAATCAGAGGCACTACTGAGCGAACACAGAAACTTGCTGCTTTGCCATATGGAAAATCTGGTCTAATGTCAACTGGGCAAAAGCACACTTTCCCCAACAAGTATATCTCCATTTTAGGAGTTCATGCATGTGAACCTCATGAACCAGCATGTACAGACCATTCTTTGGTGTTGGTTTCAGTTCAAACTGAAAAAACATTACCACTGAAGTAAATTCAATTTCATGTGCATCGTTGTGACTCGCCACTGTCTGGCTGCTCTAGCACCATGGACAGTGCCAGCCTTCTACCAAATATGGTGTTATGCTGGGTCAAGTTTTCAGAAGAAAAGTGATAATCACAAATGCATCAAACATAGGTTGGGGTGCAGTATGTAATGGCAGCCTGACTTTCGATACCTGGACAGGTGCAAAATGGTCATGACGTCAACCGCCTAGAGCTACTGGCTGTCTTTCTAGCTTTGAGAGCTTTTCATTCAGCTATTGTGAATCCTACTCACATGCTAGTTCAGACAGTCTGACCAAATTTGTGAGTGCTATGGAGGATGCATGAAAGGAATGTCCGTAGCAAAGACTTTCTCACTGGATTGTTGATACGGTCACCCTCGCTTACGAGTTGAATTGCCCAGTTGGTGTTAAACAATACTCAATCAGAGGCATAACTTCTTCATGGACAAGCATAAACATTGTGTCCTTACAAGACATATGTTTTGCAGCAGGATGGTCTTCTCAAAACACATTTGCAAGGTTTTACAACCTTGACATAACATCTCTCTCAAAACAAGTCCTCTCTGTCTAGAGCGCTTGCTAATTTCTTGGCCAAATATATGCTTATGCTTCTCTTTTTAAATACTCCCTGTCACTATACACAACTGACTGCAATCAGACCGTTGTGCTCCCATATATTTATGTTCCCCTCCTGGCTGACCATGAGGGACATTCAATTGCAGCATACTCATGTCGGTCACCGTCCCGTGAGACTGCGGTGTCATGTTTCCTCTCTGGAAGGTTATGTAATGTAGTATGACATGATGGGATTCTGTTCCCCATATGCATTAGCAGAATGCAATTTCAAGTGTACAGAGTTGTAAGGGAACATCTCCATTACGTACATAACCCTGGTTCACTGAGATGAAGGGAATGAGACATTGCGAATGCTGGCCACACTACAAGACTCAGAGGTCTTTGAGGTGCGAGCGATACACTCTTTGTCCCTCAGTCAGGAAATTCTGAGGAATGGTGTTTGCGCACCCGCTTTTATAGTGGACAGCTTTGCGCCTAAAAGGGCAGGGCTCAAACAACATAGCCAATATTAGAATATTGCCATTATTGTAGAGAGGTTTCAACTAGATCATGTAGAAAGACACTCCCCATATGCGTTAGCAGAATGCAACGTCTCATACCCTTTGTCTCAGGGACCCAGGGATGAGCATTCCAGCCCCCAAGGGAGGTGTTACTTTTAAAGAAACAGTTCTATCATCATTTACTCACTCTCATGTCATTCCAAACCAGAATGACTTTCGTTCCTCTGCACAACACAAAAGGAGGAATTTTGAAGGATATCGTGTTTGTTGTATTCAATACAATCACAATTTAAATCTTAAAAAAGTATGCAAAAGTGTCATACAAGCAGTCCATTTGACTCATGTCTCATATTACATGTCTTCTGAAGACAGATAATAGGTTTTGGTGAGAAACAACCCAACATTTTAGGTTATTTTACAGTGAAAATCACTTTCATTAGTGCATCAGAGAAACTCACAAATGAATTAATTGCTCTTACATTACATGATATTTCAACCTGCTTAGCCAATATTAACATATAGACAGGTGTGTAAAACATGTTAAATTAAATTCTTTTCTGACTTTGTTTGCAAAACATCTCGGGTTACTTAACTGTAACCCTTGTTCCCTGAAAAAGCGGAACTGGGATGATGGGCCTATATAGCGCTGATATACAAAATTATTTGTTCATCTGCGGAGATAAATTAGACTTTTCAACAGTATGTTATTGCTTGTGTGGGGATTCCCACATTATGAAGGCCAAACTTTCAGGAATGTTTTACACTGTGCAATACAGTCCCGTGTCAAATTCAAAACCTGTTATAAAAATACATAACAACATAACTTGATAACATAAATAGCTAGTATGCAGGGGTGGAAAGAGTACTCAAGTAGAAAAAACATTTTGTGTGAGTAGAGTAGCTGTCCTAAAAACTACTCAAGTAAGAGTAAAAGAGTTGCTCATTTAAAAGTACTCATGAGTAGTGAGTATTGAGTACTGAGTTGCAAAACATTTGCCCCATTATAATGAACACTGTATGCCTACTTTTAAAATACATCACTTATCTATGATAATCTCTACATGAATCTGATTCCAAAAAATAAAAGGGAGACATGATAACAGAAATGAAAAGATTAAAAATATATTTTCAATACACTGATCCCCATTTTAAATCGTAATGTGTGAAACAATTACATTAAAATCAGTTTATGTGTAGGGTCTAAATTTCCCTTAATGCCAACAGAGCGTTGTATTGTTGTCTATAAAACATGTTTAAACAATGCAAGGAATGCAAAAAAAATAAAAAATGCTAGATAAGCAGGATCACTTGGCACGTCATGTGCTGTACAATAGAGGAGATAGAGCAGGCATGGGGAAAGTTGTTTGGTACAGGAGCTACATCACGCTTAAAAAGGAATAATCCACCAAAAATGAAAATTGTCTCATCATTTACTCACCCTCATGTCATCCTGGATGTGTATGGCTTTCTTTCTTCTGCAGAAAATTAATTTAGATTTTTAGAAGAATATTTCAGCTCTTTTGATCCATACAATGAAAGTGAATCTGTGCTAAAATATTGAAGCTCCACAAATCACATAAATCAGCATAAAAGTCATCTAATCCATGTGCCAGTGATTTATTCCATATCTTCATAAGTGATATGATAGATGTAGTGAGAAACAGATCAATATTTAATTCCTTTTTTACTATTAATTCTCCTCCCTGCCCAGTCAATTTCACTTTAATTTTCATATTGTTCTTCTTGCGTTTTTGGTGATTCACATTCATGCATATCGCCACATACTGGGCAGGGAGAAGAATTTCTAGCAAATATTTAAATATTGATCTGTTTCTCACCCACACCTGTCATATACATTCTGAAGTTATGGATTAAACCACTGGAGTTGTTTGTATTGCTTTTATGCTGCTTTTATGTGCTTTTTGGAGCATCAAAATTTTGGCACCCCTTCACTTACAATGAATGGACCTACAGAGCTGAAATATTCTTCTAAAAATCTTAATTTGTGTTCAAATTCATCGACAGATGGCATGAGGGTGAGTAAATTATAAGAGAATTTTTATTTTTTTGTGGATTATTTCTTTAAGTAGCACATGGGGGGCCACATTGTCCTTTATGAGATACAATGTTCCACATTGATTTAGTTCTTGTATCTTTTAAGTCCAGAAATAGTTGTGTTCTCATTCTCATGCATGATGCACAATGTTCTGAAGTTTGTGACTGGTGGAATGTTCTGCTGAATTATTCCTCTACAAATGTTGATCTTTATAAAGGCTAAGCACAATTATACATTATTTTAGCATCTCTACTTTCCTGGTAATTTATTATACCAATGAACAAACTCTCTATATCAGGGTTCAGTATTATTAAAAAACGAACAATATTTTCAAAAAATATTATTCTTAAAATTTTCACTGTTTTTTCTATTACATTAATACTTTAAACTACTCAAGTTATTCGGCCAAATGTAGTGTGTTCTCATTTCCTTGTTATTGTTGTTTGATTAATTGCCTTGATATGACATAGCCTACTAGACAGTGCTAAATTCAGTTACATGTACATTTCAAGTTCAACATTTTGATGCAAATACACTTTTTGTCCAACTGTTTAAATTCACTTTAGACATAAATGACTGCATTTACATTAAATCCTCACCAAGCTGGGCATTGGTGGAATTATAAAGTGTATTTGATCATTTAGGCGCGAACCTGTAGTAGCACTCAAACATTAGCCGCCTATCAATCAAACAGTGCGCAGCTACAGATGTAAGGAAATAAAAAGTCAATATTTTATATTTCATCTAGATCAACCAACCAGTGGCGCTATTGCGATTGACGTAATGAGCTCTCCTGTTCTAGATGTACATAGGCTAAATACAGAAAACTACTCAAAAGTTTGATTGAGGACATCTCTCTTTTTTCAGATAAACATCTAGATATTTTTATTGTCCAGTGCTATTGATAACATTGCATTAATCTCTCACAGTAGCCAAATAATCTCAGTGATAGATAGATCAATTACAAGCTACGCTATAGATACACAGAATCTAGTAAATTTGCATTGATATTGTAACGATCCACACCGTCTTTGGTTTGTGTACCTTTTTATTTTAGTTTTTGGCACTTTTTATGTTCCACATTGTTCTTTGTTTATGCACTCTTTAAGTTTTGGCACCTTTTATGTTCTGTATTGCCTTTTGTTTTATGCACACTTATTTTGAAGTCTTGTCATGTCCTGTTTTCCCTCCTCGTCTATGTGTCTGGTTTTCATTGGTTTATTGTTTGATTATCCTGTTATCAGTTCTAGTTTTGTCATTGGTTTTAGTTAATTGCCTTTTTACCTTGTTATGAGTTCTGTTTGTCCATTGGTCTATTTTTCCCCTTGTTTTGGTATTTAAGCCCTCATGTTCACCTTGTCCTTTGTTGGTCATTGTTAGTGTTTGTTGCTCTGTTCTTGTAGCTCCTGAATCCTGCCTTGGTCCGTGTTCCTGCCTGTGCCCTCCTTGCAAGACCCCCGTGTTATTTTCTTGTGTTCTTCTCTTTATTTTCCCCTCGTGGATGTTTCATTTGTTCCAGCGTTTGTACTTCTCTTTACTTTGTTAAATTCCAATAAAGCTGCACTTGGATCCTTACTCCCTCGTCTGCCCTCTTCATGACAGAACGACCAACCACTAATGGATCCAGTAGCTTTTTTTGTGGAGCTTGCTAGGGCAAACCTGACCATCCGTGAGTTCTCCTATTTCTTTTCCAACGTGGCCAGCTACTCCGGTTGGGACGACCAGGCTCTGAAGAGCATTTACAAGTACAATGTACCCGTCCGCCCATGGAGGGACTTGCCGGAGATCGAGGATTGCACCAGGCAGGAGTATGTGGACCTGATCTTGGAGACTTACGCTGCAGGGGAGCCACCTCTCTCGATTCCGGGCAGGGCCCCTGGGTGTCCCACGCCTGCCACGGCCAACGCACCCCCAGTCTCGTCTGTCCCAGGGCCAGCGTTGACAACCCCGTCCGCCAGGAGAAGGAGGAGAAGAGGAAAGGCTTCTGCTTCCCGGTCTCCGCCTGCCACGGCCAACGAGCCCACGCCTGCCACGGCCAACGAGCCCACGCCTGCCACGGCCAACGAGCTTCCCAGAGCTCCGCCTCCCGAGCCTCCCAGAGCTCCGCCACGCAGCGCTCCGCCTCCAGAGCTCCGCCACGCCACGCAGCGCTCCGCCTCCAGAGCCACGCCACGCAGCGCTCCGCCTCCAGAGCCACGCAGCGCTCCGCCTCCAGAGCCTTCCACGCCTCTGTCACCAAAGCCTTCCACGCCTCTGTCTCCCGAGCCTTCCACGCCTCTGTCTCCCGAGCCTTCCACACCTCTGTCTCCCGAGCCTTCCACGTCTTTGTCTCCCGAGCCTTCCACGTCTTTGTCTCCCGAGCCTTCCACGTCTTTGTCTCCCGAGCCTTCCACGTCTTTGTCACCTGAGCCTTCCACGTCTTTGTCACCCGAGCCTTCCACGCCTCAGTTACCAGAGCCTCCCATTTGTTCCAGCGTTTATACTGTGAAAAACCCTTTCAGGAGTGGCTGTTATGTTCAGCTGTGAACTGTGCTTGAGGAATTCTCCACAGTTGGCGCCGATCTGCAGCTGCCGTTCAAGTGTTTTACGTGTGATTTGATTGGATGGGAGTCACGAGACTTTCCCTAACCAATCATGTTGATAGATGAAAATAAAATCAGGACAGGGAAGAAGCGAACACAGACCGTGTGAAAATAATGCAGTAAAATTACTTAAAATATACTCAAGTAAAAGTATACAATTTTCAAACTACTTAAAAAAAAAAAAAAAGTGAAATTCTTGGGAAAAAGTAGTTAATTACAGTATCATGAGTATTTGTAATTCCATACTTTACACCCCTGCTAGTATGTGCCTTATGTTGAAGCTTATAACAAAGATGATAATTCTCTTCAATTGCCTGGTCCCTTTCTTAATGGCAAAACTGGACCGACCAAATAATAAGTAAATGAGGATGAATGAATTTAAAATGCTAAAGCCCCATCTGTTGGTCAAAATAAACTGCACCCAGTATGCTTTGCTGCTTGGGCTTTCTTGCATAGTAATATTTCACTATGAACGCTGTCTGGACAGCTCCATTTGGGGACAGGCCACCAAAAAAGGTGAAATATTTCCATGGTGGTCTTCAATGTCTATTAATGGGGTTGCTGTACATGAAGAGCATTTCAAATTAGTCACTTATGAGGTTCCAGTGAAGATGCTGCCTTAGGAGGTAGCTGTCTATACAGATAGTAGACAGTGGCAACTGATGAGGCAGCTCACTAGGTTTGGAAACCTTGGGGCCCAGAAATGAACACAGACACAAACTGAACGTAAACTTTGCCTGACCTTGTGTTTACACTCTGGACAACTAGATAATTTATCTTACATAGTCAACAATGTGACACAGAGATCTGCTCAAACATTTTACCTGCAGATGTATGCATATTCATATTAGGCCAATGCATTTGCTTTTTACTTGGGCCAGTTCCACACACAAAATTTACTTGGGAAGTAAAGTTCATTGCTTCATGGAAATTGCACCTGCCCAGGGAGAATTAAACATTTTCCATGATTAAAAACGGTCCTACTATGTTGCATGCAGTGACAGAGATTGTTTTTGTTTGACTTTAAAGTGATTTTATAATTTGAAGATGTATTCTAGAAGATGTATGTATGATGCTATTTTGGCTCATAGCTCACTGTGCACTTTATTCCTTGCTAATCTGAGATTGTGCTTGACGTATCCATGGCAGTAAACGTTCGTTAATCCTGAGTCCTGACTCCCATTTGTGAATATCTCGGTTAACCAAATATTACAAAAGTTTACCATTTACATATCTAGGATATTAAGGCATCTTTCGCTTTATCATTAAACATAAAATGCATGCATGACCTTTTAAAGTCATCTATACTGTTGCACAAATTCTGTCGCATATATGAATTTTAACCATCAGCTTAGTTCACAGCCAGGGTAAACTGCACCTTATCTTTGTGTTTAGAAGCATTTTGTAAATCAGACGCTGTTCTCTGTAGTCCTTCAAATAAATGTGCCTGTGAGACGCAGATTCCCTGAGCGTCCACTTGAGTGTCTGTGCTCACACTGTTGTAGTCCAGCACGCATTCGGCCGAACAAATGCTATTCACATAAGGCTGACATTTATGCTGATTTATAATAGATATCTCAAAATAAATAAACAAATTGCCTAATTGATTTAGAGCTCGGGCCCTTTGGGTTTAGAGGCCCCTGGGCAATGGCCCAATCGGCCCAGTGGTAAATCCGTCCTTGCCAACAACAATTCACTATATTTTTCCCTTTCTCTGAAGCATACTCAGACCTTTCAGTAGATCTCAGCTTTATAAAAGCTTCTTTGATGTGTAGGCAGACAAGGGAAAATACCTTGTGGGGGAGGGGGCGGTTGGACTGCACAATTTTGACGGATCTCATGAGCTTTCTGTCTGTTCCAAACTTCCTCTAACTCTCCCCACCAGCCTTCCCAGCCCCAATACACTTCACAGGCTGAGCTGGACCCATTGGGATTCAATTATAACTAGTTAAGTGAAATCTGCTGGACAGCAACAGCATGTTGCAACTCTAAAACATCAAAATAGCTTCCAATTAGATTTCATAAATAAGAAGCACAAACACACTGGAGTCTATAAATTAGAGACAACAAACAATTGCAAATACAACATAGACACACAAACACAGTGTGTGTGTGTGTGTGTGTGTGTGTGTGTGAGAGAGAGAGAGAGAGAGAGAGAGAGAGAGAGAGAGAGAGAGAGAGAGAGTCTACTACAGTATGCAACTTTGGGGATTTAAGCCTCAACTGGAAAACACATTTATAAGACAACACTTCTGGATCCAATGCAAGACTCCTTAACATCTTATAAACATTAAGACTTGAAAGTAAAAATATCCACATAAGCATTTTAAATTCTCTTTGGTCTGTTGATTGAGGGTGTAAATGCAGTAAGGTCTGGGGAAGATTTAACTGAGATTAAAGCCAAACCTCTATCATCCCACTGTGTTTATTCATCTGAGAGTGAATGATTAAAACCATGTAGTTAATCTCACAGGGGGTGAGCAACTTTTTGGTGGTGCCCAATCATAGCAGGATCTTCTCATTCATATACAGTTTCCATATACCAAATATTAGTCTTTTTCAAATTAGTTTCAATTGCTTGGTCTGAATCCAGATTCGATCCCACCTCCATTCCCAGACCCAGAGTTATCTTTTCAGATTAAATTATTTCACACTGAGCTGCACCCTTAACGTAATCAGCCTAATCTCATGAACATCATGTGACTGTGGCAACATTTTTGCAAAACTAAAATAAGGGCTTCATTACACATTTAGCTGCAGTTTCCTATTGAAATGTCCAGCGGAGGCACCAAAAGCAAGTGAAATGACTCGTAAAAAATGTTTTACAGGTGAATGTTAGTTGGGGATTTTAAAGGTGCTGTAAGTGATTTTAGCCATTCAAACTTCCATGAGACTGATCCATTGATTTAGCCACGCCCCCTTTTTTTTTTATTTTTTTTTTTTTTTTTTTTTACAAAAAACAAATCAATACTATAAGCATGTCCCATTGTTGTCAAACACAACAGAAGTGGAATAGCACCCTCACCTGACAAATTATAAATCAGAATATGGCATTAAGACTCAATAATTCACTTCAATGACAACACTATGAGAACATGCTAAATGATTGGTAGGCAGAAAGCGTCAGAGATTGCGGCCAGCAGACACATTTTATTTGCTGTTTACAGAGTCTAGAGCTGTCACAGAGACCGACATGACACCATGACACTTATGTCCTGTTATATATTTCATAGAGAAGAAAAATTATTAGCATACCTTTCCATGAAAAAATCCCTTACAGCACCTTTAATGAGTAAAAGTAACTTCCTAACCTAAAACATTCACCTAAACATAACCCTAACCAAAAGTGTTTTTAAAAAGCCAAAAAGTGCATGAAATGGTGTCATAGTAAGACAAGGTTTTTCAGGTGAATCTGGAATTTTAATGAATAAATCAGACATCCTTACCCTAAACCAACACTTAAATGTAACCGATAATGTAAATTTAAATGTAAAAAAAGGGAATCTTTTTAATAAATACATCATCTTGTGTCGCTTCTATGACGCGTTTAGCTCACATGCCAACTTGCAGTCCAACACTATCAGGTGTGCTACCGTTGAAAGAATCACATTGGAATATGTGTTAAATGTAGGTGGGTCTGTAATAAAGCCTTAAAGTGTATTGTTTTTCAAATGATACATTATAGTAAAGGTGTTTCAACATAAAAATAAGTGTTTATAAAGTCCTAATCAGCCATTGTATTTGTGATTTGTGTGAAAGTAACTAAAACACACAGTTGTTGCAACACCTCTACTGTTTACCAGGAAACTTTAGCGAAATGTACAGTTTGGAATTTAAAAGTCAGTTTACAAAAATGTTGTTAAAGTAACATTCATTATATGAGACTATGTTAAACGTAATGACTGAGGAGGAGAAGATGCCAAAAACAAGAGCAAGCTCGATTTTGCGTGTTGCTGTGTTCAAAATGTGTCTAAAGGCAATCCATAACACTTTGTAATCTGTTGTTGCTTACAATCCTTAAGAGGCCTATATGGACTATAAGTCTGACCTGTTTCTTTGTATTGAGGAAGACTGCTAAGCTCACTCAGCAGTTTACGACTTTGTAGCAAAATTTTTAATGGTGCCGGTGAGTGTATATGTCTTGATTTAGACACTGCTTATTTTCCTTTTACCACCAATAGGGTACCTATTTCTCTCTCTCTCTCTCTCTCTCTCTCTCTCTCTCTCTCTCTCTCTCTCTCTCTCTCTCTCTCTCTCTCTCACTCTCTCATCTCAGTATCTTAAAGTCCATCTGTTGAGCTGTCATATTATTAAAGCTCAGTGACACTAATAACCTTAAGGAATGGAGGGGAATGAGCTGTAGACTATTAGTTCATAGTTGACACTATTATGATATGCAAAATGTTAGCCTCAGTCACCATTCACTTTCTTTGCATCATAGAATGAAATGGAGGATTTTTGATGAGGGTGAATAAATGATGACAGAAATTTCCCTTTAAAAATGTCCAACTTACTGAACATTTAACTTTACAAGCAACATGTGACAATGTTAATGTTTGATTTGTCTGTTTAAGTAAAAAAACTTTATCTGGTTGCATGAAGAAAGCAATTCCAATGTACCACTAAAGAGACTAATGTTTGAAATGAGGACATTTCTCTGAATGATATTTCTTTACATAATTTTAAAACAACTTCAAAATATGTTTAATTCCTTTTAAAAGCTAATAGTTCAAGACACTAGTCTAAGATTTGCATCAGGCCCTTCATTACATTACGGCAATTAAAATGTCCTCAATACAAGGCTTTGCCACACTGTTCCCGGCGGCATTCTTTTAGATCTCAAAAAAATCTAATTTGAAAAGAAGTGACAGATTGCAAGCAGCAGCCAAAACTTTTGTGTATCAAATCTAATGAGGTATATTTCCATTACAGCACCCTCTCACTGTCTCACACAAACACATGCATGATGCCAAATGGCCATATGCAAGTTAAATATGTGTAGACATCAGCTGTACTGCAGTCCAGTTTGTTTTGTTTTGCTCTGTTAGGTTTCTTGTAGATGTTTGATTTTCCACTCTTTGTACTTGTGTTTTAAATTCAGAAATACATCACTTGGAGACTACCTAATGATGCCTTTCGCCAACTCATGAAAGGATTCAAAAGGTTTATTCCATTGTATTTTTATAGGATGAGACATATTTTCTAGCAAACCCAAAGAATAAATAACAAAAAAATTGTTTCTTTAAGGAGCTATTTACCTGACTTGACCCATTAGAAATACTTTTGTTTGTGTAATATAATCAGGTTGAATCAATCATAATTGAATAATACTCTTGGCTTGACCAGTTAATTAGGTATTATCATGTGAAGGACATTTATGTTCACAAAAAAAAAAAAAAAAAAACCTGCCATCATTTACTCACTCTCAGGTTGTTTAGTAAATAACAATGTAACTTTTGATTGGTTTCTTACCCTTAGCTATCGTATGGCTTCAAAAGACTTGAAATACAGTAATGTGCTTTTGCTTTCTTTGAGAAGCTTAAAATCTCCAGTCCCCATTCATTGTAATTGCATGGAAAAGATCGACCAGTACTTTCTTTAAATCTTTTTGTGTTCCATGGACAAAAGAAAGTCATACTGGTTTGAAACGTGTTTTACAGTGATTTACACAGATTTACAGCAATTTTACCTCAGGTAAAACCCCTTACCCCTGGTAAAATCACTGTAACGCACAGACACGACAACACCAGTAATATGATGACACCAATATTCAATAAACATTTTAATTAATTTAATTATAATTTATAATAATCAAAATAAACTATTCTTCCAAAAATGTAAAACAGTTCATTATCTGAACTGTAAGAATTTGTGGTTGCCGAGCAATGTAGCAACTTGGCGGATTAAAATAAAATGTGGTTAGTCAGAACCATCCATTTTCTAAAATTAAAATTTTAAGTTCCATTGTACTATTCCTTTAATTGAGTGCATTTTAATTTTATGCTGAGTAAAAGAATTCTAAATAAATATTTCATTAATTCCTTCAGTATGCAAATTGACTCAAATCTGCTCTGATTGTCTGCAAAAAACATAGATACAATCTTTATGGCTATCACTGAGAATGTCACTGGATGAAAAACAGAGCTCATCTAACATGCAATTACAGTCCAACAACTCCAGACATGGTGTTAATTACAAAGTGAAGTCTGTTCCGCAGGACAGCTGCTAATACACACTGAGTAGCAGCCAGTGCTAACAAAGCTGTTGTTTGAGATGAAACAAACATGTATTCTAAACTGTATTACAGCACCTGTTGCTGAAGGTTTACTTTTTAAGTTTTTAGTCCTTGATTTAAATGTCTTTGCTTGCTTTTGGCACTTTAAAATGGTAAATTGCTACTGATTGTACAAGACTGCGGTTTTCCATTATGCAGTGCTTTATATAAGCATATGACATGTTAGTATACTACATGTTTTTATTTAGCAAATAAGGGGACCCAGGTTCAAATCACAATGTAAAATATATATTTTATTGCAGAATTACAACTGAACTTGACAGCCAGTGATCTGGGTAGATGATGACAATTTTAAGTTCAAAGCATATTATCTGCAGAAGGTAGACTTGATTTGGCAAAAGGGTGACTTTTGCAACAGTTATATAGTGTTTTAAACAAACAGTTTTACCAACATTAGTCCTGCAGTCCCTTAAACTATACGGAAGGCGGGTCCAAGGGGTGGGGTGTGGGGGCTATATCATGAAATATTTGTACTCTTACAATGTGAATATCTCTGTATATAAGTTTGCATTTGAGGTATAATTTGAAAGCTTAGAGCCTGAACATTTTCAGAGATAACTATCACTTCTGCATTTGTTACTGAAAAAAACAAAATAAGTCCTTAAGTGTTGAAAATGAGTGCCCCCAGAAGTAATGGTGTAGAAATATTTATATAAAACAAAAGTCCTTCACATAGTACATAAATAGACAAGTCATTTATCAAATAAAAGCTATTACTCTCAGGAATGTGACTGTACATTTTATTTTGTTTCCCTAATACCACAGATCTAAAGAATCACAAAGTGAAATATGAAGTCATCAAATACAAATGTCTCTTTTTGCTCTGAAAACTGCTGCTGTAAACACCAAATAGCTGAAAACTTTATATCTAAGAAAGATTTATATATTTTACCTTAGGAATTTATTTAAAAAAAATTAACCATTGATTACTTGTCTTTGAGCTTGCTAGTGTGAATAATTCAATGTTATATCTTAAATGTCGTCGTCAGGTATTTTGTCTGAAGATCAGTCCTGGGGCATCCCGGTGCGGCAGTGAAGCGCAGCATCTCGTTCTGCTTTTTTCAGGGAACAAGGGTTACACTCAAGTAACCTGAGACGTTCCCTTTACAAAAAGCTTCACTTATGATGCTGCGCTGAGAAAAGCACTTGGGGAACAAGAATACCCACGCCACCGCACTGTGGCTATCCGGAACCCCTACGGTTGTGTAGTGTGCTCACAAGAACGTGAGAGGTCTCAGACATGAGCTTGAGATGTCGACACAAGGACATAAGAGCCCGGAGTGGCATGAACATCCAAACTATAGAATCTAATGAATGTGTGTGGAGAGGACCAGCCTGCCGCATCACAAACATGCTGCAGAGGGACACCTCTAGCCAAGGCTTCAGAGGAAGCGACCCCTCTGGTAGAGTGAGCCCTGATGCCTACTGTAGTCCTTTGTAGGTCTGTTATTCTGTAACGGCCAGAAACGGGAGAGGATCTATGTGCAGCTTTTATTGAAGCCAAAAACAAGAACACTAGGAATAACCAAAATCCACAGGGAATATAACGCTAAACAAAAACATGAAATAACAGACAACTGGACAGGACTGAAACAAGGGCTTAAATACGCAAGGGAAAACTAGAAACACCTGGGGAAACAATCAGGTCATGAGAAACAATCAGGGGAAAACCAATCAAAAAACAGACCTACAAAGGACTACAAAAACCAAACAGGAAACAGGAACTAAACAGGAAACTTCAACATAAAAGCACAAAACAAAAGACAACAGAGAACATGACAACTACAAAGGACTACCAAAACCAAACAGGAACTAAACAGGAAACTTCAACATAAAAGCACAAAAACAAAAGACAACAAAGAACATGACAACTACAAAGGACTACCAAAACCAAACAGGAAACAGGAACTAAACAGGAAACTTCAACATAAAAGCACAAAAACAAAAGACAACAGAGAACATGACAGTTTCAGTCAAACAGAGTGCATCCAAACTAAAATCTGTAATCATTTAATTTACAATTAGTGCTTTGGTAGAAAGATATCTAATGTTTAGTAGTCCTTCCTTAGGACTACATATGAAGTTTATCTTAAATGTTTTTTTTTTATTCAAGCTTGACCTTAATCCATTTTTTTTCTAAATTATTTAGTGAGAGTTTTGTGATTGGTAGTTTGGGGACCAGACACAGTCTCTATGTGAAATCTAGGTGATACAGTGCACTCACTGAACACTTTATTAGGAACACTATTGTCCTAATAAAGTGCCTGGTGTGGCCTTCTGCTGTTGTAGCCCATACTGTTTTTATGCATTGCACTGCTGCCACACATTTGGCAGATTAGATGATCGCATGAATAAGTAGGTGTACAGGTGTTCCTAATTAAGTGCTCAGTGAGTGTATATTATAATTTTTTTTCTTTTGAAAGTTGCCTTCAAAATCTACTTCACTAAAAAATAAACGGGTATGACGCTTTGAAGTGTATCAGATCGGGGGTTGTCATGGCCATTTAAAACGTGAGGCGTGTCTCCTCTGATTGGATTTGAATGGAAATGAGGGTCAGAGGGTTATCCTTTGGCCATTTCCAATATGGCATGGCAAATCCATAAGGATAGTTGCGGGACATGGAGTTGATTTGTCTCCACAGCTATCATTTACAATCACATTCAAGACAGTAAACACTCAGCAACAAACATAACTAATTACTGGTGTCTCAATAATAAAGAAGAAGAAGAAGAAGAAAACTTTCACTGTAGCATTAGACACTTCATTCTCAAGTCTGCATTTATGCATGACGAAGGGATGCTAGGGAAGCATACAGAGGTAGAGAGAGGAGGGGGGAGATTGTTAGACTGAATTGAAAGAGGAAAAGGGTGGATGAGACAGGCTCATTTACACCACAGAGACACCAACAACTGCAGCAGGCCACAGATGAAAGACTTTAAAGAAGAATCAATATATTACTGCCACTCTACCAATCCCCAATCAGTATTAAAAATAATTGGCACTGGACAAACACTGCAAGAATACAACAAAAACAACAAAGGCTTCAAACAACAGAGCACAAAATAACAGATTAACAAATAAACAGAATTAATAAATAAATTAATCAGAATACAAAGCTTTGAAACTATATTTTCTATTGTCCTTTTATTCTATCGCTAAATGATCCTCACTTAACTATCTTTATCTATGTAAACACACACACACACACACACACACACACACACACACACACACACACACATACACACACACTCACTCTGACCAAGTTACCATATATAAGTTATATATATAAGTTATATATATATATATATATATATATATATATATATATATATATATATAAATGAAAATCACATACCACTTTCAAAAACACTTTTTTGAACACAAAGAATAAGTAAAAAAAAAAAAAAGAAAGAAAAAGATTCAAAACAATAGGATTAATTTAGTGGCTATGTTAGTTAATTAAAACCATTGTTAGATAGACAAGTTGTTTTCAAAACTTTGTGTCAAAGGCAAATTTATTTAATTTCTTTTCTAGTCTTTTGTTGCAAAAATATAGTTATTTCTTCTATTACCCCCCTCAACTGTAAATGTTTCTTTTTTCTAGAAACATCAGGACAACTCTTGAATAGTTTATCTTGGTAAACAATTTAGAACTCATTAAATGCATATTTAATAACAATATGTGTATGCATAACAAAGTATAATGCTAATAGATCACTAACTGCTTTAAACACAATCTGTGATATTTCAAGAATAATTCAACACGACTGTGAGAATGAGCAATTGTTACTGTACTGTATGTGTACTGTCTTAAAAGGTATGTTATAATTTTGAGCTTTGTATGCTGTGTGGGGCACAATTTCCTTGGTTTCACAATATTTTCTCTCCTCGGGTGTAAGCCTAAAATCTTGGGATTAAGACTTAAGGTTGTTCATGTGACATTGCATAAGAAATATTGTGTTATTGTACTATTATATTGTGTTATTATGAGCAATATATAAGCCTTACACATAAGCAAACCAAAGCAATCAAGTTTCGAAAGCTAAACAGGACTGAGAGGTGGCATAAATTAGTTAATACATTAACTAATGTTAACATATACAACTTTTTTAAATGTATTACTATACATAGAAATTAACATTAACCTATAACAATAAATACTGTAAAAGTATTGTTCATTGTTCATGTAACTAATGTAGTTAAATAATGCTAACAAATTGAAACTTATTGTAAGTTATTGCCAATAAAATCAATTCAAACCAGACCCACTGTACAGATTTGGTCCCTGTACAAATCTGACCCTAGTGTTTCACTGCACCCTGTCATCTATGTAGACAGCATGAGCATGTTTGTGTAAAACTGGCTAGCAGTAACTTATACTGTGTCTAAATAAAACACCACATTTTCTTTTGATAGTGACATACAGCAATGTGCTCAACTTGAATGATAATGCTCTCTATTTCACCCTTTCACACAGCAGAGTCTATTCCATCCTGTCACTACCGAGCTATGTTAAATATTTTCACCGGCGAGCAGGTATTCAGGTAGAAAAACAGAAAAGCTGAGAGGGAAAAAAGGCATACAGCCAGAATCAATAAAAAGATTTGGCCAAAAATTGATGTTCATTCTTAGAGGTAACCGGCAGACAGGACTATCATTTTGGTGGGTGAGGCATGACCCATCAGATTCAAAACAACAATGATGTGAAATCCCATTAAGGAAGGTGGCAATGGAGAGCAATACTGAGACCTCTAATGGATCAGAGCTGAGAGGTGGCATAAAGAGAGCCTGTCATGTAAAAGCCAAAAGGAGAGGCGAAGAAAGATGAGAAACGGGGGGATTTCTTAGGGTTCTTAGAGTAAGGTAAGTAAAACGCATTGAAGATTTACCAAAAAGAGCCTGTTTGCAAACTCTGAAGTACTGAATAGAGGAGTGGTACACTTGCCCACTGTAATCAAAGTGAATCTCAGGTAAATGGCTGTAACCATTTGGGAAACACCATAATAACTCAAATACTTGATCCTAAGATGCTATTAAGATCCATTAGCGTTCCATTAGCATTTCAATACTTCTGAAAAACTCAAGGGCTGCTTGATATGCACAAATGAGAACTAATTTTCGAGGACAAGATCCTGTAGAGCAAGGTGAGAATGTGAGGACAATATATTAAATGAGGCAGAACATGCATGCTGCATGGCTAAGCTGTTTCCCATTAAAATCTGGACATATACAAAAAATAATAAAATCAAAGAAAACATATATTACCCCCTATATTAATGACCACCCATTCACCTAAAATACAGATCTGGGGCAAAATTAAAGTGTGTCCAATACATCAAAGATAAAACTCTGAACCCTCAACCAAATATCTTGGATATTAAAAGACCACCAAAAAACATGGGTTGTGTCCCCATTTTCTGATTGGCATCACCAAGCTTATACAATCTAGAGGGGGTCCAATAAAATCGATGTAAAATCTTAATTTGCAAAAGGTGCACCCTTGCATGTAGACTGGTTGTTTTTTAGAATCATAGCCCACACTCCCTCTTCCAATATCAAGTTTAAATCTTTCTCCCATAAGCTCATGAGAGAAGTTGAAGTTCCATCCCCCAGACTCTGAATCAGCATGGAGTAATACACTGATGCATCATGGCCTTTTCCAAAAGCAGAAATAACCACTTCCAGAGTATCTGCCAATTTAGGGGGTGTATCCTACTCCCAAAAATAGGACAAAATAGGTTGTGCAGCTGTAAAGTTCTAAAGAATTGAGGCCTGTGGATCCCAATATGTTGAACCATATTTTCAAAGGATCTCAACACTCCACTCTCATACAAATCATGGAGCGTACTAACCTCCCTCACAATCCAGACTGTCTAGCAGAAAGTGGACTTATTAATACATAATTTTGGTTTTAGCCATATGCTAGAAGCAACATTTAAATAAATTTTGAAATGCAATGGCAAAATAGGGGCAAGAACTTCCTGTTTCAATCTCTCTTAGAAGGAAGCGACCAATGAGCCAAATGTCCGAGACCGAATGCATAATAATAAAACAAAATCTTGGGTAGGCCTAGCCCACCATTGTCAATCGGCCTATGCAATTTACTGAAATGTAATCTGGAATGTTTACCATTTAAAATTAAGGACTTCAATATGCTATCAAATTGAACCACATTAAGTGCCTCCCAAGCCACACCCACAGAGGATACTGAGGCCAGTTGGTCTCCTTATTGACACTGATTTCAGCCTTTAGCATTTGTTTGAATTCTCTAAGAAACTTCAGGAGTCCATCAACTCCTCCCAATATTATATCACGAGGGGTGCCAGTGGCTTGCAACATCCCTTAACCCTCTGGGGTCGACGGACGCGCAGGCGTGTCCTGCTGGATATTTTCGTCATTACAGCAGAAACAACTTAAAATACTCCGTCATTTTTGGGTATACAGATAAGTGTAAGACATCATTAGAGACTATAAAGGGTCTACTTTTATTTGTGTACACTCATAATAACAATGAAACATTGTGCTTTTGTAAAATAAAGAAAATAAAAAGGGTGAGCTTTCAGCAGTCTCCGGGTTTGAGAGCATATATCTGAATCATGTCACAAAAATGAACTGAAACTCTGTGAATACTTATCACACAAACATGAAACATATGTCTAAAGAAAGCTTTAAATGTCTACTTTTTAATAAACCAAATATTAAAACAAATATTATCCTGCAATGCAATCTGTTTGAAACAAAGTGATGTTCCGATTTTTACCGGTCCATCTAATTATCTGTAATGTGATCACACCCACCAGCAGAGCGCACCATTCATATGCTAATGTGCTGAGACGATCAATGCAAATGTACACGCCCCCCACTGTGAGGCTGTAAACAAATGTCGTTCATTTTTCTGCGCATTTGTAATGATACACAGGCGAGAAAGCTCCAATATTGTAAGGAAGATTTAAAATTTTCCTCAGAAGAAGAGCGGGACTCCGATGAACATTTGTAGTTTGAAGAGAGACTTGATCCAGCCGAGGATACAATTTCAGATGAGTAAGTCAATTCGTTTTCATTAGTTGACATGCTATTTTATATAAACTTTTTAACTTTTATTTTACTAGTGGGACTGTTTCTAGACTTGCCAGCCAGGATTCAGAGTATTGACATTTGAAATATGTCCTAATAAGCAAGTTTTAGTTACATTTAAATTATGTTTCGGCTAAAGCAGATATTTAAATTGTATGTAAAATGTATAATATAAATATGATATGTAACATGATATAAAAATAATATGAATGTTTAGATTATATTTTATCTAGTGTTTATAATGCCTCATTATCATCAACAAAGCTTGTGCTTGCAAATATGTGTTCAGGTTAAATTAGTAAAATGCACTTTAAATATGCCCATATTAGAAAATCAGCATATTATAATGATTTCTGAAGGATCATGTGACACTGAAGACTGCAGTAATGATGCTGAAAATTATGCTTTGATCACAAATTGCATTTTACAATATATTTAAATAGAAAACTGTTCTTTTAAATTGTAAAAAGAGTTCACAATATCAATATTTTTTCTGTATTTTGGATCAAATAAATCCAGTCTTGGTGAGCAGAAGAGACTTCATTTAATGGTAGTGTAGGTCTAAAATTAAGTAAATTCTTTATGTAAAGAAAATATATAGTCCGATTACTTATTTTAACTTAAAATTTGATTTTGATCATTAAGTCTCCTCACATTCATTCTCTTTCTGTCACATTCCTCACTGATAGGCGCAGTGGGGTCATTGTCTCTCAGATGACCTTAATATTCATGATCATTCACACCTCCTCGCATATTACCTTTCAACACTAAAATTGTCTTACAAAAGTTAAATGACTATATTGTTTTCTCAAAAATACAAACCTGTACACATGTTTCTCACATATTATTTTAGCCCAGTTTGTGCTGAATACAGTGTTATCAGACTTTAGCCATTAATATGTTTTTAAGAAACTGAAAAAAGCACAAATGTCAAGGCATGTCAAAACTTCTCTAGGGCCCAAAATACCCTCAGACCCCAGAGGGTTAAAGAACTCTAAAAAAGCCCTGATCATCAAAGTTATTCACCAAAATCACACTTTGTCCCTGAATTTCAACTAAAACAATAATGACTCTTTCTAATTTATCTTTACAAAACATTCAAGCGAATATTCAGTGAGCTGGTCCACCCGGCTGCAATGGGAGCACCACAACACGACCCACTCACTCCATTGACTTTATGAAGGACATTGCTTGCTGTGGGCATGAGAATTTTTTACGGCCATCCTTAGCATCTATTCTCAATTTGTCCGGGAATATCAGCACAAAACGATCTTCCATTGATGTAAAAGTTTCTCGCATTCCTTGAATCGATCATGTTTCTCTCTTGTCAAGTTTGCAAAGTCTGGGAACAAGAAAATTCTGTGGTTCTTCCAAGAAAGCCTTCCTCCACTTCTCGCCTCACAAAACACGATCTTTATTGGATGATCTCAGAAATCAAAGATCTCAGATCTCAGTGGATTGCCAAGCCGGAACCCTGTAAGCTTGCTCACTCGATTTCCAGCTTATAGCCTGCTATGTTGAGCAGACTCGGAAAGATCCCATCCAGGAATTCCACCATATTCTGTCCCTCCACTCGCTCTGGGACTCCGACGATACAGACGTTATTCCACCAGCTACGGTTTTACCATGTCCTCCAACTTCTCCCAGGCACGCTCCAAATCCACCTTGGTTTTTTGGTCATCAGTATTATGCCACAAATGCTGTCGATTGAGCTTAACTTTTATTGTATATTCCTTTAAAACTTTTGAATGTTTTACTTTTAGATCTTCACTTGAAAGTTAAATGTCAAATCTGTGTCCTGATGCAAAACCAATTGAGAACCACTATTAAAGATGGCTCAGCTAAATAAAGTGCCACCTATAGGATATATAAAGTGAGTGCTGTTGATAGACTCAGGTGAAGGAACACCACAACACTCTTCAATATTATCACAATCAAATCAATGAGAGGACACTCCCTGCATGCCTTCCAGTATCTACTCTACATTACAGGGTTAAAAGATATCAGGACGAAGAAAGTCAAGGAAAGTGAGAACAGAGCTTATGATATTCCCTCCCTTGCTTCCCTCCACCCAGCAGAGAGAGTAATAGGCCTTAAATGTGCATGAGTGATCAATCATGAGTGAAATTGTTCTGTATACATTGCACTTTATCTGGACCGGTCCACCAGTGCTGGCCGCCTCAGCCAGCCAAAGCCGAATAAAGATTCCCAATGACTCTGTCATATCTTATTAGGTTACGGGAGTTGCTCACTCCCCACATTCAAAGATGCAATTTTCTTTCATGAGAGTTTATTTATTTTGGAGGCCTGATTTTATTTTTTAACTATTGTTATTTATCAGTCCTTTCTTCTATTTGGGGATTAATGGCAAATGTATTTACAGTGAGATTACTGCCCTTGAGAGGGGTCCTCATCCTGATTTAAAGACTGGAATTGCTGCTCCGCAATCCGAGAGACAGCCCCACCAAACTCTGAGCCCTAATGGAAAATAAAATTCATTTAGATAGTGTCACATGCTCAGTCTACCAGGCCTTGTAGATATAACACTACTAAATAAAATGTGACCAGGGCACAGAATGCTAATGTTTTTAGCGAACGAGAAGAGCGAGTACTTACCAACTAGAACAACTTGATTTGAGACTCTGGGGTGCAAATAATTTCTTTCAGGACTTGGGTGTTACCCTTTGTTTTAAAAAATACAATCTATAACTGCTCCAACTAGAGGGCTGTTAGTAATCAGACAAGAACTTGCTCAAGCATCAAAAGGGAAATATTGCCATTATGACTCTATGCATTGCCATGTTGACTCAACATACAAATTTTATCAGCACACTTTGTTTTACAGATCTTTACTTCTGACTGAAACAAATCTGCAGTATAACACAAATTATTATTTATTTTGTTTTTGTGCAGCAACATAGTGTACACTTATTACAGAGGCAGTTCTGGAGCAATTGGGGTTTATGTGCTTTGCTCAAGTGCCCCTTGCAGGCTTTGAACCTACAACCTTTCATTGAAGGAGGCACCGGAGCTACATCTAGTCAACAGAACATCATAGAAACTCTTTTGACCTGGACTAGTATGCAACCACCCAGAGCACCCTTGCCACCACCTATCAATGCCCTAACAACCCCCTTGACACTGCATAGCAACACATTTCAAAACATATGATTACTTAATACAGTGGACTATTTTTAACAAATCTCTGAAATCTACCTGGATGTTGCAAAGAAGTTAGTGACTTGATAGCCAAAGCTTGCATAGTAGACATGTTCCATGACTGTCATGAGCTGAACACTGTTGTATCCTGAGATGAAATCACAGGGGAAAATTTCAGAAAAAAGGAACATCACAGATAAGTTTAAATTGAGAAGAGCTTCAAAAATTAAATCTTCAAAGTGAAAAACTAAAGACATCTAAGGCATAATCTAACAATAAGGATTAATTTCAATTACTTCTATGTCCACAGTGGAACATTTTTATTAATTATAATATAATTAAAAATCAATTGACCCAAAATGCTTAATGCAGGCTTAAATGTCAACTCCAGCACTGATTTGAATCTTCAATGACAAAATGATGGCATGACAAATTGTAATTAAGTTAATATTTTCATGCAAAAGAAAGTTTAATGTGTAAACACTATCTGTGAATAATAAGCATTTGGCTCTGCTCCTATATAGGCCGCTACCTTCTACTATCCTAACTTAAACGGAACGTCATAAGTGACTGATTTGGAATGCAACTTGCTCAACTTTTGACTTGCTCAAGTTTGACGTCAAACTATAAGCTAAAGACGTGACACTCAAATAAGCAAAAACAGACACAAATATTGGGTAAACAGTCCCTTATAAAAAGATTTAATATTTTAAAGGTCAGGGTGGCACGGTGGTGCAGCGGTTAGCACTGTCGCCTCACAGCAAGAAGGTCATGGGTTCAAACCCCGGTTGCCCTGGCCTTTCTGTGTGGAGTTTGCATGTTCTCCCCGTGTCTGCGTGGGTTCTCTCCGGGTGCTCTGGCTTCCTCCCACCATCCAAAGACATGCAAGCTAGGTTAATTGGTGCCTCCAAAAATTGCCGTGGATGTGAGTGTGAGTGTGAGTGTGTGTGTGTGTGTCTGTCTATGTGTGGCCCTGCGATGAACTGGCGACCTGTCCTTTCGCCCAATGTTAGCTGGGATAGGCTCCAGCGACCCTGTACACAGGATAAGTGGTTGACGATGGATGGATGGATGGATTTTAAAGGTCAGAGTGGGCAAAGAAACACCGACATTGGACAACAGGATATTGGAAAAGAGTGTTATGGATCTTAACCCCATTAAGCTTTTGTGGGATCAGCTATACTGTAAGGTGCGTGAGAAGTGCCAGACAAGACAGCTGGAAAGTGCTACAGGAAGCGTGGGGTGAAATGTCACCTGAGTATCTGGACAAACTGACAGCTAGAATGTCAAGGATCTGCAAAGCTGTCATTGCTGCACGTGGAGGATTTTTTGATGAACTCTTTGAAGTAGTTTAAGAAGTTCAGATATTTTTTTCAAATTGCAATAGTAATTTGATATATACACTGTCTGAGCAGTTTATTAGGAATACCTGTGCACATACTTATTCGTTCAATTATTTAATCAGACAACAGTGTGGCAGCAGAGTGAATACATAATATCATTCAGATATGGGTCAGGAGCTTCAGTTAATTTTTACATCAACCATCAGAATGGGAAAATGTAATCTCAGTGATTTCAACTGTGGCATGATTGTTGGTGTCAGACGGGCTTGTTTGAGTTTTTCTGTATCTGCTGATCTCTTGTGATTTTCATGCACAATAGTCTCTAGAAAAGCATCCAGTAAGCGGTTGTTTTGCCGACGGAAATCAACAGAGAATGGTAAGACTGGTTCGAGCTGACAGAAAGGCAACAGTTACTCAGATAACTGCTATTTACAATTGTAGTGAGAAGAATAGCATCTCAGAATGTACAACCCATCAAACCTTGGGGCGGATGGCTAACAACAGCAGAAGACCATTTATGGCACTTTATTAGGACCATAGTGTTCAGTTGGCTGATTAAATAATCAAATGAATAAGTATCTGTACAGGTGTTCCTAATAAAAAGCTCATCAAGTGAGTGTGTGTATACAGGTGCTGGTCATATAATTAGAATATCATCAAAAAGTTGATTTATTTCAGTAATTCCATTCAAAAAGTGAAACTTGGATATTATATTCATTCATTACACACAGACTGATATATTTCAAATGTTTATTTCATTTAATTGTGATGATTAAAACTGACAACTAATGAAAATCCCAAATTCAGTATCTCTGAAAATTAGAATATTACTTAAGACTAATACAAAAAAAGGATTTTTAGAAATGTTGGCCAACTGAAAAGTATGAACATGAAAAGTATGAGCATGTACAACACCCAATACTTAGTTGGGGCTCCTTTTGCCTGAATTACTGCAGTAATGCGGCGTGGCATGGAGTCGATCAGTCTGTGGCACTGCTCAGGTGTTATGAGAGCCCAGGTTGCTCTGATAGTGGCCTTCAGCTCTTCTGCATTGTTGTGTCTGGCGTATCGCATCTTCCTCTTCACAATACCCCATAGATTTTCTATAGGGTTAAGGTCAGGCGAGTTTGCTGGCCAATTAAGAACAGGGATACCATGGTCCTTAAACCAGGTACTGGTAGCTTTGGCACTGTGTGCAGGTGCCAAGTCCTGTTGGAAAATGAAATCTGCATCTCCATAAAATTGGTCAGCAGCAGGAAGCATGAAGTGCTCTAAAACTTCCTGGTAGATGGCTGCATTGACCTTGGACCTCAGAAAACACAGTGGACCAACACCAGCAGATGACATGGCACCCCAAACCATCACTGACTGTGGAAACTTTACACTGGACTTCAAGCAACGTGGATTATGTGCCTCTCCTCTCTTCCTCCAGACTCTGGGACCTTGATTTCCAAAGGAAAATTTACTTTCATCAGAGAACATAACTTTGGACCACTTAGCAACAGTCCAGTCCTTTTTGTCTTTAGCCCAGGCGAGACGCTTCTGACGCTGTGTCTTGTTCAAGAGTGGCTTGACACAAGGAATGCGACAGCTGAAACCCATGTCTTGCATACATCTGTGCGTGGTAGTTCTTGACTTGCAGACTCCAGCTGCAGTCCACTCTTTGTGAATCTCCCCCACATTTTTGAATGGGTTTTGTTTCACAATCCTCTCCAGGGTGCGGTTATCCCTATTGCTTGTACACTTTTTTCTACCACATCTTTTTCTTCCCTTCGCCTCTCTATTAATGTGCTTGGACACAGAGCTCTGTGAACAGCCAGGCTCTTTAGCAATGACCTTTTGTGTCTTGCCCTCCTTGTGCAAGATGTCAATGGTCGTCTTTTGGACAGCTGTCAAGTCAGCAGTCTTCCCCATGATTGTGTAGCTAACAGAACTAGACTGAGAGACCATTTAAAGGCCTTTGCAGGTGTTTTGAGTTAATTAGCTGATTAGAGTGTGGCACCAGGTGTCTTCATATTGAACCTTTTCACAATATTCTAATTTTCTGAGATACTGATTTTGGGGTTTTCATTAGTTGTCAATTATAATCACCAAAATTAAAAGGAATGAACACTTGAAATATATCAGTCTGTGTGGAATGAATGTATACATTATACAAGTTTCATATTTTGAATGGAATTACTGAAATAAATCAACTTTTTGATGATATTCTAATTATATGACCAGCACCTGTATATATATATATATATATATATATATATATATATATATATATGGAATGAAATAAGAGTTTTTAGAGGGAGATAGTGTGAACAGAAACAGAATTACATACTTACTATATATACTAATTCTGGCTCTGTTCACTCTGTCTCCCACTCTTTAAGCCCTCAACGCATTTTAGCCCTCACCAATGTGCTCATAAATAGATATTCAGTTTAGACATTCAATTAGATATTCATGCACCACCTCTTTGTTTCATCGACTATATCGGCCTCTGAGTGGTCTAGAAGCTCAATATAGGTGGCATTCAGTTTAGACATTCAATTAGATATTCATGCACCACCTCTTTGTTTCATCGACTATATCGGCCTCTGAGTGGTCTAGAAGCTCAATATAGGTGGCATTAGAAAGCTGAGATCTTCCCCTTTGCGATGGTGTATCAATAGTCGATAACATATTTCCAATTATTTGAAAATTGAAATTCACAGTGCTCTCTTATGAATTCTGCCTGCTCTCACTCAGAAAGTGCGTGCTCAAAATGTGTCCAGTGTGCCATCCAGGGAAAGAGGCACAGTTGATTTATATTCTCCCAAAACACAACACAGCAACAAAAAGTACCACAGCACTTTCCAAAATACCAGTTTGTCTGTACCCATGTGATTATTGCGTGTAAAATGCAAAGGTTAATTTTGAGGGTAATTTGATCTAATATTTCATAATTTCTTATATATTGCACATGTATTTAGCTAATAAAAATCACTAATATTTTTATTTATTTTGAGACAAAATACTTATTTTCACGTTCAGATTTGTTCATGGTTATTAAATCACCATGATTGTTTTTAAAACATGTCCAACAAGTGAAAGTATAGATTTTGGGGTAAAATGACACCCATAAAACACATTGTTGAGGAATATATATCATATTCAAGATAGCATCACATTGACAGATCCAGTCACGATAGAGATGAGTTTGATTATAGAATACACACCCTTTTCTGAATCATGATCTTAATTTGTTACTCTAGCATCATGCTGTCTCAAAAGTATTTTAAGTTGACAAGTTCCCTGTCTGTCATTTGCGCCGTTGTGCCGTTGTAGTGACACTAGGGGTTCGCTCTTGAGATCCCCAATAACTTTTGCTTTATTCAGATTAGGCCAATGAAAATTGATGAGTGGAATTTGCATGCCGCTCTCCACCCTGCACATATGGGTATGAAGGGAGATGGCGTGCACCACTCATTCAAACTTTTTCTTTGGAGCCAAGCGCATGTGTTCGTCCTGTCACCTTTCCGTCTGCTGGAATTATGCCGCATACCAGCGGTCACCCTCGCACGGTCGAATGTTGTGCTTCCCATGGGTGCTTTGGCGACTTAGTCCACAGGTGTAAAATAGTATATTCTTCAGGAGAATATTTCCTCTAAAAGAGCTTGTGCAAAAAATTGCCATATTTTTAAAGATGTCCTTTCGCCTTTGTGCTATTTGGTGTGGCCATTGTCTCTCCCCACAGAATGGCCAAGAAATCTGTCTTGAGTGCTTGGTTCGCCATGACTCATGGCCATGCCCCGCCCCGGTGCCCTTCTTCCAGAAATGCATGAGGAGCTCGTGAAGTCGTGGAAGGCATCTTTCTCTGCCCGCACATGCTTCGCTGGCTCGTTCACCACAACTACCCTCGACGACTTGGCTTAGGAATATGTTGAGCTTCCCCAGGTAGAGCGCGCTGTGGTGGTGCATCTATGCCCGTAGGGCACAGCCACCTGGAGGAACCGACCAAAGCTCCCTTCCAAGGCGTGTAAGTTTTCTTCATCATTATTGGCGAAGGCTTACAATGCCATGGGTCAGGCTGCCTCTGCGCTGCACAGACTCGAGTCCCAAGGTGGGCATGGTGACACAGCACCCAATGCGTGACTATTACAGTGCCTCTAGACTTTCCACCCTTGGTCAGATCTGGTATATCTTTGGGCAGGGGTTCCCTTAGAGCAGGTCTCGAGGTGTGTGGTGGTCATGACAAATGCCTCGAATTTGTCAATGGGTAGGCAGTATCGGGGCTCTGGATAGGGCTCCACCTGCAATGGCACATCAACTGCTGGCAGTATGTGGAGGCTTCGGCCGTCGATTCAGGGCAAGCACGTGTTGGTACGAATGGACAACACAGCGACCGTGGTGTAAATAAACCGCCAGGGTGGTGTACACTCACGTCACATTTCACAACTCGGCCACCGCCTCCTACATTGGAGTCAGCTGACGCTGAAGTCTCTGCGAGCCACTCAACTCCTGGGTGTCCTCAACCGTCATCCTGATAATGTGCGTTATCATGTCCACAACAGTTCCTCATAACTGGTGAACACTGGACAACAGGTAACGTTCTGCGGATAGTGGGGATTCCACCTCATGCAGTCCAGCTGATTTGGGAATGAATCGGGGAGGCGCAGGTGGACCAGTTCGCCTCCCGATAGTCCTCTCATTGCCCCCTTTGGAACTCACTGTCCGAGGCTGCCCTTGACGTGGATGCCTTTGCTCACCGCTGTCCTCGGGGGCTGCACAAGTATGCGTTTCCCCCAATGATCCTCGTTCCAGAGACATTGTGCAAAGTCAGAAAGGATAGGCAGAAAGTCCTGATGGGTGCGCCGTAATGGCCCAACCAGACTTGGTTCTCAAACCTGATGCTCCTGGCAGTAGCCCCTCCCTGGCGCATTCCCCTGAGGCAGGACCTTCTCACTCAGGGGCAGGACATGCTCTGGCACCCCTTCCACGTGGCTTCTGGATGGGATACGAAGACCTAGCAGGCCTTCCACCAGTGGAAATAGACATGATCACTAAGGCCAGAGCCCCTTCAGTGAGGTGGTTGTAGGCTCTGAAGTGGTGTCTCTTCTCAAATTGGCATTCTTCCTGTGGGGAAGATCCACAGAAGTGTGTGGTCGGGTCTAGACGTCTTTGAATGTCGTGTAGTGTGTAGGTCCATTACAGAGCACAATCTTGTCCCAGAATGTATTGTGAATGCTCTCAGAGAGCTGTGTTTCATGGTGAAACACATGGTAATTTTTTTTACACATGGTAGAGAGGATGGCTTGCCTTCAAGGTAGATGATAATCAAAATTATGACTTGTTTTTGTCTTTACACTGCACGAGATATCCTGAATATTTATGTTTTCTATACTCAATATTTTTAAGGAATAATTATTGCATTAAATGTATTTCATGTGTCACTGTATAACTGTTTTGAATGTAGACTTGTATAACTCCATGAGACACAAAAGGATAAGTTTGGTAGAATGACATTTGCTTTCTTTTTTTGGAGAAAAGATACAGTCAAACTGAATTAAGAATTATACTGTGATACTGTCTAACATATCCTTTTGTGTATGCCACCCCCCGACCACCACCACCATGAGGGTGTGCAAATGATGACAGAAGTTTAATTTTTGACTGAACTGTTCCTTTAAGGTGATTCCTTATCCTTTTCAACCTTTTACATTCTTGCAAAGGGTTCGGGGAGATCAAGGAGTTGAGAACCTTGACATCGCTCATTTCATGTTCACTGTAATGGAACAGACTGGGCAAGTTTCATCCCTGGAAAAAGTATGCACAACGAAAGGTAAGTAAAAAAAAAAAGAGGGTTGTAGGTTGTCAATTCTTTTTCAGCCATGCAATGCATGATAGAGATTAAGCGTCATCTATTTCCATAAAGTGTCTCACACACGTATGTTAAACAAATTAATATTACGGAATTGAACGTCTCTGGCATGACTTGTGGACAGCGGTGACTTCCACATATTATGATGTCCTGCATAGTCTTGAAAAGATGGCCTGCTAGACATCTCAAATACACTACACATTTTCCTTGTCCAATTTGTGTTTCTTTCTTGTCTCCGCAAAGACTTGCAGACATTTTCTTAGCGCTGGAACCATCACCCCCTCCGCACTGAGGGAAATATTCAGCCTCTCAGCAATTGTGGTAGGTCGGACTTCTTCAGGATAACATAGCTGAACCTGAGTATTTAGAGATATATCATGGGTTTAATGTTTCTCATTTCTAACGCACTCTCAGGCACAGAGAGGTTGCTTTTTTGACATATGTTTTGTAATGCTAATATTTTTATGAAATTCTAGGATGTAGAGTACCTTGACATAGACTGGGAGAGTGCCATTTTGCATGAGGAATCATTAACAGAATGTGGAGTTGTGGTCCAAGAACTCCCCATCCCCCCAAATGAGCAAGACATGAGAAACCTCCAAGCTGCTGTGGACCCTACAGCTACATCAAACTGGCATGGTCAAGACATCTATGTTTGATGCCTTAATATTTTTCACTGATAAATTATGTAAGTGGGCATGGATGCTAAATCTGTTGTGCTTTGCTTGTTGATATTTAAGTGATGGCAAAACATTCTAATATTTTGCGATAAGTTTTTTATGAACAGCAGCAATCTTGATGCTTTAAGTACAGTGTACTTATTGCAACTGTCAAGTTTAGGTAATTTTACCTTTAACTACAAATGTAATGACATTTAAAGAAGAATGTGTTGCTGAACCTTTTGGTATTTTAAATTGTTTTACATGAACTTGAAATTGAATCATAAAGTAACAAATACATTCAAGGTCACTGTATTCTGCATCACAGTGATGACTGAATTCCACTCTGACTCTGAATTGTGTCTTCTCCGAAGACAGAAAAGGAATGTGTGTCTGTCCTCTCACCTACTGAAGGAAGACTCATGGAGGGAAGAGAATTCAGCTCAAAATCAGAAGTACTGTCATCTGGGAAAAAAAATTATATTTGTTATATTTAAACATCAGTACAGCAAATCCATGTTTGAAATCTGGTATTAGCATCTAAGAAATAGTTATGAAAAGTCGGCCATCTGTTTTTGGAACCTTTATGAACACAAAAGGAGTTTATTTACAGCAAAATGTCCAAGCTGTTCTTTTCCATACAATGAAAGTGAAGAATGGCCACAGCTGTCAAGTAATATTTTCAGTGAATAACAATTTAAATTTTAGGTTGATCCTCACATAAACCTACTGCATGACTTCAGGAGACTTGAACTGTTATGCATTATGAAATGTACTGACAAATTTATTACTAATATGATACTTGATAGCGCCTTGTCAAAATCCACTTTCATTTCATTGATAAGAGCAGAGTGAACATTTTTCAATCAGCTCCTTTCCAGTGTCTGTATGGAAGAAAGTCCTACAGGATTGTATTGTCATGAGAATGATTATATTTTGATTACAATGATTTCATTTTTTGCTGAAATATAAATTTAAATTGAAGACAATAGAAAAAAATGAATACTCAATTGTAAGTTTTTTTTTAAACTTAATTATAGTGTTATATTATATTTTAACCTTTATTTTTACTTACGTTTTGTAGATGGTTAATTATTGCAACCTCCACCTGTTCTCTATAAGTGCCCTTCTTGCTGAACTCTGCCTGGAAAATTTTAATGTCAAAGTCTGCATCCACCTGTTAAATAAATGTAGATAACACAAGCAAATTAAAGCCCAGATTTACATACAGTTCACCCCCGGTCTCCTGGCATGTATTCAGAAGCAACTTGAATGTTACAACTACTTAAAACTGATTGTGCAATTTCTGTCACTATTGGTGCCAAGTGGAATTGCAAAAGTTGTTAGAGTAAGAAGCAGACATACTGGATCACTCATAAAACTCATACAGATTCAGTGTACACACTCATGACCCCATAGCTGGACAACTAAATGCACTGGTGGAGGTGTGGCAGGCAATAATAAGGTGTGGCAGTGTTCTGTCATTTTTTATGTACTTACTACTATTTCTGCCCCTGGAACAAACAGCGACTGACAGATTTCTGCATGTTTTGACCTAAGATCACCAAGGCCATGGATGCCTCCAATCATTTCTTCACGCCAAAAATCACAATTACAATTCTGCATGACTACTAAACATTTATTACAATATTACAACTACACAATTGATGAATGCAATTATAACTGTCTGAAACTTTCTGAGGCGCCCCTGAATATATTTCAGCCTCACCTAAAAAGACAACTTTCAGCTGGTTTGCTGAAGATTACTTTTTCTGTTTCTGCCATTGAATAAGACCCTCTCCAATGTATTGTTTCGTGATACAGTGATGTCAAATTGTTTGCCTATTGTGATGACTGCAGCACTGATCATTTTAAGAACATCATCAAGGCTAGGTAGAAGTAAACAAGAACATTTACTCTTGTTCATTTTTTAATTTAAATTATTTTTCAGTTTTACCTTGGAAGGAAAAACTATTTCCATATTTATTAAATATTGATAGGTGTTTAGATACCTTTCTCCACAAAAGCTGGCATGAAGTTCTAAATCATTCATGGGACAATTGATAAGACACAGTGGACATGGAGCCTGAATAGAACACAAAAAAACACAATGTCACATCACATCAATACTGCAGGAAAGTCATAAAATAGCATTACTTAAAGCTAAAGTGTGTAACCAATGGCTTGACTATGAGGCTATATATGGGCATGACTACATATTTGTTTGATCAATGGCAGACTGGGAAAGTGTTTTAAAAAGCTGTGTCTAAACACAATGCATTTTTTGTATTCTGTTTGATGATACCAGTGACACAGTAGTTCACTTCAGCTTGAATATTCAAAGAAATATCAGTGCTGGGTACTTGTAATATTGATAATTTTATACCTCAGTGATTGATTTATTAGCACTACTGCTGGCTTCAGAAGTTGGTTCTGTTGAGGGCAATCCAGAAGAAGTGGGTATAGGAAGGGAAAACAACAATGAAATATAGGATGTGTTTTAATAGTCATCATCAAGTCAATTAATGCACATTTATGAAAATAAATAAATAAATGAATAAATAATCTGTGAGTGCTAACAGTGCTGTTGCTAAAGGCTTTGTTACCACAGTGATTGATTTATTACTGCTGGCTTTAGAACTTGTTTCTGCTAGGTGATCCAGAAGCAATAGATACAGGAGGGGAAGACTACAGTGAAAATATAAGTTATGTATTAATCTTTATAAAAACACTTTCTTCATGTCATTTAAGATAAAAAATAAAAAAAAGTTTGGAAGATACAGTGAGGTTAAATGTTTCCTAAAATTTGCATTACCATTCCAGAACAATCCATGTCATCCTCAGTGGAAGATTTGTCAGTACAGCAGTGCTTGACATGTACAGCCAAGACTTACAGTGGCATAGACAACCCACAGATCTGGTAGGCTGTTTTAGGCATCTTTTGGAATGCATGTACATCTGCAGGTAGAGGCAATGTGTCTAGTTCCTCCTGGAGATGAATGGTGAACGAGTTCTGTGTAACCAAACAATTTGGTCATATTCTGTGGTCTTTATTACTTTTACAATTATTATTTAACCTTTGTTCTTGAAAATTTATCAAATGCATTTTTTACTTAATGAACGAGTGAACACAATGCATACAACAGTTTTAATACATTACATCTGTCACTTTAATACTTTTCAATATAACACATTTAATCTGCATCCATCAGACCCTGAGAATGTGCTGTAGCCGGAATGGAAGAAAATGCAGTAAAGTAGTAAGATAGCTTTCTATGTAAACATTAAACCTTCCTTTGAATAAAAATCACTTGATAGTTTTTGTTAGCTACAGTAATTGTTAGTTGTTGTTTTTTTTTTACCTCAGCATGGTCAACATTTTCTGGGAGTATGACTGGAATTTAGCATGCTACTCAGTGATTATTTATGGCAATTAGCTTCAAAGATGGAACAGTTACAGATGAACACACTAGTGCCTAACAATTATGCCCCTGAAAAGTACATAAGACATGCATGACCATATTGAACTTTATGAACCAAATATTTGTTCATTCTATTCATAGTGTGATGGTGCAGTTAGACAGACATGTAAATTCTGCAAATCATCCAAACATCCCATTTCTACACATCTTAAAGATACATTTGATTAATTTGACATCAGTTAATTAAATTAATTACCTGTGTTCGCCAATTCTGTGCCTCCGTGTTTGATGATCAAACATTTCCAGTGCAGTTCACCCTCCGCCAGTGAGATACCATGTATGAGGTAGAATTTTCATTGGTCAGTCATGGAAGCATTTTCTGATTGGTTGCTAAGCTTAGACCATGTTTAATCCAATAGTGAAGAGAATGAAATCCTACAGCAAAAGCACGTAAAGATTTGCGAATGCACAATCTGAGTGAGAGCAGATTCGAGAGAGGGAGCTGAGAGATTTGCAGGAGCACTGGCCACACTGAGCATACACACACTCCCCAAGTGAGAGCAAGCAGAATACGTGAGAGAGCATCATGAATTTGAGCATGCGTGACGAGTTTTGTGCGAGAACAAAAGAAATCCGCTTGTTTGCACTCTCGCACTGCATGCCCGTGCTCTCGACATTTGCATTTAAGTGACCAGGTGTAAACAGCAATTTTTACGGTATGAAACATTCAGATTCTAAGCATTCGAACGATACCCCATATGCCTTACTTAGTTTTCTGGGGACTTGAACATATTAAGCGTAAACTTTATTCACACCAAAGTGACCCTTTTGGACCCGCCGGTGGGTCCACAGAGTTGAGAAGGGTATTGCTGCTTTTTGGAACTGCTTTTAGGTCGGAAAACACTGATGTCTTATAATTCTGCCCATGATGGCAGTTTGCTAAGTTTTGGAACAGAGCTATTACCAGAGCTATTTTCTTAATAAAATAAAATAAAATCAGAAAGATGTAGAATAATCTAGCGTTCTGGGTTCAGGCAGAGTTTTCTTTTGGGCTCCATGAAATGGAAACGACTGAAGAGAAACACCCCCCTTCACCCAGTGTGGGAACTGTAACTCTCAGCTGGAACCATGTATCTTTTCATAGTGCCTGAGCTCACAATCACTGCTGAGTGGCTTCTGTAAAATTTTGTAAAATCCAAACCTGTAGAAAACTTCCACTCCCACTCTGTAAACACTCTCACACACCAGGACCTGAGAGAGAACATGAGCAGGACTGACCACCTGCTACCAACCAGAATTCAACACTGCATCTCTGATAAAAAAAGAGAACAACTGCAACTTACATAGTTGATATTTACAATGATAAAATAAATCCCCAAAACAACTAACTTTCAATATCCTGGTAAGCAAACATGGAGTACAAAGACACCTGCTTGCATCATCTGGAAAGCATTACATTGTATTTAAAGTATCACATTTTTGTACAAATATCTGAACATAAAAAAACAAAAGTACATTTATGTAATGCACATTTTTAACAAAAAAACATCATGAAAATGTGTACTCAAAGGCATTCTAAGACCATATCTGCACTACGTTTTCAGTTGAAAACTCTGTTTTCAGCTTCCTAATTACATTTACATTTATATTTACATTTATGTATTTGGCAGATGCTTTTATCCAAAGCGACTTACAGTGCACTTATTACAGGGACAATCCCCCCGGAGCAACCTGGAGTTAAGTGTCTTGCTCAAGGACACAATGGTGGTGGCTTTGGGGATCGAAACAACAACCTTCTGATTAACAGTTATGTGCTTTAGCCCACTACGCCACCACCACTCCTTGTGTCAATTATTGCCATTTTTTTTTCAAATTATACGATAGGGATGATATATTAAATATATAATACGATATCTTATAAAGTATACTGAATAGTACATTATACTAGAGAATGTTACGAAGCTGTGTTTTGGTGGAGGAAAAACACCATTCCAATGTGGATGAGAGAGCTATACATCGCAAAATCAATGTGTTTTTATCCAAAAACTTAATAGTGTGGACGTGGCCTAACACCCAACAAGGAATGTTTTAGTGTCATATTTCTGATGAATAACCATTCTAAAGATTACACTCTCCAGATGACCACAACAAGATGTATTGACAATATGTGCTATCAAGAAAATGAATATTGCGAACATTGCAGTAACTAAATAAGGATTTAACAGTAACAGAATGCCATTTCCCATTTTAAATGTGTAATTGTTCATTCTGGTGTTGTGCAGTGCAATTTGTCTTGGACAAGGGACTAAAGACAAAGAAGTAAAACAGTAATTAAAGCAAAGCAATTGTTTTACTCACAACATCAGAGTTCACTCAATTAATCTGGCTACAAAGTGTCCCCCAACCAAAGGTTTTCTTTTGAATTTTTTTTAACTGAATTCAAGAACACATTGTCTTTTTTTTTTTTTTTTTTTTTTTAATAAGCATTACTGCTAGGGCAATTTCCTGGATGCAATAACATCATATCAGAATGCTGTGAGTCTAGGCAAACTTATACTTATTTTTCTCCTGCTCTAACAAGTATGACTAAAGCATTTGTCATAGTCAGCTGAGAATCAAGCAAATACGATTAAATCAAACCCAGGTGCTTCTAGCTGTGTCTGTGATCTCCTCGATTGAACATTTCCACAGTGTTTGACACTTCAACACGTGAAACCAAAATTACAATGTCCCTATTTAATATTTCATGACATGTTCCCATCACACCTAAGGGTTTCTAGTCCTTCCATAACATTTTTTCACAAACTTAAATAAAATAGCTTTACAGTTACAGCCAAAAATCTGAGAGCATTCTCAGTATGCAAACATTCATTTTATTACTTTGAGAAAATCACGGCCAAATTGTAATTTCTGGGGGAGCTATCCCTTTAAATATACAAATAACAACAGTAAAGAATATTTCAGCAGTAGTGATGTGTTTCTTCTGCCACTTGTGTAACTTACTGTGGCTGTGACTGTACCCGAGTACTGAGAAACTAAGTATAAACCCCCTCCCATCCCCCCCCCCCCCTCTCTCTCTCTCTCTCTCTCTCTCTCTCTCGCTCTCTCTCTCTCTCTCTGTAAGAGCACATAAACTATGATTGCCTCTCTGCATCTGTGATACTTGTGTCTGATTCCTTTTGTTTGTCAATCTACTTTTTTGTGTGGATGTTGATTAATTAGCAGAACAAAAGATGTTTTTTGCACCACTTGTCAGAGTCAGTCCTTCCTCTAACCCATTATCTGTCATCAATGGATGTAATAATCAGACCTGTCAAGCAACAACATTTTATAATTCAGTATATAACAATAAACCCTGATAACTCAGGGGAAGGCAATACATAAAGTATAATAGTACAAAAAAAAATCTTCTTTTTTCAAATAAATAACTTTCAATGCATTTTCTTTTGAGAGTCAGTTTTGTTTTAAAATTGAAATAATTTCTCAGGTCTCTGAGAAAAGTAATGTGCCTTTTACATTTAAAGACCATTTTAAACTTCATAAAATAATAAATAATAATAAAAAAACTATAACTGGCAAGCAAATTACTTCAATGCATTAATTCTGAAAAGAAAAGACTTAAGGGGAAAATAAGGGCACCATCTCATATATATATATATATATATATATATATATATATATATATATAGTGCCAAAAAGCTCTTCCATTAGTAGAAAAGTGC
This sequence comes from Moxostoma hubbsi, assembly GCA_032164185.1. Classification (NCBI taxonomy): domain Eukaryota; kingdom Metazoa; phylum Chordata; class Actinopteri; order Cypriniformes; family Catostomidae; genus Moxostoma; species Moxostoma hubbsi. The sequence goes on from JAVLUX010000038.1 coordinate 18,978,135, forward strand.
AGTGGTGCTTTTGTTGCTTTCTGGAGGGCTTGAAAATCAGAGAACATTAACTGAGGCACAGAACCCTAGAGAGAGTGGCGATCATTCTAGATCAGCCTTTGACTTTTCTCTCTAAGGACTATTTTAACACCTATATTAGGTGTGAAAATAATTTTACGCTAACTAACTCTCTGCTTACAAAGAGATTTATTTGCTTCAGGCAAAGGTTAATGTCTCAACCCTTGAGAAAACAAACAGCAGAAGGTTATGTTTTATGGATCAGACAAATGCAATAAACACTACTGTTTAAAGTACCTATTTAATTCCCTCAGCTAAAAAAAAAAAGAAACAAAACAAACAAAAAAACTAATTTGGACCCATCTGATGTAGTAATTGTAGGCTGGCTTCCTCTCACCCTTACATGTCAAAACCTCTGTAAGGGAACAATCATGGAAAACGACTCTGCATGCTGTAATGGAATCACTTGAGGCAGCAGCTGTTCTCACATCTGCTAACTAAACTTAACAGTTCTGCTTGCTATAGTTGGCATAGTATTCCATGTGAAACTGCTTGTCGGTTACACTCTTTGGCTTGATGTGTGTCACTACATACTATATCTATATTTTTTTTTTCTCATTCACAGTGGCATGCATGTTCATGGGAGAAATTGCATTCGTTTTGGTGAACCTCATCCACATTGGCATGTGTATTCATACGAGAACTTGTTCACGGGAGAACTTGCGTTGTTTAGCACTAAGTTGGTGGTGGAGTGGTAAAGAATGTTAATAATGTTTGCTGGTTCAATCGATGCAAGAAGCAAGATATGAACGATCATTATTCTGCTCTATAAAAACATAGTGCAGTAACTACACCAACACTAAAACAGGGAAAAAATATATGTAAAGCTTTTGATCATCCAGCCAAATATTTTGTTCATTCACCCACCAATTTGTGAATTGGTATTGCACCAATTAGATAATGTAGGTACATGAATCTGAGCATAATTGAAACAAACCCCACATTATAGACAAATCATAGTCTAAGAGACCACATTTTCAATCATAAATCAATATTGACATTATGTGTAGTTGCCATTGAACTGCAGTATTTTGCCTTCATGGATACTGCCAATGTAAATTAATACTGTACCATTCTTTGGCAGCATTACATGAATGTTTTGTGTGAAACAAATGCCACCAGCACCCGATGCATAACAGAATGAAAACATGCTCAATCAGTCATGGTTAACTGCACCTCTTTCAACTCACTTGTAGCAAAATCACCTCACTCATACAGATGGTTTGATAAAACAGTAAATTTTTCTTCTTAAAGACCAAATATCAATTTCTTCTGCCCGCTGAGCATAAGGTTAGCAGTTGGCCCTCAGCAAGGGGTATTTTCTACTTCACTCAATTCGTATCATTTTGACATAGTGTGTGAGTGTTTTTCACAATATTTCTGTAGATTTCATCACTCACCCAGATCCTTAATGCGAGGTAGCACTTTTTGGGTAAAGTTTTTGTACGAGGCAATTTTTTCCTCCGGCGAGGCGATGCCCACATGGGCTTGTAGATTCGAAAGCTGAAAGACAGAGGGGTTAGGGGTGCTGAAACTGGGAGGAGGAGAGATAATGAGAGTGAGAAAGAGAAAGAGAGAGCTCAGTTATAACCCACCCCTCTTCAACCGGCATTGATGAGAGAATTTGCCAAAAAGTTGAGAATCTGGGTTACCTAAAAGATCCTGATAGATCACAACTCAAATATTTGTCTTTGTTGAATGCTTGGGAAAATCCAAATTTCTCAGCCAAAACCAAGAGTTTCAAACTCTTGGAGCATGAAGATTTAGAAAATGCAATATCATTTCAATATTATATTAAGTTTGGAAATATTTTTGGTTTAAGTTTTAGAGAGCTCAAAAACTAATTTGCACACCCGAGACAGGCACACAGAAGTAAAATGTTTAAAACAACGGCTGTGCTATTTCTAGAAAGCAAAAAGCAATATTTCCTGCCTTTAGTCATGCAGCAATCGCTATAACAGTCAGATGACATTGCTCCTCCAATTCATCTTTTCAAAAAACTTCATTACGAGTATGATGCCATTGACCAAGGCCGGCTGCATGAATGTCTCATGCTATGAATAGATATCAAAGGAGAGTATGTCTCATTGTCAGTGTAGAAGAACCATACCATTTCAAAGCTATTTGCAAATGGTTCTTCAGTGAAACAAAGACATCAAGAGGGCAAAAGCTGTTGTTGAATCGCCTCAGATTAAATTGGCTGTTTAATGTGGCGGACCACTTTAGAGGAGGCATTTTCGAGTGTCATTACTAACGTGTAAGAGGAGACGCCATAAGAGTGGGATGCTTCAGAGATGCTAATGGCTACCAACGGCTGAATAATTCCCTGTTGTGTTCCATGAGAAAGAGATAGCCATACAGAATAATAATGGAAAAAAATTATAAAACATGCAGGTGAGTAAATGATGAATTTTTGCCAAAATATTCCTTTAACAATTGACTGTAACCCACCTGACTCTTAAGACCTAAGGGACAAATAATAGCAGCAGACATTGTCCTTCAAAACATGAGCTTCGACCAAAAAAAATGTCTCAGAGAAGATCAGAGTCATGTACATACCCTAACAACAACACACCTTTCCTTTGGAGCACAGATGGAATATTTGGATCAGGTTTACAGGTCAAGTTCTGCATTGGTTATCAATCTTTTACAGATAAAAAGATCAAGAGAAAGGATGCATCTGGGTGTGTTTGTAGATGTTTGTGTATAAGTGTGAGAATGTGAAATCACTCAGTGATTCTTGGAAACAGTTATCATTCAATGATGACAGGTGTGATGAACAGTTCTCTGTTGACCCTCTACAGGGCAAAACTGACTCAGAGTCATAAAAGTCCATAACTCAACCATTCCTCCATGACAGCTCTGAAACCATCCACACTAACTCAACTCAAACACTGCAAACATGAAACCATTCTGCCACTGAGAAACAGATTGTGCTAGTCTGAGAATGTGTCATATTATATATATATATATATATATATATATATATATATATATATATATATATATATATATATATATATATATATATATATATATATATATATATATGTGTGTGTGTGTGTGTGTGTGTGTGTGTGTGTGTGTATGTGTGTGTGTGTGTGTGCCAAAGGGTTAAGCAAAATAATCTTAATTCAATAAATACTAATTATTAGAAAGATTATTATTAATTGACTTATTCAAGAAAGTCTTATTATCTAACACAATTTTGCTTCTGAAATAAATGCATCTTTATACATTTTGTTTAGATATTATTACTTTAAAACAACAAAAAAAAAAAAGTGATGAGAAAATAATTTTTGCAGTGAATGAGCATTCAGATTACTTTAATGACCTAAAGTGCTTCTCATTCTCCTGTGTCATACAGAATTCACACACTATCCCTTACAGTGATGAATCTAGTGATGTCTAGCCTGAAGACCTGTCTTTCAATAAGCCTATCAGTAGCATAATATGCACATTTATACATTTGGCAGATGTTTTTTATCCAAAATGACTTTCCGTGTATACTGTATGTCTCAAGTAAATATACTTGAACCCATGACGTTGGCATTGCTAGAACTGTGTGCCAGATGAACTACAGGAACACATCAAACAACTGTATAAATGAAAACAAAAATAAATAAAATAAAATAATAAACTTGTAAAAAAAATATAATATCTATAATCAATACATCTCTCCAAGATATAACAATGTAACTGTCCACTCTAAAAAGTTTTTAGTGTAAAATCAATGGTTGAGGTTAACACTCATCAGGTATGGTTGTGGATGGTCCCAGTGAGTCCAGTCAAAGGTGACAGAATCCAGCCTTTTTGTGACATATTTTGCTCAGGGAGAGATCCGAAACAGATATTCACCTTTTGTAGTCAGGATCACAAGCTGTAGAAAAGACAAAGTTATAATTATATAATTATTAAATCTTCCTTACCCCCCATACACAAACAAACACGCACATATATACATACACACATAAGATGGACAGGTGATTGGTGATGCAATCTGACAAAGGGGAGGAGAGCAGCAGAAGAAAACCAAACACTTTAAGAAGGTCCATCATTGCTTTCAATCTCTCAGGGCGCAGTTTGATAGATCGATAGCTTCTCTAGACAGACAGCAGTGCAGAACGGTACATCCTTAGCCTACTCTGTGCAGCTTCGTACAGACTATTACCAAGCTAAGAACAAAGCAGCCATTTTACTGACAGGAGAAATAACACTGTATTTTTAAGAAAGAGAGAGAGAGAAAGACAGAAAGATTGGGGGAAAATGAGTGTCTGGAATTGTGAAAAGCAAGAGCAATATATCTTAACAGTAGAGTTCCGGAAGTAAAGATACTAATCTTCATGCAAAATAAACTAGGGCTATCATTTTAAAACGAATTAATACAAAATTAACCCAATTAATCATGTCCCTGGACTGTAATAAGGAATATTCCTACCATCAGGGCAATTCAAGCTTGAAGTACCATCTGTTTTCTCTGAGGGGCAGTAAGCGAAACTCCAGCTGTATAGGCAACACCCAGATTTTATTGAGCACAAACCACACTTACGGACAGCAGACAGCACAAGAAATGGAAAGAAGTGTTCTTGCATTTAAACAGCTTGATGGAGTGCTAATCCGGACATAGGGATCTCAAGACGTGTTTTTCAAACTAAATTTAACTTGAATCAGCGACCTATAAACTTTGTGTTTATGATGAAATGCAACCTGGAGTGCTGTGAACTGTAGGCCAATGATTGTCTTATGTTCAGTGATATGGAAATAAAAAATATATTGAATTCTAAAGCCATATGTTGTACTGTTGTTTCAATTCTTTACTTGTCTGCCACAATAATTTTATGAATTTTCCATCCATCCATCCATCCATCCATCCATCCATCAATCTATTCTCTATAGCCGCTTATCCTATGCAGGGTCACGGGTAGTTCTGGAGCCTATCCGAGCTGTCTCTGGCCGAAAGTAGGGAAATACTCTTGATAGTTGGCCAGTCCATTTCAGTTGATGCATTTTAATTATCTGAATTATATTTTTTTTTACTATATATATATATATATATAATTTTTTTTATTTGTAATTATTTAAATATAACACTTTATTTCATCATTATATATTTAATAATTTTTATTTGAGGGACTTTCTTGTCAAATATTTATACATGCGATTAATTACGATTAAATAGAAATGCACATTGTGGCTAAAAAAAGGCTAAAAGCTCTTTTCCATTTTCTAGAATCATTGTTTTCCAAAGGTTGCAATAATATAGGAGCGTTTTAGACATTTTTAGTGTGGATGAGTGGCTCAAACATAGTAAAATCAATGTGTTTTCAACAAAAAATGTAAACATTTTACGTGCTAACATGATTGTAGTGTGATAAAATCAGGGATTTATTACTGTTACTACATTTGCATTAGCTTGACAACAAAGTTGTAATACTGTACATAACTTTACACTGATTAGGGCTATGTTTCCCACAAGCATCGTAAGCCTAAGGGTGTATCTCATTTAGCTCCCTAGATAAGTAGTCAGGGCACTTATCAGGGAGTTGGCCATTTTAAGGGCTGTCTCATTTGGAAAATCGCTCCAGGGCACTGAAACATTCGCTCCCTAAAAATCTCATAATTGTGCAAAGCCTTATTTTCACTTTAAAAGAGATAATGTTTGCATTGTCTTTCATCCATAATTACAATGAAAGGGAAACAATATTTTAAAGAATAGAGTTTTTAAAAGTAGGTTTAAAATACACTCGTTTATATTTTAATTTCTTTATTTAAAGGCATATTCCGGGTTCAATAAAAGTTAAACTCAATCGACAGCATTTGTGGCATAGGCTAATGTTGATTAATATAAAAATGAATTTCAATTTAATTAAATAATTTCCCTCTTTTTCTTTAAAAATCCCAAAATTGAGGTTACAGTGAGTTTGCTGTCCTTTTCTGCATATTGCGGCACCGTTTTGTGATACGTTTTGCTTAATGCGGTGGCTCGTTTTTGCTTATTGTGGCCCATTCGGCCCGTTTCATGGCCGACCCACTGGCCCGCTCGGTTCTCCCGATGGCCAATCTGCCCCTGATCGGCCCCAAAGTGAGTCGGCCCACTGGGAAAATGCCCGGTATACCAGATTACCAGTTCAGCTTGTCCACTGCGTCTTCAGTGGATCTGATGCCGGAGGTACATGAAGACTCTTATGTTCACTTTTACAGCCAACAACAGAACACTTATGATGCTTACGAAGCTGAGACATTATTATTCTCACTGTATCTGCTCCAGCATGGAAAAAATGCAGACTGTGTTTAGATCACTCAGAGGAGGAGGGTGGAGTAGTCACCAGTCGTGGGCGAGGCCTGCTCTGAAGTGACGTCACTTTAGAGCAGAAACGAAAACCATTCATTTTGACACACTGTTTTTGATTAATAGAAATATAAAAGAAGGGGAGTTGCTGGACTTTTAACATTGTAGGGTGGTTATGTACACCATGTAAAAGTGAATTTTGCATGATAGGTCCCTTTTAAAGGCAGAATTTATGAGGAGTATCATTTTATATAATAAACTTGTGTATTATTTGAACAGTAAAGTTTTTTAAATAGTGAATTTCACAGTCATTTTAGGGTTTTAGGGTTTGTTGATATTACATCGTCATGGCAACAAAGTTGTAAAATTGGCTATAACTTTACACAGAAAAGCTAAGTATGTTATTGCTTTACTTTCGAAAAATTGGCCCCCATTCACTTCCATTGTGAGTGCCACAGTTTTGCTCAAAATGTTTATTTTTTGTGGTAATCAATATTATGCCACAAATGCTGTTGATTCAGTTTAACTTGTATTGAACCCAGAATAATAATTTCATGCCATTTATCTTTAATAATAACACTGTACATTTTAATATCTTTAAGGAAAATGAGCAATACAGCAATGATGCTGATTAATAACAGCTGCGCTTATATCTGTGAGCTCGTTATCAGGTTGCAGGTAATAAAGTCATAAGTGTCCTAATATTCAGTGGATCAACACACTTGCCAGTGCCTGAATTCATGATCGCGATATACTGATTCACGGGAGCTGATTGACACACACCCTAAGTAGACTGTAAAAAGGTTTGTACAAATAATTTTTGAATTACAGACACCGTAACTTAAGTAGTACTTGAAAATCATGCTCTGAAATCAGAGTGTTTCATGAGTAGACAGAATGTAGTCACCAGCAGGACAATCCCAAAATTACATAAAAACTACAAAAATACAGTCATTACTGTGATGCTTAAACTTAATGCAGAATATAGTCTGACTTTAATATCATGACTAATATATGACTTTAATATATATATTTACAATAATAATACATTAAATAATATATTATTTTATATTATATTTTATACAACAGTTAGTTTCACTCCTTGAATCTGGTTGGACAAGAGGCATTCCAAGAGTCGTTTCAGCACTGGAATGCCTCACTGTTTGTAACACAGGGGATATGTTGAGCTCTATGTAGAATGAATATGTTTGTGTCTGTGTGTGCCATAGAAATATAGAGTCTGCCTCTGGCTGGTACATTTCTTAGCACTACAGAGTGATCCAGACAACTCCCTTTATGGATTAGCATGAGTTTAATTTAGAGTGAACGAACAATCTCGTCTCCATTTAGTGCAAGATTAAAGTTCACCTGGGCACTTTTCATCTTGGACGTGGCATCAAACTTTTAATTATATTTAATTCCTATCAAAGCTCTCCTCCCTCTGATCTGTCATAACACTCTCTGCCTGAGTCCAGCCTCACATATCACACCACTATGGAAGAGCAAAGGACCCAGAGTGTTAATCGGGCTCCTGGGTAAATGTCTGGAAATTTCTGTGCATAGACTCTGACATATGGAGTGTTTAAGTTACTTCGATTTCTCTCGCTATGCGCTCACACACACACACACACACACACACACACACACACATTTGCTTTACCGTCATGGTGGGTACTTTTCATTGACTTCAATTGTTTTTATACTGAGGTAATCACATTTTCCACCAATAACCCAAACCTAACCCTCACAAAATACTTTTTTTTGGAATAGTTCACCCAAATGATGACAATTCTGTCATTCACACCCTTTTTTTATTTTTCTAAATCTAATATTCTGGCATTTACCACCTGCCTTCATTTAACATGAAAATTATTATATGTTAAAATGAAAATGTCACTAGAAAACGATAACTCTAGATAGCCCTGAAGGCATAAAGTGAATACTAATGAAAAGTGAATTAACTTGAAAATTCAAATTGAAAAAATATATATAATAAAAAAAACTTAATTAATTAACACACACACACACACACACACACACACACACACACACACAATCTCTCTTCCCACCCACTTTCTGTATGAAACAACCCTAGAAAACTATTTTCTCCTCACTTCTTTCAGACTCCATTTAAGAGTGCTTTGATTTCCCCTGAGATGACGAATATACCCCTGAACCAGCTGTCTGGAGCCACTGAGGTATCTCTCAACAAACACAAGCACAAAAAAAGAATGTAACAATACAAAGAATGTGGGGCCGTAACCACCATAGAAATTGAAGGGGGTATGTCCACACCAATATTCAGAATAGTGGTCGTATTCTAATCGTATATCAGAGCTTATGCCAGTGATATGTTTTGTGTTTTGTGCTTTTGTTTCTTAATTGGACGGATATAGTGGAGAGTTACAGGAGATTGTTAGGTGAGAAAAACCTGTGTTACCCACATAATCACCATGGCACAACATGTCTGGAGTCGGGAGGGACATATATGATTTTTACAATGGCTGATGCTGATATCAACAAATCAGAGGTGCATTTCCCAAAAGCATCGTTAGCCAACTATGGTTGCAAGCTCCATCGTTACCAACATCGAAACAGTAGTTCCATCGAACATTCGCAAACTACATCGCAAAGTAGTGTGTTTGGATCTACAGCTCCTGTTGTCTGAAGCATAGTTTGCTGTGTGGACATCATTTGAAATCACAGAGACTTCTATATCTTTTACTCCATAGATATTTTTAATTCTGTCAAGACTTTGACCACTAGCCTTTTAAGTGATTAAAGGCTGTTAAGAGAAAGCACATTATCACACACGGTTTCTGTCAAAGAACACTGCTTTAATGTTAACGCATAAGTGTTGATAATATATTTTTAAAGAGTGTGCATGTGCATATGCTCAAGAACACCGAAATCTAAAATAGAGAGAAACCCATCAGCCTGGTCACTCACCCCCGATTAAAATCCCTCCCTGGATCTCCTCTGCAAGCTTAAAGAAACTGTGTGTGACAGCCAATTACCTCATACAAACCTCCACCAAGACGAGGGGCTCCATATGTCCACCTGATACCCAGAAAAGGGTAGTAAAAAAGAGAATATTCAGCCACTGACCCCTTGGGTGGTCATAAATGAACTTCCCTTCCAATCTTACTTACACTTTTTCAGAGAAACACTCATGTCGCTTTCTCTCTACCCAATAATTGCCATTCAAACCTCTCTTGCTTTTACAGTATATTCAGCCTAAAGTAGCACCAAAATATAAAAAAGTACAAAATGCTTTGTTAAACTTTCTATTCTACTCAAGAGAAGGAAACTGCGGGAGGCAGGACTCACAGTAGTAACATGGTGGAAGTCTTTTCTTAAAATAAGAGCTTCATGACAAGAGTTCCTGAGAGAGAACAACTAGAGTCAAATTAAAGGGATGTGACTTCCAAAGTCTTGCCATGTCACACAATTGCTGTTATTGTATTATCCATTTAAATGACTGAAAAGGTTGAACTGCCCCCTTCACTGGGTAAAGAGTGGAATATGCACAGATTAAGCACAAATAAGCACAAACCACAATTCAGTCATGTCTACTTGATCAGTAATTACCAAAATATAATTTATCACTTTGAGAATCTGGAAAAACTTCTGCATCAATTTAATAAAGAGGACATAATTGACGGAGTTCTCTAAAAATGAGACACTGTTTTTCCCTAAGAGGACATCAACAAAATTTCCTCTGGACAATTTTACACAGAAATATTTCAAAGGCATAAACTGTGGTGTTACATTGGTAGCAAACAATCAGTTAAACTCATTGACCAGATGGGGTTGCATATGTAAGCCACAATTTATTTTTAAGTTCAACCTGTGCATAAGAAAGCCTTATTTTTTGTTTGTGCTTAAACACCAGCAATAAGCGACATGTGTAAATATTAGCATACTAAAGATGAATTACAGACACTAGCATCACCAAATGGAATTGAAAAAATAATGACTTTTTTCAAACCGATTTCCAGAACACTTCCCCTGTTTTCCATTGGTCGGAAAAAAAGGATACTACCGCCTCCAATCTCACTCCATTGGTTGAGTCAATATTGCTATGTTGGACTGCTTGGAATGCTATTGGGATGTAATGTTTTGAAAAGTGCCTAAGAGCCACAGTGTTACATATTTTAATATCAAAGCAATACATACACATCACCTTTAAGATAATAGCGGGAAGACTATATTTTCATGAGGGCAATTAAACTAAGGGAGGAAAAACAAAACTACATATCCCATTTCTATGTAAGTAAACTAAGTAGTTTATCCAGACAATATCTAACCATAGGCACATGTTTTTGAAGGTCTGGACTTAAAAAATGAACTGTAGCTGATCTGAGCTCAGCTGAAGCAGCACTAATGTGATCTGAATAACTGGTGGAGTCAGGGTGCTTCAAAACCCTGAGCATGGAACTGCGGTTAATCTGTGCAGGACATGCAAACCCCACCAACTCTGGCAAACGGGAACTTGTTGGGCACTCAACGGCCCCATCTGCTCCTTCTTCCCATCAACCCCAGATTAACCCAAAGAGACAAGTCAAGCAGCTTTGCCCCACAAATGCCACCCAAACCTGCCAATGGCCATCAGTGTTCAGGGAGGGAAAGAGCCAAGATCATGTTTTGCCTTAGCAGAGCGTATAACAGCATCTAATCGGGCTACAGAGACACACAACCTTTGAATAATCCAAATGTTATCACAATGATCGTGAAAATGAAAACTGCTGTTCATGGACTAGATTTAAAATTTATGTTAAACCATGATATTCTATACTAAACATAAATAGCTCTGATATTTATTTTATACTTTTTCAAATCACTGTTTTTGTTCTTATGACGCGTTCCCAATGCTTAGAAAGGGGTGAATTGTCACATCCAAACATACATCTGTCCCTGTTGTGCAGCTCTGTTCGCTAGTGTTACATGTAGGCTACTCAGAGATTGCGTTATGGCACATGAAAATGTTTTCAGACCATTTCTTAAAAGTGTTTGGGATGGGAAATTAATGGGGGCTCACAGCAAAAGTGATTGTCATTGTAAAGCACATTTCACATGAGTTGAGTTGAGACATCAAGCTCCCTCCACATGACAAGAGTTGCAGAAAGCGTCACAGAGGGGCGATTTTACGCATTTACCACGTAAAAAAGCAGGAGATGTGCACAATAAACATTGAAAACATGTATTTGGAGGAGAGAAAAAAAGCTTGCAGTTGCTTTGATGGCAGAAAGTTATAAAAGGACTCGTTTTTGTTTAGGTTTAAGCGTTTTCTTGTTGAGTTTAAATTAGTTCAATAACTGGGGTCTCTGATTTTCGTAAACGATAAGGTCATATTTTATTAAATGAAATTATGAGACATTCAATGTCTCTTCACAAATTTGGACAGTTTTATATATTTTGTGTTGCTTAGTACTCTCAAAGACATTATTGGTGAAGCAAAAACGTGTGTGTGAAAAACACTTTGGTGTAAAGTCACTTCATAGACTTCAATGTATTCTGCAGCGCTGATGCGAGTCATGTAAAATACCCTTAACGCATATAAATATCACTCAATTTTACACATTAATCATTGCTCTTCACAATCACAAAAGTGACCGATTATGGTTTCAAAATGGAAAATTTCTCTGAAAGGTGAGGAGTTTGGATCCCTGAAATTATTTTTTTTTCATGCGTTTATTTATTTTGTGGAATTTGATAATTTTCCACGGCACACCTGACAAAATTTCACGGCACACTAGAGTGTTTGGTTGGGAAACACTGCACTAGAGGCCCGAAGTGGGAGGGATGTAAATTAATCAGGTATGAGAAATAATGCTACAATTTGCTTTTCATTATCATGAAAAATACAGAGATATATTAAATAAACCTCATGTCTTCATGCATAATTTTAACCACTTTTGCCATGGTGATGTTTTACATGTTTATTTAAAAGATTGATAGAAATAAAATATCTTGTTAATAAGGTAATACAGTCAGTGATACCAATTAGAACACCATTGTGATAACACTATAATTATTGAGATTTCTATGAAAAGAGTTGTATCTTAAGTGTTATAACACTATACAATACATTCATTTTAAGTGTTCACTTTATTAAAAAAAATCAAATAACTAAATGAGAAAGTCCTAATGCAGTATTTATATGCACTATTTAAACAAAACAGCCATGATAATATACTATGTCTCATCAGTGTCCCCCCAAAAGTTATATATACACACACACACACACACACACACACACACACACACACACACACATGAAATATATATATATATATATATATATAATTAAAATGTAACTTACTTAGGCTAAAATATACTGGATTTCTATTACAAGTCCCATCTGGGATTGTTTTGATTATCAAATTCACTATCACTTTATCACTGATGCTGAATCACTGCTACGTGTGTTTATGGTGTGTATGTAAGTGTAATGACAGAAACATTGCAAGGATTCTGCTGTTTATGCTGTTTTTACAGTAAATGTGTGTTTTCTTTTTAAGTATGCATGCATTAACGCATTAATTTTGACAGCTCTAATATATATTATATTAATATTAGAAATTGTATAACTAAGTGACCCTAGAATAAGTCTTGTTTTTGTTTCAGAGTAACAAATATGATGTGCATTATAGCATAAATGAGGCATAGAGCCCTTTCTGCACACATAAGTCAGAACACTTGTTCACAACTATAGTATTAGTAAATGAGACCCAGTTAGTGTATTGGTTCTAACAGATTGTATGTTTGTTGTATAAATTGACACTGTGGTACCTTGAGCTTGGTCAGGTGCATTATGGCAGGTGATTTGTCCACTTTTGGAGGGAGGGGCAGTTCCCACACCCAAACTCTTTCTGCATGAAAGGATGAGACAGCTTCTCACAGGAATCTTAAAATAAAAGTATTAATATTAACCTCAGAATTCCTCAGAATGCTCTCAGAAGCAGAAAGCACTGACTGTTTCACAGTAGAACATGCTGTTTCACTTGCAGTTCTAGTTTACTTGCTTTTAACAGCCTCAAGCAAAACTCTTGAATATAGTTCAATGATTTGGTGCCAAAAATTTAAAATTTGTCAAATCCTGCACCAAAACATAAGTGCTTACAAATGAACTGAAGAAAACACACACACACACACACACACACACACACACAACACACGTAGCCTGATTCCCAGTCGTTGTGTAGCAGCCAGCCAGAATAGATTCCAACTAGCAATTTTCCCCCTTGCCATTTTTCTGTGCAATGTGCATTAGATGGTCCTTGAATGATAAAATGAACAGTGGATCAGTTAGACATTTAAAGTCCTTTCCTGACAGGCCAGAATGAGCTAGAATAAGCACCAGAATTTATGCCAATTGAATCACTCTTATGCTTTTTGGCAAACTCCAGACATGCTTCCAATGGGTTCTTTTGAGTAATGGCTTCTTTTGTGATATCCACAGGTGTTATGAATAGCTCTTGATATGGTTGACTTGTGCACCTTTATACTGCTCTCAACTACTGAACTCCTTCACTGTGATTGTTGGCATTTCTGTGACACAAGTTTCTTTCTAACTGACATTGACAGTAAGACACTGTCTTGTTTTTTGTACAAACTTCTCCAGGAAGTATCTGAATGGTTTGATGTAACTTCCACTTTCAGACAACTAAACTAACTGGGACATCCAAACACTTGGATATGTTTTGTACCCTTTTTCTAATTTATATATTGTTTACTTTATTTCTAACATCTGAATGGAAAATGGAGAATGGTCTCTTTAAGGCGTGGGGTTTAGCTGCCCGTGGATTGATCAGTATCAATGAAGACGATGGACTTGAACTATTGACGGCTAACAACTTTTATTGAGCAGCGTTAGAATTGGAGAGCAGAGACACCACACTCCACGCTCGCACACACCATAACTCTTTTTTTTTTTCTTTTTTTCCCAAAATAAAAGTCCTTAACAAAAATATGTAAAAATTCAATGAATATTAAACAAAAGAAACTTCACAGTCTCCTTTACTCATAATTTTTTTAAAGCACTTTTCAAACAAATAGCTCTTTGATTTCATGTTTACTAACGTTTAATAAAAAAGTAGTGCAAATTGGTACTTCATAAATTTAAAACCAGATTTTCAAGTGGTAAGTAATCCCAAAAGTAATACAAAAGTAATCAGATTAGATTGCCTAAAAGGTATAATTAAAAATATGACATTACATATGAAATTTGTGGGTAATTTGTAATCAGTACCACATTAAATTCCTGAAGCAAAATAAATAAAAATAAAAATCACAACATTTTAAAGCAGCATTTAAAATTGGTTTAGAATCTGAAAACCTTTACAAGTCACTGTATATTTATATGCCCTGTAAAAGTAACTCCATTCATGCATGGCTTTAACAGCTGAATTGATGCAGAGGCAGACACTAGTGAAAATGCAGAGTGTTGCACACCAGCTGACGTTTCCAACTGCCTCAGACTGTTCATCCAGTTCTTGGAAAAGAGGTTTGCGTGACTGCGTGACCCCCTCTCAAAGCAAAGGAAGAGAGTCGCAAATTTTTTGTGGATAATTTCCGTCATTCTGCCCTGTATGCCTCTGTGTATCTCTTTTTGCATTACAAATTCAAATAGAGTGGAGAATTTAAATAAATAAATTAATAAAGGACCATCGCCAGTGCAATATGCCTACCCACCAGCAGCTCCCTGACGTAGATCAAGTCAGGCTTCCCCAGACCCAACTTTCTCTCTTTCTCTCTCTCTCCCCCCTAGTTCCGACTGTGAAATTGAAACCATATAATATGAGCCATGTCAAAATGCAATCTCACGCCAAATTGGAGGTTGTGATTTCCTGTGACACCGCCTGTGGGTCTCAGAGTGAGATAATTACAAAAAGGCAGAGGGATAAATAGAAAATGGAAGGATGTGATATAGGTGGGGGGAGGAGAGGGGCCGCTGGTAAATACGGATATAAGTAGTGTCACATTGAGAGTGGAGACAACATTTTTCTGCCATCTAGAATTCTAGTAAACAGCCACTTTCCCCAAAGGGAACGATGTGCCCTTTTCACCTGACTGTATGCAGGGGCGGACTGGCCATCGGGAGAACTGGGATGTTTCCCGGAGGGCCAGCCACTAAATGGGGCCTAGTGGGCCGCCACATTATGCAGAACGGACCACAAAATAGTGCCGCGATATACCAAAGGGGGCAGCAATATGCAGAAAAGGACAGCGAAACCTCACCCCCCAATTCCAGACCAATTTTTCGAAGAAAACATGCATGTACTGACAGCAAACACACACTCACAAACCATGTACTTACTGATGAATTACAGTGTATTCCTCTCAGATTATATATATATAAAAAGCAAAAAAGTAGCACGGAATAACCATGGTTTTGGAAATGTTATGATGATAATACCTTGTTTTGGACAATTTTTAATGGAGTTATTGTATTGTTTGAAGTACCTTTGGAGTACCATATATATTGATGTGCTAATCAGGTCATGTATAATCATAGATCATATGTGATCATACATCAGTTTAGCAAAACTTTACCGAAAAAAAAAAAAGGTATTGCCATATTTTTAAGATACCATGATCATAATATTTTTTTTGGGGACATTTAACACAGTAATACCATTGTAAATGTTTATCATTCAAGTCATATGTAATAACAGATGTCCTACATATGTATTCACTAACAACAAATACCAAAAATGATTATGTTATTAACATGGTTTTTCAGATCACCATTGTAATGTCGTGTTTATTTGCTTTTTACATATACAGTGGCATTACCATGGTATTCTTTTAAGAAATTCGAACTACTATGTATATGAATATCTAATAATTCAGATCACATACCATATAATCTTAAATTACATATATTCATTCAATACAAAAGTACTAAAATGCACCATGGATTTACCACTGTTTTTTAATTTGTACCATGGTATTAATTTAAGTAACTTGGAGTATCATGTATATGAATATGCTATTTATTCAGTACCATTGTAAACATTAGAGAACCATGGTATTACCATCTGATACTATTACAGTACCATGGTACCACCGCTGTACTGTTTTGTATGGAATGAGTGTGTATATTTGTGTGTATGAAGATAGAGAAAGGTACTGATTTAAAATTGTGCAGTTGTGACAAATTTCACCTATTTACTGCAAATGAGCAAATTACCAAGTGGGTAAAAAAAAAAGAAAAAAAAAGAAGTGGTTAGGTCTCATTAAGGATCAATACTTTTCTAAAGAAAAATAAATCATATGATTCTTTCATAAGATATCATTTGACCAAAAGCGTGCTGAAGTATTGTTCAAGTGCTCGAACATGTCAATAACACAAGCTTTAATGAGGAAGATGCTGAGATACAAGGACACCACCAGTGACCAAAGAACCATGGGCTAGCTAATCATTCACTCCTTATCATCAATTATCATATTAAAGGTGCTTTGGGGATTTTAGATCAATTTTCTCTCCAAGGCATGCAAGTAGTGTATTAAGATAAGACTTTGAAGGAGGATCTATGTCAATATGCACCATGTCTTCCAGTTATAATCAATAATTGCTGAAACAGCATAGTAGAGCCTCAGGAATTAGCTTCATGATTGTAAACACAGGAACAGAGGTGGGTAGTAATGTGCTACATTTACTCTGTTACATTTACTTTTTGGAAAAAAGTTGCTTTTATGAGTATATTTCAAGGTGGGCACTTTTCACTCTTTTCACTCTTGCTCAAGTACATTTTATTGTACTGTTTTTACTTTTACTTCATTACAATGGGCGAAATTCCTGTCGTTACATTACAGGTTTTAATTTAATTAATGTAAATAAATGTGTAATACATTGAGATTTTTTTTAAGGGACTTTTATCCCTTTTTATCACTGTCACTAGAGTCAAGTCCACCACTGCAGCAGCAAGCATGCCAAATAAACACTGTCTTCGCTCACAACATGAAAGAGAGTAGTTTCATTATGCAGCCCCTCTATTTTACAACAAGACAAGCAGATTTTACAAGAATAAAATTGCAGCGCGGTACATTTTAGTGATTATGATAATGTGGGCTTGTCTGTGTTATTGCCATTTTCAGGGTGATTCTGTAGGGTGCTCTTATACATTTTTACATCAGTGTTGCAATATATCAGTTCCTAAATCTATGTAAACATCTTAATTGTGTGTAAATGTCTAATGCTTTGTGAATTGCATGCTTGACTTCTGGAGCGTGAGGTGACAATACTGTATGTCTGCCTGAGCACAGCATTTCTGCGTTTGACAGATACGGCACGTTTTTTTTCATGGACAACAGAGCTCTGAAATTAAATAAGCCCAACACACTTCCAAATACAGAGATAAGTTGCAGTTTACCCTTTGTGTACAAAACTAATTATGTAAATTATTTCTACACTGAAAATACACTGATCTAAGTATCCATACAGGACTTTAAAAAGTGACAGTGACCCTCTAAAACTCTCTAAACTTATTGGACCGCTTGGAAATGTTTCAAACAATTCCACCAAACCTACAAAATTGCTGTTTCCAGATTTTTACTTACTATCCATCTCTTTTTTTGTTTTGTATCTCAACTATTTAAAAGGTTTCCAAGCTGGATCTATTCAAGGCTATCTAAGCGACTTCCACTTATTTAATAAATACATTTTCAGAAACCCCTCTCCTGCAATAAGTATCTCCCAAACCTCTCTCCCCATTAAAGGAATCCAAAAATTCAACCTGCTTGCTCTGATGCTAGACAGCCTCTAACCATCGATCTGTTAAGCAAATGCATCTCTATCCTACATCTCAGCTATTATTCAGTAATACAGCTTGAACACAATTCGACGCAATGTTTAATCTAGCATTCACAGCTCAAATTCCGCCCATTCCACAACTGCTAGAAAACCACTAAGCCTCTCATTCGAGTGCTGTGCCTAGCCCTCCCGTTCTAGCATGGTATGAGTTACCACGCTACGGTCGTGGACTCTTTCGTTCGAATGCTGCGTGAGCTTCCAGGCTTCGACCAGGTGCTCTCCCGTTCGAGCGCTGAGTTGGCTTACAAGTTCTGGCTGTGGGCTCTCCCTTCCAATTTGCAGTGAGGGCTCACCCATTTGAATGCATCCCGGGCTCTACCATTCGAGTCACAGTGAGAGCTCTTCTGTTCAAAAGCTGTGTGTGCTAGCTCATATTTATTTGTATCGTGGGCTCTCCCTATCGAAACACAAAGTGGGCTTTCCCTTCCGAACACTGTGTTGGTCTCCGCTTGTTTGCCTGCTGGGCTCGCCTGTTCCAATGCTGTGAGTAACCCACTTTCTCACATATACCATTAGCTCCCATTCGGATCGCTGCGCAAGCCCTCCCTTTCAAACGATTCTTATAGAGAATCTAGCAATCTCATGAACTACCATATTTCTGGCTCGCTGACCAAGGTAGTAATTGCCATCTTAATCTCCTTTTTGGGGGGCACTTCGGGCTCGGATCAAGTCTCAAGCTTGAGCCCTCCATAATATGTTTACCTTCACTTCCATTAAAACAATTACATAAACATGTGAACTTGTGAAATTGAGTTTTTAACAAAGTTTGGGAGGAGCACGTTCATTTAATCCAACCAATCAGCACCGGAGTAAGCACATATAAGCCATGGCTTACTTCCATTCTACAACTTTCCTATCGGCATCCCTTCTACACCCAAACACACCCTGTCAATCATGGACATCGTGTGAACAGCATGTAAACTTGTGAACTGTTTGTTTGTTTCTGGTAGCATACACAACCCTTCAGCAAATGATTGTAAACCTCTTGCCTTTTTCGCAATGATTTCCTTTTTGCAACATGGGACATGTCTTTCCTGTGCTTTAGTAAAGAAAAATAAACTGTGCCAACTGGCCTGTATCAGCACTGAACAACATGGTTTTGCAACAAGAACCGTTCTGTCTGATGGTGGAAAAGAAGTCCATGTTTGCTAGGCAGTGTTTTCTTAATTCATGCATTTGCTCTATCATATACAAATGGTATGTTTCAGGGAGAAAACAAGGCCAGGGAAAGTAGTCCCAGTAAAATAAAGTAGTTTATTTTTTTTTTAACTGGTCTGTTTTTTAATGTTCAGTGGCCAAATTACAGATACTTCATATTATAATAAGTCTTAAGACCACATCCAGATGAATACATTTAATTTTGTTTCAATTCATATACACTGTTCATAACCTATTCTACTTCTGTAATGTTACATATTTCAGAGTGAAATAGTAGATTGCATTCTTTGAAGTACCTTCCAAGTTGAGACATAATCTAATTTGGATCAGGTCAACTGGTCTTTATAAAGAGCGGTAGTTGGAGGGGAGGGGTTGAAAAATATGTAGACTTGGTGAAATGTTGTGCTGGAGTCATTACATTTGGATAAAGATTACAAGGTCAAACCATTGACTCATTCACAAAAAGACCAGGACAATGTATTAGAAAAGTAAATAGGCTCCGTTTTGATTTAATGTTGACTGAAGACACAGCAGAGGTGGCATGTTGTTCTACAAATTAGGAGACACCTATGAAGATGCATTGAGGATACTTGTTTGTGAATAGATAAAACCAGATATTATCCAAGATGGAGAAGTACTGCAGATGTGACAAAGGGAAGACTGAAAGGGCCCAAGTCATGCTCACTGGTCCCCATTTCCCCACACTGCCTGTGGATCCTTGCAAATGGCATCTCTCAGAAAGCTCTTAATTAGCTGACAGAAGAAGTCTGAAGCTGGCCAGAGGCGGTTCAGCTGCTCTGTAATAAAACACCTGGTGCATTTGTTAATTTACGCTCTTATTTCCCAAGGACCTTCAATTAATGTGTAAGCATGGAGCCTATGGTAGAAACAGTTTTGGGAGAGGGGAGGGAAAAGAGAGCATAGGGACGTGGTCCATTGGTACTTGGACCACTAAATACAGTACACTAAAGGGAGCCAGAGCAGTTGCCCAATCTTGAACCACTCTGTGTGCTTACAGAAAATGTGGTTGGCTCCTTAAATCCTTCTTGTGTCAAACCAAGAATGGCTAGCATGGTCAGAGGCAGGATAATGTCCTCATTATCTAAAGTTTCCAACAACAAATACAACTAAAATCTGGCTTGAATGATGCAAAAGAAAACTATTAATGCACAAGCAGATCGCTCCCAATAAAATTAACCAAATTGTAGATTGGAAACTCCCAAAGCAGGATTGGATGTGCATTTAGACAGATATCCTATTCCCATCCCATTTATTTATCCTATCTATTAAGTGGTTTTATTGACAAAGAATTTATTGTTATGACTATTGTTCATTATAACATATGTCCGTTGCATCAAAAGCAGCTTACGATTGCAAAAGATCATGAATCAAATTACTTGTAAATTAAAATATTGTTTCAAAACTAGGAGGATGACTCATAGACAAAGAATGTGATGTGGTATATTTACTTGTGGGCAGATTAAGACAATTAAATAATCATTCAGCTCTCAAGTCAGTGGCTCTGCACACCTGTTTTGAAAGAGGTTAGCAGTTCTGCTATAAACACTCACCAGCTGAGTATAGGTTTTGGGTTAAGAACCAGCACAATTTTGGTGGAAAATGGGTTTAAGAGAGCAGGTCCATCACCGAGCTTGTGTATATTTGGAAAAGAGGGGCTGTAAATGTAAGTACATGTGTCGATGTGTAGTGTGTGTTGCATTTGTCACATCTTTTCGTCAGCACAAAGAGGTGAGGGGGTTGGAGGGTAGGACCAGACAGGAGGACAAAAACTGAGCAGCTTTCAAACAGGAACTTTAAAGATTTCCCCCTTTTCCTGACAACATAACCTGACACAAAGTGGTCCCTTTCCTATTGGCCGACTTTAGGCAGGGACTACAGACTGACTCCACTGACAGAATACGTGATCCGTGAGCTAGGAACAGGTATCAGATGTTCCCACTCTTGCATTTGACAGCTAAGAGCTATACTCAAAGATACAACGGGTCAAAAAAGGCCGAGAGGAAAGAAAAAACATCAGTTTCAGCTCTACTCAAATTTTTAACAACAAAAACCCATCTGAGGAAGATGCAGCTCTGAGGCAAAAAAGCAAAGGATTCATTAAGATTGTTTGCTTGTGAAGAACTGAGGCACATAAGCGAGGTAAAGAAAAACACAAAAGGTATAAACCTTCTCTCAGCAAAAGAAGAATAAAATATTTAATGGCAAAAAGAGAGAATCCCAGCCAAAATGCTTGCAGTGCTCCCTACATGTAGGGATTGTGTTTGATGTCGGATCAAGGTGCAAATGGAGAGAATGCGATATTATACCAATCTATAATCTCATTCTCTTACTAACTGGCATCATCCTCCTGGTTAGACTCTGTCTCTCTCTCATTGATATAATCTCCACCCCCTCGATATTTCTTTCTTTTTCTCTCTGTATATGTTATCTTTACTTCTTTACCTGACAGCTAATTCAGAAGTAAAGTTGGGAAAAAAAGCTTTGAAAGTCACAGATCAGAGTTACCCCCAAACACATTTTTAAGACTAATGCACAAGTTGTGATCAACATTCTGAACATAAAGATGTGAAAAACCCCACAAACACAGAGCGAGAAATTCATTATAAGAACATTCAAATTCAACAAAAGAGAAACACAGGTTAAAGATCTAATACAATATAAAAAATATGTTTGATATGATGATTACAAAAACTTAAGTCATTATTCATGACTACTTTAGAATGTGTGTCAAAGGAGAAAGATACTTTTTGCCCCAAAATGGTGTAGTTACGGCATCTACCATCAGGGGCTAATTGGCCCATGCTAACACCTCAAACTTTGACGCCTTGGTAATTTACCACCTGCTTTTGTAGCCTTAATGGCATCATGTTAATTGTGGCAATGTTTGTGAATCAGGCATGTTTATTATGGGCTTCACTTCACACACACCTTACATAGAAAGGACACAATATTGGGTTCAAAAGACTGACAATGACTCAACTTAAAAATGGATGACGCAGCATTTAAACACCATTATCATGTCTCATATAAATGTCATTGGTCCATCCGAGGGAAGGAACGAGACGTTGTTTCGAATCAAGTGACACAAGGGGTCTTCCTGGGACGCCAAACGTACCTCTGAACCTGAGAAAAGGCCAATGTCAAGTTGGCAGACAGAATTTGCATGCCCCGCATAAGGGAAGTGCTGTGGCAGGAGGGACAAAATGTCTCATTCCTTCTCTCGGGGAACGGAGGTTACAATGACGTTCCCCTTCTGTCATTCACTCAACATTGTGTATATAAAAACGCCACGCACTGACAGTGTTACGTGAACTGCTGAGACAGGTACAAGCAGGCTACTGTGTGCTAGAGGCAACTGTGTCTGCTGTAGTCCTCCCCAATGCCCCCAAAGAGGTGTCACATACAGACCATAGATTCCCCGCACCCCTGGGTGGGGGGGGGGGGGGGGGGGGGGGGAAACAGGCGCTACATGACTAGCATGGGAGCAAGCCCGGCATTCATGCCTTTTCTCTCACTATGTCTCTCACATAGGACGTGAAGGGGGGGGGGGACCCTGAGGAGGCCACATCCTGCCCCATCTAGGGGGAGGTAACATATGGCAAATACACCACGAGTGTTGTGAAGCCGTATGTGGAAAATGGCGCAGTGGTAGGTCCAGCCTAATGAGGGGGGACTCTACAAGCATGGCGAACTGGGCAGCGGGGCTGCCCAAGGGAAACGCGGGTTTGCCTTGGGAAATACATCACGGGGAGTTTGCCTGAAATGGGAACTAAGCCTGTGGAGCCCAACCCCAGTACAAAGCACCTGTGACTCGAAGTGGCTAATTGCTCTGAATTTGCCGGCCAGAAGGCTAGGGAGGAGTACATCCAGGGAGCGACGCTTAGTGGCTAACCTGGGATAGAAGGTGCACTGGATTAACTTGGTGAAGGGTGCTGTGTGCAAGCGGAACACCCAGTCGGTTGTGCCGCGTTACCGAGTTCTACCGACTCGGACCTGAAAAAACACGGGACGAGACCGACTTAACCCTGAGATTGTAAAATCTGCTCTGCAGATGTACGCTAAAGAGGTGCCATGGGCCAGTGCCCACGAGGATGCCGCACTTCTCGTAGAGTGTGCTCGAACCCGCAAGGGGGCGGGCACGGCCTGGGTGTGACAAGCTAAGGAAATAGCATCAACGACCCAGTGAGCTAACCTCTGTTTGGAGATGGCGGAAAGGGACACTTCTTACGGTTCGCGTTTGACGGCCAGGCGTATCAGTATATGGTCCTCCCCTTCGGCCTTTACCTGTCCCCTTGCATCTTCACAAAGATCGTAGAGGCAGCTCTTGCCCCACTAAGGGAAGTGGGCATTCATTACTCAACTACCTCGATGACTGTCTCATCCTGGCTCACTGGGACCAGGTGCTCAGGCACCTCAGCCGTCTAGGGCTTCAGGTCAACTGGGAAAAGAGCAAGCTCGTCCCGGTTCAGAGCATCTCTTTTCTTGGCATGGAGTTAGACTCAGTCTCAATAACAGCACGTCTCACCAACGAGCGTGCTCAATCAGTACTCAGGTGCCTCACTCTCTTTGAGCCTGGCACAACAGTCCCTCTAAAACAATTCCAGAGGCTCCTGGGGCAGTGGAGAGTGGAGGCTCCACCCCCAGATGGTTCAGCTGATATGGAACAAATTCAGCAAGGCACAGATAATCTCTCTGAGAGCTAGGTCGGTGACAGAGCGCAGTTCATGCAGCCCGTAGGGGTCGGAACTACCCAGGTGCAAATCTTTGAGTGCCTTGGCTTAGTGAACTTGCAAGAGAGCCATGGCATGCAGGGTGGAGGCGGCCTATCCGGTGGCTCTGTAGTCTTTCGATGTCAGTGATGATGTCATTCTACAGGCTCTGGAGGGAAGTACTGGGCTGTCCTCCGTGTACCCATGGGCCACCCCACCATCCAGGGTTGTGAGAGCAGACGAGGGGAGGGGGCAGTTCCAGGCAGTAAAACTGGGGGGCGTGGCTATAAGCGCCCTGACACGAGGAACCGATTGAGTAGCCATGAGGGGTGGACGGAGGTTTCCAGTCCAGCCTCGCGCCCGAGAAAGCAAAGCGGACATCTGTGCGTCAGCGATGCAGCGACCATATTATCAACCAATTCCGGGGACTCAAGGGAGTATGCCGGCTGGCCACGAGGTGAGCCGCACTCATCCCAAGCTCGGACGGAAGCAAGCAAGCGCGCCGGGGGGCGGGTGGTTCGTGGGGATTTACCAGTCGAAACCGAGCCCGTCATCATCCCCAAATCTCCTTCATCGCCAGCCGGGTCGTCCTCAATCCCATGGGAAAAAGGAACGATGCGGGGGGTGGCTGAATTGGCTTTCTCTCGTGAGAAAAGAAAGCCACTACCGCAATGTTGCCATGGCTATGTTCTCGCACTGAGAACATGAAACATTCATAAAACGCTGCCGGCATGTGATCACAGCCCAGGCACGCGAGGCCGCTTTAATGACCGTCAGAAGTGGAGAGAAATCAACCATATCCAGAAACAACACACGGGCGGAAAGGCATCTTGATAAAGACGCGTCCTGAAAAGGACGTTCAACGCTGCTGTGTATTGATCTTTTGTGAGTGGAAAACTCAAACTCTTTTAGAGAAATCAAAACTCTTTTAGGAGGAGAACACTCTTTTAACAGTCAAAAGCACTGTCGAAGTGCCCAGGGGCGTATACTGCATAGCGTGCAGAGAGAGAGAATGCCAGCTGGACACGCACCGTAGATCCAACAGCAATGTTTCTCGCTGACAGAGGTGAGTGAAACAGTGGTGAACTCCAACTTGCTATCGCACAACCGTTCGGCTCCGAAGAAAAATTCTGACTGGCACTCGCTGCCCTGCTTCCCTTTATACCCGTATGTCCGGGGCGAGGCATGCAAATTCTGTCTGCCGACTTGACATGGGCCTTTTCTCGGGTTCAGAGGTACGTATGGCATCCCAGGAAGACCCCTTGTGTCACTTCATTTGACCCAACATCGAGTGAGTGTCAGAAGGGGAACTTGTATGTCTTTTTTTCTTCTGCAGAACACAAACGAAGATATTTTGATGAAGATATGACGTAAATATCTATACAATGCAATTTATGGGACTAATACTTCCGAGATCAAATTTCTTTTTATTTTTAGCATAGCCAGTCAGTTCCCAACAGGGCATCTGTTTAATTCTCAAATATACTGGTACAGTTCGGAAGTCAAGACTACGCAAACTGTTACTTTACGATTAGAGGGAATATATATATATATATATATATATATATATATATATATATATATATATATACACTAATTTTGAATCCTGGCTCAAACAAACTACATATTTTCTTTTAATGGAGTAAATCTTAACAACAGGCAATCAGTTCAATTCATTTTTGTTTTCTATTTGTTTCCTCTGTCTTTCATTGTCTCTAAAATAACAATACCGTCAAATTACATGTAGCACACAATTGGTAACACACATCATTATGGATTAATAATTCACTCATAGCAAACCCAGCAGATTTCTCACCCTGCATACACAAAGTGCATTTCAAACATTAGCAGCCTAAAATGAAGCTCGTTTCCTTGGCAACAATGAATCGCTTGTACTTTGATTCACAGATCTGTCCATAAATAAATGGATGTGATGGGCAAGAGTCTCCTTTTGATAGGATTGCATGGTTGTTTATTGAAATCCCCAGTTAGGAAGAAGGCCTCTGCTCCTGGCACCCATTCCCTAAAGCCTGGTGTACAAAGTGCGAGTTCTGACACTTGGGTGGTCGTGAGCCCCTGCTCACATTACGAGTCAAATATCTGTTAGTCATACAGATGCAGTGGTACACTGCACGACTTAATGACCTAGTGAATTCCAAAGCAATCGCATGAATTTTAGAGCTATTTATCTTTATAAGACGTAAATTTTAACCAGAGGAGGACATTGCTTTAACTCCTTGTAGCTTGCGATTAAAAAATAATAAAAAAGACTGGCATGGAAAGTGGCTTCATTAGCTGAAAACTTATCTTCCAATTAATAAAAAAAAAATAAAAAAAAAAAATAAAACATCATCACTATTTGAAAAAAGTTATTTTTTATCAAATCTAGACAAGCCCCATTTCCAGCAGCCATCACTCCAACACCTTAGACTTGAGTAATCATGCTAATTTGCTACTAGAAAATCACTTGCCATTATATCATGCACAGTTGAAAGATATTTTCTTTCATTAAAAGAAGCTTAACATTGTCTTTGTGTTTGTTTTTGAGTTGCCACAGTATGCAATAGACTGGCAAGTCTTAAGGTCAATATTAGGACAATAATGTCAAAAAAGAAACAGCTTTCTCTAGAAACTCATCAGTCAATCATTGTTTTGAGGAATGAAGGCTATACAATGCTTGAAAAAAAAATGAAGGTTTCATACAAAGTTGTACACTACAGTCTTCAAAGATAAAGGACAACTGGCTCTAACAAGGACAGAAAGAGATGTGGAAGGCCAGATGTACAACTAAACAAGAGGATAAGTACATCAGAGTCTCTAGTTTGAGAAATAGTTGCCTCACATGTTCTCAGCTGACAGCTTCATTGAATTCTACCCGCTCAACACCAGTTTGATGTACAACAGTAAAGACTCAGGGGTGCAGGCCTTGTGTGAAGAATTGCAAAGAAAAAGACACTTTTGAAACAGAAAAACAAAAAGAAAAGGTTAGAGCCACTGAGCTTTTGTGGGATCAGCTAGACTGTAAGGTCCTGGCTATACATTGTGATAAGTTGAATGCCAATTTTGTGAATAAAAGTATCAATTCATTTCCATAAGAGCAAAATCTGTACGTTATTACAAACTTTTGGCTGCCAGTATATATATATATATCTATATATATATGCATGCAAACTTTGTCTAAGCTCAAACATGATGTTTAGTGCAGAATTCTGAGATATTTTAGTGGAGCTCCCTGTATCAGCTTTAGATGCAAGTTACTTCATTCTCATCTGTGTCATTCTGTCGCTGCTTGCATGTTAATGCACTTTACAGCCGTTGTTTTAGTGCTGCGTTTGATTGATAGGTAGAACTTTCAACCTAGAAGTCCATGGTTTTACCAGACTTGTGCTTGAAAAATATATCTCACATATCCACTATCGTGCATATACAATTATAACAGATATACCCCTAAATGTCACCTTAGAACTGTATTATGTATAAAGTATTAAGTATTATTAATAAAAATAGACCATGACAGGAATTTTACAACTTCAGAGTGATAAAGATTGTTTCCTAGCGCAACCCATATGGCAAATGATTTGTTTGAAGAGCAAAGAATAGCATGGCATTTTAATATGAATAATATGAAATAATGAATAATATGGGAAAAACAAAGTTTTAACACAACCATTTTCACCAAATGTGTAAAAGCTTCATGAACACTCAGTTTTCATTGATTGTGTGAGCTGTAACATCTTCTATTGGTTGGTAAACTTCAGGTAGATCGTCAAATCGGCTCGTTCAACCACACACCTCAAGAATTTGGCTCCACTCCTAAATCGATGCGGGTCGCGCCCACACAAGTACCAATGATTTTCACGCAATCTCTCCCGACTGCACAACAGCCAAAAATCACACCGTGTAAGGCCGCCTTATTACTGAATTCCATAGAAAGAAAAATACACTATAAAAAAGGTTTTTTAATTTTAACGATTATATCATTTAATATCAATCTATATTTTTTTTATATAGATTATGATCAATTCTGAGACTCTTTGAATCGCTGAAAAATAAAAAATCTTTTTTTTCCACATTTTTCCTGATATGATATTATATATCTGTGTAAATAAGTTGGATCTGATTTTTTTTTCAATTTTTGCTTTTGTTTTGTTTCCATTCATGTCAACTGTAACTGAGTAAAATTTTGTGTTGACACGTCAAAACAATACAAAGTTATAGCATTTAAAAATAATTTAGATTATTGTACAAAAAAATCTTCAAGTATCCAAAAGTTTCTCTAAAAAAATTTACCCGGTACCACTGAATTTTACAGTACTGTTCTACATTTATGTACTATATAATTATAACAACTATAGTAATTACTAGAACTAACCCTAAACCTAACCCTAAACCCATATTAAGTACATTTACAGTCGTTACCTAATATTAGTCAGTACTTTCTTGGGAAAGTAAAATCTATAGTACAAAAGACTGAAAGATTTAATACAAAAGTATCCTGAAAGTATACACACTGTAAAATAAAGTGCAACCAAAAACATAAGAAATGTACATAAGAAATAATTACACACGCAAACAAAACAATGACTAAAATTTTGCTTTGTATGCAGACATGATTTTAGTAGTGAGATTTCACAGAATGAGTTTTCTGTGCCATTTTAGTTATCAATGAGTCTGTGTCATGTACTTGGCTCCAACTTTTGGTGGCCATATGTAACAGTCACCAATCACATGTCTCTCTGCCCAAATATGGACTTTTTGCACAGATCTGAATCCAATCTGATTGGTTTAACATTCCATGACCCTACATAATTTCCTATGACATCATCTTATCCAGTAAAGCTAATATGTTTTCAGCCAGATTGCAAGATGCCAGATAGCCAAATGATGTGTGCACTGTGCACATTGTGCTTCGTGTCAGTTATCTAATGTTCCCTTCCAAAAAGCTACACTTTGATGCGCTGACTTAGCACTTTGGAAACAACTTTAGGTGTGACCAGCTGTGAATATGTGTGCAACACGTCAATGAAATTGACCAGAATTTATAGCCTCTGCTGGTGACATCATTGGATGCACCTGTAGCAGGGCTATAAATAGATGCGTCACAGGTGCATCGTCAGATCTTTTGTCTTCAGATCACTCTGTGTGTGTGTGTGCTTCATGAGCCTGTTGGAAACTTTCTACTTTCCTCTGTTAGGAGGCAGTGCGCAGAAACCTTTCTCTTTTCTCAAAAAAAAAGAAGAAAATAACTGAAAGACAGAGCAAGTGGTGTGTGTTCCCTTGTTTATGCTCTGTGTCTGAGAGGTACATACATCAGTTTTGTTTTGTATGTTTGGGGGAATAGCATGCTGCTCTTGCATTGGGACGGGCATTGCGAGCATTGCGATCTGTTCTCAGTCAAAATGCTTCACACTGATCTAGTCCACACTAGTCAGCGCCCACACTTCCATTGTGGGGATCTTGTATGGATCAGGCTGAGGAGCGAGAGATGGGTCCGTCCCTATCGCTCGCTCTCTCCCCAGATTAAACTGATCCTTCCCGTGATCCTGAAGAACACTCCGGTGCCTCTTTGGTTCATGAGGGGGACCATGAATCTCTTGAGTCTGCGGACTTCGAGTTACCCACCTCCGAGCATGATGCTAAATCATCGGAGGAATTACTTGAGGTGATTATTTGTCCGGTGGCCAGGCTTCAATTAGACTGGCCA
Organism: Moxostoma hubbsi; assembly: GCA_032164185.1. Taxonomy (NCBI): domain Eukaryota; kingdom Metazoa; phylum Chordata; class Actinopteri; order Cypriniformes; family Catostomidae; genus Moxostoma; species Moxostoma hubbsi. The sequence continues at coordinate 19,007,894 of JAVLUX010000038.1, forward strand.
CATGAACAAGAGACACCCAAACGCTCCAAGTTGGAGGAAAGTCTGGTGGCCAAGGGAAGGGAACGCCTCATCAGTCCCTTCCTTCCTTCCTTTCCTCCATGACAAGCTCTCTCATTCATGGAGGAAACCTTATACTTCCCATGTCTTCGTGCCCTCGATGTTGATATATTTGACTATCGTGGGTGCTGGGGCACGGGGGTATTCGGTGATGCCGCCAGTTGAAGAGACTCTTGCGGGTTATCTCTCGCCTGGATTGGCATCATCGTTAAAAAGACCCACTCTCCCCACAAAGCCATGCAGGACCACCTCCATGCTGGTGGGGAAGGATTTTCAGGCAGCAGGTCAGGCTGGTGCTGCCCTGCACACTATGGCAGTGTTACAGGCGTACCTGATCTGCTGAAGGACCTGAGTGCGGGCACCACGGTCGACGAGGAGGCTTTCTCCAAGCTTTGTCAAGCCACGGATCTGTCTCCCCGCGTGACCAAGCAAACGGCCCACGCCAATGGCCAGTCTATGTCTGCTTTAGTCAGCACGGTGAAACATTTATGGCTCAACCTGTCGGGCATCAGAGACAAGGACAAAGTTTTCCTTCTCGACGCCCCGGTTTCGCCTTCTGACATATTTGGTGACACCATGAATGTAGTTATCACTAGGTTCCAGGAGGCGAAAAATCACGAGGAAGCCTTCGGGCAATTCATGGAAACTTCTGCCAGGTATTTCTATGTGAGTCCTAAGAAGAGTAGAAAAAGGCTACATAATTTAATTCGTTTGCCGCCCTCCACGTTTCTATGCACAGAAAGTTCCTGAGGTTCGCTTTCGGGGCGAAGCCTTCCAATATCGGGTTCTTCCATTCGGCCTAGCCCTATCACCCTGTACATTCACGAAATGCATGGATGCAGCACTGGCTCCTTTGCGATTCCTGGGCATCCGCATTCGGAATTACATAGACGACTGGCTGATACTGGCACAGTCTCAAGAACTGGCAGTTCAGCACAGGGATATCGTCTTAGCTCATCTGGTTTCTCTGGGTCTGAGACTCAACGTCAAAAACAGCATTCTCTCTCCCTCTCAGGGAATTACCTATCTGGGCGTTGTATGGAATTCGATCACGATGCAGGCACAATTGTCTCCCGCTCGAATCGTGTCCATTTAGAACACCCTGAGCAAAGTCAGGCTAGGCCAAGGTTGCACTGTTCGTCAGTATCAATGAATACTAGGTCTCATGGCATCTGTGTCCTCGGTGATCCCTTTGGGGCTTCTGCACATGAGACCATTTCAGTTGTGGCTAAAAGCCAGGGGATTTCATCCAAGGGCCAGTCCCCTAAGGCTAATAAGGGTTACATGCTGCACGCTTCATTCCCTTTCTATGTGGTTCAGACCCCGGTTTCTTACTTTGGGTCCCACTGTAGGTGTGTATTGCCATCGCAGATTGTTAATGACAGATGCCTCCCTGATGGGCTGGGGAGCGGTCTTAAGTGGTCATCCAGCTCAAGGGGAATGGGATCACCTTTGGGCCCAGGGCAAGCTCCTGTCAGTCAGGGCAGTAAATATCCCTGGATGCCTGAATGTGGGAGCAGATTTACTGTCCAGACAGAAAATGCCAATGGGGGAGTGGACACTCCACCCCGAGGTAGTGGAACAAATCTGGGTGAGATTTTACAGGGCAGAAGTGGACCTCTTCACCTCTCAACGTAGAGCGCAATGTCCCCTCAACTTCACCCAGAGTCACCCAGAAGGAGGAACCTTCTGTCTCAGGCACAGGGGACGATATTTCATCCCCGGCCCGAGCTGTGGAACCTTCATGTTTGGCCCCTAAATGATACCAACTGAGGGACACTGAGCTTTCACCTGAAGTTATCGAGACCATTCTAAGTGCTAGGGCTCCCTATACTAGAAGAAGTTACGCCAATAAATGGGGTGTCTTTGAAAGATCCAGTTAACTACCAGATTGCTTCAGTTCTGGACTTTCTGCAGGAAAAATTGTTGGCAGGTACCATTCTCAGGGTTTACGTGGCCGCTCTATCGGCTTGCCACACCTTGATTGATGGGGTGCTGTTGGGGAGACATCCTCTGCTCGCTCGCTTTGTTCGTGGAGCCATGCGACTGAGACCTACTGCTAGGACCAGGATCCTTTCATGGGACTTAGCAATAGTCCTTGTGGGTCTGGTTGAGACCCCCTTCGAACATCTAGAGTCAGCGTCTGATAAACTTCTGACCCTAAAGATGGTTTTTCTTATGGCAATTACTTCTCTAAAAAGAATTGAGGATATACAGGCTCACTCTACCAGAGGGGTCGCCTCCTCTAAAGCCGTGACTAGAGGTGTCCCTCTACAGCATTTTTGTGATGCGGCAGGCTGGTCCTCTCCGCACACATTCATAAGATTTTATAGTTTGGATGTTCATGCCTCTTCTTATGTCCTTGCGTCAACATCACAAGCTCATGTCTGAGACCTCTCGTGCTCTTGTGAGCACACTACACAACGCAAGGTGTCCGGACATCCACAGTGCAGCGGTGTGGATATTCTCATTCCCAATGTGCTAAGTCAGTGCAGCATCAAAGAGTAGCTTTTTGACAGGGAATGTCTCGGGTTACTTACTGTAACTGTAACCCCTGTTCCCTGATAAAAGCGGAACGAGATGCTGCACTTCATTGCCACACTGGGATGCCCCAGGACTGCTCTTCAGACAAAATACCTGACGATGCACCTGTGACACATCCAATGATGTCACCAGCAGAGGCTATAAATTCTGGTCAAATTCATTGACATGTTGCACACATATTCACAGCTGGTCACACCTAAAGTTGTTCCCAAAGCGCTAAGTCAGTGCAGCATCTCGTTCCGCATTTATCAGGGAACAGGGGTTACAGTTAAGTAACCCAAGACAATCTATGCATCCGATTACCTTGTGCATTTGCTAGATAATCACATCTTCTAAGCAATGGTATGATATTTTATGTTCTGTTTACTTTTTGTGAAGTTATAAGTGAAAACGCAGCATATGAGCAACATCTATTAACATGAAACATAAAAGAATAAAACAAATTGTCTGGTTGTATTCTACTCTTTGTGAACTTTCCAGCAACATTTTGGTGGTATATTTGATGAGTTTGATGTTTTTACTGAGAACAAAAATACTATATGTACAGTGCACAATTAGTAATAGATTACTAATTGGTGTCACACCATTCACATGAACACGTGGTTGTTTAAAACTTTCTAGAGATAATTTTCCTGGAGAAACTGTTGGTGCGATTGTAAAGCTTAATGTCAAGCTTAATGTCAATGACAATGTTTTGATTTCCCTTCTCCCAAATTTGTCGTACAGCCTACTCCTGGTGAACAAGGTTTGAAATTAACACCTGGCAAATGCAGGTTTTTCATGCTCAGTATGTGGCGGGTAATTTTGATGATGTACCAGCCACTGTGGAGTGGAACTGTCACATTCTGTTGACTTTAGTTCTGTGCTTTTATGTTGAAGTTCCTGTTTTGTTCCTGTCTCCATTTTGGTTTTTGTAGTTCTTTGTAGTTTCTTTTTCTTATTGGTTTTCGCCTGATTGATTCCCATTCCCTGATTGTTTTCACATGTGTTCCTTGTTTCCCCTTATATTTAAGCCCTTGTTTCCCCCTGTCCTTTTGTCTGTTATTTCATGTTCAGTATGTTTTGTGCTAAGTTCCCCGTGATTTCTTTGTTCCGAGTTTTCTTGCTTATGGTTTAAATAAAGAGCTGCACTTACATCCTCTCTCGTTGCCTGTCGTCACAGGGACCTGTAAGACTTCTTGGAGTGATATACTGTATTTTCCATATGTATATAATGTATAGACGTGCGCTTGATGAAACATGTGATTATATTTTGAAGAACAGACGAATGAAAAGCTGCCGATGAGCGTCTTTATATGTCTTATATGTGATATGTGTGCGCAATGAGCTCTGCTGTTCACGAGTGCAATGAAAGCGATTCTCCAAGACATGCACATGCATAGAGTTCTGGGCCTTTGTTAAGAGCATTTTCTACGAGCAAATTTACGAATGTTCGTTCATTTTTATGTGCACCCAGTGTGACAACTAGCACCCGCCTCCCGCCAAATGCGACGAGGCTCAATCCAGTTCGAGAGCTCCTCATCCAAATGTACAGTATTTCATGCATGCTAATTTTCTACTCGCAACAGGCGGGGGGCCTGTAAGATGTCTCGGAGTGACACATGACAAGAAATGCTGTTAGTCAAAATTATACATGCTTGAAGAATCACACTTTTATAATATTTTATTTTATCATTTTCAGTGCGTGTGTCTGATTTGCTGTTTGTTCAGAGATGTGCAATGGGACCTTGTCTCGTGGAACAAGCGCATGTAAAGAGTTATCACTCCTTTTCTCAGTTTCATTCATTTGAAAACTGTTTGCAAGAATAATGTCATCTACGAGAATGCTGAAAATGTATCTCTGATCATCTCAGGAGGTGCTATGAGTTTAGCTTGCTTTATTTCCAAGGGGCATTTTGCTCTTATGCATTGTGAACGCAACTCAGCAGGTTCAGTAATACATACAGGTATCTTTGTACACAAGAAACAAAGATGAAAGTGATTAAATCATAAAGTAATACAAGACACGTTCACCTTGACCCTAAAAGATAATTTTATTGACTTTACAAACTGAACATATCTTTATTCAAGTAATTTCGTTCATTTGAACAAAATTACTACTTATGCAAACTTTGTTTATATTCCCAAAGGAAAAAAAATATAATGCAGCCAGGGACAAATGATGAGTAACAGAAATGATTAGTTCACCTCTGCAAAAGAACGAACAAACTAATATTTTCTGTTTCCTGTGGTTTTCATGTAACAAACAGAGGAGGTTGCACAATGCAAATATCCGAGTCACATAAAATATTAGTTCAAAATGAATGAATCGTTCATGAACGACCCATCACTAGCATTAACTGTATTACCAAAATGCAATACAAACACATTTGATAAGAACACCTATTTGGCAGCATTTTTGGGAACACAAGGGTATTTACTAGACTTATTTATTATGATGATTATCATAATTATCTTTATATTTAAAATTGACTTTAGTTCTTCATTTGTAGGCTATTAGTACATTTTCACCTGTTGTGATATTGCGTGATGGCAAATGGGGCTGTTGGAGAGGGTAAATGATGGTTAAATAAAACATTTTAATCACTTTGTTATTTAGATTGCTTTTTTAGTTTCGTTTAAAGTGCAATTTGAATTTAGAAATGTGTTTTGTTTAAGTTTTTCTTGTTTCAATAATTTCATTACATTTTTAAAGCAAAAGTCAGATTTTGCAATATTTTAAAGGCGATATATTTTTTACATATCGCCTAGCACAAAAGGGGTTATATTTGTCATGAGCAATTGTAAAATTAAGTAATTTTATGGAGACCTGCACAAACATATGTACTCAATTCCATTTCGCAACATGTTACCTATAAAAATAAAAAATCCTTAGTGAAAAAAGGTTCCTGACCCCTGTTCTAAGATTTCAAACAATACCCATTTTGTGTTGGTCAAGACTGTATTTATTAATATTTTGATAATTAATCCATCCAAGCTTTAAGGGTTAATATAAATTAACATATAATTAGAGTAAAAAAAAAAGTAAAATTATATTAGCAAAATATTTGTGATTTTAAATTATTTTTCATCATGTAGTAGCCTTCAAATATACCATCTCTTTTATTATGGTGGTTATCCATATATTTTAAAATACAGTACAAAGCAGATATCAGTATACCAAATAGATTGGTATATAAACATTATTTCAGTTATTGAAATAAACAGCCAATAACTAAAGTATAATGCTGAAAACAATGTCACTTAATTTACAGTAAATTTCTGCCATTCACAGCTGCCAGTTTTTCTGTACATTTAACATTGTTGAAAGAGAGAAAAGACTGGTATCAGCAAACATAATAAAGGTCAGGAAGCCATGCTACTACGATTCATTTACTGTCTTTCTTGCATATTCCACATCCACAACACTCTAATCAGCCACAGCGGTGTAACGAGCATGACAAACTTCACTATTCTCTGATACTTTAGAAATATCCAGACACTTGTTTTTCTTAGCTCACACAGAGAGATCACCATCACCAAATCCATGTCAACCTTGCATTTCAGAGAAAACTTTTTAATTTATTTTGTGCAGAAGATCTGGGAAATGATTCACAGGTGCTGCTGAGATCTGAAAATAGCTCTCTCCAACAGTACATTTTGTTGAACCAACACAAATAGAAACACACATTATGATTAAAAAAAGTTTACTCTTTTGAAAGCCATTTCAAAGGAGTTCCTAAATGTTCTCTTTCAATTTCCCTACCAAAACAACTACATCCTTCAGTTTTCATATAGAAAAGACCTTGTAAATTTAAAATGTATTATTTTTTATACATATCTCAGACAAACCAGAACATGGGTTTAATTTCATCATGATAATCAAGAAAGCTGTTGAAGACTCAGAACATGTGTCTGTTTACAGTAGACTTCTATCTTGCACAATTGGAAAAGAGCATCAACAATTCATTTTAATAAATTACAGCTAGTGAATAAAATATCAGATTCGTTTTTGACTGCTATTTTATAGCAGTTTGAAAGTGTAAAATATTTGTGGCTTGACATTTTTGAAGCATTTTGCCACATATCTGCAAAACATCTTTATATCAACTTCTCATCTAAAATGCTGCTGAGTGACCTTTCATTACTATCATAGACTGTAATATTGCTTACATTTAATGTCACATGTTTCTTGTTAAAGGGATAGTTCAACCCAAAATTTAAATTCAGTCATCTTTTCACATCCACATTATGTTTCAAACCATTCATTCATTCTTTCTTTCTTTCTTTCTTTCTTTCTTTCTTTCACCACTCACAAGTAAATGATGACAGAATTATAATTTTTGGATGAGCTCTTCCTTTAAGTGACTTGCAAGTGCTTTTCTGAACCTTTTGACTTTTCAAAGGTAGCATTTTTTCAGTGTTTAGTTTATCAGGTTGTTTCTCTTGGTCTAGAAGAGCAAAGCAAGAGAGAAATGTACTGTACGTGTACAGTGGAGAAATAATAAAAAGAGCACAATACAAGCAGCATATTACCATGGAGACAAGAGCTAATACTTTTGCTCTCCAATTTTTTTTTTTTTTTTTCACTTATAGCTTCATCATAGTGTAGGCTAAAAGGGAGTATTCTCTGTGTTTGCCGCTTGCCATGCTCACACATCTATATAATGTGGCAAATAACTGAGGTTAAGGGTTTCTAAACACTGAATGAATTGCTGGTGTTAGAATCTAAATAGTGTTGGGCCCAGTTGGGACTTCTGTGAATATATTCATGTCAGTGTTAAGAGGAATTACCGATGGGAACTGCTCATTTGGGTTCCACTGGGGGTTTTAAGTGCTCATTAAAACTTGAGGAACAACAGGGTGATGGGTGCCATCAAATGGCCTCTCAAAACACTGCTGCTAATCAGACAGACAGACAGAGAGAGAGAGAGAGAGAGAGAGAGAGAGAGAGAGAGAGAGAGAGAATGTATACAGACAGAGGCAGAATGAGTGTGTGTGCAAAAAAATTATTTTACATTAACAAATGTACCACTTTTAACTATTTAGTTTCAAAATAATAATGAGCAGTTTATATATATATACTGTGTATTAAAAACTTATTCAGACCCCTTCATTTCTTTTCACATTTTGTTATGTTGCAGCCTTAATCTAAAATTGTTAAATTTCTTTTTTTCTCACATCAATCTGCATACCCCAAATTGTATATATATATATATATATATATATATATATATATATATATATATATTTGTGCAAATTTATTAAACAGAATAAAATTAAATATAGCATTGACATAAGTATTCAGACCCTTTGCTATGACACTTGACATTTAGCTCAGGTGCATACCATTTCTCTGGATCATCATTGAGATGTTTTTACACTTTGACTAGAGTCCACCTGTGGCAAATTCAAATGATTGGACATGATTTGGAAAGGCACATACACCTGTCTATATAAGGCCTCACAGCAGAAAATGAATATCAGAGCAAAAATCAAGCCATGAGGTGAAAGAGACAGAATTGTGTCGAGACACAGATCTGGGGAAGTCAAAAACATTTTTTGGCTGCATTGTAGGTTCCCAAGAGCACAGTGGCTTCCATAATTCTTAAATTCTTGAGGTTTGGAACCACCAAGACTTTTCCTAGAGCTGGCCGAGGTAGCCAAACTGAGCAACTGGGAGAAGGGCCTTGATAAGAGAGTACCCGATGGTCACTCTGGTTGAAATCCAGAGATCATGTGTGGAAATGGGAGAAACTTGCACAAGGACAACAACCGCGCTTCCGGATTCTTTTGAGCAGCAGATTTCATTGGTGGATATAGTCTGTAGTTTTAATAATATTTAGAGCATTATATAATATTATAATGTACGTGGATGTAAATTAAAGTTATTATAAAGGGATATCTTCAGTTTATGATAATATTTGTCTTCAATATTATTATGTTCCATGTTCAAACTTTATAACAGCTGCTTAACAAGTGTTACTTAATGCATTCAAAATAAATGCAAATACATTATTTAGCAGTATAACATTAATTTCATCCAATCCTTTTATAAACAGCCTATTTGCTGTGATGGGAGACAGGGTCCCACACTTCCCGTTAGATCGTTCATGGGTTTTGCTCCTCCTAGATCATATTTGAACTAATTTCTGTCAACCGCTTGCAATCAGTGTTTGTGCGATATCTTTTCTTTTTTCTCCCAAGTTGGAATGCCCAATTCCCACTACTTAGTAGATCCCCGGTTACTCACCTCAATCTGGGTGGCAGAGGATAAGACTTAGTTGCCTCCCCTTCTGAGACAGTCAATCTGCGCATCTTATCATGTGGCTCATTGTGTATGACACCGCGGAGACTCCCAGGATGTAGAGTCTCATGCTATTCTCCACGTTCGACACACAACTTACCACACGCCCCATTGAGAGCGAGAACCACTAATCACAACCATGAGGAGGTTACCCCATGTGACTCTACCCTCCCTTGCAACCGGGACAATTTGGTTGCTTAGGAGACCTGGCTGGACTGTGGGATTTCTTCATGAAAAGTTCAAATCCACCAACAGTAGCTGCTGGTTAAATAAGCAGATGCGATAACAATGATGTGATCTGTGAAATGTTATATTTCATTTAAAATTCTGCTTTCCTGATCCACCGATCCTGATGGAAATACTTTATCTACAATAATATGAAGGAAACAGGATGTTTAAAATTTCTGGGGTACTTACTTTAAGCTCAATTTGTGCAAAGCGCCCATTGAACGCAGCTCTTTTCTGGCTTCCAAAATAACCGTTTGCCGTTGTGATGTGTTTGTTTTTATGGTAAACAGTAACTTCATATATAGTCATGTTTAAAGTTCTGCTTAGTGTTTTCTATTAATTTTTTGTGTTAATAAAGGGTTTGTTTTGTTTAAGTCATCGTCACCTTTACCTTCTATCTAGTTCTGACAGTATTTGAGACACATCTGCTTACTATAAAATAAAATACATTTAAATGTGAAACAATTCTGTTTGGACTTTCCAAATTTTTTTATTTAGTATGCATTTCGTTTGTAAGTATGAGCATAATTAAATGTGGTTGAATTGTCTCACTCTATTCATAATTGAGTTGATTTAAAGGAATATTCCAAGTTAAGCTCAATCAACAGCATTTGTGGCAAAATGTTGATTAACAAAAAAAACTAATTTCGATTCGTCACTCCGTTTCTTTAAAAAAAGCACAAATCTGTGTTACAGTGAGGCACTTATAATGGAAGTGAATGAGGCCAATTTGTAAACATAAAATACAAACAGTTTAAAATGTATAGCCACATTATATACAATATGCATGTTAACAGGACTTTAGTGTGATCAAATTGCTCATGACACATGATATGCTCGTGATACTCTTCAATGTGTACAACTCAATTCCAGGCAATCACTTACTGTAAAACATTTTAGCAAAATCAAAGCCATTTATTGCAGTTTTGATGATCTCCAGATAAATATAATCACCATATCTGCCAGATCGCTCAACAATTACCAATTTGACATTTAACAACCCAACCGCAGATATACTGTCACGAGAGGCAGAATTAATATTGCACAAAGCTGCAGAAAAATAAACACACACACACACACACACACACACACGCGCGCACACACACACACACACACACAAATCAAGTTTGAAAGTGTTTATTTGAAGACCGTAAGCCCACTCTGTAATTCTGATGGGCAGCACGCTAAGATCCAAGAGGGTTTTTTCAAAGGTCTGTCAGCACAGCTGGACACAAGGAGGGAAAAATATGACCCCCATGTCCCCTTCTCACGGGAGCAACTTAATCACCCCATGAACAAATTCTTTCAGCAGGCCATCACTTATTTGGTCAAACGGACTCGAGCTCCGAAAGAATCGCCGCTTAGCTCAGCTCTGCAGGAGACGTCGATGAAAAGGAAGGGGACATGGGAAATGAAACAGCCTGCCATTGCAAATATAATAACAAGCTTTCTGCCATTCTATAATAACAATGATTCAAATGGCTAGGAGCCACTACAAAGAAGCACGGAATCTTAGTACGCCGCACCTCTGGTCGCGTCCTGAAAGAGGGTCTCTTCTGTGGAGATGTTATACTTGACCACTCAATCCTGTCCTTTTGAAAGTGTGTTGAAAAATCGGCATGCTCAATGAGAGAGCCTCGGAGGGTGAGCAGGAGAGAGGTTGTTAGAGAAGTAGAAGCATTCACGCACATCTCATCTTCTCAGCTAAAAGCCCCGGGGTGAGCTGAGTCATCATGACACAGCACTTTTCGCACAGATAGCTCGCGTATACAAGGATAAAAACATGCAACAACAAACAGCTTGATTTTCTGCCCCTGGCATCCCTGCAAGATCATAAAGGAATCACAGAGGGTCTTCAAGCGCTTAAGAAGCTTTCTGGTTAACACCCAGAGGCATTGAAAGCTAAACTCACATGCATAGTTTAGCTTTGGAGTGAAACGAGAGGTAAACAGGGACCTCAGAGAAACAGGAAGTACTCATGGTTTAATAGCAGTATGTAATGGTAAGCTAGGTGCCACCTTTTTGCTAATCGCCCTTTACTTTAAACATTTTGAATGAGAAAGCCAGAGACAAAGAGTGCAGGAAATGTCTTGCTGACCTGCCTCTGCTGACACAAACCACAGCTTAACCGTTAATTATTCCAATTAAGAAGAAGGATGGAAACACATAGTCTGTTTTTGTCTGTCGGATTTGCCATCAGGGACTAATTCGTTGCCTGAAGCAGCCAGTCTGGGATATTGAATGCGTCTTTTTAAATATGCTAAGGTTTTTTTCTTAAGGTGAAGACACACCTGCTATTTCTTAGGAAAATACCCGAGAATGAGGAAACTTAACTCTTTGAGACTTTCTTGGCATGCCAAGAACAAAAATATCAAAATATTAATTACTACAGTCTTGACCAACACAAAATATGAATCGTTTTAAAGCTTAGAAGCTGTACTTATAATATAAACAACTTGTTTGAAATTTGCAGACAAATAAGAAGTCTTCTGTTTTTATAACATATTAATAATTTTGCAATACATACAGTGTTATTGCAATCAGTAAAAACAACAAACTGATTAAATAGCGATGTGTCATATGTTGAAGGTAAGATCTTAAAGAGTGGAATACCAGCTAATTTGTTTTACTCACCAACAAAATATAGCCAGCACTAGCTAAGTACGTCTTTGAAATTCATGTTACATGTAAACAGGTGTTGCTTATAAGTCATGCTTTCAGTTATATTTTCATGAGAATTAGACAGAACATGATATAGAACATATCATTGCTTAGAGGAGGGTATTCCTGTTCAAATGAGCCCACACACAACATAATCAGATGCACAGATTATTAGATAATCCAAACAAAGCACAATGTGCACGCAGCACATAATGTGCTATCTGGCTAAAAACATGTTAGCTTTCCAAAACTTGATGACTTCATCGGAAATAATGTATTATGTTGTCCAGCATCATGGAATGCTAAACCATTCGTATTAGGATTCAGATTGCTGCAACCAGAGGTGGAAGTAATCCAAATATGGGCAGAGAGGATTGTTCACTCTAATTACATGTGGCCACCAGGAGATGGTGCCAAGCACATGACACAGACTCAATGACGACTCAAAGGACACAGAATGGAACTGATTGCAATCTAATTACTCATGCGTGCATGCTTTGGAGAGAGAGAGTATACATTTAGTCATTGTTGTATTTGCATGTGTAATTAGTTTTTATGTACAATTATTATGTTTTATATGTTAAGAGATGGTTTTGGACACTTGTCGATGGTTTTGAACGCTAGGATAAATAATTTTTGTAGTGCTATAACTTTTGACTGATTTGTCATATTACCACACAATTTGGAAACATTTGACCCTATATGTATTTTTGTTTGTTTTTTGTTTGTAGAGTTATAAGCAGGAGCAGACTGGCTATAGGGAGAACTGGGACATTTCCCAGTTGGCCGGCCGCAAAACGGGGCCGAACAGGGACAGACACCCATCTCACATATGTTGGTGACCAACTGGAATTTTCAGCAAGGATGATCCTGTCCCTCTTCTCTGCTGTCCTTAAATAATAGGCCTGAAAATAAACAAAACAGAACCAAGAATAATCAACAAATGTGATTGAAGTAGTAAATATCTGGTACCATGTGTCAAAATAAGATTTATTACCCTTTTTTATGACCGCACCTGTATTTGTACTGGCGTATCCAGCTCCCCTTTATCTTGCCCTCCACCTGATCAGCTGATTCAGCGCTGTGCACCATCAAGGCCCATCCACACCCTCCTCCTTGTCACAGATGTGAAGTAAACTCATTCAAATATTTACTATAAAGAAGTTGAACAAAGGGTTTAATAAAGATACATTTTAACCTTAGTTTAAAAAACAAGGTTATGTTTCTAAAACACAATAATATATTTTGTTACATTTTTAGTTGTAGCTTTAAAACAACAGTGTCTTACATTTTTTTAATTTTAACAAATATAAGAAATGTCTTTCTTAAACAATATGTAAAGGATGTGCCGCAAACTATCTTGCATAGTCACTAAATGGATGACAAAAAAATGTATTTAACAAAGATGAAGTTTAGCATTCAAATATTTAAAAAAACAAACAGTTTTATGTTATTACAATTGCAAGCCGAATTTACTTTTATTGATTTGCAGGAAATTAATTGTTGATATCAAAAATTATATTTTCACTAGTTAAAATTCTATTTCTTGATATCAAGAATGTAAATTTCACTAGTAAAAACTTGAATTCTTGATATAAAAAATGGAATTTCAGCTAGTAATAACCATAATTCTTGAATTTGAATAATATTAATAATAATAATATAGACTTTATTGTCCCAAAGGAAAGTCTTGGACACATACCGTCAAGTATCTGCTGTTTAAATACAAATAACAGTACAAACAGTACATACAGAAGCTATCACCCATACACATGCGTACAGACAATAGCTACAGTACATACACAGACTGCCAACAACCAACCAATTACACACTGCATAATAAATATATATATATATATATATATATTAATCATAAAGTGTACAATTTTAAAAACAGCGTTATAGGGGTAAACCCCTGACTTGCTATTTAGGGCTTTGATGGACAGGGGGACAAAGGAGTTGTTAAAACGGTTGAGCCTACACTGGGGGGCTCTGAAACATCTCCCTGTTGGCAGAAGCTGATACTCAGGGTGGAGAACATGGGTGGGTGTGAAATAATTTTTTGGGCCTGCCTGATGATAGTTTCTTCAAAGACAGCCTGTGGTGTGGGATGTTGCCTGGCTCTGTGTTAGCCGTGTAATCTGGGCATTCAACTGTACATTAAAATTGCCAAACCAGGCTGAGATGCCATACCACACAATGCTATCAACTACGGCATTTTTAGAAGAGGAGCAACACTTTCTACTTGACACCAAAGACCCTCAGCCTATAAAGAAAGTGTAGCCGCTGCTGGACCATAGTATACCAAAACTTTCCATTTCAGTTTATTGTCAATGTGTATGCCCAGTCAACCTGAGCTATGTTCTGGTCATAGATAACCACTGGTGAGTGGTCTCCAATGGATTTGGGGTCGAACACAATCTCCATTGTTTTCTCGATGTTAAGGGTAAGAAAGTGTTTGTCGCACCATTGGACAAAGTTCTGAATCTCTGCTGCAGTATTTTCAAGAGAACATGATGCTTCATAATGTTAAAGGCTGAGCTTAAATCTACAAACAACAGTCTAGCATAGGTCCTAGGATTCTCAAGATGTTTAGTCACTAGGTGCACTATGCAGTTGGTTGCATCATCAGTGCCTCTCTGATGTTTGTTTGTGAACTGGTAGGGATCTAGTAGCTTTGGGCCTACATCCAACTCTAGTTTGCTCACAATGAGCTCCTCCATACACTTCATTGCAACAGAGGTTAAAGCAATAGGTCTAAAATCATTCTTCTGTGGACAGGGTTTCTTAGGTACAGGTGTGATGATTGCCTTTTTCCATTGTGTTTGTACAGTATGAGAATTTAGGGACCTCTGGAAAATTGGGCACCAGGCAGGTGTCAGTTCATATGCACATGTTCTTAATAGAAAAGCAGAGGTGCCATCTGGACATGTGGCCTTGTTGACATTGATTTGCTTAAGGACCTTAAGGGTCAATCTCTAGCCTATCAACATAATCAGTAGCTATACCATCAAGCACCATCTCACATTCAGCCGAGAAATCAAAACAGTCAAACCTCTTGTAAAAACCATTTAACTGATTTGCTTTCGCCAGTTCATCTATAATATGCAAATATTTATTTGTGGGCTTCATGTTGGTGGCTATTTTCATGGAGTCCCATAGTTTTTTTAGGGTTCATAGTCATAGCCTTTCAATGTTTCTGACCATGCATTAATAGATTTAATAAGGGGTTTATGGCTCTTTAGGGCTGTCTTGTATGTAGAGATCAAGTGAACAGTGTTATGGTCAGAGTTGACAGGGGTGGTTAAGCTGTGGCTGTGTATGCATGTTTTACATTACCATAGCATTTGTCCAAAGTCCTATTCTTCCTGGTGTCACATTTAATATACTGTTCAAAACCTGGCAATGCAGAATTTAAAGTTAAAATGATTAAGATCTCCCATGATGAAAATCGGTGCATTTGGGGTGCGTTGTAGTTGTTCATGAACACAGTCTGCCACCTGTGTCACAGCCCTTGAGGCATTGCTGTTATGGGGTACATTAACAGAGCAGATGAGAATATTACCAAACTCTCGGGGTTGGTAGAATGGCCTGAGACTCACACATAACAGTTCTACTTCAGGCTTACAGATTTTCTCCCGGATTGTGTGCTGTCTGCACTACTTTTCATTTATGTATAAGTAGAGCCTGCCCCCTTTGCTTTTTCCTGACAACTTGCTTCTATCAGATCGAATGTGTGAGAATCCCTCTATTCCAACAAGAACATCAGGGAGCTCTGGATATAACCAAGTCTTGGTGAAAAGCACAAGACAGCACTCAAGGTATTCGTAGCATCCCCTTGTTAGGATTCTGAGATCATCCATCTTATTCCTGAGCGACCTTGCATTAATCAGGATCATAGATGGCAGTGGCAGTCTACTGCCTCTTCTCCTTAGACATTGTCGAACACCTCTCCGGCCACTTCTCCACAGTCGCTGCAGCCGTGGAGCTCTAATGCCATTCGGCAAGTTTTTAATGAGCGATCGGAAAAGATCTGTTACATCTCTGTAGTGGTGCAGAGACAGGATTGCCTCCCTAGAATAAGCTAGTGCCACTCACCCAAACTGGCATAATTATACAGGTGGAGAAAAGTTCACACAGGAGCATCAACGCAAACACATGCCGCCATCCAGTCCTTTGTCCCAATCACACGACTTGCACTTAGGGCATACCGATCACTCACAAAAATACCAAACAAAACAACAAACAAACAGCAGCATGGGTGTGTGTCCGTGTCGCCCACATAGCAGCGCCATATCTGTGAACATGCAAGTAAGAAAGTCTTTTTAGAAAGTCTTTTTAGATTTTTAGAATTTACTGATATAAAAAATTACTATTTTCACTAATTAAATTGTTGATATCAACAATGAACATTTTTACTAGTAACAATGTAATTATTGATATCAGTAAAGGGAGCTCTACTAGTGTATGAACGGTATGTGTGTTTGGAATTCATTTAACTGTCCTTATTCTACATCATTATTATGTAAGGAAATTTATAATGGAATTAGTCATGTTCGACAACCATTACAAGAAACATAAATTACAAATATTTAGATTATTTGGCGGAATTAAATTCTCCACCATTAAAATCTGTCTGCTCAGAATTTCTATTGTAAGGAATTAGCTTTATTGGAGTAATATTATTCTCATGGCATATTGATAATAATATCACACATATTTTAAGTATAGATTTGAAGCAGATCTTTTAAAATCAAGTGAAGAGATTATTTATAAAAATATACCACAGTCAAATTATCTTTGAATACAAACAAAATGTATTGCTATTCTAAACAAAAACTAATCTAACATATACAACATGAAACAGGTTGGTGAGTAAAGTGACAGAATGATAAATACAGAGAAAATTAACATTATGGAGTATGTTGACAATGCCTTAAGAACCATTTAGCTATCCTTCTTTGAGTCTTAATTGATTTCAATCGGATAACCCAAGGTATTTGATTGATTGCGTGGCAAGATGGCGGCGGTGTATGTGGCATGCCGTCTGACGTCTCTGCTTCTTTGTGCTATATGTGTGTTTTTATCTGTATCAAACTGCTACTCGCTTCTGGTTTATGATCGCCAGTTACTTCTGGATATTCGAGACTCTTTTGTGGCCACATTTAACCCAGAGTCAAAAAGCTCTGTGGCTGGATCACAATCCTGTTCTCCAAAGTCTACCTGGGATATTCCAGAATATCTGCACAGTTGGCCTAATGGGGTTCCCCGCAGAAAGCGCCGCAGGAGACGCGGCAAGCGCGGAGGGGTTGCTGTCAAACTGAAAATGACGCTACTCGCCGGCCGCGCGTCCAGCTTCATCTCCATGACGACGTGGAATCTAGGCGTTGGCCGATGTGCTGGTTGGCGTGTGATCGATCCACCTGTTCGCTGGCTTCGGACCATTTTCCCGTATTCTACGTCGACGATCCCCTGTTACCCTCCTATCCGTGTTCGTCGTGGTGGAGCTACTCTAGAGAATCTTCGTTTTTTGAATAGAGACCTCTCTCCCGCGATCTCTGACTCGGTTTCACCTTCCAGGATGGCTCTGATTAATGCTCGGTCGCTAGTCAATAAGACGTTCATTTTAAATGACTTTTTCACTACCCACGCACTGGATTTTATGTGCATCACAGAAACTTGGATGAAGGTTGGTGATTTAAGTCCTTTTGCTGAGTTGATTCCGGAAGACTGCATATTCTTTAACTCTCCCCGCTCTTCTGGGCGCGGAGGTGGTCTAGCGGTAATTTTAAAAAATCGTTTTAGTAGCTACTGTCACTCTGTCCCGTCTACATTCTACAGTAGCTTTGAAGTACAGCTGTTGCGACTGGAATTTGACGATCCTGTTTTGTTAGCGCTGGTGTATCGCCCCCCTCACTTAGTGAAAGATTTTATAAGTGAATTTACTGCTTTTATGGGCGAATGTGTTACTAATTACAGCAATATTCTTCTATTTGGGGATTTTAATATTCATGTGTGCTGTCAGTCAAAGCCTCTAACAATGGAGTTTTTAAATCTCATTGACTCATTTAACATGGTTCAGTGGGTGAAAGATCCTACACATATTCATGGACATACTCTGGACCTGGTACTCTCTCATGGCGTTTGTATTAGTGATGTTCAGGTTTTTAACACTCTGATCTCTGATCACATGCCTGTACTGTTTTCTATGTCCCTTCCTTCTATAAGATCGCACATTTCATCTATTGCACAATGGACTCGTTCCTTTTCTCCCTGTTTCCATGAGGAATTCACTAACTCTTTTAATGAGGTGTGTCTGTCTCTGTCCCTGGAGTCACCCTTACCTGACTTGGATGCTGAAGAACATCTTAGCCTGTTTAACACTGTATGCTCTGAGGTTTTTAATACCACTGCTCCTTTAAAAGCTAAGAAGTCAAATCCTAAGACTGAACCATGGCACAATGATACCATCCGCTCTCTGAGGCGAACGTGTAGAAGAGCAGAACGTAAATGGAAAAGTGATAAATTACAAATCTCTTATGAAATGCTGAAAAACTCTCTCAGTGCTTTTCAGAAAGCTATGATATCTGCTAAGTCAAAGTATTTTTCTAATTTAATTTAAAAAAATCATCATAGTTCAAAAGCTTTATTTTCTGTGTTAAAGTCTGCTCTCAATCCTCCTATAGTTGTGATTTCAAATCCTTCAGTGTCATTATGTGAAAGTTTCTCAAGGTTTTTCTGTGAGAAGATCACCTCTCTAAGATCTCAATTGCAATCATCTGCTTATGTCTTGCCTGAACTGGGCTGTTCATCACCCACATGGAGTGTGTTTGACCCTGTTTCTCTTCTATCTCTCAGAGAAATTGTTGATCATTTGAAACCTTCCTTCTGCTCTCTTGATGTTCTCTCTCCGCGTATCTTGAAACAAACTTTTGATCCAGTTGGAACATGTTTGGTGTCTCTTATGAATAAATTCTTGAGCACGGGGACTATCCCTGATACACTAAAACAAGCTACTGTTACACCTCTGCTCAAGAAACCTTCACTCGATGTTAGGGATTTTAATAATTTTCGACCTATTTCTACCCTTCCTTTTATTACAAAAGTATTGGAGAAAACGGTTCTCAATCAACTCCAATCTTATCTTAGTGCAAAACAAATTTTTGAAACTTTCCAGTCTGGTTTTAAGCCTCTGCACAGCACAGAGTCTGCTCTTTTAAGGGTTTCTAATGATATACTGTTAGCAACCGATGCTGGTGACTCTGTGATCCTAATACTGTTAGACTTAACCTCGGCCTTTGATACAGTTGATCATAAAACTCTTTTATTCCGACTAGAATACTCTGTGGGCATCCAGGGAATTGTCCTCAGCTGGTTTAGATCTTATCTAACAAATAGAAGTTTCTCTGTTAAAATAGGTAATTTTTCTTCCTCACCAGCTCAACTCTCCTGTGGAGTGCCGCAGGGGTCTATTCTCGCACCCATTCTTTTTTCAATATATTTACTTCCTCTGGGCTCCATCTTCAGAAAGCATGGCGTATCATTTCACTGCTATGCAGATGATACACAAATTTATTTCCCTCTGAAGCGCAACAAAGATACTGCTCTAAAATCTCTTTTTGCATGCATAGAGGAAGTAAAAATGTGGTTTTCTCAAAATTTCTTATTTATGAATGAATCTAAGACCGAGGTTATAGTCTTTGGCCCCCATGACAATTATAATAGCAGCAAAATTGATCTGGACTATCTTGATCAAAAGTCATCTTGCATTAAGAACCTAGGTGTTCTCTGGGATCAAAACCTGAAATTTGAAAAACAAATCAATGCGGTGATTAGCTCTTGTTTTTTTCAGTTACGTCTTCTCTCAAAAATTAAATCCTCCCTTTCTGAGAAAACACTAGAGATTGCAATCCATGCGCTCATTACATCGCGGTTGGACTATTGCAACTCTCTCTACTTTGGCATACCCAAACAGTCTATTGCGCGTCTCCAATTAGTACAAAACGCTGCTGCAAAGTTCCTCAAAAGAAAACGCAAATTTGATCATGTTTCACCTATCTTAAAATCTCTGCATTGGCTACCTGTGCATTTTAGAATTGAGTTTAAAATTCTTTTATTTGTTTTTAAATCCGTAAATAACCTGGCACCGAGCTATTTGTCTGAGCTACTCTGTCCACACAACCCCAAACCAAACCTGAGGTCTGGTGATCAGAGACTTCTGTCTGTCCCCAGATCTCGGTTAAAGAATAGAGGGGATAGAGCCTTTGCTGTTGCTGGCCCTAGGCTGTGGAACAGCCTTCCGGTTTACATCAGAGCTGCTCAATCTGTAACTGTTTTTAAATCCTCTCTTAAAACCTATTTTTTTTCTTTAGCTTTTAATTCATTGTGAGCTTCTGTCTTGAATATGTGGTTTGTCCTTGTTCTTTATCTTGTGTATTGTTCAGCACTTTGGTCAGCCCTGCTTGCTGTTTTTAAATGTGCTATATAAATAAATACAAACTTGAAACTTGTATTTATCTAATAAACCAGCACTTTGAGCAAAAGTCTTGAGATATACTTGTGTTTCGTTGTGTTTCCTTGTGTTGCTTGGTTCTTTGGCATTTGAAGAAAGTTTGGTCCGTCGATTTCTTGGACTCTGATATGATCATTGATAGTTGTTGTCTTGATGAATGATGAGGTGGTCTTTGAAGTGAGGCCTTCCACAAGGAAGACTCATGGCTCCCTTTGGGTGAGTGAAGTGTAGAGCAGAGAGTGAGAGGCATCCTCAGGACATCAGGTCCCGAGTTTCCTTGGACTCTACATGGCACAGAGGCTGCAAGCCATGAGAGCAAGAGCATGGAATATGAGGAGCTGTAGAGGAAGTGAAGTGTAAAAGAGCAGAATATGAGAGGAGACTACCACCACCAAAGACTTATTCCTTGGTAGGTAACTTTTGAGCTGAAATTGGCCGCACCCCAAAGGTGCCCTGAGTGAATCAGAAGTGGCTTTTCAGAGTCTCATGGTCAACTGGTATGTCCATTTCAAAGTTGGTTTACAATCCTTTGTGTGGAGATTCTTACAAATTGCTTGCTCATAATAGTGCACGTTTAATCATGCACATTTATATCTTGAAAAGGTGCAACAGACATGACATTCTTTGTGTTCAACATTCTCTACATAAACACGCAACCATTTACATACTAAATATGACATACTTTCATGAATATTATACGTGTAAGTAACAAAACAGGAAAATCTCTGATTACAAAAAAGACAAAAAGAAAAGGTAGGCAAGAAAAACAAACATTGGATAACAGATAATTGGAAAAGAGTGTTATGGATCTTAAACCCATTGAGCTTTTGTTGGATCAGCTAGACTGTAGTCAGGTGTGTGAGAAGTGCTCAACAAGACCGCCACATCTATGGCAAGTGCTATTGGAAGTATGGGGTTAAATGTCACCTGAGTATCTGAACAAACTGGCAGCTAGAATGCCCAAGATCTGCAAAGCTGTCATTGCTGCACGTGGAGGATTTTTTTATGAGAACTCTTGGAAGTAGTTTAAGAAGTTCTGAAAAAAAAATTTTTTCACATTGTTATAGTAATTTTTTATGTTATTAATGTCCTGACTATACATTGCCCATCTGTTGCTCACTTCAACGTTGTGTCACACACCCGTTCCTGTTCCTCTGACGCTCTCTGCGGTTGGATCTACAGCGCACTACAGCGGCTTTCTCCTTCCTTGCATGGCAGTGCAGCCTTCCCCTGGGCACTTCGACAGTGCAAGAGCATATTAAAAGAGTGATATTTCTTTTAAAAGAGCAATACACAGCAGCGTTGAATGTCCTTTTCAGGATGCTTCTTT
The DNA here is from genome assembly GCA_032164185.1 of Moxostoma hubbsi. Taxonomy (NCBI): domain Eukaryota; kingdom Metazoa; phylum Chordata; class Actinopteri; order Cypriniformes; family Catostomidae; genus Moxostoma; species Moxostoma hubbsi. Next base: position 19,029,512 of record JAVLUX010000038.1, read on the forward strand.
ATAAAGATGCCATTCCACCCCTGTTTAGTTACTGGATGTGGTTGATTTCTCCCCACCTCTGACGGTCATAAAAGCTGCCTCTCATGCCTGGACTGCGATCACACGCAGGCAGCGTTTTATGAATGGTTCATGTTCTCAGTGCGAGAACATAGCCATGGCAACATTGCGGTCATGGCTTTCTTTTGTCTTGAGAGAAAGCCACTTCAGCCGCCCCCCGTGCCTCAACTCCTTCCTATGGGATTGGGGCAGGCGCCGCGGGCGATGAATGCGATTTGGGGATAATGACAGGTTCCGTTTCGCCGGGTAAACCCCCCCGAACCACCCACCTCCCCAGCACGCTTGCTTGCTTCCCACGAGCTCAGGATAAGTGCGGCCCAGACGCACAGAGGTCCGCCCCCCCCCCTCAGCAACTTGATTTGTCCCGCGGGCATGTGCGCTGCTCACAGCCCCCGTCTCCCAGCTCCGTCCATTCGGCGGCGCCGTTGATGACTCCACCCAGCAGTCCTCAGCGGCAAAGCAGATGGAGGCCATTTCACACATCCTGCCCCGCCGCATACCTGCTGCCAGGGGCCATGCCCCATCTGCTCACCAATGGCATCCTCCTGCAGCTATGAAACACCCTGCTCCGCCTCAACCCGGGCCCAGCTCTCAGCCCCAGTGTCGAGCATGGACCTGGAAGGCTCCCAGGTGCTCCTGAGACATTCAACCCAGAGCCTGAGATGTTAGCTCAGGAGCTGGTAAGACCACTCCATCCCCCAGTTGAGGGCCAAAGGAGAATCTTTTGTTGAACTTATTTCATTTCACCCTGCCACCAGATCTCTACAGTCCCAGCATGCTGGACGTGGATCCCCTGCCTTCAGCCCCACGACTGTTCCCCGGCCGGCCGGTTACGATGAGTCTAGAGGACGCCTACACTGGACCGCCTCCTCAGTCGCTAACCCGCCCCCTGCCAGGTGTGCGGAGCAAGGTAAGTGCTTTGAGTCTTTTCTCAGCTCTAGAGCCTCGTGACGCATCTTTGCCTCCCGACCCCATACTACCTGCTCTGCCCCACTGTGAAGTCCCGCAGGGTACGTCAAAAATAACCGTCCCCTTGGTGCCCCTATCGCGGAGCTTGGATGCGTGACTTTCACTTCCCAACCCATCACGCTGGCTGGCCCGGACCATTCGACTCTGTTACGCAATTCAGTTTGCCAGCCCCCCCCCCCACCCCCCCTTTGCGAGCGTCCACTTTTCCGCAGTATACGGCGAACATGCCAAATCCCTGCGTGCGGAAATCGCTACTATTTTACTCAAAGACGCGATAGAGCCTGTCCCTCCAACCAACACGAAGATGGGTTTCTACAGCCCTTACTTCATTGTACCCAGGAAAGGCACCGGCTTATGACCGATCTTGGACCTGCGAGTTTTCAACCGGGCTCTGCTCAAACTCCAGTTCACATTCTAACTTGCGTCCGGCATCTAGATTGGTTCGCAGTGGTAGACCTGAAGGACACACACTTCCACGTCTCAATTCTGCCTCAACACCGACCCTTTCTACAGTTCGTGTTCGATGGCCAGGCATATCAGTACAAGTCCTCCCCTTCGGCATGTCTCTGTCCCCTTCGTCTTCACGAAAGTTGCAGAGGCAGCTCTTGCCCTGCTCCGAGAAGCCGGCATCCGCATACTCAATTACCTCGACAACTGTCTTATCCTAGCCCAATCGTGAGAATTACTATGCGCTCACAGAGACCAGGTGCTCAGGCACCTCAGCCGCTTGGGGCTTCAGGTCAACTGGGTACGGTAGAACTCGGTAACATGCTGACGGATTGACCGGGTGGACCGCTTGCGCCTAGCACCCTTTCCCTCGGCCTAGGTGAAATTGTGTGCTTTTTTCTCCCAGGAGATCCCACTCATTTGGATCCCTGGATGACTCCTCCCTAGCCCTGTGGGTCCGCAGTTCAGCAGAGGAACTCGCCGACCCAATCCACTTTGGGTACTTAATCTAACCTGTACTGGAATAGGTGCTCCACAGGGCAGGACTCCTACGCAGACTCACCCTGTGTGTATCTTCCGCGATACGGTCCCCTTACGAGTGGACCCGCGTCTCCCTTAGGCAGTTCCAGCTGCCCTCCGGTCGCCGTGTTGTAGCAGCTCCCCCCTCCTAGCGAGGCTTGATATACCCCTGCGCCTTCTCCACATGCCGTCTAAAAACCCATGTGATGTATTCGCCACCTTTACCGCTCCCTTCGGGTAGGTGTGGCCTCCGTAGGCTCTTTTCCCCCTGAAAGAATAGGAAACTGTATAAGACCCCCTTCCCTCGATATATGTAAGGGCCCTGGCCGTTCTTGCTTTATGCGGAGAAACGTAGAGAGAAAAGAGGCCGAGCCAGGCTTGGCCTGTTCCCAGGTTGGCAACCGTCGCCTTGTTCCCCTGCCTAGGGTAACCATAAGGATCCCGACGACTTTTGTGGGGCATTGGGGAAGGGTATGTGCAGTCTGACACAGCTGGTCGCCTTTGCACGTAGACTACCTGCCCGCTCCTGTGTCAGCAGAACACGTACACGGCACAGTGCATGGCGTGATATAAATTTGACCTCTAGTGTTGCTTCTTCGACACAACATCGAAGTGAGCGACAGATGGAGAACATCTAGGTTACAGATGTAACCTCCATTCCCTGATGGAGGGAACGAGACGTTGTGTCCTCCCAGCCACGTCTATGAGCAGAGCCACTGTAGTGGCCAGACCATTTCCGGCTCCTCAGAAAAATCCTGAACGACCTCAGCGTATTTCCCCACTTTTATACCCGTATGTCCGGGGGCGGGTTATGCATTACTGGCTGCCAACTTCTCATTGGCCTTTTTTCATAGATCAGAGGCATATTCGGCGCTCAAGAGAGACCCCTAGTGTCGCTTCTTCGACACAACGTCTCATTCCCTCCAACTAGACGTTAAATTAATGCTGATCTTTATCTTTGTAAAACTATTAGCTAATCTTCATTACAGGGACTATATGAGTAAGTTTACAGCACACCCATTACCTTTTTGTTAATATACACATTTAACCTTCTTTGTTAAAAAATAAAATGTTACCCCAGTTTTCCACTATGCATTATAAAATGCATCATTTAAATGCATGTCCATAAACCACATGAAGGATGTTGGTGGTCATAAACACTTTCTCTGGTTGGGAGGGAGAGTGGGTGGCTGGCATGTGTATTCCCAAAAACAGGTGCGTCATAAAAAAGGGCAATAAATCGTATTTTGAAACATGGTACCAGATATTAACTACTGATTGATTTCAGCATAAGAGAGAAACAAATCAGCTTTTGCAACATCCAAGAGGGATTTAACAGTCAACAATCAGGACGAAATCCCAGGAACCTGACTACACAACACCGCTGACATAGAGATATTATCTTACAACCAGATCCTATTTTCTTCAGCACAGTGTGGAATGCTCCAGGTGAATCTTTACCTAAGGCTTCTGAAAGGCAACAGCAAATACAAAGGGAAAATAAGTTCATGAATAATAATGGTGTGGTGCAATGGGTAAGAGCTCAACATCTATGACTTGATAATTCATGCGAAGCGGCATACTGTTCAATTCTGGCATAGTTATGGAGGGCTGCTGGCTCCCTACAGTGTTTACCTCTGCTCTTTCCCTGGCCATTGTTGTGCGCCCTTAAGCAAGGAACTCAAGTCCAAAAATTGCTCTGGGTCCCTCCAATATTCTAAAATACCTCTCCCCTCATCCATGAATCCAACACAGTGGCTTTGTGAAATAGCAGAGACAGTTCACTGCTCTACTGCAAATGAATAAAAATTTATTTGCAAAAAAAGAAAATCTATTTCAGGTGTCAAACCAAAATCTAAAAGTCTGATTTGGTCTGATGATGGTGAAAATAAGATCACAGGCATTAGATCAAGATCAAAACAGAAATATATATATATTAAAAAAAAAACAGAAAGACACCTCCATTAACACTCAGTGATACTATCAGCTTTTTATTACTTTATACCCCACTGCATTCTACTTAAAGAAGTAGACATATATATATATATATATATATATATATATATATATATATATATATATATATATATATAAAATATATTTTATTTTGCAACAAACATAAATCCCTAATTTAGAATAAGAGTTGTAATACTTCAGTTCATATAAAACGGTTTAATGTGTATCTTGAAAATCTTACAGGTGCACTATAACAGCAAGCAATCATGTAATAATCCTGCAGACAATGCTACAGCTCAAAATGTAAAATAATGAATAAGTTCACTGGTTTGCCAGTATTGCTTCAGCGCCACACGACTCCGTCTTTCACCTGAAGCAAAACAACATTAATCAACCTCCTACTGATCCACAAAAACCACAAAAAGATCAACTACTCCATCTAGACAAAGGCTAGTAGGATTACAAGTCATGTGTGGGGTAAAACATATTGTACAGTATATGGACTTTGTCTGTTGAAAGGCAATCTTTAATTTAATATTTAAATTACATACCTGGAGAATTTTATGGTATGTTTCATGTCACATCTCAAGCAATAAACAGATCAGTTAGGTCCAAAAATATAAAAAAGACAAATCTGAATTTCTTCTGAAAATCTCTTTTTGTACTCAGCATCTTGTTTTGTCCCTATAATGACATTCAGTCTAAATTTAAATGTATTAATTTTGTGGATGCTTTATTTCAAAGCGACACTAAATAAGACAGCAGTAGCAAAAGTGACTATTCCAAGAGAGAGAAAACATTTGTGAACAAGCAGAGGTGGAAAGAGTACTGAAAAATCATACTCAAGTAGATGTACTGTTTCTTCCCAAAAACATTTAGTGTGAGTAGAGTAAATGTACCTGTCCTAAAAAACTACTCAAGTAAGAGTAAAATAGTTGCTCATTTAAAAGTACTCATGAGTAGTGAGTATTGAGTACTGAGAAGCAAAACCTTTGCCCCATTATAATGAACACTGTATGCCAACTTTTAAAATGCATCACTTATCTATGATAATCTCTACATGAATCTGATTCCAAAAAATAAAAGGGAGACATGATAACAGAAATTAAAAGATTAAAAAGATATTTTCAATACACTGATCCCCATTTTAAATCGTAATGTGTGAAACAATTACATTAAAATCAGTTTATGTGTAGTGTCTAAATTTCCCTTAATGCCGTTATAGTTGTGCATAAAACATGTTTAAACAATGTAAGGAAAGCAAAACAAAAAATGATAGATAAGCAGGATCACTTGGCACGTCATGTGCTGTACAATAGAGGAGATAGAGCAGGCATGCGGAAAGTTGTTTGGTACAGGAGCTTCATCACGCTTAAAAAGGAATAATCCACCAAAAATGAAAATTCTCTCATCATTTACATCATGTCATCCCGGATGTGTATGACTTTCTTTCTTCTGCAGAACATTAATTTAGATATTTAGAAGAATATTTCAGCTCTTTTGATCCATACAATGAAAGTGAATCTGTGCTAAAATATTGAAGCTCCACAAATCACATAAATCAGCATAAAAGTCATCTAATCCATGTGCCAGTGATTTATTCCATATCTTCAGAAGTGATAGGATATATGTGGTGAGAAACAGAAATCATTATTTCATTCCTTTTTTATTAGTAATTCTCCTCCTTACTCAGTCAATCTCCACCTTAAATTTCACATTGTTCTTCTTGTGTTTTTGTTGATTCACATTTTTCATGCATATCGCCACCTACTGTGCAGAGAGAAGAATTTCTTGCAAAAATGTATATATTAATCTGTTACTCATCCACACCTGTCATATAAATTCTGAAGTCTTGGATTAAACCATTGAAATTGTATTTATTACATTTATGCTGCTTTTATGTGCTTTTTGGACCACTTCACTTACATTGAATGGACCTACAGAGCTGAAATATTCTTCTAAAAATCTTAATTTGTATTCTGAAGAAAGAAAGTCATAGACAAATCCTTCCAGGTGCAGCCAGTTATGTTCAGCTGTAAACTGTGCTTGAGGCATTCTCCACATCCATAACAGTTGGCACCAGATATGCAGCTGCCGTTAAAGTGTTTTACGTGTGATTTGATTGAAAGGGAGACACAAGACTCTCCCTAGCCAATCATGTTGATAGATAAAAATAAAATCAGGACAGGGAAGTAGCAAACACAGATGGTGGGAAAAAACTTTTTTAAACTACTTAAAAAAGTACAATTCTTGGGGAAAAGTAGTTAATTACAGTAACGTGAATATTTGTAATTCGTTACTTTACACCCCTGTGAACAAGCAGTTCGAAATTTACTGTAATAACTTCATTTAAGTTCCAAAATAATACGCTGATATTTGGAAAAGTACAATGAACTACTATATTTTCCATATTAAAAAACACAAGCCATTTTCAACATAAAGGAATATACACTTAGAATTCAAGTTACATATGAAATATTGCTACTAAAAAATACTTAGGCCTAGCCTGTACATTTATACAATCCACAATCCATTAGAAAATGTGACATTTTTAGAGGCTGAGGACAAATAAGTTCACAACTACACAACCACCAAATGCATTCACGGCGGATTTGTGTATGTGAAAATGGTTTACAACGCTGCTTCCTGTGCATGCTAACCAAGTACTGCTCATGAATATCACAAACACAGAACACCTCATAACCAATTCTGAGTCCCCTTGTGGAACCACAGAACGCCTGATTGCACGTTCTGAAGTTTAATGAAAATAAGTTTTACATACGTATGGGAGTTCAGGGCAAAGCACGTTTATGCATTACTCACAAGAGCCACGAGCAATAGAATAGGCTTAATTGGTGTATGGCACCTTATTCAAATGTATACTCTAAATAACATTAATTTTTGTGTTTTGCTCCCCACACCATTTAAGCTTTGCATTTATCCAGTCCCCAGGGTGCACTGTTTCTGAATAGAAATGAACCTTATCAAAAACAATGTCTGAGGAAGGGAATATTAAGAAAGCAAGAATAAATGAGGCAGCAAAAAATTAGCAGTTCTCTGTTGGCAGAAGGCAAAGGTGATATGACATGTTTACTTATGAGAAGAAAAGCAAGAAGCCAAGACAAATACCAGGTTGGCCTCTAACAAATAGAATTCCAGACTGATTTTGTAAGAAGGTCATAAGTGGGTCACATTCAAACCTGCAAATGTAAACAGAGTCTCAAAGAAAATAAAACTAAACTATGTCAAATCTGAGTGGAAGTGTAAGGATTCCATATACCAGAGGCAGAAATATCATCCTTTTACTCTGTATATTATGTACATGGAACATAATGACTGAGAGGCTCCTAAAAATCCCACAGCATCATTTCTCGCAGTGCAGGAAAAAAGGGAGCCATTATCAGTGATGAAGGCAATCAATCAAACTGATTAATTTCTAAAACAATAAATACAGAAGTGCAGACAAGGCTGAACATTAGAAGTATATCAGGCACCGAACCTCACTATAGGGTAGAAGTGTCATCAGAGAGCAAATCACCATAAACATAAATACCTTACAAAGTCAATCAGCGCCCATCTTGGTAACAACCTGTACAACTCATATATGCTTGAATGGGAAAAGACAGAAAATCTTCTATGCTGTTTGTCAAGATTACGTTACAATAACATTTAAAATCAGCAATACATTCTATCAATAGTGTAATGTTTTTGCATCTTTAGCTCAAATCACACTAAAAAGTGCTATAATCAGTTTTAGCCATTGTTGAACTTTCAGGAGCCATTGAATTAAACACGACCCTTCTTTACAAACACCGCCCTCTAAAGAAAGCGCTGAGAACAGTACGTCTTCTCACTATTGTCACATACATCAGTAGCAAAATAGTGCCCTCAGCTGACAACTGTTTTGAATCTGAATATTAATTATACTACTGCACTATGAGAACACGCAAAATGATTGATAGGCAGAAAGCAAGACTGATCAAAGAATGTGTCCGCGGCTTGCATTCTGTTTGCTGTTAACACAGTCTAGTATTGTCACAGAGACCGGTGAGATATCTAAGGACATTTATTTCAGTGATATCTTTCAGGGAACATTTTCTGCATACCATACCAATAAAAAAGCTGCAGTTCCACTTACTGCCTCCCACTGACAAGATGCTTAAAAAACATGATGATGGTTTAGTGCTTAAAATGTGCTGTAAGAGATATTTTTCATGGAAAGGTACTGTATGCAAAAATTCATAATTGTGATATATCTCACCTGTCTCTGTGACAACACTGGACTCTCACTGTTAAAATGTGTCTGCGGGCCGCAGTCTCTCACAATTTCTGTCTATCACCTTGTGTATAGTCTTGTAATTGCAGTGAATTATTGAGGCTTAAAGGGCTCATGAAATGGAGAATCACATTTTCCTTGATATTTAGACATGTAAGAGGTAACTGCACTATAAAAACATACTGTAAATATCAGAAATCAAAACTTCCTCCCCAGTCTAATAAAAGCATTTATAGTTGCCAACCTGCTGAAATGTTGAAATCTGTCTGTTCATGACGTCAAGATACATTGCTCTGTTTTATTTACACATCACACAACATGCATCATCGCACCTTTCGCCCCGCCCACTTGTGCGAAGTTCAAGTCAAGATGGCAGGCCTTGTGTGGTTAAAATCACTTGAAGCACCTTTAAAGCTTTAATTGCTCTGATTGTAGAATAATTCCTTATTATGGTCCGGGAGCTTGATTAATTGCATTAAAACACAAAACAATTTAAGCGTTATTTTTTATATAAATAATTGCACTGAATTAACTGATTCAATAAAATAAACAATAGTATTTATTCAACTTTTATATATATTTTATATATTATATGATATAACTATTTTAGTTTTATTTTATTATACTGATATGCAAAGTTTACCTTATGGTAAATATATATTTACTCATATGCTTTACATTCTCTTATTAGGCCTATTGTAAATGTTTGTGTACATTCTGGGTGCTTGCAGAAAGCACATTTCAGTAACTCTGTTAAAAATGTCTTAGTGAAAAAAAAAAGCAAAACTTTAAGCTGATGGGGGCTGGAAAAAATGACATTTTGTGGCCCCTTCTCCTATGTTCGGAGTGAGGAGGTATATATTTTGAACTGCAAAATGCATTTGCATACTTCACACGTAGAGAGACTTTATTCGAAAAAAGTTTCCCGTCAAACCCTTCTCATGAACCGAAACCCCCCGTGACAATTTTCTGCTGACAATGCCTGACTTAATTTTCAGTTTCTGTCTCCCAGTCTCTCATAAAACCATCCTGTAGAAGTCTCAGGTGCATCTTCCATGCCTGCGTGAGTGTGTTTGTACCTGTGTGAGGCTGTAGACATTAAAGAAAATTTTAACAAGGTATGACTACTAGCTGGTGGTACGAGGGCAACATGCCAAGCCCAGACGCTGTCTCTCTGTGTGCCATCTCACCCTGTTTTCACAAGCTCTGGCCAATTAAGCAGCTCACTCTGTCTACTGGATTGGCTGACAGTCCTATATCTTCCATCATGAGTTCTATATGAACATTAATGATGAAAAAAAAGTCTGGAATCTATGGCCGTCACAGCAAAGCTCACACACAGTGTCAGTGACAAATCCTTATACATCAGTCTCATGGTATTATGGAATCGCAGTACCATCGTCTTATATATTGTGGGGTAGCCCAGTATCAGGTGACTAGAATTTGGACACTTTCAAAACATTTGACTAATATACGCATGATAACTGTTGTGCCTGAGGTGGATTTAGTTGTATGTTTGATGCAAGATGAAAAAGAGGGAGCAAATTGATAAATTCCAGAATTAGTGGTGGACAATTAATTAATGCAATTCCATTACAGAATACATGCTGTAGGGTAGCAATAGAATTGCGAAAAATTTTGTTAAATTTCCAGCGAGTTGCAAACAGGAGTCGCAGAGCTAAAATCTAGAAATAAATCAATATGTGTTGTGAACTAATGATTTGGGCAGGTTTAGTGAACAACCGATAACATCCAAGTCTGAATCGTTAAATAGCCCACACGGAAATAGCCCACAACCATGAGTTGGGGGCGGGACTATTTTATTGTTTGACCAACAGTAGTCGGGGGGCATATCCAGAAAGCTGTTCCGTTTGGTGGTGCTAGTGGTGCAGAAATTCAGCTTTAAATGAAACAAATGTCAGTAAAATTAAAATCTCTTCAGTAATCTAAATGTTAACTGTAAATGCAAAATAAATAACTTTATTATTTATTACCAACCATTTGAATTTTGAAGTTTTAAGGTGCACTCAGTAATATTTTTTCCTCATTAAAAATGTTTACTCCTAAAAACAAGAATTGTAATTTTGCAATATACTGTATATAGAGGAAATCATAACCACTTCCATTAAAATGAGGACCCCAGTCACATCAGTAAATTTATATACGCTGTTTTATTCAAATTGGAAAGGGTCCTCTGATAACAGTGAGCTCTAGAATAAGCAATTATGTAATATTATGAATAATATTACAATTATTCATAATAATCAGTATTCTTCTGTGCCTCAAAATATAAATAAATATTGCAAAGATTTACTGACTGGGCTGTGTATTTTACAATATACAATTTTTAACATTTTACCTTTATAAATATATAATTTTTAGTCCCATTATTTTTGTAAATAAAAAAAAAAGCTAAATAAAGCTCTTCTGAAAGGTTGAGGTATGCCTCCTGTTATCATACCAAGGCTTTACACTCACTGACACACATGTTCAAGCATATATATATATATATATATATATATATATATATATATATATATATATACAAAGAAAATAAGATAAGGCTATTGACGTTTTGTCTTTGTTGCAGACTTTACATTGTAGATATTCCTCCACGAGTTAAATCTCCAGTCACCTAAGTGTAATGCATTTAATAAATGCAAGCAGGTGTATGTACAGTATGGCAAGCTAGATAATAAACTGGATTTCAGTGTATGAGATCATAAAGCCTGGGGTAATGGGTTATGCCATTGTTTATTCAGCTCATAATTGGAATAATGGCAGTATGAAAATGATTCAGGAATATAAAGACTATTATAGACATTGTCCCCATGCTTTCTACATCAAAGAATCGAGCTCAGCTGCATATACATCATGTGAGGTGCTATTGTAGGACTTTGGAATATCAGTTACATTCAGTATTAACAGAAAGTTTATTTGTAAGGGATGGAAAAGGTGCATAAAGTACAGTGGGATTCAGAAATCTGCATTGAAAATCTGGGATTTCAAAACTATTTAAAATTTTGAAATACATTTTTTGGAAAATGTCAAACATGGAAATGTTAGAAATATTTAAGATACTGCACTTTTCTGCACAGTTCACTAACAAGCAAATTTGAGACATAAGCCATATTTACTTTAAGGTGCACTCAGTAGTTTTTGCCTTATTAAACAATTGCAATATATGTAGGAAATCATGAGCACTCACATTAAAATGAAGACTCCAGTCATATCAGTAACCTTATAAAAGCTGTTTTATTCTACATAGAGAGGATCTGCACATAGGGGAAGCCATTATAGAATCACATGACCAGCCGAATACTACTCGCGTAATCTCAGAGACCATCCTATTATTTGACACTTTCACTCATTGATTAAAGTCATCATGGCTGACTGTGAATACTAGAGTTCTACAATGTTATCTGAAACTGAAAATATTGATATAAAATGATGCTGCATCCAAGCTGCTAGGTGTCAGTGTAAGTCCAAAATAACATATAGACAAAAGTTACTGAGTGCACAAAAGTCAGATTTCCTTGCTTTCCTTGAAGCACACTAGATGCTATTTAAAACATTATCAAGGGGCCTGGGTAGCTCAGTAGTAAAGATGTAGACTACCACCCCTGGAGATCATGAGTTTGAATTCCAGGGTGTGTTGAGTGACTCCAGCCAGGTCTCCTAAGCAACCAAATTGGCCCGGTTGCTAGGGAGGATAGAGTCAGACGGGTTAACCTCCTCATGGTCGCTATTATGTGGTTCACTCTCGGTGGGGAACATGGTGATTTGTGCGTGGATGCCATCGTGGATAGCATGAAGCCTCCACATGCGCTATGTCTCCACGGTAATGCGATCAACAAGCCACGTGATAAGATGTGCAGGTTGAACCTCTCAGATGCGGAGGCAACTGAGATTCATCCTCCGCCACCTGGATTGAGGCGAGTCACTATGCCACCACGAGGACTCAGAGTGCATTGGGAATTGGGCATTCCAGATTAGGGAGAAAAATGTGAAATTATTCTATAAAAAAAAATTATCATATCATACAGGGATAACATGGGTCGTCTGATTTTGCAGAAACATGTGAAGTCCATGCCAGCTTGAGCGCATGATAATTATTACATTTTAAATTTGTAATGAAAAATATATTTTAAATTAGAAAAATGGAAAATAGAAGCATTTTCACATGTGGACTCAGACTTCTGGATCCCATTGTGTGCATCTTTAGAATTCGCTCTTCAGTATTAACTCAGTAGGCTATTATTCACAGTTTCTTTTTGCTCAGTGAATATATGATTACTAAATGAAGCTGCATTGTAGCAGGTCAGCATTTAATTTATTCTGCAGGTATTAATGGGTAAATATATTGCATACAGTAATAAGACTTTGCATAGGATTACATGGTGTGTGGAAATGAAAAGAGAAGCTATAAGAATTGCTATCGGGCCACATGGGCATATCATTGTATAGCATATGCTATACAATGATATGCCCATGTGGCCAAAAACAAATATTATACAGTATGTTCAGTAGCTTTTTCTGCATTAAGCTGTTTGCTTCTGTCATTTTGCATTTAAGGCAGTATAAGACTCTCACTCTTTCTTTCGCCCTTAAATGAGCAAAAAAGGAAGAGCTTTGATTTGCCTGTCCCAGGTCCCCGAGATGTACATTCTTACCTTTATTGTGTACAATAACTTCGCCTGGAGGAGCCACAATATTTCCTGACTTTTTCAGAGATGAGGGTGAAAAAAGAGTGAGTTACGATGTTATAAAAAAATATGCACACAAAGCATTTCCTTTTCTCCTATTTCTTTCTTTTCTTCACAACGACTTGGTTTTCCCTGGTGAAATGCAGAGAGAGGACCAGACAGCAGCACAAATTCCCTGGGTAGGGTTGCTGAGGCGATATGAAAGGGCCTCAGATCTGGTAGCAGGGTTATTATGGGCTGTGAAACTGAATCAAAAGGCCATTTTAGGGCTGTCACATGACTCCTGGGGACATGTTGCCACATCGTGTTAAAGACATTTCCTTCAAGCATCCTCCCTAGAGACAAGTCAAACAAGACCTCACGCAGACACACTCAGACAGAATCAAACCCTCAGACATGGGAGGCAGATAGAGGCTACAGACAAGCATAGATCAGCTCTGTCTGTTTGTGGTCTGGAGGAAAAATGTTAAAATAATACAGCAATAATCCACACAAGGCATTTAGAGTGATTTTACCACAGGTATGGGCTGCTCTTATAGGCACTACATGAAGCAGTAAAATCCCTTTAATATACAGACTCAAGTTGGTTATTGATAATAAAAAATGGCAGCAACAGATATATGCTAAAAAACACCAATATTCAACTAAGGAAAGTTTGTCAAGACAAAGCTTGGTGTGAAATTTCAAAATAGTGAGAGCCTTACAGTCAGATAGAAAGTTTGACTGGTTGATAGGGCACTGTTAGGGTTTTGCTAGATGGTTGCTAGGATGTTGCTAGGTGTTCTGGACGGACGGACGGATGGACAAACAGGCAGACGTAACAGTGTAATTACACAAGTAATTATTGATTATTACTAATTAACATGTATTTACTATAGGGTAAGTATTAGGGTATGGGTTTGGTTTAGGGTTTGTTGCTTGTAATTATGCATAATTGAATGTTATTACTACAGTAAATACATGTAAATTGTGTAACAAGGACACATAAAAATAAAGTGTTACTGAACTTTTAAAATTACTTCTTGAAGTTGGACCGTAATGGAGTAGTTGTTAGAGCTCATGATACTGTGATGTTATAATGGGCACTACTTTTGTAATGACTACATTTAGTTGCTCAAGCACAGTAATAGGGCATTTACATGTCAAGATTTACATATGTAAGTCAGGATTTGCATAAACATAGATTTATTTACATACATATGCATATATAAGTGGTCTAGGATCACTTATTCCTCGCAACAGTTTTTGACAAGGTCCTTAAACCAACATGCTCCCTTTGAAAGTGATGTGTTGATTTACATAGCCATGATATCATAGACTTGTGCTTCTTAGATTAAATGTGCAGTGAGAGAACAACTCTTTTCAATAAACACTGAGCTCATAATGTTTGTTTTGCTGTCAGCGACAGACTCTAATTTCTAATGCATCTCGTTTAAAGGACAATGTGTTTGCTCGATAAAATTCTGGGCGTCTGCCATAACAAACAAACCACTGAGCCAGCTAAGAAAGAACATGAACATGATTTGAACAGTAGAGTGAGTAAATAATGACAGAATAATGTTTTTTGGGTGAACTCTCCGTTTAATAAAATAACACATTCATAAAGATTTAATTGAATGTTTGGGGTATCTTCATTATTTATTAATTGTTATATAAATGCAGTAAGGTGCTCAAGGTGTTTTAAATATAGCTAAATAATTCATATCTATACCTCGTGCCAAACAATATCCCTTCAGACATGTATTTGCAATAAAACACAGCCTTCTTGCTTATTGTACCTTTTTGTTTAATTGCAAACAACACTTGTCTTGAAAGTCCCACATATATTTCTAACATATATTTAAAAGGTTTTAAATGTGTGTGGTATTAGTTGGTCTCTGTGTTTAACACAATTAAAGGGATAGTTCACCCAAAAATGAAAATTCTCTCATTACTTACTCATCCTCATGCCATCCCTGTTGTGCATGACTTTCGTTCTTCTACAGAACCCAAACAGAGATTTTTAGAAGAATATTTCAGCTCCGTAGGTCAGGTGGCCAGACATTTCAAGCTCCAAAAAGCACATAGAGACAGAATAAACGTAATCCATAAGACTCCAGTGGTTAAAATCAGAAGCTTCTGAAGCTATATGATAGGTGTTTGTGAGAAACAGATTGATATATATAAAAAAAAAAAAAAATTAAAAAAAAATAAATTTTTGCAATAAATCTCCACTTTCACTTTTTAAAAGTGAAAAATTTTTTAAAATATTTTTCTAAACGTTTTCTTTTTTGTTCAGCAAAAGAAAGAAGGTCATACACATATGGGATGGCATGAAGTTGAGTAAATAATAAATAAATAATGAGAGAACTGTCATTTTTGGGTGAACAATCCTTTTAAGTATGTCTTAGCATGTTAATTTTTAAGTTATAACATGTAGCTTACAGTTTATAATGACACGACTCAAACAAAAACGTAAGATTTTATATATTACTGTGACGACCCAACATTTCATGAGCAATCTAGGTGTGTTCTAGATGTTAATTTATAAATATGGATTTCATCTTTTCTTTAGTATGTGCCATTGTTGCACCAGCACTGTTGTTCACCCCTTTGTATTGAACTCCATAGCAGCAGGGGCTCAGGCTGATGGTAGTCCTTCAGGACATTCCGGGTGCACAAACACACAGTAATCAATTGTCAGGTTATCCACCAGGGGGAGTATTCCATTAATTTTGATGCTGGACCTAACATTTCACCCCCTTTATTCCATAATTTATTTGTTTACCTGAATATTTTCACAGTCAACAGAAAATATGATCAAACATGTGCGTATTTATTTCTAGCCTCAAACTGTGATGATGCAAAGGCTTCTGAGACTACAACAACATCAACAGAGCATTGTCTTGTGACAGACAGAGATAGATAGATAGATAGATAGATAGATAGATAGATAGATAGATAGATAGATAGATAGATAGATAGATAGATAGATAGATAGATAGATAGATAGATAGATAGATAGATAGATAGATAGGTCATGCTTCAAGACAATTGTCCACAATTACTGAAGTAATGTAATATTAATTCAAATGTGAGCTTTGAATGTGTCTTGAACATGTGGGAGCCGAAGGCATATGGAATAACATGCTCTGATAACTCTGATTGTAAAGAGATGACAGGAGTTTATAGTTTATCTATGGAGGTGTGTATGGATTTTGTAATCACTTCTTTCAGTCACAGTCTGCTAGATATACCATGTGTGTTTGTGGGTGTAAATTTAGACAGGATAGATTTATGGATAGATAATAAAAAAGCAGGAGAGAGAGTGTGTGAGAGAGAAAGAGAGGTGGAAAGAAAAGCTAAGAGGAAAAAAGGAAAGATTAAGCAGGATTTTGTTTAGCTTTGAGCCAGTTGTGTGAGATTATTGATCCAAATCACCAAGGGGGGTGGGTGTGCTGTTTGCGATGCTAGTGGCATAGAAATTTACACTCTTCAGCTTAAAGGAATAGTTCAACCCAAAATGTAAATTCTCTTATTTACTCATGCCTTCCCAGATGTGTGGGTCCATACAATGCAAGGGAATCGTAAGCAAAAGTTTGATACTCCGAAAAGAATATAAAGATAGCATTAATGTCCTCCATAAAACTCCAGTGTTTTAACCTGTTAATACTGCTTATATTTAATAAATAATTTACCGTCTATAAATGTAATAAAGGCTAAATCTTTTCAAAGGTTTTCTAAGGGTTCAACATTGATATTTGATCTCTGCTTCACGACAGCAATGCTCCAGAAACAGCAATTTAGTTACTCCTTGTACTCCTGTGCCAGGAGTACAAATTAAAATATGCAATATAAAATGGGACTTCATACCTTTGTTGTGAAAATGCGATCGCCAGATGAATCCAGTTCACCACACTTTGGTAAATTGTCCATGACAATCGTTCATTGAAAAACACCCATTAGCACTTTTTGTCCATAAAAGTGATACATCTGAGAAATATTGATAGATTGATCTATTGTTTACATGAGATCTCGCCTGAAAGAATTACCCTTCGTCATCGTTCTTCAACAAACTATGCAATCTGAGCAGCATTCATGTTGTAAAACTGTATATTATCTTATATATTGGAGTCTCATTAACAAAACGAGCCCATCTCCAACATGTATTTTTAGAAATGCGGCATAGTTTTATTCATAATAGCCAATCGGTGCTGTCAGATTTTGTGTCGTCTTGAAAGGCGGAGCATTAATTTTATTCTTTACACTTCCAGCGATTTTACAGTGAAAAAAGCTTGCAGGAACCTCATTTGTTGGTCCAGTAATTACAACCATTTAAGTTCAGGTATGTCATTTTCATGGTTTGCGCTCAAAAAGGGGGTGCTTATCAACAGGTTAATTTATGTGTTCTGAAGCAATCCAGTCGGTTTTGGGTGAGAACAGACCAAAATGTAACTAATTTTTAATTATAAATCTTCACATCTGCACTCTCCTTGGCGATCATTATTTCAAACTCGATTACACATGTGTCAAGTGCTAGGAAGTGTAATCCAGCTTGAAATCATGATCGTGCCTAGAGACTGCAAAGAAAAGATGTGAAAAAAGCTCTCTATTTTTCTTCTGATAGGAGTTAGATTTGTCAGGCAGTGTGCTGAAAACTTTTTCTGTTTTTCAAATGTGAAAAAAAAACCAAAAAAAAAAACAGCGATCAACAAAGCAAACTATGTGTGTTTCCATGCTTACGTCCTATGGCTGAATCGGACACACACCAGTTTTGCTTTGTTTGTTTGAGGGAAGAGCACATTTTTCTTGCGTTGGAGCGAGGTGAGTGTGAGCATTGTGAGCTGTTCACAGTGAAGATGCTGTGCGCTCATCTCGCTTATTTCCAAGAGCCAGCACCCACCATTCCATCGTGGGGCTCACATATGGATCTGGATTCCCATGTCTTTGAGCATTTGATGTCGACATATTCAACAATAATTTTTACATTTAAATTTTTGTACATTTTATGCATTTGGCAGACGCTTTTATCCAAAGTGACTTACAGAGCACTTATTACAGGGACAATCCCCCCGGAGAAACCTGGTGTTAAGTGCCTTGCTCAAGGACACAATGGTGGTGGCTGTAGGGATTGAACCAGCGACCTTCTAATTAACAGTTATGTACTTTAGCCCACTAAGCCACCACCACTCCTACTGCAGGTGCTAAGGCACAGGGGTATACGATGATGCCACAGGTAGAAGAATCTCTCGCTGGTTTGGCATCATTATTGAAAAGACCAACTCTCCCCACAAAGCCGTATAGAACCACCTCAACACTTGTGGGGAAAGCTTAACAAGCAGCAGGTCAGGCCATGGCGGTGTTACAGCCATACCAGGCTGATCTGTTGAAGGACCTGAGTGCGGGTTGTACAATCAATGAGGAAGCATTCCCAGAGCTACGTCGAGCCACAGATTTATCTCTCCGTGCAACCAAGAAGACGGCTCGCGTTATTGGCCTTTCAATGGCTGCTTTGGTCAGCACGGAGAGGCATCTGTGGCTAAACCTCACGGGCATCAAGGATAAGGACAGAGTATTCCTACTTGATGCCCTGGTCTCACCTTCCGGCCTGTTTAACGATTCATTAAATACAGTCATCACCAGGTTTCGGGAGGTGAAAAAAACACAATGGAGCCTTTGTGCAATTCCTTCCTAGCCACACTCAGGGGGAGGGGCTGTCAGCCACCCAGACTCACCCAAGTCCTTCTAGAAGGGAGGCTCAAACACAAAGTGTGGTGAGTCGCGCCGGTAAAGATTGGGGACCACTTCGACACCCTCAGCAGCCTCCAAAACAAGACCTCGGGACCATTATTTTCAAAAAGAAAAAGTCCTGACAGTCTTGTACCAAGCCTTGTGGTGGTAGCCCCCCTTCGGGATGGGGTGCGTAAAACATCTACCTGCTCCTTCCCGACACCCCCACGAAACCTCTCCATCCCCACCACCTCTGGTGTTTCGGGGGGCAGCGATTTCCAGTCCCATCCTGTTGTCGCCCAAGACAGGGAAAATCTGACATCCCCTCAACAGGAATTATCAAAATTGGTACCCATTTCAGAGAACCTGGCAGCGTGGAAACTATTGCCGGGTATTTCTATGTGGGTCCAAAAGACAGTAGAAAAGGGCTACAGAATTCAATTAGTTTTCTGTCCTCCACATTTCAACGGTGTGGTTCTCACTACCGTGAAAATGGAACAAGCACATTTACTGTCACAAAAGCTGCAATACCTTCTGGTCAAAGGGGCCATAGAACATGTACCCCTTCTAGATAGAGAGTCAGGTTACTACAGCAGATACTTCTTGGTCCCCAAGAAGGATGGGGGATTGCATCCGATTTTAGATCTTTGAGGCTTGAACCGCTCAGACAAGGCACTCAAGTTCAAGATGTTAACTGTCAAGACGATCGTGCTACAAATTCAACATCACAATTGGTTAGTCACGATCAACCTCATGGACGCATGCCTTCATATAGAAATACTGCCAAAACGCAGGAAGTTCCTGAGATTTGCTTTTGGGGGCGAAGCTTACCAATACCGGGTTCTTCCATTCGGCCTAGCCTTATCACCTCGCACAAACACAAAGTGCATGGATACAGCACTGGCTCCTTTGCGACTCCAGGGCATCCGCATTTTGCATTATATAGATGACTGGCTGATTCTAGCACAATCGCAAGAACTAGCATTACAGCACAGAAATATTGTCTTAGCTCATCTGGTTTCTCTGGGGTTGAGACTCAATGACAAGGAATGCATTCTCTCTCCTGCCCAGAGAACAACATATTTAGGGATCGTATGGAATGTGATCACAGAGTGTAGATATCTCAGGGGAGGATCTATGATAATAGGGTGGAGTCCGTCACCATTAATTTTGACACACTGTTTTTGATGAATAGTAATATAAGAAAGAGGAGTGGGTGGACTTTTAACATTGTAGGGTGGTTGTATACACACACTGCCGACTCACATTTATGTACATACACCATGTAAACTGAATTTTGCATAGGTCCCCTTTAAAAAAATCTAATTTTATTTTATTCTTTAAATTGTGCTTTTGTCAGGAATTTTGTAAATAAGATCTAAAAACAACTATGGTACTTGTGCTTTTTGTGTACAATTTCAAAATGTATGTTTTTGTATGCTTAGTTAATCTTTTTAGATGAGACACTTTTAGAGTGACATCCATGTTTGCGGTAACTGACAGGACAATTCAGTCCTGCGGTATACAATAGAAAGTCAATACTTTCACAAAATCCGATGCTCCGCAATCACTGCAACCACTGTTGTTGGTGGTTTCTTCTGTCCTTGAGAAGTGTTTGTCAAGTTGCTTGTCCAACGTGAATGAAATGGACAGGATGTGGATGATCAGGACATATTGATTGGTTTAGACTGAGCTTGTGACATCTCCAGCCCACCATACTTCAGTCACAGACATAAGCATAAACGCATCAGATGTGAGTCACCGGTCTCATGCTTTTTAGAAGACAGACAGCGCAATCGATTGCCATGTTTGTGAGTGTGTACATTTGCAGGGGGAGGCCATGAGCTCATGATTAAAGCTCTTGATTTTACAGTTGATTTGGAATTAAGGGCAGATAATTCCCTGAAACTTAATGCCCTTAAACTGTAACACATGACGCTAGCAATGCCAAGGTCATAAGTTCAAATCCCAGGGAATGCATGTTGTGATAAAATGTATACTCTGAATGCACCGTATGTCATTTTGGATAAAAGAGTCTGCCAACTTCATAAATATGTAATTTCTTTTAAAAATCTAACTTTAAGCAGTTAAACAACATTCAAGCAACTCACCAAAAGTATATTACTACATTGAATCTACTTGAGGGAGCCATATCTTTTTAAATAAATGTTAGATGATATATTGTTATATATACGTTATATTGAATCTGAGCCAAATTTTCAGACCCAAAAACAATGAGGGATTTTGGATCTCAATCACACTGACACCATTAAATTTGTACACATAGTTTTACACTAAATACAACTATAAACTGTAATACACCAGAATGTATGTGCATGATTTAAAAACACAGTATTGAGTAGTAATATTTAACTATATATTTAACTAAATATTTTGCTAAAAAAGACTTCAAATGTTGCACCATGACTCGAATCTGCGAACTATTTTATTTTTATATTTATTATTATTATTATTTTAAATTAGTTCATTTACATACACTGTCTGAATGAACTGATTCACAAGAATGAATCATACTTTCCATCACTACAGAGAGAGGACAGTGTAGAAGAGTGTGATTTGCTTCAGTCCGGTTGACTGAAGCAAATCAATGACTGAAAACAGTGTATTTTTTTTTTTTTTTTTGTGATTACGATTAGTTGTTGGAAAAGTAGCTAGTTTCTGGAAAAGAAACACTATTTTGAAAACAGCTAATCTATAGAGCGCCACAGTGTCTGTCCTGGAAGTAAAAATCCCATTCGTTTTTGTTTTGGTTCATTACCTATAACTCCTTTATGAAGGAATTTATGAAAAGTATCTGGGGAAAATCAATAAAAAAAATACTTCTGTAACCCAGGCGGCTGAAAAAGTGGTGGTCACTGTTGCGCTCTATTGTTACGCTACTGGCAAATGTAGTTAAATGGATGGTTCACCCCAAAATGTAATTTCTTTCATCATTTACTCACACTCATGCCATCCCAGATGTGTATGACTTTCTTTTTTCTGCTAAACATAAAAAAAAAGATTTTTAGAAGAATATCTCAGCTCTGTAGGTTCTCACATTGCAAGTGAATGGTGACCAACATTTTGAAGGTCCAAAAAGCACATAAAAGAAGGATAAAAGTCATCCATACAAACTCCAGTGTTTAAATCCATATCTTCAAAAACTATATAATGGGTGTGGATGAGATAAAGATAAATATTGAAGTCCTTTTTTACAATCAATTTTCACCTTCACTTTCCCTCTCACATTCCTCCGTTTTGCTTTTGGAATTTCACATTCTTCGTGCATATCCCCACCTAGTGGGCAGTGAGGAGAATTTATAAGCTACACCCATCTTATCGCTTCTGAAGATATGGATTTAACCACTGGAGTCTTGTGGATTACTGTTATGCTGCCTATATTTTGCAGCTTCAAAAAATTGGTACCCATTCACTTGCATTATGAGGACTTACAGAGCTGAGATATTCTTACATTTTTTTTTTATTAGGGCTCTTCAGAAGAAAGAAAGTCGTACACATCTGGTATGGCATGAGGGTGAGAAAATGATAAGAGAATTACAATTTTGGGGTGAACTATCCCTTAAAGTTAGTAGTGTCTCTACTTTTAATTAAAGGTATAGTTCACCCACATTTTTTTTTTACATTTAAATTTTGACCGGAGCTTATTGCAGTAGATCTTTTACAGGTCAATTTGCCTTGCTTTTTAGGTCCTTTTGTCTTTCTCTTGCTCTCTATCACATTCCTTGTCTTCTTTCTATTATATGCACACACACTAGCACACACTGCTGTTGTAAACATGAAAAAAAATTCTCAAGGCAGCAGTGTTCTGGCACAGAGTTAAGTGGAGTGCTTGGTGGGTTGAGACTCAAGCATCATGTTCTTGTAAACAGGACATGAATGTTGGATTCTGATGAGAGCAGGTCTGCATTATTGTCGTGACTCCTGGGTTTTCTGCACCTCTTTTCATGCTGAGTAAATGGGCTTGGGCTTGAGCAAACTCATAAGTGGGGATGTAAAGGTAAACGTGGAAAGAGTAGTCAAGTTATTCAACTGTATTTACCATACATAAGTGTTTTTAAAGTGATAATTCACCAAAAGAAGAAAAATAAAAATCTGTCAAAATGTCTCACCCTCATGCTTGTCCAAACCCAAAGGAGGTGTTATTCAGAACTTAGCCTCAGTAAACATTTACTTTCATTACATACACACACACACACACACACACACACACACACACACACACACACACATATATATATATACACTCACCTAAAGGATTATTAGGAACACCATACTAATACTGTGTTTGACCCCCTTTCGCCTTCAGAACTGCCTTAATTCTACGTGGCATTGATTCAACAAGGTGCTGAAAGTATTCTTTAGAAATGTTGGCCCATATTGATAGGATAGCATCTTGCAGTTGATGGAGATTTGTGGGATGCACATCCAGGGCACGAAGCTCCCGTTCCACCACATCCCAAAGATGCTCTATTGGGTTGAGATCTGGTGACTGTGGGGGCCATTTTAGTACAGTGAACTCATTGTCATGTTCAAGAAACCAATTTGAAATGATTCGAGCTTTGTGACATGGTGCATTATCCTGCTGGAAGTAGCCATCAGAGGATGCCATAGGAGGAGGAGGCCATAAAGGGATGGACATGGTCAGAAACAATGCTCAGGTAGGCCGTGGCATTTAAACGATGCCCAATTGGCACTAAGGGGCCTAAAGTGTGCCAAGAAAACATCCCCCCACACATTACACCACCAACACCAGCCTGCACAGTGGTAACAAGGCATGATGGATCCATGTTCTCATTCTGTTTACGCCAAATTCTGACTCTACCATCTGAATGTCTCAACAGAAATCGAGACTCATCAGACCAGGCAACATTTTTCCAGTCTTCAACTGTCCAATTTTGGTGAGCTCTTGCAAATTGTAGCCTCTTTTTCCTATTTGTAGTGGAGATGAGTGGTACCCGGTGGGGTCTTCTGCTGTTGTAGCCCATCCGCCTCAAGGTTGTGCGTGTTGTGGCTTCACAAATGCTTTGCTGCATACCTCGGTTGTAACGAGTGGTTATTTCAGTCAAAGTTGCTCTTCTATCAGCTTGAATCAGTCGGCCCATTCTCCTCTGACCTCTAGCGTCAACAAGGCATTTTCTCCCACAGAACTGCCGCATACTGGATGTTTTTCCCTTTTCACACCATTCTTTGTAAACCCTAGAAATGGTTGTGCGTGAAAATCCCAGTAACTGAGCAGATTGTGAAATACTCATACCGGCCCGTCTGGCACCAACAACCATGCCACGCTCAAAATTGCTTAAATCACCTTTCTTTCCCATTCTGACATTCAGTTTGGAGTTCAGGAGATTGTCTTGACCAGGACCACACCCCTAAATGCATTGAAGCAACTGCCATGTGATTGGTTGATTAGATAATTGCATTAATGAGAAATTGAACAGGTGTTCCTAATAATCCTTTAGGTGAGTATATATATATATATATATATATATATATATATATATATATATATTTATATATATATAATGAAAGGGGATGATGATACATTCTACCTAAAATCTCCTTTGGTGTTCCAGAAAATCATATGGGTTTGGAACAACAAGATTGTGAATACAATTTTAAATTAAAATTTTTCCATAAACAATCCTTTTAATGGGTAAGATAGAATGCCATCGAGAGGAGTACGATTTTACTTTAATCAGTATTATGTTGCTGAATTTTCAGTTTAAGAAGCTCTTCACACCAAGCATGTTATTACACACCAAGCAACACCTACACTGTTGTTTAGTTACCTGTCTGTCGCTCACTTCGACATTGTGTCGAAGAAGCGACACTAGGGGTCTCTCTTGAGCGCCGAATATGCCTCTGATCTATGAAAAAAGGCCAATGAGAACATTGACCTATGGGTATAAAGACGGGGAAATACGCCTAGTTCATTCAGAAATTTTCTTCGGAGCCGATGGTCGTGTAAGCAGGGAGCAGCGAGTCACACACTGTTCCTCCCACCTCTGAGTGCGATTGCTGTTGGATCTACGGCGCATATCAGCGGCTTTCTCCTTCTATGCACGGCAGTGCAGTTTGCCCCTGGGCGCTTCGACAGTGCAGTTAAAAGAGTTATTTTCTCTAAAAGATTTAGTTTCTCTAAAAGAGCAAATACACAGCTGCCGTTGAACGTCCTTTTCAGGACGTGTCTTTTTAAAGACGTCTTTCCGCCTCTGTGTGGTTTCTGGATGCGGTTGATTTCTCCCCACCTCTGAAAGTCATAAAATTTGCCTCACGTGCCTGGGCTGCGATCACACGCAGGCAGCGTTTAATGAATGGTTCATGTTCTCAGTGCGAGAACATAACCATGGCAGCATTGTGGTCGCAGCTTTCATTTGTCATGAGAGAAAGCCACTTCAGCCGCCCCCCACGCCTCGCCTCCTTCCTACAGGATTGGGGCAGGCGCCGCGGATGATGAAGGCAATTTAGGGATAATGACGGGCTCCGTTTTGCTGGGTAAATCTCCTCGAACCACCCGCTTCCCCGGCCGGCTGGTCCCTTGAGCTCCCGGAATTGAATAACGACATCGTCGCTGTATCGGAGAGCGTTACAGCGGTGTCTGATGCTGATGACTCGCCTGGGCCGCCAACTTCGAGTCTGCTCGCCCAGTCTGAGCCTGACGCACAGAGGTCCACCATGCTTTCCCGGGCTGCCGTGAGCGTGAGGCTGGACCGGAAAACCCCGCCTCCCCCCATGGCTACTTGATTGGTTCCGCGGGCATGTGCGCCGCTCACAGCCCATTCCTTTCTTCTCGGATGTGCATGATGAGTTGAGTAAGCTGTAAAGGGCACCTTCTACTGCCCGAAACCGGCTTCCTCACTCCTCCGCTCTCACTACCCTCGACGGTGGAGCGGTCCCAGACCGCTTCTGCCTTGCATGCCATGGCCCCTCCTGCAACCAACACCAGGCCAAGGCACTTCAAAAATTGCACTTTGGTAGTCCTGTTCTTTATGTGCTGCAGGAACTCCGCTCAATGACCGTTTGCGCCCCCAGAAGTGCCGGCACTCGAACGGGCGATGGCCACCCTTCTGGTCCAGAATTGTAATCTGTGGACTGGACCTGGTCGAAATACGGGAGGTAGACAAAGTACGCTTTCTCGAACGCCCCCATCTCCCAGCTCCGTCCATTTGGCTGCACCATTGACGACTCCGCCCAGCAGTCCCCAGTGGTGAAGAAGCAGAAGGAGGCCATTTCACACATTCTGCCCCGCCGCAAACCTGCCGCCATGGGCCATGCCCCGTCTGCTCGCTGAGGGCGTCCTTCCTGCGGCTTCCAAAGAAAAAACGTGCTACTCCGCCTCAACCAAGTGTTGGCCCAGCTCTCAGCCCCAGCATCAAGCACACCGCAGGAAGCACACGCCCCCTGTCTCACGGACCCCTTCAAGGAACCAGTAGGCTCCCAAGTGCTCCTAAGACAGATGACCCAGAGATCGAGACGTTTGCTCCAGAGTTGGTAAACAGACCACTCCGTCCCCGGTGGAGGACCGGGAAGAGAACCTTCAGTTAAAGGTATTTTTTGCCTGATTTTCAATAATAGAGCAATTTCCTCTTTCTGGGTCACCTGGCCCGCAAATACCGTTCTCACGGCACTCTGCCGCCACACCTCAACAGTCCCGGCACGCTGGATGCGGATCTCTCGTCTTCAGCCCTATGACTGTTCCCCGGCCGACCGGTTCTGACGAGTCCAGAGGACGCCTCCACTAGACCTCCTCCTCAGTCACTAACACACCCCTTGCCGTGTGTGCGGAGCAAGGTAAGTGCTTCGAGTCTTTTCTCAGCACCAGAGCCTCGGGGTAGCTCTTGCCCTGCTTCGGGAAGCAGGCGTTCGCATATTCAACTATCTCGATGACTGGCTCATCCTACCCCACTCTGTGCAGAGTTACTGTGCATCCACAGGGACCAGGTGTTCAGGCACCTCAACCATTTAGGGCCTCAGGTCAACCGGGAAAAGAGCTAGCTCACACTGGTTCAGAGCGTCTCTTTTCTCGGCGTGGAGTTAGACTAAGTCTAACCAATGAGTGTGCGCAGTCAGTGCTAAAATGCCATGCCGCCTTCAGGCCGGGCTCGGCGGTCCCTTTAAAACCTTTCCAGAAGCTCCTGGGGCATATGACATTCTTCGCGGCAGCCGCGCCGCTGGGATTGATGCATATGAGACCGCTTCAGCACTGACCCCAGACTCGAGTCATGAGATGAGCATGGCGCCGTGGCACGAACCATGTGATAATCACCCCCACCTGCCGTCAAATATCAAAACCCTGTAAGGACCTCTGCTTTCTGCAGACAGGAGTCCCCTTGCAGCAGGTGTCCCGACGCGTCCTGGTCACGACCAACACCTCCAAATTGGTTTCGGGCACCGCGTGCAGTGGGCACGCAGCCGCAGGCCATTGGAAAGGGGCCCCGCTGCACTGGCACATCGATTGCCTGGAGTTGCTGACTGTATTCTTTGCACTGCGGAGGTTTCTCCCGTTAGTTCGGGACAAACATATCTTGGTCAGGTCAGACAGCACCACTGCGGTAGCATACATAAATCACCAAGGCAGCGTTCGCTCCCGCCACACGTCACAACTCGCCCGTCTTCTCCACTTTTGAGCCAGCAGCGAATCAAGTCACTGCGCACCACTCACTTCCCCGGCAACCTCGATGTGGTAGCGGATGCGCTGTCACGACAACGCTTGCCCAGTGGAGAATGGAGGCTTCACCCTCAGTCAGTACAGCTTATTTGGGAATGATTCGGCAGGGCTCAGGCAGACCTTTTTGCCTCCCGAGAGACCTCCCACTGCCCTCTCTGGTATGCCCGAACAGAAGCTCCCCTCGGGGCAGACGCACTGGCACACAGCTGGCCCTCGGGCCAGTATGCAATCCGGCCCACTCGGATTCTACTGGTTCTCGGACGTCATACTCCTTGCGACAGCCCCTCCCTGGTGAATTCCCCTGAGGAAAGACCTTCTTTCTCAGGGACGGGACACGCTCTGGCATCCACACCCAGACCACTTGAATCTCCACGTCTGGCACCTGGACAGGACACGGAAGGTCTAGCTGGCCTACCACCTGTCATCATAGACACGATCAACCAAGCCAGAGCCCCCTCTACCAGGCAACTTTACGCCCTGAAGTGGTGCTTGTTCACAGATTGGTGTTCTTCCCTGACTGAAGACACACAGAGGTGCGCAGTTAGGTCAGTGCTCTTATTTCTGCAGGAGAGGCTGGAGGGGAGGCTGTCCCCTTCCACCTTGAAGGTGTATGTGGCTGCTATCACGGCCCACCACGATGCAGTAGACGGCAAGTCTTTGGGTAAGCAAGACTTAATCATCAGGTTCCTAAGAGGTACCTGGAGGTTAAATCCTTCCCGGCCAAGCCTGTTCCCCACTTGGGGTCTCTCAGTGGTCCTCTTGGGCCTTCAGAGACCCCCCACTTCGAGCCGCTAGAATCAATCAAACAAAGCACTCTCCCTGAAGACGGCCCTCCTGATCGTGCTCACCTCCATCAAGAGGGTCGTGAACCTGCAAGCGTCCTCTGTCAGCGACACCTGCCTGGAGTTCGGTCTGGCAGACACTCATGTGATCCTAAGACCGCAACCGGGCTACTTGCCCAAGGTTCCTACGACTCCCCTCATGGTCCAGGTTGTGAACCTGCAAGCATAGCTGCCCTGGGAGGAGGCAGGCCCAGCCCTTAGTTGCTGTGTCCAGTACATGCTTTGTGGACCTACTTGGACCAAATGCAGAGCTCTAGATGTTCTGAGCAGCTCTTTGTCTGCCTTGGTGGACAGCGGAAAGGGAACGCTTTCTCCAAACAGAGGCCTTCTCACTGGGTAGTTGACACCATTACTTTGGCTTATCACAACCAGGTCGTGCCCCTCCCCTTGCGGTCTGAGCACACTCGAAAAGGAGTGTTGCATCCTCACGGGCACTGGCCAGAGGCATCTCCCTGGCAGACATATGCAGAGCAGCGGGTTGGGCAACACCTAATACCCTTGCAAGATTTTACAATCTCGAGGTAGAGTCAGTTTCGTCCCGTGTTTTCTCAAGTCCGAGCCTGTAGAACTCGGTAACTCGCTGACGGATTGACCGCATGGACCGATTGCGCCTAGCGCCCTTTTCCTCGGCCAAGATAAAATTGTGCACTTTTTCTCCCAGGAAATCCCACTAACTCGGCTCCCTGGATGACTCCTCCCTACCCTGTGGGTCCGCAATTCAGCGAAGGAATTCGCCGACGCAATCCTCTGCGGGTACTCAAATCTACCCTGCACTGGAATAGGTGCTCCACAGGTCAGGACACCTGTGTGGACTTCCTCCTGTGTGATTTTTACGTGGTACGGTCCCCTTACGAGTGGACTTGCATCTCCCTTAGGCAGTTCCAGCTGCCCTCCGGTCACCATGTTGTAGCAACTCCCCCCTCCTTGAGGTTGGATCTATCACATTTCCCATTTGTGACCTAAGAGGCCCATGTGATGTATTTCGCCACTTTTACCTCCCCCTTCCTGGGCAGCTGTGGTCTCTGCAGGGTCTTTTCCCCATGAAAGAATAGGAAACTGTGTAAGACCCCCTTCCCATGATGTGTACAAAGGCCCCAGCCGCTTGGCTCTATGTGAGTAACATAGAGAGAAAAGAGGCCCAGCTAGGCTCGGCCCATTCCCAGGTTGGCAAGCGTTGCCTTGTTCCCCTGTTTAGGGTAACCAGAAGGATGCCGACGATTTTTATGGGGCATTGGGGAAGGGTACGTGCAGTCTGACACAGCTGGTCGCATTTGTACGTAAAATACCTGCCCGCTCCTGTGTCAGCAGTACACGTACACGACTCAGCACATGGCATGATTTAGATTGGACCCCTAGTGTTGCTTCTTCGACACAACGTCGAAGTGAGCGACAGACGGGGAATGTCTAGGTTACAAATGTAACCTCCGTTCCCTGATGGAGGGAACGAGACGTTGTGTCTTCCTGACCATGTCGCTGAGCTGAGCCACTGTTGTGGCCGGACCATTTCCGGCTCCTCAGAAAAATCCTGAATGAACTAGACGTATTTCTCCGCCTTTATACCCGTATGTCCGGGGGCCGGGTATGCAAATACTGTTTGGCCTTTTTTCATAGATCAGAGGCATATTCGGTGCTCAAGAGAGACCACTAGTGTCGCTTCTTTGACACAACGTCTCGTTCCATCCATCAGGGAACGGAGGTTACATACGTAACCTAGGCGTTTTTTTCTATGTACATTAAATATGTGCTAGATGGATGTCTTCGCTGCACTTTGTCATATTTATTTTTTAATCTCGTGCATGGGCTTTGCATTTTTTAGATGCGGTGTCAAGTAAAGAGTCTTGAGACATATTCATTCTGTTCTATTAGTTGTGCTGCATCAAAAAAAAAAAAAAATGTACAAGCAATTTCATATAATTATTGAATTTATTTGCCCCAATGCATGTAATTGTAGTGAGTATATGTGCATATGTGTGTAAAAGAACAATTTATGCATGGTGCATTTTTTTTATTTGCATAAGTAGGCCATCCCATATGCCAGCCCATATCCAGCCTCAGGACAGGAGTGGGTGGCCAAGAGGAGGGGTGTGACAATGGAGCTTTACTGCCAGCATGTAATGAAGCACACCTGATGCTTATTGTGCCTGATCACCACTGCCATAAACTAGAAACCTGGTTCTTCTGCACTGTGACTAGCCTTCCCTTGTGCATGCACTTGTGGCAGATACTGTAATGGCATGGCAAATCTGGGCAGTAACAAAAATGATGATGGCCCCATGCCTTACAATGTATTAGCAAATACACAGTTCTCTTCCCTTTTAATGTGCCTGTCGTCTGTCCTACATTATAACATGTTTTACAATCCTCTGGTTTATGAAAAGCAAAATAAAATTTCTTGTGTTAAAAATATCACATAGTGGATAGTGTAATTCAAATCTGAAAGGTTTTCTCCATTTATGTTCAAATTTCATGCACACAAAACACTTGAAAAGAACCAGAAACGCTTGTCATTTTATTGAATACTGCAATATCTGTGGCTTGTGGTGTTTCCATGTTGTTGTTTTTTTCTTGCTTTCTTTCATTTCCTTTAGAAAGGTTTGCAGAACAGCTCACACAATACATTGCAGCTTTTATAGAGCTCTAAAGTAGACATGCTTTAGCATTGAGTCATCAGGCAAAGTGGAGCTGTGACACAGTTGAGATGAGCAATGCATAGTGAGACATGTTTTTAAAAGCCATCGGGCAAGAGTCTGAAGGCTTTGCATTTTATCTACACTTCACATTTCTCAAAAAGCTGCAAAGTAGTTATATTAAGAGAATGGTTACTGGCATGAAAAGAAAAACACAAGGAAATGAATATATTACTATCCACTTACACACACACACACACACACACACAAGTATTAAATGATCAAAAACAACAAAAAATGTACTTAATGTTTTTTTTTTTTTTTTTTTTTTCCTCCCCCATTTGGTATGCAATTCAAATATAGTAACTGGAGGACAATGTTTATTGTAGGATGTATTTATAAAGGATCATAATTACTTTATAAATTATCTTAAATTATCTGGATTTATATATATATATATATATATATATATATATAAAATTATGTCGACTAAGCTTAGGCTGGAGTTGGCATATCATCTGTGTACTTCAGCAGAAATCGAAATTCATCAGACCAAGCTCTGTGTTTTCAGTCTTTGAACTAGTCTGGCTATTATCTGTTGTCCTCTCTCATCAACAATATTTTTTCATCCACAGAACTGCTGCTGACAGGATTATTTCTTAAATTTCTGAATAAATTCTCGAGACTGTTTTGTGTGAAAATCCCAGGAGATCAGTAGTTACAGAAATACTCAAACCAGCCCATCTGGCACAAAAAAATCATGCCATGGACAAAATCACTGAGATCACATATTTTCTCCATTCTGATGGTTGATGTGAACATTAACTTAAGCTCCTGACCTGTATATGCAATTTTATGCAATGCACTGCTGCCACACGATTGGCTGATTAGATAAATCACATGATTAAGTATGTGTACAGGTGTTCCAAATAAAGTGGTTGGTGAATGTGAAGTACTTTTACATGTTAGAGAAAATTACAAGAGTTCAAACACATGTTTTTTCACATGAGAAAATTGGTGTGCTTTTTTGAAGATTGACTGAGATTAAAGTTTTTCATTACACTGTTATATATTCAAATTATTTTTACATTTTTATACATAGAAGTAAAGTTTTAAGCCTTAGTGCATATGTATGCAATTGTTGTGCTTTTATGCTATAGCTTAAAGTGTATTTTATTTATTTTTATTTATTTTATTTTTATCTTGGAAGAAAGATGAATAGTGGTCAAAGAATTATATACATTATATAGTGTGTGTTTGTGTTTGTATGTTTATAATTTTTTGTTGGGTATTTTTTTCTTGTCTTACTATATTTTTTGTGAGTCTATTTATGATATATAAATTTTTTTGGTTGTATGTGCAATGTGATATTAATAAAAACAATAGAATTATTGAAAACTCATGTTAAATTTACATGAATTTCAGAATTTTATATTATTTTGAATACCCAATTATTTACTTTAATGACTTAATTTCAGGCTTGATACTCTGAATGCCACAAGCTGATAGGTTCTTTGAATGTGTTGTCTGTTAGCCAATCAGGTCGCTCACATGCGATAAGTCAAGTCAATCGGCTCACATGGCATAAGTTGATAGTCAGAGCCCTTCAATCAAGGGATCCAATAGTTTAGCATAGCAATACATAACGTGGTGGTCCCATAGACATTCTATGGGTGGTGCAAGAGTTTTCACTGAAACCCTCCACCTCCCAAGCTCCAGTGGTCTAAATGAGTTATACTGCTACATTGTATTTATGTCTAATTTTGCAGAAGCATTTCATACATGCTTAATACAGGATGTCTTGCATTTTTCTAATTGTGGAGCAGCATGCCCATGTGTCTAACTCAGTACGTCTGTGTGTTCTAGCAATAATAAGTCTCCATACTGCATACTATACAGCAGGTCATGTATAAAAAGGAGATCTGACCGTTCGTACGGGGGGGGGTGGGGGGGGTTTGGGGGGGGGGGGGGTTAATTCTTAAAATTTTGTTTATTTCCAGATTTAAATTACATTTGACAAAAGTTTTGATAATGTTCATATAAATGTAATTTATATCTACTGTATAGAAAAAAATGCTTAACTACACAATTTGTCATGATCTTGGCATGATCTAAAATGATCATTTTAAGTATGTGTTCATTTACTAGACAGATGAAGAATATTATGAGATAAATAATAAGACGTTTCTTGCAAGCTCAATGTCTCTAGTGCTCTACAGAATGGTATTGGACTTGTAAATTTGGTGTGACAATATGTTACTTGCTTGACCATCAGTTGCTCAGAAATGAGTTTTGGTGTATTGGCTGTGATACATTTAAAGGAGCACTCAATGTTTTTTGTCTTTAAAATCTTTGACCACTAAAGAAAAATAATTATAATAACATTACTGAGTTCACCTTTAAATGACAGATGTCAAAGACAGCTCTTTTCGATGATCAAACAATTCTAAAGACCTATTTAAATCAGAGGTTAAAACAATACATTTGCTATTCTATTTATAAAGAATAATAATTTTGAAAATAATCCTCTTTCAGGTCTGTTTTCTTTTTCAGTATTTTCTCATATGAGTGTGAGATAATTAACTTTCATCTTTAGATGAGGGGTTTCTATTTGTCTTTTTTATTTTTGTTCCAAACAAAAGTTTGAAAGTTCTCCAATGTTTGCATTCACAAATGTTTGCATTTAATGTGTATAATGTATATTTATATTTCAATACACAGAGGTTGAATTTCAGAATATCACCTGACTAAACTGCATGTTCTCCAAAGAAGTGGAAGATAACAAGTAATAATAGCTTTTATACAAATTTAAGGCATTTAATAGATTCAGCAGATTCCATAAATAAAAGTGTGTAGTTGGCAATTATTTGATTTGAAAGCTTTCATGAAAAATGAACTGAAAGAAATAATAACTTTATTAACCTGATTAAAAATAATGTCTTTTCTATTCAAATATTGAAAGGGATTTTATATTATGTTTTGCAAGAGCAATCCTGCTTTGTTTATGTAACTTTTTCTAATCCCGCTCAGCAACACAAATGTGTGTTGGTGTTGGGTACATGGGCTGATGGTAATTTCATGCTGGGCAGACAATGGGCTAATGGTAAGATTGTGCTGGCCAAATGATGGGTTGATGGTAAATTGGTGCTAGGCAGATGCGTCTTTTTAAAGATGTCTTTTCGCCTCTGTGTAGTTCCTGGATGCGGTTGATTTCTCTCCACTTTTGATGGTCTGATGCACATGACTCGTTGGGCTGCCACCTTTGGGTCTGCTCACCCAGTCTGAAGCTGACACGCAGATGTCCGCTATGCTTTCCCGGGCTGCCGTGAGCACGAGGCTGGACTGGAAACCTCCGCCACCCCCCCCCTTCACGGCTACTCATAGCCACGCCCCCGTTCCTTTATTCCAGGAAGTGCATGATGAGCTGACGCGGTCGTGGAGGTAACCTTTTACTGCCTGGAACCGACCCCTCCACTCGTCCACTCTCACTACCCTGGATGGCGGGTAAACGGAGGTCCCCCAGGTGGACAGAGCGGTTGCAATCCACTTGTGTCCCGAGAACGCCGCCACCTGGCAGGACTGCCAGGTACTCCCCCCCAGAGCCTGTAGAATTACATCATCACTGACCTTGAAATTCTACAGCGCCACCGGACAGGCCACCTCTGCCTTGCATGCCATGGCTCTCCTGCAAGGTCACCAAGTCAAGGCACTCAAAGATCTGCACCTGGGTATTTCCGACTCCAACGTGCTGCAGGATCTGTGCTCTGCTTCCGACCTCACTCTCAGAGACACGAAAGTCACAGCACAGGCACCAGCTTGTTCTCTTTGGCGACACAATAGACGACTTCGCCCAGCAGTTTTCGGTGGTGAAGAAGCAGATGGCACATCTTGCCGAGGTGCCACCAAATCAGCGTGCCCCACCTGCTCATCGAGGGCGTCCCCCTGCTGCTAAACAACAGGTATCTCTGCCTCAAACCGGGCCCAGCTCTCAGACCCAGCGTCGAGCACCTTGCAGGTGGTGTACGCCCCCTTCTCCAGGACCCCTTCCAGGACCAGGAAAGCTCTGAAGCGCTCCTGAGACGGGTGATCCATGCAGTCAAATGTTCGCTCCGGAGCTTGTACCAAGACCACTCCTTCCCCTAGTGGAGGGCCGGGAGGAGAATCCTTGTTTCATTTGCCACACCGCCTTCGGGCTGCGGCACCCACAGTCTCAATAAAGAGCGATTTCCTCACAACCTGAGTCATCCAGCCAGTGTGTGCAGTTCTAATGGCACTCCGGGCCCCAAAACTCTACAGTCCCGGCTCCCCAGATGCAACTCTCTCGCCACCGGACCTGCGACTGCTCAGCCCAGGCAGGCCAGCGCTGACAAGTTGCGAAGATTCTTCTCTAGAATCTCTTCCTCAGGCATATATGACCGCTTCAGCACTGGCTAAAGACTCGAGTCCAGAGATCGGCATGGCGCCACAGCAAATACTGTGTGACAATCACCCCTTCTTGCCGTCAGACTTTCAACCCTTGGACAGACCTCTGCTTCCTGCAGACCGGAGTCCCCTTGCAGCAGGTGTCCAGACATGTCGTGGTCACCACAGATGCCTCTCAACAGGGTTGGGGCATCATGTGCAATGGGCATGCTGCCGCTGGCCCCTGGACAGGACCCCGGCTACATTGGCACATCAACTGCCTAGAGTTGCTGGCTGTATATCTTGCCCTACAGAGGTTTCTCCCACTAATCTGGGGCAAGCATGTCTTGATCCGTTCAGACAGCACCGCAATGGTAGCATACCTAAATCGCCAAGGCGTGCGCTCTCGTCATATGTTACAACTCGCCCGCCAGCTCCTCCTTTGGAGTCAGCAGTGACTCAGGTCGCTGCGCATCACTCACATCCTTGGCAAACCGCAACACGACGACGAACGCACTGTCGTGGCAGGTTTTGCCCAGCGGAGAGTGGAGGCTCCACCTCCAGGTGGTCCAGCTGGTCTGGGACCGATTCGGCATGGCACAGATAGATCTCTTTGCCTCCCAGTACAACTCCCACTGCTCGCTCTGGTACTCCCTGACAGGAGCTCCTCTCGGGACAGACATGCTGGCACACAGCTGGCCCACGACTGGTGCTGTGCACGATCAGGGAGGATGAGGAACAGGTCATCCTGGTGGCCCCTTACTGGCCCACCCGGACCTGGTTCTCGGATCTTACGCTCCTCGCAACAGCACCTTGCTGGAAAAAGAAGGAAGGATCTTCTTTCTCACTGACAGGGCACCCTTTGGCACCCGCACTCAGACATCTGGAACCTTCACGTCTGGCCCCTGGATGGGATGCGGAAGATCTAGTGGATCTACCACCTGTGACCTGACACAATCAACCAAGACAGAGCTCCTTCCACCAGGCAACGTTACGCCCTAAAGTGGCGCTTGTACGTGAATTGGTGTTCTTCTCGAGCCGAAGACCCGCAGAGGTGCTCAGTTTGGTCAGTGCTTTCATTCCTGCAGGAGAGGCTGGAGGGGAGGCTGTCCCCCTCCATCTTAAAGTGTATGTAGCTGCTATCACAGCCCACCATGACGCAGTATATGGCAAGTCCCTAGGTAAGCATGACTTGATTATCAGGTTCCTGAAAGGTGCCCGGAGCCTGTTACCCTCCTGGGATCTCTCAGTGGTCCTCTTGGGCCTTCAGAGACCCCCCCTTCGAGCCACTTGATTCAGTTGAGCTCAAGGCCCTCTCCCTGAAGATGTCCCTCCTGATCGCATTGGCCTCCATCAAGAGGGTTGGGGACCTGCAAGCATTCTCTGTCAGTGACACCTGCCTGCAAATCAATCCGGCACATTCTCATATTATCCTGAGGCCGCAAAGGTTCCTACAACACCCTTTAGGGACCAGGTTGTGAACCTGCAAGCAAGGTTCCCCGGGAGGAGGCAGACCCCGCCTTCTCGTTGATGTGTCCGGTTCGTGCTTTGCGTATCTATTTGGACCGCACGCAGAGTTCTAGATGTTCTGAGCAGCTGTTTGTCTGCTTCGGCAGACGGTGGCAACACCACCGGTGATGACAACGCAGTCTCCAAAACAGAGGTTAACTCATTGGGTCATTGACAACATCTCTCTGGCCAACCAGAACCAGGTCATGCCTTGCGGGTTCAAGCACACTCGACGAGAAGAGTGGCATCCTCGTGGGCACTGGCCAACGGCACCTCCCTAGCAGACATCTGCAGAGCAGTGGGCTGGGCAACACTCCCTACCTTCGCCAAATTCTACAATCTCAGGGTTGAGTCAGTCTCCTCCTGTGTTTTGTCAAGTCTGAGCCGGTAGTACTTGGTAACGCGGCACAACCGACCGGGTGTTCTGCTTGCACACAGTGCCCTTCACCAAGTTGATCCAGTGCGCCTTTTATCCCAGGTTAGCCACTAAGCATCGTTCCCTGGATGTTCTCCTTCCTAGCCTTCTGGCCTGCGAATTCAGTGGAGCAATTCGCGTCCAGACCCACTACGAGTCACAGGTGCTCTGTACTGGGGTTGGCTAAGCTCCACGGGCTTAGTTCCCTCCTCAGAAAAAACTCCCCGTGATGTATTTTCTGCAGTACGGTCCCCCTGTTGGCGTACCCGCGTTTCCCTTGGGCAGCCCCGCTGCCCCGGTCGCCGTGCTTGTAGAGTCCCCCCTCATTAGGCTGGACCTATCACCATGTAATTCCCACGTATGGCTTCACATGGTGTATTTGCCACATGTTACCTCCCCATAGATTGGGCAGGATGTGGCCTCCGCAGGGTCTTTTCCCCTGAAAGAAAAGGACCGGTAAAGACCACCTTCCCCGACGCATCTGATAGCGTTAAGATAGCCCCAGCCGCTCACGTCCTATGCGAGAGACATAGTGAGAGAAAAGGCCGCGGCTGCCGGGCTTGCTCCCATGCTGTCATGTAGCACCTATTCCCCCCCTCAGGGGTGCGGGGAACCTAAGGTCTGTATGTGACATCTCTTTGGGTGCGTTTGGGAGGGCTACGTGCAATTGTTGCCTCTAGCACGCCTTTTCGGCTCCTCAGTGCAAAATCCTGACTGACACTCGCTGTCCCGCTTCCCTTTATACCATATGTCCGGGGCAGGGCATGCAAATTCTGTCTGCCAACTTGACAATTGCCTTTTCTCAAGTTCAGAGGTACGTTTGGCATCCCAGGAAGACCCCTTGTGTCACTTCATTCCACACAACATCTCATTCCCTCCCTAGGGAACGGAGGTTATGACAGTAACCATGACGTTTAACATACTGTATGTTGAGCTTGTGCTGGACTGATGGCAACCTGGTGTTAGGCTCAAATAATTTTATGTTGCTTGATGTTGGTATGTTATCGGGGTGATGGAGTGCTGGAGTGCTGGGTTGATGATATAATCAGATCTGGGAAATTTGAGTTGAACGGATTGTGCACAAAAATGCAAAAATGCCCAAATGCACATGAACTAAATAAATAACCTAAATAAAAATGGAATAAAAACATTAATTAAAATATATGAATAACTGATCTGGAATTAACAGCCACCATGCATACTAATTGAACTGAGTTTTTGAATTTGTGCTGAACTAAATTAAAATAAACAGGTGCAGAGCATAAACATATCAGTGTACTTAAGATGTCATTAGTCACACAAACTCTCATAACATTACCTACTCAATTATTAAGGCTTCTAAAGAAACACTGCAAATAAGACAGATGGTAATCAGAAACAAGAAAGAGAAAGAATGACACAAGAAAATAAACAAGGAAAAAAAAAAAAATCACAGACTGCCCTGAGTAACCACTGAGACTTAATGAAAATAATTCTCAGTTAGACAGGTTGGCTATAAATCTTCAAGTAATGAAAACATTTGTGCTAAAAAAAATTCTTGCAATCAATGCAATGAACACTTGTGACCAAAATGATCACAAGGGAAATTAGCATGTTTAGTCTGAATTGTTTTCCATCCAAATTAATACCCGATATGCTGAATTCCACACAAGCACCCCCACACGGTGAATGTTCATGCCCTGAAAATCTCCTGTGCTGTGCTTGAGACCAGAACACCAGCATTCCTTCCTTGTGGCCAGCATCCAAAGCACAACATATGCTGGTGACCAGCAATACAAGTCTTTTTTTAGGGATGTACTCAATTAGAATAAAATAACCCCCATCAAGAGCTCTACAGACATAAGATCCTGTGCTGTTGCCATTAATGTCCCAGTCTCTTAAGTTTGTATTCTCACTTCATTTTCAGGAAATTATAGCAATTCATTTTTAACGAGGTGGCAGAGTGGCCTTAAGCTTAAAAATACTTAGCTTGCCATCTTTATGGTTCAGAAAAAAATCATTATGACTTGACTTGAGTGTGTACTGACAAGAAGTTCACACATCCGCAGAAAAATCTTCAAGCAAAGCAATTAAGAGTCTTTTAATATCCTTCAACTTTCACAGATTTCAGCCATATCACAATCTTTATATAAGCATTTGGTGTATATTTTACATGACATGGTTTTAACTTTGTTTTCAGCCAGTTATCATGCTGTTCTGCTATGAGAAGAAATTACAGACAGACAAACAATGCTCTGAGATGAATTCGAGATTTCTTCCATTTCTCAAGAGATCCAGGTACAGTCAGCACAGAGGAATAGATGTTTTTAGACAACTACAGTACTGGCTATGCTGTTCTATCCCTATGAGTAATAATTGTCTGCGCAATTAGTTTTACCATTAGTCAATTAAAATAAACTGTATCTGCTAAATGTAAATAAACACACCAGATCATTCACACCACTAGAATCATTGGCACTAAAAACTGTACACTACTTTATGCCATTCCAAACTCATACGACTTTCTGCTTTTGTCTTATTGTCTGATTTTCGTGTGACACCTTCCAGAGACAAGGTGAGCACCCAGACAGGACTCCAAGTCTCCTTGTTCAGCTCAGAGATGACCACATCTAAAGGGACTTTCAGTCAGACAAGGTGAAATTATTCTGCAGATGCTTAGATCTGGGAGGTGAGGGACAAAGCCAACACTCCAATGCAAAGATTCTAAAGATCATCTTAAATATTTATTAACCACTTTTGGCACTCTGACATGCGGCCATTAAAGAAGTCACTCTCTATGCACAAACATTAGAATATGGTTGCCACTGATCTACCAATGGATTCCCTATAGGGTAGTCTTCAATATAATCAGTAACTGATTAAATAAGTATTAAATAAGTAAATAAATGGCCACAATGGTTGTGTCGCTCTGGGAAGGGTTTGTGCTGCACATGTGTACAACATGGGATGAAATTCACCATTTATTATCTGCAAATCCTAATTGAACAGACATCAGCTGTCAGTTCTGGTCAATGGAATAGAAGGACTGAAGGAAAACAGGACTGTGTGTTTTACATCAGGGATAGCTGATAGCTATCCACTGGAAAGGTAATGTTTTTTTTAAGAGTATGTATTGTATCATTCCAAACCTGTTTCTTTTTGACAAGCTGCAATCAATTTTACTGGAACTGCAATATCTTTTCACTGTGGCACTGGAAAATAAGACCATATTAAAAGGTTTCTGGAACTTTTCTTAAGCCAATAAACTCAAACTTACTGCAAAAACCTTGAGAAACTTCCAAAAGGTCAAACCGGCTTTTTAAATCAGAGGACAGAGTTATAGCTATCTCAAACAAATTCCTGTGGAGTACCAGGTTCTATCAAACAAATGAAGAGTCGGCTGAGTAATTTTCATTAGATGACTGGAGCCGTATTGATTTCTCTCCCTCTTGTTTGTTCACAAAGACTTCCTACTACAGTCAACAGCTTCCTGCTGTGATGTCTCTAGATTCAGCGTTGTCTGACCTTGCCTTGCCTTGCCTCCTCTGCTGTCCTCTCCACATTGGAACTAATTTGATTTTATAAAAGAGTTACTCTCCTCTACAGCACCTGTCTATACCCAGCGTCTATACATTTTATTTTCTTTAAAGGGATACTGTAAATAAAGAGAAGATATCAGACAGAATGGTAGGTGGATAGAGAGCATCAGTCACCATTCACTTTCATTGAAATTGAAAGGTGACTGAGGCTAACATTATGCCTAACATCTCTTGTGATCTACGGAAGAAAGAAAGTCATTTGGATTTGGGAACAACATAAGGGTGAATAAATGATAACACTTCTCATAAATAAATGAGAACTATCTCTTTAAGAATTGTGATTTCCAGGCTGAGTAAAAAAAGTGTCTGATTACACTAAGTGCAAATAGCTCATCTTTTTGGCAGAGGCTATTTACACTAACTCCGCCCACCACTGCTCAGACCAAAATCAAGACAGCCATGACTTTATTTAGGGGTCAACTGCTGATCAAATGAAGGTGGGCTTATTTTTAAAAAAAAAAATGATGGGCAGAGGCACTAAACTGGATAACATGTTAGACAATTAGTGGATTAAGTTATTGGATAACTAAGTGACTATTTGCGATCCAGTAATCTGGTGAAAACAGGATTTTCTGTGAATGTACACAGCTACAGCTCTAGAGGCTACTCAAAATTCTGCAGCGCCACAGAGCGCAATTCACATAGTTTTCTATTAAATTTGAGCCAAAAAAATTATCAAAGTACATAATAAAAAGTACATGTATATGTGTCTTTTAGTATATAGCATACACAGTGTACTTTCAGTAACAAGTAGGTCTTTTTGTGGTTTGACAGGTTGAATGAAGCATATTCAAGGCTACAAATAAGAGAAATTGTATAATAATCATCACCATTTCTAATAGTTGGTTTGTGCAATTGCGCAGGTTTCATACACTATCCTGCAAACTCATACAGTATCACTTTGTTCATTCTTGATAATGTACAAAAACCTTTGAAACGTTTTTGTGTATGGTGACTAGATTCACAATGCTACCTGCACCGCATCAATGCATCCTGTTCGCAACACCTTTGCCTTGTCCTACCCGTGATGCGGTGTGGATCTTCTCGTCTGTGTGCAACTTGATTGAGGCTAAAATATTTGCTAAAATCTCCTTTTGTTTCCTTTAGTTGAAAGAGTTTAATTTTATTTCAATCTTTGTGTTCAGAATGACTTAAATAATGATGACAGTATTAGTTGAAATGATCTCGAGAATTCCTCAAGATCTACAACATGGATTTGTGCATTAAAAATACAATCCACAACACTAAGGCTCAAGATATATCCATCTGTACATTTTATGAATAACTTATTCATTCCAAAGTTAAACTTGTTGAACTTCTTTTTTCTCCCTCAAGACTCTTCTTCTCCGCAGGAGGTAGCTGTAATATCTGCTGCCAACCGAGCACCGTTGAGAGCAGCGTTCTGCCCAGAGCACTACGTATTCATAGGTCAAAGGTTACCATCATTAAAAGTGCCATCACAGAGTTTTGATCTCCAGCAGTCCCCTTTGCCTTGGCTCCTTAATTGAGATTTTTGTCCTCGTTATCCGCCCAAGCTGGGTTCTAATGTTTATGTGTTACATGTCTCTCAGAGCTAACGGAAAAACACTAATGAATGCATACTGTGCAAGGGATAATTTTGCTAAAATTTTTGGTCACTGTTCCTTTGAAATTGCAAAAGCTTATGCTCCAAAAGGCATTCAACTAAAGCTTGGATGAAGAAAGTTTGTGAGACCTTAGATCTATAGAAAGCCGAGTTTGACCATTTCCCCATATGAGACCAAAATGACCTTGCCTGATGGCAGTGTTAACAGTTCCATGAAATGCACTCAAAGGATGGATCTCTACTTTAAAGAATAGTTCACCTAAAAAAATTAAAATTCTGCCAAAATGTACTTGCCCTCATGTTGTTTCAAACACGTATGACTTTCTTTCTTCAGTGGAACACAAAATACAATTTTAGACATTATTTTAGGGACTGACAGCTTCTTTCACCATTGACTTTCACTGCATCTTTGCAGCTATCCCTTTAAACCAGGACGACAAAAATGTGCACATTTGTCACACTTGCGAAAACAATAATAGTGAAACTAAATACTATTAAGTGCTATTTGAGCTGAAATGCCACTTTAATACACTGTAATGCATAAATGTATAGTTATTTCAATTATGATTACAGATTTGAATTGCTGGATTTGAAGGAGCTGAAATGAAAGGCTGTTGATGATCTTCAAAAAATGTAGACCACATTCAATGTAATATGGCTGTTTGTGTGAAATTATGGATGAAATTATTATCAATTATGATTACAGATTTGAATTGCTGGAAAATATTAATTATAAGGAGCTGAAATGAAAGGCTGTTGATGATCGTCAAAAAATGTAGACCACATTCAATGTAATATGGCTGTTTGTGTAAAATTATGGATGAAATTATTATAGAGCAATTGAAAATAATTTATGTCTATGATTCATTAAAACTTTTATTTTCTCTTCCAAAAAGCCTTTGCCTGTTTTGTGTCAGTCTAACATTTCATTTGAACAAAGGCAAAATTATTATTAATAGCATTGAGATTCACTCTAAAAGCTTTTTT
Organism: Moxostoma hubbsi; assembly: GCA_032164185.1. Taxonomy (NCBI): domain Eukaryota; kingdom Metazoa; phylum Chordata; class Actinopteri; order Cypriniformes; family Catostomidae; genus Moxostoma; species Moxostoma hubbsi. Next base: position 19,072,784 of record JAVLUX010000038.1, read on the forward strand.
TCTGTGAGTTACTTGACCATTTTCTTATAAAATCTCCTTTTTCCATTTTATGTTCATCTATAATTATTTGCCTTTTTATCATATTTAAAGGTTACTCAATTCCATCTTAAGGCAGAATATTATATATTTTTTTATCTTCACACATATTATTTTCATTGTGTGCTTCCTCTAGCTATTCAAGATTATTGTTTTAAATTATAATCTATATATACAGTGCACCAAAATGGATTAAATTAATTATTTTCCACAAAATTCTACAAACAATACCCCATAATGACAACATGAAAGAAGTTTGTTTGAAATCTTTGCAAATTTATAAAAAAAAAAAAATCACATGTACATAAATATTCAGCCTATAAAGTGACAGATTATATAAATTTGACCAAGTCTAAACCTTAAAATCCAAATCTGTACTCATTTAATCATTCATTAAGCATTTAATTAAAATTTTGTTGGCCAGGGGACAAACAATTAGTTCCCCGTCTGTCGCTCACTTCGACGTCGTGTCGAAGAAGCGACACTAGGGGTCTCTCTTGAGCTCCGAAAGATACCTCTGATCTATGAAAAAAGGCCAATGAGAGTTGGCGAACAGTATTTGCATACTCCGCCTCCGGATATAAAGGTGAGAGAAATACGCTCGTTCATTCAGTAATTTTCTTCGGAGCCGATGGTCGTGTGTATGCAGTCAGCTGCGAGTAACACAACTGATCCTGCTTCTGATCCTCTGACGCTCTGCTTTGCTGTTGGATTTGGAGTTAAAAGAGTTGAAAGAGCGATTCTCTCCGTAAAAGAGTTTATTTCTCTGAAAGAGCATTACACAGCGGCGTTGAACGTCCTTTTCAGGACGCGTCTTTATAAAGATGTAATTTCCGCCCCTGTGTAATTTCTGGATGCGGTGATTTCTCCCCACCTCTCTCGGTCATAAAACACTGTCTTGCATGCCTGGGCTGCGATCACACGCAGGCAGCGTTTTATGAATGGTTTATGTTCTCAGTGCGAGAACATAGCCATGGTAACATTGCGGTCGTGTGGCTTTCTTTTGTAATGAGAGAAAGCCGTTTCAGCCGCCCCCCGCGCCTCACCTCCTTCCTACGGGATTGACGCAGGCGCCGCGGGCGATGAACACGATTTGGGGACAATGACGGGCTCTGTTCGCCGGGTAAACCCCCTCGAACCTCCCGCCTCCCCGGCACGCTTGTTTGCTTCCGTCTGAGCTCGGGATGAGCATTCTCTCCAATGGTTCATCTTCTCAGTGTGAGAACATGGCCGTTATAGCATTGCGGTCGCACGGCTTTCTTTTGTAATGAGAGAAAGCCACTTCAGCCGCCCCCCGCGCTCCGCCTTCTTCCTACGGGATCGGCGCAGGCGCCGCGGGCGATGAAGGCGATTTGGGGAATATGACGGGCTCTGTTCGCCGGGAAAACCCCCTTGAACCGCCCGCCTCCCCGGCACGCTTGCTTGCCTCAGAATTGGATGACATCACCGCTGCATCGGAGAGCGTTACAGCGGCATCGGATGCTGATCGCTCACCTGGGCCCCACCTTCGGGTCTGCCGCCCAGCCTGAGCCTGACGCACGGAGATCCACTATGCTTTCCCGGGCTACTTGATCGGTCCCGCGGGCAGGTGCGCCGCTCACAGCCACGCCCCCCCCCCCCCCCCCCCCCGTTCCTTTCTTCCCGGACGTGCACGACGAGTTGAGCAAAGCTAAGGCTTCTTCGCTCCTCCGCTCTCACTACCCTCGCGGCAGAACGGTCCCAGACCGCTTCCACTCTGCACGCCACGGCCCTTCCTGCAACCGACGCCAGGCCAAGGCACTTCAAAACTTGCACCTTGGGTAGTCCTGTTCTTGATGTGCTGCAGGAACTGCGCTGGATGACCAACCACGCCCCCGGGCCACGGAGGTCAGAAGCGCCGGCACTCGAACAGGCGATGGACACCCCTTGTGGTCCAGAAATGCACCTGTGGACTGGACCTGGTCGAAATGCCGGAGGCAGACAAGGCACACCTTCTCCCACACCCCCGTCTCCCAGCTCCGTCCATTCGGCGCCACCGTTGACGACTCTGCCCAGCAGTCCTCAGCGGTGAGGCAGACGGAGGCCACTGCACATCCTGCCCCGCCGCAAGCGGGGGAGCTCGGCAACACTTGCCTGGAGCTCGGTCCGGCAGATACTCATGTGATCCTAAGACCTCGACTGGGCTATGTGCCCATGGTTCCTACCACGCCCTCTGGAGATCAGGTAGTGAACCCACAAGCGCTGCCCTGGGAGGAGGCAGACCCAGCCCTCTCACTGTCGTGTCCGGTACGTGCATTGCGTGCCTACCTGGAACGCACCCAGAGCTTCAGGCGCTCTGAGCAGCTCTTTGTCTGCTTTGGAGGACAGCAGAAAGAGAACGCTGTCTCCAAACAGAGGTGTCTCACTGGGTGGTGGATGCCATTCAGTTGGCCTATCACACCCAGGCCATGCCCCCCCCCTTTTTTGCGGGTTCGAGCCCACTCTACTAGGAGCGTGACATCCTCATGGGCACTGGCTAGGGGCACCTCCCCAGCAGACATTTGCAGAGCTGCGGGCTGGGCAGCACCTAACACCCTTACAATCTCAGGGTTGAGTCAGTCTCGTCCTGTGTTCTCTCAGGTCCGAGCCCGTAGAACTCGGTACACGTCGACGATCTGACCGGGTGAACCGCTTGTTCCAGCGCCGTTTCCCTCTGCCAAGGCAAAACAGTGCGCTTTTGTCCCAGAGGACCTAGGTCCCTGGTTGATTCCTCCCTAGCCCTTCGGGCCCGCAGCAGTTCAGCGGAGGAACGTGCTGGTCCAGTCCACTACGGGTACCTCCGGCTACCCCTACTGGAATAGGTGCTCCACAGATCAGGCCTCCTATGGGACTCCTCCTGTGTGTATTTCCGTGGTACGGTCACCTTACGAGCTGACCCGCGTCTCCCTTAGGCAGTCCTTCCCTGCCCTCCGGTCGCCGTGTTGTAGCAACTCCCCCCTCCTCGAGGTTGGATCTACCACCGCGCCATTTCCTCCCACATGCCCAAAGTGGCCATGTGATGTATTTTGCCACCTTTACCTCCCCTGCTGGGCGGGTGTGGCCTCCGCAGGGTCTTTTCCCCCTGAAAGAATAGGAATAAGACCCCCTTCCCTCGATGCGGTAAGGGCCCCGGCTGCTCTTGCTCTATGCCGAGAAAACATAGAGAGAAAAGAGGCCCAGCCAGGCTTGGCCCGTTCCCTAGTTGGGAGCGTCACCTTGTTCCCCCCTGGGTAACCAAAAGGATGCTGACGCTTTTTCAGGGCATTGGGGAAGAGTACGTGCAGCCTGAACACAGTTGGTCGCTTGTGCACGTGCAAACGCCCGCTTCTGTGTCAGCAAAAATCCTGAATTAACGAGCGTATTTCTCTCGCCTTTATATCCGAAGGCGGAGTATGCAAATACTGTTCGCCAACTCTCTTTGGCCTTTTTTCATAGATCAGAGGTATCTTTCGGCGCTCAAGAGAGACCCTTAGTGTCGCTTCTTCGACACGACGTCTCGTTCCCTCCATCAGGGAACGGAGGTTACATACGTAACCGAGACGTTTTCAGAATATGCACCATAAAACAATAATACAAATTATCATTTTAATTCTCTATTATCCAAATATTCAGTTAGAATTGTTTGAGGAAAGACACAAATTTAAGTCTTTTATTAAAACAGATTTTACTTGTAGCAGCCCTGCTGTAACTGTCAACCCATGTAATATGAATTATTTAATTATGTAGCATGAGAAGCATGCCTCAAGAAGCATGAGCACAGGTTTTATGACAGTGATGTCAAATGCTTATTGGCTCTCATGTGTCTCGTGACTGTTTGCGACTGCCGTATTAAGTGATGTACAGTATATGTTTGAATGATATGAAAGATTGACAACGCCATAATGGAGTGCATCAGGAGAATATTTCTAGACATTAATAACTTAAATTTCACTCTCTACCTCACACAAAGCTATTGTATGCCAACAGGGAGCACATTCCTCAGCATGGCAGGAGCGCCACCTTTTGCTCAACCTGGTCGAGATGGATGCCGACATGTTATGATTCCTTGACGCCACCATCTCCCAGGTTGGCTTATTCGGCGACATCGTCGAGGACTTTGCCCAGCAGTTCTCGAAGGTTAAGAAGCAGATGGGGGCTATCCAGCACATCCTCAAGATCCCACACCCCCTCTGGTCATCACTAAGGGCATCCCCCTGTAGGCCAACCCCGGGGTGGAGCCACCCACAGGAAGCAGAAGCCACCCATCTCACGGCCCATCGCTGAGAACATGATAAAGGATTCAAAGCACCCCTGAAATGGGTGACCAAGGGAGACGGAGACCAGCTATAGACCTGGAGCTGGTAAACAGACCACTCCAACCCCATGTGTAGGGCCAGGTGGGGAATACTTGTTTTCCTTTTCTTTTGATTACGCTGCACACCCAAGGGGCTGCAGTACCCCCAATTTCAAGAAAAGAGTGGTTTCCTCACATCCTGGGTCACACATTCGGTGACCACGGCCGTTGTTATCATAACCGGTGGGCACTGTTCCTTTATGGAAGGTATGACACTCTAAAATCTAAAATATCTAAAACAGTACAAATGTATAATATATTTATAATAGATTTGTGTACTCAAATATATTTGTCAATATTTTACGTTTCTAAAGCTGTAAATACATACATTTTTTTGCTTTAGATACTTTCAAATGTCCATATTTAACATTTTAGTGTCTATTCAAACGTTCAAATGTACAATCAAATGCTACAAATGCTAACGTACAAATGGCTATGTATATTAATGAAATCAGACTGGTTAGATCTGTAACTGTAAATATTTTAGGAGGATTGAGAAAAAGAGACAATACAAGATCTTCAGCACAATAATACAACCAACATAATTATAAAGGACAATATGACTCCATTCTATCAGAATTTATAGATTTAACACCCACATATCATCATAACAGACATGACATAGGTTGATACACATTGATGAACAATGATCAGCTACACTAATGAGTAGTGCTGGGAAGTGCTGGGAGAATTATTCTTATTTAGAAGATAAAAAAAATGTTTTGTCTAGACTTCCAGAATAAATAACTAGTGAAGGTCACTAGAGATGATGTAGACATAGTGTTTTACAGCTATACATCAGCAGTTTTTCTTAACTTGCATAATTATGCGTCATGAAAAATAATTCATGGAATCAATAAATTAGGAACAATGTACTACCATTTGTTGGATTATGTGTAATTATGTAACCCTTAAAAAGTAACTGTAATCTAATTATAAGTATTTTCAAAATTAAATTTAATCTAAATACAAGTACTTGATGTAATCTGATTGTGTAAATCAGATAACCTGTAATCTGTTACTACCCAGCACTGCTAATGTCTGTGTTTAATTCAGAATAAGTTACAATGTGCACTAGACTTCATGCCAACAGTGAAAATTCTGGCTCTGGCAAGACTATTTTGGCAAAGCTAATCATTATTTCATGTGTAAAACAAGAAGTTCATCCTCTAGAGTATTCTGATGTAACAGTGTTATATTTAACAATATTTTTACATAATCAAGTAGGAATATTTACTCTTTGGAGAGAGCAAATATTTTTGCCAATATCATGCATTTAATTATTTCTGTGCTGTTTTTAATATGGCACGAACAGTAATATTTAATGAGCAAAAATAACCAGTTCTCTTCCTCTCTCATACTCTTAAAGTTTATTTGTTTGTCTGCCTTTGTGAATAATTAATTGCTATATGTTGGTTTTGCTTTGAAGTTTGATGAATAAAATTAATGTAATCACAGTCATTAAAGTGTTGCCCCTGCTAATCACAAAACTTAACATTGCAAAAACAAACTCCAATTAACACAACATCAACAACCAACAGGCCTATAAGAATGAGAAACTGATATTTGTGATGACAATATCACCAGAAGCATTAAATTAATAATAATAATTAATAATGACTTGAAAATGAATAACGGATTAATCTGAATAATATAAAAAAAAATATTTGTATGACTGATTATCCAAAAAGCACAAGGATAAAGCTGCATTTTAATAAACATATCCAAAATTACAACACATTTATGAATCTGTGCAGCCAATATTTCTAAATTGTAAACCTTATGGTGTATAACCTCGGATGGGTGCAGTCTCGACTCAGTTTGCGGTCTCTGTTAATTTTGCACGTCTGGAGCTTATCAAGTGTAACATTATACAACATCATATACACTTTCCACTTCTTGAAATGTCAATGGTAATGTATCATACGATTCACATGTGATTCTCATGTTTTTATTTACAGCCTAAACCTGAGCATGATGTTAAATTACTGACCTGAAGTGATGATTTCATCTCAGAGCTTGTCTATCCATCTCTTAAAGTTGACCACATACATATCCACTTCAGCGATTAAGGTAATTATCTGGTTGTCTTTATTCCGAAAAAAAAAAAAAGTTACAATTCTCCATCTTTTTCTTCTTCTTCTTCTTCTTCTTCTTCTTCTTCTTCTTTAAACTGTGATACATTTTAAAATGTTAAGTGTTCTTGAACTTTGGTAAGGCACTATATAAATGTAACATTATTATAATTATTATTATTATTAAACTAAATAATGGTCTCCTATCATAAACAATCCCAGACAGACTTAGGGACTTTCACCTGTGTGTAGGCTATGTTGATTTTATTTTCATTTCATTTTTGCTTATCAAATTCTGCCTCCAAAATAATGTTTTTATAGATGCACAGACAAATTAAAATTCTGTTTTATGTGGATATTAAAATCTGAAATACCAGGAGAAACCACAGTTAACAACATATTCCACTGTTAATGTAGCCTACAAATTCAGCTTCATCATGGAAAGAATACAAATTAAAATAACATTATATATATTTTTTAAAGCTACACTATGTAACTTTTTTTTTTTTTTTTTTTAATCTAAATGTTATTAATGAGAGAGTGCAACAAAAATACATCTTCCAAACCATGTCTTTACCCAAATAACTCTGATAAATATTTGATTTATATTTTAGAGCTATCAGGACGGATTTTGCAGGAAATTGCATACATATGTCATTTTCCCGTGCATGACATGTCATATCCTTACACCAAGAAAATAAGATCCGGCTACTGTAGCACATGTGTGGGAGTAGCTGAACTGAAAGTTTGTTGTCACAATGAACAAGAAAACTTTACCATGGATCATTCAAAATGGCAAACCTCCAGGGAATCACAGGTTGTAAAAACATATATATAAAACAGCAATAATTTATATAAATAAACCATTTAGTCCTAGGCTTGCCAAGAACATGTGAGTCTTGAAATTATGTTGACCACTGGTTGGTAACAATGACAATCTATAAATTGGTTACTAAGTGGTTACTTTTGGTCTATTCAGAATATCCTGCGTTATAAAAACTACAGCGTTTGACCTTATCAGACTATCAATCATGATGTCTAATGTTAACAAACATTGGCTAACTTTTGATCTGTAATTTATTTTAAAACATCAATGTTTCCAATAAGTCAAAAACACAGCATAATATATGGCACTTACCTGCTCAGATGACATGTTTTCGTATATACGTCTTTTTCTTTATTTCATTATTTATTTGTCCATTCACTCTGATAAGATGTCTTGTATCCATGTGTACACTGGTGCCTCGAACAACACTCATTCATGCAGAGAAGCAGAGCCGAAGCACAACCAAAACAATGTTCTTCTGCAAGACGCATGCAGTTTAATCTTTTAACCACTAGAGGGCCAATACTTACATAGTGTAGCTTTATTTAATAATTGTATTATAATAATAACTAGATAGCTACATTTCCTGAAGAAAATGTGAGTGGTGCTTGCCATGTCAAAACTAGTAACATAGCATGTTTTAGCATTTTGTTAAGCACTAAAATGATGATGCTTAAATGTTGCTAGCTTGTGTTTGCATGATGCTAGTATGTTTTTAACATGTTTAAGCACTTCGGTAGGCATTGCTAGCATGTGTTAGAATGATACTAGTACGTTTTTAGAATATTTTAACACTTTGCTAGGCGTTGCTAGCATGTGTAAGCATGATGCTAACACATTTTTAGCATGTTTTAGCACTTAGCTAGGCGATGCTAAAAAAATTTAGCATGATGCTAGCACATATTTAACATGTTTTAGCACTTCACTAGGCGATGCTAGCATGTGTTAACATAATGCTAAAACATTTTTTCAGTATGATGGTTGCATGTTTTTAGCATGTTTTATCACTTCACTAGACAATGCTAGCATGTGTTAACATAATGCTAAAACATTTTTTTTTTAATAATTTAACACTTTGCTAGGCGATGCTAGCATGTGTTAGCATGATGCTAGCAAATTTTTAGCATTTTTTAGCACTTCGCTAGGCGATGCTAGCATGTGTTAGCATGTAATAGTAATTGCTTTGCAAGCACCACTAATATTAATACGTATGTGAGATTACAATAGTGTTGCTTTGCAAGCACCACTAATTATTGGCTATTATTATGAAAAAGCATACACAAGGCATATTTTATTAATAGAAACTATAAATGTAAGAGTAGCCTAATCCTGTATTCCATTCAACTCTGAAAGTCGGTTTTTCCAACTTCCTACTTGGAAAAGTACAATAGAACGCCTAGGGATGGGTGATACCACTTATTTTCTTTTCGGTCCAATACCAATAATATCAAGTACAATAGCATTGATACCGATAACAATACAGATACTTCTATTTGTTTTTTTTGCTATTTCTTGGGATAAAATGGGTCATTTAAAATATAATTTTTAGTTATAATTCAAGTCATTATAATTTTTTTATTTTTTACATTTGAAAGCCCTAATACTTTTTTTTTCACTTTGAAGCTTATGATTATTGTTCATGTTCAAGGTAGCCAAATAATATTCTCCCTAATTTAAAAATACAAAATGTTAGGATCGATATTTGTGTGTGAGGATCGATATTTTTGATACAACATCAGTATCGGAAGTATTGATACTTTAGGATCAATTCACCTGTCCCTAAACGCCATTTGAAGTCGTAATTCCAAATTGGAAATTTGTGCCGAAATTTTTAATTCTGATTTCTCAGAGATGCAGGTGCATGACGTCACACAATAATGTCGGCTGCAAAATAAGTAATAAACATTCACTTATATTAAATAATATCAATAAATTACTCAAAGTTCCTACATTACATGATATTAAAGCATGTATAACAAACGTTAGCAGAGCAGCAGGAGTTCAAAACATGGTAAATTATAATCGCTTTTTATAATCGTACATTTACATGTAGCACAAATGTTAGCGTTGCAAATTGTTTATGAATTGGGTTGCTAGGAGAAATCTCTGGTGACAGTCAAACACCTTCTAAGCTAACAGGAGCGTTGCAGTTTTGTTTCCGTAAATGTCATCTTTTGAGCATTTGGCAATGGAATGCATTTATGGTTTGAGATCGGAGTATCAAGTAGGAATATCCCACATCTGATTTTAATGGAACGCAGCATAATAATAAAAAATTGGCATTTAATATAGTTTTGACGCACTTCCGGTTTAACACACAGTTCTATCCGAATACAGAGACAGATACAGAAAATTTTGTCATATGAACAGATACAGATACAAATACAGATAATGGCTCCACTGTACACCCCTAATCCTTCACATACTGTATGTATATATTTTGTTGTATCTGTTATACAATATATGAAGACTACGTGTCTTCAAATTGTAGTTTGTATTATGCATCTTACAGACCACTTTCATCAAATTGCATTTTGGGGGAATGTTACCGGCTGGAGGCTTCCGTGGCTGAGCGGAGGGTGATATCAGTTCATATGAAAAGCTCTTATCTCCCCTTATTGTGTTATGACACTCAGCTGTTTGCTCTAGATGGAGAGGCTTATTGTGACCACAGACTATATGAAACTTGAACCCGGTCGCAGACGTACCTGCAAAATGTTCTGTGCTTTATCCAAGTGAGTGCTTGAGTCTTTATTCTGTGTATGCCTTTGCCCAGTAATCAGTTTTACAAATTGCTTTCACTGAGTACATGAGAGTCTCGCCTTGTCGGTGAAGTCACAAACCTCAGAGCAGCAGAAGTAATCCCTATTTCTGAGGGAGCGAATGAGCTTTGTTTTCTGAACACCTGCCTCAGCATTTTGGTTTAAAACACTTCTAGGGAGAACATTGATGTAGCAGATAAATAATTTAGATGTTAATATTAATGTATCACTAAAATGTATTGTTGGATTAATCTGTATATCGGTGCAGTACATACAGATACACATCTATCTATCTATCTATCTATCTATCTATCTATCTATCTATCTATCTATCTATCTTATATACAGGGTTGGGTGGGTTACTTTTGAAATGTATTCCACTACAGATTACAGAATACATGCAGTAAAATCTAATTTATAATGTATTCTGTTAGATTACTCAAGGTCAGTAACGTATTCTAAATACTTTGGATTACTTCGTCAGCACCGGTAAATTTTTTCACTTGTTTGTACAGTAAGACATAATACACATGTTAAAAATACATTCTGTGTAAAACCTAAATATCTTATGTAGTGTTGTTTCTAAAACAAGATTAATCAAATTGATCTTGTTTTAAGGATTTTTTTATATTTTTACAGGAAAACAATACAAAAATAATTATCAAGAATATGATTTTTCCCTAATATAAGGTCTTAAAATAAAAAAAATAAACTATGTTCCAACATTAATTTTCTTGATAAAAAAAATATGATTTGCCTGGTAACATGTGCATGTAAAATGGCTAGAAATAACATTTTAGCTTAACGTAAAGCTGACAATTTACACAAGGTTTATTTCTATTTCTTCTGCTCCAAACTTACTTCAAACTTACTTCAAACTTCTCTGTCTGCTCGTATGAATGTAACACATCATAAAAAAGTGTTTCACCGCTGTTCAAACGCACTTTGGATTGCAGCATTTATGTGTATAAATGTTTTCGATCAGAAGTTATTAAATATTAAATTAAACAAATGATTCATATATGACATATTCATTGCAATGGGCATTAAAACTCTAAACTCTTATCCTCCACAATATTAATCTGCCAGTAGACTTTGGCTAAATACTTTGTTACAGCAATCGTGAAGCTGCGTTCATGATTCACATTAGAGCGCCAACACTTGCATTGTGCGCAGCTTTGAACTAACCATGAAAAGTGCTTGCAAACAAACACGCTTACAAAGGCTGAAACATTCTTGATTTCCTTCATCTGATGTCCCATCTGGGCATGTTTTGCACATCAATTAACATCAAGAGTAATTCTTAAGAGATTATAAGTGCTGTCAGAGATTATTTTATTTATCGAGAAAAGAACCTCTGCAGCTCAATCATAGGAGAGAGTGTGAGTGTCAAGTAGCGTGTTACGACCAAGGAACTCTAAGTCTATGATCTATAATTAGATTGTCTATGGGACCACCACATTATGCTGTTTTATGCTAAGCTTGTAGTCTCTCATCTTGTTACAGCTGTGGCGTGTATGTCAGTGTAATGAATCCGGGTGGACACATTACAATGGTTCCGCCCTTCACACCAGTGTTTATGCTGTATTGACGGTCAATGTGTTAATCGTGATTAAGAAAAATGTACGTGTTAAACTTTTTTAATTAATCGCATGCTTTAATGCGTTAATTGTTACAGCTCCAATATATACATATTCAAAATTATTCTGAAACTCTAGAGGAGACACATGTGAGATTACTAGATTATTTTTCCTCCATTTGCTGTCTATTCAATTACATTGATGTTTTGGAAAAACAATTGAACCATAATAGATTCAGATCCCATTTGTGATTTTTCTTTTATTCGATACAACCATACACTGGAGGACAGGAGTGTTTTCTCACATAAGTCTAAAAATATAGTCAACTCTATTGCCAACATCTCTTCTGTGAAACCTACAGCAGACTAGTGATCACATCACTGAGTGCCCACTCACCACATCTGCTGGCATAAACCCAGCAGCACAGATCTCATTTAAAAAAAAAAAAAAAAAAACTTATAAGCAAAAGAATATATTTTTCCTCAGCTTTCCCTTCATGTTATGTCTTTGGTAAACCCACTGAGTGTGGAGGCGTTTGCTGTGCTTAACCAAGAGCCTGAGACCAAAAATGAGATGAGATATGAAATTAAGAGCGTTGGTGTTCACAGGCTGTTTTAAAGTGTAATCTCAGTAGATGATGCAGACACAGAAAGGGAAAGAACTTCTGTCATTTCTCACAGAGCTCTAATATGAGTCTCAAATAAGCTGGGTGAGATATCATTGTAGTGGACTGTAAAAATTATTGAAATAATCAGGCTAAAGAGTACATCACATCAAACATAATTTCTTGTTTTTTCTAATCTTTTTTTTAAAATTATTATTTCAAGATACTTTTTATGCCTGTTCTTATAGTTACTGTACCTACATTTCTGCACCTACATTTCTGCTCCTCTGCGTCTCTTACTTTTCATCCTGTACTTCAAACAATGATATCTTATCATGATGAAACACCTTTACTATAGTGCCTGACTTTAATGCAAAACAATTTAATGTTTGCATTACACAACCAAATACATTTACAAGCTTGCTTAAGTGATGCAAAAGACCAGGGTACGAGTCCTGAAGAGCATGCAAATTGACACATGAGCCGAAAGTGTAATTGAAGCACCACAATACATGGTTGCTTCAGAATTTATCTTTCTATGACTCCATCGATTTTTTTTTTTTTTTTTTTTTTTTTAACTTGATCATTAACCTTCAAAACCCCATCTGTTTGGGAGAGCATTTAACTAGTTTTTAGTGCCACTCAGTGGACATTTCACCACGGATCTGCCTCGATAGCCAAATAATTTAAATTTGCAAAAATGTCACCACAGTCACATCATTTTCAGGAGATCAGGCTGGAAATTACAGGCTTCACCTTGTTGCAAACTTTGTCTGAAATATATATATATTTTAAATCAGCTACATGAAGTCAAATCATTGCTATACAGAATTGTGTCACCAACAAGTGCCACCATGAAATTCACGAATAGAGCAAATGAAGGATTGATGAAATCTTTTTTCATAACAATTGGAGTAAAATAATCACCAGAAATGTAAAGTCAAAATGCTTTTGTCTAAGACTAATGCTGAGAGAAGGGTTCTTAATCCTGCTGCCATGGCTGGCGAGTACAGGCTCCATAAGGTGAAAGGTGACGTTGAGGGCATGGAGTGGTTGAGAGTGAAAGGCAGAACAAGGTACCCTCACAGCCATATGGGCCCCGTAAACATCGGACCCGACCTGCGGCCTTCCTCGGGATGGATAGCCAGCCAAGGAGAGGAACCATCTGTGCTCAATGCCCTCCATTCCGGAGGGTCATCATCTCAAACTGAGTGCACGGAAATGCCAAGAATTTATCCCTCTTTCTGTCTTTCTCTCTCTCTCTCGTCCCCCTGTTTACTCTGTATTGGGGCAATGACGCAAACTTTGACCTGAACTTTAAGTCCTTGAAATGAATGGGAAGTGATGTCAGAATCAGATCACAATGTAGATAATCTGACAATACCATAAATGAACGCAGAAAGCTTGCTTTGGTACCCCCAGTCCCACCCCTCTTTGTAGGACGAATATGGCAATTAAAATACAAGAGCAACAAAGTCATAAGCCACAGGTTCATTCTCACAAAATGGCCCTGATCACTCTCACAGATGGTGTGATGCCGAACATTCCCATGGGCCGCTTATTGTGCTATATATCAATGCTGTACTGAACAAGTGGTGCCCTACAAAGGTCTCTGGGATGAAGCCACTGAGTAGAGTCAGCAAAATCAAAAACTGCTTTACATGCTGCTTGCAAGCAGACAGGTCAGCAAAGGTGTCACAGAGGAAAGGACAGAAGCCATCTTGAAACCAGATAAAATTAAACATCATGACTCAGAGAGGTGTATAACAACATGAACAGTCTGATGTGGTCCAGAGCTCTTTGATGAAATGTAAATGTGTTGATCAAAACAATGTTTGTATAGCTACCAGCAAAAATTACACGCAGGAGTTTCTTGCTAAAAGAAAACAAACACTGATTCACAGACACAATTAAAACATCCAAACAGCTTTATAATGAAATCCGGCAAAGAAATACTCCTACTACTCCTGCTACTAACTTAAAGGGATATTTACCACAAAAATGAAAATTCTCTCATCATTTACTCACCCTCATGCCATCCCAGATGTGAATGACTTTCTTTCTTCAGCAGAACACAAACAGAGATTTTATATATATATATATATATATATATATATATATATATATATATATATATCAGCTCTGTTGGTCCTTATTATGCAAGTGAATGGTGCTGGTCATAGGTGTGTGATATGATAGGTGTGGGTGAGAAACAGATCAATATTTAAGTCCTTTTTTATCATAAATCTCCACTTTCACTTTCAAAATGTGAAAGAAAGTGAAAGTGGAGATTTATAGCAAATAAGGATTTATTAATCTGTTTCTAAACCACACCTAGAGTCTTATGGATTACCTTTAGGTAATTTTTGGAGTTTCAAATGCCTGGTCACCATTCTCTTAATTTGTATGGACCTGCAGAGCTGAGATATTCTTCTAAAAATATTAATTTGTTTTCATGAGAAGAAAGAAAGTCATACACATCTGGGATGGCATGAGGGTGAGTAAATGATGAGAGAATTTTTAATTTTGGTGAACTATCCCTTTAAATACATAAATTTGTTTTGGTAGTGTGATAGTGGTTAAGATAACATTACTGTAGTTTTTTTAGTAAAAAGATACATTTACAATTGAATTTTAGTGCTTGTGAAGTATTTGCAGAACCTGTCTGAAAACAATCATTATCAGTTACATTTGGTGCCAATAGTGGTTCAGAAATGACAACTTGCACCTTTGACATTTTAACAGATGATTGACAGATAAAGGTACTGATCCTGTCCACGAAAACATAATTGCCTGAATGCGCAGCAATAAGAGGCAGAATGAACCCAGAAGTGACCTCAAAGTGAGAACTTATTCAAGAGACAGAGAGGAGGAGAGATCCCGGGATTGCTTGTGTTCTTATTAAATCTGCCCATGGCAAGTACACACAAGGAAGAATAGAAGCAGGCAAAGTCTTTTTGTCATCAGATAGATTGCTAACTAATTGGGTCCCTGGCGGTCTTGAAGATGCCTGATAACGGCTGCTGATAACGGGTCCAACTATAGTACACAGAAAAATGAATGTACACAAGCACACACACATAAACCTAACGCAGCTGCACAATCATAATGCAAACAATTCAGCAATTGGATAAGGGATGGGCCCTTTCAATCAGTGTTGCTAAGGAACCCTATATTGTTTTTATGAGCCCAATAACCCAACACACATAAATCTTCCCTTTTGCTCAAATTTATTCCTGCACCATAAGATTTTTGTAAACTCCAGCTGTGTATCAATAGTGCTGGGAAGTAACGGATTGTATTTCATTTGGATATTTTTATTAAAAATACAAGCATGTTGTCATTTTCTTTGATCTTAAGTTACACTTTTATGACTCTTAAAGCACCTTTTTTTTTTTTTTACTCAGCAACTGGCAAATATCAAGTTTCCATTTGATTTTATGTTTATCAGTGTTTAATGAAAGGAGTTTTAGTTGGTACTTGATACATTTAAAATGAATAATTCTACTTTCAACAAAATATGAAATGGGTAATCCAAAAGTAATCAGATTAGACTACCTAAAAGTGTAATGAGAAAGATCATTTTTGACCATTTAAATTGTGTAATGTGTAATCAGTAACCAATAACATTTCAGAAGTAATATACCCAGCACTGAAACAATTTTAAGAAAGGCACAATAGATGGTAATAAAGGATTGAGGGAAACTCTGTATTTGCAGTTTCCTACTCCATTTGCTTATAAATGTAAGTGTATTGTTTTGCATGGAGGAAATATGCACCGCACAGCTTTATATTACATCGCTAAAGAAAAACTAATAAAAGGCTTGTGTTTGTTATTCGGGAGACAGAAATTATTTTTTGATTAGGGCTTTTTCATAGACAAGTCTGAGACAGTGTCTGGCACACTCGCGGGGATGAAGCATCCAAATGAGAGAATAAGATTAGATGCTAATAAATATGTAAATGTTCCTGCCTCCCCACTCTCAGTTGACTTTATCCAGGTGTGTAATTCTGTTTGATAGTAATGCTGACTAGTGTAAATGTCCAGTGTTTCATGAAAATAAGACCGATAAGACCAGTCGACAGACAGTATACACTTCTTTATGTCTAATTTTTTGCTTCTGAAAACTTCCTCCCATTGATAAAAATGGACTGTACTTTTCAGAAATACTTCTTGACAATTTCATATGGTGGCTATTTCATAAAATGGTGTATCTTTTTGCTGCCACAAAGAGCTTTAGCAAATGTACCTTTAATGACAAACAACACAAACATTTTAATCTGCATAGGTGAAAAGTTAAAGGATATTTCCAACAAAAGATACAGTTTATTGAACACAACTTGTTGTCACATTATTGTTTATTGTCTATATTCTCACAGTGGGACCTGTCATTAAAAAGCCCATTATAGGCATTTCAGAAAATATTAAACAGCAAATAATTACAAAACATAAATTTAAATGAGCTCATAAACAAACATACACAAACAATGCTAGAGAAAACAACAATTGTCTCAGAACCTAGTGCTGTTGACAACTTCCCTGTGTGACAACTAGCCCTGGTCACCTCTATGTACATGAAATTTGAAAAGACATAAAAGGAGAAAAGGATTTTGAGACTAGTGTATTAGAGTTGACATATCAGAGTTTCTCGCTGAGTTCAATAGTCAGGACAAACGGGGCGAATGCAGAGGTCAAATCTTTATCTGCCACAAAGCTCAGCTGGCTCCAGAGGCTTAAACTGTGATATTTATACTAGAGGTCTTGAGGGAAGGGGAGGAAGTATGTGTAATTTCACAGTATCTTCAGGGAAAATTTGATCCCTGCCGGCTGACAGGCTGATAAATAGCAAAGAAGAAAACAGTGTCCTCCTGAAATGGAAAATAAGCTCCGCTTTCTAAGTGTATGAATCCTGAGGAGGACAGGAACTCACAGTGGTTACAAAGCACTGCCTCCATGAGCGATGTCTATGCCTGTGTTGGAAATGGAATACTAGCTTACTTCTTGCTGAATACTGAGTAGTATACACTATGCATATATAAAAAAAAAAAATAATAAAAAAAAATAAATATTAAGCAGTAGGCATTATTCCACAGGAAAGCTTTCAAACAGTATATGCTACATTGTAATCACGTGACCTTACTTGACCTTTCTGTTATTCAGAAGAGAAAATAAAAACAGTTAGAGGCCATTCAGACCAAATGCATTCTTGCATTAAAAAGCTAGATGCAGTGCAATGAATGGAACATACTGTTAAGCTGGTGTCAGAGACATTTTTTCAAAGTTAAAGTTCTTTTAAATTGACACAGTGTCTTAAAAATGTGAAGAGAAAAAAAGGGTGATGTGGTACCAACAGGTTAAAGAGGTCCATATAGCATGCTTACATTGAAAAACTATTAAAAAAAAGTGCTGATGGACATAAAATGCATTAAAATTTAGCAGTCTGCTCAAATAATAAGTCAGAAAGAGATGTAAAAAATCTCTATTTTAATGCATACAGAAAATGTGCATACTGTGCACATTATACATACAGCAGGAAGAGTGGAAGTATGCTGTTCCTAACGTCGCCTTTTAATTTTGTCTTCTGCACTGCTGCTATGTGAACATAGAATATGCAATGTATTCTCAATACTATGTAGACCTGATTTCATGCATAAAAGCTATTGTTCTATTTTAAGTTTATGGGCCAAGGTGCCCTCTTGCCAGATACATTATATTGCATTATTACATCACAGCCCCTGGAATGTTAGCTCTCTCTATGTGAATCTATATGGTGTATGAATTTAATGTAGTGAAAATACCTCAGCCAACCTCATTTATTTCTCTGGCAAAGAGAAGACAGACTCTCCTATTCATGACCAAAATTTAATGACCACTCCACAAAAATTCAATTATTTTAATATTTCACGCAGAAGATTTAAGTGTTAAAACCATTCTCTGGGCATGGCTCTTCACAATTCACACTCTAATGCAGCCTCTTATTAGCTAAAATATATTTAAAATCAGCCCCAAAAAGACATCTGTGATTCAATGTAAAATCCAAACAATTAGACTTTCCTGTCCATCACTTTCATTTAAATGTGATTATTCACACAGAGAGCAGAAGGAGCCTCTTTAAGTGCAAAAATATGTCACCTTCTTTGTGAAAAGACAATTGTTGGCTTCAATGTTACAATGAACAGAACTTGTTTAAGGAAATTGCATCCTTAAAAGTGAGGGGTAAATCTTTTATGCTCAAACTATTACAAAGATAGTCTCTTAGCTGCATAAAAAGCTATAGGATGGTCCCTTGCTCCTTATTTAGTGAATGACAACCTCCAGTTCGAAATGCACCTTATTTTCCATATAAAGCCTCTGAAAGCAAAATTCTTCAGCTTTTGGATGAACCCATTGATTCTCACAGTACAGTAAATTTACTGCACTATATATAAGGAAAAAATGTGCTAAAGTACACATTAATGTACATTGTGTTTAGCAGCGTGCAGTTTCACAATAAATCATTCAAATTTTCAAAATGGCATGTTGGATGAAACTAGAGACTCATCTTTTGACAGGTTTTAATGGAAAAACTTAATTAGGTTTCTTACTAGATGTTTGTTAGCCTTTCTCCCAAAGATAAACTCTACTGTGGTCAGCGCCATGTTGTTTTGTCACATGACTCCATTAGTTGAAAGTTTAACCCTTTACTGACAGCACAGATTCTCCTTAGCTGAGATCAGTCGGTTGAAATTTATTTGAATTATGCGTTGCATATAGCAAATCCAAAAATAACATTTACACGTGTACGAGGCTAAAGGAATATTCCGGGTTCAATACTAGTGAAGCTCAATCAACAGAATTTATGGCATGTTAATTACCACACCAAAAACATTTTGATGCGTCCCTCCTTTTCTTAAATTTAAAAAAAAAAAAAAATAATAAAAAAAAAAACAGAAATAGAGGTTACAGTGGGGCACTTACAATGGAAGTGAATGGTGCCAATCTGTAAAACTTTAAAACACTCACTTTTTCAAAAGTATAGCCACAAGATGTAAACAATATGCAGTCCCTCCATTATTTTGCAATCTTGCGATTCTTCTGTGGACATTTCACCTGGAAACTGGTGGTCACACATGCCCATAAATTCAAAAACACTTCCTGCTTCAGCCACTGGCAGTGGTTTGAATTTCAGTAGCACATAACGATTTCAGCTGAAGAAGATTTAACCTACTGTTGCCAAATTCACAGTGAAATCAGTCTGATCATAGATATCAGATAAACGGAGTACAGCTTCCAGGTGGATGTATTCCTGTCTTGTATAGTTAGTTTGCCTGTTTTTGTGTGGTGCGTATGTGTTGGTGTCTAGTTCCTGGCATGGGTCCCAGCACAGATAAACTCTGTGGCTGGCATATGTGAGCTGTTTGGCATGGGGCCACACAGAATCGTGCATGTGAGTACTAGAAGCCGTACGCTGTCCCATTCAGACCCAGACAGGAAAATGACAAAGCTGTGAAAAGCATGAAAGCAGGTGTCCTCTGTCAGAGCTCTGGAGAGCAATGCCATTTGTTTCTACATGCCCTCTGTAGTCATACAGACAAGGTGCCCCTCGTGTCCTTTACTAACTCTGTGTTAAATGCCTGGAAGTTTAATATAGTAGGATAAACTGAAACAGAAGCCTATTTGAGAAGCTTATCTGAGACAGTAATGACGTTAACCATCACGCAAACTACAGTCGAACAAGTCCCCCCCCAACAATCAGATATGACCAGACACCCCCAGCCCACAATTATTAATATCCTGGTTGCTGTTCTGCTGCAGTTCATTATGCACAGCTGTTTAATTGTCATTAAGTTATTGCAGGAATAACATAATGATTTAAAAAAGTTTTTATTGTGCACAGTAGTCTAACACTGCTCTTCAGTGTCATTTGAGATAGCCAATCAAATCGATTGATGCAGGACTCAAATTTAAGGAGCTGAGCGAATGTGTGTATATTGTAAAGGAATTTATTGAGTGTGACTATATGTTAAGTTTCTGAAGTAGCTTTTTGGAAAATTCATTTAATATTGTTTTAGAAAATGATCTGTAACACAAAGTAGAGCGTTAATACCCTCAGATTAAAATTAGAAAATTGTAAGACCTGCGACTTGAAGTTAAAGTTAAAAGTTCAATATAGAGACATCATAACAGCTGTCCATATGACTCGTGCATTATATTCCAAGCTTTCACGGCTAGAGAACATGTTTGTGTTATATGGACTACTTTTGTGGTATATTAATATTTTTTTTTCTTTGGACCTTGACAGTAGTGCTCAGTATAAACTGTTTTTGTATGTAAAAGATCAGAGTTCTGGTTTTTGATGAAAATATTGTGTTAAGATTCTACTTTTGGGGGGCTGTGGGGGGTGGGGGGCACAAGGAGGGACAACATGATGGCAGTAAATAATTTTGTGTATGTTCTTTTTATATCTTTTAAATGCCAAAATGATACAGTTTTGGGCCTTTATCGCATTTAAAGCCTTTATTCAGAAAATGATTGCATTCAGAGCCTTTATTTTTTTAAAGGACCAAAGAGGACAATTATATTTGTGACCTCAAAACTCGTGAACCCCCACCCCCAAAATGGTTTGGTCAATACAATGTTCAATACATGGTTACGGCCTTGCATTTGAAGCCACAAGTTATCATACAAACTTTGCCCCTGTTGTGTACAATTTTTCAAGTGTCTATGTGACAAAACCACAGGACATTTACTTTTTACAAGAATACTTTATATCACTGTGTTTCCTATTCTCCTCTTTGACATCATGCATAATAGATTTCCTGCTCTCTGGTTTCCTGGAGCATTATTAACCTAAAAATATGTCATCATGACTTATTAAATTCAATTTATTCTCTTTTGATGTGGGTTAAGCTTGTAATCAAGGCTTACCTCAGTCATCTTGTTTCCTTGATTAAATTTGTATGGTAGCATAAATAATGCATTCTCATGTATAATGCAGCATTTAAACGCATGTTTTTAAATCTTATTTTGATCACCCCTTTAAAACTGTTTCTAACTTTGTAACTCTGCATTTGTTGCTTGATCCTGGGAGTGTACACACCAGACTCCTTCAAAGGACAACTTGAGAAGTTAATTATTGACTATAAACAACAGTATTTCAGCAAATAATCAAAATGTTATTCCTGGCATATAAAGTTGCTGCATCTTATATCTGTATTGATAAATGCTATAGATAGATTCTGAGAATTAACTCAGAATGAACTTTCGAAGTTCCATATTCCGTGCTCCGTATTCAGCATTCTATGTTCCTGTGTAAGTTGTGCTGTACGAGAGCCTGTTTGAATGGTGGCCTGTAATGTACTACAGAAGCCCTGAGAGCGGACTTCATCCATATGAGCGATGCCCCTCATAAACATTTTTGCATGCCTCACTGAGGTACATAAGCGTTGAGTATATTCATGATTAGTGTTGTCACGGTACCAAAATTTCAGTAGTCAGTACCAGTACCAGTGAAATTTTACGGTACTCAATACCATTTTCAGTACCAAAGCAGAACACAAAAACAGGTTACAGAACAACACTCTTTTATTAACAAAGTTAACAAAACATTAGCAGCAGAACTAAGAACAAACATATACCATTGAGCAACACTAAGTTAAATATATTATTTTTGAATTATAACAAAACTGTACAATGTAGGCTTAAAGTATTTTTGAACACTTTGATTTGCCTCAACTTTTGCAACTTTTACTTAAAGTTTTTACCAAGCACTAAAAAAAATAAATAAACAAGCATACAATAGAATGAATAAAAAAATATTTCCAAACTAATGTGCAAAGTGCTCTAGTATTAATAAAGCTGCATATTGGCAATTTTCTTCACAATAAGAAATATGCTTTTAAACTCACCTGATATAGTTGCTTGAATAAATCCGGGTGTCTGTCTTTCAGGTGCTTTAATAAGTTTGATGTGTTTCCTCCTTTCGTCAGAAAATTGTGAAAGCAGCGTTAACAAATAGGTTTTTGCTGATCTATGATGTTTCCCTTTTCATCGGCCTCAAATCCAAAGAATTTCCAAACCTGGCTTTTTCCACTTTTCTTTTCGACAAGATTCAGTTGAGACTCCACAGCAGCAGCTTCTACTTTGCTTGTCGTCATCTTCTGCTTGTTGTGAGCGTTCGAAAGTTCCCGACTCTGTATGGGAACCGGGTAGACCCGGTACTCGGTACTCCGGTACCTTCTGAAATTCTGGTATCGTAAAAAATGTTTTGTTTGAGTACCGACTTGGTACTGGGGTATTTTTGACAACACTAGTCATGATCAGTATCATTCCTGTCATAATGTATCACCCATGCTTTATGTAAGTACAAATTAATAAAGTAGCGAAATCCCTCTTGAACTTTTCAAAATGAAATTCTATGGAAGTGAGTATTCTCAGCTGAATTTGATCAGAGGGGAACATTAAAAGAACTTAATGAGAATGAATTACCCTAGAAAACTATTACATTTTCACATCTATTCCTTGAAAATGCAGAAATCCTTAAAGCAGCTTTATGGTACCTTTCCACACTATTAAAGGTCAAACACTTCATAAAAGCTTTAACACATCGTGACATATCACAAAATTCATCATTTCACATTTGCTGTCTGAACTTTCATAAAACACTTTTATTTCATTACAAAGTGCATGCTTTCTCAAGCCATTTGTTGGAGGCTTGCATGCTGACAGACCCCACGCTGGCCGACAGTGCTGTTTGTATGGATGACAAGTAGGAGGGGAGTAGAAACATGGATGGGCAGCTTGACATTTGTTGCTTGCGAGGAAGCAATGGTGTGCTGGCCACTCTATGGGCCAGGTCTGGTGGGAGACCAAGCCCTCATGCTGCTCCACTCACCCCCTACAGGGCGTCCTCCACCAGCCTCTCCATCTGGAGGACCAGAGGGGCTCTGATGGGGCTCTGCTGTCTCCTCCCAATGTTGAATCACGCTGGCCACCAGTTGGGTGTTTCATTGGGGATTAATTAGGCACAGGGAAGCTGGCTGAAATGGAGCCACAAAAAAAAAATATTTTTGGTGCAATATTGTTTTGCATGTGCATGTTCACGGTTGCCATTGAGAAATTGTCAGAGAAGCATGTGATTTTTGTTTGAGTGATTTTCCTTAAATATGGTGTCAGTGAAGATGATAAATAAGCTCAAAATACTGTCCTACAAAGGCAAAATGCAGAAACTACAGAAACACTAAAAACAACTTGTTGCTTTTGTGTTTACTGCTATTTTCACCCTTAATTTTGTATTAAAAGTGTAGCAGTTTTTCTTGCAGTCATTTGTCTCTATAACTTCCAGAATGAACGTTATGGTGGAAAATATTTATCATGTTTTGAACACTATATTTTACTATATTTAACACAACAGAAGACATGTGCTGATCATCATTGACCTTACATGATCTTCCCCCATCAGTTTCTGTCAAGTGTATCGTCCATATAAAGCAATAGCCAATATCTCACACAAATCACACAAAAGGTGTCTGTTTCAGTTCCATTTCTCTCGATCTGTGAAATGTTCTCAGCAGTTTTGATGTGAGATGCTAAAATACGCTGTTCCATATCAGTTCAATACAGAATGCAATTTTGTTTCCTTAAATATGAGATGATTTCTTATTATATGGGACAGTTGTCAATCCTAGTCCTAACTCAGTTTTAACAAAATCTGTAGTTACTGTGTTTTGCCTCTCCACAACAGAATAGTTCAAATCAAATGGAAACAGTGGTTCCATCCAACAAATTGAAATCAATTTGAACTGCCGTTTGCAACCCATTACTTCGAAAATCGGACATATTTCAGAGTGAAACAGGGTATACAATGAGAAAAAATATAGGGCGGGACTTTATTTTGTCCAATTGGAAATTGGATTTTCAAAAATGGGCTTTGGATATCAAAATGGGGCCAGGTGGATGGAGGAGAGGGGTTGAAAGTAAGACAGATTCGTGACATTAAGAAAAGAAAAGTTGTTTGGCAAATTACATTATTACATTTTGGTTAAAGATTAAATCCTTTTCTTTCTTTCTTTTTCTTTCTTTGTTTGTTTCTTTCTTTCTTTCTTTAGTTCAAAAAAAGACCAGGAATGTCCATTAAAATATTACAGTAAGTTGACTTTTGGCTAAATATTGGTGGAAAACCCTGTATAGTGACCTGATAGATCAAATGGACCCCATGGTCATCACTTGGATTGCCTAATGCCTCAGTTCACCTTAAAGGGAGTGTGAGGTTATGTACAACTAAGTTAAATTTAAAATTTAATGTTGGTTGTTTGAAAATACCTCAGAATCTGCACATTCATGTTTTTGGAAATATATTTTCTGTGGAACAAACACTATATAGAGACACCTCAATACTTTGCAGGTAGATTAAGTTGATAAGCCCTTATACTGTATGAGCAACATTTCTTGTGTTATTCTGATATTCTGTCTAAATGGAAAGCAGAGTAGAAAATTGACTAAATGTTAATGTGGGATATATTTGTAGAACTTTCTGTAATTAGGATCTCTTGCACTCTTAGGAAGAAGCGGAGCACGGGGAATTTCAAACTAAAAAATGGTAATATTTATTTGTACACTCAAACAATGTGCTTTTCAGCGGAACACTCTTGTCAACACAAACTCTGCACTGATGATTGGCTCTCCCTCTCCTTCTCTGGTGTGGTCCCTCCTTTTATCGCTCTCCCCGGTGCTTAATGCAAACAGAAACAAGTGTTAGATTTTATAGCACTCTGAGGCATGTTGCACCAGTAAGTTACAACTTAGCCAAGTTTTGCCTGACAGGATTCAATCCTTTCGACATGGAGTATGATGTTGACATTTACACTCGTTGTCATTTACGAAAGAAAGAAAAAAAAAATGTTCTAAAGGTGCAGTTTTCAAGATGCTTCGCACGGTGTCAAGTTTCAAAATATATATAGGATATTAAAATTAATAAATGTCTGTTTTTACAGCCTGTTGTATTAATATTTCTTCATCACCCCTTATTTTATTTTATATACAGTTCTTATATATTGTTATTTACTCAGGGAAAATATACTATTCGTCAAATCTACTTTTATTATGTATCATATTTTAATGGCAATATAATTTATTACAGCTTTTTAACAGTTTTGTGTACAACTATGAAGTTTGCTTATTGGATCAATACAAGTAAACGTCATTTTATTTGACTACGCCTTACTTTAGAGAGATCTTACAAACTACTAGTTAAGTCTTGCCTTAAGAACAGATTGTGCAACCAAATTAAGCAGCGACTTAAGTTACAAACTGTCTAGTAGTTACTAAGCCCTTAGTGTGAACTTTACGTCCTAACTTACGTGAGCACCTATGCACAGCTGGTACAACCCTACCCAGGAGTGTACCCTTACCGCTTTCTCTCTCTCTCTGGATGAATGCTTGACCATGCTCCTGCCACCACAGTAATGCTTATTGTATTAGATACATCACATGATACATGATCGCATATGTGCTTGTTGAGAAAACATAAGGAAGAGCACTCCTTAAAAAAAGTGATATGACAAATAAGAATATGTACAGTTTACTTGTATGAATATAAATGTTTCTGTCTAAATGTTATTATTGTAAATGAAAATGCAATTAAATTATTTTCAGTTACTGAAACTAAAATACAAACTGATATACTGTAAATGGAAAAACTATGAAAGAAAAATACATTTAACTCAAATAATAAAAAAAAATGACCATGAGTTGTTTTAGTTTACTAAAATATTCATATAATCTAAATCTAATCTACAAATAATTGTAGATTGAAAACGAATGAAAATGTAATAAAATTGAAAGGACAAAGAGATAAAAATAAAATACAAACCATAAAAACCCTGGTGTTTCTGTGTTGACATTGATGTACCCAGACTGAAGAGGAAGGCAGTGATTCTGGCAGAAGGAGGGGAGCGACAGTCTAGTCTGGCAGAGGAGACGAGAGGATGGATAAAATGGCAGATGGCTTGATGTGTTAGGGAAACTCATCTGCAAGCGGTTCAGCGGAGGTCCAACAGAGCCACACATATACACACACACACACACACACACACACACACACATATAGAGGGCAGTGGGTGGGAACGAATGAAAAGAAAGCAAAATAACTATAAAGATAGAAAGAGGAGAATGAAAAGATGGCCGGGAAGTGGACCAAGAAGAACTTGCCTCAGGATATTTCAGTCGGAACTGAATAACGAGGGTAACCACCGAGGGGCTGACAAGAAGCGTGCAAAAATGAAAAGGAGGGGCACATAGACTGGAGAGGAGCACATAACAACATTCATTCATTTACAAACAGCTGGGGTATTTCTATATTCATCTCAAGGCAGATGTCACATATTTTTCATCATGTTCTGCTGAGATTGGCTTTACATTCTTTATGTTTGGAGTCCCAGAGACCCAAAATGCAGTGAAAATAATACATTTGAAATAAACCTTCATTTCCACTGATATATTTTATCATAAAGTAGACACGCACTTCTCAGAAATGTGACCATCCAATATAGCAACGTTCATGGTTCTATGTATATGGGGTCAGTTTGCCCCGAACAAAAACACTTAATTCAATAAAACAAATCCAAATAAAAAAAGAAATGCACTGCTATACTGCTTTATGCTTATATGCTTTACACCAATAAGAGAATCTCAGTATGTGAAAATGTATTGCGAAATGTATTGAAACATTTTCATGGAGGATGTTTGGAGTATGTTATCAAGTAAAAAAAAGAAAAATAGAAAAAGTCATCAAGTATTAATCTTATTTAAAATTTGAGGTATTAAATGGCCAAGGGGGTCTCTCAAACAAGATGTTAAAATTGGGGAAGTACTATCATTTGACAATACACCACCAGACATTTTAGCTTTGATAAAGTATGTGACCTTTGACAGCAAACGGCACACAGGTCTGTGAACAATTGAAAAACAATGTGGATGGATGCAAAAACACTTTCAATGTAAATGGCCTTAAAGGGATAGTTCACTGAAAAATCTAAATTCTCTCACCATTTACTCACCCTCATGCCATCCCAGATGTGTAAGACATTCTTCTTTTCTGTAGAACACAAACAAAGATTTTTAGAAAAATATCTCAGTTCTGTATGTCCATACAATGCAAGTGAATGGATACAAAGCTGAAGCTCAAAAAAGCATATAAAGGCAGCATAAAAGTAATCGATATGACTCCAGTGGTTAAATCTACACCTTCAGAAGTTATATGATAGGTGTGGGTGAGAAACAGATCAATATTAAAGTCCCTTTTTATCATTAATTATCCTTCCTACCCAGTAGGTGGTGTTATGCAGGAAGAATGTGATTCAACAAAAACAAAAGAAAAGTGAAAGTGGAGATTTATAGTAAAAATTGACTTAAATATTGATCTGTTTCTCAGCCACGCTTATCATATCGCTTCTGAAGGAGGATTTAACCACTGAAGTTTTATGGATTACTTTTATTCTGCCTTTATGTGCTTTTGAAGCTTAAACAATTTTGTACTTATTCACTTGCATTGTGAGGACCTACAGAGCTGTTTGTGTTCAGTAGAAGAAAAAAAGTCATACACATCTGGGATGGCATGAGGGTAATAAATGATGAGAGAATTTTAATTGGGTTTTAATCTAATTTTAATCCTAGACTATAAGTCTAGGAAGATGTATTTTATTTTAGTTCACTGTCACTCTTTTGAGAGCAGGTGCCTGTGAATTGCTTCATGTTAGCTAAGGTGATCAGAGTGTTTTTTAGAGTGTTGCTATGCAGTTGCTAGGGTGTTCAGGGTGGCTGCTAGAGGGTTTCTAGAAGGTTACTTACTGTTCCAAACTATTAACAAATTGTCCTGTCAATATCAGGCCCCTGGTTGGTTTGGACAAAAATACAGATTAAGCTTTTATTGCTTGTTACTAGTGTTGGGTTCGAGTCCACCTTCCAGTCCGAGTCCAATTCGGACTCAAGACCAAGTCCATCGAGTCGTGTCTGAGTCAGAATTAATCTGTTCATGATTCTGAATTCAAATTGTAACCGTAAACTCAACATCAATATTTTAATCTTATTTTAACCTACACAACTAAGAAAAACAATTTGTTAATATAAATGCAAAAAAACAAATTATTAGTATCCTGCTGAACAAATTTCTAAGTTGGTTCAGACTGAAAGCTTTTTCTTTAGGTGTATGAAGATAAAACTGTCCTTCAACACAATTCTTATTGTGTTCTGTTGACATTTCAATAATTTGTTGCTTTTCCTCTCCACTCAAACATAGATTAAAGAAAGTGAAAGCTGCGCTAGTCATTACAACCAGAGTTATTATTATTTTGAATTGTTCAGTTTGTCCATTCAATTTAGTTTAATTTTATCTAAAATTATGGGTAAAATACATTTAATGTGTTTAATTTATTTAATAAATGGTAATATTAAAACATTTAATAATGCCCATAAAATTGAATACAACAACATCAAATAAAAAAACAGAAAAGAACAGATAAAAACAGATAAAAAATAAAAATAAAAAATAATAATAATATATATACACCAATAAAAGATATTCTGCAGTACTAAACTTCAGACATTTCAGTCATCCTGCTGTGTCCAGGTGTAGCCTACTTCCCTAAAGTCAAGATCAAACTTACCTTGGGCTGACATTTAGTTCTTTTCACATTATTTTGAGTATGGATAATAGGTGAATAGAGACTTCTCCCCTCACTTGTGTTCTTCATTATTTTTTCTGACTTTTTTTGCCATTGAAGCGCAAGTGCCTGCTTTACAGGTAACACAGAGAGGTTGCGCTACAAATATGTGATGACTGAGTTCTATTATGGTCTATTTCATCCATTATGTTAATTTAAATGTCCCTGACATTTGTAGTAAATTTGTTTTTGTAAACATTTTCATTTAGAAATGACTTTTCATAGTTAGTGTGAGTCTAACTATGCAAAGTGTTCGTTATCAAAAAGCTACACTTTGATGCTGCACTGATTTAGCGCTTTGTGAATGTGTTTAGGAGTGACCATCTGTGAATATGTGTGCAACACGTCAATGAAATTGACTAGAATTTATAGCCTCTGCTGGTGACATCATAAGGATGCACCTGTAGCAGGGCTATAAATAGATGTGTCACAGGTGCATCGTCAGGTCTTTTGTCTTCAGACCACTCTGTGTGTGTTGTGCTTCTCAAGCTGTCAGAAATGTATTTTCCTCTGTTAGGAGTTAGAATTTGTTAGGCAGTGCGCAGAAAGCCTTTTCTCCTTTCCAAGAATGAGTGTAAAGCAAAGCAAGCAGTGTGTTTTCCTGTGTTTACGCTCTATGGCTGAAACAGACACACACCAGTTTTGTTTTGTGTGTTTGGGGGAAGAGCATGCTGCTCTTGCGTTGGGGTGGAGCGGGTGTGAGCATTACGATCTCTTGTCCCTAGATCCAGCTGGTCCTTCTCGTGAGCCTGAAGCGCGCTTAGGCGCCTCTACGGTTCACGAGGAGGACGCTGAATCTCTTGAGTATGCAGACTTTAAGCTACCCACCTCTGAACAGTCCACACACACGTGGCTGAGGAATTACTCGAGGTGGTTACTCGGGCTGTGGCCAGGCTACAGTTAGACTGGCCACGCAAACAAGAGACCCCCAAATGCTCCAAACTAGAAGACATATTTCTGTCTTGTGGCCAAAAAAAAAAAAAGAAGGAAGGGAACGCTATATCAGTCCCTTCCTTTCTTCGATGACCTCTATAATGATCTTTTTCGTTCATGGAGGAATCCTTATACCTCCCATGTCTTCGTGCCCTCGACGTCGACATATTCGACTGTTGTAGGTGCTGAGACAGGGGGTTATTCCACGTTGCCGTCGGTAGAAGTGACACTTGCGGGTTATCTCTTGCCTGGTTTGGCATCATCTCTTAAGAGACCCACTCTCCCCACAAAGCCGTGCAGGACCACCTCCACTCTTGTGAGAAAAGCTTATCAGGCAGCAGGTCAGGCTGGTGCTACCCTGCATACTACGGCAGTGATGCAGGTAGACCAGGCTGACCTGCTGAAGGACTTGAGTGGGGGCAGTACGGTTGACAAAGAAGCTTTCGCCAAGCTTTGTCGTGCCACAGATATGTCTCTCCGGGCAACCAAACAGATGGCTTGCGCCATTTGCTGGTCTATGTCTGCTTTGGTCAGCAGAGAAAGACAGTTATGGCTAAACCTTTCGGGCATCAAAGACAGGGACAGATTGTTCCTCATCGATGTCCTGTTTTCGCCTTTTGGCCTATTTGGTGACGCATTGAACACAGTTAACACCAGGTTCCAGGAGGCGAAAAGCCATGAGGAAGCCTTCGGGCAATTCCTCCCTCGCACGAAACCGCTCCTTTTCCGCTGCCTCTGACGTTTCGGGAGTAAGCGGTTTCCAGCAAAATGTTGGGTGTTCCGTTGCTTCCTGCCGTTACCCAGGAGGGGGGACACTCGACATCCCCTCAACAGGAAGTGTCAGATTTAAAAAAAAAAAAAGGGGGCAAAACCCATCTCAGAGATCCTGGTAGCATGGAAACTACTGCCAGGTGTTTCTATGAGGGCCCTAAGAACAGTAGAAAAAGGCTACAGAATTAAATTTGTTCGCCAATCTCAGCGTTTCAACGGCGTGGTTCCCACTACCATGAAACCAGAACAAGCATGTCTTGTCGTCGCAGGTTGCTAAGGACAGATGCCTCCCTGACGGGCTGGGGAGTGGTTTTAAGTGGTCGTCCAGCTCAGGGGAATGGGAGGGTCATCAGTTTGATGGTTACATCAACTGTCTCGAGTTGATGGCTGTATTAATGGCCCTGAAATACTTCCTTCAGAGGCTGCCATGTCTTGGTGGGGGTGGACAACACAGTGGTAGCCTTTTACATAAACAATCAAGGAGGTCTACATTCACGTCAGCTGAGTAGACTGGCACGGCAGATTCTCCTTTGGGCCCAGGGCAAGCTCCTGTTAATCAGAGCAGCTTATATCCCTGGATGCCTGAATAGGGAGCATATGTACAGTCCAGACTTGAAATACCGATGGGGTAGTGGAAACTCTTTGCCTAACATACAGCGCAATGTCCCCTCTACTCCTCTCTAAGTCAACCAGCCACCCCCCACCCCCTCGGGTCTGGACGCGATGGCACATACATGGCCGAGAATGCTAATGTACGCATTCCCTCCGGTTTTCTCTGCTCCTAGGAGTCTTGACCAGTGTTCGCCAGCAAGGGTTCTGCCCCTTACTCGCCGCATTGGCCGAACAAGGTATGGTTCTTGTAGGAAAGTCTCTCCTCGACAGTTCGCCTCTGGCGATTTTGGATAGGAGGGACCTTCTATGTCAGGCACAGGGGATGATACCTCATCCCGGCCCGAACTGTGGAACCTTCATGTTTGGCCCCTGAAGGGTACCAACTGAGGGACACTCACCATTCTGAGCGCTAAGGCTCCCTCTACTAGAAGTTATGCCAATAAATGGGGTGTCTGAAGGATGGTGCAGATTCAGTTAACTGCTAGATTGCTTCAGTTCTGACTTTCTGCAGGGAAAATTATCAGCAGGCACATGCCCCGCCAATCTCAGGGTTTATGTGGCCTCTCTATAGGCAGCCACACCTTGATCGACGAGATGCCTTTGGGGAAACATCCTCTGCTTGCTTGCTCGCTTCGTCCATGGAGCCATGTGATTGAGACCTCCTGCTAGGACCAGGATCCCTTCATAGGACTTAGCAATTGTCCCTAGGGTCTGGTTGATACCACCCCCCCCCCCCCCCCCCCCTTTTTTTAACTTCTAGAGTCAGGGTCTGAGAAACATCTGACTCTCAAGATGGTTTTCTTATGGCAATTACTTCTCTAAAGAATTTGGGATCTGCAGACTCTGTCTGTCTTGCCAGCCTGCTTAGATTTTGCCCAGTGGTTAAATCAATATTGCACCCTCATCCTGACTACCTGCCTAAGGTTCCTTCTCAACCATACATCCGGTCACTCTTGAAGCCTTCTGCTCCACACCGTTTACAATGCCAGAGCACGAAAGACTTCACGGATTGTATCCATTCCATGCCCTTCAGACTTAAGTCCACCATACTAGCTAGTGGCGTAAGTCAGGGCAACTATACGTTTGCCATGGGGCCACAACAGCTTTATGACAGGGAATGTCTCGGGTTACTTAACTGTAACCCCTGTTCCCTGATAAAAGCGGAATGAGATGCTGCACTTCATTGCCGCACTGAAGATGCCCCAGGACTGCTCTTCATACAAAATACCTGACGATGCACCTGTGACGCATCTATTTATAGCCCTGCAAAAGGTGTATCCTGATGATGTCACCAGCAGAGATTATAAATTCTAGTCAATTTCATTGATGTGTTGCACACATATTAACAGCTGGTCACTCTTAAAGATGTTCCCAAAGAACTAAATCAGCGTAGCATCTAGTTCCGCTTTTATCAGGAAACAGGGGTTACAGTTAAGTAACCTGAGACGTTCTATTTAATAATTTGTGGAGTTGGGGAACGTATTTTTAATGTCTACTTACGTTATTGATGTTTCTGTATGAGAGTGGTAGAGCACGTCTGGCGAATGGCAGTCTCTTTCCCGCACACACATACAGCACGTGCACTGGCGAGAGAGAAAGAAAGTACTTTGAGTATGCACTGATGCTCTCAGCAAGAATAATCATAGGTAAGGACCTATGTGTGAAAACTGAAGTGCATAATCAAATACACAGAATGTATGATAGTACTAACTGTAGAGAGCACATCAATAGGAAGACAAAGCCAAATCCCAGACATTTAGAGGTTGTTTTGAAATCCCGGCCAGACACTTTTTTCACGTCTGAAAAAGAGTACATGTCGGGGGAAAAGAGCACGTATGGTCACCCTTTGTTACATTATTTGTTTTGTTTGTTTGTTTGTTTGTTTGTTTGTTTGTTTTTCATTGCATCACAAATGCCATGGACTCGGCCGGACTCTGAAATAAATTAAAGTTATCAAAATAATAAGTCTGAGTCCTTGACAAGTCCATATACATTAAAATTGAACTCGGGAGTCAGACTCAAGTCTGAAATCGAGTACCCCAACTCTACTTGTTACTTTATTGTGTCACACTTGATGACACAATGTAAGGCCAGAAACACACTTTATGCAAGAATGTGTATGCTGATGCAATCGCATGGCCATTGTATTGCCAATGTACGGTCATTCAAAAACGTGCATTCATTCGTTACTGTAGTGGTAACAAATCTCAGTACCCAAGGGAGTGATTATTCCCAAGGGAGTGATTATTATTCAGGAAAGAACTAACTTGTACTTACATACTTGGTTAATAATGTTCTCTTCAAACTGTTCCTCAGCCATGACAGTAGTTGATTTGAAAGAGAAATGTTTCACTAATGTCCTCTTTTGCATCACTGAGAAAGCAATGAATACTTGTGTTGTGTTATTAATTTAGGTCAGACACTACACATTTTGAAATGCAACTAAAAAATCGAGCTTGTGTATCTAGAAGCATTTGCGTTCACATTCTTGTGTAGCATAACTTTCCGCCTTGAGAGTAATTAAGGTGGAAAGGTGGATTTTTTTTAATATGGGCAGTGTTCAATGTTATGGCACAATAAAGTTAATTTTAGCTGAATTGCATGCAAAAGTACCCTCATTCTCAGGGTATCTTCTAAAAATGTGTATGGTTATAAATACTTTAGAATTTTGAAAAAAAAACTTATTTTTTACAAGACATGTAAGCGCAGCGTAGTTCTAGTGGGAAGACTAGCAGCTGTACATCACTGCACCATTTGCTGGGTAATCCCTAGCCAATCACATGTAAGACATTACTTTATAAGTCTGCTCACAATCTATCACATTGTTGTTTCAGTATGCTAACACGGCAACCTCCACCACCACCAGGCGAGTCCTGTACTGCATGGAGGTAGGCTCCTCGCCCCTGCCTCCTATCTTTGGCAGGATATGACGTTCCGAGTACAACTTCCTAGAACCGTCAGACAAAGAGAGACATTACTTTTCTGTTTTATATTCATCAAATAAATGTCATCTTACATTTCACTCAAGTTTGCGAGTCTTCCTGATAGAATTTTTTCTATGTCTTAGGTCAGCTGTGAAGATTATGATCAAATAGTTTTTATGAGACTATATAAGGAACTGCCACGAAGTCTGTTTCCCTTTTCTGGCCATTTGACCAGAAGATCTGATTATCTCATTTCATCGGGGAATTTATTTGAGGTTTGTCGCCAGTCAATTCCTACTGTAAATTGTTTATTTTAATCACTTCATAAATTGAGGTAAAATATTTCAGTCTAATCCTGTCTCATCATTACAGTCTACATCTGTCACAATAAAAAAACTCTTAAGGAGGTTCTGCCTTCAATGTCATAACCATCTTTATTATTTAAATTGTGGCTGAAGCAACAGAAACAAGATGTGACAACACATTAAATTGTCTCGTTTGACTGAACAGCCACCAATGTTTGTTTGACACACTGTCTTAAAGTATTCTTCACAAAGTCAACACACTCTGAGGTTCCCAGTAATAAATAAGTGATTAATGTTCATTTAATAATAATAATCAGTCCCTTTATGGCAACTGCATTTTACAGATTATTTTGTATTACATTATGTATTGACCATATTACCATGGCTATGAAATGAGAATGTTTAGAGCTGTTTCGTCTCAAGAAGACCCAGTTCACAAGGAGTCATTGGATATGACATGTATGACACTAGAATTGTCCATTGGAGGACAATTTTCTTTATATCAAAACTAAACCGAAACACGATATCACTTTTAATGAAATTTTTGTATTTGCATGTTCAATCAAAAATATAGAATTGGTGTTGTGGGTGAATGCCAGGACATTGCTATGCAGTTGCTAAGGTTTTCAGAGTGATTTTAAGCATGTTTCTAAGCCATTGCTAGGGATTTCCGGATGGTTGCTAAGGCATTGTTAGGGGGATTTGGGTGGTTTATCACTAGTCCAAGTCAAAAGAGCCCTTTTTTCAACTTTTCCTTTAACAAGCTGCATGGTTTGAGGTATCATTCATGTCTGTAGCACAAACAATGCAAGTTTGCACTGAAACTTAATACTTAGGGTAAGGTTTTAAAAAAAACTCTAACGCTTTAAGTGTGAACAATAATAATACTAATGCTTGCCTTACCAATGACTGCAAATAAACAATAATAATAATAAAAAAATTATAAAAAATCTATCTATATGCTCCCATTGAAGAGGTCATTAAAAAAGCAAACTATGCTTTTCAATGACCTCAATATTTGAATATTGAGATTCAGTATTTTGTAATTCATTACACTGATTATGTAAGAGCGTGCTAGATCATTTATGAGGTTGACAGCCCTTGTCGCTAATGTACTCAATCAGTGCTAGAACGTTTAAAAAAAAATGCTTGAGGAAAAACGATTACCTTAAGTCATCTGTGGTGTTAAGCTCAATTAGGCCAGAAGTAATTTGAGTTAACATGTCTAATCGTGTTTTACAGGACGAGTGCATTTGAATGAGAACAAAACTGTCTGCTCAGTCACATTGCACCCCAGGAGGAGCCTTCAAAACTTTGTAAACGAATCAAAGCATATCAAATGATTCAACCAAAAGAATCGGACATCGCTACTTCTCTCATGAACTTCTCTCATGAAAAGATTTTAGGTATACATTTCTATCTTATGCTCACACAAAGCTATTGTATGACATCAGAAGACTTGGAATATAGTACACAAGTTTCATGGATCACTTTCATGATACGTTTATGGTTTGTTTGCATAATTTAAAAAAATTGAAAGCTCCAGTCCCCATTTATTGTAATTGCATGGAAAATAACAACCAACTGCATTCTTCAGATTTTAAAAGACAGAATTCATACAGGTTTGGAGCTCATGGGCATAAGTAAACGATTATAGAATGTTCACGCTTTAGTAAACTATCCCTTTGTCGGAGCACATTTATCACAATCAGAAATGTCCTATGTGCACCATTATCATTAATGAACCAATGAACAATACATTGGGTCTTCACAACATAACATGAAACTAAAAATATATATAGGCTACATATGTTTGTCAAGACACTGTGGGATTTTTATTGATTTTTAGAGTCAGGGCAAGAGTGAAGCTGGTGATTTAAATAATTATTGAAGGATAAAAAAAACAAAAACTAAAAGTATTAAGAGTGAGAGAAAGAGAAGGGCTAGCATTGATTTTCAGAGTGCCTCCCTTTCCCCATGGCATGTTTCACACTCTCGCTGGTTTAGGTACAGAAAATATGCAGCCAGTGACCAAAGGATAATGATGAGGAAGATTTGTATGGTGAACAAAACACAGTGGAATGAAAAGGAACAGTGGCAATCCAACAGAGAAGGCCCATATATTTATTCACTTTATGATACTGTATGCCAGTTAATTTACTACTATATATTGACAAGTGTTGGGTTGGTTATCAATAAGATTACAATGCATTAAGTATCAAGACTATTTTAAGAAATGAAGGACAGATCATATGTGTACAAACATAATTATTAGTAAAAAATAAATGATTATAAAACCAAATACTTTGTTCCAAGGGTTTGATCATTGTTGATTTACATATCAGCCTCACTGGAAAGGAAAGAGAGAAATGAGTGAGTGGAAGCCATAGAGAGAATTGGAGCACCTGCTGGGCTCCGGCTTTCAATTACTCCTTATAATATACATGTAATATTTACATTTAATAAGGTTAATTAGCCACTATAATAAGTTAAACCACTTTTTAGTGACAACTCACAGCTGTTAACTTGTGAAAACATCCACATTCAAGGTGCTTTTTTGGTTTGTTTCCACTGCTGCTGGGAATATCTATGTAATTCTCAGACAAAACATAAACAGTCTGCTGTGTTGTGGAAGGCATTATGTTTCTTCATTACAGGGAGTCGCCACAGACACGAGTGATTATAATTTATAAAATAATATTATAGCACTCGATGCAAGCAAATTACAAGTTGTATTTTCGAGTAGAGGCCCTCACTGACACATACATGCAAACAATCCTTTGTTTACCACCCATGGACACAATGTTTTAACATTGTTGGACTGTGGATTAAGAATACAGTAAACTACATACTGTATTTTCAACTTGTTGGTGGGCTGTCTGAATGAAATAGTCGGTATTAAGAAAGCCTGACTTATTTAAAATAAAACAAATATAATTTGTGTGTACAAGACCTCTTTTTGTCTAACTGATGTATGCGTCTTGGTGGAAATTGTATTTTTGCTGCCTCTACATTAGCTGACAGCAAAAGCTTGTAAATGTGCACATTTACCTTGAGGTCAGAACACAGTGTATTTTATGTGGCACTCAAAAGTGAGGAACATTGTGTTGGGCTTTGACACTCTCCTTGTGTGGAAGAAAATCTTTTTTATGCTTCAGGGACCCTTCTTTGAGTGGTCCAGAGTCATGCTGAGTGCTTTGGTGACACATGCAGCAGAAATAGTTCTTATACACAAATATAGTATTTTTAAATCTTCTTGTATTTTGCCTTTGTTGTTATTTTGTACTTTACACTTGTCATTTCTGTACCATATTAAACCTTTAATCTCTGATGGTGTTTTCCTGATTCAGTGGCATACCTAATATGAAAGGCTTATAAAAAAAAGTGTTTGAATAATTTTAAAGAAAACTTTTAAAACATTTTATTATGATACATTCTGAGATTCTCAGCCCAAGAAAATGCTGAAATAAAATATGAAAAAATTTACTTTGTTTCTTATTTTTCTGATTCGACATTATAAATCTCACTGTTTAGACAAGATAGCTCCACAAATCTGCTTTTGTTTTAATCCCAATGATGTCACCTTTAACCGAGTACAATTTTGTGTTGATACAACAAAGCAATCAAAAGATATAGCATTAAGAAATTATTTATTCTAGTGTCCAAAAACACTTCCAAGTGTTCAAAAGCCTTTCCAAACAAACAAAACATAATAACTGTACATACAAAAAAAATTACTAAAGGTATGCTCTCTCTCCAAAGTATGCAGGCATGATTAATGTGATCTCATTCAGTTCTATTCTGTGTCATTTTAGCCATCAAGTCTGTGTCATGTACTTGGCGCCATCTCCTGGTGGCCATATGAAAACAGAATTAACGATCCTCTTTTCCCATATTTGGATGACTTCCACCTCCGTTTCTGAATCTGAATCATAATACGATTGGTTTAACGTTCCATGACACTGGACAACATACTACATAATTTCCAATGAAGTCATTTGATCCAGAGAAGCTAATGTGTTTTTAGCCAGATAGAACGTTATGTGCTTTGTGTGGATTATCTAATGATCTAATGATTATGTTGCGTGTGTGGGCTTGTTTAAAGATAATCACCACTTCTAAGTAACAGTATGTGATAATTTATGTTCCATTTATTTTTCATGAAGTTTTAAGTGAAAATGCAGCATATAAGTAACACCTGTTTACATGTAACATATATGTAAAAGACGTGTGCTATTACTCGCTATATTTTTGTCTGTGCGTAAAACAAATGAGCTGGGTGTATTTTACTCTTTGAGAGCTTTCCAACAACATATGTGTGGCACGGTGGAGGGCGGGGCCGGGTCATGACTCAACACGCCCGGTCCCGTATTAGGCTAATCAAGCCTCCGAGAGGGTTAAAGGCCGATCACGGAGGGCGTGCGTGAGAGAGAGATCGTTCACGGACATGTCCGTCATCCTATGTGT
Source organism: Moxostoma hubbsi (assembly GCA_032164185.1). Lineage (NCBI taxonomy): Eukaryota > Metazoa > Chordata > Actinopteri > Cypriniformes > Catostomidae > Moxostoma > Moxostoma hubbsi. The sequence goes on from JAVLUX010000038.1 coordinate 19,111,707, forward strand.
TTGTCTTTTGAGTTTCACATTAAACCTCTAGTTTGTATGTCAAGCCGGTTTCTCGCCTCTTTCTTGCCCGTGAGCGTGAACTGTTTTACAATGTGACATGGTTATTTTATCAGTTTGATGTTTTTACCAATTACAATAAAATGTGCTGTGCAAAAATATTAATAAATTATCAAAACGGACCACTTCTGATTTGTCTAAAAATTTCAAAGCTCTTGTTCAGTTTTGGTCATAATGAACTACATGCATTGTAAAGTACAGCTTCTAAACTTTAAAGCAATACCTATTATGTGTTGGTCTTGACTGTAGTTATTGATATTTTGACAATTATTTTTGTCTCGGCCGGCAGGCCTATCCAAGCTTAAACGGTTAAATCGTAACCCTTAAACACATTTTGCCATCTGGATGAAAAAATCTTAAAATTTAACCACGATATGGCATCTCAATAATCTCTTGACAGCCCAAGAAGGTTAAAAAAAATCACAATGGGATATTTTGGTAATCATTGTTATTGACATTTTCACAAACTCAATAGATAACAAATTCGATTTCTCATATGGATTTGAGAAACAACCATATAAATGGAACATTTAATGTTTGGCTAGTTAGTTCTCAGAATTTGTATTTGTGTCTATCCTCTGAGGTTTTATTCTACTGTTTGGGTTTTGTTTTACTTTTTTTACTTTTACTTTTTCCCAGGGATGTTTGCATATAACGACTTCTAAGGTGACTCAGGGAGAAGTAGAGGAGACATTGTGCTGTTCATAGAGGCGAAGAGGTCCTCTTCTGCCCTGTAAAATCTCACCCAGATTTGTTCCAAGTGGTGGGAGCCCTAGCACTTAAAATGGTTTTGATAACCTCAGGTGAAAGCCCTGTGTCCCTCAGTTGATACCTTTCAGGGGCCAGACATGAAGGTTCCACAGCTTGGGCCGGGGATGAGATATTGTCCCCTATGCCTGAGACAGGAGGTCCCTCCTGTTCGGAGCTGTCGAGGCGAACATTATCTCCGAGAACCATACCCTGTTCGGCCAGCACGGCGCTATCAGTAAGAGGCAAGACCCTTGCTGGCGAACTCCGGCTAAGACTCCCGGGAGCAGAGAAACTGGGGGAAACGCATACAGACACATTCTGAGCCATGTATGTGCCATCGCGTCCAGACCCAGGGGGGGCTGGGTGACTCAGGGAGAAGTAGAGGAGACATTGCACTGTTCATAGAGGTGAAGAGGTCCACTTCTGCCCTGTAAAATCACACCCAGATTTGTTCCAATGCCTCGGGTGGAGTTTCCACTCCCCCATCGGTATTTTCTGTCTGGACAATAAATCTGCTCCCACATACGGGCATCCAGGGATATAAACTGCCCTGAGTGACAGGAGCTTGCCCTGGGCCCAAAGGAGAATCCGACGTGCCAGAAATTCAGCTGACGTGAACGTGGAACTCCTTGCTGGTTTATGTAAGAGACTATGACTGTATTGTCCACCCACACCAAGACATGGTAGCCTCTGGAGGAAGTATTTCAGTGCCAGAAATACAGCCATAAACTCGAGACAATCAAGTGTTAATGTGACAATCGAGCTGACAACCCTCCAATTCCACTTGAGCTGGATGACCACTTAAGACCGCTACCCAGCCCGTCAGGGAGGCGTCTGTCGTTAGCAGCCTGCGACGGCAAGCCGCACCTAGAGTGCGACCCAAGGTAAGAAACTGGGGTCTGAACCACATAGAAAGGGAACGAAGCCCATGGCTTTTTTTTTTTTTTTTTTTTAAGAGAAAAGAGAAAAGGTTCACTGCTCACTGCAGATTCTAACTTCTAACAGAGGAAAGAAGTTTTGACAGGCTCGTGATAGCACACAATCACAGAGTGATCTGAAGACAAAAGATCTGATGATGCGCTGTTGACACATCTATTTATAGCCCTGCCCCAGGTGCATCCAATGATTAACACCGGCAGAGGCTATAAATTCCGATCAATGTTCATTGACGTGTTGCACACATATTCACAGCTGGTCACAACTATAAGATGTTCCCAAAGCACTTTTCTCAGCGCAGCATCATAAGTGAAGCTTTTTGTAAAGGGAACACGGTAGCCCATGGCTCAACTTGGGAAAATGTCCAAAAACTTCTCCAAATAATGCACCCAACAGAGAGAGATCTAATTAAAGGGATTGTTCACCCAAAAAAATTAATTCTCTCATCATTTATAAATTAAATTATCTCATGCCATCCCAGATGTATATGACATTCCTTTCTTCAGCAGAACACATTTGAATATATAGATACATCTCAACGCAGTAGGTCCTTATAATGATGTGGATGATACCATGACTTTTGATCATTAACGACATCCATATGACTCCAGTGGTTAAATAAATGCATTATAAAGCAATATGACCGCATTTGGTGTGAAGAAATTTAATATTTAAGTATTTTTTTACTATAAATCATTGCGTCCGGTAAGCAGCAGTATGCACATTCACGAAAGTGCTGAGATCACGAGGTCTTTCCATTGATGGCATGGCAACGTTCCATTTGTTGCAGCAGACGCTCTCTACCTCTGTTGGCATTGCCTACATGTGGACCGCCACCTCTTTTGAATCTCAGGTTCAAAGAAATATGGCTGTACAAAATCTTGTATCTCCTCTTCTCCTATTAAAACAAAATCATCTGACATCTTTGTTTAAACTTGGTTTTATTTGTTAATGGTGTTCTGTCTGTACAGCATTCCTCCTACACAGTTGTAAACGGTGCTGCTCTTCCGGGTGTGCCATGCATGTGATACCACATGGCCTCAGCCCCAGTTAAAAAGTACTTAAATATTTATCTTTTTCGCCCCAAATGCGATCGTATCACTTTATAAGCAATTAATTTATCCACTGGAGCATACACATCCATTATAAGGACCTACTGAGCTGAGATATTTTTCTATTTTTCTTCAAATGTGTTCTGCTAAAGAAAGGAAGTGATATGCATCTGCAATGGCATGAGAGTGAGTAAATTATGAAATCATTAACATTTTTGGGTGAACTATCCCTTTGAGAATTCACATATTAACATTGTCCACACATAGTTATACATTTAATTGGGGCTTAATTGAAATGATGACACATTAAATGTTAGGTACAGTGTAGACCACAATCCCAAATACAGAGCCAGTGAGTGTTGAGCTGATGTCACAGTTAATATCAGTTTTGCTATTTAAAGTAATCTTTATATTTCCAAGAAAAGGCCCAAATAATGTGCAATACAATGAACAAAATCTCCCAGACTGGCAACATAATAAAGCACAACGATTTTTAAGGAAATGTGAAATTAACTCAGTTATTGTGTGGGAGAGATTTTATTGCTCTCAACTTAAACCATTATCCAACGGTGACTGTTGAGCAGCCTTACAGTATATGATTACCGCAGTGCGGGCTGGTTTTCATTTTATGGGATTACAGTGACAAATGTTAGCCTGCAGAGAATTGCAAGTTGGCCACAATACCTTTGTGATATTCGAACGTGCAACAAAAGGCCGGCCACTGAGAACAGTACAAATCAATGTGGTTTCACCCCTCCCATCAAATGGTATTGAGCTAAAAAATTGCCGCTTCCAAACCTCCTCCCGACCGTCTTCCTACTCTTTTCCATCTCTACGACGTCAGTTTCACCAATGTCAGTTTTCAGTCTTTGCTTTGTTGTGCCTTAGTCCTCTCTTTGTGACCATTATTATGTTTGTATTTCTGATATAATAGCAAGAAGCTTTGCTGTCTTGGGGGATTGATGCTTCAATTGTTACCCGCAAGCCTGAATGTGTAAAATGAATTCCTGTCAAAAACAGAAAAGGAAGAAAGAAAGGAGAGGGCAAATTCCTGGTTTTAAAGTCTGTTAAGTTGATACCTGACATTCACAGTTGACAGGTATGTACTCTGATACATAAATTTTTGCCTTCAACAAAACCTGACAAAGTAAAAAGTATGCTTCAATGAGCAGAAATGTGCATACTGCAAGCCACTGAAGTGTTTACTTTGTAAACTCGTTTCTTGTTCTAGGTAACATGATAATGTTTTAACTTATTAACTTATACTTAAAAAGAAATACACTAATGAATTTATGTATTTATTATATACATTTATTATTAGTGTATATATATATATATATATATATATATATATATATATATATATATAGTTGTGTGTATATATATATATAGTTGTATATTACATATTTATAATATATTATAGAATAATTCATGTTTAATAATTCTATTAACAGCACCTATTTTTAAATATATGCTGAAACTAATCTTTATTCAATGAATGAATGAATGATTCATTCAATCAATCAATCAATCGATGAGAATGGCAATAAAAAAAGTTCAAGTAATATGAAAACACACTGATCACAAGAGAATCTTTTCTGGAGTTGAGAACAACCTTTCAAGGTCATGGCATGCGATATGTGATAACTCTGCAGGATTCCTATTCCCAAGGTCAGCAGAATATCAGCATAATGTGTTTTTCATGGCAAAAACTGGCATAAAGAAAATAAATAAATATCTCCCTGAATTCCAAATGCCATCTCATATAATGTTCACAGGCATTGCTGTTAAATCCCATTTCCCTTGGTCAACATTGACTGGCTCATTAATACGAATCAGGATCTTAGGGGACGGATTGCTTTTGAAGTTTTGGCAAGGAATGGCGGACAGCTGACAGCTCTGCGTCGGGCGAGCACTCTTTGGTGCTTGATAAAATTCATGTAGTCACATTATCTGAATCAAACTCCTTTTGGAATGTAACATTTATCATGTGAATGTAACATTTATCATAAGTGTGTGTGCTACAGCACAAAGTGTTCAAATATCTTTTATACGTGCCAGCGCTCGACAGCTCAAAGGGACCAAATGGACTGCATTTGTGTGCATGACATTTTGTGCCTCTCCCATGTGTGCATATTAATGACACGTGGTATTTCTGAAGCCCAATAAAATATGCCCCTTGATGGTGTCGTGTGGATGGTGTGGGACATGGCAGGGGGTTCGGAGGGGAAATGGGTTTCAAAGGCGACCTGCCTCTTGTTTGGTCTGGGAGAACAAGCGCAGTTTGATGGGGTGTGTGCCCTGAATAGCAGCAGACATCGCTGTGAATTAAACTCACAGAACATACACAGCCTGTGAGAGTTTCAACAGAGTTTTTTATTGTTATTATTCAGAAGCACAATAATAATTTGGAAGCCACCTGGAGTCTTTTGTTTTTGCATGATTTGTGGTTTTCTAGGCAGGGTTTTCAGACATACTGTGCTCTCAGCAGGTGGATGATACATTTTATGGTGGACTTTATCTGAATTTGTAATTTGTTTATCCGAAGAATGCACTTTTAGAAGATCATTGAGGTTTTGAAATATTTAGTTACGTTTTCTTTTTTCTTTTTTTTTTTTTTTGCATAAAAGCCTTGTTGTCATGTAAACTTTGATGTAGCTGGGATTGTTTTTGTGAAGTTTTCTATTATAATAATGTTAAATTATTCTGAGATAAGGAGAGAGAGAGACAGACAGACAGAGAGAAAAACAAAAGATAGATAGATGAATAGACAGACAGATGGACAGATGTATGTATGGATAGATATGAAGAGAGAGAGAGAGAGAGAGAGAGAGAGAGAGAGAGAGAGAGAGAGAGAGAGAGAGAGAGAGACAATTGACAGACAGACAGACAGACGTATATGAAGGAGATGAGAGAGAGAGAGAGAGAGAGAGAGAGAGAGAGAGAGAGATATTTCTGGTGTCTCTAGCACCTGTAAATGAAAGGATACTTATTAGCAGCTGTTCCTGAAGGATAGAAACACACACACACTGTGTAAACTAACACACAGCGGGTCAAACTAATCGTCTCTCTAACACTCATCTCCATTTACTGATGCTTTTGCTTTTGACACTCATCCTTCTTATCCTTCTGCCATTTCTCTCACATCATTAAGAATGAGCTTTCTTCACTGTATGAAAACGTACACACTTATCTGCCTCACTTTAAGGAAGAACAAGAGTCTAGCTGTCTCCAAAGGTATAAAAACAAGAGGGCAAAGATGCCTTGCGAGGTCTTGCATTCTCTTGAAGCAGCTAACAGAGCTAATTTATATTTTATGGAGCTCGGTTGGATAAGTTTTTGAACAGCTTGCTCTATCTACAAAGTGAACTGAGTGAAATTTGCAGGTTGACACATTAAATTTAGCTATCATTAGAAGAAAGAAGAAGAATGGTACTCTGAGGCTAAATCTGTAGCAATTAGCACAGTTCTTTTGCCTCTTTCTTAAGTCTAATTTATATTGCATCCATGAAATCTGAAACCCCATATGTCCTGCATGACAAGGGGCGGTCACACTACACTTCACGCTCCATTCGCCCCCATACTGCCGACCCCATACTTCCGAATTACTGACAAGCGTCATCCCCAATCTGACATTATTGCACTGAACACATTGCCCAATCCACCTCCAAGATACGGGTTCTGGACCCATGGGAACCAGGAAGTAATCGTGTTCACATAAACAATGGTGAGCACATTTTGGAGATTGCATTTTTGCTCTGAAATTTACTCCACCAAGGGTTTAAGGTTGGTGTTTGGGTTGGTGTTGGGGCAAGAGTTAATTAAATACACATCCCTGTTAGCTGTTTAACATCGTTTGCAACAAAAAATAAAACTAGTTTTTGGCGCCACCCTATGGATATTTCACCCAGAAACTGGAGCTCACAGATGCCCATTTGATCAACAACACATCCAGCTTCAGCCACTGGGGGAAGTGATTATCATTTTGGTAAGCACAGGCCAATTTCAGCAGCAGAACCTTTGACCTAGTGTTGCCAAATATACAGTGAGATCAACCTGGTTATAACACACAGCATATTTGTTATACTGAAATAATGTGATTTTTTTTGTATTTAATTTTTATGTATGGATTCGGTTGATTTAAAATTTTACATTTAGAAAAAACGTAAGTGCAAACCTATTGACGAATCATGATTTTTGTGTGAACACAAGTTTAATGTATACCCATGTATGCAGGTGAATGTGACTGTGTGTGAATGTAACTGTATTTAGCACTCTAAAACAGAACGGACAACCATATTCTGCAGTTTTGTGAACATAGCCTTAATTTCAGTCCACCACTCTTTTCAGATTCATACACACGTCCCAGCAGAAATGACATTAATTGCTTCAGTGTACAAAGTAATCATTTCAGGTAATTAAGAGCCTATATAGACTAAGAACAGGAGGGCTGTTGTCATTCCCAGGAGTGAATGAGAGTAAAATTCTGTTCTTCAATGTGTATTGAAAAGGAAGGGACCTTCGTTTTGAAAATCTCATGGGCAATGAGACATGCAGGGACTTTGGGGTTTTAAAGTCATGGCCACTGTAATTGTGCATCTGAAGCTTTTCATGTTAAGCACTTTTTGTGGGGGGTTCATAACAATCTGTAATCACAGGAGAGTTTCGGGAATGTAATTGAAAGACTGTAAGGCAAGCCTCGCACCTATACAAAATTGAAAAATCCAATGCCTTGTTTCTGATCAATACCTTCATTTCTTTATTATTAAATTTTTTTAATTGTATAGAACCATTTATAATTGCAACAATCAAACACTGAAAAAGTCATTAGCCTGTCCATTAACTACATTCAACCCTGTTAGCAAGTGCCCTTTCTTTTGTAAAGTCATTTTAAAAATGACCTAAAGACTATTCAGACAAAGTGAACACATCATAAACTGTTCACATGATTTTAAGGAGCAATTCCATTAATGTTATGACACATTATCTATTATGTGTGCAATAGCTACAGCTTGGCAAGGTGGGTGCAATATGTTGATCTCTCTTTAAATTACAACCAGATTGTAATGCAATCACCCTACCAAAGGCAGATCAAACAACAATCTAGCATTTTGCCAAGAAACTGGTCATTCTGTATTAGAGCACATAAATATCTTAGGTTATTAAAAATTAATGCACACCTTAGTGAAGAGACAACAAGTATTTACCAGTAAAAGATTCCATGAACATGCAACATCAGAGTAATATTGATTGACTTGATTAATAGCTCCTTAGCGATTAACCCAAAAAACTTCACAAAAACAATCCCAGCTAAAGACCTTATAAAATGAACTTTTAGCCTACAATGAAGGTCATTACCAGGGTTGCCAGGTATGTGGGACAAAGACAACCCAATGACCAATAAAAAATATCCCAAAACCACCCCAATGACCAATAAAATCAAAACTCACTTTAAACACTCAAAATAAAGCACTGAATTCAGATTTCTTATTATGCATTTTCAGAATTTCTTTCAATGGTAGGCCTATTGTATAATATAAGCAGCAACATTAAACATGAAAAATAAATAAGCCAAAAAGTTCAAAACCAATCAAGCCTGATTAAGTCAATGTCATCATTTCAAGTTCTATTTAATTTTTTTCATCAGTTCTCATGAAAAAAAAACAGTGTCTGTGGCGACATTTTTGCAAAATGATATAATTTGGCTCCTAACACATATAGCAGCAGTTCCAGAATGAAATGGGTTCTAAAAGCGAGTTATAGAGAGGGGGCATGGGTTGATCAGTGAGCAATGACACTGACTGTGTGCGCGGAGTGACTCCAACCAGGCCTCCTAAGCAGCCATATTGGCCCAGATGTTAGGGTCACATGGGTTACCCTCCTCATGGTTGCAATATAGTGGTTCTCTTCTTGCTCTCATGGAAAGTTGTGTTCAGCGATTGCGGGGAATAGCATGAGCCTCAACAATTGCTGTGTCTCGCCCAGCAAGCCACGTGATAAGATGCATGGGCTGACTGTCTCAGAAGCGGAGGCAACTCTGCCACCCGGACTGAGGTGAACAACTGCGCCACCTTAATGACCAAGTGAGCATTAGGAATTGGGCAAGCCAAAATGGAGAAGAAAAGGGGGGATAAAAAAAAGACAAGTTACATTTTCTTCCAAACAGATAAAGTTAATTAAGGTAAATGCTTTATCAAGTTTTAAATCAACTGGCCTACCTACCTTAAACATAAGCCTAACCGGTATGGTCAGAAAAAGCAAAAGTGAGATGAAAAACAGATGACGTTTTTAAGGTTAATGCTCTATTGAGGTTTAAATCATCAAAACCAGCCTCCTACCCCAAACCTTAGATCTAATCCCAACCGATGGTGTCAGAAAAAGCAAATGTGATATAAAAAAAAACACTGAAGTAACCAGGTCATTTGTGGTGTTTATGTGACATTTTCTACTCCTTTGCTGTTCAGAACTTGGACTCTGTGAAAACTTACCAAAATTAAGGCAAACAGGCTTTATGGGGTTACTTGGATAATATTCAGTCAATGCATACAGTACTGTCCAGCTTTTACTTCCTATGTAGGCCCATTACTTGTAGTTTAAGTATATCTCTCCCATCACATTCTGTCACCTGTAAATACATTCTATTGTCACCACACTTGGCATTTCTATTGCCATCAAAAACAGTGTACATCTTACCTGTTTTGAAGATTGGCAGCTGGATAAAAAACATTCAAATTTAATTTGTGCAATGTGTTAAGGCCTGTAACAAAATAAACCCATGACAACAGTTTAAAAGTAGCCCTTTCTGTGGAAAAAAACAAGGACTTGGCAACCCTGGCCATTATGATCCATTCCTCCTTAAGTAAATGGGACAAAAGAAAACATTTACAATTCCACTGAGTATGACGAAAAATACCTGAGTCACCTTTTTCCGTCATTGATAAACAAACGTTTAAGCATGAATGACTATGCTACTTTTTTATTCACGGTAGAAGAGCAAAGAGCTTTAGTTGAAACACTTTTGACTCCCTTGACAGGTCACAGAATTTGCCCAGAAAATTCACAATAGGGCTATCTTGCCCTGCTGCAGCGGAACTAAAAGCACACACATTAGAGTGCAAATACCCTCAACTCATAGCTTGTCCCAACAAAAGCCCCAATGCCTCTGGGGAGACCACTGTGATGCACTGTCTCCGGTATGACATTGACTTTTATAATAGCTGTTTATCCAATCAGTGATGTCTCAGGCCAAAACAAAAGCCTCATAAGCGTTCGAGCAACTGTAATTATTTTCTGTACCCCTGAGATATCTGGCGGACGAGGCCTTCGCACGTAGAGTATGACCGTGGGGTATAGAGCTTGTTCAATGCAGGGCACTGCAATGATATTCAACTGACATTGTTAAGCCAGGTATGTTCAGTTACAGGAAAAGTTTGCTTTAAAATGTAAATTCTCACTCTCGTATCATTCCAAAATCGTTCATATCGCATTTTTGCTCTCCATGAAACACAAAGGAAGACATTTTTGAAGAATCTTTGCATAGTTCTGACCCTACAACCACCATTCACAGTGGGGGTACACACACACACACACAAAACTCTGTAAAAGTATGTTAAAAGTAGTTATATTCCAAGTTCTGTAGCAGTGTAATTAGTTTTTGTGAGGAATAGAGCAATGTTTGTTTTTATTCATGGAGGATCTTGCTCTGGTGAAGCTTGAGTCTAGCCCATGTTTGATCCAAGATTAAAAAATTATGAGTTCAGTACCTACACATGTGGGAAACAATGCCATACCAATTCTTCAAAAATTATACTTTTGTAATTCCATAGAAGTTTAGAATGACCAGAGGGTAAATTATTTGTTTTGGGTAAACAATTCCAAGGCAAAGATGATAGCGCATATTAATTCTTTTTCACAGGAAAGATTAAATTTTGATATTGTCAACATTCTGGATCATTCTATTACAAGAATATGTGGATGCATACATCTAAATGAAGTCACTAGTAGCTGATAGTGAATTATAAATGGCCCTACGCCATTCCTTCATAAAGCAATGTGTACTCCCATCAAACAAGAAGCAATCTAGTCATTAAATGGGATAGTTCACCGAAACATTTAAACGTAATGCCATCCAAGATGTTTGACTTTCTTTCTTTTGCTGAATACAAACAAACATTTTAGAAGAATATTTCAGCTAGGTCCTCACAATTCAAAGAACCAAAAAGCTCCAAAAAGACAGCATAAAAGTAATCCATAAGACTCCAGTGGTAAAATCTTCAGAAGTGATATAATAGGTGTGGGTGAGAAACAGATCAATATTTAAGTCTTGTATTGCTATCAATCTCCACATTTTCACTTCTCACTTTCACATACTTCGGTTGCGATTAGGATTTTCTCTAAATACCACCATCTATTGGGCATGGAGGAAAGTGTATGGTAAAACTAAAACTAAAATATTGATCTGTTTCTCACCCACACTTATCATATCGCTTCTGAAAATATAGATTTAACCATTGGAGTCATATGCATTAATTTTATGTTGCATTTATGTGCATTTTGAGACTAAAAATTGTTGGTACCCATTCACTTGCATTGTATGGACATACAGACCAGGAATATTCTTCTAAAAATCTTTTCTTGTGTTCAGCAAATGTAAGAAAGTCATACACATCTGGGATGGCATGAGGGTGAGTAGACCTTACAAACAAAAAACAAAAATAGATGTTTAAGTATTTTCAGTTAAGTTTTTCAGTTTAATCTCCAAAACTTGCATTAGTAACTTGCTTTGACTCTATTAAGAGACACATTGCTTAAATTTCAGAACTCAAAATGTCCTCCCCAGTCTAAAAAGTGCATTTATAGTTGCTGCCCTGCTGAAATGTCTCGTTTTGAAATCTATCTGTTTGTGACATCATGAAACATTGCTCATTTGTATTTACACATCCCACAACATGCGTCAGGAGGACTTGTGTGGCTAACTAAATAACATAACACCTTAGGGGAGCCATCTGGATTATTTTTAATTATTTTTTATGTAAACATGAACTACACAGACTCTAGTTACAACTCTGAAATTCTATGTGGCCTTGTTAGGAGATGATCAGCATTATTCTCATCACCTGTGACTGGTTGTAATGTTTTGGCTCATCAGTGTATGTAAACGTACTAAGATTGACGCCTTTGACCATTTGATTTGTTTCCAGCGATGTGCGCCTCAGTGCAAGATGATTTTATATGTATGTGCGTCTAGTTTCACAGCTCTGGACTATGAGTGTGCTGTTTTTTTTGTGAACCGGACATAATACGATTCAAGCTTTGCAAAAGAACTGTTATTGAAGGACAGGACAGTTCAAAACATAAGTAAATAATTTCATTCATGAATATTTCAGATGTCATGAATGCTTGATATTTTATGGTGCTGAGTGATAACAACTGAGTTTGAGATGAACAGTTTAATATATTCGGATGCAATGTGTTGGATGTGCATTATGTGTCAACCAGTAGTGTAGACCTACCAAAAAAAGTGGTTTACTATTGCCCAGTCCTTGTTTGTCTGACAAGGCAGGGGGGTTGAGGTTGGGGTTGGGGTCTGTTACTTTACTGTTACTGTAGACTGCACAATCTGTGTATGGAGATCTGCAGAACTGCAACTCTGTACATATCGTAAATGGTTCATTCCTGAAATTCTGCGACATTCCGGCTTTGACAAGTTTCTTCATGTTTCATCATCACAGGGACATATTACAGATTGTATAAATCATGCTGGTCAAGCTAAATTACCCAAAAATTTAGATGTCTGTCCAGTTAAATTGGCAGCTTTAGGGTGGACAATAACAGGGTGGACATTCAGTGGATATATGAGCCACTACATAGTCTATGACTGATATCTAGGAAACATATTTGTAAACTAATATTTATGATTTGATTTATGTTAACATATATACTTCCAGTGTTTATTTCCCGCAAATGAATACATGAGAGAATGTAACTCCAAACTCTTAACTGTATGTCAGGGAAAAAATAGAAATCCAATGATTTATCATTTATTTTTGTCAAAGATATTTGACATGCAGTTTTTGGGTTCATGAGGAAGTGATTTAAATTATTTACAGTTTTACTTTTAAGCCCACAGAAGTGTGTAACATTATAAAAAGTCTTTATTCTTTTTAACAAGTCTATCAAAATTGTAATCAGGTGAAATTTTTCAAGACTTTCACCTACTGTTGCACTCGTGTACACAGTAGTGTGACAATAAAGTGATTTGATTTGAATTAAACAATATAAATACCACCCACACTTGTAATGGGGACTTAAATGTCAAAGTATTGTAGGAATGACCCATATTTACAGATGTTACTGAGCAAAATGATGCTTAACAATGAAAAACAGTGCAGACGGATGCAAAAACACATTCAGTGTGAATGTCCCCTACTAAATTTTAATTAAAAAGGCTTTAATACTATGACCAGGAAGAAGAGAGAAAGGGAGAGTAAAGGCTTAATATGAAAATAATGTATTTCTCCTTGGATTAGTCTCATTGTTTTGGCAGTAAATAGTGTTTATCATAAGGGAAAAGTAAGAAAATCATTACTAAACCTGTACAACTGCATTTTTATTCTTAATTATTTCAGTAATGCAGTTTTTCTTACCTTTCTCTCTCTCTTCCAGAATGAGCTCTGACATATGCCATAAAATGTAATGGCGTGTCATGAACAGGTGCGTTTACTGGTGTTTTAAATTCCCAATGGTGGAAAACAATTAACATGCACTCTAACGCTATATGATTTTGATCTTGCTTCTGACAGAAAACACACTCTGATTGTCACTGATCTTTTCCCCAGCCGTTTCTGTCAAGTGTAGCGTCCGTGTAAAGACACATCCAATATCTAACACAACTCATACTAAAGGTGTGTGTGTTTCAGGTCAATTTCTCTCAATTTGTGAAACATTGTCAGCAGTTTGGGTGTGTGGCACTAAAATACAGGACAAACAGAATTTTCCCCTTAATTACGGGACGATTCCTTATTTAACAGGATGTTTGGCATATTTAGTTAATTAATTTTACCTGATACTGCTTCAGCGTGAGGGTGACTCTCTCTCTCTCTCTATTGACTGTCAAAAATTCACTCAGTCTATGTTGGCTGTGACAACATTTATTCAGGGGTGGGTAACGGTAGAATTCAATTGATAATGCACCAATTAGAACAAGAATCTCCAGTTTCACAAAACAGTATCCAATACAGTTAAAAAAATTTTACTGTCGCCAATGGCGACCTTGACAGAAATTACACTCGCAAATAAATTTATTTGGTCGCAAATGCGACCATTTTTAGTCGCAGTTTGGAGCCCTGCACAATGATGATGATTTATCGACTTTATAGACATTACATTTTTATCGTCTGTTAATGCTGAACTTCTGTAAAGCTGCTTTGAAACGATGTGTGTTGTGAAAGGCGCTATACAAATAAAATTGACTTGACTTGACTTGACTTGACTTAAAGGGAAACTAAAGACAGCAGATTATGGACTTCTGTAGCAGCAAAACAAATGGGTACACCGAGGGTAAACGTAAATATTGATCCTTAGATGTAGATGTACGCAAACAGCCCTTGGAAAGAAGTAAGCATACGGCGCATACGTGCATATGGCCACAATTACACCACTGGTGTGAACCCTGCCTATTTTTTTTTATAATGTTGAGGGGCTTGTTTTCATTCTCTTGAGTTTGCTGTATTTGAGGGCAGCATGATGTTAGCCAATTATAACAGAAGGCATTTACGTTTAAGTTTTAAGGAGTCGCTCAAGCCAAAACCAAGTGCTTCAGACAGAGGGACAAAAACAGTGTGGAAAAATTATAATATATTTCTAAATTGTGACTGTTTTGGTGCAAAAAAACTGATGTCAAACTGAAAAAGATGTCATATTCCACTTTGTTGTTGTTTTTTTCCACCCTTTTTCTGACCCTTAGAATTAAACTGGCCATTCCCTGCTGTGGCTTTAAGATTTCCTGTAAATGCCATTCGCATGTAAAATGAGTAAAAGCGCTTTAATGCATTTACTCAAGATGGCTTTTAATTGTCACATTAAGTAACAATATGTTTGCAAAGCCTGCATTACATTTGACAATTTCATTAAACAATAATTGCATATAATCCAGAAGAATATACAGAGTAGCAGTTGCTACACATAGTCATGAGCAGCACAAGGTTTGACTGACTTTATGACAATTTCAAGTGTTTTGGGGAAAAAATGGGGAAACAATTTATTTTGATGGTCCCAAGTAGATAAGTGCCTTATCAACTGACTTGCTATAGCTAGTAAACTGTGTTTCAACAAACATTCAGTAGACTTTCAATAGCCTGTATAGAGATTTTATTAATAACCTTTTAATGAACGGATGTTCTCAACAATAATTTAAGTAGGTCATTACTGTAATAGGGATCTATATACAGGCTACTGAAAGTCTACTGAATGTTGAAAGTCTACTGGTGAGTCCACATTTTTAACTGGGTCAAGGCGGCCATTCCACTACTAAGAGAAAGACAGAGACAGGGAGAGATGATGGGGGTAGAGTAGAAATGATGGTTTATTATTGATAGGAACACTGAAGAAGGATCCAGTTCTGACATTTAAAGAAAAAAAGAGAGACTGTGTTTTGGGTGTTACTTAGACTATACTTTGAGGATACATTTTCACCAAAAGTGAATTAAACCCTGGGTTTTCCTCCTGGGAACATAAATATATATATATTCAGGTGTGTGTGTGTGTGTGTGTGTGTGTGTGTGTGTGTGTGTGTGTGTGCGTGCGTGAGTGAGTGCATGCATAAATGTTTCTTTATTATTATGCCACACTGTAACCCAAATATTTGCTCTTGTCAAAATAACTTTTTGTGGTAATCAACATTATGCCACAAATTATGTCGATTGAGCTCAACTTGTATTAAACCCAGAATATTCCTTTAAGTTGAGCAAAATGTGTTAATCACATTGGAAGCATGAAAACACAATGATTGAAACTACAATCCGCTTCTAGTCACTTTATCGGAAGAATGAAAATTGTCATTTATAACTCACCCTTATTTTGTTCCAAATACATTTGAGTGTTCAGTCTCAGTTACCATTCAATATAATTGCAAAACAAAATAATGCAATGAAAGAGGTTAACTCCTTCAAGATCACTTTGGCAAAGCATGGCACTCCTTTCTGGTTCTCTGACATCAGATGGAGGAGATGAATATATATAAACGATTAATAATAGCTGTTCTAATGTGGAAACTTCTGCTGAGAATTCCAAAGAGAACTTGAACTTGCAGCGTTGCTATGGCAATACCCCCCCACCCCGTGGTTAAACATAGACTCGCTAAAACATGCGAGAGAGAGAGAGAGAGAGAGAGAGAGAGAGAGAAGGTGGTGGGTTGGAGTGAATATTTGGCCACCAGCTGGGGTAACATGCTCTTCAGAAAATCAGTTAAAGATCATAAGGATATACAAACTGACACTCTCCTCCACTGTAGGTCTTGAATTGAAGCCAACATTAAAGTGTAAACATCAGAGAGGAAGTAGAAAGCACTTTGATGCTGTTTAAAGTGGCAACACATACGTGTTTATATAACTCTATCCCTTGGTAATATAATGTGAACAACGACAATGAAAATAAATGATGTGCTCATATGCAATATTTACTGTTATGAAAAAAAATCAGTCAAGGCCAGCTAAGCTGGTTTGACTACTTACTAGTTTAAATGACCAATTAAATATCATCTTATTGACCAATCTACAATATGGTATGTATATTCCTTGCAACTACAAACAATGCAAGAAAACAAAAACCTCAAATGAGAACTCTTTAATGTCTCAATTATTTCTTAATTAATAAGAATAAATAGAGAGCAAAGGGAGATTTTTGCTTTCCTAACTCTTGAGAAAAAAGAAGCTATAGTATGTATCTCAAAATGAAACAAACTGTACTCAGATTTGCCAAGTTTCCAAAGTAAATATGACAGAAAGTCAGGGCAAACGATGTGTGTTCCCCTGTCTCTGCTCTATGGCCGAGAGGAACACGCATCAGTTTTGCTTCGTTTGTTTGGGGGAAGAGCATGCTGCTCTCGCATTGGGGCGGGTGCGAGCACTGCGATGTGCTTTCGGGCAAAATGCTTTGCGCTCGCCTCGCTTACTTCCATGAGTCAGCGCCCACACTTCATTTGTGGGGCTCTCGCATGGATATGGCTGAGGAGCGAGAGACGGGTTCGTCCCTTTTGCTCGCTCTCTCCCCAGACCCAGCTGGTCCTTCCCGTGATCTCAAAGAGTGCTCCGGCGCCTCTTCGGTTCATGAGGGGGACCTCGAATCTCTACCCACCTCCGAGCATTCCGTCCATGATAATAAATCAACGGAGAAATTACTCGACGTGGTTACTCATCCTGTGGCCAGGCTTCAGTTAGACTGGCCACGCCAACAAGAGACCCCCAAACATTCCAAGTTGGACGATAGATTTCTGTCTGGTGGCCGGGGAAAGGGAACGCCTCATGAGTTCCTTCCCTTCTTTAATGACCTCCATGATGAGCTCTCTCGCTCATGGAGGAAGCCTTATACTTCCCGTGTCCACATACCCTTGATGTCGATATATTCGACTATCGTGGGTGCTGAGACATGGGGGTATTCGATGATGCCGCCGGTCGAAGAGACACTTGCGGGTTATCTCTCGCCGGGTTCTGCATCGTCACTTAAAAAACCCTCTCTCCCCACAAAGTCTTGTAGAACTATCTCCGTCTTATTGGGAAGGATTTATCAAGCAGCGGGACAGGCTGGTGCTGCTCTGCACACGATGGCAGTGTTACAGGCATACCAGGCTGACCTGCTGAAGGACCTGAGTGCGGGTACCGCACTCGACGAAGAAGCTTTCTCTGAGCTTCGTCGAGTCACAGATCTATCTCTCCGCGTGACCAAGCAGACAGCCTGTGCCATTGGCCGGTCTATGTTTGCCCTGGTCAGCACAGAAAGACACCTTTGGCTCAACCTATAGGGCATCAAGGACAAGGATAAAGATTTCCTCTTGATGCCCGGTTTCACCTACTGGCCTATTCGGGGACGCTATGAACACAGTCATCTCCAGGTTCCAGGAGGCAAAAAGCAACGAGGATGCCTTTGGGCAGTTTTTTCCTCGCCGCACTCAGGGGGATATCGTCTTGGCTCATCTGGTTTCTCTGGGTCTGAGACTCAATTTCAAAAGAGCGTTCTCTCTCCCACCCAGGGAATTACCTATCTGGGAGTTATATGGAATTCGATCACGATGCGGGCAAAATTGTCTCCCGCTCGAATCATTCAGAACACCCCGAGCAAAGTCAGGCTAGGTCAAGGTTGCACTGCTCGTCAGTATCAATGAATACTAGGTCTCATGGCGTCTGCATCCGCGGTGATCCCTTTGGGCCTTCTGCACTTGAGACCCATGAGACCGTTCCAGCTGTGGCTAAAAGCCAGGGGATTTCATCCAAGGGACAGTCCCCTAAGGCAAATAAGGGTTACGGGGCCCAGGGCAAGCTCCTCTCACTCAGGGCAGTTTATATCCCTGGATGCCCGTATGTTGGAGCAGATTTAATGTCCAGACAGAAAATACTTACGGGGGAGTGGAAACTCCACCCCGAGATAGTGGAACAAATCTGGGTGAGATTTTACAGAACAGAAGTGGACCTCTTCGCCTCTTCTCAGACAGCGCAATGTCCCCTCTACTTCTCTCTGTCACCCAGCCCCCCCTGGGCCTGGACGCAATGGCGCATACATGGCCCAGAATGAGCCTGTATGCGTTTCCCCCTGTTTCTCTGCTCCCGGGAGTCTTGGCCAGAGTTTGCCAGCAAGGGTCATGCCTCTTACTAATAGCGCCACGCTGGCCAAACAGGGTATGGTTCTCATATCTCTCCTCGATGTCCCGCCTTGTGTTATTCCAGACAGGATGGACCTCCTTTCTCAGGCACAGGGGACAATATTTCATCCCCGGCCCAAATTGTGGAACCTTTCATGTTTGGCCCCTGAGGGGTACCAACTGAGGTACAAAGGGCTTTCTCCTGAGGTTATCGAGACCATTTTAATTGCTAGGGCTCCCTCCACTTGGAACAAATCTGGGTGAGATTTTACAGGGCAAAAGAGGACCTCTTCGCCTCTATGAACAGCGCAATGTCTCCTCTACTTCTCCCTGAGTCACCCTGGGACTGGACACGATGGTGCATACATAGCCCAGATTGCGCCTGTATGCATTTCCCTCTACTAGAAGTTACGCCAATGAATGGGGTGTCTTTGAAAGATGGTGCAGTACACATAATGCAGATCCAGTTAACGGCCAGATTGCTTCAGTTCTGGATATTCTGCAGGAAGAACTGTTAGCAGGCATATAACCCGCCACTCTCAGGATCTATGTGGCCGCCATTTCGGCTTGCCATGCCTTGGTGGACGGGGTGCCATTGGGGAGACATCCTCTACTCGCTCACTTCATCCGTGGAGCTAGGGGACTTAGTCCTCCTGCTAGGACCAGGACCCCTTCATGGGACTTAGCAATAGTCCTTGAGGGTCTGGTTGAGACCCCCTTTGAACCTCTAGAGTCAGCGTATGACAGACTTATGACTCTCAAGATGGTCTTTCTTATGGCGATAATCTCTCTAAAGAGAATTGGGGACCTACAGGCTCCGTCTGTCTTGCCAGCCTGTTTAGAGTTTGCCCCAGGAATGACCACAGCAATTTTGCACCCTCATCCTGGCTACTTGCCTAAGGTGCCTTTCTCGACCTTACATCCGGTCACTCTTGAAGCCTTCTGCTCCCCGCCGTTTGCAATGCCGGAGCAGGAAAGACTTCACAGACTTTGTCCAGTCTGTGCCCTTCAAACTTATGTCCACCGCATTAGGCAGTGGCGTAAGTCAGGGCAACTACTCTCTTGCTATGGGGGCCGCAACAGGGGGGCGGTCGCCACCAAGCAGACTATGTCACCTTGGGTGAGGGACGCTATTGCCCTTGCCTACGAGGCGCGTGGTCAAGCTTCGCCAGTAGGCATCAGGGCTCACTCTACCAGAGGGGTCGCTTCCTCTGAAGCCTTGGCTAGAGGTGTCCCTCTGCAGCATGTTTGTGATGCGGCAGGCTGGTCCTCTCCGCACATATTCATTAGATTCTATAGTTTGGATGTTCATGCCACTCCGGGCTCTTATGTCCTCGAGTCGACATCTCAAGCTTGTGTCTGAGACCTCTCACATTCTTGTGAGCACACTACACAACTGTAGGGGGTCCGGACAGCCACAGTGTGGCGGCATGGGTATTCTTGTTCCCAAAGCACTTTTCTCAGCGCAGCATCATAAGTGTAGCTTTTTGAAAGGGAATGTCTCGGGTTACTTAGGTGTAACCCTTGTTCCCTGATAAAAGAGGAACGAGATGCTGCGCTTTACTGCTGCACTGGGATGCCCCAGGACTGATCTTCAGACAACATACCTGACGATGTTCCTGTGACACATCTATTTATAGCCCTGCCCCAGATGCGTCCAATGATTACACCGGCAGAGGCTATAAATTCCCGGTCAATGTTCATTGATGTGTTATACACATATTCACAGCTGGTCACACCTAAAAGATGTTCCCAAAGTGCTTTTCTCAGCGCAGCATCTCGTTCCGCTTTTATCAGGAACAAGGGTTACACCTAAGTAACCCGAGGTGGGCTATCTGTATTAATTGCTATATACACTCACTGTATATAAACATTTGTCTAATTTCTGTCTTAGCTGTATTTACTTTTATTTCTCCAACTCAGAGAAAAAGTTGCTATATCATTGAAACAAAATGAAATACTCTATTAAAGGAATAGTTCACCCAAAAATGAAACTTATCTAATAATTGATTCACCCTCATGCTATCCAAGATGTGTATAACTTTCTATCTTTTGCTCAGTGGAGGATTTATGCGTGGGCGACGTGGGCACGGACAAGTGTACGCCCAGAACTTCACCAGCCATCTCATTTACAATCACTCATTCACATTGAGGAAAGCTCTACCTAATTTGTTCAGGTTAGGTTTTGCAGTTGAGTAATAGTTTTTCTGACCAATCAGGTAGCACTTTCCAAGTGAATATTACTGAATTGTCCAGGGGAGTGGAATTTCTACCCCATCCGTAGTCATGCACCACTAATCCTGCAACCCCTAGTGTATTTTGGTTTAAATTCAAGTCTCAAGGAAGTTGAATGGGCATGAATGTGCAGTTTGTAATATCAGCCTTCAGGCTAACTCACCTCTGAATATCTTTCCAGGGGTTAGAAAGGCAGCAAAGATTTATCTCATTTAACCTTCCCAAACTGAAAGGACACCAGGAGCATGTCCTAAATGTGCATGACAAGTAGCCGGCTCCCGTCTCCAATTGCACACGCATGTGACATTTTTCCCCCCATAATGGATCGTGTCATGTCAAGAGTAAATTATAAGTCTGACATCAGTAGTATTATGTGCCAAATTATCAGAATATGACTGTTCACTGGGGATGACCTTCTAGCCTGCGGCTTTCCATAGCTTTTATTTGTCACTTAATTAGCTACAGGATATTCTGGTCCCACAGGCCAGTCAAAAAAGCAGCTCTAGTATCTGTCTTCCAATTTTGATAGCCACGGGGAAGGCAGACATTAGGCCACAGGTATGCTACCTCAGTCAACAAGTTTGATTGTGTTGCCTGAAGCAAAGAAAGAGCAGCAAACATAAGCCACAAGTCACGTGATTGCCTAGAGAAACATTGAAAATATTGTGCATGAATCCACACATGGCATTTAAGCTCAGTACAGCCATGTTAGACCTGTTAGATTGCTTGTGAGATATGTTTGTGGTTTGTTGTGTGTTAAGGTTTAGTGAGCTAAATGTAAACAGGATTATAGGGCCACAACCAGGAGACCACATTTTGCATTATAGGAAGACACATATATGATATTTTACAGGAGAAAAGACCTGCGATGTGGTAAAACAACAATGTTCCTTTTTTGAGGACATTGCCAGGAAAAAAAGCCACATCTTTTCTATCAATATGATGATATTTCTGAAGCCGGTTCTCGGTCATTTAATCATCACCTCCAAAAAGGTAATGCTTGTTTCTGTACCACAATATTGACTTGCATAAACAAGGGCAGTAAAATTGTCTAATGTTTGTCCAGAGTTTTCAAGGAAATTAGATGCAATTACTGGTTTCCTTGGTTAGAATCAGTGGGACAGGAATTGGCTGTTTAGCATAACCCCTTTTTTCCATATTTGTTGCCACTGTCGCGTGACAGCTGGTGCCGGAACTGATTCTGCCTAAACGTGCTTTTAGAATTATCCTATTTCCCACTTCTGAAGTCATAATTACTAGTGTGTCACATTCAAGTGCTTTGTTTTTGGAAACATGGACGATGCCAGGTTCATTCTTCTATATTTCTCAGGGAACTATTATTTTGACACTATAATGTTAGTCAGATGGCTAACAATAATGGAATCTTGGTCAAATACATGCTATTTTCTCTAAGTCAAATTTTACTAAATGCTTTAAATTGTTACTAATATACAGAAATGTATACTGTATGCATGGCCTTCCCTGTGCTTAAGCACCGTGGGGCCCCCAGCAGCAGAGATCCCCAAACTCCCACGGTCATGGCACCAACCACCAGACGTTCAAGGGAGGACTCATATGTAAATGCATTCAGTGGGAGACGCTGAGGTAAATGTAAAGTGCGCAACAGCAAAATTAATTAAGTGTAGCGCATGATCATAGAGTAACAACGCTCCGCCTCCGGCACAACATTTCTGATGGGTCCTGCTCCAGCCGAGCAACTGTCATTGAGATGAATAGGGATGGATAAGGATTGCTCTCTCCAGGTCTGTTATTACTTCTTGGTTTTAATATTATAGAGGAACATCCACCCTATATGAGAGGTCAGTTGTATGTCCTAGAGACTCATTATGTGATTATTACATCTTTAATTGAAGACATTATTCTACTCCTCAGATCATTCATAGGCTATCACACATTACTGATCCAGAACCTTTCTGAGCAGAAATCTTTTTGTTCACTGCGCTGAGAGATTTTTGCTTTGAACAACTTCGTTTTCCAGTCTTAAATGTCAGAGTCCTGGCTGGGATGTCAGAAGTGGATATTTTAGGAGCCTTGTTTCAGTGTAGTGTATATAACGGTGTCCCGTGTAAAGGTGCTTTAAAGTACTGCTTTGGTGGTGCAGAGCTGCAGTAACTACAGAGTGTCAGGGCTACAGTTTCACTGCAATAATCCAAGGATCTACCCCCTGCTGTTGTGCTTTCTCTCTCACACACACACTATTATTCACTCTCAATTTTATAGGATTTCAAAACGTACCACTGAGAACTCACAAAGTTGTTGAAAATTGTAATTTTTGAAAAACCCCATGAAATCACTTGATGGACACAGTTCTCTTTCGTGTGTTGACATATTTCCTGTAGATACAGGAAGTTCAGGCCCGTACAATTTTGGTTTCACGTGGTCTTTAACCCTTAAATGCATACCTCAGGCCTTTAGTCAAACAGAACCTCATTCCACCACCCAACTCATCTATTATTTGAAGTTATGCCTTTACCTCTTTAATATTCCTCTACCTCATGTTTACTATCACATATCATCTATTTGTTCTTTTATTACAATAAAAAATTGTAATATAGTTGTAATGTTTAATGTGTGTGTTCATGTATATCATGTCTTTTATTATGTAATTCTAGTTCCTGTTTCATGTCATGTATTCCCTGTCAAAAAAGCTACATTTTGATGCTACGTTGATTTAGCGCTTTGGGAACAACTTTTGGTGTGACCAGCCGTGAATGTGTACAACACGTCAAAGAAATTGACCAGAATTTATAGCCTCTGCTGCTGACATCATTAGATGCACCTTAAGCAGGGCTATAAATAGATGCGTCACAGGTGCATCATCAGATCTTTTGCATTCAGATCATTCTGTGTGTGTTGTGCTTCTTGACTGTCAGAACTTTCTACTTTCCTCTGTTAGGAGTTAGAATTGTTGAAACCTTTCTCTTTCTCTTAAAAAAAAAGAAGAAAAAGAATGTCTGATAAACAAAGAAAGCGCTGTGTGTTCCCATGTTTATGCTCTATGGCTGAAATGGACACACACCAGTTTTGTTTTGTTTGCTTGGGGGAAGAGCATGCTGCTCTTGCGTTGGGGCAGGGCGGGTGCAGGCATTGCGATCTGTTTACAGTCAAAATGCTTCACACTCATCTCGCTTACTTCCAAGAGCCAGCGCCCACTCTTTCATTGTGGGGCTCTCGCATAGATCTGGCTGAGGAGCGAGAGATGGGTCCGTCCCTATCACTCGCTCTCTCTCCCCAGATCCAGCTGATCCTTCTCGTAAGCCTGAAGTGTGCTTCAGCGCCTCTTCGGTTCACGAGGGGGACGCTGAACCTCTGAACATACCACGCACAATAATAAAGCGGCTGAGGAATTACTCAAGGTGGTTACTCGTGCTGTGGCCAGACTACAGTTAGACTGGCCACACGAACAAGAGACTCCCAAACGCTCCAAACTAGAAGACATATTTCTGTCTGGTGGCCAAAACAAAAAATGGCAAGGGAAGGGAACGCTATATTAGTCTCTTCCTTTCTTTGATGACCTCCATGATGAGCTCTCTCATTCATGGAGGAAACCTTATATTTCCCGTGTCTTCGTGCCCTCGACGTCGACATATTCGACTATCGTGGGTGCCGAGGCATGGAGGTATTCAGTGATGCCGCCGGTAGAAGAGACACTTACAGGTTATCTCTCACCTGGCTCGGCATCATCACTAAAGAGACCCACTCTCCCACAAAGCCGTGCAGGACCACGTCCATGCTTGTGGGGAAGGCTTATCAGGCAGCAGGTCAGGCTGGTGCTGCCCTGAACACTATGGCAGTGTTACAGGTGTACCAGCCTGATCTGTTGAAGGACCTGAGTGCGGGCACCATGGTTGACGAAGAGCCGTGGATCTGTCTCTCCACGCGACCAAGCAGACGGCCTGCATCATTGGCTGTTCTATGTCGACTTTAGTCAGCACGGAGAGACACTTATGGCTCAAACTGTCGGGCATCTGAGACAAGGACAAAGTTTTCCTTCTCGATGACCCGGTTTCGCCTTCTGGCTGATTTGGTGATGCTATGAATGTAGTTATCACCAGGTTCCAGAAGGCAAAATGTCACGAGGAAGCCTTTGGGCAATTCCTTCCTCGCTGCATTCAGGGGGAGGGGCCGTTGGCCACCCAGCCCTGCCCCGGTCCTTCTAGAAGGGAGGCTCAGAAACAAAGCGTGACGAGTCATGCTCCCCCTCATAGAAACTGGGGACCGTCTCGTTGCCCTCAGCAGCCCCCAAAGCAAGACCACAGGGCAGTCATTTCTAAGAGGAAAAAACACAGATGGTCTTACGCCCAGCCTTGTGGGGGTAGCCCACTCAGGATGGGGCGCATGTATCATCCACTTCGACCCTCCAGATACCCACATGAAACCTCTCCATTCCCGCCGCCACTGGTGTATCTGGAGTTAGAGGCTTCCAGCGAAACGTTGGCTGTACCGTTGCTTCCTGCCTTAGTCCAGGACACGGAACACTCAACATCCTCTCAACAGGAAGTGTCAAAATGAATACCCATCTCAGAGAACCTGGCAACTTCTGCCAGGTATTTCTATGTGGGTCCTAAGAACAGTAGAAAAAGGCTACAGTATTCAATTAGTTTGCTGTCCTCTGCGTGCCAACGTTGTGGTTTCCACTACTGTGAAACCAGAGCAAACATTTCTACTGTGGAAAGAACTGCAAAATCTCTTGGTCAATGAGGCAATAGAACATGTTCCCCTTCCAGAGAAAGAGTCAGGTTATTACAGTAGATACTTCCTGGTTTACAAGAAGGGTGTGGAGTTGTGTCCGATCTTAGATCTTAGAGACTTGAATCGCTTAGTCAGCGCATTCAAGTTCAAGATGCTAACTATCGAGACGGTCGTGTCCCAAATCCAACATAACGATTAGTTGGTCACGATCAATCTTATGGACACATACTTTAATAAAGAAATTCAGCCACAACACAGGAAGTTCCTGAGGTTCGCTTTCGGGGTGAAGCCTTCCAATATTGGGTTCTTCCATTCAGCCTAGCCCTATCACCCTGCACAGTCATGAATTGCATGGATGCAGCACTGGCTCCTTTGTGACTCCAGGGGAATCTGCATTCTGAATTACATAGACGACTAGCTGATACTAGCACAGTCTCAATAACTGGCAGTTCAGCACAGGGATATCATCTTAGCTCATCTGGTTTCTCTGGGTCTGAGTCTCAACGTCAAAAAGAGCGTTTTCTCTCCCACTCAGGGAATTACTTATCTCTGCGTTGTATGGAATTTGATGACGATGCGGGCACAATTGTCTCCCTCTCGAACCTTGTCCATTCAGAACACCGTGAGCAAAGTCAGGCTAGGCCAAGGTTGCACTGTTTGTCAGTATCAACGAATACTAGGTCTCATAGTATCTGTGTCCTCGGTGATCCCTTTGGGCCTTCTGCACATGAGATCGTTTCAGTTGTGGCTCAAAGCCAGGGGATTTCATCCAAGGGCCAGTCTAATACAGCTAATAAGGGTTACGTGCTGCACGCTTTGTAACCTTTCTATGTGGTTCAGACCCTGGTTCCTTACTTTGGGTCCCACTCTAGGTGCGTCTTACCATCACGAGTTGCTAACGACAGACACCTCCCTGATGGGCTGGGATGCGGTCTTAAGTGGTCATCCAGCTAAAAGGGAATGGGAGGGTCATCAGCTTGATTGGCACATCAACTGCCTCAAGTTGATGGCTGTATTTCTGGCCCTGAAATACTTCCTCCAGCATTTGAGAGGCTGCCATGTCCTGGTGCGGGTGGACAACACAGCAGCAGTCTCTAACTGAATCTAAAATCTAAATCATCAAGGAGGTCTACATCTACGCCAGCTGAACACTCTGGCACTTCAGATTCTCCTTTTGGCCCAGGGCAAGCTCCTGTCAGTCATGACAGTTTATATCCCTGGATGCCTGAATGTGGGAGCAGATTTGCTGTCCAGACAGAAAATACTGACAGGGGAGTGGAAACTCCACCCCGAGTTAGTGGAACAAATCTGGGTGAGATTTAACTTCTCAACAGACAGTGCGATGTCCCCTCTACTTCTCTCTGAGTCAACCAGCCCCCCCTGGGTCTGGACGCGATGGCGCATACATGGACCAAAATGCGTCTGTATGTGTTTCTTTTTGACAGAGAATGTCTCGGGTTACTTAACTGTGACCCCTGTTACCTGATAAAAGCGGAACGAGATGCTGCGGTTCAGTGCCCTCTGGGATACCCCAGGACTGCTCTTCAGACAAAATACCTGACAATGCACCTGTGACGCATCTATTTATAGCCCTGCTACATCCATTGATGTCACCAGCAGAGGCTATAAATTCTGGTAAAGTTCATTGACATGTTGCACACATGTTCACAGCTGGTCACACCTAAAGTTGTTCCCAAAGCGGTAAATCAGCGCAGCATCTCGTTCCACTTTTATCAGGGAACAGGGGTTACAGTTAAGTAACCCGAGACGTTTCCTGGTCATGTGATGTACTGTTTTTCCTCCATGTTCATGTGGCATGTTTGTGTTGTGTATGTTGTTAACATTGCCATGCCATGCCAGGTTTATGTCAAGTCAAGTTCTAATCAAGTTCATGTTTATGTTTATGTTTCACATGTGTAGTTAGGGTTTTTGGATTCCACTTTTATGAATAAATTACATTTGGTTTCTTCACTCCATCGTCATCGTCTTCATAATTGTCATTGTCAGCAGCAACGTTACAATAGTCATACTAATGACTACATATCATGCCGATATTTGGTCAATGATAGGAATTTCCAGTACCCATATAAATAGATACATACATATTATTCCTGCCATTTGTTACTCAAGGTGACGCTGTTGTTTTAGTGTTTGACTCGATTTACATTTGACATCGCTAAGTGAAGAAAAATCAACATGGAAATATGGAAACTATAGCAAGTAAAACACATGAACAGTATTATATATGTAGCTATTGCTATTCATATTTCAACTAAAATTCTGTAATTTCAATTTAATAAGTGACTGAGAAAATACATACAATTATAAGCCAAAACATTATGACCGCCTGACTAATATGCATTTGGTTCTCCGTGTGCCACCAAAACAGCACCGACCTTCTGAGGCATGGACTCTACAAGACTCCTGAAGTTGGATCCAGTGGGATCTGGCACAAAGACATTAACAATAGATCCTTCAAGTCCTGTAAGTTGCGAGGTGGAGCCACCATGGATTGGACTTGTATGTCAAACACATCCCACAGATGCTCATTTGGATTGAGATCAGGGGAATTTGGAGGCCAGGGCAACACCTTGAACTCTTCATCATGTTCCTCAAACCATTCCTGAACAATGTGTGCAGTGTGGCAGGGTGCATTATCCTGCTGAAAGAGGCCACTGCCATAAGGGAATACCATTGTCATGAATTTGTGTACCTGGTCTGCAACTAAATGAACGGTCAGACCCAGGGAAAACGGAACCAGACAACCTTCTTCCACTGCTCCAAGGTCCAGTTCTGACACACATGTGCCCACTGTAAGCACTTTCGAATGGTGGATAGGGGTCACTCTGACCAGTCTACAGCTATGCAGCCCCATATGTAGCAGGGTACGGTGCACTGTGTGTTGTGACACATTCCTCCTGTAACCAACATTAAAATTTTCTGTGACTTGTGTCATAGTAGACCTTCTGTCGGTTTGGGCCAGACGGGATAGCTTTAGTTGCCCTCGCGCATCAATGAGCCTTGGGCACCTAACACCCTGTTGCCGGTTTGTAGTTTGTGTCTTCTCGGACTACTGTTTACTACTGACTACTGTAGGTACTTGCCACTGCTTACTAGTAACGCCCCACAAGCCTTGCCATTTCAGAGATCCATTGACCCCATTGTCTGGCCATAACAATTTGGCCCTTGTCAAACTCGCTCAGGTCTTTACTACTGCCCATTTCTCCTGCATTCAACACATTGACTACGAAAACTGATTGTTTGCTTACCATCTAATCTACCCAGACCTCCACATGTTGCCTTGTTAGGAGATGTTATTTGCTTCACCTGTGAGTGGTCACAATGTCAAAATCAGTGTATATGTAGATTATGTGTAGCTCAATATGTGTTTTACAGACATATGAGAAGTTTCTATAATTTGTTGCATAATCATTTGAATAATTTATTACAAAATAATGATATCAAATATAACATAATATATTGTATTCTATTATTTTTTTTTTTTTTTTATGTTTTTAAAATTATATACTTTAATTATACATCTGGATGGATGGATGGATGGTTGGATGGATGGATGGATGGATGTGTCAAAAAATGTTTGTTTTTTTTTTTGTCTTGGTTCATGACTAAAATACTGTGGCGCTTTGCTCATTAAACACTAAAATGTATATTTACACATAGAAATGCATGGTTGCATCTTGTAATGAGTAATTCAAGAATAGTTAATTAATTTAGTCCTACATCAAAGCTCTATAGACAGCATTACCCCTGAATAAGCATAGAATGTAATCCAATGTTCAGCATCCATAAAAAAACAACCTTACATGTGTTGGTTCACAGAGGGTTCAGAGAAACTTTAAATAAATTGTTTACCCAAAAATGAAAATTCTGTCATTATTTGTTTTCTGTCATCCTCAAGTAATCCAATATGCTGACATATTCTTTCCATAAACACAAAAGGAGAAATTACACCTCTTTGCCATACAATGAAAATTGATATAAACCACATCTATCAAGCTCCGAAAAAGAACAATAAAAGTCTTCTGAAGCCATCTTTGTGTGAGAAACAGGCTGACATTTAATTTGTTATTCACTGATAGTCTTCTCCTCCAGTGAGCTGTTAATGTCATTATATGGAAAAGAGCTGAGCGAAGATTCCTCAACATTCTCCTTTTGTGTTCGTCTGAAAAATGAACTGCATATGATATGAGAATAGAACTATTCCTTTAATACTGCTTTACAGAAGAGGACTTTTTTGTTTTACATCCTCAACTGTACCTGAGAAGGTTTTAAGACACTTTAGGGAGCAGAGGAGTTATAAAGGACAGAGCATCGGTCACCTCGGTATCGACATTTTAGACATAATAGAAATTCTCCACAGGTTCGCTCCAGACAGCCTGTGCTCTCACCCCTAAAGCCTGCCTGAAGGGAAAGTGTGTCTCTCAGCAAATCCACTGGGTCGATGGGGACACTAATGTACTAATAATTATTTAGATCCTAGGCTTCTACTAATGGTGATTATGTGTGCAGGTCCAGCAGAGAGGAGATAGCATTATGATTGTGACTCTTGCAGATGTGTTATGAGGATTACACATGCTGTGTTCCTGTTTATTACTTTTTTCAGGTAAAACTAATTTGTGTGGTGCTGTGTGGATTTTATATTTTCTCTTTCATTTATGTCCATTTTTTATTTATTAAATTTGTATTTTTTACTGCTAACTCAAAGGGGGTTATTTGGAATATGTAAATACAGGCTATACATAAAAAAGACAATAACATACATTGGTTAAACATACAAAAACATGTTGAGATGTGAAATACCAGTTTATATTACAGTTAATTAATAACTAATTAAGTTAATTAAATATTTGTTGAATTATTAAGCTCGTGCGACCCCAGATACACACGTGTGGACATTGTATTTTGGCTTCACTATACGAAAAGCATCATTTAAATTAATTTAAACCAACTGATCTCTGTTCGGAGACTTTGTGCTGATATGATATAACTTTCGATATTTATGTATTTACTTATTTATTTACTGCATGTTTATTAGGTGCTACTAGTTAAAAATCTAAATGGGAAATGGAAACTGCACACAGCAGTCATGCTCGGATCTCAGGAGGTTAAAACTGAAGTGTCATTTTTGTGCCAATCTTCCAGTGCTGTTACAGAAAATACTGGTACTCTTGGAACACTGTTTGTCCAATCAAATTAGAGCACTGGTACTGTTGTATAATTAGAATATGATATAATCAAAATGATCTAAATGATGATCTAAGTATATCATATACAAATATACTATCAATAGATCACTATGATATTTATTATTATATAAATTAATCACTATACTCCATCTAAACTTAGGTGTATTTCACAGCATGCAGCACAGATTGAGATCCCCTAGGTTAGAATGAAAACATTAGTCTTTGTTTCCATAATTTCACTCCAGGAAGCCTCAGCAGCACTTTATTTACCTCAGACTGTATGAAAGCTCTATCTATGATCACTTATATATCTCTCTCTCTCAGTTACTGCCTGCTGTTCGTTTAGCAGGGAGGCTTGCACTATGTTTTGTATTTAAGTCAGCTGTAGGCTCCTGCACATTCTGCAGAAACCAGCAGGGGATTTTCAGAGTTAACTTTGGATAGGCTGTTGACGGCATGCACTTTCTTCAAATCTTGCTCATGTTTTTAGTATGAAATAATGAAAATTAGATTTCAGTACACATTAACCAAAATTTATACTGGGCTTGCCTCTTTTTGTAAGAGAGAGACAGCAGAAAGTGACTAATGTTGGTGGGGTGGGGGGACACATAGCACGCCAGACTCGAATCTTCCTCACACTAATGAGCACCACAGCTCAATGTTTTAAAAGCATACATGCTAATTGATGTCTTGGTTTGCCCAATTACAGCAGGGCCTGCTCAATACTGAAAGGCTATTATTATTTCTATTCATTACAAATTCTCATTTTTTACAAAACAGACTATTTTTATTTTGCATCACAGAGGCATCATAAGATTAAAAACACTGGTAAGTCTGAGCTAAATTTCCTATTACTGTAAGTTATGTTTGCATTTTACTATGTAGACTCTCTCCATCTGTCCTTTAATATACATGAAAACAGACATTAACTGTAAAGGTGTCCTGGTGGGACCTTGATCTCTTTCTTTATACTAAGATAGCAAAGGGAAAAAGCTCTCAGTTGCAAAAGAATGTTTATTCCACTCTTTTAACTGACAGACCGATGGATCTCCTCACTGGGCTAAAGGGAATGAACAGCCCTCCTGCGATTTCAGAATTGATTGCCATGCAGTGTTCAAAATAAAAAGAGCAAAAGAAAGAAAGAAAGAGAGAACAGAGGGCACACGGAATAAATGATGAAGGAAAAAAATGTCAGAAGGAGGGACAAAAAGAGGGCGAGAGAAAGTAAAAGAAATCTCACTAGTCAGATTACCAAGTAATGGAGAGATAGTTAGGATAGATAGTGGAAATGCTATTCCTAATGCGATAAGATGGTGGTGGTTGCAGCGACAGAGGGTCGTGGCACATCTTGATCATCAAAATCTCTGGAGAGGTTCAGGGGTCAATATTTTGCACAACCAACATAAAAATGACCACAGAGATGATTCATGATTGAGAAATGGCAACAAACAAACAAGCAAATGAACAAACAATACAAGCACCTACTTTAGTCTCGTGAGACACATTCCCTTTTTGATTTGTTACTAGTAGCATCTAATAAACATGCTAAATAAACTAATAAATTCTAGAATAAACAGCTTTCCTAAAATCTGAAATTAGCATAATTCATTCTGATACAATTAAAGGCCAGCATCACTGCCAACCATGTTAAAATAAAACGATACATTATAAATTCTGAATTTAAATACTGATTACAAATGTCCCATATCTGCCAAACATGTTGAGTGGTTTAAACATCAACTGCAGCCTGAAACTGAACTTTTGAAAGGAGGTTTGCTTTGAATGCACTTGACTTTGTAGGAAAGATTACAGGATGCTCCCTTGCTCCCTATTTAGAGAATCACGTCTCAGAACAGTTTGAAATATTTATTTTTACCACAAATCTATTTAAAGACTCTGAAAGCAAAAAAATACAAAAAAATAATAAAAATCAGTGTGAAAATGCAATGTAAATGTAGGATTTCTAATGAAAACCTTGCGCTGTTGTACACTACATTGTACATTGTGTTTAGTAGCATGGCATTTTGCTAAAAAAAAAAACAATTGTTCACATTTTAAAAATGTGCTTCTGTGCATTTTGTGTTTATTATTGTCAAGCAAATGTCAGACATTTATATAATGGCAAGACTGGAAACTGTGTAAAAGCATCATGACAGGTCTTCAAGACAAACTGATGGCCAAGATCCACCTTGTCTGTAGAAATCAGTGGTCAGTGTTTTTCTGGGTGGCATGGGCAGTTTCATTATATTTCTTCAAGCCACATAAAAAAAAGCAAAAATATCTTGATTTTATGGAAGCTGTTTTATTTGTGCCTAATTATTTGAAGAGCTCAAAAAGCCTGAAATTGATTTTATTTTTTTTCCTGATGCAACCACATAATTTTGTGGTGCTTCTATGACACTAAAATGAAAAAAAATAGGCATAGTAAAATGATTCTTTGAAACCAAGTTAGAAAAAAGTAGCAGCATGCAGATTGTGTATTTCCCCATTTGTAAGCACTAGCCAAACAACTGCCATTGAGAAAAATAGAAATGCTAATGGATAGCATATATTATAGACCTCCTTTGTACATACTACCAGAGTCCCAAAAAGAAGACTAGCAGAGATTTCAAGCATAAAACTACAGTCTTTCTTTTTGTAAAACCTGCATTGTGAATCTCGTAAACAGGTATAGGAGAGTCGTGCCCTTTAACATTAACTAACTGTATTGAAATGTACTTGCGATTCGTCAAGGTCTGTCCAGTGCTTCAGATGTGTGTACTTCACACACCGTTCATACATGCCTCAGCATTAACTAGCTCCAGGAGACTCGATCAAGCATGAGTGGCATAAACTTGAACTCTCAATTCAAACATCATGTCTTGAAGTACAATGAGTCAAAGCAGTATTAACGTATAATGCTGAGCTATTGTTTTTTAATGAGTATATTGCTAATTAATCCAACATACACCCACATAATTTAAAGGTATTTTACCCTAATAATTTGTTTTCTCTCATCATTTACTCACCTTCATGCCTTCCAAGATATGTATAACTTTCTTTCTTCTGCTGAGGAAAAGAGATGTTTAGAATAATATATTAATTAGGGATGCACCGATACCACTATTTCTCTACCGATCCGATTCCAATATTGGAAATCTCCGTATCAGCTGAATATCTTTACAATATTGTGTGGAACTAATTGGGTGTGCTCTTTAATATGTAAAGAAACACAAACCTCTAGCAACACATTAATTCAATATGTATAGCTTATTAACATGTTGATACACATTTGTTCGCACTCGGGAGTAACGTCACTCTGCTTACATTTAATATACAATTTACCTTCTATATATATGTAATTAATGTTAACAAATTATACATCTGTTCAAAGGTCTTTTACTTTCTCATTCTTTCTCATTATCATTTTGGATGTTTGCATTCTTCGTGCTTCTCTAAGATTAATTTGTGCTTCTCTAAGATTACTTTGTGCATCTGGATTACTTTTATGCTGCCTTTATTTGTATTTTGTAGTTTCAAAATGTTGGTTCCCATTCACATTTTGAGAACCTACAGAGCTGAAATATTCTTCTAATTTTTATTTGTGTGTATTCAGCAGAAGAAAGAAAGTCATACACATCTGGTGTGGCATGAGGGCGAGTCAATTATTTGAGAATTTTCCTTTTTGGGTGAACTATCACTTTAAAGTAAATGGAGAACTAGAGAATTAAGCATGCTTTGTGTTGATTTTGGAAATTAATGGTATAACAAATATATGTAAATCCTGTGTCTGAATATGCCTACTTCACTACTGCTGTATACAGTGTATATAGTACTTTATAGCATGACAAAAGCAGTATGTCACATGAGTTGGATGTCTGGACTGCTTATAACAGTAGGCGGAAATGGAACACATTTAGCCTAACATATCCTTTTGTGTTCCACCACGGAAGGAAAAAAAGTCATACTGGTTTGAAACATGAGGGTCAATAAATTTCATTTTTTTCTGAACTACCCCTTTAAATATAACATCTATTTCAGTAGTGCCACCGGGAAGGTGGACATGTTCAGTCCAGAGAAGCATTCACATTTGATATCAGAAACCCACGATTACAAGGTCATTTAAAGTCCAACACATCTCTGCGGGTAGATGGAGCAGAGCCATGGAAAGAAGACCAATTTTGACCACTGTCCAAATTCTGCTTTCAGGTAGACAGAAGCAGTAGACTAGAACTGCAGTGTCATTGGGGTACAGAAAGCTCATTTATGGGACGACATGGTGGAGATTCTGGCATTTCAGCGACAGATAAAATAGGACTGAGAAAAGGCCACAGTGGCGAAACTGGACGAAACTTGTCAGGAATGTTTAACCGAGTGAAACATCCATGGTATATGTTGGGGAAATGAAAGGAAAGTACCAATTTCAGTGGTCTTTCGACTGAGCCCCAGCTGTGGACTGTCACACTCATATTTCCGCACATCCCAGAAGTGCAAGCAGAGGAGAGCTCATTGCAACGTGCTATAGACCACAACATACTTCATCTCTCACATTGTAATGTTCACCCCATGAATCTGCACCTGATAACAAGCGGAACAGCGATCTTTTGCCATTTATCTGGGTTTATACACTGTGTTTAACAACCTTTAGTGAATCTTCTATAAATGTTTGAGTTCGTATAGCCTAAATGACAAATCTGTTTAGTAGTTTTCAGCTAATCCATGCCACGTTGCTGCGATTTACATATTGAGGATGGTATAGAGCAGGCTCATGGTGTCAGGAGAATTCATTAGCTTTTCCATTTGGTAAGAGAGAACTTTTGGAGGGTTCAGTCATTCTAGCTTTGTTCCATCTGCTTGGCAAGGCACTTCTGCGCTGGGAAACACTGCTGGCTCGTTAAATATGGAGGACGGCGGGCCTCCCTCACCACAAATGGGTCATTTATCGTTCAGGCATACAGATGTGCTGCATCAGTTTTGGAGTCTAAATTATGGAATAAAGGAACAGATTGATCACTTTAATTTTGGATGCAGCTTTTTATATTTAGGAGGAGGAGCAACTCTATTAAATGGTGAATGGTTTTGACTCAGCAACAAGAAGCCTTTAAAGGGATAGTTCTTTAAAAATAAAAAAGAAAAGAAGTGTCATCATTTACTCATCCCTATGTGAATCCAAACCCATATTACTTTTTCTTCAATGGAACAGAAAAGATGATTTTTTGAGGAATATCCTGGGCACTCTTTTCTATCTTTTCCCTTCTTAGGGTGATCCAATCCCTGTACATCCAAAGCGAGAGCTGTGTCCGTGTCCTCGGCACAAAGTCGAGTTCGATCCATGTGGGGGTTGGTCTCTGCCAGGGCTGTGCTTTGTCACCAATCCTGTTTGTGATGTTCATGTACAGGATATCAAGGCGTAGTCTGGGTGGGGAAGGGGTGCGGGATCTCATTGGGAAGGGAAGGGGCTCTCATTGCTGATTTTTGCTGATGATGTGTTCTTCACGTCATCATCGGTCCGTGACCTTCAGCTCTCACTGGATCGCTTGGCAGTCGAGCGTGAATCGGCTGGGATGAGGATTAGCACCTCTAAATCTGAGGCCATGGTTCTCAGCAGGAAACCGATGGACTGCATACTCTGGGTAGGGAAGGAGGAATTGCCCCAAGTGAAGGAGATCAAGTACCTTGATTCTCTCATCTACTCACCATCATGCCATCCCAGATGTGTATGACTTTCTTTCTTCTGCTGAACACAAACAAAGAGTTTAAGAAGTATATTTCAGCTCTGTAAGTATGACTTAATTGTTGCCAGAACTTTGAAGGGTCCTTCAAAGTTCTGGCAATCATTAAGTCAGACCTACAGAGCTGAAATATACTTCTTAAACTCTTTGTTTGTGAAGCTTCTGAAGATATGGAGTCCATTGGAGATGTACAGTATGTATTACTTTTAAGCTGACTTTGTATGTTTTTTGGTCAAAAAGCATACAAAGTCAGCATAAAAGTTATACATACATCTCCAATGGACTCCATATCTTCAGAAGCTATACGTATAATAGGTGTGGGTTAGAAACACATCAACATATAAGTCCTTTTTTACTATAAAATCTACTCTCTACCCAGTAGGTAGTGGTATGCACAAATAATGGAAGACTATGGAAGTGAAAGTGGATGTTTATAGTAAAAAAGGACTTAAATATTGATCTGTTTCTCACCCAAACCTATCATATTGCTTCAGAAGACATGGTTTAAAATCATGGAGTTTTATGGATTGCTTTTATGCTGCCTTTATATGCTTTTTGGACCTTCAAAGTTCTAACCACCCTTCACTTGCATTGTATGGTCCTACAGAGCTGATATATTCTTCTAAAAATCAGTTTTTACAGAAGCTTTTGCAATCATGCAATCAGGATTCTTTCTTGTTTTGTGGCAAAGTATGTTAGCTGAATTTTACTATTTAAGAATCAGAATTAGAAATTATGTCCACCTACTATATTTATGACATTTATTTCACTTTAAAGGGTGTCAACTTTGCAATATAAATTGTTTTATATTAAACCATTAAATAACAGCATAACATGACTAAATCGACATGGTAAGAGCATAATGAAGCCCATTTTGCTTGTGAATAGAGATGTGTGTTCCTCACTATGTTCTTGTACCACTGAGTAGACACTTATGTACATGAGAGCTGCCCAGATCAACCCGTTCCCTATTATACCCTTCACTCACCCTGCAATTCAGCACCTTTCATTTCCTCCACTTGTTCATCAGCACAATTTTTTTTTTTTTTTTTTAGTAAGACCAATAATTTCACCTTCATCCATGTCCAGCACCTTTCTGCCAAATTGCATTGACGAATTATTTCATGGCATTTAGCAGCACTTTAAAACACTGTTAGAATGGCACAGTGAAAGGGATTAAATGGGTGTGATTTCTTCATTCTTCATTTATATAGCTATTTGAAAAAAACTGATTTGAAACAAAGAGCACAGATTATTGTTGCTTTTCCACTAAACTTCAGTAGCTCGGAGGATTTGGAATTGAAGGTGAGTATATGTATATATAGCGCATTCAGACCCCTAACATTTTGTTATGTTGCAGCCTCATGCTAAAATGCTTTAAATTATTTATTTACTCACATCAATCTATACTCCATACCCCATAATGACAAAGCAAAAGCCAGATTTTTGATAACTTTGCAAATTTATTAAAAAGAAAAAACTGAAATATCACATTGACAGAAGTATCCAGACCCTTAACTCAGTACTCAGTTGTAGCCTCAAGTCTTTTGGGGTATGATGCAACAAGCTTTGCACACCTGGATTTGGGTATTTTCTGTCATTCTTCTCTGCAAATCCTCTCAAGCTCTGGACAGCAATTTTCAGGTCTCTCCAGAGATGTTTGATTGAGTTCGGGCTCTGGCTGGGCCACTGAAGGACATTCACAGAGTTGTCTCTAAGCCACTCTTACATTGTCTTGGCTGTATTCTTAGGGTCATTGTCCTGTTGGAAGGTGAAACTTTGGCCCAGTCTGAGGTCCTGAGTGCTCTGGACCAGGTTTTCATTAAGAATATCTCTGTATTTTGTTGCGTTCAGCTTTCCTTCAACCCTGACCTGTCCCAGAAGTCCCTGCCACTGAAAAATATCCCCTTAGCATGATGCTACAACCACCATGCTTCACCTTTGGGATGGTATTTCGCAGGTGATGAGCGGTGCCTGGTTTACTTCAGATACAATGCTTGGAATTGAGGCAAAACAGTTCAAACTTCATTTCATCAGACCATAGAATCTTGTTTCTCTCAGTCTGAAAGTAATTTAGATGCTTGCTAATTACAAGATGGCTTTTATGTGTTTTGCACTGAGGAGAGGCTTCTGTCTAGCCAGTCTGCAATAAAGCCCAGATAGGTGGAGTGCTGCAGTGGTGGTTGTCCTTCTACAAGTTTCTCCCATCTCCACATATAATCTCTGGAGCTCAACCAGAGTGACCATTGGTTCTTAGTCACCTCTCTTACCAAGGCCCCTCTCCCCCTATTGCTCAGTTTGGCTGGGTGGCCAGCTCTAGGTAGAGTCCTGGTTATTCCAAACGTCTTCCATTTAAGAATTATGGAGGCCACTCTGCTCTTGGGAACCTTCAGTGCAGCCAGAATGTTTGTGGTCTTCTCCAGTCTGAGCTCTGCAGGCAGTTCCTTCGACCTCATGGTTTGGTTTTTGCTCTGATATTCATTTTCAGCTATGATACCTTATATAGACAGGTGCTTGCTTTTCCAAATCATGTCCAATCATTTGAATTTGCCACAGGTGGACTCCAATCAAAGTGTAGAAACATCTCAAAGATGATCCAGAGAAATTGGATGCACTTGAGCTAAATTTCAAGTGTCATAGCAAAGGGTTTGAATACTTATGTCAATATGATATTTCAGTTTTTACTTTTTAATAAATATACAAAAATCAGGTTGTCTGTGCTGATTTTGGAGCAAATCTGTGTAAATCTGGGAAAACAAAAATGTGGTAATCAGACTGCTATGCTCTTATTAGCTAAAAACATAATTGTCCAATAAATATTTGATGAATGAATACGAAAGTAATGGGGTATAGAACTTTGTAAATGATGAGTGTTCAAATTCTGTGAATATTTGTGGAGGGAAATTATATATAAACCTTTTCCCTATTTTGATAACCTTGTCTTCCCAATTTCTTTTCTATGTTCCTAAAATGTGACAAATGCATTTTTTTTTCACAAAAGTTTAAATATTTAATGTAGTTTCTCAATTAATGAGGACATAAAAACAGGATTCAAAATAATTATTTGAAATTTAGCAAAATGCTATTTATAACAGTTGTACATCTGTCACACCACTGGACAAGTCAACTTCACAAAACCCTCTCTCTTTTCCAGGTATTTGTAAATGAATTATGCAAAGATATGCTAAAATGTCATAAAAGTCATTATTTATATCAATGACATCCTTATTTTCTCTGCATCAAAGATAAATGTATCTAATATACTGGTTCTCGCTTGACTCCTGAAGAACAACTTGTATTTTAAGGCTGAGTGGGAGTTTTACATGTCCCAAGTCGTGAATTAAGTGAGGTCTCCTGCCTCCTCACATTTCTATATACATCAAGGATAGCTAAAAATTTGTTTTACTGTGGACAGAGCAGGATAAAAAGGCATTTTTATAAAACTCTGAGTCTGATTTTGTTGAAGTACATTTAGAGTAAATTTAAGAACAACTTCCTTGCACAACTTCAGAACATCTATTCCTTGCCTGACCGATCTTGATCATGTTGTCCTTGAGCGCTGATGAGTCTCAAATATCTTGAGAATGTTATGTTTGCAAAGTGCTTAAATTGTGGGTGCAATTTTCACACACTTTGACTTAACAGTGAGTGCGTTTACATGCACAGTATTGTTTAATAAACCCACTGTAATTCACAAGATGCAAGGTAAAATTGCTACTCACAATTTGGCTGTACATGTAAAGGCCTTTGCATTCTGCAACTTTATTCTTTGCATGCATGTATTATGTATTGACGTCATAATGCCAAGGTGGTTCTCTTGCATTGTCAGTTTGTTAATTTGACATTTTGGCATATACTGAGCTGTTTTTTTATAGCTATATATGTACACATAAATGCATTCATTCATTTATCTATTTTATGTTACACAGTATATCAAGGGATGTGTTACTTGCGACCAGTAATCAATAAGTTTACTATCTTTTTCTAACAGAACAAAAGAGTAATGGGCTTGGAGAAATAAGAAAAAAGAAAAATGAAAGTGAAAGAGTTTAGAGAAGTGCAGAGAACTTCTCACCAAGTGGCCTCATCTAATTTCTTGTATGGATGATTTATATATACAGTAAAAAATTGTGAGAGAACTGGCAAGCAACATCATAACTACAGGCAGAGTGAGACTTTATTAGATTTGTTACATTATATTTATTTTCATGTTAAAAATGAAATACAAAAATTAGCTGTTGTAAAAGTTATTATGCATTATGAACATAATATGTAATACTCATATTGAAGCATAATGACCTAATTGTGTCTGCACAGATATGACATCCACTTTAATTTACACAAATGGACAAGAATGTTGTGCTTCAGGGATGTTATTTTGATTAAGTCACTTTCAGAAGCTAGTTTGTTTGATTAGTAGGAGGTGACAGTCAAAGAGCAGAATGATCTTTTTATCTATACAAATTGACCTCCAGAACAAGTGTAATATGTACAGGACACACATTCAGAGAGTTGATACGTTTTAGGACGAATTCTGTGCTGTGATGAGAATGTGCAACTTTTAGAAATCAAACGTATCTTCGCCTGCAGGAAGAGGAGTTATATTTTGAAAGTGAAATTAAATTGGATTCTCCTCAGCAGTTTTTTTTTTTTTTTTTTTTTTTAGCCAAAGGTGACTTTTCTGAGTTATTGCACTGAAAACACAGAAGAAGAAGAAAAAAAACCACTTCGTTTTAACAGTCTCTCTTTCATACGAATGGTTGGATAAATCGTTATTTTCCTCTTTTAAGTTTTCCTCGGCTCAGTGGATAAGATAAACCTGCTGCCTGCGTGTGATGTAAAATATATTATATAATGTTACAATGTTAAAATCTGACATTTAATTTCCACTCAAGGGAGCATGTCTTTACAAGACCTACAATAATGTGTGTGTGTGTGTGTGTGTGTGTGTGTGTGTGTGTGTGTGTGTGTGTGCGTGTGCGCGTGTGCGTGTGTGTGTGTGTGTGTGTGTGTGTGTGTGTGGTGTGCATGTGTGTAATGTACAGCCTACATACTACAATATATAGTGTGTAATATTAGGATTAAGTGTGGGGTATCAAAAAAAATAAATAAAGTAAATTCAAATTCAACGGAGATTTACTGCCTTCGATGGCCAACTCTGGTCAAGAGTAAAACATTTTTTTTCTTTCTGAACTGACAATGTAGCCAAGGCAACATGTAGCCAAGTCAACATGATCCACCTAGTGGTTTGTACCAGAAGTAATGCTGTGAGCACAGCCCAGTTCATTTGATCCCGATAAGAAGGTGCGCGCGCCATTAGATCCCACAGTTGCTGTCCATTCAGGACTAGGTTCTGTTCTTAAAACGCGCTTCCATCTGTGTAATGAGATCCACAAGAAAACGCGTTCTCGTCCAAGTGTCTAAATCATCATAAGTATATACTTATCAGGATATATCATTAAGCAGCGCATTAAAACAAGCTTATGGAACAATCAAAGCTATTGTGCGGACTCACATCCTTAAATCATACGGACTGTGGGGTCGGGAACCAGTTTGTGCAGAGAATAATTCCAGTCGCGCGCTATTGGTTCCCCGTCCTCATCTGTCAATGTGCGTAGGCGGGACTCTGCCCGCTCGCGCTCCCAGGAGGCGATAGATGCGCGAGCTGCACTTTTCTACTGTTGTATGGAGCGCTGTGCACTTCTCGAGCTCAGTCAGAGTGTCAAGTGAACGCTGTGCGGAAAACGCAGTGGGACTTGAACCGAGGAGAAGTTATCGAAGGAGCCTGTAGTACTGAATGCAGCAGCCTGCACCTGTATAAGCCCCATCATCAGCACGCGGAGAAGCGCACGAGAAGAAAGTGTGTTTACTGGAATCACGCAGCTGTTCTAGAAGGAAGGCAATATGATGGTTAAGCAGCATATGCTGTTTA
Source organism: Moxostoma hubbsi (assembly GCA_032164185.1). NCBI lineage: Eukaryota > Metazoa > Chordata > Actinopteri > Cypriniformes > Catostomidae > Moxostoma > Moxostoma hubbsi. The sequence goes on from JAVLUX010000038.1 coordinate 19,154,150, forward strand.
CCCTGTACAGCATTTGCGGGATCGTCCTTAAAGGTAAGAGCGCTTCAAACTTTAAGCTGTCTATATACAGTGGTTTCGCAACAGTGTAAAGTGTGCGCGCGTTGCTAATTGGGGGCATTATATCTGGACGCAACTGAAACTGTCTCATCATCATTACGCACCATGTAGGAAAAGCATTAATGTTCTGGAATGATGATGCATTTGCATAATATGTCGAAAGGGCCTCGAGTGATTGCGGGGCTTGTTTTTGTTTATCCGTTGCCCGTTAGTCATCGTTGCACTGAAGGAATTGTATGGTGCACGTTTGTCCAACATATAACCCACTGATACAGAATCTTATCACGGATAAGCCTGCACAGACTGCTGAAATAGAGCCCCGCTTTTATGGATTACCAGCAAAAATGTGTTTGAGATAAACTCACTACCACAGAGGGGATGCAATTTAAAGGATACGGCTTAATACATTTGTCCCGATAGGATACTTTGACTGATAAATGCATGGATTTAAATGCATTTTTACAACATAGATATACGTACATTGGAATTATTTTTGGTTGAGAGAAATACGATTTATTTATCTTAGCACTGCAAGTCTATACCATTTAATCCTAATTCAGTGTGTTGTTTGAGATGTGCTGAATGTGTTTTCAGACAATTATATGGCATTTTTAGTTTTTCATAGCCTTCTATTTTGCCTTGGTCTTTTATTGTATTTTACAGTTTGTTCTGGAGAGAACAGCCCTTGATTCCCCACACAGAGTATTAAGCTAACTGTTTACGTTATTTTTAGCATTCCTCTTTGGGAGTTTGGGACTGTTTCTATAATTCCAGTCTCTGGGATGTATGGTATTTGCGGCAATCCGCATCTTGGGGTCGTAGTAGCATCAGCTTTTTTTTTCTTTTTTTTCCTGTCAGAGAAAACATTTGCGGAGCAAGTACACCTGTCAACACACTGCAAAGTTGCCAATGTAATGTATTATTCGCCTAAACGAAAGTCAAATGTTCAAATGATAAAATGCGCACTAGAGGAAATCAGAAGAGAAATGTCAGTATTTCTACTTTCGTGGTTTCCTGAACCTTTGGGATCGTATGGTTTTGGCTGGTACTCATAATTCACGCGCAACTCTGTAAACAGGATCAGCAGGGCAAGGTCGCGCGCAGTGTTGGCGCGGGCCACTGTTAGTGTGACAGGAATATTTGATGAATACGTAAACTGAACGTGGCCTATTTGCCGCACTGGGAAGGTAATGTTTGCTTTAAGATAGGATGTACGGATTAGTTTAAGTCTCAGTATGAAGGACTCGTTGTGTGACCACTCAAGTGTAAGTATTTATGAGTTTTGTGTCTGTTAGGAGTAAGGTTAGGAGGCGCGTGTGGCTGTCGCCTGTCCCGCCAACATCTCGTGAGCAGCAGCCAACGCCCGATTTTATGCTAGGACCATGAAAGATAAAGTAATCCTTACTTTGACAAGGATAACGCCAGGTACCAGCATGAATCATGTTACAATTTATTAGCATCACACAAACGTGTGTGTTCACCTCATAATTTGTTCATTATGATTCCTTAAGGTACTCAAAACCGGTCTGGATATCAGTGAATTATGACCCGCCGACCAGAGATGTTTACATCTCAAACAGACTGGCTTGCATACCTGTCAGTTTATCAATGTGCTGAATGAATGCAAGAGAGACAAAGGAGAAAGAGAGTATTTGCACACGCCTTTCTGCATGTATGCGTATGGCTTTCCTCTTCTGCCCCATCTTTTGACAAAACACCCCTGTGCTGCTGTTGATAATCAGTCTGAGAGGTGGGTCATTAATAATCAAAGATAATTAAGCACATTCCTCAAGGCTTCACTTTTAATGAGTCGGCAGCAAGCGTGAGACTGAAGCAATGTATTGATTTCCCCCAACCTTCTCTCTCTCATCCGTAAATCACAGTGCCTCTGTCTCTCAGCACCCAGTCAACTGCCCCACTGGCTGCAAGTGTCGCTGCCTCCTTCGGTTCTTTAACACACCTCTCAGACACTGTCAGAGCCAGGCTGCACCTGCTTGCAACGTGTGAGGCTTAACAGAGTGTAGTTGCACACAGTGTTTTTGTTTGAGGTCAGTAGGTTCCGGTAGCCCTGTCAGATCCTCAGTCTGTAATCATTAGATCTGATTATTTTTATTTCAGTGGTACGATTATTGATTATGAAAAATAAAATAAAAATGATAAGTCACAAAACAAAGGACATACAAAAATATCAAAACGTTGATTTTGACAACAAATATGGTGTAAAACAGTTCACGCTCACGGGCAAGGAAGAGGCGAGAAACCGGCTTAACATATAAATGATAGTTTTAATGGTAAACTCAAAATACAAACACATAAGACAACGGACATGTCCATGAACGATCTCTCTCTCACGCCCGTCTTCCGCGGTCAGCTTTTAACCCTCTCGGAGGCTTGATTAGCCTAATACGGGACCGGGCGTGTTGAATTACGACCCGGCCCCGCCATCCACCGTGCCACATATGGTAATTGATTAATTGTAGGAATTTATGATTTAAAACACATGACAACCTGCCCAATAGAAATAGGCCAAAATGCCCAGACCTGACATACATGAAAAATAACTTTGTCCTTAGAACACATTTAAACCTTTCGGTAGAAATGCACTTTGCAGGGTAGAATTCACACACACAAAAAAAATCGAATTTAGTAAGGCTTTAAAATAACTGTTTGAAACCAATATTTCAAACAACTGCTAGAGAAAATGCACATTTGTTTAATTGGACTCCTTGTAGATGTAGCCTTTGTGACAACTAGCCCCTGTCTCCACAGTGTATAATTATTGCTAGTCACCTTTTCTGTTGCTAATTTGTCCAAATTGTTTTGTATAAGTTTCTACATTTTCCTAATAAAAATCACTTCAAATGGTTACTTTAGGCTGAAACACTCAAAAAAGCAAAAATACAGCAAACAAATCAACTGAAAATATACATCTGGAACACTTGCCTTTTTTACCTTTTTGACCTTTCATTAGTTTGCATACCTGATTAATATACCTGCAGTTTTAATTAAATCCTATCAACGCTTTGATACATGACATCCACATGCATATTTTAGCCTAAAATCCTGAAGTTAAAAAGTTCTTGTCATGTTACTTGTCGACTACCCAAAGGCAGCTTTGAACCTTGACTGAACTTTGCATTATAGACTGTATTACCAGTCTGCTGTGAGCAAAGAGTCCCAGCTGCCTTTTATTTGCTGGTCATTGACTATCCTTAAAGCCATGCCAGTCTTCCTCTGTGAGGTTAAATGCCTGCAACACAAGTGTGGGCACATCCCTGGCACATCTGAATGGAGGGAACACTGCATGCTGCCAGCAGCTGGGGGAGCAAGGCTGTTATGCAAAGTGTGTTGCAGACAATGCCGCTCCTCCCTGTGTTTGGAGTACAAGTCCCTACAAAGTGCTGTTATGTGGAGGTCTGCTGTGAGTAATAGCAAAGCTTGGCTCCATCCTCAGAGACACCAGAACTGATTTGGAGGACTATGTGGTCTTGGTTCATTGAGAATGTATGCCTTTATACTCATTTCTATTTGTGGGTACATTCCCTCTTCATAGTCTTGTGTAAACAGAATCTTTTTTCAACTTTCTGTCTTTCTTGGCTCTATGAGCAAGCCGTGCAATCCTTCCCTTTGGGATCCTGACCAAATCTTCTTCTCAGCTTCTCTCATGCAAAGCATACCCAAATCCTGCAGTCAGCCCAGCCAGCTTCTAAAAGCAAAAAAAAAAATAACGATTGTAGAAATGGCTCAAGCTAGGGCTGCACGATTATGACAAAAATGACAATTGCATATTATTTTCCTTGATATACACTCACCGAGCAATTTATTAGCAACACATGTACACCTACATATTCATGCGATTATCTAATCAGCCAATCATGTGGCAGCCGTGCATTGCATAACATCATTAAGATATGGGTCAGGAGCAGTTAATGTTCACATCAACCATCAGAATGGGGAAAAATGTGATCTCAGTGATTTAGACCGTGGCATGATTGTTGGTGCGAGATGGGCTGGTTTGAGTATTTCTCTAACTGCTGATCTCCTGGGATTTTCACACACAACAGTCTCTAGAGTTTACTTAGAATGGTGCTAAAACCAAAAAACATCCAGTGAGTGTAAGTTCTGCAGACGGAAATACCATTTTGTAATGAGCAGAATAGCATCTCAGAATTCTCAACATGTTGAACCTTGAGGTGGATGGTCTACAACAGCAGAAGACCACATCAGGAACTTTATTAGACCATAGTGTTCCTAATAAAGAGCTCAGTGAGGGTAGCTAATAATTGTTATTATTATGTCACGATTATTATGTCAATTAAATACTTATTTGTTCTTTGTCATGTCATATTCTTTTGTATAGGTTACACATCCAAAACAAACTGTTAAGCTCTTATTTATAATATGCTGACAAAAAGCATGACAAAAATGTACTTATTAAATTAACTGAATACGTTGTACACAGAAATTGAGCTAATACTTATGTTATAAATACAACTCTCTGCACAGTACAATAAATAAGTTATTTACACAGTGTCTATGCCTTGTTAATTATAACGGGAGCATTCTAGTTTTGTTGTGATGCTCACTTGCAGTATATTTACAGTCTACATCGCAAGCGAGTGTAATGTAACATACAGGATTCAGTGGAAAGCAGGAGGTGGGAACCGGACAAAGCATCAAAGTAATGTTTTTAAAAAACTTAAACTCAAAGACACACAAACATAAACACATACAGGGCAGCTGCCTGTAGCACTTATCCTTCTCCTTGGTTGATTAGCCTTATTGCCGGCCCCGCCCACTTCTTGTCACAGTAACTAATCCTAAACAATTCCAAATTATGACTGCTTTTCACTTTTATTCTAAAGCTTCTTTTTGAGTGCAGGTGATGTTTCTTCAGCACAATTTTTTGTGTGCCACCTCAAACAGATGTTAAACAAAAATCATGTATCTGGGCATCAGACTGTTCCGCATTAGGATCGGTTGTCATTTCTGATACTGTAATGTAGGCATCTTTGTTTCTCAGTTGCCATTTCATTGCTAGAGGGACATGTCTGGGATTGGCTAGAATACTCAACTGCTGCAAAAATCACCTTTGACGCAACAGGAGTAGACTTAATAGGAATGTTGTAATCATCAGTTTTTACAATACACATATCAATGTTATAAAATTAAAACTAACTGCTTAATATTGTGTAGGTCCCCCATTGTGCTGCCCAAACTGCACCACAATTGTACAGAGCAGTTATCCGAGTTACCATAGACTTTGTCAGTTTGAACCAGTCTGGCCATTCTCGGTTGACCTCTCTCATTCAACAAGGCATTTCCGTCTGCAGAAATGCAGCTCACTGGAAGTTTTTTGATTTTGGCATCATTCGGAGGTTATTCTAGAGACTGTTGTGTGTGAAAATCCCAGGAGATCAGCAGTTACAGAAATACTCAAAGCAGCCCATCTAGCACCAACAGTCCTCCATGTGATTATCTAATCAGTCAATTATGTTGCAGTAGTGTAGTGCATAAAATCATGCAGATATGGATCAGGAGCTTCTGTTAATATTCACATCAACCATCAGAATGGGGAAAAAATATTATCTCTGTGATTTGGAGCATGGTATGATTGTTGGTGCCAGACGGGCTGGTTTGAGTATTTCTGTAAATGCTGATCTCCTGGGATTTTCATGCGAGATGTGGGTTGGCGCTGTTTTGGCGGTACATCGGGGACCTACACAATATTAGGCAGGTGGTTATAATGTTTGATGATTCGTGTAAGTTAATTGCTGGAGTCGTATTTGCAATCGTGATTGCTTTTTCCATTATTTTTACAGCCATATTGCAAGGACAAAATACATTATGTCTCAATATGTTCCTTTCGTGAAGATAACACTGAGCGGGAGTTTTTCCTTACTGAGGAGGCCACTGTGCTTTGAAAGAAGCTTCTGGCCCCCTGCCTCTCAGCCAGCTTATCCCAGCAGAGTGACTCCTAGCTGGGAAATGCCCTTTCTGGACCGGACCTTTTATGGAAGTAGCGTGGGAAAGTGTTCCTTTAGGAGAGGGATGGCGTGCAGATGTGTGTGTGTGCTGAAAGGGGTGTTAATAGCCTTTTCCTTGTTTCTCTGTCTGTTGTCTTTTTCAGTCATGGAGCGTGAAAATCATCTGTGCAGGTGAGCGGCAACACAGGCAAATGTGCTCAGACAGGTGAGAAATGGAGTTAGGCATAAACTGCCATTTCTGCTGACTAGATTAATCATTTGTTTGGCATTAATTTAGCAGGGAATAAAGGTTGCACTATAGACTCTGTCCAGGCTGCAATACCTGGCTCTTCCTACGGCACATCCTGACATGTGCGTTTGGTATCTTTTGAAATCTTTTGTTTCTTTAGAGTGAAAAGAGGCTAAGAATGCCCCTCTTTCTGACTATATATGTTTATAAGGGTGTTTGTTTGGCTGGCTGATTGAATCAGGATGGAGAACAGGATTAGAGTCGAAATTCCACTGCCTCTTTGTATTTGTCCTGTTTTTGGGTTGCTGAAAGCCTTCTAAAAAAAGTACTGTTCCTCTGTCTGTCTCACCTTCTCTTGTCTGTCTGCCTACAAGTATCTAGGCCTTAGAGCATTTCCCCCAGACTTAGATGAGTATGGGATGGAGCTGAGCTCCTGAAGCCCCGTTGTAATCGTGAGGGATTTTCCATGATCAAAGAGCCTCTTTTGTTCTTCCAGGTGTTTGAAAAAGTTAAAACAAAAAGTGGGTGGAACTGTCAACTGTTTCACAGTACAGCTAGTGCCTGACATAACACTTCCTCTCTCCCAAGAGCACTGCAAAAAAGATGCCCTTTTGCAGTGATTTTGGATCAGCTTTCAAAACACTAACTCCCCGAATCATTGACGGAAATGGCACAAAGTCTTGGATCAGATGTCTACTGAAAAAAACCCTTCCTCCGCATGGCATGATTTATTTATGTCATGTAGCAGTTGTTTGAAAGCTGTCAAATCGGTAATTTAAAAAAAAATAAATAAACCCACTTTGCTGACCTTTGTCATAATGAATTCTCCAAGATTAATTTCATTGCTAAATGACTGACAGACTCTATAATGGCTTTTCTTAGGGTTCTTCTATCCGATTAGCCTTTGTGTTGGCTAATTTAAATGATTTGCTTAAGCTCACAGTATGTCTGACAATCTTATTGAAGCGTATGCAAAGAGACACACAGAAGGAAATTCTTTGTGTAATTAGCACAAGATTAAGAGATGACCTGAGGTATAAGAAAATAAAAAGAACAAGTACAGGTCGAACAAGTCAGGAAAATATGATGCAAATTCTATTGCAATGGTTGAAATGCTTTGATGATTATTTTGATTATGAAAAGATGCCATACTTGACTACAAATGAAAAACAACTGCAAACAAAATTGAAACCACAGAGCACCTGAACCAAATGAGAACACGATTTGTCCTTGACACATAGCTCCTCCATTTGGTCATGGTTCACTCTCTTGTTTTCATTCAGATTTTATCTCAACTGTTAGAGCATGGGGTTAGCAACTCAAAAATCATGGATTTGATTTCTAGGGAACACATAAAACTGATAAAATGTATAAAATCTGAATGTATATAAGCATCTGCTAAATGCATAAATATAAATGTAATGTAAAACGATAATTAGCTCTCTTTCAAATAATATCTGATTTTGCCAGAGTGTAACGTGATCTTTCACAAGAGACTGCACCTGCCCTGGGCTTGCTCAGTGATTAGGTAATCAATCACCTTTATTGACAACGGTGGATGAAAGCGTTAGTTCAGTAAAATTGAATATCTGCAAACGGTGAGCTGGAGGCATCAAGGGTCAGTAAATCAAATGCTTTAAAAAAGCAGCCTGCAGACTCTCCTATGAGAAAGATTTGGCTTCCACCAAATGTCGCCTATCAATTAATCTGTCCTTAACTGATAGATATGGCTTTGAGTGTCTCATTAGTGGGTTTTCACAATTACATTGTCTGGCTTTGGCATTTGAGCATACTTGGCAACAAATGGTGGCTTAGTGAGAGAGTACATTAATTTCTGAGCAGGATTGACGAGATTAGTAATCGACACAATGTTCAAGCAAATCTGAATTCTTCCTCACACTCTTGCTTGTTGGGGCGTTTATGGGTACTGCCTGCACTAGGCAGTCACAAAGCTTCATTTCAAGTTTTAAATAGTCAGTTTGTTTACCTTATATTTTTAACAGCCTCTGTATATCTGTTTAGATCAGCTCAAGCCATTTTTCAATAAACCTACCATCTTATTGATTCAGTTGCTGGAATCACATGTGTTTGGAGCTCTACAGTGCCACTTTTTCAACCATCTTGTTTCCAGAAATATTTTTCCTATACATTTTTTCCATAGGAATTTCATAAGAGTTCTAAGCTTTGAACAAAATCAGCAAATCACATCATTAAAAACTTAAATTTGAAGCAAGAAATTATCAGTCAAAATGACATAAGTACAAGACTGTGTACTTAAAATTTTCAATAGCCTAGTTACCATCCACCATTCACGCTATTTTGTTATCGACAAAGTGAAAATGCATAAAATGAATTGTACTAAATTTGCACAGTGATAAAAATGGTGCGTGATGATGTCATGCCTAAAAAAACACTTTGTAACATAAGTTTTGGTTTATCCCAAAAAAACTGCCATATATTATTATGAATGGTATGTAAAAGCAACTTTAATAAATAAACGCTGGTTTGTATTTATTTGGCACTCCTGGAAGTGTAATGTTTTCAGCATCGGACCTATATGCCATTAAGATCAATCTATAATCACGTACAATAAATTAGCTTTCAAGGATGTATACTGTCGTCATGACTAACACAGGCTAATGATTTGGGTAAACTCTGTCATGCTACACTACATTTGCGTTAATGCCAGTTTTCTTGACAAAAAGTTTTGCGATAACATTTGCAATATCGACATAGAGTTTATGCACTAGAGTTAAACGGACAAATATTATATTATGTTGCCACTTTTTAGCGATAATTTGCATTTCCATCAGCTTTATTTGGATGTGCTAAAACTTTTTTTGCAATAAATCCTTGGATGGAAACATAGTTAATGATGGAATGATCCACAATCCCATGAAGTATTGCGAATTAAGTAATTGAAATGAAAATGCGTGAAAAATGAAATAAAAAAAATCATTAAAAAAATTATTAAAAACATATATAAAACTGTTGATTTAAAGTTGTTTATTGAGTATATAAACAATATATTTGAAGTTATTTGCAAAATTTTCAGATATAAACAACATGTATGTAGTCTGAAAGTGTAGTGAGACCGACTCCATTGCATCTTTCACAGTGCATCTTTGAGGTAGCACTGCTGTGCTCATTTGGCGAGCTTTGTTTGCTGCGATTCTCTAATTAGGAATCGTTTTCCTTCAGGATCATAGGTATTGTAGTTCTTCACCAGAAGTTATGCTATCAAAGTCTATTTAAAAAAAATTAAAGATGATATAACATTAACTGAATGCTTCAACAGAAGCATATACCATCAATAAACACCCTCAGAGCTCATGGTACAATATGCACCTGCTAACAGTGCACACATTCAAACACACGCACGCGCGCGCACACACACACACACACACACACACACACACACGCTCATGCTCCTCCTCCTTTTCACAGTCAGTAGCAGGCCATCAGCCCTTCAGCAGCCAACTGCATCTCAGCGCTTCTCCATATTTGAAAGTTGTTTTTTTATTGCAGCCTGGGCATCTGTTTTCCAGATTGTTATTACTGCATTTAATTAACCACACATTGAATTTTATGCAGTTTCAGCTATACTTGCTATATTGCTTGTAGCTATATTTGACATATGTCAAAGTCTTTCATTCGAATAATTCATTCTAATTTAAAGTGCTGTGAAAAAGTATTTGCTCCTTCCTGATTTCTTCTATTTTTGTGTATTTGTCATACTAAATTGTTTAGATCTTCAAATCAAAGGCAACATTAGTAAATACAGTTTTCATATATATATATTTTGGAATTTTGGCCCACTCTTCTTTGCAGAACCGATTCAGTTCAGCCACATATGAGGGTTTTCGAGCATGATTATTTAAATTGGGTTCAAGTCAGGACTTTGACTAGGCTGCTCCAAAACTTAAAATGTACTTTGAGCCATTCAGAGGTGGACTTACTCCTATGCTTTGGATCATTGTCTTTCTGCATAATCCAGTTGCGCTTGAGCTTCAACTCACGGACTGATGACCAGATGTTCTCCTTTAGGATTTTCTGGTAGAGAGCAGAATTCATGTTTCCTTCAATTATTGCAAGTGGCCCTGGCCCTGAAGCAGCAAAACATCCCCACACATCACACTACCATCACCATGCTTGACCTCAGGTATTATGTGTTTTTTTTGGAATTCTGTGTTTGATTTACCCAGATGTAACAAGACTCATGTTTTCCAAACAAATTCACTTTTGACTCAATGGTCCACAGAACATTCGCTCAAAAGGTTTGAGAATCATCAAGGTGTGTTTTGACAAAATTCAGATGAGCCTTAATGTTCTTCTGGCTTAGCAGTGGTTTTTGCCTCTCTTCCATGGATGGCATTTTTGGCCAGTATCTTTCTGATTGTGAAGTCATGAACAGTGACATTTATTGATGCGAGAGAGGCCTGCACTTCATGTTTAGGTTGATTTGATTGAACAGGGCTGGCAGTATTCAGGACAGGGTGTGTCTAGACCAGCTGAACTCCATTATGAATGCAGTTTCATAGATTTGGGGATTTAGTAACTAAAGGGGCAAATACTTTTTTCACACAGGCCCAGCTGGTTTTGGATAACGTTTAGGTTACGTATGTAACCGGGAGGACACAACGTCTCGTTCCCTCCATCAGGGAACGGAGGATACATACATAACCTACACATTCCCTGTCTGTTGCTCACTTCGACGTTGTGTCGAAGAAGCAACACTAGGGGTCCAATTTAAATCACGCCATGCGCTGAGCCGTGTACGTGTACTGCTGACACAGGAGCGGGCAGGTATTTCACATGCAGAGGTGACCAGCTGTGTCAGACTGCATGTACCCTTCCCCAATGCCCCAAAAAAGTCGTCGGAATCCTTCTGGTTACCCTAGGCAGGGGAACAAGGTGATGCTTGCCAACCTGGGAATGGGCCAAGCCCGGCTGGGCCTCTTTTCTCTCTATGTTTCTCACAGAGCAAGAACGGCCGGGGCCCTTACACGCATCGAGGGAAGGGGGTCTTACCCAGTTTCCTATTCTTTCAGGGGGAAAAGACCCTGCAGACACACCCCCCCCCCCCCCCCCCCCCCCGCCCTGAAGGGAAGGTAAGAGTGGTGAATACATCACATGGGTTTTTCAGGCGGCATGTGGAATTGGCGCAGTGGTAGATCCAACCTCGTTAGGGGGGGAATTGCTACAACACAGCGACTGGAGGGCAGCTGGAACTGCCTAAGAGAGATGCAGGTCCACTCGTAAGGGGACGATACCGCGGATAATACACACAGGGGAGTCCACGTAGGAGTCCTGCCCTGTGGAGCACCTATTCTAGTACAGGGTAGATTAAGTACCCACAGTGGATTGGGTTGGCGAGTTCCTCCACTGAACTGCAGACCCAAAGGGCTAGGGAGGAATCATCCAGAAAGCGCACAGTTTTACCTCGTCCAAGGGAAAGGGCGCCAGGTGCAAGCGATCCACCCGGCCAGACCACCAGTGTGTTACTGAGTTCTACCGGCTCGGACCTGTGAAAAAACGGGACGATACTGACTCAACCCGGAGATTGTAGAATCTCGCAAAGGTATTAGGTGTTGGTCTACCTGCTGCTCTACATATGTCTGCCAGGGAGGTGCCCCTGGATTGTGCCTACGAGGATGCAACACTCCTTGTTGAGAGTGTGCTCGGACCCACATTGGGGGGGGGGGGGGGTGTGGGCACGGCCTGGGTGTGATAGGCCAATGAAATGGTGTCCACGACCCAGTGGAAAAGCCTCTGTTTGGAGACAGCGTTCACTGAGCTGCTCAGAACATCTAAAGCTCTGCGTGCGATCCAAGTAGGTACGCAAAGCATGTACCAGACACAGCAATGAAGGGTCTGGGTCTGCCTCCTCCCGGGGCAGCACTTGCAGGTTCACTACCTGGTCTCTAAAGGGCGTGGTAGGAACATTGGGCACGTAGCCCGGTCGCGGTCTTAGGATCACATATGTGTCTGCCGGACCAAACTCCAGGCAAGTGTCACTAACAGAGAACGCTTGTAGGTCCCGACCCTGTTGATGGAGGCGAGCGCGATCAGCAGGGCCGTCTTTAGAGAGAGGGCCATGAGTCCAACTGATTCTAGCGGCTCGAAGAGGCCCGCGAGGACCACTGAGAGATCCCAGGAGGGGAACAGGCTTGGCCAGGAGGGATTCAAGCTCTGGGCGCCTCTTAGGAACCTGATGATTAAGACGTGCTTACCCAAAGACTTGCCGTCTACTGCATTGTGGTGAAATACACCTTTAGGGTGGAAGGGGACAGCCTCCCTTCCAGCCACTCTTGCAAAAATAAGAGCACTGACCTAACTGCGCAGCTCTGTGGGTCTTCAGCCCGGGAAGAACACCAATTTGCGAACAGGCGCCACTTCAGGGCGTAAAGAGGCCTGGTAGAAGGGGCTCTGGCTTGGCTGATTGTGTCTACAACGGCAGGTGGTAGACCAGCTAGATCTTCCGTGTCCCATCCAGGGGCCAGACGTGTAGGTTCCAAAGGTCTGGGTGCGTGTGCCAGAGTGTGCCCTGTTCCTGAGAAAGAAGGTCAATTCTCAGGGGAATTCGCCAGGGAGGGGCTGTCGCGAGGAGTATGAGGTCCGAGAACCAGGCCCGAGTAGGCCAATAAGGAGCCACCAGGCTGACTTGTTCCTCATCCTCCCTGACCTTGCACAGCACCTGTGCAAGAAGGCTCACTGGGGGAAATGCATACTTGTGCAGCCCCGCAGGCCAGCTGTGTGCCAGTGTGTCTGCCCCTATAGGAGACTCTGTTTGGGCATACCAGAGCGGGCAGTGGGAGGTCTCTCGGGAGGAAAAAAGGTCTACCTGGGCCTTGCCGAACCGTTCCCAAATCAGTTGGACCGACTGGGGATGAAGCCTCCACTCTCCACTGGGCAAGCATTGTCGTGACAGTGCGTCTGCTATCACATTGAGGTTGCCAGGGATGTGAGTGGTGAAAAGCGACTCGAGTCGCTGGCTCCAAAGGAGGAGACGATGGGCGAGTCGTGACATGTGGCGGGAGCGTACACCACCTTGGCAATTTATGGTGCTGTCTGACCTGACTAGGACATGTTTGTCCTGAGCTAACAGGAGGAACTTCCGCAGGGCAAGAAAAACAGCCAACAACTCTAGGTAATTGATATGCCAGCGCAGCGGGGCCCATCTCCAATGGACTGGAGGCGTCGGTCGTGACCAAGACGCGTTGGGACACCTGCTGCAAGGGTACTCCTGCCCGTAGAAAGCAGAGGTCTGTCCAGGGTTTAAATGTTTGGCAGCAGGCGGGGTTGATCATCAGACGGTGCGTGCCACGGCGCCATGCTTGTCTCGGGACTCGAGTCTGAAGCCAGTGCTGAAGCGGTCTCATATGCATCAACCCCAGCGGTGCGACCGCTGCGGAGGATGCTATATGCCCCAGAAGCCTCTGGAAGAGTTTTAAAGGGACCATTGTGCCTGGCCTGAAAGAGGTGAGGTATCTCAGCACCGACTGGACACGCTCGTTGGTGAGGCGTGCTGACATTGAGTCTAACTCCATGCCGAGAAAAGAGATGCTCTGAACCGGGGCGAGCTTGCTCTTTTCCCAGTTGACCTGAAGCCCCACGCAGCTGAGGTGCCTGAGCACCTGGTCTCTGTGAGCACATAGTAACTCTCGAACCGTAGAAAGGGTCTGTGTTGAGGCAGAATTGAAACGTGGAAGTACGCGTCTGTGGAGTGGAGGGGGGCGGGGCCAGGCTGGAATGTTGCACGCCCGGTCCCCAATCGGCCTGATGGGGTGCGCAAGGGATAAAGGCGGCCGGTGACGACGGTTCGAGAGAGAGAGCTCAATCACGGACATGTCCGTTGTGTGTTTGTTTATGCTATTTTTAAGTTCTTCATTAAAATATTATTTATATTTTAATATAAATAATATATAAGCCGGTTCTCGCCTCCTCCTTGCCCATCCTAACCCCGCGTTACATTGGTGCCGAAACCCGGGAGGGAGGAGGGATGCCCATCGCAGAGTCCTCGACACTGCCGTCCACCCCGGGGAGCGCCGCTGCCTTCTGCGGGGATGCGGGAAACGGCCACCGTCAGCGGGGCGAGTGGGGACTGGATTCCCCGACTGCCTGGAGCGAAGGAGCCGCTGCCGGGGGTGGAGGAGTGCCCTGCCATCCCCAGAGACGCGGAGGGGTCGAGGGAAGACCGCCGTCCGCGAGGGGAGGAGGGAAGAAACTCCCCGACTGCCCGGAGTGGTAGGGCCGCTGCCAGGGGCGGAGGATTGTCTCCACTCATTGCCAGGAAAGCGGAGGGGCATTCTGTCCGCTGGGGGTTGGAGGTTGACTCCGGTTCGCCCAGAGAGGAGCGGCTGTTGTCCGCCGGAGAGTGTGGAGGAGTGCTCGAGGACCACGCGATGGTTCATCAGAGAACCGGTGAGTGAGCCTTTTCTCTCTCTCCTCTCTCTCTTGCTCTTTCACGCCGTGTTGGCCTTTTCCCTCGCCTATTTTTTGTTGTTGTTTTCCCCTCCTGTCTCCTCCCGTCTCCTCCCAGGTCGAGAAAGGCGGGGATAACCAGCCGGCAGACAGGTCGTAAAGCACGCCCCTCCCCAGGGAAAGAGGGGGCGGGGATGTATGTCATGCCGGTGGCCCCCGGCCTGAGGTAACGCCGGGAGGAGTGTGGAGTGGAGGGGGGTGGGGCCGGGCTGGAATGTTGCACACCCGGTCCCTAATCGGCCTGATGGGGCACGCGAGGGATAAAGGCAGCCGGTGACGACAGTTAGAGAGAGAGAGCTCAATCACCGACATGTCCGTTGTGTGTTTGTTTATGCTTTTGTTTTAAGTTCTTCATTAAAATATTATTTATATTGACAAGCCGGTTCTCACCTCCTCCTTGCCCATCCTAACCCCGCGTTACAGCGTCCTTCAGGTCTACCGCTGCGAACCAATCTAGATGCCGGACTCATGTTAAGATGTGTTTTTGCATGAGCATTTTGAACAGAGTTTGAGCAGAGCCTGGTTGAAAACTCGCAGGTCCAAGATCGGTCGTAAGCCGCTGCCTTTCTTGGGTACAACGAAGTAAGGGCAGTAGAAACCCTTATTCATTTTGGTTGGAGGGACAGGCTCTATCGCGTCTTTGAGTAAAAGAGTAGCATTTCCGAGCGCAGGGATTTGGCATGTTTGCCGTATACTGCGGTAAAGCGGACGCCCGCGAAGGGGGGCGGGGGCCTGACAAACTTAATTGCGTAACAGAGATGAATGGTCTGGGCCAGCCAGCGTGACGGGTTTGGAAGTGAGAGCCACGCATCCAAGCTCCGTGCTAGGGGCACCAAGGGGACGGTTATTTTTGACATACCTGGCAGGGCGGAGCAGCGGGGCAGAGCAGGTCGGGAGGCAAAGACGTGTCCCGAGGCTAAAGCACTGAGAAAAGACTCAAAGCACTTACCTTGCTCCGCACACCCGGCAGGAGTCAGGTTAGCGACTGAGGAGGAAGTCACGTGTAGGCGTCCTCTAGACTCGTCGAACCGGCCGGCCACAGAACAGTCGTGGGGCTGGAGGGTCCGCGTCCAGCATGCAGGGACTTTGGAGGTCTGGCAGCAAGGTGCCATGAGAATGGCATTTGCGGGCCAGATGACCCAGAGATGAAGGAAATAGCTCTGTTATTGAGAATGTGGGTACCGCAGCCCCGTGTAGGGGGGGGTGGCAAATGAAATATATCCAACAAAAGATTCTCCTCCCAGCCCTCCACCGGGGGACGGAGTGGTCTTACCACCTCCGGAGCTAACATCTCGGGCTCTGGGTCAAGCGTCTCAGGAGTCTTCCGGGTCCTCGAGGGGGCCTTGAGCTGGGCACGGGTTGAGGCGGAGCAGGGTGCTTTTTAGCCACAGGAGGACGCCCTCGGCAAGCAGACGGGGCATGGCCCATGGCGGCAGGCTTGCGGCGGGGCAGGATGTGAGATATGGCCACTGTCTGCTTCTTCACCACGGAGAACTGCAGGGGCGTTGAGAAAGCGAGCCTTGTTGGTCTCATGCATCTCGACCAAGTTTAGCCACAGATGACATTCGTGGCCCACGAACGTGGCCATCGCCTGCCCAAGTGACTGCACTGTGACCTTCGTGGCTCTAAGGGTGAGGTTGGTCGCTGAGCGCAGTTCCTGCAGCACATCGGTATCAGAGCTATCCCCGTGCAGATCTTTGAGCGCCTTGGCCTGGTGGTCTTGCAGGAGGGCCATGGCGTGCAGGGCTGAAGCGGCATGTCCGGCGGCGCTGTAGGCTTTTGCGGTCAGCGAGGATGTTGTCCTACAGGCCTTAGAGGGGAGCACAGAGCGACCCCGCCAGGTGGTAGGGTTTCTGGGACACAGGTGGAGCGAAACAGCCCTATCCACCTCGGAAATCGGCGTGTACCCGTGGGCCACTCTGCCGTCGAGGGTAGCGAGAGCGGATGAGGGAGTGGCTTTGTGACGGGTGGAGAGGGATGCTCTCCACAACGACGTCAGTTCATCATAAACCTCTGGGAACAACGGGACCGGGGGGTTGGGGGGGGGGCGGCGAGGCTGTGAGTGGCGCCCAGACCCAAGGAACCAGTCATCCAACCACGATGGGGGTGAGGATGGAGGTTCCAGTACAAGCCCACGCTGGCGGCGGCCCGGGCAAGCATGTTGGCCATCTGGGCGTCAGCCTCAGCCTAGGCACGCTGGCCCGAAGGCGGCAGCCCAGGGGAGTCATCCGTGTCAGATGCCGTGCTCTCCGATGCAGCAGCGAGCTCATCCACCTCGAGCTCTAGAGGATAAGCAGGCTGGCTCTAAGGCGAGCCGCTGTTGCCTCGAGCATGGACGGGAGTCAACGAGTGTGCTGGGGGGCGGGTGGTCCGAGGGGGTGTACCCGGTAGAGCTGCACCCGCTGCCATCCCCAGATTGTCTCCATCGCCAGCCGCATCATCCTCAATCCCGTGGGAAGAAGGAGCAATGCTGGGGGTGGCTGGAGTGGCGTGCTTTCTATTGAAAGCAAGTCGCGACCACAACGTTGCCATGGTCATGCCCTCGCAGTGAGAGCATGAACCATCCACAAACGCTGCCTCGGTGTGATCGCTGTCCAGACACATGAGACAACGCCTGTGGCCGTCTGAAGCGGAGAGCACTCTACCGCATCCAGGAACTACACAGGGGTGGAATGGCATCTTTACAAAGATGCGTCTTGAAAAGCACGTTCAACGCCGCTGTGTATTGCTCTAATAGAGGAAAATACTCTTTTACAAGGAATATCACTCTTTTATTTGCTCTTACACTGCCATGCAGGGAAGGAGAAAGCCACTGTAATGCGCCGTAGATCCAACAACAGAGAGCGTCAGAGGAACAGGAATGGGTGTGTGACTCGCAGCTCGCTGCAGTACAACCATCGGCTCTGAAGAATATTTCTGAATGAACTCGACGTATTTCCCCTCTTTTATACCCGTATGTCCGGGGGCGGGGTATGCAAATACTGTCTGCCAACTTCTCATTGGCCTTTTTTCATAGATCAGAGGCATATTCAGCACTCAAGAGAGACCCCTAGTGTCGCTTCTTCGACACAACGTCGAAGTGAGCGACAGATGGGGAACTTTTATTGGATAACAATTTTAACAAATTGTTTGATTGTTGCTTGCCTGAGCAAAATTCAAGTTTTACGTATTTACGTATTTCACTGCGTATTTCTTGGTGGTTTTTGGCCTATTGTTGTTGTGATCCCTTAAAATTGCCCCTTTTTCAGCATCAATTTGATTTTTTTTCTGCCTATTTAACTTTTTGCCAGGCAACAATTGTATGGGACAATTTATGTACTGAAGTATAAGACATGCTGATCTGAGTTTCTAAAAAAAGAAAAGAAACAAATACAAACACGCAGCAGCCATTGATACAGCATAGGGCTATTTGCATTTCAGTGCCCTGTCCGGCTGTTCGGAGAAGGTCAGCTATCCTCCTTGGTGTATAAAACACACAGCCTTTGTGTCTTGGCATGTTTTGGAGGAAGCTTACCATGTTTCACCTTTCACAATGTTACGGATACAACAGGAAGTAGAGCATCCTTGTTTTTTGGACTGTCTAAACTGAATATAAATGTCACTAAATATGTACCTCTGTGCTCTTTCAGATGTGCTGTTTCAGAGCGTGGGACATTAATAGCTGGTTCCAGTAGCACTATTTTGTTTCACTGTACATTCACACGTTAAACTTCTTTACCATTGTAAGGTTTCAAGCCAGACACATATCCATAATTAACTTGAACTAATTATTCTGAAAATAAGGCTCGATCTGATTCATTTCACATAAATCCCTTCAATACTTGTGATCTTGTAGCACCTTCTGTATGTCTGTATATTTTGTTTCCGAAGATTAGTCCACTTGCTTTACTTAAAACATACATGCAGATATAATAACTCACCATTTCTTTTTACCCCCTGCTGAGTAGACACAATTATCATCGCTTTGAATGGCTCTTTGGTTCTGTAATGCAAATGCTATTTTGTGTCTCTGTGTCTCTCTCTTGAACTTTCATTTGAGGTTGCAGGCAGGGTGGTTGTTGAACTGTATGGAATATAAGCAGACATTAATGGTCCATATCTGCAAAATCCACATGAAAAGTATTTTATACGTGTTTAAGATTTGTCATATTACAACTTTGAGATCTTCCAGCTAATTCAGCAGGATTTGTTTCACACATGGTTAATTTGATTCAGTCACTCAAAATATAACCTTCCATATTACGGTATTCTGTCGAAACCGACTGTAGAATTATACATGCATTTAGATGATGAACATGAATAATCCGGCATAAACCATGTCCCATGTTTCCAATGCGTTTGCTGCTGTGTAATCTAATTAGAGTTCATTGTGTTCTTAGAGAAATTTATTCAATGATCATTTTGAGGAACACTTCGGATGGAGATGGTTTGTTGGAGATTATACAGACCACAACAGACTGCATGTTGTGATTGCTGATTGGCTGGCTCACTTCCTATTTGTGCAGATACAATCTACACTTTCTGTTTTTCTCTTTGTACTAACAGGGTGTTAGTTTTGTCGTTCAAGCATCAGTGGGCAAAATCAGTGTCAGCGTTATTATCAGGTCATTGATTTTAAAGACGTTCACTCTCTTATGCTTGGTAGGGTAAATGGAACTCCTTTACAGATTCAGCTAACAGATCTCGGCAGGCAAGTTATTGTTCTTGCAGATCAGGGACTGTTTACAAACGGTTGTATATTACATTGGATGTTGTTTGGGTTTAACTGCATCATTTGCTCCTTTGATCTGCTGATTCAGCTACACACCCAACTGCAGCTGTGTTGAGAATTAAATACACAACTCTAGGTGTTAACCTTACCATAACTGTAAATCCAGTTCAAGATAGATAGTCCTACTTAATGCTTTTGTCATGTGCTACTAAAAATAGGGCTATGTGGCCAGATGCTTACACACTCAAACCAGACCACATTCTACTATAACCAGGGTTCGACATTAGCACTTGTCCGAGACAAGTGGATTTTTGCATAGGCAAGTCAAAATTAATTTTACTTGCATGTTGCTTGACTAAACCTTAATATTGATGAATTAATTTGTGATTTAGCATGCGCCTCTATCACTTATTAAATAAATTATATTTTGCCTGAAATCTACAGTGCCTGGAAAATATATTTTAAAATGTAATAATATACAAACATTAAAATAAAATGGCAATATAAACACTATAATATTAACAATATACATAAAATGCAAATATATTACTTGTCTTTAAAATACATGGGTCAGTCAAAAATAAGGTTCTCCATAATGAAAATGGAAAATCTACATAATCTAAAAAAAATTTAAAAAAAATATGTTAGAACTAATACTATACTATATTTATATTGGTTTCATGTGGTTTTGAACATACCAAACATTTTGAACACATCCAATTTTTTTATAAAATGTCAGGTCGTACAACCATCAAGTAAAAAGTAGTTTATTTTTTTATATATATTTTATTATTTAAATATAAAAATAAATAAAACATTGTTGAGGTAAAATTAATTTTAACAAACTACTGTTACTGTTCATTTTTATGTCATGTATATAATTGTTTTGGTGGGTTGATCCATCTGACATCTGATATCCTGATTAGAGGGCACAAGAGTTCTAAACACATCCACCAATCTTAATGCCTCCTCCCTCTAATGAGTAAAGATAAGACAAGCTGATGGATCTTGGGAGGATTGGGGCCGGCTGATTTGAGATGGCAGCATGCTTCATTACGGCCCTGCACCCCAGCCCGGCTGCTCTGCGCCAGTTCACACTCAGACTGCCATCTCTTGCAGATGCTTTGAACTGAAATGCCAGACAAGTCAGCAATCAGGATTTTCAGCTCTCTTCACTTTCAGCTGCCTCAGAGATGTGAGAGGTCTGCCAGCCAGGTCTCAGCCTGAGAATGGTGTGCAAGTCTGGTCTAATCCTTTTAATGCAGTGTGATTTTAAAACGTATCAGGATTTATACCTGATATTTGCCTGTAAATGTAATTTCATGGTGTGACTTAGGGGTTAAGAGTGTGGGTTGGTACACCGAAGTTGTAAACCCCAGCAAGAGAAGTACATAACCTATAAACATTTGTCCCTTGAAAAGTTACTTAACTCAAAGTTGTCTTATCGGCATTGTCCCTGTAATAAAAATGTACTTTATGTTGATTGGATAAGAAAGTTTGTGATAAATTGCATGTAATGGAATGCTGGATTTTAATATAAGTTGTTTCTGCAATGCATGTCTGTCAGGAAGTTCTGTTTTGATATACGATCATATATCAGTGAGTGCGTTTCACATTCTTACACAGATTGTGCTTAATAAGCCAACAACATATGTGTTCATGTAAATGCCTTAAACAGCTTTCTTTTATCGCGGTAAGGTAATTTCTATATGGAAGGCTCACAGACTTGAGTGAAATTAAAAATGACATTTACTTGATGAATATAAAACAGAAAAGTAATGTCTCTCTTTGGTGTAGGCCCCGTCTTGCAGTCCGAAGAAGTTGTACTCGGAACCGTCATATCCTGACGGAGATTGGAGGCAGGGGCGAGGAGCCTACCCCCGTGCAGGACGGAACTCAACTGGTGGTGGTGGGGTGGTGGAGATTGCCATGTTAGCACACTGAAACAGCAACGTGATAGATTGTGAGGAGACATATAAAGCAATGGCTTTCATGTGAATGGCTGGAAATTACCCAGCTAATGGTGCGATGATGTACAGCTGCTAGTCTTCCCGCTAGAACTGCACTGTGCTTACATAAAGGGCTAAAGAATAAACTGATAAACACATGTAGATTTTTGCCCATTACCCACATTTGACATTGCATGTAAACTGTCAAAAGCAGAGAATAATAAAAAATTTCAAATCTCAAGTAAATGCAAATCTCATGTATCTTGGTTTGTCAGATTTTTTCAATAATTTTTTTTTGGGGCGTTATCAGCGTAATGTGTGTATGCTCAATATATATCTTGATTCATTTTTTATTTATTTTTTTTTTGTCATGATAATGCATTGATTCTTTAAATCCTTGAATTAATATATTTAATTATGTATCCATTCATATCACTACCTACAGTTCAGTTTATAAAAAAGCAGGTTTAAATAAGAGCCATGAGGTTGTATGCATGCATGATCTTACCTCAATTAATAAATCAACAACATGTAAGTTCATAAGCACCCTAAATGGATTTCTTTTAACAGGCTTAGGTCATAATCTATTCAAGCAAACAACGATCGGCACACATATATTTTTGCCAGTTACCTGTCCATTATTCTGCCCATTTTGCGTTGCGTGTAAACTAATGTGTGAAATTGCTGTGCGCAGTTCAGGGAGTGAGTTATTAAACCAAATGTATTGTCCAGTTCATTAACTATTACCATTATATATTAATGTGTATGGTATCATGAGGTAGTTGGCAAAATCCAGCCCTGCTGTGAGGGCATGCACATGCTTTTGCATGTGTTTGGTGTTTGTAATGACAAGTTCTTTTGGCAATTCAATGTCTTTCAGGGCCTTATACTTACTGCAGAATAGTTATCATTTACAAGCGAAATTATGATTTTTAGCCAGTGGTTAAGATTGAATGGCGATGTCAGAGTGATCGTATGTAATGAAGGCCTTCAATTTTAGAAAGTGCCCAGTTCTTTAGTGAATGAAGAATTGGAACGTCAAACTCTACCACCAGATCATTGTTGAATGTTTTTATTTCTTTTCAGATGTTAGGACAGTCCAAAATGCTAACATTGTTGAATGTAAAGGATTCTTCTCTGCTCATCTAACAGAAAAAAAGCACTTTTTGATAATAATAATAATAATAAAAAAAACAGTACTGCAATTCGAGCAGAGATTTACAGTGGTTTGCATTTTCAAAATTATATGGTATTATTACGGAGTATAATGGAATTATACTCTGTAAAAATGTTCTTAATATTAATGGTGAAAGACAGTAAAAATGCAACAGTTAAACAATTTTAATTGGTTAAAGGGTAGTTACCTTAAAATATATTTTAATCATTTAAATATATTTAAAAAGACAACACAAGTACAGTAGTTTTACAGTAAAATGTTGTACAAATTATCATTCTTTTAATGTAAAATGTATGATTTTCTTTATAATTAACAGTACAAATTTATATTATGTTTAACAAGAGAGTACATGTACTTTTTACGGTAAATTATTGTTAAAATTAAGGTAAAAAACAATAATCGGGTGTTCCTATAATTCCCTGCATAACCCAGTTAATTTCATTATATTTTATGGGAATATTTATGTTTCTTCTTATTTTTAATATCTGTTATGTACTTTTTCTGTGTGATATTTGATGTAGTTTAGTTAATGTTTACTGGATTATTTTAATTTCATCAATCTGATAGTGTGTTTAGTGTTTGAGTGACACAATCCTTATTGGTCTTATTGGTCTCTACATGCTTATTGGTCATTGCTCCTGGAAGGGCTTCTATTGATGAAGTTCATGTCATCATGTTTCCATTTGTATTTTCTATGGTGATTAACAATACGTTATAAAGTGAAAAGGAGATTTTTACAGTTTCAGAAGGTTAATATATCAAGTTTATTATTTAATAATACAAACAACAGTAATGCACGGTAAAATACACAGGCGTAAATATTACATCCTTTAAAGCCTTAAACGGGGCTACCATATTTTAATTTCTGGAAACCACAGCTGCCAGTTTTTACCATAAATTTAACAGGAAATTTAACAGGATTTTTTTTTTAAAGTGTAGGGGAAGGATGAGAGCAAGCAACAGAAAGAGGGGGATAACAACAGGCTTTTGTAAGCTGAATATATGGAGTACAGTTTTCTTGCATTCTCTCCCTCTGCTCTGCATGGATCTGAGCGACAACAGCGGCTCACTAGCTGTTTGAAACAAATGAAACTCATCTCCCTCTTTGTTCTTTATTCCTCATCCAGGCAATTTTCCAATGCCTTTATGATCCTGCATGTCTACTGGTGCAGAAGAAACCCACTCAATACCGCCAAAAACATCCGAGATCTGCCACTTTGTGGGTGTGTCTCTATAACGTGTAGTTTGGCTGTCTTCAGGATCATCTATGCTTGCTTTCAATACACGGTCAATAAAGTTTTCATATACGCATGATTACCGTTTAGGGAATGTAACAATAAAATGTTCTATTTAACTTCCAAATAATGTGTGAATATGGTGTAAATATAATGCACTTTTGTTACAGACTGATCTGTGAGACTGATCTCTGAGTGTAAATACTTTTAGGTTGTAGGTTAAAAGTTCTGCTGAAATCGGGCTGTTCTTATGGAAATTTGAACCACTGCCCCAGGTGCAGAAGCAGGAAGTGTTATTGAATGAATGAGCACATGAGACCTCTTGTTTCGGGGTGAAATGTCCACAGGGTGGCACCAAAAGTGAGTTGATTTTAGTTATAAATGATGTACAACAGTCAACAGGAATGCATTTTAAATTAACCATACGCTCTAACCCAAACCTCAGCCCTAAACATAACTGTCAGTGGAGTGAAATTTCAATCTTCGAGTCAAAATGAAACCTCCGAATGGCACTCATAATTAATAATGTGAACATGATTACTTCCTGTTTTCCATGGTACTAGAAACTTTGTCTCTTAGCCTGCTTGTGCAACACTCTACTAGTATAAATAGCAAATATTCTGGATCAGGGAACTAAAAGCTAAGTTTAGTACTTGATGTAAAAATGGTCAGTTTGATTTCATTTCGTTTTGGCAACAGTGTTCTGTTTTGGCCATTTTAACACTCATACCTTACAACAGTCATAACATTTTCACAGGGTTCATCAAGCATGATTGATTGCCAGGGCGGCGCAGTATTTAAATAATGAAGACAGCAACTTCTTCTTTTTATTTTATATGAGCTCTTTTCCAAAGCTCCAGAATAGGAAATTACACATGTTTATATCCCTGCATATATCCCTGCCCTTGTAACTTCAAATACAAAGCCTTTTAATTAACAACTTATCAAGTATAAATTAAATACAGAAATATGAATCATGATAAAAATGGATAGAAAAGGAAATGCCTTTAGCCAGGGCTGCACAAGGATCTGACAAAGGAGAAATGTTTTTCTCTGCATTTATTAACAAGATCCTTAATTAATCCAGACCAGATTTATGTGTCACCAGCTCCTACATTTTAATCAAACCCTGTATCAAAGCAAAACATATATTTTTATAAATCACTGTCTGCAGTGCTCCTTTTGTAACTACTTAGATGCTCATCATCATCTAAGCCTCTCAGATGCTGAAATTTACTGCAACAGGAAAAGAACTAGAGAGAAAAACTGACATTGGGAGAAATCAAGTAGAGATAGATTATGGATTATAAGGGTCAAATTATGGCTGTCTGTGTCCACTGTTACACAATGACCAACTTCCTTTCCATTAGTGGCGGAAATGCTCTCAATGAAAAATCAGCTGAGTGCAATTCTCTCCATCCTGCTTTCTCATAACACTCAATTCTTAGTACCATTCCCAGTGTCTGCCATGTCAGCTGCAGTAATACCGGTCTGCTGGGCTAACCCTAATCTAATGAGGGTCAGCGCTTGTGCATCTTCCAGAGGTGAATAGAATGAGAGGGACAGAGAGCATATTTATCAGGCTCTCATCTTTCCTCTAAGCAGCAGACTACATGCCTGCAAGCCTACCACCACAGCAGGCCTTTTGAGATGTAGTTTTGGAGGCTGAGGAAAAAAGGACACATGGGGACAGAGAGAGATAGAGAGAAATAGAGAGATGGAGAGAAACTGTCTTTTGAAGCAGAAGGCAGTTTACTTAATGCCTTATTGGTTTGAGATCTGCCTCCAAAAGTTACTACACATTGTTTATCTTAAACAAATTCAAAAGTGAGCTTTAGAAATAAAGTGAATATTTAATAACTGCATTTCTTGGTAGAAAATGGAAAAGGTGTAATAAAAGGAAAAGAAAATCTGAATAAAACATTAATTAAAAAATAAAACCGAACATGCTCTTGCACTAAAAAACGCTATATGCAGTGCAATAAATGAAACGTATTGGCTCAAGACACGTTTTTAAAAGTTTAACTTGACAACAGTTCCCTGAAAAAAGAAAGAACGAGATGCTGCACTGAAAAGCGCTTTGGGAACACGTCTCAGTTGTGACCAGCTGTGAATATGTGTGCAACATGTCAATGAACATTGACCAGAATTTATAGCCTCTGCCGGTGTAATCATTGGACGCACCTGGCGCAGGGCTATAAATAGATGCATTACTGGAGCATCGTCAGGTAATTTGTCTGAAGAGCAGTCCCTAGGCATCCCATTGCGGCAGAAAAGCGCAGCATCTCGTTCTGCTTTTTTCAGGGAACAAGGGTTACAAGGGTTACTACATAACCTGAGACGTTCCCTTTACAAAAAGCTTCACTATGATGCTGCACTGAAAAGAACTTTGGGAACGAGAATACCCACGCCGCCACACTGTGGTTGTCTGGACCCCCTACGGTTGTGTAGTGTGCTCACACAACGAATCTATATGAATCTAATGAATGTGTGTGGAGAGGACCAGCCAGCCGCATCACAAACATGCTGCAGAGGGACCCCTCTGGCCAAGGCTTGAGAGGAGGTGATCCCTCTGGTAGAGTGAGCCCTGATGCCTACAGGCGAAGCTTGACCACGTGCCTCGTAGGCCAGGGCAATAGCGTCCCACACCCAATGCGACATAGTCTGCTTGGTGGCGGCTGCCCCCCTGTTGCGAATAGTTGCCCTGACTTACACCATTGGCTAGTGCGGTGGACATAAGTCTGAAGGGCACGGACTGGACAAAGTCCGTGAAGTCTTTCCTGCTCTGGCGTAAAGAACAGCGGGGAGCAGAAGGCTTCAAGAGTGACTGGGTTTAAAGACGAGCAAAGTTGCTTTGTTCATTCCTGGGGCAAACTCTAAACAGGCTGACAAGACAGACAGAGCCTGTAGGTCCCCAATTCTCTTTAGAGAGGTAATAGCCATAAGAAAAACCATCTTGAGAGTCAGAAGTCTGTCAGACGCTGACTCTAGAGGTTCAAAGAGGGTCTCAATCAGGCCCTCAAGGACTATTGCTAAGTCCCAAGAAGGGGTCCTGGTCCTAGCAGGAGGCCTTAGTCGCCTGGCTCCATGAATGAAACAGGCGAGTAGAGGATGTCTCCCCAAAGGCACCCCGTCCATCAGGGCATGGCAAGCCAAAATAGCAGCCACATAAACCCTGAGAGTGGCGGGGCATATGCCTGCTGACAGTTTTTCCTGCAGAAAGTCCAGAACTGAAGCAATCTGGCAGTTAACTGGATCTGCGTTATGTGTACTGCACCATTTTTCAAAGACACCCCATTTATTGGCGTAGATTCTTCTGGTAGAGGGAGCCCTAGCACTTAAAATGGTCTCGATAACCTGAGGTGAAAGCCCTGTGTCCCTTAATTGGTACCCTTCAGGGGCCAAACGTGAAGGTTCCACAGCTCGGGACGGGGATGAAATATTGTCCCCTGTGCCTGAGACAGAAGGTCCCTCCTGTTCGGATTCACCCAAGGCGAGCCGTCGAGGAGAGACATTATCTGTGAGAACCATACCCTGTTCAGCCAGCGCAGCGCTATCAGTAAGAGGCAAGACCCTTGCTAGCGAACTCTGGTTAAGACTCCCGGGAGCAGAGAAACCGGGGGAAACGCATACAGGCACATTCTGGGTCATGTATGCACCATCGTGTACAGACCCAGGGGGGCTGGGTGACTCAGAGAGAAGTAGAGGGGACATTGCACTGTCTGAGAAGAGGTGAAGAGGTACACTTCTGCCCTGTAAAATATTACCCAGATTTGCTCTACTACCTCAGGGTCTGTCTGGACAAACTTCTGTCTGGACAGTATATCTGCTCCCACATTCAGGCATCCAGGGATATAAACTACCCTGAGTGACAGGAATTTTCCATGGTCACAAAGGAGAATCTGACGTGCCAGGGAATTCAGCTGACGTGAACGTAGACCTCCTTGATGATTTATGTAGGAGACTGCTGTTGTGTTGTCCACCCACACCAGGACATGGCAGCCTCTCAGATGCTGGAGGAAGTATTTTAGGGCCAGAAATACAGCATCAACTCGAGGCAGTTGATGTGCCAACCGAACTGATGACCCTCCCATTCCCCTTGGGCTGGACAACCACTTAAGACCGCTCCCCAGCCCCTCAGGGAGGCGTCTGTCATAAGCAGTCTGCGATGACAAGACACACCTAGAGTGGGACCTAAGGTAAGAAACCGGGGTCTGAACCACATAGAAAGGGAATGAAGCCTGTGGCGCGTAACCCTTATTTGCCTTAAGGGACTGGCCCTTGGATGAAATCCCCTGGCTTTTGGCCACAGCTGAAACGGTCTCATATGCTGAAGGCCCAAAGGGATCACCATGGACGCAGATGCCATGAGACCTAGAATTCATTGATACTGATGAAAAGTGGATACCCCCACAGGGTTGGGCACAAGACCGTCAGGGCGACGAGCCTGTCCCCAGTCATTACGAGAGGGAGCATGACTCGCCATGCTCTGTTTCTGAGCCTCCCTTCTAGCAGGACCGGAACGGGACTGGGTGGCCGATGGCCCTGCCCCCTGAGTTCTGCGAGGAAAGAATTGCCCAACTGCTTCCTCATGGCTTTTTGCCTCCTGGAACCTGGAGATAACCATATTCATGATGTCTCCGAATAGGCCAGAAGACAAAGCCGGGACATCAAGGAGGAAAGCTTTATCTTTGTCCTTGATGCCCGATAGATTGAGCCACAGGTGTCTTTCCATGCTGACCAAAGCGGACATAGACCAGCCAATGGTCATGCGGAGTGATAGGTCCGTGGCTCGATGAAGTTCAGAAAATGCTTCCTCGTCGAGCGCGGTACCTGCACTCAGGTCCTTAAGCAGATCAGCCTGGTATGCCTGTAACACCGCCATGGTGTGCAGAGCAGCACCAGCCTGACCCGCTGCCTGATAGGCCCTCCCAACTAGCGTGGAGGTGGTCCTGCATGGCTTCGTGGGGAGAGAGGGTCTTTTCAGCAATGATGCCGAGCCCGGTGAGAGATAACCCACAAGTGTCTCCTCAACCAGTGGCATCATCGAATACCCCCATGTCTCAGCACACACGATACTCGAATATATCGACGTCGAGGTCACGTGGACACGGGAAGTATAAGGTTTCCTCCATGAATGAGAAAGCTTGTCATGGAGGTCATCAAAGAATGGAAGGGACTGATGAGGCGTTCTCTTCCCACGGCCATCAGACAGAAATCTATCCTCCAATTTGGAGCGTTTGGGGGTCTCTTGTTGCCGTGGCCAGTCTATCTGAAGCCTGGCCACCGCACGAGTAACCACGTCGAGTAATTCCTCTGCTGATTTATTATCATACCCGGAATGCTCGGAGGTGGGTAACTCGAAATCTGCTGAACCAAGAGATTCAAGGTCCCCCTCATGAACCGAAGAGGCACCGGAGCATGCTTCAAGATCACAGGAAGGACCAACTGGGTCTGGAGAGAGAGAGCGAGCGAAAGGGACGGACCCGTCTCTCGCTCCTCAGCCAGATCAATGCGAGAGCCCCATGAGTGAACTGTTGGCGTTGACTCCCGGAAGTAAGCGAGGCGAGCGCGAAGCGTTTTGCCCGAAAGCAGATTGCAATGCTCGCACCCGCCATGCCCCAATGCGAGAGCAGCATGCTCTTCCCCCAAAAAAACAAAGCAAAACTGATTCGTGTCCCTCTCGGCCATAGAGCGGAGATGCATCGTTTGCCCTGATTTTCAGTCATTTTTTTTTTTTCAGAGAAAAGAGAAAGGAGAAAAGGTTCACTGCGCACTGCCTAACAGATTCTAACTCCTATCAGAGGAAAGAAAGTTTGACAGGCTTGTGATAGCACACAATGCAGAATGGCTCTGAAGACAAAAGATCTGACAATGCTCTGGTGACGCATCTATTTATAGCCCTGCGCGAGGTGCGTCTACACCGGCAGAGGCTATAAATTCTGGTCAATGTTCATTGACGTGTTGCACACATATTCACAGCTGGTCACAACTGAGACGTGTTCCCAAAGCGCTTTTCAGCACAGCATCAAAAGTGCAGATTGACGCAAAAATAAGTTCATTATGAATGACCCCTTTGACAAGGGGGAGGCCGTGGCTGTAACGGTGAATGCCCAGTGCTGAATCAGCCCAATCAGTGGGAGATGGATTAAGAGGAGCCGGGGACGCCAGTTAGAGAGAGAGAGACATGTACAGTACACGGCCGCGCTGTGTGTGTGTTTGTTTGTTTAATTTAATTTAGGTAATTAAAGTTTTGTTGACTGATCAGCCAGTTCCCGACTCCTCCTTGCCTATCCTTTACCTGTTACATTGGGGCCAAAACCAAAGAAGGAGGAGGGATGCACTTTCATGGAGTCCTCGTGCTGTCGTCCGCCAGAGGGTGGAGGAGTGGCTGAGGATCAGGCGATGGCGTGCCCAGGGACCGGCGAGCCAGTTTTTCTCTCTCTCTCTCCTTTTTCTCTGTCTCTCCCCCTTGCTCTTTCCCTCTTCCCTCTCCCTCCCCTTGTCTCTCAAAGGGCTCCAGAGAGGCGGGGAAGACCTGCCGGCAGTTGGACAGCTGGAAGGGCAACACCTCCCCTCCAGGAAGGAAGGGCAGGTGATTACACTGGCTTGAATCAAGTGGCGGTGGTGTGTGAGAAGGAGGGGGCAGTAACGATGGATTCCAGGCGTTGAATCAGCCATATCAGTGGGATAGGAATTAAAAGGAGCCGGAGACACCATTTCAAGAGAGAAAGATGCACGCGGCCGTGCTGTTTGTGTTAATGTTTAAGTTAAATTATGTAATTAAAGTTCTGCTGACTGCTCAGCCGGTTCTTGCCTCCTCCTTGCCCATCCTTTACCCGTTACAGTCCCTAAACAGGTTTGCTGGTCTTAGCCTTTTTAAGCTGGCCTCCCAGTCTGGCCTAGGTGGAGTTCAGCTGGTCTCCTGGCCCAAAACCACTCTAAAGCCAGCAAACTTCACAAAAAATTATCTGATTCCAAACAGCCCAACAGAGCTTTAATATATGCCCACTATAATTATGAGTCATATGTTGAATTCGGTTTTGCAACAGTTGGTTTTTTTCATATAACCACATTCCTGTCTGCGCTTGTGCTTTTCAAATTACATTGATGTACTGAAGTGAAATTTACTTTAAAGGTCATGGATGGCATTCTTAAAGTCACTGATGAGCAGTTTTGAATCAATAAGTCATTTAATAAATAATGAACAACTTCCTCCATCATCACTAAAATGTTTCACCACTCTGCCGTGATGCTAATGGATTTTAGCAGCGCTCAAAGATTTCCCTCTAGAAGACCAGCAAGGGTGAAACATGCTGCGTAGCTTTTTCTGGCTTCTTCAAATAAACATGCACTGCTTCATTTAAGAGCAAGGGATGTGAAATTGGGTCTGCCTACCTATAAATCATTCCCTGCCTTTTAATGTTTAATATATTCTCATTAAGATAAATGTGTCTTATTCACCTCTACAATCAATTTGAAAATTTCAGATAGATTTAAAGGTTTAAATTGCTCTCTGTTGAATTAGAGAGTCTCTGTGTCCCTAAATAATTGAAAACGTGAAATGAACCTGGTAGACAGGAACAGATAGGAGGAGGCTGCATACATCTTTGAAATTATTGAATTCCTATTTAGATGTCTTCATATTTATTTCTCATTGCAACTCTTTCTTTCTCAATTTCTTGGTTGCTCTGAGCAATTAATTGTATAAACAGTAATTGTTGTCCAGTGTTGTGAATATGTTGTTCTGGGTGCAGCAGAGAAGGATCAATGTTTCATGATGATTCTTCTTCACGTCAAGATTTTGTCCTATGGGCGTGTAAAGGACTAGTTTGGCTCCATTGTATTTAGTTGTGTTCAAGAGCAACCGTACCTTGGCTGCTCATTACACAGAGTTCATCTGCATTTTAAGGTCCCATTTAGCAAAACTTTGCATTTATGAGGAGACTTAATGTGTGCCGGAAATTCATATAACAGGCACCTTTTACAAGAGAAGACAATTTTTCAGAATAAAATATGCATGTTTTCTAATGACACTTGGTACGCAAAGAGGAGCTGATAACAACATCAGCATATAAAATGTCCTTCCTAATCCTGAAAGTTCTTAAAAGTTTTAGATGTGGAAAGTTGTTTCAATATTTCTCAGATTTATTACATTGTGTCTTTGGTGGCATTTTCTTGTTTAAGATTATATTTAATACACTTGCTCATACACAATTCACTTGGTTGACTCAAATCCTCTGACACAGGAAACTGTCACTTGACCACACTGCAATCCAGTGTTTTAAGTTTAGTTTTGTAATTTTAAGAACTAACATCTAGGATCAACTCAAAAATAGGTTATATCTTTATTCTAATGTTCTATTTTTCAGTGTATACTTTCCCAAGCTCTTTCAAAAGCAGAGAAGTCTTCCATTGCTGGATTCCCCTCAACCATTTATGAATTCCCACCAGAAATCCTGACGCTTTTGAGGTGGTTTCCAGGCCAACGAAGAGCAAGCGTGTTGCCCCGTATTATGATGCTTCCATGCGTGAGTAAGCAGAGGCCCTCACTGCATCTCCATGCACTGTAGACGAGCTCTTTGAACTCTTGCCCCCCATTTACAGCCCACTCAGCCATCTACCATCATCTACCTTACTCTTTGACATCCACTTGAGACATTGAAGACTAGGTATAAATTACCATGTTTACGGAAATGATCATTTGAATGGGGCTTATTTAATAAGCGTAGCATATATTTTGAGTTCCATTGTCGAGTTGTAATTTATGACTGGTGACTTGTGCTCAGTGGGTGGAGATAACATATTTGAGGGTCTTACCATGGCACACGTTCAAATAAGTAGTCCCCCCAGAACCCCCTTTTTTCAGCAGCTGCCTGCTTAAACAATTAATGTCAGTTCTCTTTCAAGAGAGATGTAGGGAGAGAATAGAGGAAGCCTATCATGGAGATGATCTGGAATGTTGGGTATTGTTGTTGCTCACACATGCATATGGTTTATTACTCTAAGGGCTTATCACACGGTGCAATATCACACACAACTTAACAATGTAATTTAACCACTATCTAAAAACCACTATCTAAGACTCTGACAGTTACCGTAATTACAAATTTGGATCTAAAAGAGAGCGTGAGTCTGTGCATTCACGTGTAAAGATTTATGATTTACCAAATTTTAGCGTTTGACCAATAGCTACATGTGGTGAAACATTGAACCGTCTAAAACACTCTTGAGTTTTAAGTCTGGATTATTGACAGAAATAAATCCTAAAAGTTGTTTGTGTAATAAATTACATTCCATTGAATAGTCATATATATATAATCATCAAATCTTTTTGTCTTTTGGAACGGAAGTGGCTGGTGCAGTATACAAAAAGTAGGTTATTTAAAGCAGGAACCAAAGCTTATTTAGGTGGCTCATTAGATCTGTTTTTGCATGATCATTAATGGGACCTCCACATCTCTGAGAGCCCCAGCAGCATACAAAGGCAAGCCAAGGTCAAATGCAGAGAAAGAATACAGAACGGACTTAGATACAAGTTGATCAAGTATCACTGTCACCCACTTATATAAAAATAGCACTGTTTGTTATTTTAGAACTTCAATCTGAGTTCTTGAATAAATGGTACTGACTGAATGTGTAAATCTGTGTGTGTTATACATTGTTTTTCATGACAATAATGTCGTTAGTTAGCGTTAGATTAACATTAATTATCAATAATCATTTCTGCAGTAACGTTTGCTGTCGTACATTTATAATGCTAAAATTGTGTTTGGACTAGTGGATAACTGCAGTGGATACTGTAACGTTAGTTAAGTTTACTTCACTCAAACGATGTTGTGTCCTCAAAATGCCTTGGTGTCTCTGAAGCAGTCAGGTGGTTCCAGTGCACGTGTGTGAGCAGCATGACTGTCTGGGAGTGAGAGATGCTTTGCCAGCGCAAAACACAACGCTAGATATCTTTTATGTTAATATGAGAAGTCTAAAAATATTTTCTAGGTAATAGCATTCTAGGTAATTAATGGGAAACAGTGAGGCATTTCTAAGACATGCCTAGCAATTTGGCTTTTTCTCCTTGTTTACAATAAAACTCATTCCATTTATCATCAAACAAATATCGACAAATATTTTCTGTTCGTTCAGTGTTCAATCACAAACCATTGTAGCACATCTCTGATTATATTTACTTTCAACATTTCTTTCTTTTTTTAAATTCCTTTTAACCCTTTTACAAATTTTTTTTTACAAACTCCTCTTGCTTGAAGAAACATTTCTCTTGTGTTTTGGCACCTGACATCAGTGTCACATGAAATCAGGGATAATCAAATCTACTTAAAGACAACACAGAGATGCTTTCTATCAATAAATCAGATGGAAAATGCATCCGCAGAGCTGTGGGTATCGTAATGGGTAAATCCACATCCCTCCCTGCTGGTTCTGCGGTGAAGAGCAGATTCATGTTGATAACAGTAGTAATTGGATTATATTCCCTTTTCACATCTCTGCCAACGACTGTCTTCCTGCTGATCGGATGAGCCTGCTGTCCCCGCTGTATGAGTCACTGGCTCAAATGTTCCTGGATCATTATATATATAGGCAATTCCACAGAAATGTCAAACATAGGTGTAACAATTTAAATTGTTCATTTAAGTCTGTATTTCACTGTATTGAAGTGCTATAATGTAGCCTATATTTAAAAAGTAAATTGGAATGTTTACTAGGGGTGT
Source organism: Moxostoma hubbsi (assembly GCA_032164185.1). Classification (NCBI taxonomy): domain Eukaryota; kingdom Metazoa; phylum Chordata; class Actinopteri; order Cypriniformes; family Catostomidae; genus Moxostoma; species Moxostoma hubbsi. The sequence goes on from JAVLUX010000038.1 coordinate 19,188,706, forward strand.
CCACGGTTAACCGATTAACCGTTAAAAATTGCGTAACCGAGTGAAACATTTTGCTCGGTTAAGTGGCGTCAATGGCGTGCATTGAATTTAGTTGTAATACATTTTTGCACCACCAGAGACTGCCAGAGCGCTCCCAGACATTTAATAAAAATAGCATCATGCGAAGTTCGTCTGTTAAAGGACAAATTAGTTTGAATAAAGGAGGAGACACTGATTAGCAAGACAACTCTGTGAATGTGCTTTCCATTAAATGAATCACACGCACAGTAAACAAATCCTTAACAAAAAAACAGGGCTATTCTGGTGGGTGCGGTGACGCGCTCATGTAAGGGTGGCGGCGTGGCGCTGCCAATTAAGCTCCTAAATCTGTCACAAAGAACCGGCAAAAGTAATGATTATGAATATGTAAAATATAGCAAGGAGATCTTTTAATTATTTATTAATAAACAAGTCTTTTCTTTGTCCGTGTCATTTGCAAAGATGAAGTTGACGATGCTGACTCGCGGTCTTCGCAGTAACGCACCAGAGAGAAATGCACATTTCTTACGGATTACATAAGCAGAGAGCAGTCTGTGTCTGTTTTCTTTAGTTTTGAATTATTTGTGAGGCAAGGCTACCTTATACACTGAGTTTCGGTTCATTTATGAGACGAGCTCCAGTTCACGCGCCGGCGCCTCCGCGATTATATCGTCTGCTATATTTAATTCTTATTTATTCAATCCAGGCAATTGGTTGATGAAACATTGATTAAAATTAAGACACAATTAATACAAAACGAAATTCACTTTAAAGAAAGGTTTTGTGCTTTCTGTTTGATGTCTCTGTGGAAGTTTTAAAGCATCTTTCAGTGCCGCTTTCAGAGCGCTCACGTCCGTAACATTGTGTTTTCCTCGTATGCGAACTGAAATGAATATCAGTTCATGGATTGTGTGTGTAGGCTATAAGAGAGAAAGAGAAAATGCAGTATTTCATTGAGACTTGAGATTAAATAAACGGCTTAAGTATTGTAGATCTTGTAGTATTAACTTTCACATGCAGTTACACATTGTCGGTTAAAAACAAGAAAGTGGCTGGTAAAAACATTGAGTGGCTGGTAGATTTTGAAATCCACAGTGGCCGGTGGACAAAAAAGTTAATTTCCATCCCTGGCAGACACTATGGTTAACCGAGTATTAACCGTTAAGGGCCTCGGTTAACGGTTAATGAAAAACTTGAAAACGTGCAGCCCTAATGTTTACCCATCTCACATGAGGTGTGCAACAACACTAAAACAGCATTTTCTACCAGCCATATTTCATGATTCCAGAAGATGGATTAAAATGTGCTTTATTTTCAATTTATGTTATCAAAAAGCATTCTTTGGACAGTCAACTCTACATGCAGTTCATTGAATTCAAGTTGATACAAAGTATTATATGTAAATTCTTTTAGGAATATTGACATCATGCGAGGTTCGGACATGTGAACGGCGAGCTCAGCGCACTTTGCTATTTGTATTACTATTAATGTTATAAACTTGTGAGATTAGATATACTCTGTTCCATAACTGTTCTAGGAGGACAATGTGTCAAAGAATTCAAAATCCTCGGACTCTGGAGACATTAAAAGACATGTATGTGCTCAAGCTAACACTCCCAGAGCAGCAGGCCTTGAGCCAGGGAGCCGATTTGGTTGGGGAAGAGCGGGAAATTGGCAAGAAATGTAGAACATGTCAGCAGTGCTGATGAAGGTCGTTGCTGACTTGGAGGATATTCCTGTGATATGTCAATCGATCTCTGCATTGAGACTTAATTCACTGAGATGGTTACAAGAGTGGGGGATGTCGAGAAACAGATTGATGGTGGATTTGGTGCATGTCTGGGAAAAGTTGGAGGACTTGGAGAACCGTAGCCAGTTGAATAACATCCATATTGTTTGAATTACTGAGGCCGAAGAAGGTCAGGATATGGTGAAATTCCTGAATGGGCTCTTTCCGAGTCTGCTCGACATAACAGGCCTTAAGCTGGAAATCGAGTAAACTCACAGGGTTCTATCTCGGCGATCCACTGAGGGAGACCAATTCTGGCCAAATTTCTCGAGATCATCCGATAAAGATCTTGTGTTACGTGAGGCAAAAAGTAAAGAAATGCTTTCTTGGAAGAACCACAGCATTTTCTTGTTCCCAGGCTTTGCAAATTTGACAAAAGAGAAACGTGATCATTTCAAGGAATGCAAGAAACTCTAACATCAACGAAAGGTTCGCTTTTGCACTGATGTTCCTGGCCAAATTGAGAATAGATTCTAAGGATAGCTGTAAAATATTCACATGCCCACAGTAAGTGATGTCCTTCATAAAGTTTATGGAGTGAGTAAGTTATTTTGTGGTACTCACATTGCAGCCTAGTGGACCGACTCACTGAACATTCACTTTACTGTCTGAGGAAGCTGAGCGCCTTTTTCGTTTCTTTTGGTGCTGGTTCCTCCAAGCGGTTAGAGTGTGTTTTGTGAAGTAACACTCCTTCGGGACAGTTGTGTGGATGAATCTGCACGTTCTTTGTGCTTATGCCTCCTATTGGCTGGAGTATTTCTTACAAGTCATTGGAGTGATTAGGTCATTTGTTGGAGTCATGTAGCAGCCGATTGGGCTGGCTCACTGAACGTTAATTTTACTGTCCAAGGTAACTGAGCCGCTTCTTTTTTTGTGCTGGTTACGCCTAGCGGCTGGAGTTTGCTTTGTGGAGAAACACACCTTCAGGAAAGTTATGTGGATGAATTTACACGTTCTTTGTGTTTATTCTGCCCATTGGCTGGACTTTGTTTTATAGATTATCTTTTGTTGTGTACTTTTGTCTCACAAAATTTGTATAGAAACACCGGACTTGAGCAATCCAATGGCAAAGTTTTTGTGGGGGCTCTCAAAGGCGTACATGGACAGTTGGAGTTTAGAGGGATAGATGCCAGTTGGCGCTGTCATGCACGCACTAATATGCACGTTTTTCTTTTTTCTGTTTGTTTGGTTTGGGGGGAAGTTTGGAGTTTGATTGTTGCACTAATGTTGGAATGTGGTGTTTATTATTTTGTTTTTGACACAATATATTTTTTCTATTTTGTCAAAATTTCAAATGTTACATATGAGTGTATTGTCTCTCTCCACGTGGAATGTGAATGGTTTGGGCATCCCATAAAAATAAGGGAGGTTATTTCTCTTCTTAAGTGTAAGAAATATGATATTGTGTTTCTTCAAGAAACACATCTTTCCCCGCAGGAAGCTGAAAAATTTGGGAAGATATGGGGTGAACATGTTTACTTTAGTGCTGGCTTGAGTAGAGCAGGGTGATCTTTACACTGTTAAGTAATCATCTACAATATTCAAATGTCTCAAATAGATTAAAGATAACTTAGGAAGAGTGATTATTGTTTTAGCATAAATTCAGGGGCAAAGTCGTATTTTGGCTAATATTTACACACATACCTTTGATGATCAGGGCTTTTTTTTATAGATCTTGAAGGGATGTTGCAACCCATCATGATATAATATTGGGATGAGATTTTAATCTTTTGATGGACTTGATCATAGTGAAGCAAAAGTGTGTAAGCCCCCTAGAGCAGCATTGATGCTTCACAGGATGTGTCTAAATCTAGGTCTTACAGATATTTGGATACTTTTGAACCCAGCTGGTAGGGACTATACATTTTTTTCATCAGTCCATAAGATTTATTCTAGAATAGATTTTTTTTATATAAATATCTAAGTCCCTCATTTCATGTGTTGTTGATTGCTCAATGGGAAACATTTTAGTCTCAGATCACGCCCTGGTGAGTTTAGAGGTGTTCGTCATATATGGAGAAATGGAAATCATATAGTTGGCGCTTTAATGTAACCAATGTGTCCCTTTTGCAATATCCTAAATTCCAACAAATGACAATGGCTGAAATCAATGTTTATTTGGAGACCAACTAGTCCTTAGTATCCTCTGTGGGCATGGCTTGGGAGGCACTTAAGGTGTTTCTTAGGGGCCAGATCATACAGTATGCATCATTCACCAAAAAATCCAAAGCACAAGAACTTGTGGAGTTGGAAGGGAATATTAAAAGTGCAGAGGCAGAGCTGAAGTGCTGATTGCGGTCTGGTGGCCTCAGAGAATTGACCCAATTGCAATACAGATATAATACTATTTTGTTGTGGAAAGTGGAGTTTTGGCTATTCAGGGCAAGACAGTTATACTTTGAGTTGGGGGACAAGGCAGGAAAACCCTTGCTAGATATGTATAACAGAGAGAGAGAGTCTTATTCTACCATTCCCTCAGTGAAATCTGCCTGTGGTGGAATATTTTACTAATGAGAATATTAGAAACATTGTGGAACCATTAGAACTTCCTAAAGCTGTTCGCATGAGTCTGAGATAACCTTAGTGGAGCTTGGCGAGGTAATTAAGGCCTTGCTTACAGGCAAGGCTCTGGGGCCAGTTGGCTTTGCCGCTGAATTTATTACATCTTATGCTACAGAATTTGCTCAACATTTGCCAGAAGTTAATACAAAATCATTAAAGAATGTAAAGCTTCCGCCAACCATGACGCAAGCCCGGATCAGTCTGATTCTTAAAAAGGACAAAGATCCAAGTGAGTGAAAGATTTACCGTCCAATTTCCCTTTCCAGCTAGACGTTCAAATATTGTCAAAAATTTTGGCTAACCGATTAAGTTATGACATCTCTTATATCTCCTATATTTTTTGCAGTGTATAATGGGGTGAAGACTACCCTCTCTCACCTTTCCGTTCACTTCAATCCATCTTTAGCTCACTACTCATTCTTTAACTCACTAAAAAACAAGCTCCCTCTTATTAATAAAGCTGCATATTGCCGATTTTCTACGCGATAAGAAATGCACAGTGACATATATTATGATTCAATAAGTCGCGAGCCATCACGTTACAATCTAGCATTCTTAATCGTCTGCGCTCGAGGGATGAGCAACCCCGCGACAGAGTTTGTATCAGCTGGGTGCAGTTTCAATCTCTCTCCCTTAGACCGGGACATTCACGCAACTCATAGGCAGTTTCAGAGTTTTAAGTTATTTACATTATCTGCTGCCGTATTATTTGAACTTTCATAAAGTTATAATGCATTAAATAAAACAGCATTTAAGATGTAAGACCTGGGTGTTTCTTTTAAAGAGCTCCGGCTCTGTTTATTCCACAACAACAGTGCTTCTGAATTTACTTATTTGATTTTTTCATATAATTCCCTCATAATTTGCAATCTACATCACCTTAAAGGTGTAATTTAGGTGGCCGGCTACTATTTCCTTGCAGGACTTCCGAAACTCTTAAAATATAGCCTGTCATTTCCTAAAAATACAAATATAATCTTTACTTATCTAAAAATATTTCTAGAAGTAAGGGGGACGTGTCCCCCCTTCCCAGGTTATAATGGTTGCTACAGTCCTGGCTTTGTTACTTCTATGAAAAGTAATTTTTAAATATTGAAAATGTAAATATTGTCTACATGTTAAGATGTCAAATGTACATACACAAATGGTATAACATATGTTTATAAAATAATCAGGGTTCAAATTATCAATTTTTTTTTTTTTTTACATTTTACTTATTTGATGAATAATGATTATTTGTAGTGAGATTGGGATGGGAATGCCAATGGTGAATTAAACTAGTACTTTCTCTGAGAAGTTTCAGAGAAACTTTCAAATTTCACAGCAAATGTCAGGTCCGTAACACTGGAATGACTCTTTTGTTTGGCTTCAAACTCATGCATGTTTGCACGCTTTTCCTCACTTTTTTTCTTTTTTCCACTTTCTGTATATTGGATAATACCTGGTTAATCGCCTTTCTCTCTTCATAATTCCATAAATCTCTCCATCCACCCCTGCTGACTATCATTTTCTTTCCTTTCTTTTCCTTTCCTTTCCTTTCTCTTTTCTGGCTGGATCCCTATTTACCTAATAATAGGGAAAGGAGAAGCAGATGATCTGTGTGTGACTGTGTCATCTCCTCCCCTGGGGCGAGGAGGTTATCCCTAATCTGGACCAAATGAGCACCTTGCCTGGCTGCTGTGATCTTCATTGCTGTATTTGCAGCTGAAGCATGCAGCAGATTAGATATAATCACCACCCTGTGCCTATTGTCGTCATGTGAGTCACGTATGGCTAAATTAAACCAAGCAAGGCGCTGAGCTAGTTGTGCTCTCTCTCTTGCTTTGCCCCACCAGAGCCCATCGTTCAGCCAACGGATTTGTGACTGCACTGACAGAGCTCTCTGCTCTCTCTTTCTTTTTCTATGTATCGCTCTTTCAGTGGTCGGTTTTCTTAGCCTCAGTGTTACATTTCATAGAACGATTAATTGAAATACCCTAAAGCATACGGTTACATTTTTAAGGTGTTGTGATGATTTATGTACTATAGCCCCTATAAGGATTTATGTACTATATCCCCCCCCCACACACACACATATACAGCAGAAGCATTGTTCCTGCCAGCCTCACTTGTAGCCCTGAGGGATGTGCAGCTTGATTGGCTGAAATATTATCTATTTCATACACTAGCACGCATGGGCATATGAGCTCTGTAGCATGGCGGTAGTGATGGGTAAGGTCTGCTGATAGCATGAATAAAATTCCAGCAGGGAGAGGAACAGCACATAAATTCATAATGCACACCTTTCGTATGATTGTCTTTTTCTTTCCATTTGCTCAACTTATGAACTACGAACTCTGACAAAACAATAGAATTGGGTGACAGTTCACACAGAACATTTTTCATTGTTGATTATATATTTTAGCAATAACAGCCCTTAAAAGGATCTCTGAAAACTAGTTTTCATTGAAAAAAAAAACCATCCGTTTTTAAAAGAAGTTTAGACTTCTGCCTAATTTAAAAATAGTATTTTTTCACAGAGTTGTGCGAGTGAATTTTCATATCTTTCCGCCCTCCATATTAATGATGGCAGATCTTTTTTTTTTTTAATGGGACAATAGTTTTTTATCCTTTGCGCTGGGGGTTAGAGCTAAGACAACTCATGCAACACTTGATCCTTGTGCTGTGTGATCGCTTCTGTTTGGTTTAAAGCTCTAGGGCTTCATTGGGGAGTGTGATTAGCTTGAAAAGTTGTTTTACATTTTAGAATTTAATATCAAAGGGAAATGTCTTTTTCTTTTTAAAATGTTTGAATGAAAGGAACAACAGTCCTTTTTGATGACTCTTGATACCCTTTCACAGTCAATCCCCTCTGATACAATTATTTGATTTGTGTTGCTCTTTCTTTTTCTTGCTTTGTCTCTCTCATGAACACTGTTAAACCCAAGGACATGGAAAAGTCCTGTGAAAAAGAGCAGTAATATATTAATGATTCTTTTTAAACTGTCTCATTTGTTTTTCTGCCTGCTGACTCTTGCAATTCTGAATGCAGCCTGCCGAGAGAGAGTGTGAGATTTATTTATTTTTTTAAACTTCGGCAGAGCGTTTTCTGGGATGTAAAAAACTAAGTGATTGAAAAGGTCAGTCTTGTTCACGATGATTCTGTGTGAGGTTTGCTCTTAATAGCTTTGGTTGTGTTTTTCTCCTGCATTATTTTTTTAAGCCGAACCTTCCCAATGTGCTCTCCACTCATTCTCATTTCAAAAGAGGATTAGCTTTCCATTTACTTATTTATTCAAGCATTCATCTTTTACCCACACTGTCAGATGGTACGCTTCTTTCACTCGGCCCTCACCCTCGCCTATCCCTGATCCCTGTCATAACATGACTGTTCTTTTAATATTTACCAAAATATGCAAAGTATGTGAAACTTATCTTTTGTTCTTAATTAGATAATATATCTTATTTCATATATCTGTCTTGCTCAATCTTTTTCAGTCTCTGCCTGTCTCTCTCCATCCCTCCTTCTCTTGCCTGAATGCTCACAGAGAACGTTTCAGCTTTATCGGAGGCTAGATCGCTCTAGAATCTCAAGGTGAAGAGCTAATACCATTTCCCCTGTGACCTTTAGCTTTCCCCACTCTGAGCAGACCAGACTGTGACAGCACATCGGCCCGTCTTCAATTAATTTCCCCTCTTCAGAATCAATCCACTGACTCTATCTGCTCTGACTGAAGGCTCTGATAAAGACTGAATCCCTTTTACAATCTGCACGCTTGACAGTTTTTACCGGATAGGACTTCCTGCCCACTTACTTGCCACTCTCCCACAGTTAGGAACTTTATTTTTGATCCGGAATTAGGTTGTTTGGAATTAGGGCTGGGTGGTTTATCGAATATTCATGGTGTATTAGCTTTGATTTTGCTGGCAATGTATTGTGTATAGCGATGATTTAATGTGCTTTTTAATTGGCCTTTTATTTTCCTAAGTATTATGTTAATAGACTACTTTCACAGTCCTTCAGTCTTTCGTGAATATTCAAGGGTTAATTAGCTGTCTCTGATTTAAATGTCAGAGGCAAAAACAGTGTGAATGTTGGTAATTGTGATTAAATTCAATTAGTTAAAATGAATCAGCTCAAACAGTTTTAAAAAAAATCTATTGATATGTCATGGAAGTCTCTGTATGGCATTTTTAATATATTATAATGTATTGGTAGGTACTGTAGGAAATATTGCTGTTTATTACTATATATTGTTGTATCGGTGCATATAAATAAAACATATTATTATTCTTTTTTATATTTAACCCCCTTTCTCCCAATTTGGAATGCCCAATTCTCACTACTTAGTAGGTCCTTGTGATGACTCGGTTACTCGCCTCAATCCGGGTGGCAGAGGACAAGTCTCAGTTGCCTCCACTTCTGAGACAGTCAATCCATGCATCTTATCATGTGGCTTGTTGTGCATGACACCACGAAGACTCACAGCATGTGGAGGCTCATGCTACTCTCCACAATCCATGCACAACTTACCACACACCCCATTGAGAGCGAGAACCACTAATCGTGACCACAAGGAGGTCACCCCATGTGACTCTAACCTCCCTAGCAACCGGACCGATTTGCTTGCTTAGGAGTCCTTGCTGGAGTGTTGAAATGTATTTGGCAACATTAGCTATTTGGTATTGATGGTTCCTCTAAATGGGGGGAAATAAAACTCCATCATAACAACATGATCACACGGGAAGTTGGCATGTTGTTTCTGAGAGTTCCGGTACAGAGAAGTGCCATCTCCTATCAGACATTTTTGCATCAGCTCCAGAGTGTTCACCTTCCCCTGTGGAGCAATCGGAAGCGTTTTGTGTCAGCAGTTTGGGAGACCCGTGTTCTAAATCCACGTTGAAACCAGGAAGTAATTGCGTTTGCATAATCAGTGACGAGCGTGATTCTGAGGTTGTTTTTTTCCCCCTCTAACATTACATTTTTACTCCACTGATGCTTGGGTTTGTGGGTTCAGTTATACAATTGGATTCCTCTTTGCTGTATTACAGCCTGTACAGCTGAAAACAACTCTCTTCACAACTCTCTTTTGGCGCACCTCCGTGGACATTTCACACAGAAAATGGAGCTCACACGTTCCCATGCTCCCAACAACAGTTACCGCGTTGGCCACTGGGGGCAGTGTTTTGCACCAATTTAAGCTAAAGAAAACTCAACACACTGATTCCTATTTCACAGTGAGATCAGTATGCTAATAAATCATTTAGGTGCAAATACATAAATGTTGAGATGTATATTAAATCACTTACACTACTCCTAAATTCACAATAGAATTATCAGATATTTTTCTTTTTTATGTTGCCAGCAGATTCTTAAAATAACTTTCTCTCTTTTTAATCATACGTTCTTTGTCTATGCTACAGTCTAATTAATTATTTTTATTGCCTTGTTTTTCCTACACATAACTTTTATGGTCCTACTAGCTGCTGTGGTTAGTTTTGTAAGAAAAATAAGGACAAAGTGATTTAATTAATAGTTTACGGACTGTTTTTATTCATGGAATGCAACATGTTGGGTTTGACAAAAGGCTGTTCTGTGAAATCAAGTATATAAAAACAGTTACACCCATTTTGAGGACGTTATAAACTTTGAGCAGTATAATTACACACATTCTGCACGATTCACAAATAAAATTGAAGAGTGTCTGTTCTCTGTCTGGAGTGGCTCATACAAAAACCAAGGTTAAAAACACAGACAGGAGAGCAATTCAGCCAGGGAAAGAAAAGACAAAAAAGACATCGGAACTGTGAAATAGAGAGAAAATTATTTTATACGTTTCACAGCCTGTATTTTGTTGCACAAACACAAATACACACTCACAACCCACACACGCATACACACTGCTCATTCATTACATTCACCCATCTGCCATGGTTGGCAGCAGAGATAGTGTGATCGCACGCACTGGGGCCCATTACAAAATTCTCCGGAAGCTTCTCTATAATATGTGTCGCCTATGAAGGCAGTGCAAAACAGCTCTGGTTTATGTATGCATTGCTGAGTTTTAAGAGAGAGACATGTGGACAGATCTCTCTCAAGTTCATTCCTACTGCCATCTATGGTCATGGTGGAGTTCTGTAATGTGACACAACCTGCACGTGGCATCACAAGTGACCTTGTAGAGTGGTTTGTATAAGGATAAAAGTGTGCTGTGACTGCAGAGACGATGACGAGAAGAACCCACGTGCAATTTTATTTACAAACCTGATATCTAAACATTCTGACTACAAACGTGAATAAAAGGATTGACTAGACACAAAACATGATCTTGACTAAACTTCACTTGAACAGAACATGAACTTGACTTCATTGAACATGACTAGACTATGAACTTGACACAACGCTACACCAACAATACTCGACCCAGGACAATGGCAAACATGAGGGCTTAATTACATGACATGGATAACAAGTTAACAAGACCACCAATGAAAACGCAAGACTGAAAACAATATAACAAGTCAATGAAACATGAACCAATGACATAACAGAACTGATAACAAGTTAACGAGACAATAAACCAATGAAAACAAGACACACGAACATGGAAGGAAAACAGGACATCACATGACTAGGGAAACTGGAACTAAAATGTTCAACATAAAAGACATGATAAAACACATGAAATACTTCAGTGTGAAAAATCTCATACCCATTATTACTAAAAATCTTTGTTCCTAAAATTGGCTTAATTTGAAAATAAAATTCTGAAACTTGCAAATACAAACAAAAGAGGAATATCACAAGTTAACCTTAAATCATGTATAGTCAAAGAGGAACACTTTAACTTTATTTCTCTTTATCTCCCAAGTTGCACTTAGATGATTTTTAGGGAGAATTCCTTGTCTATTTCTGTCTGAGTGTCTGTGGCAGGCTTTTTTTTCTGCCCCAGTTGTTCTGATCTCATTCTGTTTATGTATGTGTATGTTTGTGTGTGCCTGACACTCTGTATATTCCTCAAGAGCTGGACTCAGAGTGAGTCTGATGACCGTCTGACTGTTTGGGTCTGTGAGCATTTCCATGAATCATGAACGGTGACGTTTGCTGATGATGGTAGCCAACAGCCGTATAATACAAGAAATTAGTTTTCACTGGGGTGGTTAAGACCTGTGACTGACCGTTTGATTATTTTTAATGGCACGTCTATCATGCACTGTAAATCAAAGACATATTAATTTAGCTTTATTTAATTATGTTGTGTCTCCTGGCAACTTCACAAAGAGGAGAAAGTCCACTAAAATGGAGGGCAATAGAGCACAACAGTCTGGTAAAAACTATTCTCATAGACTAACTGATATTCAATGATATAATAACTTATAAACCTTTTAAGACAGTCTCTTCGTGCTGTGTGCTCTTTAATGCTGTGGGGTCAGAGTGTGAGATCTTGATGAACTCTTTCAGGAAACTTATGTTTGTATGTGGGTGTCTAGCAGTGCTTTAGGTTAAAGAGAGATTTGTGGAGCTTAGAATTTGATTTAGTTTAGTAGTGAATGGTTAGGAGAAATTATTGCCACAAAAGTTCCTGGTGTTATTGTGTACAAGTTATGTGCTTATTATTCCTAAGAAATAATTTTTATTATTTATTATTAGAAATAACTTTAATGAAAATATAAAAACTTCTGAAACGGCAGATTTCACACAATTGTTCCCTCTTATATTTAATCCCCTTCCCTCCTATCACCTATCTCCAATCTGGTATGAAATGGCCACTATTCATGATTTGATCAACTTCTGATGGATTAAACCAAGCCCCACTGTACATTTTACAAATAGGCCACATCAGCTTATTGAAGTTGTTTGTGAACACTGTTTCATTTTGATTTCAAAGATATATATATATATATATATATATATATATATATATATATATATATATCAAGGTCAGTATATGACCAAATGTCTTATTTTAGGAGGTGTTTAAAGGGATAGTTTCACCCTTATGCTTTGAGAATAATAATTTAACTACTCTTTAAAAAAAGTGTTTAAACTAGTGTTTAATACTGAAGTCCTTAGAACGTGAAAGGTTTGCCTCCAAAAGTGCAGTCACCTTACTCGAAAGAGTGTGTGTGTGGAATGGTTAGACTGAAAGAGCACTAGCATGGTGAATGTCATAGCCACAGAGCCGCAGATGGCAGAGCTACACCCAAAGAGAATGGCCAGTAAAAAGCATCTGTAACTGCCTTTGTCCAGGCACACAATGGCTGCCATGAGGGAGTCATTACGGCTCAATAGTTGGAACGTCTCTAGTGTGTGTCTCAGTGTGTGTGTATCCTTACACCCCCTTTTGTTTCCCTGCGGTTCAATCGCTCAAACTTTTAGATAAAAGGTCAGATGATCCTCTCTCCATGTCTGTCTTTATTGCAGGAGAGACCCTGAAATATGTCAGTCTTTTATATCCCTTATTTTTTATTATTTTTGTGAAATGTTGCCCATCTCCCCTAAAAGAATAGGATGACATTTTGACTTTCGATTTGCCGCACAATTAGCCGAGGTGCATTGGTAGCTTATCTTTATAAGCTGAAAAATATTGGCTTGCTAAAAGCGGTTATGACCCTTTTGTTCTTTTAAAATTCACATTACAGTTACCTACCCAGTTACCTACATTACATACCCAGTGCTGTACATTTAATAAATATATATTTATTAAAGAAACTCACAGAAATTTTGCCAATTTCTCCATGCACTTTTCAGAAATGTGACTGCTGTACAGTATAGTAGAAAAAATAACTCTTCGTCAGAGTTACAAAGTTTGAAACAAGAAGTTTGGGTGAGACATATGATTTCAGTGATGTGAAAAATGCAGACAGAATGTAATAATAATAAAATAATAATAATAGCAAATAACTTGAACAAACCTTCCAAAAGGAGGCTTTTGTGTGTGGTAATTGCACCAAAGCTCACTTACACATAATTTTGTTATTCAATACAATATGGCATTTATTATTACAAATACAGTAAATATATGATTATATAATATCATAATATCGCTGATATTTATTATTATTTTGCAAGTTTAAGAGTAGTTGATGAGAATACCCTTGAGCCCTGTATTGACACTCTTCTCTTGAAATCGTTCTATTCATAATTCACAAAGTAAATACAATATTATGTACATGTTAAGCCATCGCAACACTGATGTACATACTAAATCGAAATCTGAATTTCCAACTGCAAATATCTTTAAGCTAGAGAGAGTCATGGGAGGCTGCACATTCCTCCTTGTTTTGCTGGAGCAACACACCTGTTTGGCTTACTGGTGCGTTCGAGCCGCCAACTTCAATTGGATCAGGCAACATTTTGTAAGTTAAAAACAATGTTTAAAACATTGAAATAGGACATAATTTGGGGATAAATTTGTACTAGTCTATTTATATTTTTGAGCAGTAAGAATCCAGAGTAGGATCATCAGTATGTTTTCAGTTATGATTTCCTGGTCTAATATAACCGTATATATTTTTTCTTTCATGAGAAATAATTCTAAAAATGTAAATAAATAAAAATGCATGCATTCATGCATGTCATCATTCTATGTATTCTCTGTTCTTAAAGTCGTAGTTTTGCCAAAATGACTGCTTGATGCATTCATTCTAAATAATTTGCTCTCGCAGTTCCGTTTCTAAGATGACTTTCAGGCTTGATAAATCCCTTTGCGGGTGCAATTTAATTCATTTGCATCGACACTGCCCATAATTTTAAGCATTTGGGAGCACGCCTCTAAATTGCATATTCATTTCATGGAATCAAGCAAAACATTGCCAAGACGTGCTAGTTTGTGCATCTGAAAGACCCAGTCCTCAGAAAAAAACCAAAAACAAAACATTAGTAGATCAGCTCTGACCATTTTTGAGTATTCTATCAAATTTGCACATTTTTATACATGCAATGCTTTAGTAAATCAGGGCACGTTTAGTCCTCCAACACATTTTAGTCTTCTGAGCAATAATGAAATCCATTATTCAAAGCTATGTATCAAAGAAGTTCTGTGTCTTTAAATGCTTTAAATGTCTATTCATGTTTAAAAGGCATTCATTCATTTCAGAGAGAGAAAGATGGAGCAGTGTATAATCAACTCAGAATGAAAAGATTTTGAAGGACAGAAATGGAGTTGAAAAAGTGGTTCTGTCTTTGGAGTTGGAGGTGTTTTTGAGAGGGATGTAGAGACACAGAAAGTGATAGTGGCAGGTGAGGAGAGGCTCTCTCAGCCCATATCACAGTTTGAAGAGCCTCTGCCACATTCACTCTGCCCACCTGTCTGCTGCTAAGACAAGAGGAAAACAATGGTGACGTCTCACAAACACATACATGCACACACGTGTGGCAGTGATTGAGAAAACATGGTGTGACTTCCCAATCTAAAAAATAAACATTTGATAATAGATAAGATCAGATCATTAAGATGTATTGATATCACATAGACCCCCCACCCCCACCCCATCAGAATAACATGCATTGATGCATTTTTAATAATGCACAATTAGATGCACAATTTTCATTTCATGTTTTTCATTGGTATTTACTGTATATTGCTATGGAAAAAAAAAAAAAAAAATGAGCAAGAAATTTGAGCTCTTGCTGTAAATCAGTATGTGACTGTTTGTAAACTGTCATCCTCCCTCACACGACATGGTAAGTGGTGTCATAAAATTGAAATTGGCATGTTTTTCCCTTTTGCTCTCTGAAGATGCATGTGCAAACCCAGACCCATTAGTCTCCTCTGCAAGCACTGGCAAGCATTTAGTTCAGTCACTCATAACAGCTCCTGAGCTGGAGCATGCCCGAAACTCTTGTGTATCTAGTAATATAGTCAACACAAATCTTCATCTTTTCACCAATATCTGTAGAATTCTCAACTTGTATTTTTCAACTTTTTATTGAAGTCAGTGCAGAGTAGGGATGTGCAAAACTACATACTGGATTTTCATACTGACTAGTCGTGCGTTGCCTTAATGACTTGTCAACTAAGTGGTCTTAAGGAAGCCCTGTATTATTAGGCTGGTATCAGGTTCACCTAAACCAGATCAGATACATTTCCTAGGGTCATTTATATAAACGAGTCTCAGATAGATGACTCTGAATGCTTTTATCATTTGCAAATAATATTTGAAATTAACACAGTGTCATTTAAAATTTCACAGCTTTAAAACTTCTCTTCTGATTTAAAAGTCTGCCGTTTTGCCTTTGTCAGCAGCTATGCTCTAGACGTGCTCTCCTGCATTTCTTTTGAATACACCAATATAATAGAGAGAAAGACAGCTCCACAGATCTCACATCTCAATGAAATCCTCAAGGTTAGTTAGCATTGTGCAACCATAGAGCAGGTGGATTCTGTCTGATTTAATCTATACTTATACATTAATGCACAAATTGAACTGTCCATCCCACTGTTCAAAACCGCTCACATATGCTTTTATCGAGAAATGCAAGATCTTTTACAGGAAAGAGGCTTGTTTTTTTTTGTTTTTTTTGTTGCACAAATAATGCACTTTAATTGAATGTCCCCGTTGAGCCATTTAAAACGTATTAGAGAAAATTCAGCTCATTGAACCAGGATTCACTTATTTTAAGTTTTATATTTTGATTTTCGATTTCAGTTAATTTTTTTGTTAGTTTTATTGGCACATAAATGGTTTTATTTTTTTAAAATGGCTATTTTTAAGTTTGATTTAGTTTTAGTATAGTTTTAGTTTTTTTATCCATCTGCCTGTGAGGACACTTGATCAGAAACATGTTAAAAATAATACAATTTTTATTTGTCAAATTCACAATACAGCATTCTGTAGCACTTACGAACAAGAATGACATATGCTATAAATGTGCCATAGCCGCATGGATGGGAATCACACGGGTCTTGTGTCATCCCGCCCGCACCGAAAAACAACTAGTCGCTTATTTGCCAAAGTTCATGAAATTATATGTTTTCAGAAGTTTTGTTTGAGGTCAATTAAAATGCGCTTCTGTGGGGGTTTTTTATGATCAGAAACGGCAGTCATATTGTTTGCTGTCACTGGTTGCCGTCCACAGATTTACATGCTTGTTAAAATCACGTGTGCAGATGAAATGTGGTTTGCTGTTTTTACATGTCAATCCGATGGCTGCTCGAGTGTTCTTACTCTAAGAAATTAGGCTTGAGAAATTGTTTAAATAAGATTATTGAATATAGTTTGAATATACCGACTGTACACATATATGCACAAATGAAGCAGGCGATAATATATAGAAGTTACAAAATCACACTGTTGTATACATGCTTGATTAAGATGAAGAAAAGCTAAAAAATGTCTTGTTTATATAACAAATTTGACTCTCTGCATTGAACAGTCCAAGTCAAAGACAAGGTATCATGATAGCTGTAGGGTTCAAGGTATTTGAAACCGCAGGTGTAGCGCTTTTCAGAGAGAAAGCCATTTAATGTCAAAATATCAAAAAGAGGTGTTTAATGAATAGGTCACATGACTAAATGTGATGTAAACCCCTGCCATTAATGCAGCCAGTAGTGCATTATGAGAAACTGTGAACAGCTTTTATTCAAGCATAAAATGAGTGATGTGTGCTTTTAATCTTTTTATGGAATTACAGCAATGGATTACATTTGGCAGTAATTTCCTCTTTCTTCTGGTTTTTAAAGCAGTTAGACTTCCAAGAATGAGCAGCACTAATAGGCCAGTTTGACACAAACATTGACCACTTCTATAAAAGCTGTTGAGTGCACCTTTAACATTAAAAAAATACATGCTTAACATTTACAGTTGTGTTCAGCTTTACAACTTTGTACATTTGAAAACTTTACAGCTCATTTAGTTGCAACGGGATTATTTTCATAACAGATATGTAATGATCTGCAGTCTTGTTTGAAATGGTGTTGAGCATTACACATGTGGCCTTTGCCAATCCACATTAATGTGGTTTCACAGACCACATTAATCCATCAATACAAGTCTTCATTCCAGACACAACGAAACTCTGCCACTGAACACTAATGTTGATCTTTATCCTGTCTCTCTGTGTGTGAGTGTGTGTGTGTGTGTGTGTGTGTGTGTGTGTGTGTGTGTAATCCTAAACTCATGGTAATCCATTATTCAGTGAGGTGTATTGACTACATGCCACCTGCCAGAGTCGTCAGGCCACCATCACACACCTGACTAAATGCAACAGAGTCATGTGTTTCTAGGCATATGTTTCCCTTCAAGTGTAAGTTGACCTATGTGTATGTATTACATGGGGGGTCCAGTGTATTTTTATTGTATACAGTCTTCTTATTTTGTGTATACTGTATTTTCTATATTATTAGGTGTGGTGTGTAATATGTGGTGTGTAAATCAGATGTGTATTGTAATTGTCAAACTGCTGTTGCTTGGAACTGCACCTAAGACTTTCACCCGCTGTTGCACATGTGTATATGGTTGATTGAAAATAAAGGGATTGGATTTGTATGTGTGTGTGTTGTTCTTTTGGCATTGGACGCACAATTTATGTTTTTCATGGTGTTTATGTATATTCTTTGTGAGTTGAAATGAAGTGGGAGTTCATTTAAATTCATAAAGGGTGTTTGGTCACTTTCCTTTCATTAATTTTTGTTTCCAAATGACAAGTTTTTCCAAATAAGTTTCATTCTTTTTTAATATAAAAGCATATGCTTGAAGAATGTTAATGCCTGTGTCAGACTAATTTACAGCATGCACTTAGCATATTTGCACCAAAAGTCTGTGGATTTTTCTAACCACATTATCTATTCATAGGCTTTCAGATAAACTGATTTTGTAGCAAATAGAGCAGATAGATATGTACAGAAAGATTGTTTTTGATCAAAGGTACATTTTGGTTTATTTCACATTACAATGTCAAAGATGTGTCACAGCTGTTTAATGAGTCCTTCCCATTTAACATTGCTTTTGATCAGGATGTGATTTTATTGAATTTAATCTCAGCGAGTATGTGAGCTCTGTAGTGCTCTATTTGAGTTTAATGTCTCTGTGTGTGTGAATTAAAAATGAAGCTCAAGTTGACCAAACTATTACTATTATATACTTAGGGTTAAGGATTTGAGCAAACCTTGCACTGTTTGTTGCAACATAAATGAATGATATATCAAATCTTGTGGCTTTTTGTGTTATTACTTTTCTAAGCATTCAGACTGTAAAGGAGTTCAATGGAAAGGAGGAGGCGAGAACGGCTTGGCAATATAAATCATATTTTAATGATAAACTTAAAAGACAAAACACACACACACATGACGGACATGTCCGTAAATTATCTCTCTCTCCCGCACCATCCTCTGACCCCTGGCAGATGGAATGCCCCGGCACATTCTTGGGGAGCCAAAGGGGTCTCCCCCGCCCCTGGCTGCGGTTCTCCTGCTCCAGGTGGTCGGTCTCCGAGCCCCTCCCCACTCGCGGTCGGCGGTCTCAGACCCTGCCGCGTTTCAGTGGCTGGAAGGGGACTCCTCCGCCCCTGGCAGCGGCCCTGACCACTCTAGGTGGTCGGCTAGGAGCCCCTTCTCCCCTCGCTGTCGGCGGCCATTCCTCCGCTTCCAGGCGGCTGGGCTCCTCGTCCCCCGGCAGATAGCCGCGGCTGCTCCATTGGGGTGGACGGTAGTGGCGAGAACTGTACTATGGCGTATCCCTCCTCCTTCCCGGATTTCGGCACCAATGTAAAGCGGTTTAAGGGAAAGGAGGAGGCGAGAACCGGCTTGACAATATAAATCATATTTTATTGATAAACTTAAAAGACAAAACACACACACATGACGGACATGTCCGTAAACGATCTCTCTCTCCCGCACCATCCTCTGCAGTCGGCCTTTATCCCTCTCTGAGGCTTGATTAGCATAATACGGGACCGGGTGTGTAGGATCACGACCCGGCCCCGCCCTCCGCCCTGCCACGCAGACCTTTTGGACGATTAATAGGTGAAACTAAATCCCATTGACTTGCATTGAAAGAGGAATTCTCAGAATATCATAGAGATTGGGGGGAGGGGGGGTTCTTTGTTTTATGATTATTATTATGCATATTAAAAATGCATATTGTTATGGTCAAATACAGTGCTGCACAGAAGAGCATCACAGTATTAATGAAAGCAGTGATTAATCTCTAAAGATATTGCTTAGATATTATGCAGTTTTTCCTGCATAGAGAATTACTAGGCGGCCGCCTCCGGCTGTCTACAAAACTCTGGTGGGTGTCTTTGTGGAAAACACTAACAAACGTTGCACTTGGTGGACTACAAATCTCAGCAATAATAATAAAATAATTCCATTGTTGAATAGTCACTTGATGTCATTTATCATAACTTGAGATCATATAAACTATACTGATAGAAACACAGATCACAGCTTGGCGATATATCTTTATTTCATCCATAATTAAAGTTCGAATAATACGGGAGTGAGAAATGTAAATAAGCACAAAATCCAAAACTGTCATTCTCTGTTCGGTC
This sequence comes from Moxostoma hubbsi, assembly GCA_032164185.1. Taxonomy (NCBI): domain Eukaryota; kingdom Metazoa; phylum Chordata; class Actinopteri; order Cypriniformes; family Catostomidae; genus Moxostoma; species Moxostoma hubbsi. Next base: position 19,208,550 of record JAVLUX010000038.1, read on the forward strand.
AGAGCTGCTTCAACCAGTCGCGGAAGAGACCTAATCTTAGCGGGAGTCGAGACTGGGAGAGATTTAAAGTTCCACTGGCTGATGCGCACTCTAACACGGAGATCTCTTCTGCTCCAAACGTAGTTCAAATGTACTTCTCTGTATGCTCGTATGAATGTAACACATTATAAGAAAGCGTTTCACCGCTGTTCAAATGCACTTTGTATCACATAATTTATATGTATAAATGTTTTCAATCAGAAAGGATTATAAATTAAATGAAACAAATGACAATAAAATGCAAAGTATATCTTCAGCAATAAAAATACTTTTTGAATGTAACTGTATTCTAAATACCAATGATTTAAATTATAGTGGAATATAGTTACTTATATTTTGTATTTTAAATACAATAATCCCGTAACATGTATTTTGTTACTCCCAAACCCTGCCTAGCAATCACAAAGCAGTAAGCTAAGCATAGAAACACCTTAGCAACAGTATAGGAGTGCCCTGGCATTTTGGTGGCAAGTTTTGCATTGGCAAGCACCACTGAGTTTATCTATAAAATCTACTCTGCACTATAATGTGAATTGTGAGTATTAATTTAGTTTGAGTTTAGGATTTATTTACCTGTGAATACAAAAATACACTCTTAACATATCTCATAACACAACAAAAATATAATTTTACAATACTCAAATAATGATGTCTCTCCTTTATTTATCAAGGCAAGTAAAGGGAAGTTTATTTATATAGCACATTTCATACACAGTGGCAATTCAAATTCCTTTACATATACATTTTAAAGAAAATACAAGATACATTAAAAATATAATAAAAACAAACAAAGAAAATGAAATAAATATAAAAAGAAAAAGAAAATAAAAATCAGGAGAACAGTTATAAAGAGCACGATTCACGATGCCTACACTCTGTATATAAAACAAGAAAATAAAAGAAAAATTAATATCTAATCTGAACTAAAATCTGCTATTTATCTTTTTTTTAAATTCGGGGCACCGAGCACATTACAAAACATGACTGCTTGGCACAGGAAGTATGTTCCTGTAGGTCCCATCTATTACTTCTTCCCCAGTCCATATTGCTTCCTCTTCTAGGATAACATGGCCTGTTTTTATATCAGTCAAACACTGAACTTATTACAACAAACAACTTACCTGTCTCTGTCTTGCCAGTTCCCAATTGAGCTTTCATCAGCACAGTGATATACTTAGAGGCACACGTTGTATACTTGTTGGTGGGTGTGTGAAGGAAACCCTGCTGCTGAGGTTTTAACTCAGACAGGCAAAGCCTGGAGGCAATCACAATGCACAAGGCTGAAAGAACAGAATGTCTGACAACCTACTCATTGTTTGGAGTTTTACAGAGGTGTATACCAGACTCATCCTCATTCTGTTTAAATGATCGATTCATTGTTCTGTTTTTAGGTCACCAACATACTTTTTGCTAGTACGAAAATGGAGACGCGATTGCTTTGCTACACATTGTAAGCATGTGATCTTATTTTACATCCAGTGTTCCCATGGTTATGGAAAAACATGGAAATACCAGAAATATATATTTGTTAATTTTAAGACTTTATGTGCTTAACGTGCATGTAATGTGAAGTTCATCCAAATCATAATGCATACCAGCCTAGCATTATGAATTTCATTCTGCCACATTTTGCAATGAAGCAGTCAACTGAGCATGTGTTTCTAGTAGCTAGTTGCGTTTATAAACTTGCTTAGAGTTCGAGCCTAGGTTTGTATACTGCTGTATGCTTTAGAAATTAATTACAATAATTCAGAATCATCACAGTGGCCTTACTGTTTGTATACTGTATAATGCTTCCATCTGGGATACCAGACACATTTTGTCCTATTAATACACAGCACACAGAATAGCGCACAGAAAACCAAAAAGCTGCAGCTTAACTTGAAGTAAGGCAACTGTAGTTAATTTAAAACGTGTGACCATGTTTTGTGCTGAGCTTTCTGAGGCTCTGCAGGCCCACCGCTAGGCTATCCCCAGGTTGCCCGCCTAGGAGATTAGAGGGCCTTATTCTCCATTTAGCCCTTTAACACCTGCTTTCTCTGGTAGGCAGAAACTCGCTTGTGAGAGGACAGCTGTGCTGAGCACTTTATTGAAAAAAAATATGCTGGATAAATTGTTTTGGGAACTGCAGCTAAGCAGAAGCCTTATAAAGACATTTTCAATTCCCCAATGTCTAGGCTGGTGGCATTTTAGGACAAACAATCCTCAAAACATCCAAAGAAAGGATAGCTTTTATTTTTATTTTTATTTTTTTTTATGGACTATAACTGGGGATTGTTCATAGTTGACTAGTCATCAATCTACTACATCTACAATCTACTAAGCAGATCTTGTTTATTTATTTTTTTTTGTATTTTTTTTTTTTTACATTATTCAACTCGCTCAACTCATTATTCTAGCAAAAACGCACTGACTCATTATGTGGTGTCCTTGCATTATTCCACTAGGTGGCACCCTAAGAACCTAATGTTGATTCTAAAATTCTAAATAAGAATGCTTTAACCTAAAATGTTGACTTATTGTAGATCAAAATCTAAATCGAATGTTATTTTATAATGATAAATGTTGATGAAAAACCACAGGGAGAGGGAGAGAAACAGTTGCACTTTATTTTACAGTACTGTTCTACATTTACGTACTGTATAATCACAACAATTCTAGTAATTTGATTCTTTTACTTGTCATTGTAACATGAACAATGAAATTTAGTGTGGCTCAACCCAATACAAATTTTGTTTAATACAAAATATCCATGGAAAATGTGCCTTTCAGGTACAATACATACAGTACAATAAATACACATGCACCTATGTACACATATTGTTGTACATATTATATACACATACATCCATTTTATAGACATACACTCACAAACATACATTCACCCACATACATACTTTCACTCATGTATACGTGTACATTTTCTTTATGCAATTGATTTGAGGGAGGCTATAGCTCTAATATATATATATACCTCACTAATTACTAGGTACTAACCCTAATCTTAACCTTAACCCATATTAAGTACATGTAGTTACCTAATATTACTCAGTGTACTGAAATTACACATACTGTAAAATAAAGTGCAACAGAACTATCTACATGACATTTACATGTTTGCATATTGCACATATTTTTTATAATGATAATAAATCAAAGTAAATTTAAAACAAAAAATTTCAAGAGCCAATTTGTCATCATACAAAACATACAATGTCTCACCTACCCGTGTCTTTTGATTGCCAAACTATTTATGTCTGGCTTGTCAGGACCAATTTTGACAATTTGTCTTGAACTTGCAGTAGAATGACACACTGTTACACACACGTTCGTCGATAGTGCTCGCCATGTTAAGACCATTAAGAACATTTGGTGAACTAGTCGTTCAGGCAAGTCACCAAGTAGTCGACTTTGAAAATATGTAATTTGGCACAACACTTACATTTGATGTGTTTTAGGCGACAGCATGAATTCCTAAAATGAGGAAAGTGAATACTGGGGGCTGCTGCTTTTTATCTTTCATGGATAATACTGGGCCAGTGCTGAGCATCCGTCAGCAAAGCAAGAGCCTCCATGCTGCCTCTCCATATGACTTTAACTTGGCTCTTCATCTCGATCCGCTATGAATCACTCTTGGCACTCTTTGCTTCTGCGATACAGATGCTGCCACTGTAATTCACATATCTTGCTGAGTGTGTTTACACATTTACATCTCATACGTTTAGTGATATGGAGGCCCCGTCGGCAAAGTGCCTCTTGATATAAAGAGGTTTGTAGGTTTGCTGTAGACTTAACCAGCACCATCGAGTTGTATATGCCTTACTTTATTATATTTACTTTAACATCTTTGTGTCAGAGCTTTACACACCAATTCCCTAACAAATGTTGATTGCTCAGTAGATTTATTTTAAACTTCATTAAATTGTGTCTGTTGTCAATGTTGCAAATTTGCATAACAGAAAGGCAAAGAAAAAAGATCCAGACATCAGATACGTTTATGTGTAAAAAGCTGAGTGACGTTAAATGTCTTCACAGACATTGTCTGATTTTGACACTCCATAACACACCATCTAATTGAATCATTATTGTGCATCTTTCACAAACCACCAGCATGACAGCTAATCCCAGTTTACCTCATGAGATCATCAAGATTGTTGCATTCAGAGAGAAAAAGGCAGAAAGTGTCTCAGAATATGGGCTTTGTTGGATTACTGGATATAGACCTGTATATATGTTTATACAAACACATGTACACACACACACTTGCAGTTTGAAAGCAACAGGTCAGGGTTTTTCTACACCATTCCAAAAAGCATCTTCTCCATTGGCAGCCATTCAAAAGTAACCATGTATTCTGAAAAAAAATATTGTATATCACAAATATTTCATTATGTTATTGTAGATGTTTTTCCATGTCCCAAATTATTTTTGAGGACTCTTAAAAGCATGAGATGGACTTGTGCCAGCTGAGCATTTGACATTAATATAAATATGGATGCTAACAGATAGCTCTCTCCAGGTATTATCGACCTCGGTATAAACTGATGCGTATGAGCTTGCACATACAGTCACTAGGGCAGTGCACCCTTTCCCTGGGGCTGATGTGTTGGCCAACTGCCACAGTGTTTGCTGACAGTTTAGTCACTATGGCTACGATTACTTTACGTGCCTTAATATTTAGGTCTGATATTTTGAGCCAATCCAATCTGTTTATCTTGACTTCCACATTCTTATTTAAAAGTTACCTATTTCAGTCATAATTCATCGCTACTGTGAAAGGACATGTGTGAAGTAAATTGCACGTGCATTACCACAGGTGCTATTGGCAACTACAAAAATGTAAAATAAGAAAAAGGATGAACAAGAGCACATTGCAATGCTCTTTTATTTTTGTCAAAAAAAGGCACCTCTGGCACTGTGTAATGATGACAGTGAACCAGGGCTGGATTGGTAATCTGGCATACCAGGCATTTTCCCGGTGGGCCGACGCACTTTGGGGGCGATCAGGGGTGGACTGGCCATCGGGAGATCTGGGCCAGCAACGAAACAGGCCGCTATAAGCTGAAATGAGCCGGCACGTTATGCAGAACGGGCCACAAAACGGTGCCCAGACATGCGGTAGGGGGCAGCGATACGACACAAATGGATGTATTTTTATTAAAGAAATATACAGTCTGCATTTACTGTGTGCTGCAAGTTAAGATGTGAAGGCACTCATATGCTTAAAACACCACATTGTATGAGCATCTATTCTTATTGTAGTAGATGACAGAGCGCTCATTTAATGTGATGCGCCCACCACCTGCAGACTATATATTATATAATAAAATTGCAGTCTTTTCCACTGCGGTAATCACACTGGGTCATATAACCAACATCTTAAGCAGAAATGTGAAAAAAAGTTCATAAACAAGGAAAAAATAATGAAGAAAAGCTGTCATGTCAAAATTAAAATTTTATTCAAAATAAAAGCTTGACCCGTGAAATTTAAGATATTGCGACAGAAATACATACTATTGTTTAGTGAAATGTATTTTATTATTATAATTTTTTTCAACCTATATCTCACAAGCAAGAGGGTTTTTGTACTGAATAGCAGTACTCAAAACCAGAATGGAGCAAATCAAATCCTGATGGATAAAATCACACTCTATATTTTTCTCATTGAATATCCTGTTTCACTCAGAAATCACATTATAGAAGTAAAACGGGTTGTGAATGCTGTTTAATGTTGAATTTGAAGATTTGTCAAGGTAAGAACACCGAACGTGTTTTTTGCGCATGTCTATTCTGTTTTCTCGTTGTTTTCCTATGTAAACACATGCTGGACGAATGTCTTTGACATTTGCAAAGCGTCTCGCTTTTTCATCAGCATCTCGCACAGGACCGGCACATTTTAAACACCATGTCCAGTTGAAAAGATCTTAAAATTTTCAAAAATAGGCCGGGTAGGGTCGGGCTACACGGTCTTGGGTACGGGTCAGGATCGGGTTTCATTTTAAGGCCCGTGCAGACCTGTAATCAGGATAAAGATACTGTAGGTCTCAGTATCTCTCTCTCTCTCTCTCTCTCCCTCTGCTTCTCTCTCTTTCTCTTTCATCCTTTGCACTCTGTTTGAACAAAATCTAACTTGTTTGTGTGTATTTAAAGGTCTATATCCAAATATGCCTTTTTTTTTCCTGCCATTCCTATGCTCATTAGGATCTACCACGTTGTCTTATTTATCTTCTTTTACTCCCCCTGTTACTTGTGCAAAAAGAGCAGATAATTGTATTAATATGTTGCATGAACCAATGCATTCATGTGAGAAATCATGACAGGGGCTGCGTGCGGCTGCTGCAGAGCGCTACAGTCTGACTGCTGTCTGTGGAACAGTGCAAGCAGTGTCTCTTTTACTGAGCCGCTAAATATAATTCATCACTTAAGTCTATTTTCATCACACATTGGCTAATTGTTCTTTTCTAACTGACCTAGCACTCTGTGACCTGGCGCTTGTTTTTCTGTTGCTAATCGATCCGTGCCATCATTTAAAATGCCGTGAGACTCAATTAGTGTGCTTGATGTGTTTAAACTGGATTGAGGCTTGGATCCTTGATCCCTTTTACCAAATCTTCTGCTTTTAAGATATTTGCTACAATTATGGATTATGTATTGGAAATTAGGCATTTGTACAAATTTGTGCAACCGATCTAATCAGTATAGTCATCAGTTTTGATTTTCGCTGGAGTATGGGGACAGCTTATTTTGACATGCTTGAAACCATTAGGACACATTCAGACGACCTGTGCAATTGGCTCTAATGCAGACAATGCAGTTCATTTACAGTATTAGCTGAAATATAAGTTTTTTCATATGGAAGCAGAATGGACATTAGAACTGAAATATACCACAACCCCCCCCCCCCCCCAAAAAAAAAAATTCAATATAATCAAATAGTATCACAATCAGTATCGAATCAGAAGCTAATGAATCGGAAATTAATCAGATTTGAAAATCTGTATCAATACCCTGCTCTGACTCTGTTTCTGTATGTTTTTTATTCCTCTGTAGATTTTCAATGTTTGATGTCTGACGACCATTGATAAAAAGTGTGTGTTGGGAACGTTTAACTCACAACATTTCTTTTAGCTTTCATTCAGTTCAACCTCTACAGAACACTTTGCTAAACAGGTGACACGGTCGAGAAGTTTGAATTCGAAAATAAGCATGCTGTCTGTCCATCATGAAAGCATGGGATATGAGATGATACACAGTGTGTTTTCCTAACCAGTAGCTCACATTGCAGAGGTATATGACTACATACATTTTTCTGACCAGTGTGTTTACCAAATTTCTTCCAGAAAGTGTTGTCAAATTTCACCAAGTATTTACATGTACAACAAAACTCAGCCTCAATGTCAGCATACAAAGACACTCAGATGGCGAGATGTGTGTTTTGGGGTATCCGATGACAGGTGGTAAGACAAATGTGTTGGATATTGATTAAGTGATTTGAGTTGGGGAAGATTAGAGCTCAAATATTTTCCCTGGAACAACTGTTAGAAAGGGGTCAGGCGGGGTTAGCGAAGGAACTGCGTCTTTTGGTCGAGACTTTTTTATCTAATTTATTATACATCATCAGATGTTTTTAAATCTGCCTCAATGCTAAACATACCATGTCTGAAGAACAGCAATGTTTATTTCCTCATTAAGGTTCATAATACAGAACTCTCTCATAATCTGTGGCTGTAATTGTTTTGTTCCACCTATTATAAAGTAGTAATTGAGGGGCACTGGGATGAAGAATTTGTTGCTGTTTATATTTGTGCCGACTGACAAGCCCCGGACCATCACTTTTTAGGTAACCCTTTGTCCCAGAAACACAAGTGGAGACACCTACAGTATGAGTATATGCATGTACTGTATGTTGTGCACAGTCAAGAAAAGGTACTGGTCCTATTATACTCAGCTCAATAGAAACAAGTAATATATTATATATATGAAATAGCAAATGAAGCCTAATTTTAGAGCCAATAAATTTATTTACATTGTGCAATGTTGTTCATGACATTTCATTAACCCTCAATTCTCAGTACAGCAACATATAAAGAAATATTCATTACATCAATGTGAAATACACAATATATACACACACACACTGGTAGGCCAAAAGTTTGGAATAATGTACAGATTTTGATGTTTCAGAATGAAATTGTTACTTTAATTCACCAAAGTGGCATTCACCATCACTATTTGAAAAAAAGTCATTTTTGATCAAACCTAGACAGGCTCCATTTCCAGCAGCTATCACTCCAACACCTTATCCTTGAGTAATCATGCTAAATTGCTAATTTGGTCTAGAAAATCTCTTGACATTATATCAAACACAGTTGAAATCTGAAGTTTTCATACAAAGGTGTACACTACAGTCTTCAAAGACAAAGGACAACTGGAAATTGCACATGCATTAACACAGGTGCTATTGGCAACTACAAAAATGTAAAATAACAAAAAGGATGAACAAGTGCCCATTGCAATGCTCATTTATTTCTGTCCAAATAAGGGACCTCTGGCACTGTGTAATGATGACAGTGAACCAGGGCTAGATTGGTAATCTGGCATACTGAGTATTTTCCCGTTGGGCCGACGCACGTTGGGGCTTATCAGGGGTGGACTGGCCATCGGGAGAACTGGGCTGGCCATGAAACGGTCCGAATGGGCCACTATAAGGTGAAATGAGCTGGCACGTTATGCAGAACGGGCCACAAAACGGCACCCCTATATGCGGTAGGGGGCAGCGATATGCATAAAAGGACAGTGACACCAATGGATGTATTTTTATTAAAGAAAAATATAGTCTGTATTTACTGTGCGCTGCAAGACAAGACGTGAAGGTGATCTGGTTAAAACACCACATTGTATGAGCATCTATTTTTATTGTAGTAGATGACAGAGCGCTCATTCAATGTGATGCGCCCAGCACCTGCAGACTATATATTATATAATAAAATCGCAGTATTTTCCACTGCGGTAATCACACTGGGTCATATAACCAACGTCTTTAGCAGAAATGTGAAAATCGCAAGTGCTACAGGAAGTGTGCGGTGAAAAGTCACCTGAGTATCTGGACAAACTGACAACTAGAATGCCAAAGATCTGTAAAGCTGTCATTGCTGAATGTGGAGGATTTTTTGTTATGAGAAACCTTTACCATAAATAACATTTTTGGGGTAATCTAATCCAATTTCCGATTGATTACTTTTGGATTACTTTCAACATATTTCTATTTTATTTTATGTCAAATGCATTTGAGTAGGATAATCATTTTAACATAAAAGTACAACAAGAAAGAAAAAGTATTCTATTACTACAAAAAGAGCCTCACAAAAAGAGCTCCAAATAAAAATGTTAAAAAGTGCATTAAATCTTACAGCAATGACAGTGCATTGCTAAAGTTTTTAATTCAAAACACTGAGACATCAAGTTCATTTTAAGTGCATAAAACAATATAAACATTACATGAACAAACAGTATTGAGCCTGAAATGAACAGCAATTATTTCAGAATTTGTAGTTCAAAGCTAACAGCTCAAAACTCTGACACAATGTTAATCCTTACTACTTATTCTACTATATGTTAATACTTACTACTTATTGAGGCTATTGCGCATCAGGGTAAGAATAAGATTATATTGAAATGAAAATAACCCATAAATTATTAGCAAATTACTGCTGTTTTCTTGTTGATATGTAATCTGTAAAAAGTAACTAGTCTGATTATGATTAAAATGCAATTTATATCCAATTACAAGTACTTGTTTTTGTAATCCAGTTATGTAATCCATAATACTTGTAATCTGTTACTTCTCAGCACTGTATGTATGTGTGTGTATATATATTGTAGGATATTTGGTATGCGACATTTAGGAGGGAACCATTAAAATGCCCTCATTCTCAGGTTATATGTAACCTGTAAGATCAGAGTTATTGTCTGTAGGAATGATGATGTTGGCTTTGAAGCGGGGCCTTCTCATGGGTGTGTGAACCGTAGAGAGCAACAAGCTTTCTCGGGACATTGAGTCCCGAGCTTCCTTGAACCTCACATGGCATGGACCTGGCAGTCAGCAGAGAGACCAGACGAGCATGTGCAGGAAGAAGAGAGGAAGACAGAAGAGCAGAGATGAAGAGAGAGGAGCCTGAAGAGCGCGTGTTCTTCCTGTTTAGAAATATTTGAACTGTAATTGTAGAGGTGCCCTAAGGTGACCTGCGCCAATCAGAAGTGACTTTTCAGAGTCACATGGTCGACTGGACTGTCCTTTCCGACAGTTGATTTATGGTCCTTTGTTCCAGAGTCTTAAAAATCTCCCACTCAAAAATAGTGCATATTTCATCATGAACTTTTATATCTTGAGAATTGTACAAGATAAATGATATTTGTTGTCCTCAGCTTTCTCTGCATACGCCAGTGAACGCCTATATACTAAACATGAATTTTTTTCATGGATATTATACATGTAGGTAACAAAACATGAAAATCCCTGGTTACAAAATAATACTGGTTAATTCATGGGTTATACAACATTGATGAAACGTTCACACTCACAACTACTTGTGTAGCTACTTGCTAGTGGTATGTATGGAGATCTAATCAGCACTGTTTCTTTACAATAAATATTATTATTAAAATATTAGGATCATGTGAGCTCTACCATCTTCTCTCATATTGGCTGTCGCTCCCAAAAGTTGCTCTTCATTTGCATAAAGAACCATTTCTCAACTTTGTCGCATCGCTGGACATGCCCACATCCGGTCGCCAATGGTCGCCAATGAGATGAGGTTGGTTTGTCGCTGCGTGTCGCTGGCAGGGTGAACGCAGACAGAGAACAAACAACACTTACAGGGATCTCAAGATGTGGTTTCTGTTTCAAACTTTGTTTAACTTGACACAGTGACCTAAAAATGTTATGTTTATGATGTGATGCAACCGAGATGGTCCAAACGCATCCAACTGACACAAATGTACATTGATACCTCCTTAGAAAGGCCTTATAATAAATATCATACTGATTGACGAGCTCAGTTGCAAAATGGATTGCTGTGAACAGTAGGCCAATGCTAGGCTTATGTTCAATAATAAGAAAATAAACAAAATATTGCATTCTAAAGCCAGTTTTTATTGTCTTTTTTAATACTTGCCAATATAATGTAATGAATTTTAATTATCTGTATTATTTTTTATTGTGTGTATATACACTGTATATATATACAGTATATTTTATTTATAATTATAAATATCATTATTTGATCTTTTATACATCCTAACTCCCTGGATACTACTTTTTAAATGTAATGCAGTAAAAATATAAAATATAAATAAATTTTATATATATATATATATATATATATATATATATATATATATATATATATAAAATATTGTTTATTTTTTCTTTTTTACTGATTTGTGATTAAATATGCATTTTCTTTAAAGTTTTCGTGTCAATCACCCTAATGATCCCAAGACACCTTGGCAATATGCATACATAATTAAAGATGTAGGTTGGTTGTTTGCGCTTCTCAGATCCCACAGTGCATTTACGTAACTTGTTTTCCTGCAAGCAGAAATAGGGGTTTGTGTCCCTGGCATGCTGCACTGTTTTCCCATTTGAGTTCCATTGTGAACGAGAGCTTTCCATCCTAGACGGGCAGCACTGCCCTTCTTGCAGGCAGCCACGCAATTACACTACGGCCCTGCCAGCAAACTCATCAGCCAGCATTAGACAGGGTATAGCTGGATGAGACACACATACATACATACATACATACAATGCTGTTGTAAACCTCTACACTCAACACTCCACCAATTCATTTTGTGCTTTATTGGCTGCTTTCTGTTGCTGTGCTGAGTGATTGGTATTGTTCTCTTTCTTTCTTTCTTTCTCTCTCTCTCTCTCTCTCTCTCTCTCTCTCTCTCTCTCTCTCTCTCTCACTCTCTCTCATTCTTTCTCTCCAGTGTTCTTGTCTCTTGCCCTCCCTTCTCTTTTTCTGACAATCTGTGAGCTGAATACCAATGGCAGAATTGTCAGACGTCAGGGTCATTCTTTCCATCTTAAATCACTCTATCCAGACATAGACACCTGTTGCTGAATGGATTCTTCGGTCATTGGGTGGGGGGGTGGTGGGGCTGTTTGGTAAAACGTTGAGTACCCAAGTTTACCGTGCCTTCCTGACTTATCCTTTCAGGTCTGCTTGGTACCAGTCACAAAACAAAAGTGATTTTTTTTTTTTAGATATATATTTTCCCCCACTGTATATTTGTTCTGCTTGTCAGTTTTAGACTCTCCAGGGCAAGCATTAGCTCTAGAAATATTGTTTTATGGTACGATTAATTTGGATAATCTTGTAAATGCACACACAGGAAGTGTCATTCTGAATTCTCTTTGTGGCTCAACCAATAAAAATAAATTTTGGAATTTCTGAAGGAAATGTGAGTGGTGGTTGCCTGTTCAAAACTCAATGTTATGATGCTAAGGTTGCAAGGGAGGTTGCCAGTGCTATGCTGTGTGGTTTCTATGGTGCTCTAGGTGGATTCTAGGACATTGTTAGGTAGTTATTTGCTGACACAAGGCAAAAGAGTTCATCCCCATGTCTCTTTACAATTATTTTCCTTAGATATGAAACTAGTCCGTCCCTGATACATAGGGCTGGGTATTGATACAGCTTTCCATATTCATTCAATTCCGATTCACAAGCTCTCAATTTGATTTCATTTGATTAAATATTGATTTATTATTTATTTGTTTACATGCATTATTTGTACTATTTACATTGATTTGTAAAACAGCTGCTACAACGGTACTGTCTCTTTAAGAATGGCGGCAGAGTGTTGTTTTGTTTGAGTGAACATAATGCGAGTGCACGTCTTCTTTAGTGTATCCGTGCTATGTGTGATTAGAATTACATATTTTTTTTTTCTTGTTTCATTTTAATTAACATCTGACTGTAAAAAACAGAAAGGATATTAAAAGAGAACTTTTTTTAATGGCAAAGTGTTTGTGTGGACTTCGCCTTAAACCAAATGTCATGAAAGGATCTCGGTGCTGAACTTCTTCGACACTATGCAACTCATTCACTGGATAGTTTTGAAAATGTACATGCCAGTGGCTATAATCACAGACATTTTCAGTTGCATTTTGCAGAATTTGGTTGCATATTCAAGTGATTTACTCACATTGTAGAGTGTTGTTGCATAGAGTAAAATATTGTGAATAAATAAAGAAAAAGGCCATTTATACATGATTAATTCTTATGAACATACACATATTTGCATACAGAAATTCATAGATTAAATATATCAATAAATAAATAATAAATGTAACTAGACCAATAAATATAGATGGATAAACAGATAATACAATTTTTTTTGGCTCACACAAGCTTCCATTTTCAAGGAGGAAAGCTGTGTTTATGTATGGTATTCTGTTGGGAAGCAGACCTGCTCACTCTTTTAAGAGGCCCTGAAGTGTAAAGTGCTGCTAAATTACATATCATTTGCTCGTCTTTTCATTGGGCCTAAATGGTGCTGTAATGAACCTTTGCAGCCGTCTCTTGATCTTTCAGTACCTTCTGATAGTGACAATAGTCAGTGATTGTATGTATCTGTGTGTGTGTGTGTGTGTGTTTGGCATTGAAAATGGCCTGATATTGGCCTAATTTATTCAGTCTGAAAGCTCAGAATAAGACGACTAATTTGGACAAAATTTTTATTTAACGATGCCTTGAATGATTGTCTGGGGCAAACGGTGCATTTTTTGGTCTTTTACTATTGATCTGTACATTGTGACCCATATAACAACCAAAATTATTATATTGGAAATCGATATATTGCTTCTGAAAGTTCTTATACCCTTACATCAACACCATTTAGCTGAATTACTGACAAGTGCCATCCCCCATCAGACATTTTCATATTAATTTAAGTGTGAACACATTTCCTTCTTGTGCTAATTATAGCGCATTTTGCTAGCAACCTCTGAGACACAGGTTCTGGTCCTATGGAAACCAGGAAGATATAGCATTCACATTAAACAATGGTGAGTGCAAATCAGAGGTTTCATGTTTAGCCGAAACATTTTTTTTTACTCCCCTGACATATAGGTTTAAGTTTGGGGTTTTAATTAGGTTGTAGAGGTAAAAAAATATGCATTTCTGTTGTCTGTATACATCATTTACTACTCACTTTTGGCGCCACTCTGTGGAAATTTCACACAGAAACCCATTTGTGCCAATACGTTCAATAACACTTACAGCTTTAGCCACTGATTTCAGCAGCAAAACTTTTGGTCATTGGTAAGCATGTAATACTATGTAGCTTATCAAAGGCTGCCAATTTTGCACTTTGGCGATGACATTTTTAACGATTCTTGAAATTAATTTCAGACATCACATTCATGGCCAATGTCCTGCAGTATGCAAAATTTGACATGCCAAAAAGAGTTTGAGAATTTTGTTGGTCTCTTTTGCAGTGTTAAAGTGTCTGATTGCCTCACATAAAGAGGTTTTTGGTCTACACACCCCCGCATAAGCGATTAAGCTTGTCGAGGGAACGGCCTTTGATGTGTTTGTTTATGAAGTTTTTATAGTCCAATAGGAATAACACACATAGGCCAAAAGGGTGGGCTAGAAAACATAAACTCAACACTTGCAACACTCAACTATTCTGTCTTTGAGCAAAGGAGCAAAAGATGTCAACGAGTATATAAATCCACAATGCATCAGCCTTTCTTTGTCAAAGTGAAACAAACATTTGGTTGGACTATGTGTTTGTTGTCTAATGTGATGGAGAGATTCAGGAAGCTGTGTGTGTACATTAGGAGGCTTGTGGTTTCTGTAAGTGACCGTGACTGTTTGTTGTGAATGCATTGACAGAGAAAACTCTGGTGGAATAGACTGTAATTTAGCTCTACACTGTACATTTTGGGAATTATGCTAAAGACTCTGTATGATCCAAGGCATGAGAGTATAGACTGACAGACTCTGAGTTTTTTATATGGTGGTAACATGGTACAGTGTAATTGTGATCTATACCATACTAAATGATTACAGTATTTGCATATCATAGTATGTAGATGTGACGAGGAGGAGGGTGTGGCCGGGCCATGATGGAGCACTGCCAGAGCTGAATCTGTTGATCAGTGGGAGAGCGAGATAAGGGGCAGCCGGAGATGCCTGTTTAAGAGAGAGAGATACACGTGGCCACGTTGCATGTGTGTCTGTGTCCTTATTTTTTATGTTGTTTTAAGTTCATTTATATCAGTATAGTATAGGTATGTTTACTGTTCAGCCAGATCCTGTCTCCTCCTTGCCCATCCTTGAACTGTTATAGTGGTGCAGAAACCTGGAGGGGGGAGGGATGTGCTGTCGCGGAGTCCTTGACGGTGCCATCCACCAGGGGATCAGCTGCGGCTGTCTTCATGGGGATAGAGGGGATGCTGCCAGCTGGCGTGAGCCAGAGGAACTGCAGCCGTCTGCCAAGAAGGGGAGGAGTGGTTCCATCGACCAGGGGCCGGAGGACCCGCTGCCTTACACCATGGGAGGAGCAAGCTGGGGTCCACCAGAGGGCAGAGGAACGGTTGAGAACCGGGCGACATTGCGTCCGGGAGCTGGCGAGCAAGTTCTTCTCTCTCTCTCCTCTTTCTCTCTCTCTCTCCCTCATCTTTCCCCCAGATTCACAGAAGGCGAGGTGGTCCACCTGCTGACAGAACGGCCGGAAGGGCAGCGTCTACATCCCCAGAGATGGGGGGAGGGGAGTTAGTCAGACTGATGATGACCCGGCCTGAATCAGGCAGGGGAGGAGTGTGACGAGGAGGAGGGCGTGGCCGGCCGTGATGGAGCAGGGCTGGCGCTGAATCAGCTGATCAGCGGGAGAGCAAGATAAGGGGCGGCCGGTGGTGTCGGTTCGAGAGAGAGTGAGAGAGACGCATGCAACTGTGTTGGATGTGTGTCTGTTTGTGGAATGGTTTGTTTGTTTTATGTTGAGATTTGCTTAAATCTGTATGTTGACTTTTCAGCCAGTTCCCACCTCCTCCTTGACCGTCCTTTAACTGTTACAGTACAGTACATGATACTACCAAGGTGTATGTCCAAAAGCAACATGGCATTTCTAAGGTGTCATGTCAAAAAGAAGAAAAAAAAAATATTAATACCATGGCATTTTTTTGTTGGTTTTATTTTTAGATATTGTTTATTTGTGCCTCTTGCACCTTGTTTTATCTTATATGATCATTTTTGAGGCTTTATTTGGTTTTGTACAAATAAAAGATACTAATATTTATTAACAGTATATCTATCAGGCAGATCAATCAGTTGTTTTGAGAGTATCTTATTCAGATAGTTATTATAATTGATAACTGTTCCTTCTTGACTGAGTATCAGAAGTCTGAAAATCAGAAAACATATTTTATATTTTAGATATTTTTGAGTAAATATTGTGGACAATAAATGTTCATTACATTTCAGTAGTTTTGTAAACATGTAATTCTATAATTTAATCATATTTTTTTTAAATATATTAGCATTTTTGATATGTACATGGTAGAACCAGTGGTGTAAAGTAACAAAGTACAACTTCGTTACTCTACTTAAGTAGCCTTTTTTTCCAGAATTTGTAATTTCTTGAGTATTTAAATTTGTTGCAACTTCTACTTTGTTCAATTTTTTGCCAAATAAATACTTTTTATTCTAATACAGAGCCTCTCGTTACCTGGATTAAAAAAGTTTTGTTTCATTATTTGCAAAAAGAGAGCAGAGCACAGCTAATAAACAGAGCACAATGAGTTTGATTGACAGCAACCAGCGTAAGCACACAGACACTCATGGTGTCTGTGTCAGACCAGCTCGGCACATTTTATTGAATGAAAATAACCCTAAACGCACTTACAAACACACAGATAAGATGCAATTTACCCTAGCTGTGTATAAACCTACGGCCTAAATGTATTCACTGCTTTATATAAGCCACAGATTACGAGGGACACAGAAACAATGGAGGTCTCTTCTAAGATACAGTTGCTTTCAAGCTCTCACATGATGTGTGCTTATGTCTGCATCTGCTGTAAAGGGCGCTCATGACTTTCCGGGATTGTCCCGGTTTTTGGCCATCTGTCCTTTGGCCATATGAACACTTGTTGTTTATGTGCACAGTATTCAAGAGGACTGATCAAATGTGCTCTGCTAAACCACTCTCTCATATGAATCTTTAGAAAGACTGATTTATTTTAGTGAGTCGGTTTGGAGGATTGATGTGTGTGAAGCTCACCAGAACCATTCTCTTCTCTTCCTCTCTTATGAAGTATTGGGAAGTTCTATTCAGTTTAGTGAATTGGTTTGTTCAGAGGATTTACATGAGCCATATTAAAGAGTGATTCATTTGAGATGCCACTGAGCAAAACCATTGTATTATTTAAAGAATGGTTGTGCAAAACTACCAATTTTAATAATTGACTTGTCGTTCTGTTGTTTGATATAATAACTGTTAAGCTGTTAAGCATAATGTATAGTTAGGCACCGTTATGTTCACTTGAACCTGATCAGACGTGTTTCACAGGGATATATGGACACTAAGTGCAGAACTCCAAGATGGTAACAAAAGGATTTTTAAAAAATAAATTAGCTAAATAACTATGAAAGTATATTTGGTATGCGAATCATCCCTTTAGAAGGGAACTTTAAAGTTCCCTCATTTTCACACCATTAGGATATTTGGTATGCTAAATTAAGAAGGGAATTTGGATCTCGAAATATGTGAGCTATGAACTGAATTAAACTGTCCTTTTTGTACATTATTAGGTAATGAAATTTATATTGGAATTAGTCGCGTTCGACAACCATTATAAATTAGATAAATGACAAATAACTAGATTATTTGTCTGAATAAATTCTCCACCATTAAAATCATAATACAACGTCTCATTGTATCAACTCACAATTTCTACTGTAAGGAATTAGCTTTAATAAGTGAATCATGATTAATTCAATTATTGGAGTGATATTATTCTCATGGGTTATTGAAAATAATATCACATATTTAGGTACAGCTTTGAAGCGAAATCATTTAGAAACAGGGGTAAGATTATTTATCAAAATATACCACAGTCATTCATCTTTGGATATAGACAAACTTTATTGCTATTCTAAACATAAATATAATCTAACACATATATACATAGAAAGATTGGTGAAAAGAGTGAGAGCATGTGAAATAAATTATCAGTACAGTGAAAATGAACTTTATGGTGTCTGTTGATAATGCCTTATTTGAGTATACATTTGCTATCAGATTATCCAAAGTATTTTAACAAATACACCAGCACTTTGAGCACAATATTGGAGATGTATTTGCATGTAGTGGTGTTTCCTTTCTTTGTGTTGCTTGGTTCTTGGTCAAAAGTTTGTTCCGTCGATGATTTGGACATCTGTAAGATCGAAGTTATTTTCTGTATGAATGATGAGGTTGGCTTTGAAGCGGGGCCTTCTCATGGGTGGGTGAACCGTAGAGAGTGACTAGCTTTCTCGGGATGTCAAGTCCCGAGCTTCCTTGGACCTCACATAGCATGGACCTGGTTCCGATGAGATCCCGAGAAGACCACGAGGGAAGAGTCAGCAAAGTCTGAGCAGTCAGCGGAGCAGGAGAGACGATGAGCGAGACGACAGAAGAGAAGAAGAGGAAGCGAGCGTGTTCTTCCTGTTTGGAAACATTTGAACTGAAATTGGCTGCATACCCAAACAGAAATGACTTTTCAGAGTCACAAGGTCAACTGGGCTGTCTTTTCCGACAGTTGATTTATGGTCCTTTGTTTCAGATTTGTACAAATCTCCTGCTCAAAAATAGTGCATATTTAATCATGAAATTTTATATGAGAATGGTACAAGATAAATGATATTCGTTGTCATCAGCTTTCTTTGTGAATGCTTGCATAATAAACATGACATTTTTTTCATGGATATTATATGTGTTGGTAACAAAACATGAAAATCCCTGGTTACAAATCATACTGGTTAATTCCTTGGTTATTCCACATGGATAAAACATTATACACATTTTAAAGAGGTACATCAAGCTACAATCATTAATTTGTCAGTTATACAAGTTACCACAGTTCAAAGCAATTTTCAGAATTACCTAGCAAGTCTAGGCATTGTGTGTGGGTCCATCCGGGCTTGTATATTTTATAGCATAGTACTGTGACTTTGTGTGAGATGTTTCTGGATTAAGGAATGTCATTTTAAGATGCTGTTTTCTGAACAATGATCACAATGTCACGCGATCTGATGAGCCTAAATGTAGCAACTGGTTTATATTAGAGGACAGAATCTTGTATGGTCCAAGTCTCTCGGGAACTCCAAGATTGTGTGTGTTCTGTCTTATATTGCTTTGACATTTGAACTTAGGGCCTCTTTGCAGATAAGTTTTCAAGTCATATGGTATCTAGAAAAGTCTTTTTGTTAGTTTTATTGGCAAGATGTGTGACTTACTGGCACCTGAATTTTTTCATTTATGACGTTGTGGATTTCAATGTTGTTTCAATTCTTCTGCATGTATAATTCAACAACTATATTATATTATACAAATCTTTCAAATTAAGAAATAAGAAAGGCTCCAATACATATTGGCATGAAACCACTTTTGCACATCCTGAACCCAGAATGCACGCTTCAATGTAACCGAAGAGGTTCAGGACGATCCTCGCTTTGCATTCAAAAGCGCAGATCTGCTGGATAATCTAGTTCATGACATCAAGCAGTTGAAACCTTTTATACTGAAACTATTTATTTAAGCAGTGTCAGACAGAATCAGAAAAAGACTTTAATCTCTCCAAAACACAAATAAGGGAGTATTACTCACATCAGAGGATTTCATGTCCGACAGTGATTGTCTTGAAATGCATTGTTGATTTGGCACTTTTATTGCTGTAACTACAGCACAAATATAGGATTAAACCTAAAACATGAAAGAGATTATACTTCTTGTGGTGTGTTTTACCAGGCTGACTGTTACGTACCGTTCAATGTTAAGCACAGCAAGATATTATCATGCAAAAATGCTCACCAAGTAATTACGTCGCTTAAATAATTTAAGAATTGCATCTCCCATTAAAACCAACAGCACGGCACATATTAATGTTAGTAGTCGACCCCACTAATGAACTATTCATTTATTTGATGACTTATCGATTACAGTTGTCGACCACCCTGGCACTTCCCTACTTTAAAGTAGACGTTGTATTTACAAATAAATATGATGTGGGTCATTTCGCTTTATTTTAATATGCATATTGTTATATTTTATTTTGTTATCATTGTACAATATGGTTGTATTAATTTACATTAGTAAATTCATTCCTATATTAACTGTGCATTTTCACATTGAAAATCAATGTGTTCATCCAAAAGCTGAAAATTTTGCTTTCAGAGGCTTTATATGGAGTTAGGATGAAAATAAGGTGCATTTCAAACTGTTCTGAGACCAGTGCATACAGACAACACACTGGAGGTTAATTCATTGACTAAATAGGGAGCTAGGAAGCATCCTATAGCTCTCTAAGAGGATTCAATCCAAACTTCCTATTTAAAGTTTCAGACTACAGATGATGTTTGAACCACTCAACATGTTTGGCAGACATGGGGCAATGGTATAGAATTTTATTTTAACTTGGATGGCAGTGATTGGATGATGCTGGCCATTACTTTGAATCAGAACTAATTATGCTCATTTCTGATGTAATGTCTGTAACATTTCAAACATGAATAACCAACACTCCTGGAAACAAAACAATTTGATGTAAACAATCTGACTTTCTATAGATTTATATTATTTAAAATTCACAACTTAATCCAAATCAATTATTTTTTTTTTGGTTCAACTAGTTACAAATCAAAAGTAGAAATGGATAATGCACACAGCAGTGACACATTGGGTCTCAGGAATAGGTTAAAATATCATGGTTTTACCATTATTGTACCATGGTACCACAGCAGCACATATGTTTAGGGTCCAACCTACTACTTATGTAGTAGTATGGTGGTGATTTTAAAGTTGATGATGTTTTGAGATTAACACATTGAGTCATAATAGAACCTTTCAGGCCAATGAATATAAAAGGCAGCAGGAAGTCAAATGCTTTTTTTATTCTCTGTCTCGTCGTCTTTCCCTCAGTCTCTCTCTGTCTCTCAGATGTTGTTAGTGATAGGGTGGACATGATGTAGCCCAGTGACAGATGAAGTCCACTTGGCATGTGTAAAGCTGTTTGATTCGTATGATTGCAGGCTGGGAAACAGACTGACATCTGCTTCTGCAAAAGACAGACCGCAGTTATTTTCTACACAAGAACTCCAGAAATAGGTTAATCCTATCCTTTTCAGTCCTTTATTATTGTTAAACAGTCCACTCAGTCCATATAGATATATACAGTAATTCAGCATTAGCGTGTGTGCTGCTCTGTGTTACCACTGCTGATCAACATGATTACTGGTTATAACCTAGTAGTACATACTGTATGTGTCAGCATGCTAGAATTATTATATAATATATAAACATAGATAAACTAGTTGACCTCACTAATTTGTCGATTAGTTGGTAAGTGGAAAATTAGTAGGGGTGGGCACGAGTACTCAGTTACTCGTATGTGAAATTGATGATCAATGGTGATCATGCATGAAGTGACTTTTCACTTAATTCGAAATTCAGTGACAATTACCTGACAACAAAACACAAACGTGTCAAAGAGGGAGCATATTTTTGATTTTGAGGGGTACATTGATTTTCAGAGAAGTTTCATAGCAACCAAATTGATAAGCGACTTTGCAATGCTATCTTTACGGTAATTAAAAGTGTGTAATTAACCGTGTTTTGAACACCTGTCTCTGCAAAACGTTTGCTAAACACATTTTATTATCATTTAATGTTATAACTTTGACTTGTTAATGGATATTATTCAATAAAAGTGAATGTTTGTCACTGACTGTAAACCTCCCTGCCCTCGGTGCCGAAATGTTTGCGTGACGTAACACAGACCTGCATCTTGACCAAATGGGAGTTGAAGATTTCCGCACGAGTTTCAAGTTAGAAGTCTGACATAATGTGTCATTCTGTTGCACTTTCCCCAGTTGAAACGTGGAAATTCCAACTCTCCGAGTTGAATGGAATGCTTCATGAATCATCGCATTAACAACAATATGGAGCATCGCGGCTGTCCCAACAGGAGCAAACACTTGGACACACACACACACACACACACACACACACAAGGTATGTGGCAGTGGACTCAACACACTGAAACAGCACATATACAGCAGGCGAGTGTTTCAAACAGCTAGACAGAGTGCAGCTAAATGGAACAGAATGCAGCATCTTCAAAACTGAACTACAACTTAACCAGCATATTAAAAACACGATGGTTATAGTATCTCCTGTTAAGCCAACCACGATTTGAAAATAGACAGTCACTAAGATTACTATGGTAACCTGAAGGAAGAACAGACAGACGTGCGTTGTGCATTTTTTTGAGTTGGGCAGCGAATCTTCATATAATGACAAAATATAATGCATTATATTTTGATTATGCAATCTTTTGTACATTTTGTAACAGATTATTTTATAACAGCCTATAATAATGAAAAGACGAACAAGACGCAATGCAGCAGCCAAAGACTTTTGTCAGGCATGTTATTATATATACAGTTACATGTAAATGTCATTGCTTGTGGAGTACTTGACAAGTACTAGAGTAAATAGTCTGAATACTTGAGTAGACAAAATGACCAAAATACAGATGAAAACGCTCACAGGGCAAACATCCGCGTTCCCAAATCCCCCCCCCCCCCGCTCGGAGGGCAAACATCCGCATCCCCCCCAAAGCTGTAAACCTAGGGGAAACACTGCCTTATGTATATATTCTCAGATTAGTCTTGTTGTACGCATTTTAGGCTTTGTGACATGTTGTAAATGAACATTTAGTTTTCTGCAGTCTCTAAATCCCCCTATGGCACCTTGCCCCATATCCAAACACTTCTGAATCTTTCATGTTAAAAGGATATTGTCCGTAAGTGATGGGAGCAGCTGTGGCATGTTTGTCAGTTGACCCACTTTTGTCTGATTATGAATTAAAATTTAATGATGGAGTCATAGAATGCTAATTAAAAATGCATGCAAAGCCATGGTCAGGGCCGAGAGGCCAACCGCAGTGTTGCCTCTGGCCTCTTACAGCAAACCATAGTTCTTTCATAGCTAGCTTTATTCGACTCTAACATTAAGTGTGACATTTTATCAAATTTATAAAAAGGAGGAAACATTATGAATGGAACTTCCAATATCAATATAAAAGTCTAACGAATATAATAGCCTCAAATAAAGAATAGTTCCCTAATGATCCTAAATAACGCAATGAAAGCCAGATGTTCTTTACCAATGTATCAAATTACACAGGCACCAAAGTATGCGCACTTACAGAAGATGTTTAATTGCAGGTAGTGAATATAATGTTCATGGTGGGTAACTGTAGGAGGTCTCAGATTCGGAATGACACAAGAAATTCTGTTAGACAGACTCACTTAAAGAAACACATTATATTTTTAAGAACAGATGACTGAAAAGCTGTCTATTTGCATGTCTGGTGAACTGTTTTTTTGGAGGTGTGCAGTCTCGTGGAACAAGCTTATGTAAAGTGTTCTCACTCTTTCTTTGGTTCAGTCTTCTGAACATTTTTTGCAAGAATAGTATAATTTATGAGAATGCTGCAAATGACCTCAAATAATCTCAGCTCACGAGGTGCTCTGAGTTTAGTTCTCTCTGCAGGGTCACTTTAAATATATCCTATACATCTGTGAATAAATCATAAAATTATACAAAAACACGTTCACAACGAACCATTGTTTAATAATAATATAATAGATGTTAAATGTGTATTATGTAATAGAATATAAGAGAGTTAGCATCCATAATGTCATTTGTGAAAGTAACGAGTTACTTACTACTTGAGTACTCTTTTAATTGGATACTTTCTTACTCTTACTAAAGTAATTACTTATGTAAGTACTTTTACTTCTACTTGAGTAATACATTTTTTTAAGTAATTGTACTTTTACTTGAGTACAGTTTTTGGCTACTCTACCCACCTCTGTTTAATCTTAGAAAACATTCCCTGTCCAGGTCAGTTAGGGTCACTACTTTATGTGAAATGTCAGAATAATAGTAGAGAGAATGAATTATTTCAGCTTTTATTTCTTTCATCACATTCCCAGTGGGTCAGAAGTTTACATACACTTAGTATTTGGTAGCATTGCCTTTAAATTGTTTAACTTGGGTCAAACTTTTTGAGTAGCCTTCCACAAGCTTCACACAATAAGTTGCTGGAATTTTGGCCCATTCATCCAGACAGAACTGGTGTAACCTTGCTCTGCTTTTTCAGTTCTGTCAACAAAATTTATATCGGATTGTGATGGCCACTCCAATACCGTGACATTGTTGTCCTTAAGCAATTTTACCACAACTTTGGAGGTATGCTTGGGGTCATTGTCCATTTGCGACCGAGCTTTAACTTCCTGGCTGATGTCTTGAGATGTTGCTTCTATATATCCACATAATTTTCCTTCAATATATCCATTCCTTTCCTCATGATGCCATCTAATTTCTGAAGTGCACCAGTCCCTCCTGTGCTTCACGGTAGGGATGGTATTCTTCGGCTTGCAAGCCTCACCGTTCAATGGTAATTATGACCAAACAGTTACAATTTTGTTTCATCAGACCAGAGGACATTTCTCCAGAAAGTAAGATCTTTGCCCCATTTGCACTTGCAAATTGTAGTCTGGATTTTCTATGGTGGTTTCGAAGCAGTGGCTTCTTCCTTGCTGAGCAGCCTATGTCGATATAGGACTCATTTTACTGTGGATATAGATACTTGTCTACCTGTTTCTTCCAGCATCTTCACAAGGTCCTTTGCTGTTGTTCTGGGATTGATTTGCACTTTTTGCACCAAACTACGTTAATCTCTAGGAGACAGAATGCATCTCCTTTCTGAGTGGTATGATGGCTGAGTGGTCCCATAATGTTAATACTTGCATACTATTGTTTGTACAGATGAACATGGTACCTTCAAGCATTTTGAAATTGCTCCCAAGGATGAACCAGACTTGTGGAGGTCCACAATTTTTTTTCTGAGGTCTTGACTGATTTCTTTTTGAAAAAAAAGTTTGATGGTAGGCCTTAAAATACATCCACAGGTACATCTCCAATTAGCAATTTAGCCTATTAGAAGCTAATTGCCTAAAGGCTTGACATTATTTTCAGGAATTTTCCAAGCTGCTTAAAAGGCACACTTAACTTATTATTTCCCCAACAATTTCTCAGATTTTTCTTAAGACAAGATTTTATTTATTATTTATTTATTTTTGGCATTTTGCATATCAAGTAAGTGAATCTTATTTAAACAATATTTATATGTTTTTACTGGAAAACAATACAGATATGTATTTGCAGCGTGAAAATGCATAAGTAAATTAAGATTCAACTTTATTGTCATTGTGCAGAGCCAATGAAATGCAGTTTATCACATATCCCAACTAAGCTGGGGTCAGAGCGCAGGGTCAGCCATGAAACAGCGCCCCTGGAGCAGATAGGGTCAAGAGCCTTGCTCAAGGGCCCAACAGTGGTATCTTGACAGTGCTGGGGCTTGAACCCCCAACCTTTCAGTCAGTAACCCAGAGCCTTAACTGCTGAGCTACCACTGGCCCCTAAATAAATAAATAAAAAATGGTAGGTAAGAAATATTCATTGCTAGAACATTTTCTCCATTCACCCACCATTGGCAGGCAAATAGTTAATTTAGGACCTTGTCTGTAGCCATACTAAATGGCCAAATTTAGGCTCTACAGTACAGATGGGGTGCTGAGGTAAGAGTTTAACGGCATATGGAATCAGCATGCGTGAGAGGAGACGCCTCTTCTAAGCAGCATTACTGCAGCGAGACACCGGCCTCAACCGCACCAGAATAACAATGTGATTACTCAAGTCTAGGAAAAGAGCTTGAGTCATGAAGAATCATATCCTGTTGACCTTGTTGTAGGAGTTCTGATATGTTCTATCTACCATTGATTTTTCTGTCTTTTTTGTGATGCTTTTTTACTACCCATCCTCTCGGACTATGTCTCTCTCTCTCTCTCTCTCTTCCTCTGTGTCTTCCCTGTTCACAAAATGAATTTCATTTCAGCTTAGAAACGAAACTATGAGAATTTGGATTACACATCTTCCAAAAGCAAGAGAAAGAGAACGAATGGAAGAAAGGAAGACAGATAAGGCTGAGAAGATTGATTCACAAGCAGTCCAAAGTTTGAAATTGAGTGAGAAAAGTGAGCACCGATGTGAAATCTGCTCACATTTTCTGTTCTTCTTCTAGTTCAATGACACAATCGTCCACTGTTCCAAAACATAGTGGGCTGCCATACTGTCTACTGCTTACATAGGCAGCTCACTTCTAAGGCAGCATTGTTACTAGAAAGGAACCTCAGTGACTGATTTTGAATGCTCTGCATAGGCAGCAAATCTGTGTCATAAACTGACAATTCTAAAACAATCGATTGATTGGTCTCTGCGTGTTGTTAACTTAGCAGCACAACACTGTAATTAGCATAAACATACATAAATCTTTGGTGAGATAGTCTATTTTTTATCATACATGTGCTATTATGCCTTACAAACTTATTGCAATTTGAACTGTGATATAATAAACAATATAAAATGGGGAAAAATCTTCTCAAGTGATTCCTTTTAACCAAAATAAAACCATGCCTTGCCCATGCTGTAGTGCCGACAGTAAATACTGTGTAAATACTGTGTAATTTTGTTCAAATTGTGAAAGGGTCACCTCATTTTTCATTGTTTATTTTTTTTAAAGTCAACTTGAATGTTATTAACTTATTATTAACTGGCATTGCTATGCAATCAGGTAAAACCCCCAGGCCTTTATTTTGGCAGAAAACTGAAGAAACTGACTTTTTTTTTTTTGTTGTTTGTAGTTGAGTTGACAGACCTTTTAATTGAGTGAAATGCTCTCATCCCCCATTCTGTCCACAATAACCTGGTTTCATGGGGTTATTTTAGATTTGTATAGTAAATTGTAGCGGCCAGACATATGGGAAATTATGCAAATGTGCAATTTTAGTAAATCTAGAAGGCATTAAACATAACTGAACCAAACTCAGAGCACATCTGTTACTTCGGGTAACCGAATGTGTGTGTATTGAGCACAGAACTGCTCTGAAACAACTGAAAACACAGGTGTAATACAGTATACTGATCCATTTGCATGTATTTAAGAAAGCGCTACACACTACAGATCAGATAAAAGAGCTGCACACATAACCACAGCACATCAGGAAGCGCATTTGAATGATTTATAGATTTTATTAAATCACAGCCCTCACGGTTTGTTAAGCGCACTGGGTCATATCATGATTTGAATTTTATTTTGATTATTAAATAAATGATGTCTTGCGAAAAAATTACGAAATGCTATATAGCTGGTTAACACAGATGAGATTTTGTATATAAAGATTTATGATAGTCTTGGAAGTGTCAGTTAAAATGGTTTGAAGATAATAAACTAAATCAACGTTGCTATATAATGTTTTTCCCCTATACGCATTCAGCAGAACGAATCGTTCTCACCTTCAAACACTGATGCAAACGTCTCTGTAACGTAGTTCAATGGAAAGGAGGAGGTGAGAATTGGCTTGACAATATAAATAATATTTTAATAGTAAACAGAAACAAAATACACAAACACACACATGACGGACATGTCCGTAAATTATCTCTCTCTCCCGCACCATCCTCTTCAGTCGGCCTTTATCCCTCTCGGAGGCTTGATTAGCCTAATGCGGGACCGGGTGTGTAGGATCACGACCCGGCCCCGCCCTCCGCCCTGCCACAGTCTTGTTCACTGACGTCTCTCCCTTTCAAAGCCAATGAGCTCTAGTTTGAAAAGCGGTACTGTTTTGGTGGCTTTTTATGCCTGACTGTATAGCGCAAGTAAGTACCGTTCAAGTGTAAGCTGTAAAGGAGTATAACATTGGTTTGACTCACTGAACAGTGAGGAGATATGTCTCTCGTTCACTGCTGTAATCTTGTTCAACAAGAAAAGAAAGTGGCTTGATGAATTATGAGTAAAAGTCAATGATGACATTACAATGACATCAGGACATAATTTAATTACTTATACAAATTTTGTATAGTCATGAACAGCAGTCCAAGAAAACGGCATTGCGGGCCCGTATTTAAAAAAAAAAAAATGTAATCCTAGCTGAAACATTGCGCATGCCATATTTTTCCTGCGAAAGTGCGTTAATGAATTATTAGATGTTATCGAGCTACATTAAACCTTATAAATTAAATACAGATCTTTTACAGTCAGAACTACTGGGCTGACATGGCAAGAAGAAAAATAATCTTTGTTGTTGAGCTGTGTTGAGGTCTGGTGGTTGTATTGTGATGTTGTTGAGACAGATAAAGAGAGAGATGACAGCTGAAATGTTGTAGCAGCCCTGAATTAATATTCAAATCTTGTACCAAGTAGACAGAGTGACAGTTTGGTCATATTAGTTGTAGTCGTGCAGTCTGTGATAACAGGATTCATGATGTCTGGAATGGACTCCTAAAACACAACCTTTAGCTTTTGTCTTGAAATCGAGTGATTTGTCACATAGTCTACGATAGATAAGCTTAGTAACAGTTGCTCAGGTATTTGCAAGCTGTCAAGGACAGACAAGCCCTGAAGGAAGAGAAAAATGTCTGTTTGTTGCATAACGCATTCTCTCATTTCTAGACTCTCCACCCTTAATTTAGCCATTAACACTTTGCTTTGCTCATGCAATCACATGAATGCATCTGCAGCCGACAGTCTAATTACCAGTGTTTGTTTTTTTTTGCTTTCAGATCCAATATTTATTCATTTTTTTAGGTGTTTTTTTTTTATGTAGATAAAACTTTATGCAACATTGTGGCCTTTGTGTTCAGCCGTATTTGTCATTACCTTTTTACTTTTCTTCTAGTTTTGGTTTAAAGTGTAATTTATAGCTTAATTGAACATACAGTTTTAACATAAAGTTCTTTTAACTTTAAATGTTGTAATGCACTTGGTTTTATGTATTCAATTATTATTATTTTTGATAATCTCACCTATTGTTGGAAAAAAAAGTTGTAAAGTTAATTTTTTTCCTAGCAATTTAAGCTATGTTGAAGTCACCACCACCCACACAACAACACTTGCAAATCCTGCTTTGACTTTTTCGGAAGACAGAAAAAGTATATGAAAATGTCTGCAAATTTTCGCCCTCAATTGCATTTCTAATTGAAGCATTCAAATTGCATCATTTCCAGGGCTTGCTGAGTGCTGTCACTTTTTAATTTGTTATGTAAATGAGCAAATTAGCATTTTACTTGATGAATGCTACAGGCCTGCATTCTAAATCGATGCTATACACTGTCATCCATTGCTTGTTTTTATTGATGGGTCTGCTCACGACTCCCGCTGAAACCTTGGCAATGGTTAATGTTTCCTTAAATTCTGGGTACGTGGCAGGTCGTTGGTTTGTGGCAGTATGGTGGTGGAGTTGGCCAGAGATGTGGAACCGGGATGGAGAGAACAGAAAGAAAGAAGCAGTTTTTAATGAATTAATTGAGAGTAGTTCATATAAAAGTTTAGATTCCCCTTTTGATTCTAGGAGGCAACTACCACACGGATTGACTGACCATAACGAGACAGTTCCCTTTGCTTCCTCACTAATAAATCATGTGATTCCTCTATGTCAGAACTGATCAGTGCTTTATTGTTTCTGCAGTTGCTTCTGCTAATGCTCAAGGGATTAAGATATTCCTTCCTATAGAGTCTGTTTGTATACTTTTGGTGGAACAAAATGTGGACCAATGGACCAAAAAATTGATGACTCATCATACACAGGAGCATATACAATTTTATGTCCAATGAAATGCTGTCTAGAATGAGAACATCCCCTGCCCCTAACCACCTGCTACTGACTAACAATAGCAAGTAGGAAATCAATCTTTTCAATATATCAAACCCCAACTTCCTTTTTTAATAAGAAATATGTCAAGACATGAAAGAAAATTTTAAACAATTTCAAGGGATCAATAGATTTGATTTCAAATGAAATACTACAGTGAATCAGTTCCAGGATTCTGAATAGTGATCCAGCTAGATGATATTAATGCATGATTGATGCATCAATTACAGACTATACATAAAGAATAAGGCAGACAGTTTTATATGCAATTTGTTCTATAAAACACTATTTGTTTTTTAGTTGAAGTTCTGTTTCTTAATCAAACCCTGCCAAATATGAATCAATAAGGCAATGTCCATGTTTCCATTTATGTAATGTTCACTTGCTTTCAAACCTAATTTTTAAAGGCTGATTTTGAGTCATGTTAATCGGCTGGCTGCCTTTGCTTCATACTTTAAATACATTCCTTGAGCCTCATCAGTGTCGTTCCTAATGGTAACTTGAAAATTAAATGCTTATTGATCTTTGCAAAAAAGGACGGTGCCAAAACTCCCCAACCATGCTCTTTCTTTCTACTGAAAACCGACAAAACAATTATCAGGCAGACACAGCAGCTCAGCACAATCAACACTTTCTAAAAATGGAACAATTACAGCTTGGTTTAGCAAATATGTGTGTGCATTTTAATTTACGTCAGCAGTTTTGTCCTCTGTAATATATTTCCAACTCAGACTCATTTGGTATTTGTACTCATTTGTTACTAGTTATGCAGCTATGATAAATTGTACACTTTTTTTTTTAAACCAATTAACCTCCCTACAGCAGGGGGACTTTCTCTCCTCCTAGAGAAGGCAAACACATTTAGCAATAGAGTTTAATTTGTTTTAATTTCTAATTTTAAACAAGTACAGTGGCATTCACATGAATAAGTCTTTGCATTTGTAACTTCACTTTGTGTCCCATTAATAGTGGTAAAATCCTTGTAAGGCACAGCCTTGAGTGGCATATTACACATTAAGGGCCCTATTTTAAGAGCGCTGATGCTAACAAAAAGTAATACACAAAGTCATTGGGCATGGGTCCTGAAGTTTTTGTATTTTCGCGCAAGCATTTCTAAGTCAGGCACAAGTGGGTTTGGCGAAATTGCATGTGCAAATTGCTGATGGGCTGAGTCAAGTGCAATTTCATTTTGAGATTATTCTCTGTACAAAGACAGCACATTCATATGAAGTTTGAATAGAAATATGGACTTATGTTCTTTCTTTGTGCATTAACTGTGTCCTTGTTGAAAATCAGGTGTATTTCTTTGACAGTGACACAGTCCTTTTATACACATGGAAAATGTAGTTCCCATCTGGATTTGGATGTAGGCTCAGTTAAAATAAAGAGAATGTAAATATTATTAATCATATTGATCAAGTGATACAAAAATCATGGCTAGTATGAACATTGATTGTATCGGCCTTCCAGGTTAGGCTGTGGAGTTTTGCATGCACTTCAATTCCACCGGTCGATTTTGAAACACAATCACAATAAAATAAACCAAAAATATTTCGCTATTCAGTGTACATTTGAAATGAAACTAAAATAAAATAAAAATAATGAATTGGTCAAAAAATCCTTTATAGCCACCTCCCGTAAAATCCAAACATTTTACCCTCTCCAACTTTCTTCCACTGGCCTCTTTTGCATTTTACATTTCCCTTTTGATTTGTAAGTAGCTCCTAAATACATGTAAAAAAAATATGTTTTTCTTGAGCAAATAATTTTCCTAAAAATGTATGGCAACATATGTGCACTAAGTTTTGAAAATGTAAACAATGCCAATGTATAGAATGAGGATTTTTTTATATAAAATAGTTTATGATGTTTCCAGAAGTGTTGGTTATTCATGTTTTTGAGATGCTACAGACATAAATTTTGAAATTGGCATAGCAAAGCCAAAATAAAACATTCACGCTTACGTATGCAAGGTCACATGAGGTTAAAAATCACTCTACAACAACAGGTGGAAACAGATTAATACAAATTACATCGTAAATACGATTGTAAATAACAAATAATAATAATTAAAATGGAAAAATAAACCATGATTTTTTGAGAGTTTAATTAAAAAAAAAAAAAAAAAAAAAAAAAAAACGCAAAAATCACAACAATGATCATCAGGGAAATATTCTGATGTTCCACTATATTTTCAGAGTTTGGACATTAACTGTATTACCCCCTGCTGGTGATCTCTCTAAACTGCAAATTCAGGAACTGATTTTAGACTTGGTTCTGAAAACAAACGTAGTTCAAATCAGACTCCTGGCTGGAAATGAGCAAATTGCACTTTACACCACTTCATTAACTTGTAATACACACACAGTTTGCGCACATACACCCACAGATAGTGCAAACACGCACATACACGCCCACTTGCACTTTGAGGTGGCACGACAATTGCGCTTAGAGTAGTTGTGCGTTGCGCTGCACTTAGTGCAGTCATGAAAATAGAGCCCTAAACTGCAATATTTTAGAAACTTGAACTTCAAATTCATTGTTATTTCTTTCATGGCAAAACCTCTGTTCAAGAGGTCCGAGGTTCTTGTATGTTTATGTACTACTATCCAGAGTAAACTGGATAGTTGTTTATGGTATATACAGGGATAGAACACAAAAAAAAATATTTTATGTGTACTGAAGCCACCTTTAACAAGCTTAAAATCAACTTCTCTTATTTATATTGCTGTTTTGATTTTAGCAGCATCACTTGATCAATGGAAATTAAATCACTCATCTAGCCAGACAGTCAATAGTCTCCAAACACCCTGCACTAAATGTCAGGTCCCCCTTTATATTTTCTGTGAATCAATGGAGAGTGTAAAAGAATGATGGAGTCCAAAATGGCACGTCAGTTTATCTTCAGGCAATCAGAGTTGCCTCTTGCTTTTGTGTAGGAGTTATCATTTTCCTCTGATTCAGGGTCAGGATCAGCCCACTCAAAGTGTGCCAGTGATATGATACAGTATACACTACAACACTGCTTTCAGGTTAGTATTATAATGCAATTGCTTTGTTAATTTTAAAGAGTTTTAGGCCTAAATCAGAGCGTACAGCAGGTGCAGGTTCGGATCTGACCCCTCTATAATATCCTGTTTCTTTTTGTATTGTCAGGAAAGGCAAAATACAAGTTTTATGCCCTGTACATGGACCTGAAATCCTTCACTGCAAAAATGTATTTTCCTAATCTGTTTTTCTGTTGTTTTCTAGTAAAATTATATAAACAATTTAAACAAGACCGAATTATTTAATAAGCAGAATTACATGAGATATTAAGACTAGTTTTGAAGATATATATCTTGAGCTTTTTACGCTGTTGTCAAATATTATTCTTGTTTTAAGCATAAATCTAAAAAAGAAAAAAGAAAATAAATTGTGAGGGTTAGCTTGCGTTTTTTTTTTTTTAAATGTTCGTATTGGTCTTGTTTTAAGAAAATGTAGATATTTTTACTGGAAAACAAGACCAAAAATACTGTGTAAAACAGTTCATGCTCATGGGCGGAGCCTGCATGTACAAACTCACAAATTTAAAATCTACTCATTTCATTTTAACTGCACTAGCGAGGTAAGTTTACTGTCCATGGTACTAAACTTTTTATAATAAATGTGCTAAACTTATGAACGATTTACCCCTGATAATATCCAAGTGTGTTTATCAAATTATGTTCAAATGAAGCTAGCTAACTGGTTGGTTTGCATGGTGTAACATTCACTTGTGTCTTGATGATTAAGTTCATAGCTGTAGCCTACGTAAGATAGTGAATTTAATTCAGACAGTTGAACAAAATAGATTAATAATAATGAGAATCCTAACTTTAACTTGCAAACAGTGTAAAACCACACTAGCTAATTCAGACCAACTAATTGATCATTCCAACTTACTGTATCTTACAGAGATAGACAGAAGAGGAGCCAAGCATTATTTGATGCTGACTGATTATTTTCGAGTGTATTTCATAGTGATTTTTACTATACAATTACTGTGTACACCAATTAAATAAATTAATAAAAAACAAGAACATGGAAATATGTTTAAGCCACAGCCCAGAACAGTAACAGTGCAACAGTTCAGAGCAGCAGTGCCACAGCCCAGAACAGCAACAGTGCCACAGGTCAGAGTAGCAGTGCCACAGTCCAAAACGGTAACAGTGCCACAGGTCAGAGTAGTAGCAGCAACAGTGCCACAGCCCAGAGTAGTAGCAATAGTGCCACAGCTCAAAACAGCAACAGTGCCACAGCCCAGAGTAGTAGTAATAGTGCCACAGTCCAAAACGGTAACAGTGCCACATGTCAGAGTAGCAGCGCCACAGCCAAAAACAGTAACAGTGCCACAGGTCAGAGTAGTAGCAGCAACAGTGCCACAGCCCAGAGTAGTAGCAATAGTGCCACAGTTCAAAACAGTAGCAGCAACAGTGCCACAGCCCAGAGTAGTAGCAACAGTACCACAGCCCAGAACAGTTTCACAATATGATTACTGTAAGAAAACCTATCCATTTATGTATACAGCAAAACAGAAGCTGGGTTGCTCTGTTTGCAAAGAAGCAATGTGTTTTGGTGCTCATAGAAAATTATCACTAAGATACACTGTGAATGGAAAAATTTCAGAGTTTGTCCATATGGAAACACAAAGCAGAAACAACTCACATCATTAAGAAAAAACTTACATTATCAAAATCTTTGAACAAAGCCATACAGTTGAAATTCTACATAAGTCAGAAAAAGTGTTGGATGCAGGCTTCCTTAAGGCACACGAGGAAGTCATTGTTTCTACTAATTGTGTCTTTAGAACAGCTTATTACATTGTCAAAAACATTGACCACCTAAATCGGTCACGTCCACGTTTACACAATCAAAGATACTTCAGTATAGCCCCATGGAATTGCATACACTTGAATTTAACTTAACGTTTTCTTCAGTAGAGGTCACGGCCACTATTACAGATGTAAGTTGTCCAATCTAAATTCGGGTGTGTCTTACCTCTGTTTTAATTTGATGTTTCTCCAGATAAGTGTACGCGGGAAACCACACATGGCCAATCCAAAGCTATTACAAGAGAAGTTATGTTGGTCAACTTACATCTGTAATAGTGGCCGTGACCTCTACTGAAGAAAACGTTAAGTTAAATTCAAGTGTATGCAATTCCATGGGGGCTATACTGAAGTATCTTTGATTGTGTAAACGTGGACGTGACTGATCTTAGGTATATAGCAATTACCTCTGTTTGATGATCCAGTACTGGCCGCTTGTGATCGTGAGACCCGCAGTGTAGAGAAAACACGCGAGGACCTCAAAGCGACATAGTTTCCTAATCTGAACGGGTAAAATATAATTAAATGAGTTAAAAAGAATAATCAAACATTCGCTCACTTTTAATGATGCTCAGATATCATTAAACCTTTCATTTATGGAGTCAGATGAAATAACGAGGTAATACATAAGAGAAAATGTATTTAATTTAATCTGGTTGTGTTGCGTAAAAGAAAGACAGTAACGTGCAGAGACCTTCACCAATATTATTGGAGACCGCCCCATTGGACCGATAAACGGGCTTACACAGTTAACAATTCTGAACCAACTACTTTCTTTCTAGACCTGTTAGAACTGTTGTCCACCAATGCTTAAGGGATCACTAAAGCTTTATTTAGCTGTTTACTCAGACATGACTTTGATGATGCTTTCCTAAAGTAATGTTTGTTTGGATTTTGTGCAGATTGAGCTTCAGTAATGCTAGGGAGGAAGGCTGGATTTTTTGCAAAATTGAGAAGGATGTACCCTCGTCTCATTGGATGGCAATATTTGAGTCATAGTCTTGAGCTGTATGTTGGGGATGCTGTAAAGTTTTGCTTTGAAATTTATAATTTCACTTATTACTTATTATTATTATTCATATTCCCTTTATCACCAGTCACCAAAAATCCTATATTACTGGATTCAGCAGCCTCACAATTAGGCTTTAAGTTGAAAAAAATTGGACAAGTCCTTGGTGTTAGATGGGTGGCATCAGCATATAGAACAGTTACAGCTATATGGACAATGCATGGTACAGTCACTTCTCAAATGCAAGCAAAAATACAGCACGCAATTCAAATGAGAGATGGATGTTTGAGTGACTTGCAGCAAAACTGTCCTCGGGAGACCTTATAAAGAATATTGACATTATGCTAGATGCCCTGGAGGAACTGAACGATTTGTCCGAGAGTTTACAGTTAAGGGATGGGACATTGTCTTATGTTGTACATCTAATAAGGAGGCAAATAGATGTGTTTTTGTCAAGGAAAGATCATGCTGGACCATATTGCACACAGGCAATTGAAAAAGTTTCAAGTGGATTTTTCAAAGGAGTCACAGTGCAAAATGACTCCAGACAGCGGGAAATTAATCCCACTAAATTGTATAAAGCCCTGGCTGGCAGTATGGGTGCAAGAATGGTGACCAATGAGGAAATTGCATTTTTTGACAAGATAAATATCCTTCAGCCAAGTTCATGGCCAACTCTTTTTCCTGAGTTTTATGGAGAGGAGAGCTTAGATATTCCTCAGTCAAACAAGGCTAAAGAGATTTACAGAGCACCAAGACACCCATTGTTAAGAGTGGCATACTAAAACTACAACAAAAAGTTAAAACACTTTCAGTCAGTAGGGCCGATTGTGAAAGATTTTTTTCTGAAATGAACAATGCCATTGAACCTTTACACACACAGCTAAAAACTGAGACTGTGTCTGCCTTCATGTTTATTTCTTTGGTTTGGGCCACCACTTGAAGCCTGGGAACCAACAAAATATGTAAGAAAATGGCTTCTGAAAAGACAGTCTGCTGATTATTTGGCATGTAAAGAAAGGAGTTACTCTGTCCAAAGCTCTTCCTATACACCACTCTGGGAGCTTTATTAAGGTAAGCTGCCAACCCTCTGCCCCCGTTTTAGGACAAGAGTTCCCTCACCTTCCAAATTCCAATTTAACCCTTGGTTCCAACCTTGCAAGAACATTCGCTCTGCTTAAGTGTGATTTGTGATTCAGTCAACTGAAGGACTTTTGAGTAGCGGATGAATCAAATTTAGTCATAATTTGTAATAATCAGTCAGTATTCTCTCAACATATGTTTGTATGAAAGGTCATACAGACAATATGTTTTTGCTTTTAGTGCCCATATAAAAGATTTATTGGTGATATGAATCTTATTTTCTTTGTCTCAAATATATAGGGCTGTATTACCTTCCACTGTGCCATTACATACTGTAGGTGTGATTAATACATGTCATTGTGACTGGACTAAGACTGCATACTCATTGGCTGTCAATGAGATCTGTGTCAATGGCTTTTCAACGTGTTGACAGCATACATCATGTGACACTGATTCCATTATCTGTGCTACTTCCTTTCCCATGCATCATCTTGCAACCCCCCGCCGTCTGTCGGCCACGCCACCAACGCTGATTACGATGGCCATTCTCATGAAAAATGACTAATCAATATCACAGTGGTGTTGAAACATTCAGACAGCGCAATCAGTAAGTGTTTACAGGTGGGCGTGGTGCCAGTGTTGAGCACTGGTTCAGTTCAGAGTGATTTATCTTGGTGTATATCAGATCTGATGCTGCTCTGTATTCAGTCCCGTGCTCTTTAATGTGGTTTGATTGGCTCTGCAGGTGATAGATAAACTCTTCATTCTGACCAGAACTTCTCGTGTTTGTTTTCTATGCCTGGTGTGTCTTGTTTCACACTGATGAGGTGCCTTACCTTAAAATTAAGAACATTTTTGCCACTTTTGTAGACCTTAGTCAAGGTAGACGCCATATTTAAGTTTTTTCAACTTAAATCATGTTATTTCGCACCAAAATAATATGCCTTCATATAGACCTCTCACAATTATTAAATAATTATCTTATCATGGTTATTTGATCTAACCACGTTTATTTGAGATAACAGTGATTATTGTGCACTTCAAATTCCAATCACATTTTAATTCCCAAATAAATTAATTTTAAGTGAATATATAAATTCCATTAAAAGGCAAGTTTGTGTGTCATTGAGTTGAACTCTGAGCGTCAATGAGCCTCACCACGGATGACAGCTCCTATCTGGAAGAGCGCGCGAAGCATTTTGATGCACATGCTGAACAAATATAAACTTAGTGAATACCTCTGGCTTCACTTTAAATGACTTTGTAATGGAAAATGTTCCTGGTTATAGCGGGATCATGCACGCCATGCTAATAGTCATGTTTCCATCCAAGTTGCAAATTTTATTAGTGCGAAAAACCATAATATCACAAAAACTGTACAAATAAAACCATTACATTTGTACAATAGAACAAGTTCAAGTTTGTATTCAATGTTTTTGCAGTGCAAACTTTTTGCAGGCTTTGGATTTTAAGGACTGTTATTTCATGATGACCAGAGCAACATTTCAGAAGTGATGATTAGTCCTCTGGTTAGTCCAGTTACGAATGAGTTATTCAGTCATTTGACTTTTTTGATGCACATCTTGTATTCCTAATACATTTAATAGGATTTAATTCAGTAAATGTGTTTCCATTATAGTTTGTGCAAATTTACTTATTGAAAAAATTATTTATCCACCTCAAGCGAGCATATACGTTTTTATGCACATTTTGGACACATCTTTGCACTCTGGTGTAAATATCTTCTGCAACACAGTGCAGCTATTTGCACACCAATAGTCTGGTGGAACCACAGAAATATTCAACAAACTAACCAATAGCTGTTGCTTCAGTAGCGAGGGGTGTAAAGATGGCGTGTGAATGTGCACTGTTGTCATAGCGACCACGGTTCGAATCCACGTTTTGTCCCACTCTTTTTTCCCCATCCGATTTCCTGTTTCCACTCTTAATATTTCCTTTAATACTACTTAAAATAATAGATAAAAATGAATGTAATTGTTGATTTCATTGCAGTGGATTGGTCACAGTGAATGTCAGGGAGTGCAGAGAAGAGTTTGATCCTGAGGCGGGCTCTGTTGATTGCACTCGATACTGTGGCTCGGCATCACTTCTGTGTAGGTTGCATCACTGTATTACTATAGTAATATTGTAGTAACCATGTTTACCCGTCTGTCGCTCACTTCAACGTTGTGTCGAATAAGCGACACTTGGGGTCTCTCGAGCGCCAAATATGCCTCTGATCTATGAAAAAAGGCCAATGAGAAGTTGGCAGACAGTATTTGCATACCCCGCCCCCGGACATATGGGTATAAAGGCGGGGAAATACGTCAAGTTCATTAAAAAAATTTCTGAGGAGCCGGAAATGGTCCGGCCACAACAGTGGCTCGGCGCAGGGAGGACATAACGTCTCATTCCCTCCATCAGGTAACGGAGGTTACATACGTAGCCTAGACATTCCCCGTCTGTTGCTCACTTCGACGTTGTGTCGAAGAAGCGACAATAAGGGTCCAATTTAAATCACGCCATGCGCTGAGCCGTGTACGTGTACAGGGTGCAAATAGCATTTGCCTTTCTTTTTTCTCCACATCTTGGTGTTTCCATCCATCACTTTTTATTCGATATCCCACAATGCCCATACAAATATGCTAATGGAAACCCATAATTATATATGAGTTTCAAAAACAACAGTATAAAATGTAAAATTCACCAAGACTAAAGTCCCAAACCCAAAAGCAAAAAGAGAGATATATTTTAAGTGTATAGAAATATTTTGATATTTAATCAATTATTTTTCGTGTCATTTATACGTTTTTTTTAAGCTTTAAAAAGGAATAATATATCAGTATTGTATTATTTAATTTATTTGAAGTATACATTTAAAGTTACTTATCTAAAATTGACTAATGTATGAACCACACATGCACCTTAAGGCATATGACAATTTAAATGTCAATTAACTGTGAAAGCCCTACAATAGACAATCATCATAATCGCAATTATTTGTTTGACAATTAATCGTCTGCCAAATTTCCTAATCCTGACAGCCCTACCTGCAGAGGACTTGGAATATAATGCACGAGTCACATGGACTACTTTTTTGATACTTTTGGGTCCCTTTTTATTCTTAAAATGAGTCACAACTGTCATTATATTAACAAGGTGAACAACAATACTGATTAAAACATCTACTTGTGTGTTCCACGTAAGAAAGAACATGTTTTTAAAAATATGGAGGTGAGTAAATTATGACAGAATTTACATTTGTAGGTGAAATATAACTTTAAAACAGTCACGCTTTTAAATGGGTCATATGTACTGGGTGCTCACTTTTAATTCTATACCTAAGTGATTGCATGATATACAGTTAATTTTGCATCATCATTGATCTAGTTTTATTTTCCCTGAGGCTGTTAATATAGACTGGAAATTGTGCTTTTAATTTATCAATACACTTCACAGCAGAGGCTCAATTTTCACACTCCATTCACCAAAATGAGAATAAATTGTAAACAAATACTTGTGCACGTTTCGTTTCTGAACAACGGGAATATTTCCCAAGATCATTAAGGGTCTAAGACTGTCTCTTATTATTGAGCCTCTGTTAAGGCTTCAGACTCTTGTCTAGATAGATTCCTCCCCCATGGATTTTAAAATATCTGTAACCTTGAGCAACAATCATACTCTAGAGAATTTTTAAAGGCTCTTTTCTCTCATGAATCTTCTGAGCCCCAGCAATTTGCTGATATGTGATTCCTACAGACACTTTAGCCTGTAAAAGAACACAGTGTTGCACCTGCAGTAATGTAATTTTTGTTTATTCATTCATTCTTGTTTACATTGTTTAACATGATGAACATGATTCAAACAAGAAAAAATAAAAGAAAAGAATAAGAGGCTTTTAGAAATTTTCTTGGCATTTTTCTAGAAATCACTGTCTGTTTTTAGGTAACAAACCTGCTATCTGTAAATTAACCTGTTATTATGTGGCTACTTGTGAAATAAATAAATAAATAAATAAATAAATGGACATAAAATTGATTTAAGTTGAAATAATTGTATTATGTGAGAAGAAAGAGAGGGATATAAGTGATATGAATGACATGAAAGTAGCACAGTTATCTTGTAAATTGGTTGCCAGGGACAACGGTCAAAGATGCAGTCATTATGCGGAAATATTTGACGCAGTCGTTGATCAACAGAATTAAGTATTCCTGAGAGCTGTTGAGATAGCATTTTGAATGAATTTCAATACAACATTATAACAATCTGAGCCAATAGCTTGACTATGGTGTTTTTAATATGTTTTCCCTTCTGGTCTGTATTAATAAAAGACTTATTGAGTCTTGTTGATCATTTGGTGCAATATTTGAAGAAACTACATTTACATTTATGCATTTGGCAGATGCTTTTATCCAAAGCATCTTACAGCACACTTATTACAGGGACAATCCCCACGGAGCAACCTGGAGTTAAGAGCCTTGCTCAAGGACACAATGGTGGTGGCCGTGGGGAACAAACCAGCGATCTTCTGATTAACATTTATGTGCTTTAGTCCACTACACCACCACCACTCTATGTATATTTCCAATTAAAGAATGATTGTGGCACATGTAACTTTGGAATATCTGTAACGCTTTTTAAATTCAGTCCGACAAGGTGCTTCAACTCGCTCTTATAGTTCTTGCTCTCTCTTCCATTTTGCGGCATAATTCACAAGGTTTGTACGCCATGAAAGAGAGAGAGAGAAAAAAAAACTGCAAGGAGGGAGAGAACATCTGACTTCACAGTGCACTGAGTTTTATGCCTCTATTTTCTGCTCCGTTGCTTCTGTGTGACCTGTGGCCCAAGTCTAGGCAGAAGAAGTGTTCACATAGCCCAGACTCTTTTCTCTGAGAATGCAAAAGGTCAGCACACCCTCTGCTTGAGGGACAGACTCCCTGCTGATATGGCCGCTCGCTCGGCTGTATTTTGCAGGTGATATTCCCACTGGATTACTGGGTACTGTCTCGGGGGGTCAGGGGTATAGGAAGGAGTATAAAGTAGATTTTCTTCTATAGTGGAGATGAGATGGTCTTTGCCTATCTTGATAGACTTTCAGACTGACTATGCTGTTATAAGGAATGTAGGCTACTAGAGATGTGCAAAATGACATTTTTTCAAATGAACTGGTCTTGGGTTGCTTGAACATTTTGTAGACTAATTGGTTTTAAGTTTGACATTTTCTGATATTAAAATATTTCTTGTATCTCATATCATTTAATATGCCTAGTCAAATATAAGCTAGCCATTTGTAGGTTGATTTCACCTAAAAGTGCAACACAATGGGCAAACAAACTAAAAAATATATAAGGACATTTAGATAAATTAGTCAAACTACCTAAAGACTAACCATAATTTGTGCAGTACATATGTGGAGACATCTGTTCTTGTTAGCATAAAATAGGTACTTATTATTGAACTGTAGCACACCGGCAGGAATGAACTGTAAATAGACAAGTTTATTTTTGCTCTCTAAGGATATCACACAGTATAATGTTGGCATAAAATAGCTTCTCTTTGATGCGATGGTAGTTATGGGGGACAGAATGACCTGTTCATTTGAGTAAATTTCTCTGTTTGGCTGAAAACATGAATCGCAGACCCTAGATGTTGATGAAAGGGTGACCAGTCCGTGTTGATGGATGACCTCTTGCACACTGTGCTATGATGTTTTAGAAACACCTTGCTGCAGTATTATAGCCATATAAAAGGGTTGTAAATTCAATGATATATGGTGTACATCTACAGCACTGTGTACTTAGCCATTGTGGAAATGTATTCTCTTTATAAAGTTTGTATTGACCTCTGACTACATACTGACCTTCTCATACATAGAAAGGTTGATGCAAATTTTGTACATTTTTGATAATTTTATTGTCAACATTAAGAGGTAAAAAAGTAATTATATATAACACACACACACACACACACACACACACACATACATACATACATGCTAGGGGTGTAAATCGGAGCCTTCATGACGATTTGATACGATACCGATTTCTTAAGCCAACGATTCGATTATTTTCGATACTTCAGAATTCCCCGCAATACGATTCGATACGATTCAATACTAGATATTTTTACATGATATCTATTAAGTTTTCAAATAAATCAACAAAAAATGAATTATTTGCCTTTTGAGAATACAGAAACAGTATTGTATTCACAATGTGTATGTTATTTTACACTATAGCAGTTGTGCTCAATGCACTGCAAATAGAACAGCAAATATAAGTTACTGCATCTACAGTTACAATAAAGTGCAGTCCTGCACGTTTCTTTTATACAAAATTGGTTACATTTTGAAAATATAATTTGCATCTTATTAAGAGGTAATGGTCACACATCCTCTGCAGTAGATGAACTGCAAATAGAACAGTTACTACACAAAATCAGTTAAAGTGCAATAATAACAAAAAGTAACAAAAGTCTAGGACATAAGCCTACACCATTCACTACAAAATAACAAAAATGCATTTGCATTTTAGAAGAATGAGGTATTTAGAAGCATGGCTCGTGGCTTGAGCTATAGCAGGGGCCTTGCAAATAGAACAGTTACTCAACAAAACAGTTTAAATGCAGTAAGAATCAAAAGTACTCGCTCTGCCCTCATAAGACCCTGAATAACTTCATCACGTACTTTGGTGTAGAAGTTCGGAATATAGGACTCGCTGAAATGTTGACATGAGGGGATGTTGTACCTCGGCTCAAGAACTTCGAGCAGGTA
Organism: Moxostoma hubbsi; assembly: GCA_032164185.1. NCBI lineage: Eukaryota > Metazoa > Chordata > Actinopteri > Cypriniformes > Catostomidae > Moxostoma > Moxostoma hubbsi. Next base: position 19,252,353 of record JAVLUX010000038.1, read on the forward strand.
TCTAAAGCCTTCGTTCTCTACGACGCAATAGGGCCTCATGTCTTTGCACATAAAAAACGCAATGCCTTTGGTGATGTTTTTTGCTCGTTTTGAAGTGCTCGACAACTTGGAAGGAAAAAATGTTGTCAGTGATTTGGCGGGCGTGGAAGCCTGTGTTCTTTCTTTACACTCGGAGTCGCCATCAATACCATGGCGCCTTTTCAGGTGTGCGGATAGATTCGACGTATTGCCGCAGTATCTTATCTCACACTGACAGTCTTTCTCTTTACAAATGGCAGCATCTTTTACCACTGCTCCATCTGTTTTCCTGAAGCCAAAATACTTCCACACCCATGACTTGACGCCAACTGGTGTATGTAACATTTGACTTTCATTGCCAGCTCGCTCTGACGGTTCCATCGCTCTTTCATTCTCAACAATGTGTGTGTGAACATACGTAACGCGTGTGAAGTAGAAGATAATAATGAGGTTAGCGCCACCCGCAGCTTAGGAGTAGGTTGTACGCATATGTCGGAGACGGAGTGGTAAACTCCGAGCGAACAGACAGGTGGCAAAATAAACACATTAATCGATACACTTGCGGACGTATCGATGCATCGATTATACAGCCGACGATTCAATGCATCGATACAAATCGATTAATATTTACACCCCTAATAGTGGCCCCAAGAAGTATTTGGACATTTTAAAAACACATAAAGGAATACAGTATATGCATTTTCAGCATATAACCATATTCAAAATAACACTCAAAATTATTTGACACGATCACACAAATATATGGGTTAAAAATAAGTTATTTTTATACGTTTTTTGATTTTACAACATTAGTGGAACGTGTCCATACTTAACATGTTACTGTGCTAGGACATATTTGTGAACTTTAGGGGAACTTACTTCATACAAATATCAGAAAATGACAGTTTGCTCGAAAAAAAAAAAAAAAATATTACTAATGCTATAAAATTCATACTTTTAAAGTGTGACATAAGTGTCCAAAAGGTTACTTTTCGGGGTCATTGTATAGAGGAAAGTATAAACTTTAGCTACTGTGACAGGGCACAATATATTTTTCCACTGTTTTTATTCAACTTTTGCCTCCAGTTATTCAAGTTAAAGGGTCCTGAGGTGTAAAAATCTTCACATGCACACAGTATGCAGTCTCTCAATACACTGCTTGCCCAATTATTAAGCAAGTGAGTATTCTGATCATATCATTATTTCCTTGCACATTTTCCAACTCAAAACCATATAAATTTGAATGCTTATTGGATTCAATCATTTTCAGGTGGTAGGCATTTATGTAATGAGGGAGGGTGTGGCGAAAGTGACTAACACCTTATGTATATCAAGGTGTGCATAATTATTAGGCAGCTTCATTACCTACCAAAAAAGAGATTTAACTAACACTAAAAAGTCAAATATTGTAAAATGACTTTCAGACGGATGCAACACTATTGAAATAGCTAAACTATTGAGCTGTGACCACCGGAGAGTCAAACATTTTGTTGCGAATAGTCAACTGGGGCACAAAAAACGCATGGAGAAGTAAAGGTGGAAATTAACTCCTCCATTGCTACCATATTACAGAACTGCAGCCTGGTGACAAGAGCTCAGGAGACATAGTCAAGGTCAAGAAGGCTTAAACACGACTTGTTGAAGTGTCAAGTTTGGGCAAAGAAATACATGAAGACAGATTTTTCAAAGGTTTTATGGACAGATGAAATGAGTGACTCTTGATGGACCAGATGGATGGGCCCATGGCTTGATCACTAATGGACACAGGGCATCACTTTGAGTCAGGTACCAGCAAGTGGAGTATGGGTACTGGTATGGGATGCCATCATTAAGGATGAGGTAGTTGGACCTTTTCGAGTTGAAGATGGACTGAAACTCAACAATACTGCCAGTTTCTGTGAAGTACTTTCTTCAAGATGTGGTACAGGAAGAAGTTCTCATCATTCAAGAAGGCCATGATCTTTATGCAGGACAATGCTCCATCACATGCATACAAGTACTCCACTGCTTCCCTAGCCAGCAAGGGCCTCAAAGATGCTAAATAATGACTTGGCCCCCTTCCTCACGTGACTTAAATCCTACTGAGAACTTGTGGGCCCTTCTCAAATGTGAGATTTACAGCGAGGGAAGACAATACCCCTCTTTGAATAGCATTTATGAGGCTGTGGATGCTGCTTCAGCGAAAGTTGATCGTGAACAGATAGACTGCATCCATGGAGACAGACTGCATGGATGGAAGGCTCATGGCAGTTATTGAAAGGAAGGGTGGCTATATTGGTCACTGAATATTTTTGAAAGGGCAAAAACTCTTACATATACCCCTGAGAAAGATAAAACTCACTTTTTCCTTGTTAAACATTCAAGTTTGAGGTTCAATAACATATTGGATTGATTGAGAGCATTGTGTTTGTTCAACAATAAAATTAATCCTTGAGGAATACAATTTGCCTAATAATTGGGCACACAATGTACAAGGTCGTTATGGCTGCATACATAATAATTATAAAATAATTACCAAATTATGTCACACCGCATGACATCAACTTCCCCAAATTATTTAATGTTAACCCATAAACACACATAAACCCTCTCATGTGTGAAACATGTTTTGGCTCTACTGCTGCATCATTTCACCTCAACATTTCCTCTAATCCCAGGGGTGGCAATCAAGTTTTTGGGGAGAGGAAATTGCCTTTACTTCACGCAGATGAAGGATGCGATAATACAGTGAATTCATTCTTCACAACTCGCCTTTGATCCCCATGACGTCCCCGTATCAGGCCAGAAACACAGGAAGCACAGCACACAGTGATTACTGACACTTGTTGATGCATGTGGCATCTTGGCTGGAAATTCAAAAGTCACAAAGAAAGAAAGAAGGATGGCAAGAACATAAGGGGTTTATTATGCTACTTTCTATAAATAATGAACAGCATCCACATATATAACGACAATTTCATTTATATGAATATTCTGTACACATTTTGAAAGTGTACTCTTAATTTGACTTTTTGCCCTAAAACAATGATAGTACCAAAAAAATAAAAATACATAAATAAAAACCTTAGACTCACCAGTAGCCCTAACAAAGTGGTTTTATTTTACATGGAGCCGAGCTGCCTCATTGGGACCACCTTGTAGTGATCAAATTACCTGCCGAATACTACTGATTTTACCTCGGTAAATATTATTGTATATTTTCTCTCATGAAATAAATGAATCATTGCTGACTGTGAGCATCGTATTTCTAAAATAACATTGGTAACCAAAAATCCTTGCTTTGTGCAATGGTCTATCATTAAAACAGTAATTGTGACTTTTCACTTACAGTTTTATCATTCGTTTTATTAGCTATGTAATTTGTGAAGGGTTATGATGGCATATTGAAATGTAATTTAGTTTTTATGGCATTCAAAATGACCAAAATTCAGATATCTACCTGATATGTCACATTTTCTAAATTCTCTGTAATGTGTACTCATCTTTTACACTGCCATTTCTGCTTTATATTCGATCAGAATATTAGCTATTATCAGCCCTTCGCTTCTTGTAATAGTTTCAGCAATATGATGAAAAAGCTTCAGTTAATCTGAATAGTCTTGTTCCCTTATTTCATTTTACACAATTTTCTAACAAACAGGAACTGTGGTATCAAATTGGACTTACCGATAAGGTAACCCTTGGACAACAATTGGACCTGAGGTTAATTTACTACCAGTTGCATTAGCAGAACACCTTTCAGAACGTTTCAATCTGTCACATTTTTTAATTCATTTTTTTTTTTCACTGCAGGTTTAATAGTTCACAGCTTTTGTTCCAGCTGGAAAATGCAGCTTAAGCTGCTAAGTGTGTTCTTGAACATGGCAGATACACAGCTACCAGCAGGGCTAAACTGGGAAGAGAAATCGGCCTGGGATTTTACATAGCAACTGGCCCAAAAGTTATTGAGCGATGGGGGATGGGGGTGTGGGGGGTGTTTGGGGTGTTCACTTTCCTTTTCTGCCTTACGCGGCAGGTCATTTTAGCTAATCGCGGCACATTCGGCACATTGCACGGCCGACACACTGGCCCGCTCGGTTCTCCTGATGGCCAGTCCGCCCCTGATCAGCCCCAAAGTGCGCCGACCCACAGGGAAAATGCCCGGTATGCCAGATTACCAGTCCAGCCCTGGCTACCAGTTTAAAATAATAATACCATACTTTATTGAAAATTCAAAAATGATTCACCCTCATGATGTTCCAAAACATGACATAAACACAAAAGTAGACCTTTTTTTCTTACATGAAATTAAATGGTGACTGAGGCTTACATTCTGTCTCACATCTCCTTTTGTGTTCCACTGAAAATAAATAAGTAAAATAAAAAGTAATATGGGTTTTGAATCTTGTACCGTTAGTGAATAAATAAGATTGAATTTTTGAGATGTGCAGTTATATTTTTTTCTTTATATGGGTCATTGTCTGAAGGTGAGTAAATGTCAGAATTTTCATTTTGTGTGAACTACAGTATATATACTTTTAATTTGAGTTTTCCAGTAAGAGTTCTTCTTAGAATATTCTATTGTGACTGATTTCTCCTTGCTAGTGTCCAGACAGTTGTTGTGGTCCTTTGTGGCTTGTCAATCCATAACAGGATGCAGTGTAAATACTCTTCTGACCATATCTCTCTTGGTTGACCACCTGTCTGCTCATTTTGATTTCAGCACTCCAGATCCCCACAGAGACATCTCAATCTGTCAGGTTACAGTACACGGGCCTCTCAGCTGCACATATATGTCCTTCTGTTTACGCACACTTCCAAATACCTGTATGTCAAACGCAAACGCCATGACAGTGTGCATGACAGTTGAAGCTTGTTCTTGTCACAGCCTGGAATTGTCCAGGATGTCTTCACACAACAATGTCCTGCCTTACAAAAGATGTTCCGGAACATCTCATTAACTGCACAAGTTAGCCATTAATGACACAGTTTACCCAAAAGCGTGTTGTCATGTCGTTCCAATCCCATAGGACGTTCTTTCTTCTGCCTAACATCCCCTTTTTGTGTTCCACAGAAGGACAGTCTCAGTCACCATTCACTATAATTGCATCTTTTTTCCATACAATGACAGGTTTGGAATGACTTGGGGGTGAGTAAATAGTTTTTGAGTGAACTATACCTTTAATAACTCTCAGGGATGGTGTTGCAGTTTGTCATTGGCTACTGAAAGGTGTAAATGAGGTGAAAAAAAACAGTGAGGTGAGGCAGACATACTGTCTGAAAATACTAAAAGCGAGCATTTTCCCCAGTCCAGATTGGCAATGACTGTGCACAGTGCTCACGTTTTGACTTCCTCAGGTGTGAACGAGTGCCACATAACACTATTTGTGTTTTTATATGGTTTCACTTGTACCTGAGGCAGCACCCTTTAAATAGCTCCCATTCATCAGCGCCCCTCTGTGTGCTGGTGTAATGTCAGAGGCTTGTTGTGAAATGACTTTACATGCTGCAACAGCAAATGGAAAGCCAGAGGGCAGAGCTGCTATATTTAACAAAAGAGCAAAGAAAAGCCGACTATTTACTGAAGTGTGTTGCACAAAGGCATTCCGTGGGTCTGCAGACAGACTTTAATTGGGGTGCGACATGTTGTGCGTTTGATGGCAGTTATATTTACTTGTCTTTTACAATGCATTTGTTTAATCAAAACATTGGTTTGTTAGTATTTATTTGTGTAGTATCGCAATTAAGAAAAAAATGAGTTAAGAATGTTTAACATTGATTTTTCATGCAAAATTCAATATGGAATTTGCATGCCACTCCCCCGGACATATGGGAATAAAAGGAGCTGGCTCACAACCACTTGTTCAGATTTTTTCTTCGGAGCCAAGCTGTTGTGTTTCAGCGAGCTGATTTCCTCTGCCGGTCCATTCACCTCTGCATGCTGTTGGACTTACGGCGCATTACAGCGGTTTCTCCCCCTCGTACACCGGTTGAGTGCAGAGAATGGCCCTGGGTGCTTCGACAGCTAAAAGAGTATATATTCTTGCAAATAAAAGAAAATATTTTCTCTAAAAGAGTGCCACTGACATAGAGCGTCTTTTTAAAGATGCCTTTACATCTGTGTGTAATTCCTGGTTGCTGTCGTTACCTCTCTGCTTCCACGATCGCTGTCTCATGTGCTTGGGCGCTGCCCACGTGGAGACAGCGTTCATGGGCGGGTCATGCGAGAACATGACCATGGCAATGTTGCAGTCGCGGCTTTCCTTCCTCAGAGCAAAAGCCTTCCCAGTGGCTCCCTGCCTCGGTCTTTCTACCTATGGTTATGAGGCAACATTGGTTGGCACTGGGGGTGATTTGGGGATGGCACTGGGGGTGATTTGGGGATCCCAATGGGAGCCACTCGTCTGGGTAACCCCCCACGGACATCCCATTCCCCAGTAGTGATAATGCTGCTCGAGTAATTTAATAATACGTGGAAATCCCACATGAACACCTGTGATAGATTACAGCTGTGCAAGGAAACGAGAAAAATTTGCATGTGCGTTTTAAAGCCTCATACATTTTAAAGCCAATTCACACGGAACCAAACAAACTCCAACATCATTTGTTTGTGTTTGTTGGGGCAGTTTGACAATGACAGTTATGCTTCTCAAAATTCTAAATCCAGCTGCTAATTTTTTTCAATGTTGATACACACTTTCTTATACTTATTAGATACATTTTAATTTAAAACCTTTGTTAATGTCCATGTTACTTGTCAACTACACTTTTACAAGTGTAATATCAACACTTCTACCCACAATTCTAACCAGCGCTGCAGAGAATTTTCAGTATGTGAACAGCACCACTCCTCCACCCAGTATTAAAATATGTGTACAAAGGCAAAGAGAGAGTGAAAGGAAGGTGTATTAAATGATTAATTCACCAGCATATCCTTCATCTTCTCCAGGGGCACATAGGTGGCATAGGGGTTGGCAACCTATGGCAATCTTGCCAGCATTGGCACGCGGAGGGGTAATCACTGGCACGCCAGCAACGGCGAGAGAGGAGTAGACTATTTGATTTATATTAAATTTCGCACCTGCATTCCAACCTACATCTTGATGTAATCCTTCCTCATGATCATGCAGTGTGTTTTCATGAGCTATATAGGAGTCTAAACAAAGTTAAAATGTTACAAGACTGCAGTATACCAAATAGACTCCTGCAGTGTGTGCAAGCCATTCGTGCATCAAGAGCCGGCAGCGCTTCATGTCCGGTTAATCGCAACCACTTTGCTTCCATCAGTCTGCGTGAATGACAGCCTACATTTCGTGTTTCATTTGTTTCTTTTTAGTTTCAGAACAACACGTGAAGTTATAAGGAAAACAACACTAATCCTTGAGATTTACAACCCAGCTTACAGGTGCACCATCCTTAAACCATAGTCACACTCAAAATTACATTAAGCGATTAAAAGAGAAAACATAAACCCACATTGTGGGGTTCAAATAAATTATAAGTTAAACCTGGAAATAAGAATTATGCATGTGCGATTCACCGAAATAGTTGATCGGCTTGTAATGCGCAAATGGCTTTCGTCACACTTTAATAGTGTTTAGTCTCCCATTCAGCTGATGAAAACACACTCTGTGATCATGAGGAAGGATACATTGAACAGGAAAAAAAAATTAAAATGGCACTCCATGTCAAAAAGGTTGCCGACCCCTGCTCTAGCAGAATGTGATTAATTTAAAGTAGTGTGTTAGTAGGGATGTGTGCTGCAGCTGGCCTTGCCACAAAGATGAGCCATTTTCTCTCTTTCATTCTTTGATCAGCTCATCACCACCTTCAACCTCAACCAGCCTTACTTTCAGACGGCCATGCTTCTCTGCTCTCTCTCTCACTCAGCCTCCCTCTCAATCTGAATGATCGACCCAGTGGAACAGATTGAATACTTTCAGACAGATGTTGGCTATACACCTGTGCATTGGTTTCATTCATCCATTTCTCTTTTTACCCATTATTATTGGCACACTCTTGTTCACTGTGGCTCTTGGCCCGCCTCGTTGGTCAAGGTCAGTTTCTTGAAAGTGTGACCTCCATCCCCCTACTCTCTCTCCTTTTTGTGTCTCATTTTCTAGGAAGATATTGAAGTGAGTTAATAAAGCTGATGTAATGGCAGTATGTTGCTCACATGCCATAGTGAGTGTAGTCTCAGCCTCAGACAGATCATCTGATGCATATTGCACTCTCAAAAGGGCAAAAGCTGGCTTTAATTGCCAGTTCCAAATTTAATTACACAGTTTCAAAGAGTCAGGGTGCATAGCAGGCCCTTCATCAGCACAATTCTGTTGCCATTTCCTGATTACTGTATATGGTTATTATTTTACTGTCTGAATGAAAACACAACCGCATATAGTAGATGGAAGATCAAGTGATCTTAATGCACAATAAAACCTTTGGATTGTGTTTGAAACATTTGAGGAACAGCAAGAGTTTTGTTTATTCAGCCCCTCAAGGTGCAACAGAACTGTCCAAACTGTCATCCACAAACTTCCCTGTGTGAAATTTGTCGGACTTCACTCTGTGTGCGCTCAAGTGTGTGTTCGTCACCGTGGTGAGTCAGGGGTAGTCGTTCAGTAAACAGTCGGGGCTGAAGGCATAATTAGGGAGAGAGCTGAGGTCTATCACGGCAGGCACAGATAGACAGACAGAGTGAGAATTAATTTAAATGCCACGGCTTGGATAAAAGGAAATAATTACTGAGCTTTGCATGTACAACTGCCTCAGACTGGAAGCAGCATCACCTCACTTGCCACCATTTTCTGTAACATAGTGAAATGAAGCTGGAGTCTCCAGGCACATTCCATATAAAGAAGATGTGTGGAGGGCAACTAAGGAGACAACCTGGCCCTTCTGCGCTTTCAAATTTGTGTGTGAACTTGTACTTTTTTGCTCACATTTACCTTGCATGATCCCTTCTCTCGTCTCTCTTCCTGCTGGTTTAAAAGGGCCCCATAATCTACGCTTGTGTAATATTTTATATTTTACCTCAAGTCAACTTCTAATGTTATTCATTGTTTCCTGTACCAAAAATGTGTTGTTTTTGTTCTTAGTTTTAATAGACCATTTTCCACCTTCTCTCGTACCATTAAATCAATTAAACAGGATAGTTTTGCTAGTGTTCCTTTTCGAGGTGATATTTAAAGTAAAATACTTTATACCAACCATTCTTATTATTCTAAGCAAGCCATTCTTAGGTTGATTAGGTTTATAGTGTAACATAACACAGTGTGTATCAAATATGATACACTACATTTGATGGCTCACGTTTCTCTTTTCAAGCTCACAAACCAAACAACCTATGGGGCTCTATTTTAGGCATGCAATCATTAAGCGCAGCACAGTGCTTTAACTCGTAAGCGCAAAGTCAATGGGCATGGGCATGAAGTGTTGGTATTTTCATGCAAGCTCACGCCAAGGCTATTCACAAGTGAGTTTGGGAAAATCGTGCGAGCAAGACTCTTGGTCTATGGAGGTTCTTCTCTGGCACCGTCCCTGTCCTAATATACAGTTAATTCACTGTCAAGCACCAGCGATATAAAAAAAGACAGTACATACATAAGATGTTGGTAGTATAATAGACTGTATGCAATGCATTAAAAGAATAAAAATATGGATCTACATTATTTTGGCGGTCCTTGTTAAATGGGACATGTTCCTTTTATGCACATGGAAAATGTGGTTCAGAATATGGATGTAGGCTCAGTTAAATTACAGAGAATGTAAGTATTATTATTCATTTTCATCTACTGACACACAAGCTTAAAGTATTTTCAAAGATTTCATGACAAGTTTTCAAGTTTCAAAATATATATTGTTCAAACCCAAACCAAATATTTCAGTAAACAAACAAACATCCAAAAGTCTCACAAATAAGAGAAAACACCAAATGAGCAGTAACAGCAAATCATTATTTAACATCAAAAAACAAAGCAATGCATCTTGTAATGTGTGTGAATGCATGCATGTGTGTGGGTGTAAATGTGTGAGGGGTAATGTGAAAGAGTTCATGTGTGTTAGGGAATAGATTAATAGTGAACACTAGTCAGGAGAGTTTGCTTGTACCTTCTTGTGTGTGTGGGGTAGTGCTACAGGAGCGCAGAGGGAGAATTAGACATGAGAGAAATCGTCACTTGGGCTGTGGAGCTCTTTGACGGGTCAGCAGATTGCTTGAAACTCATGCCCCTCCTTTAAATCTCAAAGCTTTCGACGACTCTTTGATGCAGGCCACACTTCAAATCACGTTCCTTTTTCCAAAACTGATACACAAAAACAAACTTTCTTCTTAATCCCAGCTCGACTCACAACTCTGCTTCACCCACACATGTGTCAACTCAAGTCACACCACTTTGTGGCACTATTTATCTTGGCACTGTTTTTAGCACTGATTTTCTCTTTTTTATTCTTGTGATGAGCGGCCATTTTATACTCCCTCTCTCTCTCTGCATAATTAGGTGGCCGAGGATCCTTAAAGGAACAGTGTGTAGTTTCGTTGTGCCACAGTGTAAATGTAGGTGTGTCTGTAATACAAGTATTAAAATTTTACGTTTTTTAAATGATGCGTTATATCATAACATAGCAGTGAGTATAAGAGCGATATATAAGTGTCAATTAAGTCATAATAAACTGTTGTACTTGTAATTTATGTGAAAGTGAATGAAACACAGTTGTTGTAGCACCTCTATTTCACCAGGAAACTGCAGTGAAATGTAGAACAAGGGACATAAAACTCAGTTTGCAAAAGGTAGTTTTAGTAACGTTCGTTCAATGAGACAATTTTTGCAGTTTTGTTTCCATGTAAATGTTATACTTTCATAGTAGATGAAAGTATTCAAAATTGCCCATTTAATGTCTCGCTTTTATTTTAATGTTGTGAATGACATTCATTCATTCAACATTATTCCACAAATACATCCCTTGACATCACATTGGTCTCCTCGAGGACAAAAGAAGCAGTGAACGTGCAAGCAAACAAACATAATCATCTGTCATCTCATGTGTCCATCACTTTTTCCCTGGAGGTGCTGTGCTTATGTGCAAGAGGACACATGTGCATTCAGCCATGTAGATGGCTTTGTAAGTGATTTTTTTTTTTCTAGATTGTGTTGACCATGGCCGCAAGCAAACGCAAGAGAGACGAGTCTTCTATTTCTAAAATTATTTCTCAGTAGATGAGAACTATTTTCCAGTCATCAGCAGACTACATACCAAATTGTTTCTTCACGGATGCTCTGCTTTAAAAATATGCTGTAGGATCAAATTTGACAACTTTACCTATAGTAATTCCTTCGACTTTAACATGGCAACTATGATAAGATATGTAACAATAGACATTCCTAATGCAATAAGCGATGACAGGCCATACTTTACAATTTTATTTTTTTAATGGTTAGAGGATGACTAAAATTGACCAGTGTGATGGTTGTCTTAGTGACTGGTTGATTAATCAGTCTTAAGGAAGTGCTGCATATTCAGCCAGATTTTAGGTTCACTTGACCATGGTCTTATGCATTTTCTAGGGGGCACTCATATTATTTGCGTTCCTGCATTCAAATATGCTTTTTTATCTCTAAAGAGCAATATACATCATAATATAAGCTGACAATCCATCCATCTGATCATTCTTCTACAGACTTTATGAGAAGTGGGCCTACGTGTTTTCACTTCTTCCCACTGGCCATCCCCTTGCCATGCACTTATGTGAGGAGGGTTATGAAGCCTTTCCAATATGCTAACTAGACTTCAAACAGCTAGGCTTCCTTTTGAAGAAGCAAGGATAGATACATACACTCAATGTCATTATGTGTGGAATCTTAGAAGAGAAAATAACTCCTTAAATTGAAAGCAACAAATATAGCATTTTATGTCACTGTTGTTGTGCTCCAGAAAACATAAAAAAATGGTTTCAGGGACGCAATTATTTTAGATATATTTTGGTCTTGGTAAATTGTTTTTGTGTTGCTTGCTGAGGTTGACATGAGAAGGCAGAGGATAGGGCATAAAGCATTGCACACTTCACAGAAACAAGCTGCACACACGCACACACACGCACAAAATACAGCTTTCGGAACAGGGCCTAGAGGACAAATTGCTGAAATCAGATCTCTTTACACATTTTCTGGTGAGAATCCCTTATATGTACAAAAATGAATGATGTTTGATATTTCTCCTAAATCCTATCTCATATTTATATCCGTAAATACTTGATCTTTGCAAAGAAATGGCTGCCTTTGTTTCTGGAGGTTTCAGCTTTTCTAAAGCCACAAGTCTGATACTGTTCTATATCAAATGTGAGGATTTAATTCTGAGTTCTATGGGACATTTTCTAAGACCATGTCATGTGATCAAGTCCTTGCATTAGTACCATAAAAGTAGGATGGTAAACATATTACACTCGGTTATTGCAATAATTTTATTATAGCTTCTATTACAGATTTCATGTGGATCCATTCATATAATGAGGCAAAAAGCTGATTATTCGTAGGATATCGCGTGCAGCAGATGAATATACCAAAGATCACTTAAAAAATATAGACAAACCACATTCATAATATATTAAACGTATGAGAATCCATCAATATTTCACTTACACACTTAATATGTATGTGTGTATTTATAACTTTTCATTTTCATAACTATCATTTTGATGTTTTTATTTTTTTTCTCTTTTTTTTGTGCAGTGCCAGATAGAAGCAAAATGATGGGTAATCAACTTCAACCTTGAGCGAGAAGTTAATTAATGCAAATAATCATATTAGCCAATCGGTAGCCTGGCAACCTCATGACTATAAGAAATCAGGTGTCTGTAGAAAGAGTCAGAGATTAGTGGAAGACCGATATCGGTCAGGCCAATTAATTGTGCTCTGTCTTGTGTCAGTTACTTAATTCAAAATCAAATCATCTAATTTATCTTATTTGCCATCATTAAATTGTATGCTTATACAGTTAGCCCTAAAAAGTATTTAGACACTTCAGCCAACACTTAAAAATTTATAAATCCATTTGAAATATATAACAAAAGATAAAACTATGCGGCTTGAAAATAATATAAATTAATATAGCACAAACACAGTTGTGTTCATTATATAAAACAATAGATATATTTTTCAGAATCACGACAAATAATTTGGACACATTCTGGTTGTCAAACTTGGAACATGTCAATAGTATATGTGATGAACTGCACCTGTGGGTACTGACTTCATAAAAAAAATAAAAATAAAATAAAATACCCTGGGACCATTGGTTAAAATAGCCACAGAATATAGCTAAACTAATTAAAGTTGGTTCTGAAAAAAGGTCTATCATCATTTAGATCAAGTGTTTAGATTCATCACTTGGTTAGATTGTATCTAATGCAATGAATTCCATTATGTTTTTAAGTAGGACTTGATTTTCCAAAAATGTATTGGGGTCACATACATATATATATATATATATATATATATATATATATTTTGGCATTATATCTGTCATTGGCCACCTTGATATCAGTTTCGCTACCTTCGCCATTTTAAAAACCCATATTTTCTTAACTACTGTATGGCACCACAGTTACTTACTCTCCTTCTCTCTCTCTCTCTCTCTCTCTCTCTCTCTCTCTCTCTCTCTCTCTCTCTCTCTCTCTCCCCCTCTTTTCCTTATCTAGTTCACAGCATTAAGTTTGCCAGGTTTGCTCTTCCAGCCTTGTGCACATTAGAAAGTCTTTCCATTTTTCTTAAGTAAGCACATTAATACATGTGCTGAGCATTAACCTTGAGTCCTCTTTGACCTGGGCAAACACATTAATGTCTCCATTGCTGGGCAGTTTGTTGACACAATCCCATAATTGTGTACAGCCTTCCATCGAGTGGAGGTCTGACACATCCATCAATCTGAGCATTCAGGTCTTATTAACAGATCTGAATAAATTGTTGGCTAATGGAGGGGCCTTCCTGTTTACCCATGAGCCTCGGCAGTGCCTGATAGCGGTCGCCATGACAGATTCCATCGGCCCAATAATTTGCCCTCTACAGCATTTGGGAGAGGCAATGATATTGGTTTACCTACACAATATGGACATTTACCTGTCATTTACTCATAGACATTAATGCAATTTTAAAACCCTAAAGGTCTCTGTGATCATAGGATAGGTTGCTGTGCATTGTCAATAGGGATGTGCAAAGGGACATATTTTCAAAATGGACTAGTTGGTCTGTTGCTTGAACAACTATTCAATTAAGATGTGTTCTTGTGTTCAAAAACAGCTAAAAGAGTGCAACAGAATGAAACAGAATGCAGGGTTCTCGAGACTAATTTTCAAACTTTTTTTAACATATGATGTCCTAAAAGTGCAGTGTTTGTTGAGAACTGCTCAAAATATGCTCTTTTGCATTTAAAATGAGCAAGACAAAGAATGCAGGGGTCTCAAAACTGACAGTTTTTTTGCCTACCGTATCTTAAAAATGCATTCTTCTTCTTCAAAATAATAATAATTAAAAAACATATAAGCAACAATCTAGATAAACTAGCCGACTTCAAGACCAATTTCCAATCTGCACAATAAACAGACACAAAAAGAAAAAACACAATAACTTATTCATCCATGTGAGAAGGGGCAACAGCACAATTTGTTAGCTTGCACCTGTATTTTTGAGCTGAGGATCCCACGTTCTGTACCTTTTGCTCTTTTAACTTCCCCAGGGCATATCTGTCTGTTCCCCTTTAATCAAATATATTATAGCGGCCTTGTTTTAGGTGTAAAGACCAAATCCCTTCAAAAGGAAGTTTGGGTGAAACAGAGAAAAAGGTGACCATATCTTTCCATGGGACTGTGAGCTGGCGGGGGTCTAGTCCCATGTAGTCAGACCTTTGACTTAAACAGCAAAGGTCTGGGTTCTATCACAGATAAGATTGTCAAAGAACCGCCCATTTAGACAGGAAAAGCCATCTAACTGACATGTAAAGCGACCAGTCACAGCCGGGATTGTCAATACGTGATGTTTAGGGGCAGGGTTATTGAAGACGGCTTATACCGTAATAAAAGACTGGCATGGGAAAATAAATAATTTATATAATGTTGTGCGAGTCTTTGTGAGCGATTGCACAGAAAACACACGGGAAAATAGCGGAAAATGTGTAGCGAGAGTAAGTACAGCACAGAACCTCATTACAGAGTATTTAACTGACATAACTAAGTAAACTAGTAAGTAAACAAAGCTCATGGATATCTGCTTTAACTTCTGCAACATGCCTCAGATCAAACGCTGTTGTTACTAACCTGTCAAAAATGGGCAACTTATGTGATTATTTAGTCCTCAAAAGTGCTCATTGTATCAACATGCAACCTTGTGAACCCGGACCAGGACAAACTAAGCTCTCATAAGTCCTGTTGAAGTCAGCCAGTCAGATTTGGTCTGACTGGACTGAGACAGTGTTTCCAATTTTGTGTGCTATAAGCATCAGATGGTTAGTACATAGACTGTGGGCCTGCCGTATGAGGCTAGCGGGGGTCCTGCTACACCCGCTGGCTGTGTAATGTCCAAACAGCAGGAAGACTGATCCTCAGCTTCACTTCAGCAGCTGTTCTGCCACAACACAATTAAAGCCCTTTGTGTTTGCCAGGCAACCAGCTGTAATTACATTTACTTGCGGGTCCACATGGTGGATCTGAGACAGTGTACTCTCTTTGTAGTGTCAGTTTGTGTGTTTCAGAAGAACATTGAAGTTTGGATAGCTCCGGTGTCTCTCTTTTCTTTCCTCTCAAGAGTTGGGTTCACACAGCAGCATACAGTTGCCAGTCCTTTTATAGAATGCCACTTCCACAGAGTGGCGCCAAAAGGGAGTTATATTTTTAGGTGGCTAAATGATAACACAATATCAGTAGCACTAGAGGGAAATCAGCAGTGCTAGCCAGCAGCATATCACCCTGCAGCTCTCGTCAGGATACCCACTGAAGCTAAGCCGGGTTGAGTCTGGCTATTACCTGGATGGAAGAATTCCTGGGAAAACTATGGTTGCTACTGGGAGAAGTATTAGGGAGGTAACCAGGGGGTGCTCACCCAGCAGTCTGTGAGAGTCCAAACACCCCAGTATAGTGATTGGGGACACAATATTGTAAATTGCTTCTTCCTTTGGATGAGATGTTAACCGAGGTCCTAACTCTCTGTGGTTATTACAAATCTCCCATAGCATGTTATGTAACTAAAGCATGTTAGCTTATATATTGACTACTGAATGAAAAATATCATCAGTGCAGTGCTGATTTCAAGGTACATTAACTTTCAGAAGCAACATTTCGATTTGTTAGAAAATATTATTTTTTTAAGGTGCTGGAAGCCGTTGCATGAACAGGACAATTCACAAGTCATACTTGTAATAACAGTAAATACAGTTGTTAATTTCATACAATGACTGTGCGAACGCAGCCAAGATAGAATTACAGAAAGGGAGAGAAACAGGGCCATTGTGGCATGGCTGTTTGAAAACAAGGCTGTCTGAGGTGACAGCAGATCAATGGACTATCTAGAGAAACAGGAGAGTTTGAGCCAGCAATAGAAGTAGTAGTAGCAGTAGCACCTTAATCATGGAGTCACAAGGCCAGACTCTGCAGACTCTAATTTGGGCACTGCAATGAACTGTTGTTAGTGTGATGAGGACAGGTGGAGAGGTGTGATTGTTTGGTTGGTTAGCACATCACTACCATGGATTTGAGAAGCACAGCAAGGGCCTTCTGGGAAATCACTTAACCAACAAAAGCATCTTAATTTTCATTTTGTAATAGCAAGAAGAGCAGCACTTAAATTGAGCCCAAGAGCTCAAGACCATGAATCATGTTCTTAGAAAAATAAAGCAAATTTATATCTTTATAGCATCATGGTAAAATCCATACAAATGTGTAGCACACCCTGGCAACCACCCAAAACAAGTTTTGCACAGCCAAACAACACTAACATTTTCTTCAGTAAATGTAAATGTAAAAACATATTTGGTGGTGTTGTTTTTGCAGTGGTATCTGTATTGGAAAATCATTGCATATGCAGTTGCTAATATCAGGCTGAATGATTTAACAGAGCATGAAGTACACAATTACTGCAGTAATGAAAATCTC
Organism: Moxostoma hubbsi; assembly: GCA_032164185.1. Lineage (NCBI taxonomy): Eukaryota > Metazoa > Chordata > Actinopteri > Cypriniformes > Catostomidae > Moxostoma > Moxostoma hubbsi. Next base: position 19,269,484 of record JAVLUX010000038.1, read on the forward strand.
TTATAAAACAAACCCCTCAGGGAGAAGAAAAGTCTTCTTTAAAAAGGTATTAGCAGTTTGTCAGTGCGAAGAAAGCATTCAAAACACTTGACAGGCCTTTAGCATCCTGATGATGATCATTATTATGATGTCATAATACTGTAGTTTATGACACTCTCTGTTTTTTGTTTTTTTGTGTGTGTGTGTGTGTGTGTATGTGTGTGTGTGTGTGTGTGTTTGATTTGATTTGATTAATGGTGTTTACTCTACAACTACAACTATGAGTATTGTTCTGCTGATTTTAGACTTGAAAATGTTTAACAGAAAGTAGTGCACACTTCTGCCCAAAGCACAAACTTCAATTCCTAATGGAAAGTTCTCTCGGTGGGGGCTTGTTAAAGCAAATTGTTTCCCCTCCACCTTTATTCCTTTGTTGTCTGGGATATAACATTATACTCAAAGATGATTTCTTTTCCATGTAGCCTTGGAGCTGTAGTTGTTACAGTGCTTGCAAGGCAGTGCTGTATTTATATTCCTCAAACATTATATTTTTAACTTTTTTATTCTTCTTCATTGTCTTCACTGTTTTCTGCAATTAATTCAGATTGACATTTACACACTCCATTCAAACTTTGTAAATAATTCCTGCCTTAGGTGTGTGGGGGGGGGGGGGGGGGGGTTGCTATCCCAGCTAACAATGGGCGAAAGGCAGTGTACACCCTGGACAGGTCGCCAGTCCATCGCAGGGCCCTTAATGCTATTTATTTTAATTTAATTTAATTTAAGATTATCTCTAATAAATTATGGTGATATCTACTGTAGATATTGGATCACTAACCCTGATATCTTTTTTTCTTTTTTTTTCTAGGTGAGTAAAAACTGAATGAAACATCATAAAGCACCACATGGAACACTTTAGTGAGTTTTTCTTTCTTTCTTTCTTTCTTTCTTTCTTTCTTTCTTTCTTTCTTTCTTTCTTTCTTTTCTTGGTCTGTTTGAACTGCAAGATATAGCAGGAGAGGGAGTTATTCAGTGACGATAATCTGCCCTTTTCCTGCTTAACAGTTTGCGCCCTGCTTACAGGGTTGTTTATGTCAATTACTATGCCAATACATCATGCTGAAGCACGTAGGCTGACTGGGGAGGGGGGAGTTAGATTATATGGCCCCAGTAAGTGCTTCTTTGAGTTAACTTGGTTCAGTTATGGACTGAACCATATGCTTAGTGAATTGTGTATTTGTGTGTGTTTGTGTGTTTGTTTCTGTGTGTGTGTGTGTGTGTGTGGCAGGGTTAGCTAAAAGATACTTATTGTGAAACTCCAGCTATAATAAATCTTTGACACAGATAATCCTTATCAGTTCTATTGCAATGGCCTCTCTTCTGACCCTCCCCTGTGTCTCTATTATAAACATAAATAAATAAAAAAATACCCACAATATCCTTTTCCTCCGAGCCTTCCTACACAAACACTCTGCAAACCGAAAAACTCAGAACCAGTGGCAGGAATATTTATTTATTTGTATTTGTTTTCACTTATATCAGTGATTAACCCAGAGTTTGCCTATTTATAAATTACATGCTGTTACTTGTGAATGAACATATTAATGTGCCATGAAGAACGTTAAAAATGATGTTCAGATGAAACTGCTTGTGTCTTTAAAAGTCATCTAACCCTCAGGGAGTAGAAACGGATAAGAAATGAGGAAAGCAAGAGTGACCAGTGTGAAATGACTGCTAATTAAGTCAGCATAAGAGGGAATAATTAATGAAAGTAAAGGAAACAAAGAGTTGACCTGGCCAGACTCATGCACATTCAGGATAATGGCTATTTATGCATTGCAAATGCAACACCTTTATACATTTACTACTCATCATTTTGATTGAAAGACACAAAATTTATTGTTTAAAGGTGCACTCAGTAATTTTTCTCCTAAAGAATAAAAAATAACTCCTAAAGACATGAATTGCAATTTTGCAAGATATGTAGGACATCATGACCGTTCACATTAAAATTAAGACTCAGTTATATCAGTAACCTTATAAAAGCTGTTTTATTCTACATGGAGGGGGTCCGCACACGAGGGCTGCCATGTTAGAATCACATGACCAGCTGAATACTACTCACTTAATCTCAGTAACCATCCTGTTATTTGACACTTTCACTCATTGATTAAAGGAATCATGGCTGACTGTGAATATTGGAGTTCTACAATGGCATCTAAAACTGAAAACTATTGATTTAAAATGATGCTGCATCCAAGCCTCTTGGTGTTAGTGTAAGTCCAAAATAATACAAAGGCAAAAGTTACTAAGTGCACCTTTTAATGATGTTACTGTTTCATTCATCCTTTTCTCTTTCTTCTTACTTTCTGTCCTTTCTTCTAAGGCAACAGCTGAATGACAACTTGATTTACTTACATACTACACATTAATATGCCATGAAGATTGTGTTTATCATATATTTAATTACATAAATAAAAAAACAGAAAAAATCAAGAAAAAAACAACAACAATGTATTACCTGCATTGTTGTATTAGGCTAGTTGTGTTGAATACAGTAGTAAACACATATGGTAACTACGGGTAGTAATGCAAACTCCTATTTTTCGTGTCATGTATGCATTTTAGGATTAAGGGATTAGTTTACCCCAAAATGTTGTTCCAAACCCATTAAAATTTTTTTCAGCAAGACACAAAGATGTTAGGCAGAATGTTAACATCAATCAATATTCACTGTCATTGCCACATGAGGGGTGAGTAAATTATGGCATATTCTCATTTTTGGATGAACCATCCTTTTAAACAAGACACTTAACCCTTAGGTTTCTCAAGGGTAACTGTTCATGTTGTAAAATAAAGTACGGCTAAGTGAGTTTTGATTAAAAAAAAGTGTCTGCTGAGTAAATGCATCTAATTGTGTGCACCTACAATTGGCAAAGCCATCTTAGTTAGCGTTACGTATTGTGCCAGAGCTGTAATGCACTTTTTAGAAAAGTTTTCTATCACATTCTGGAGACCAAATATACATTTCCAGCAACGTCTTGGAGAGTGAAGGCTGTGCTTTTCTGTTTTTATATCTCAAAACAGTCTGACTTGGTATGCTTTGGTTTGGACTAGAGTTCTTTTCCATGAATGCTCCCTGACCACAGAGAGCTAATTTGGGGTAGGGGCCTGCAATGACATGGCAGGCTGAATTCTGATTTCTCTCTCTCTTCTACTTCCATGACCACACTCTAATGCAGGGCCCCAATGCTCCAGCAATTGGCTGGCAAGTAAGCTCACATTACCCAGAGCTGAAGCTCCCTCAAGGGATTTCTTGTGGGCTCTAGGGCTGTTAGGAACCCGCAATAAGCTTTCATTTTATCTGGAACAGATCAGCCGTGCCTCTGGACGGCCTCAATCACAGAGGAATAGAACAACTTGATCCCCATCGTCTGTATTTGGTGGTGGAGTTTTAGAAGGCTTGAGGTTGTTACGCACCAGGGGGCAGGAAGGGAAGGTACAGTGCTGGAGGTCTGTACGTTGTGACTATGTTCTGCCCTTGTGGCTTCATTATAGTGCATGACTTGGGTGGGGGTGTTGATGGATGATCAGATGAATGGTGCAACAAGGCAAACTCAAATCCCCTCACACACACACACACACACACACACACACATACACCAACAAATAACTTGCGAATTTGAGACTGCGAACCCTGTGCAAACTTTTTTCCCCCATACTTTAGTTGAGGGACCAATAAAAATAGTGTAATTTTAATGGGCATTGTGTTGGAATCCATTCATGGAGGTCTACAGCTCACATGGAAAACATGGTTTTGTGTTTGTATAGGCCTTTGAGTCTATGGTTATACTCTTTGACAGAGCGATTGCTGTGGTATTTATTTTTTACTTTTATGCTTCAGCCCAGATTTAGAAATGTGGTACAGAATGTGTTCTTTGGACTGTGTATTTATCATGACCTAGCAGTTGTTGCATGTGCTCCTGGTTATCCAGCCTTACCATAAAGAAAATGCTGGTCAATCAGCTTCACTAGCTAATTGTATCAACTCAAAGTGTTCCAGTCAATCATAAATGTGAGATGGTGCCATGACTCATGAGTGTTCAATATGACAATTATGCCAAAAGAAAAAAATAACAGTTATGCTTGCATCACAAAATTCTTACATTTGTTTAAAAACAACTGACGAAAATAATTTGATATTATATTATAATTATACTAAAGTTGCCTTAATTTACCAGAAATATGTAAAAAAATATGTTAGCTGCCACCATCTTGGTAATGGCATCAAATTGCACTTTTCAGCGATGTTGGGGGTTGATCATTTTGGAGAATTTAGAGTTCTAAATTGTTTGGAATGAACCATAAGTTTTGCTGATAGATGACTTTGCTATGGTGGTTGACCAGCTAGACCAACACCAAACCAGCATTAACTAACATAAACCACCTTGCATCATAATGGAAATTCAGCTGGAGTCTGGTTATTTTTGCAGTATTCACATCCCATTGTTGAATAATTTTAATTCGCAAAAGATTGACTTGCTGTCACATTCACTCACCATTAGCTTGTTAGCATGCTTAACATGCTTGGTTAAAGTGACATCACAATGGTTGCTGGGCACGGTTGCTACCATGTCAAAAATTTCAGAAATGACCTTTTGGAGCAGCTTATTGCATCGGCATTGACCTGCGTAATATCAGTTGATGAATGAGGTGATAAAGGTCCCTATCAATCTGCGATTTGACTTATGATCCATCTTCTGTTATTTCTGTCCGCCTTTGTGTAATATGGCTGATGCCATTGTCTCATTGACCTTGTTGATGTATACAGTGGCTTGAATCACACATGTAATTGCTGTGTGTAATTGTTCGAGCCCTCTTCATTTTATTGTGCTGAATGGCACCGCTTTGACTCTGCTAGCGCTTGCTAATTAGCAGTGAGCAAAGGGCATGAATCAGGCTGTTAATCAGAATTAAAGACATGATCAATGTTGTCCACAGTGCAGATGGCTTTCTTGTAAGTCTGCCTCCCTCTGTGTCTTGTGTGCTGTTGTTTAATTTGTTAATGGCTGGTTTAAAGTCTGAAAACCATGATTTGTGGAGGAGTGGTGGTGGCGTAGTGGACTAAAGCACATAACTGTTAATCAGAAGGTCTATGGTTCGATCCCCATGGCCACCACCATTGTGTCCTTGAGCAAGGCACTTAACTCCAGGTTGCTCCAGGGTGATTGTCCCTGTAATAAGTGCACTGTAATCCTAACAAATGGATAAATGTAAAATATAAATGGTAAATCATAGTAAAGTCCAATTTACTGCATAATTCAGTGAATATTGACTTATATTTAAAAAAAATATGTGAAACTGCATTCTATATACAACAAACATTTCAATCAAAAGTAAAGTACATTGTTGCATATGACTTCATTACATGCATGTTTAGCTCCATGAGTGGCGTCCAATTATCGTCTTGGAAACAAATACTGTTATTTTGCACTTTAATCCAATTTTCTGTAATAATGTCCAATGAAATTTAGTCAGGAAATAAATGTTAGTTGCAGCTGATGTTACTTTTAGTTCATTAATCACACTGGAAATGGAAAGTCAAGTCAGACAATTTGCAGAACTTGAACTTCCCCAAATTGAAGTAATTCAGCAAGCCCATTAAAATTATCATTCATTCCCATGATATTGTATGTACATTAGTGGATAAATCGGCTTTTTTAACTATCTGCATCGACTGGTAAATTTTCCTGTTTAGCCGATTGTTTTCTCGAGGGTGCTGAAAATCGCCTTCTTGCATGTGACTCGACTGAGACATGTAAATGACCAGTCACAGTTTGTTTTAATGTTACGTCATGATACTACACTAATAGACTGGTGTGCAACACAGTGTCATTTTAACGGTCTGCATATCAGAGCCGCGGAAGACGCATTTGAGATCATAATATTAAAGTGCTCGCCTGTTTCATTCTCCCTCTCTCTCCTCAACAGTTCCCTGTAACTTTAAAATGTCTTGTTTAACAATAAAAAAGCAAATATCAATAAAACTAATATCATATATACCATCTGCTAGTATGCACATATCTTGTTTAAACAGATGTAATAAACCAACCTCACAATTTGAGCAGATCCAGCATCCTGTAGAACACTCATCTTCCTCTGAAGCACATATTCTAACAGCCTCTCCTCAGTAGTTCCCTGTCACATTTAACTTTATTTTCTAATGATAAAAGACAAATATAAATAAAACTTATATTATAAACCATTTTCAAATATGCAGATATCTCGTTTAAACAGATTAATTCACGAACCTCATGAAAATCCAGCTTATTTGTACATTCGAGCGTTCATCTAATATCTTCCTCTGAAACATGCATTCTAGAATAAATAAAAACATCATTGTCAGGTTCAAAAGTTCCTCCGATTCACAAATCATGATGGTCAGTGGTCACAATCCAAACAGGCGATCCAGGCTTTTTAAAATGTCAGGAGATTGCTGCTGCTCGCTGGATTTCCACGAGCACGTGAGTGCAACCAAAGTCTTTCTAGCAATTCAGTCCACTTTCGGCCATGTTTAGAATGCTCTCGGGAGGCTGTTACCTGTTATGACTGTGCAGCTCCTATCTATTTGAAAGACAGAAATCTCCAAAACGGTTGGTCAAGATTATGATCAAAGAACATATTTCAAATCAGCAGTAAAATCTGGCAACACTGGAATCATAAATGGTGCTTCCTTACCTCAGATTACATTAAAAAACTAAATTTTCCTATCTTTTATAGCTAATGCACATGCCCATCTCGAGTTTATTGACAGGTGATGTCTGTATCTAAAAGATAGTAAAGTGGGACTTCCTATCTTCATCTACTGACCGTTGGCTCCAGTTGGGTGTTCTAATTTCTTCCATTCATTGTCGATGTGGCCAGGCTCTGCTAAATAATCTCTGGTGCAACTTCAAGGTAAAAGCGCTTTACATATGCTATATGTAAATGCCTTATTCGTTATGTACTGTATGTACAATTTTATGATTCTGTATTTTTTGAGTAAATGAGATTGCTAACATGGACATGCCATCCATGGTTGCTGGACTACTGTATGTTAGAGCTACACGATTAATCTTTAAAAGATCTTTATTTCGATGTAAACACCCATGCAATCTCATTTCTAAATAAAAACGATTCTGCAATGTATATTAACATTCCAGTGCCATGCATTTGTAAAGTGGTCAAATATCAATTCGAAATTCACTTCAAGATGCATTTTTAAATGTTGATAAACTTTATGTGGCATCTACAAAACACAGCGCTCCTGCACGAGATGCTGAATAAACTAAAATGCAACGGCCAAAGATGTTTGTCCAGCACAGTGGTTTACAAACTGCAGGGTGCAGCCATGATTAGCTAGGAGTGTGACAGAATCTCTGTTCAGTTCAATATTTTAATATCCACCGATGCTAAAAAAATAATAGCATTTCCAAGATCTGACTAAATGCATGTGCTGTGCGCAGTTTGATTACAGCCTGCTGCTCTCAAACGCTCACATGCGTGTCTGCCCATGTGCTTGCATGTGTCTCATGATGAATGCAGGGCTCCTGCTAGAGACTCAGTGCTGTTTTTTTTTTTTTTTTTTTATCAAAATAGCCCTCTTTAGGTGATATTAAAGCAAATACAGCTGTTAATGTTTAAGAAGACAGGACAAATTCTTACCAATTTTATATTTGTGTGATGTCTAAATGTATATAAGCTGCATGCTGTCTATTATATGCATTCAGGCATTCTTACTGAATCAAATGAATATATATATGTATATCTATCACAGAGTAAAAAGTGACAAGTAAGTAGTTCCATTTTCATTAAATTACCTTTTTAATGTTTTATATTATTATTTATTTAAATGTTTAATTGCAATTGTTGCTGAAACAATTTAAGAACTGTTTACTCTGTTCTCTATTTAATTACTGGCTGTTGAATAATTCCTTTACAAACTTAAGCAATTTTTACAAGAGAAACCTCGAAGGCCTCATTGTTTTAATTTAAATTGTTAATATGTATTTTAAAACATGTAAAATAACAACATGTAAAAGTGTTTTATTGCATTTTTTCTTACAAGTGCAATACCAAGTTAACATAGAACTGCTAATGAAGCTTTTTTTGTCTGCTTGTTTAACTTTTTACTTAGCATGTGAAAAAAAAAAAGTTTAAATTGTTAGTTTTATTTATTATGCAGATTTTAAACTGGAATTTTTGCAATAATCACTAGGTGCTGTTTTGTTTATTACATATTCGTTGCACACTGTTGTGGACATTTAAAATGTATATATTTATTGCATTTTTGCCTAGATTAAGCAGAGAAAATTTTGTCAGATCCTCTAGTAAATTACATGTTTGTTTTAGTACCCTTATGAAAAATCATTGAAATAATGTTTTTCTTTTTTTTTTTTTTTTTTCTGTTTTTGTTTTCTGTGGAATTTTTCTGTGGAATTGAGAAAATATAGTGCTGAATGAGAGTTAATAATTTTTTGGGATTTTTTTAGCAATTTTATATTTAGGCTATGTTGTTTACTATATTAAATTGTGTGATATATCATCATTGTATTGGCCTATCGGCCACCCTGCTCTCAGGATTTCGGCATCCACCATTAAAAAACCCATATCTGTCATCCACTAATGTAAATTATTATTTTATGAGACTCCTCCCCACTCAATTAACCAATATTCTCCACATGGCTCATGCAAAATGCTACTTATATAACACATTACATATAACACAGTCCTGCACACATACACACACATCATGTTGGGGACCTTCGATTGATTATTATTTATATATATATATATATATATATATACTGAGCTAATTATGTTCTACCCCTAACCCTTAAACCTGACCCTCACACAAACTTTTCTGCTTTTCAAGATTTTTGAAAACATTATTAAACATTATTTGTTATGCTTATTAAGCCATTTTCCCTTTGGGTCCACACAATGTAGGTGTTTTTATTGTTTTAGTCTGACTGAAATTGTACTTTCAGAGTGACAGGATCATTTCCAAAGCTCTTTTTTCCAAGCAAGTCTGAATGGTATCCTCCATACTTTTTAGCTCTTCCTACAGAAAGTATGAGTTCCTAAACAGATAATCTCTATTATGTGCTGCTGATCCTCTCAGGGAATCCTGGCTATTTTCTGACACTCTGATTCATGGCTCCAAATGTTGTCTGCTTTGCAATGGACACTGTGGGTCTTTTTAAACAATAGGCTTGTCTCTCTCTTGCAGTGGGGGCTGATGAAATTGCTGGGGAAAAATATTGTTTTCACTCCAATTGATGAGCAAAAGTATTTTGCGGCTTCAATAAAGCCTTCAGTCCTCTCAGAGGAGAGAAAAGGATATAACCGCATTTCTTAAGATTTTCCTTGAATTTTATACATTAGTCTCTCCTTTCATTTCTCTTTGTGTTTCTGAATCAATATCTTAGTATATCATCTTCTAGGTAAACAGTAAACAGGCTCGCATCCATGCTGTACGGGAAGAGCAGTGTGTTCAATCTGTAGGAGGTGTCATATACAGTAATGAAGTATGTTTGACAGAGCAGCTAGAAGCCACCCTCATCTTTTCCACACATACACACAGAAACTGTAAGCCATAGCCCACACCACAAGGAATCGTTTGAAGTACTCAATCAAAACACTATTGAAGACCATGCTGCTATTCTCATACTAGAACCAAGAATGTTCAGCCTGTTTAGATGTTCCAGCTTATCTCCCTCCTACAGTATATGAGGTAAGAGGGGAATGAACAAAGATATGAATGAAGACGAGAATGACAAAAACAAGTTGACAATGCAGGTTTGATGGTGTTTAGATTCCTTTTCTCTTCCCGATCAATTCCTGTAAAATTATTTCAGTGAATTTTCTTACCATTGCTACCATTTAAAAAATGTCTAGTCTAGTAACATTTTTACTTCAGTCATTCAGGGATGGAATTGCACAGTGTGCAATAACCAAGGCTATGTATATACAGGGTTGAAAGAAAGTTGTTTTCAGAAATGCCCATGAAGTAAACAGTTTGCATAATTACTCTACATATTAATTTGATAAACATTTTAGATTTTTATTGTTTGTAAGTTTGCTCTATCATGTTTTTCCCCCTCCCCACAATCAGAGTTTTAATTAGTCTCTGTCTCGAGTACTTGATTCTGATTGGTCAATTATAGCATTCTTCTGTGAAATATTTTTTGTATAACAACCACTAAACTGCATAACAGTCTGTTGTCCCAGGCAGCCTGGGGTTTTCTACAAAGCTGTGCTAGTTTCATGTCTCTATCTTTGCATATGATAAAACAATTTCAATGCAATTCGATACAGATTTGCCAAATTTATTCAATTCCAAATCATACAGTAAGTTTCTCAGCTAATGCTGTTAATTACACAGGGAACCTTTGAACTTGGTACACTGTTAAAATATAAATTTTATAAATTAACAACAGGATCCAAACTATGCAGTTCAATCACAATTTATTTAATGGATATAATAATCAACACAACCAAAACTGTAGTAAACATTTAAGTACAAGTAAAAGATCGATCTTGGCATTTTAAGAATCAATATCAGGATTAAATAATTGAAGATCACAATTAATAGGAACATTTAGTTTCTGATAATTAGCCATGTAATGAATTAGAAAATGTAATGTACATCCATTGAAGTCTGTAGAATGTGCCACACACTACCAAATGCATCCAATGAAGTCCTATATGTACCATGTTCTATGTACTTCATTAGATGTCAAGTTTTTTTGCCTCCAGAAATAATTTCTGATCATAAAAAATGGTTTACAGGCAAGCACCTGATATTCTCTACATAAATTCACCTAAAAACAATGCAGACATATATCATTCTTCCTGAAAATCAGATATTGGATAGATTTATTATGACTTTAGAAAGACCCTACCCATACAGAGCCCATACCACTTATAATGCCAGTCTGTTTGCCCCCAGGGCTGCGGCATAGACCCTCCAAAAGAGGTCAGCATGTCCCATATTCTTTCCCATAATCCCATCTGAGAGACAAATAACCATGATTATGGTAGGGCACACACCCACACACACAAAATGTGTTCAGTTTCTCAGAAGGCCACTTTCTCCAATGTCTCCTGTTAACTAGTAGTTCAGATGAGATTCACATCCCTAGCACAAAATGCCACATTGAATAAAGATAACCACAGTATGTGTGTATTTATAGCTTTTTTTAAACTCCCATTTTACAAGAACAAATAAAGCCACAGTCTCAGAGAGCAGGAGTGAAAACATTCGGTGGCTAGAGTTGCCACGTTTATGTGCTTCTATATTGCATTAATTTGTCCTTCAATCCATCTTTAAAGAGAACCAGATGTGAAACAGATGGAATTATAATGACGATCAAAGAGAGTGTGGTTCAAGGAGATGGCGTAGTTGGTGTGGGGAGTCATTTGTTTTGGAGAGAGGGTACTCGCTGGTTGAAATTGGGTGAAATTGACCACAACTTTTAAAATTAAACAGGACATTTTTAGCTGATGCTGTTTAGGGAGGATTTTTCCATTTAAATGAAGTTCAAGCTTCACTATGATGCTGCACTGAAGAGCACTTTGGGAACATGTCTCAGTTGTGACCAGCTGTGAATATGTATGCAACACGTCAATGAACAATGACCGGAATTTATAGCCTTTGCCGATGTAATCATTGGACGCACCTGGTGCAGTGGCTATAAATAGATGTGTCACTGGTGTATCATCAGATTTTTCGTCTTCAGAGCCATTCTGTGCTGTGTGCTATCACGAGCCTGTCAAACTTTCTTTCCTCTGTTAGGAGTTAGATTCTGTTAGGCAGTGCGCAGTGAACCTTTTCTCCTTTCTGTTTCCTCTGAAAGAGAAAAAAATAAAAAATAATCTATCTATCTACCTAAAATGACTGAAAGTCAAGGCAAACGATGCGTGTTCCCTGTCTCCGCTCTATGGCCGAGAGGGACACACATCAGTTTTGTTTTGTTTGTTTGGGGGAAGAGCATGCTGCTCTCGCGTTGGGGCAGGGCGGGTGCGAGCATTGTCATCTGCTTTCGGTCAAAATGCTTCTTGCTCACCTCGCTTACTTCCAGGAGTCAGTGCCCACACTTCACTAGTGGGGCTCTTGCAGGTTCGTCCCTTTAGCTCGCTCTCTCCCCAGATCAAGCTGGTCCTTCCTGTGATCTCAAAGCACACTCTGGCGCCTCTTCGGTTCATGAGGGCGACCGTGAATCTTTTGGTTTGGCTGATTTCGAGTTATCCACCTCCGAGCATTCCTGGTCTGATAATAAATCAGCAGAGGAATTACTCGATGTGGTTACTCGTGCTGTGGCCAGGCTTAAGATAGACTGTCCACGCCAACAATAGACCCCCAAATGCTCTAAATTGGAGGATAGATTTTTGTCTGGTGGCCGGGGAAAGGAATGCCTCATCAGTCCCTAACCTTCTTTAATGACCTCCATGACAAGCTTTCTTGTTCATGGAGGAAACCTTATACTTCCCGTGTCCATGTGCCCTCGACGTTGATATATTTGACTATTGTGGCTGCTGAGGCACGGGGGTATTCGATGATGCCGCCGTTTGAAGAGACACTTATGGGTTATCTCTCACCAGGCTCGGCATCATCGCTGAAAAGACCCTCCCTCCCCACAAAGCCATGCAGGACCACCTCCACACTAGTGGGGAAGGCGTATCAAGCGGCGGGACAGGCTGGTGCTGCTCTGCACACCATGCGGTGTTGCATACCAGGCTGATCTGCTTAAGGACCTGAGTGCAGGTTCCGCGCTCAACGAGGAAGTGTTTTCTGAGCTTCGTCGAGCCACGGGTCTATCTCTACGTGCGACCAAACAGACAGCCGGTGCCAATGGCCGGTCTATGTCCACTTTGGTCAGCACGGAAAGATACCTGTGGCTCAACCTATCAGGCATCAAGGACAAAGATAAAGCTTTCCTCCTAGATGCCCCGGTTTCGCCTTCTGGACTTTTTGGAGACGCCATGACTATGGTTATCTCCAGGTTCCAGGAGGCAAAAAGCCATGAGGAAGCATTCAGGCAATTCTTTCCTTGCCACACTCAGGGGGCGGGGCAGTCGGCCACCCAGTCCCGCCCCAGTCCTGCTAGAAGGGAGTCTCAAAAACATTGGACTCAGCCCATTGGGGGAAGCTTCCCTCGGAGCGGGGCGCACGTACCATCCACTTCGCCCCTCCCGGTACCCTCACAAATCCTCTCCTTTCCCACCACCTCTGGTGTTTCGTGAGGCAGAGGCATCCAACAAAAAGTTTGGTGCACCGCTGTTTCCTGCCTTATTCCAGGACGCAGAAGACACGACATCCCCCCAACAGGAAGTGTCAAAATTAGTACCCATTTCAGAAAACCTGGCAGCGTGGAAACTTCTGCCCGGTATTTCTATGTGGGCTCTAAGAACAGTAGAAAGAGGCTACAGAATTCAATTATCTCGCTATCCTCCATGTTTCAACGGTGTGGTTCACTTCTGTGAAACCGGAGCAGGCATGTCTACTATGGAAAGAACTCAACTCAAAGTCCAAGAAGGGTGGGGGGGTTGCGTCCGATCTTAGATCCTCGAGGCTTGAACTGCTCAGTCAGGGTGTTCAAGTTCAAGATGCTAACAATCACAAGCCCAACATCATGTTTTGCCTGGTCACAATCGATCTCATGGACACATATTTTCTTATAGAAATTCTGCCACAGCACAGGAAGTTCCTGAGCTTCGCTTTCGGGGGTGAAGCCTTCCAGTATCGGGTTCTTCCATTCGGCCTAGCCCTATTACACTGCACATTTGCGAAATGCATGGATACAGCACTGGCTCCTTTGTGACCCCGTGGTATCCGCATTCTGAATTACATATACGACTGGGTGATCCTAGCGCAGTTCCAAGAACTGGCAGTTCAGCACTGGGATATTGTCTTAGCTCATCTGGTTTCTCTGGGTCTGAGACTCAACGTCAAAAGAGCGTTCTCTCTCCCACCCAGGAAACTACCTATCTGGGAGTTATATGGAATTCGATCACGATGCGGGCACATTTGTCTCCCGCACGAATCATCTCCATTCAGAATGCCCTGAGCAAAGTCAGGCTAGGTCAAGGTTGCACTGCTCGTCAGTATCAACGAATACTAGGTCTCATTACGTCTGCGTCCATGGTGATCCCTTTGGGCCTTCTGTACGTGAGACCAATCCAGCTGTGGCTAAAAGCCTGGGGGTTTCATCCAAGGGCCAGTCCCCTAAGGCATGTAAGGGTTATGTGCCTCAGGCTTCGTTCCCTTTCTATGTGGTTCAGACCCAGGTTTTTTACCTTGTGTCCCACTCTAGGTGCGTCGTTTCGTCGCAGGCTGCTAACAACAGATGCCTCCCTGATGGGTGGGGTAGCGGTCTTAAGTGGTCATCGAGCTGAAGGGGAATGGGAGGGTCGTCAGCTCGATTGTCACATTGACTGTCTCGAGTTGATGGCTGGATTTCTGGCCCTGAAATACCTCCTCCAGAGGCTGTCGTGTCTTGGTGCGGGTGGACGACACAGCAGCAGTCTCCTACATAAATCATCAAGGAGGTCTACGTTCACACAAGCTGAATTCCCTGGCACGTCGGATTCTCCTTTGGGCCCAGGGTAAATTCCTGTCACTCAGGGCAGTTTATATCCCTGGATGCCTGTATGCGGGAGCAGATTTACTGTCCAGACAGAAAATACAGGCGGGGGAGAGGAAACTCCACCCCAAGGTAGTGGAACAAATCTGGGTGAGATTTTACAGGGCAGAAGAGGACCTCTTCGCCACTATGAAAAGCGCAATGTCTCCTCTTCTTCTCACTGAGTCACCCAGCCCCCCCTGGGTCTGGACACGATGGCGCATACATGGCCCAGGATGCGTCTGTATGCTTTCTTTTTTTCCCCGGTTTCTCTGCTCCCGGGAGTCTTGGCCAGAGTTCGCCAGCAAGGGTCTTGCCTCTTACTGATAGTGCCACGCTGGCCGAACAGGGTATGGTTCTCAGAGTTAATATCTCTCCTCGACGGCTCGCCTTGGGCGATTCCAAACATGAAGGACTTTCTTTCTCAGGCACAGGGGACAATATTTCATCCCCGGCCCGAATTGTGGAACCTTTCATGCTTGGCCCCTTATGGGTACCAACTGAGGTACACAGGGCTTTCTCCTGAGGTTCTCAAGACCATTTTAAGTGCTAGGGCTCCCTCCACTTGGAAAAAATCTGGGTGAGATTTTACAGGGCAGAAGAGGACCTCTTCACCACTATGAACAGCGCAATGTCTCCTCTACTTCTCCCTGAGTCACCCAGCCGTTTGTAACGCCGGAGCAGGAAAGACTTCACAGACTTTGTCCAGTCCATGCCCTTCAGACTTATGTCCACCGCACTAGCCAGTGGCGTAAGTCAGAGCAACTATTCGTTTGCCACCGGTGAGGGACGCTGCTGCCCTGGCCTATGAGGCACTGTGCAAGCTTTGCCTGTAGGCATCAGAGCTCACTCTACCGGAGGGGTCACCTCCTCTAAGCCTTGGCCAGAGGGGCCCCTTTGCAGCATGTCTGTGATACGGCAGGCTGGTCCTCTCCACACACAATTATTAGATTCTACAGCTTGGATGTTCATACCACTCCGGGCTCTTATGTCCTTGAGTCGACATCTCAAGCTCATGTCTGAGCCCTCTTACGCTCTTGTGAGCACATTGCACAACCGTAGTGGGTCAGGACAGCCACAGTGCGGCAGCGTGGGTATTCTCGTTCCCAAAGCGCTCTTCAGCGCAGCGTCATAGTGAAGCTTTTTGTAAAGGGAACGTCTCAGGTTAAGTATGTAACCCTTGTTCCCTGAAAAAAGCGGAACGAGATGCTGCACATTTCTGCCGCACTGGGATGCCCCCACGAAATACCTAATGATGCACCGATGACGCATCTATTTATAGCCACTGTACCAGGTGCGTCCAATGATTACATCGGCAGGGGCTCTTCAGCGCAGCATCTAATTGTATTGTCACATGGAAGATTGTAGGACCCCAGGAAGAATAGGTTTTAGCTTATGCTGAAGCTAATGGGGATCCAAATAAAACAAACAAACAATCTCGTTCCGCTTTTTTCAGGGAACAAGGTTTACATACGTAACCCAAGACCTTTCTTTTCTATGTATCAGGTTTTTCTTTTTTATTTACTTTGAATAACAGATAATCATACAAATTGGTCAGCTGACGTTATTTGAGAAGTTATTTCCTGTTTAAAAAAAATCGCACAGTGCTTATTTTATATGCTTTATCAATTGTAATTCTTAAAGCTAAGTAAAGGAATAACGTAGTCAGCTGTAAAGCAGAGGGGTCTTGTATTGTTTGAAACATTGATTTGATTTTAAATTATTTTATTAGCTTACTTGTAGAGATCGCAGAGTGATACGAGAAGCTGGAAAGATGGCTCAAATACCAATATGAGATACGTCGATGTGAGAAATATCAGACTGTTAGATGGAGCAATTGACCAATCAGAATCAAGTGTTCCAGGTAGCCGTGTAATAGAGTCTTATTTCTGTGGCACTATTGTTACCAAATAGAATTTCAAGAATAACAACTATTTTCAAAGAGGTTTCATGGACACTCCTCCTTGTCTTTCATTGGTCAAAAATACAGATAGTGCTGCCCAAAACTCATGCCATTAGTTGAGTCACTGTCGCTGTGCAAGGCCAGAACCGCAGTGTTTACACTTAATTGGGACAATTTACCTACGATTGGCTAACTTGTAATTGTCTCTTCATATTAAATATTAGGATATACAAGTATTAATCTTTTGAAAATAAAACAAGTCAACATTAATTTTCAATAATCTGACCAACTTGGTTGGACCTGCGTATTGATCAGTAAGGTGTAGAGTTCTGTACAGACACAGCATTCATTAGTTCTCTAAGTCTCTAAGTGTGCTTGTTCTGGGAGATGGCCATTTGACTTGGCCGAATTGCATTGTGGGGGAGGCTGCCAGTGCCCTTTAGCGGATCGATAAACCGGAATCAAGTCAGGAGGAATAATCATCAGCAAGAGAGTGAAATGGTGAGACAGTGTGGAAAGTCACAGACTGAAGGGTTACAGCAGAAATGAGATTGAAGCGGTTTTGTATTGATGTTGTAAAATCCAGATGTGAGCTGACCATTGACTGCGACCCATTAAAGGTGCCAAAACTAATTTAGGTGTTGCAGATTGTACCATGTGCACATAAACAAGTGAGTCCACCAAGTCATTCATTTCCAATAAACCATTCTAGTAAACCAGCATGTTGCTACTGTTGTTTAAAATTGGGGCTGGGCGATGTATAAAATATTCATAATGCATTTGCAATATATTTACAATATAAAATTAATCAACATTGAGAATATGTGCTGTATACATACGTACTGTATAAATATTTTTTATACTTGTTTTCATTTTGTGATTTTCGCTGCATTATATTTTAATACATTCAACATTTTGTATCTAATTTACAGCAATTGCTATTTGATTAAAAGGTATTTGCTATTTGTTGAAATATTAAGATATGTCTATTTTTTTTTGCAATTGCCCCAGCCCTATTTCATAGTTGCTTCTTATGTATGAAAAGTTATGAAAAGTTAATTTAATTAAATGAGGAGTTTAGTCATTTTCAACTGATTTTCCTCATGTTGTGGTCATGGATAAATATTTTAGTATTAACTTGAGGCACACTTTTTATCAAGAACACTGCCTTTTTAGAAGAGTTGCCCACATTTCTTTTAGCTTGAGGGTAAGCTGGACCTTGTGCTAATTTTCTGCTCTGGATATGTTTTGGCTGGGTTGAGAGACTCAGTGTAGCACTTTCATGGCTCAACAGAGAGCACTGCGAATCCATCTGTAAGTGAACATTAAATTCAGCAGCATCAATTGTCCCTCTTACCACACTAGGGACACGGACTCAAGGGCTTCCTCACTAGGAAACTTTTGAGGAGATCTGACTTGGTGTACAAATTAATGCATGGAAAGAACGAAAAGCTAAATTATCAACTAATATTTTGATTCAAGACTCATCACAAATATTGATGTTTTGATTATACAACAGTTTGTTCCAGTCCTCTAATCTAATTGTACAAATGGCTTTCCAAGAGTGCTTCTTGTTTCTGGAATTGTTGTATTAATGCAATATCACACTCGCAATTACACTTTTGTATTGAATCACCACACTGCAATGACATTGATTTATAGTAATAATAGTGATTTTATTGAGGTCAGCTAAATATTTCACTTTTTATTGATGACCTGCCAATCTTTATTGCTTTTGAGACTGAAATATAATTGGGTATTTTTCCCATTCTGGGAAGCTGGGATGGAAGTGATGAATCTAATGAGTTAACGGGCAGACAGAGAGAGTTGTTAATGCTAATCAGATGGATGAAGGATTTGATTAGCCTTCATTAGATGGACTGAGATGGTGATAAACAGTGAGTCTCAGGAGGAAGCCAGCAGGCCTGTAGATGGAGATTGTGGTTTTGATTTGTTGATGGCATGGTTTGGTTTGTTTGTTGGCTCGTGTTCTGGAAGTTTTAATTGTGTTTTTAAAGAAACATTGCTGACTCAAAAGGTGACAAAAAAACGAATGTGAATTCATTCAATTATGAGCCTTAGTATAAAAGTGATAGTTCATAATTATAATTTTACTCATAATTTTACTCCCCAATGCTTCTTGTGCTTACCATTCTGAAGAAAAAAGAAAATGTAAAAATGCACCTTCAGCAATAATCAACCGGTGGTTTGATGTGAAGAAACTTGTGTCCACTCTCCATTGTCACCTGCAGTCTTTTAAAACTGGCTGATCATCACTACACATGGCGGTAACACAACATTGTTTTGCCACTTCCTACACTTTATCAAATGGCATCTGAAGGCTGAATGAATTATATAAACATAGATGAGTCGCTGATGGAGGGAACGAGATGTTGTGTCGAAGAAGTTTGCGTGCCAAAATGACAGACTGTGCCAGACTACACGTATCCTTCCCCAACGCCCCAAGAAATCGTCAAAACCTTCTGGTTCCTTACACCCCGATATGGGGGGAACAAGGTGATGTGCCAAGCATGGGAGCAAGCCATGCCAGCCGCGCCTTTTCTCTCTCTATGTTTCTCGCATAGAGTTAAAGTGGCTGGGGCCATCTTAACGCTATCACACACATCAGGGAAGGCATTCTTTCCCAGTTCCTATTCTTTCAGGGGGGAAAGACCCTGTGGAGACCACACCTGCCCAGACTGGGGGAGGTAAATAGTGGTGAAATACATCACATGGGCTTTTAGGTCACATGTGGAGAATGGCGCGGTGGTATATGGTAATTGGTAGGCGGTCATTGGGAGGGAAGAATTGCTACAAACACGGCAACCGGGGGTTAGTGAGGACTGCCCAAGGGAGACGCGTGACCACTCGCAAGTGGACCGTACTACGGAAAATACACACAGGGGGATAAGTCCACATGGGGGCCCGACCTATGGAGCACCTATTCAAGTACAGGGTAAATTGAGTACCCGCATTGGGTTTGGTCGGCCAGAGGGCTAGGGAGAACTCATCCTGGGAGCCGAGTTAGTGGGAGTTCCTAGGATAAGAGCGCACGATATTGCATCAGTGGAGGGAAAGGGTGCTAGGTGCAAGCGGTATACCCGGTCAGTTGTTACCGCATTACTGAGTTCTACTGGCTCGGACCTGAGAAAACACGGGATGAAGCCGACTCAACCCTGAGATTGTAAAATCTCGTAAAGGTTTTGGGTGTTGCCCATCCTGCTGCTCTGCATATGTCTACTAAGGAAGTGCCTTTAGCCAGTGTCTACAAGGATGTTACACATCTCGTTGAGTATGCTCGAACCTGCAAGGGGGCGGGCACGGCCTGGGTGTGATAGGCCAATGCTATGGCATCAACCACCCAGTGGGAAAGCCTCTGTTTAGAGACAGCTTTCCCTTTCCGCTGTCCACCAAAGCAGACAAATAGCTGCTCAGAACATCTAAAGCTCTGCGTGCGGTCCAAATAGATAAGCAAATCATGTACCGGACACAGCAACGAAGGGGCTGGGTCTGCCTTCTCCCGGGGCAGCACATGCAGGTTCACTACATTGTCTCTGAAGGGAGTCGTAGGAACCTTGGGCATGTAGCCCGGTTGTGGTCTTAGGCTCTCATGAGTGTCTGCCGGACCAAACTCCAGGCAGATGTCGCTGACAGAGAATGCTTGCAGGTCCCCGACCCTCTTTATGGAGGCGAGCACCATCAGGAGGACTGTCTTCAGGGAGAGGGCCTTGAGTTCGACTGGGAGGTCTCTGAAGGCCCGAGAGGACCACTGAGAGATCCCAGGATAGGAACAGACTTGGTCGGGAGGGATTCAATCTCTGGGCACCTCTTAGGAACCTGATAACTAAGTCGTGCTTACCCAAAGACTTGCCGTCTACTGCGTCGTGGTGGGCCTTGATAGCAGCTACATACACCTTCAAGGTGGAAGGGGACAGCCTCCCCTCCAACCTCTCCTGCAGGAACCTCTGACTGCGCACCTCTGTGGGTCTTCAGCAAGGAAGGTCCTTCCTCAGGGAAATTCGCAAAGGAGGGGCTGTCGCGAGGAGCACCAGATCTGAGAACCAAGTCTGAGATGACCTGTGCAAGAAGGCTCACTGGGGGAAATGCGTACTCGCGCAGGCGAGTTTTGACATGTGCCGGGAGCGTACACCGCCTTGGCGGTTTATGTACGCTACTGTGGTGGTGCTGTCTGATCGGATCAAGACGTGCTTGCCCCGAACTAGCGGGAGTACAAGGGCAAGAAGTACAGCCAACAATGGTGCTTTCCAACGGCCCACGGTTGTGTGTCCAATGCACACGGCACCCCAACCCTGTTTGGAAGCATCTGTGGAGATCAGGACACTTCGGGACACCTGCTGCGAAGGGACTCCTGCCCGTAAAAAAAAGAGGTCTGTCCAGGGTTTGAAAATGTTCGCGGCAAGTGGGGGTGATAAACACGAGCCATGCTCGTCTCGGTACTCGAGTCTGGAGCCAGTGCTGAAGCGGTCTCATATTCATCAACCCCAGTGGCGCGACCGCCGCGGAGGATGCCATATGCCCCAGGAGCTTTTGGAAATGTTTTAGGGGGACCCACGTGCCTGGCCTGAACGAGCTGAGGCATTTCAGCACTGACTGTGCGCGCTCGTTGGTGAAGCATGCTGACATTGAGACCAAGTCTAACTCCATGCCGAGAAAAGAGATGCTCTGAACCGGGGTGAGCTTGCTCTTTTCCCAGATGACCTGAAGCCCTAAACAGCCAAAACGCATAGTAACTCTCGAGAGTGGGCCAGTCGTTGAGGTAGTTGAGTATGCAAATGCCTGATTCCTGAAGCGGGGCAAGGGCTTCCTCTGCAACCTTCGTAAAGATGCGAGGGGACAGGGACATGCCGAAGGGGGGGACTTTGTACTGATATGCCTGGCCGTCAAACGCAAACTGTAGAAAGGGTCGATGTTGAGGCAAGATTGAGACGTGGAAGTACGCGTCCTTCAGGTCTACCGCTACGAACCAATCTAGATGTCGGACGTAAGTTAGGATGTGTCTTTGCGTGAGCAAAACTCGCAAGTTCAAGATCGGTTGTAAGCCGCCGCCTTTTTTGGGTACGATGAAGTAAGGGCTGTAGAAACCCTTCTTCATCCTGGCTGGAGGGACAGGCTCTATTGCGTCTATGAGTAAGAGAGTCGCGATTTCCACGCGCAGGGATTTGGCGTCTTCGCCATGCACTGCGGTAAAGCAGACGCACCCGAAGGGGGGAGGAGGCCTGGCAAACTGAATTGTGTAACCGAGTCAGAAAGCCACGCATCCAAGCTCCTTTCAAGGAGCACTAATTATTTTTGATTTTTTTTTGACGTACCTGGCGGGGCTTCTCCTGGGGGGAGCAGGTAATACGGCGTCTGGAGGCAAAAGCAAATCCCGAGGCTCTGGTGCTGAAAGAAGGCTCGAAGCACTTACCTTGCTCCGCACACCCAGCAGGGGGCGGGTTAGTGACTGAGGAGGAGGTCCCATGGAGGCATTCCCTAGACTCGTCCGAACCGGCCGGCCGGAGGACAACAGTCGGGGGGCTGGGGGCGAAGGGTCTGCGTTCAATGTGCCTGGACTGTTGAGGTGTGGCACCTGAGAACGGCATTTGTAGGCCATGTGACCCAGAGACAGAGGAAATTGCTCTTTTATTGAGAATGTGGGTACGGCAAAGTAAATAAACTTAACTGAAGATTGTTCTCCCGACCCTCCACCGGGTTACGGAGAGGTCTGCTTACCAGCTCCTGAGCAAACATCTCGGTCTCTGGTCGTCCGTCTCAGGAACTCTTTGGAGCCTTCCGGGTCCTAGAGGGGGTTTGTGAGAAGGGGGGGCATGTGCTTGGAAGTGCGATGGGGCATTATGTGAGAGATGGCCTCCGTCTGCTTCTTTAGCGCTGAGAACTGCTGGGCAAAGTCCTCGACGGTGTTGCCGAAAAGGCTGAACTGGGAGACTGGTGCATTGAGAAAGCGTGCTTTTTCATTTCGCACATCTCGACCAGGTTCAGCCACAGTTGTCATTCCTGAACCACAAGTGTGGTCATCGCCTGCCCGAGTGACCGTTCGGTCACTGAGCACAGTTCCTGCAGCACGTCGGGGTCAAGACTACACAAGTGCAGATCTTTAAGTGCCTTGGCCTGGTGGACTTGCAGGAGGGCCATGGCATGCAAGGCGGATGCGGCCTGTCCGGTGGCGCTGTGGGTTTTGGAGGTCAGTGAGGATGTCATCCTACAGTCCCTGGAGGGGAACACTGTGCGATCCCGCCAGGTGGTGGCCTTTTTGGGACACAGGTGGATCGCAACCGCTCTGTCCACCTTGGGGACCGCAGTGTACCCGTGGACTGCTCCGCCGTCGAGGGTAGTGAGAGCGGATGAGCGAGAGGATCGATTACTGGCAGTGAAAGGTGCCCTCTATGACCTCATCAGCTCATCATGCACTTCCGAGTAGAAGGGGGGTGTGTGGCTATGAGCGGATCGCAGACCCGGGGAACCATCCAGTCGCAAAAGCTTTGGGGAGAACGGAGGATTCCAGTCCATCCCCACACTGACAGCGTCCCGGGCAAACATGTCGGCCATCTGGGCGTCAACCTCTAATTGGACATGCTGACCCGAAGGTGGCAGCCCAATTGAGTCTGCCGCATCAGACACTGGAACACTCCATGATGCAGCGGCGAGCTCATCATCCAGCTCAGGGTGCTCAAGAGGATATGCAGACTTGCTGAGCCCAGGCGGAAGTCGTGCCGGGAGGGCAGGTGATTCGTGGGGACGTACCCAGCGAAACCGAGCCCGCTACCATCCCCAAATCGCCTCCATCGCCAGCCAGGTTGTCCTCAATCCCGTGGGAAGGAGGAGCAAAGCAGGAGGCGGCTGGAGTGGCGTTCCTTTTTAGGAAGGAAAGCCGCGACCGCAACACTGCCATGGTAAGGTTCTCGCAGTGAGAACACGAACCATTCACAAACACTGCCTCGGTGTGATTGTGGCCCAGACACATGAGGCAGCGCCTGTGACTGTCAGGAGTGGAGAGAACTTGACTGCATCCAGGAACTACACAGGGGCAGAAAGGCATCTTTATAAAGATGCGTTCCGAAAAGGACCTTCAATGCCGCTGTGTATTGCTCTTTTAGAGAAAAACACTTTTAGAAAAATGTATCTTTTAATAGCGCTATCGTAGCACCCAGGGGCAAAGCTGTGCCGTGCAGAGAAGGAGAAAGCCGCTGATATGTACCATAGATCCAACAGCATACGCTCAGAGATGAGAGGAAACACATTGTGACTCGCACCTCGCTACTCACTCAACCGGTTGCCTCCGAAGAAAATTTCTGAATGAACAGATGCATTTCCCACCCTTTATACCCGTATGTCCGGGGGCGGGACATGCAAATTCTGTCTGCCAATTTCTCTTTGGCCTTTTCTCAAAGTTCAGAGATGCATAAGGCTCTCAAGAGAGACCCCTAGTGTCACTTCTTTGACACAACGTCGAAGTTGCTTCATATGATTATATAAATATGTGTTTAATCCTCTGGAGATTAGAGTTAAGGGAAAATGTTTTACTTTGTGTTAATGTATACAAATACAATTTGTCTCCTCGCTCCAATATGACAATCAAGAATGAATGCTAATATACCGCTAGCGTATGCATTATGCTTGTCTCACTCCATGCATCATGATCAAATACCTCGACTACAATGATGGATGGACTCTGTGTTTGTGTGTGTGTTCATGTTTAGCAATTTCCTGCATGTCTTTCTGGAGGGGCAAAGTACTGCTGGGCAATAAAACGATCTCAATATTTTTTTAGAAAAAAAAATCCTTGATATTAAACTTTTGAGTAATTTCGATATTTAGCCTATGTTTACATCTAGACGATCAGGCGTGTATCTCTAAAACAAAGGCAAAGTTACACTAGTAGCACACATACATCCCCCAGACGTCTATTTGATGTGTGTTTACATCTGGAGGACATATTTTTAACATTGTTTGCTCATCTGCAATATAAAACACGTCAATAAGTATGTATCGGTTGTCAATAAGACATCCAGCAGATGTTTTTGAGACATTTGTTATTTAGAGTGTTTATACATCTGATCTTTTTAAGAAGTCTAGCTGATGTTAATTAGATTGAAATGCTTTTCAGTTGGAAAGATGTAAAACAGACATCTCAGAGATGTGTGTGGGATATCTGGGTATTACACAGCTGCTAGCTATCTGAATCACAGTCATGAAATAAGCCAGTTATGAAGTATTAACTGGCTATCGGTTACCTAGCTGGGTGTCTTGTTTACCAGTAATAAGGCTAGCTAGCTATCCAGCTAATTTGGTATTGTTGTGTGCCGAACAAGAGTGTAATGACAATGCAATACAGCTAACAACTGAACACACGAGCAACTCTGACATCAACACAATTGATGATATTTTATGTACTATTTTGTTTCCATTCCACTGTCATGTCTTCTAAAGTTTTACAGTGGATTTAATGATATTTAGGCTACAGCTTCAGTTCCAGTTAATTTCTTTAGGGTTATGTCAGGGTTAGCGCCATGATTCAATTCAACCATATATATATTGTGATAATATTTTTGGCCATATCGCCCAGCCCAAGGGCAAACCTGTTTGTAGAAGTAAATGGTAAAGACAGTGGAACAGAACTTCATTCAGCCCTGTCTTCGCACGTTTAACAAGTTGGCTGTCTGTGGCAGCTAACATGCATTTGTCTGGGTGACAATGCAGTTACAGCGGTGGAAGAGGGTTATTCACACTCTCCGCCCGGAACAGATTGTCTTTTTCTGCCCTGCTGCGTCCCACACTTCTCCATTGTGCATGGACACACGTGGTCTTATGTGTGTGCATCTTGGACAAAATTTTCATTACTTCCTGTATCAACACTTACTTCATTGTGTCAATTTCATTTTCTTTTTTTTCACACAACATTTGCTGTCACTATTGCAGACTCTATAGTGCCACCACCAGTACAAAAATTTACTTTTTAACAGCTAATAACGTTTGATCCATATGGCCTACAGTTTGCCTGCTCATAAACTTTTTAATGGATCCAACCACTCAAGTTCACTGGGTCATAAGGAATACGATGACACCATTTTTTTCTTGATTATTAATATGGCCTATCCACTATTTAGTAATTTGCAAAAATCACTGGATTTTACCAACAGTTTGGCATATCAAAGTGAAATTTTGTAAATATTATTAGCACCATGCCTTGGACTTACCTGTGCCATCCATTGTGCGATATTGCATGTCTGCCTGTCTGTTTGCAACTTGCTGAGCACAATAAAGGCTGATGCCAATTTGTCTATTGTCTGTCTGTCTCTCTCTCTCTGTGTGTGTGTGTGTGTGTGTGTGCAATATAGGATGTGTTTTAGTAAGGTTTAAATTAACCCGTTAATAAATGTGATCTGTTTACTGTTGTTCAGCTCACACAGTTTGAGTGTAAACATGATTGGAATATTTCTATTCATTCTTTCAATACAATTCTTCATCTATTTTTCAAGATATTTTTTTCCTAAAAAACAAACAAACAAACAAAAAACAACATTGCACATTGTTAATATTAATATTTTTTCTAGTCATATTTTTGTGAACAGTATTTTTTTTATATAAATTGTATAATTATCGTTATGATTTGTCTTTTTCTTCTCTCATTTTTAGCATTGACGATAAAAAAAAAAAAAACATTGGCAACAGACATTTTCAAAGCTATTTTTTGTACTGTAACTAAACTTCTACTGGTAAATGACCTCTGTTATGATATACTTTCATGTTAATACTTTTCAATAAAAGTAAAATACAAAAAATATGTTTTTATAATGGGTAAGGGTGGAGAGTTTAGGGAGCTTACTTTAAAGAACAAGAAGATTTCCATTGTGTCAATTTTAAATCACTGGGTCTAGTGTGTTCATTTCAAAAGCTAAGCACTCTTTTAGTGATTTATCCTTACCTTCCATTCCTGCACAGCACTGTCCTTAGTTCATTTCAGACTGGCATTTAACATCAGTTTGCTGACCTTGAAATACTTGAAAGAAGTCGTACCCAAGGACCTCACAGGTTTCACTATTGAGATAAGAGAATCATGGGGTAATCTTTTTTTTTTTTTTACAAACATCAGCACTATGGACACTCATGGTTCAGTTATGCTGATTGAGTTCCAATAATGGATGCATGCTCACTTTAGTGGGTGTGAATTCGTAGTGTGCATCATGTAAGTGGATGCTGTGTGACTGTGTGTGTTTGTGTGGGATGTTGATTCATGGTTGAACATGTGCAATGTGAGATGGCTGGTGATTTGTCAGCATGTAGAGAAAGAGTTTATTACCCCTTCGCAGGGAATGAGGGTTGGGGTCCAAACAGAGAGAGAAAGAAGAAATTGATCTTCATTTTAGCCTGACGGGAACAAGTCTTGGTAAAATGTTGAGCTGTTTTCCTTCTTTACACTGAATATGGGCAGTTCTATCAGAAAGACTTGCAGGCTTGGTAAAGCTGACATTTATTTGATGAAATGATATTGAACCACAGAATATATTTTCTCTTTTGGTGTAAGACCTGTCTGGCAGTCTGATGAGAGTGCTACTGGAACCATCAGATCCTGCCGGAGATAGGAGGCAGGGGTGAGGAGCCTACAGAGGTGCAGGACGGGACTCGACTGGTGGTGGTGGGGAGGTGCTGTGTTGGCACACTGAAACAGCAAAGAGGTAGATTGAAAGCAAACTTTTAAAGCAATGGCTGATGTATGATTGGCTAGGAGCTAACTAGATAATGGCATGAGCTGCAAGACTCCCACTAGCACTACACTTAAGCTTACATTTCTATGTTTGAAGGGTCAGATGCTAAATGTGAACTAGTTTGCAGATATATAACCATGGAGGTGTGGGGGCAGGAGAAGCTGGAGATTATAGATATTGTTATGCTACAACTGCAAACCATGTTCCTATAAAGTAGCCTCCTCCAAGACCTACGGAGGGCATGCGTCTGTGAAAAAGTATATGCCGTCTGAGGTTTTGGGGTTTTCATTATGGAGAAGGGAAATTCCTTTCCAGTGATTTAGTAATGGGGATGCTGCTACCAATAGATATATTGTAGGAGAGTTATCAACGGAATGGGCTAGCGTGAGGAGGCGAGAGATGGAGCGGCCTTGATGAATGATGCACATGGCGACATAAGGTGACCCACAGGGATAGGATGTTGCATATGGAAACTGAAACTGGCAGGTGGAAGGAAATGCAAACTAATGATCTGCCTAATTTAAAGAGAGGTGGAGAATCTTTGGAAAAAAAATCGAGAAATCAGGAAATCGAGCGTGATGCTGGAAAATTCAAGAGACGTAAAGGGGTTTATGTTTTTTTCACTGTAGAGGCAATGCCCAGCTTGTGAAACAATTTGTTTAAACATCCAGATTGGAGCTGTGAGTGGCACGGAAATTGGAGCGCATGCATACGGACGTGAGCTTAAAATATTGGAAGGATCCAACATAAGCCTTCTGAGAGAGAATAAAATGTGCGGACTACTTCTACACCATTTGTGAGCTTTATTGTGCTCTTTGGGTGGATGGCAGTGGCGAGGACTCCATGACAGTGCATTCCTCCTCCTTCCCGGGTTTCGGCACCAATGTAACAAGGCTACTAGCTTCATGGGAAAGGAGGCGGGAGCCGGCAGAACCGTCAAAATAATGGTTTAATGAAAACGTAAACAAAAAGACACAGAACACAAGTGCACACGCTGCAGCTGCGTGTGGCTCTCTCTTTCCCGAACTGCCGCATTTCGCTGCACTTATCCCTCTCCTCGGCTGATTAGCCCGATTGGGGGCCAGCCCTGCCCTCCTACTTTTCACACTGTTATAGCTGTAAAGGGAGGACATATTCCCTATTAATGCCAATGGTTTTGCACATTTGGTTGTGGTGTTTGGATGTCCACATATATTTGACCATACAGTATAGTGAATGGTATATTACTTCTTTGAAATGGTCAGTGGATCATAATTAGTCGCTAGTCCAAAAACACCAGATTCTGTGGCCCCTCAGACTTCTTTAGAGCAAGTTCAATTCAGGCCATTTTAGGCTTACATTTTCTACCCAGGAAGATGTCCTTGGAAGATGCAGGGTTAACTTGGGTTGAAAATTGCAGCATGAAAACGTTCGTCTTTTCAACCCCTGGGTGGTTTCAGGCTGAGAAATCCAGTGTGAAAATGGCCAAAATGATGACAGGCAGAGCGAGAGAGTTTGAGGGAGGCACAGAATTGGCTGGCCTCTCCGCATTTCCACTGGCTGACTTGATTGATCTGGTGCCTCAGATGATATAACTAATACTAATCTGACTTTGTCAGATTTATTTTTTAGAATTTCTGGGTTTATTTTAATTGTTTATTTTGTTCTCTCGTACCTCCACTTCATCATTCAATCTTTGCCTGTCTTTTGCCTTTTCGAGAAATAAAATCTCACTGGTTAAATAAGTATAGTAGTTTAAGTGTTTTTTGTTATTAATGTGCATCTTGCAACCACAATCATGAAACATAATCAACTAACAAAATGTGTGTTTGTGACTACATGATGTAAAATTGCTACTGTGAATACATGTTGTACAACACTCTGTACGAAGAATAAATGATTTTCACACAGCAAGTTCCATATTTGACCCTATACGATCCTTGTTCATAAGCAGTGTGCGGATGTTATGATCGCTTCTCTCTGCCTCTTACTCTGCTTCTTATTTTCAAATTTACATTTAGGTTTCAGGCATTAACTTGGATGAAAAAGAGACAGACAGAAAGAGAGAAAGAAATAGAGATGGGAGAAGTTATTTTTAACTGGGGCTCAGTCTTGCTCGCCCAGTCAGACGGGTCTGTCAGGACACAGGTCTGGGCTGACAGCGCATTAAACGAATGATCCCCCTTTCTACCACCGCTGCTCTTTTCTCATTCCTCTAATTCCTGCTCTCTCTTTTTTTATTATCTATCTCTAGTCGCACACACAAACGCACTAGCTCTGTTCCAAAACCTAGAGAGCTGCCTCGCTGCCTACTGCCTATATATTGCAGCTGCCTTCTAGAAAGCAGCATTCAAGTAATTATAGAACCTTCATAAGTGCTGTTATATAATATGCTATGTTGCAACATTTCAGCAAGTGGAGTCCAATTATCATCTCTGGAATAAATACTGTTTGTTTTTGATGCAAATTTTAGTTAGTAAAAAATTGTTTGTTATTATAATCACAAAGAGTCAAGAAAATATGTCAAAACGTATACTCAATAGTGTAATGGTCATCTGTGTATTCCATGCATACACACTGCAGAAATAATTAACATTATTAACTCGTGAGAATTCGTCACAATACTATGAGGAGGTAAAAATGTACCAATTCGTATGACTTCATTTGAATGAAATGTAGGATATTTGGTACTGATGAATTTAGAAAGGAACCATTAAAGTGCTCTCATTCTCACACCATTTTATGTAATGGAATTTAGGGTCTTGAAATATGTGAGCTATGAACTGAATTAAACTGTCCTTATTGTATATTATTACTTAATGAAATGTACAATAGAATTAGTCACGTTCAACCATTATAAATTACATAAATGACAAATAACTAGATTATTTGTCTGAATAAATACTCCACCATTAAAATTGTAATACAACGTCTCGTTGTGTTGACTCACAATTTCTACTGTAAGGAATTAGCTTTAATAAGTGAATCATGATTAATTCACTTATTGGAGTGATATTATTCTCATGTCTTATTGAAAATAATATCACATTTTTAGGTACAGCTTTGAAGTGAAACCTATTAGAAACAGGGATGAGATTATTTAACAAAATATACCACAGTCATTCATCTTTGAATACAGACAAATTTTATTGCTATTCTAAACATAAATCTAATCTAACACATATATATACATGAGACACTTTGGTGAAAAGAGTGACAAAATGTGAAATAAATGATCAATACAGTGAAAATGAACATTATGGAGTCTGTTGACAATGCCTTAAGAACATTTTAACCTTATTTGAGACTACATCGATTTGCTATCGGATTACCCAATGTATTTAACAAATACACCAGCACTTTGAGCATAATATTGGAGATGTACTTGCGTATAGTGGTGTTTCCTTTTGTTCTTTGTGTTCCTTGGTTCTTGGCTCTTGGTTGAGCGTTTCTCCGTCGATGTTTTGGACCTCTGTAAGATCAGCTATTTATTGTCTGTATGAATGATGAGGTTGGCTTTGAAGCAAGGCATTCTCATGGACCATAGAGAGTGAGAGGCTTCCTCGGTACTTTGGGCTTCCTTGGACCTCACATGGCATGGATCTGGTTCCGACGAGATACAGAGAGACCACAAGGGAAGAGTCAGAGCAAAGTCTGAGCAGTCAGCAGAGCAGGTGAGACAAGCAGAGATGGAAGACGACAAGAGAAGAAGAAGAGAGAGTGTTCTTCCTGTTTGGAAACATTTGAACTGAAATTGGCCGTATCACCAAAGGTGTCCTGCGCCAATCAGAAGTGACTTTTCAGAGTCATGTGGTCAACTGGTCTTTTCCGACAGTTGATTTTATGGTCCTTTTTTCAGATTCTGTTAATCATTAACTCTTATATCTTGAGAATGGTACAAGAGGCATGACATTTGTTGTTAATATCATGATTATGTTTACGCTCTGGGTAGGGTAAGGTGTTACACTTTATGTTAAGGTGTAGAGATAGAGTTTGGTTTAGAGATAGAATTTATAAAAACAGTTTTGGATAAACAAAGAACAAATGGCACATTGGAAACTACAAGGACACAAGGGAAGCTTCTCTCATTGGTGGTTGTATAACTCTTACAATTTTGTATGAAATAACTCATACTATTGTGACAAATTCTCATGAGATTGGGTTGGAAATAGTATGAGTAGCAAGGCAGTATGCTATTCCATACCATAATTATGTGTGCACCTCTAACTTGATGTACTATATAAATATGTCAATTTTAATATCTCACCACAGTTTATGAGAGCTGTGAGTTTGCGCTGTACTGTCTAAGGCTCCTTGAAAGAACCCCCCCCCCCCACCCCCCACCCCACCCATCATATACTTTCAGTCCACCCTCACAATACAGATCTGCCATTATCAGCGATTAGTGTCACATGATTGAAACTTGTGTGGGTCTGACTGGCTGACTGGCAGAGACCCATGGGGCTTGCTTGGAGGAGAACCTCAGAGATCCATACTGGAGAAAGATTTACCTGAGCAGACAGTCAGACCATGCTTTACTATTACTAACACACACACACACACACACACACACACACACACACACACAGTCTTTTTCAACAAGTTTTAAAGTAGGACAGGTAGAGTTGCACTTGGCTGAGTGCTGTACCACCCACTCACTGCTCCTGTCCATGCTGATGAGAAGTTTGTGAAGAGGATTCTGGTGGAGCTTAGAGAGTTTTAGCTAATACACCCACCACTCTCTCTCTCTCTCTCTCTCTCTCTCTCTCTCTCTCTCTCTCTCTCACACACACACACACTCTCTCACACACACACACACACACACACACACACACACACACACAAACTAGCATAAGAGCCTATACAATGGATGCATTGGCAAGTAATTGCACACTTTATAACTGTAGACTTTGCAGACGGTAGTTTTTTGCTGTTACAGTAAAATGTGAAGAGCCATTATAATTTAGCTCTTGTATTTGTATTTATGATATTCATTTACTGTAGTCTGGTAGTGATCCAGTGTACAGCTGCCGCACTTAAGCCACACTTAAAAAAAATTAAATCTATGAATGTCATTGCATTAGATAACAATATATCAAGCCTAGTGGCATACATACAAATAAATAAATAAATAAAAACACAAACACACACACACACACAAAATGATCAAGCAAAGGAAGTCAATACATATAGTTTTAATTTTAAATGATAAACAAATATAAATTCTAATTAACACAAATAATTTGTCATTTTATGTTTGTCGACGTTAGTGGATTATATCTACAGTATAGTTTATGTACTGTACTTTGCTAGAACACCTGTGTTAACTTGAGGAGAACTGACTTCATACATCCACTAAAAATGGCCTTGGGACCAGCTGGTGAAAAGTTATTGCCAAAATGACTCACTGAAGCTAATTTTGCTATGAGAAAATGTTTAGTATCATTTGTTTGCAGTTGCAACTTCATTATCCATGCAATTCATTCATTCATTATGTATCCAAATACTATT
The DNA here is from genome assembly GCA_032164185.1 of Moxostoma hubbsi. Classification (NCBI taxonomy): domain Eukaryota; kingdom Metazoa; phylum Chordata; class Actinopteri; order Cypriniformes; family Catostomidae; genus Moxostoma; species Moxostoma hubbsi. The sequence goes on from JAVLUX010000038.1 coordinate 19,302,246, forward strand.
GGGGCTATCATAATATACTCCGACATATTTATTTCATTAGAATACCTTGCTTGAATATGCTGTATGTGCTTATCTTTGACCTTGTCAGTAACAACTTTTGTATTTCTGCAGTTTAATTCTATTGAGACATGTTTGCAGGAAAGAAGTTGGCTGACACTGAATTGTTTAAGAAATCAAATCTGTAAAAGTGAATAAACCAATATAGATGTGCAGGTTCAGAGAATATACACTCCGAATGTAGAGTGTGCTTGTAACCGATCACAAGCCACTGTAATAAAAACATTTGATATCCTTCACATGGCTCTCATTTATTTTCTACCTGGTGATGAAAACCCAATCTTGAACAATCCAACTAATTGTTACAGTATACTAATGTAAACTGAAAAAATCCTACCACCACATACTTATGTTCCACATCTGTTCTGATACCTCTTCAAACACCATGTCTGCTTGAGTAGACCATGATCAATAAAGCCAGGCACCTGTGGAATTATGATAGATTAAATACATCTCCCTCTCCACTCACTCTTCATCTATCCATTCATTTATCCCTCTACCTTTCCATTCATCCCTTGCTCGCCTACAGATATGTGAATGTATTGACACTGATGATGAAATGAGACGTTTCATTTCACATGGTTTCTGAGAGATCTTTGAGTTAGAAAGTTGATCCTGAGTGAGAAGATGAAAGAAATAGTGAAAAGAGAGTGCGACGAGGGCTCTGTACCAAAATATAGTAATATGCCTACTGCCTGCATAGGTAGCAGATTTCAAAGGCAGCATCCTCACTTAAATGAAAATTCTGATTTTGATTTTTAGGTAAAATAATTAACCATTCTTTAACTTGGCTACCTTTTGAAACAGCCTTTGTTTCAGGATATTTTGGCCTTTTGGCTCCTACAATATGATGCCTTAAAATGCTGCTCACGGAGGCATTTCACTTGGTTTTGGAACAGAGCGGAAGAGCTGAATTTTTTTTTTAATTTAAAGATCCCACACATATTATGAGGTATTGCGGCACCTTATACGATAGTGTTCAACTCGCAGATCCATCAAGGGAACTTACAGCTCAACTTGGTGATGAGGTAATTAGTGTTTGATAAGGTTATCTATATTCATCTCATGAAGAAATAGAGGGATTTATTGAAAGCGAAAGACATGCAGACTAAAACAATTCTCTTTAATGTCTCAGTCAACTAATTCCAGGACATTCCCTGAAAGATCTATGAACTTTCTCCACCTGCCTGCTTGCATTAAGTAGTAGTCCAAGCCTGTAATCTCACAGACCTTAAATCTACCAATCCACTCGATCATCTTGCACACAACGCTCCTTCATGCATTTTTATAGCATATTTCTGTATATGAGATGTTTAATTAAGACTGATGTTCTTGGCAAGTGAATATTTATATATGTGGCTCTGGGCCATTATGTTTTTTATGGGAAGCACTGAGTGAAGATGTCAGCCTTTTTTCTCAATTTGCATTTGCAATATGTGTCAGTAAATCACTCATTTAGAGACGTCGGCTTGTTGCTTATTGGGTGAGGTATTAGTTGCGTGCATCTCAGGTCCCACTTGAATGAGTTCAGCCTTCATGTCAAGGTAATTATTCTGTTCTTCCGTCAGAGAGGAAATGAAAGATTATTCTTTCTAGCTCTGCTCTCTTTCTCACAATCTCGACCCCTTCCCAGCTTCACAGTGAGCATCAAGTTCATGTCCATGCCTGATCTCTGACCCCTGCCGTCTGAATGTTAATTACTTATCATTGTTAGTCTAGTGTTCCGTTTGGCTTTGTTAAGCTAATTGGTTTCCTTGATCCTTTAATTGGGACTTTATTTTTCAATTCCCAGAGGTCACAATTCAGAAAATTATTTCATTTTCTGATGCTATTTGAACAAGGTTGTAATTACCGATCTTTTCTGTGTCTCATAGCATTTGGCAGTATGACAGTGACATTGTTGAATAGACTTGGGAAGGTTGAGGTTTTTCACTTTTGTTCTTTACATCCATTTGTCTCTTTTTGCTCTTTTTTTTTTTTTTTTTTACATTGTAGGCTCTCTTAAGAAGTGTATTGATCATATTGTAATCCCTATTACTGTTAAAGCCCTTTCACTTACAAATTGACAACTTATCTTGACTCATGACAATGCTACCCAATGCATTGAAGTCCATGAAGCAAAGCTTCAAGTGACAGAGTGACCCCAATATACATTAAGCAAAAATATAATATTAAGTTAACAAAAAGGTTGTATTCCTTAACATTTGTTACTTAAATAAGTTAACACGAACTAACAATGAACCATACTTTTTAGCACTTACCAAGACCGTAAACCCTAATGCTGAAAACAATTATTTCCCAGCATGCCTTGCTAGGCATGCAAATGTGTAAAATGAGTAAATGTGAAAATAAAGTGTTATATAATGTATCTTTGTTAGTGTTAAATGTTATTTTGAATTATTTAAAAATTTTGAGGGTTACCATTACGGTGTATAGGAGAGCTTATGCTTAGGTTGATTACAGGTACAATTCAAGTATTTTCTACAGTACATTGTTTTCTCATTGAGGAATGATAATCAAAGCATAATGTTTTCAATTAGCATGCACTCAGCTTGCTAGCATTATGTGTACTAGCTAATAGCTAGTTCTAGCTAGTACTAAGTGGGAGCATTGAATTCTACTGGGATTCTTCTCCCCATCGGAAAGTTGATAAAAAGTTTTACTTGTGTCCTGATTTGAGGAGGATATATATTCAAGTTTATGTGTGTGTGTGTGTGTGTGTGTGTGTGTGTGTGTGTGTGTGTGTGTGTGTGTGCGCGCATGCTGTCAGGCTCCGCTCATTTAAAGCCCAGTTCTGAGGCAGACATTCTCTCTGCTCTTCCGTTTTGTCAGTCGTGTCAGAAAGGCGAAGCGCTAGGTGTCAGAAATATGCATTGTCTGCCGTGAAAATATTCATCTTCCATCCTCTCTCCAGGCATGTCTGTGAAAGCCACACTCATCTGCAGCAGAGAAGAGACAGAGGCAGAGGCAGTGGCTCCTACACGTCTCTGATAAGAAAGCGCTGAGCAGTGGCTCTCTGACACAGCTCAGACACCGGCCATGAAAAATATAAAACCTTGGGGTTCCTCCATCAGAATCAGAATCTGTGTGTGTGTGTGTGCGTGAGGTGATATGAGTGTGGTGGACTGAACTCAAGCTGGGGTCTGTATATGTCATATCTGAAAGATATTCAAATTCAATGGATTCTATGGGCAGGTACATTTGAGGTTGTTTTTTCCCTATTATCTGGCCCATTTCGAGACCCATTATATGCCTCCTCTCAGTACTACAATGGGGACTGAGTTAAAAAAAAAAAACTCATTGTTTGACATTAAAATCTGTAGTGCTAATTGTCTTTTGTGTTAAAGGGTTAGTTCTCCCCAAAGTAAGACTTATATTGTCAGTTACTTCAAATCTCAAAAGGGGCAATCCGTCAATCCGTAATCATTGAGTACATTTACATATACGTTCTTACACCGATAATGCTTAATAAGCCTATAATGCATGCGATCATGCAAACCCAATAAACCGTGTTCCTTTATCGGTGTGAACGCTATAAACAGCGTAAGAATAAACCAGTCAACATGGGTAGATTTTTGCCCATTACGCCGATTTAGCGTGCCATGTAAACACTTTACCTGATGTTCGTACCCGCTCATTCAATGTGCACATGTGTTGACCGCATGCCTCTTCACTGTTTGATGTCAAATGTAGAGAATAACACGATTATTTCATATGTCATGTAAATGCATATTTCTTGCCGTGTCAGATTTTTAAAATAAGCTGATTTTAGTGAGTAATCAGCATAATGGTGTGCATGTAAACAGGCTCATTGTGTCCTTGAGCAAGTCACTTGACACTAGGTTTCTAACAATCCTTGTATTCCATTCCATTCTGCTTGAAGTCAAATTTCCAACTTGGAAGCTCTCTCTGACAGCACCCAGGGAAACGTACACAATTAGTGATAAGCATAGGGATATGTGATTAATTGTGACACAAATAATGTCAGAATGTTAATGATCCTAACAATATTAATAATTGTCTTTATGCTAAAAATAATTGCTTATAATTTTTTCTTTTAAAAAAATTTGACCGTTCAGTTTGTGAAACGGTTTCTATTTCTGCGACATCGCGCTGGACTGTTGCGTTCAGTTAACAGATGGTTCTGCTTGTGATTGTTTTGCATTCTATTGTCAATTATCCTCATTTTAGTGTATCAATATTGTAGTGTCATGTCACATCACATCTTCTGTGTACTGACAGATTGCTTGTCACTGGAGTCTTGTCGCATCTGGTTAGGACAAGGTGTTGTACACTGAACAATTTATTAGGAACACAATGGTCCTAATAAAGTGTCCAACATGGTCTTTGGCAGTTAAAGCCCATCCACCTCAAGTTTCGACATGTTGTGCTTTCTGAGATATTATTCTGCTCACTACAAATGTACCGAGTGATTATCTGAGTTACTGTAGACTTTGTCAGCTCAAACCAGTCTGGCCATTCTCCGTTGACCTCTCTCATCAACAAGGCATTCATTCTGGATGTTTTTGGTTTTTGGCACCATTCTGAGTAAACTCTATAGAGACTGTTGTGCATGAAAATCCCAGGAGATCAGCAGTTACAGAAATACTCAAACCTGGGAAAGTATGCATGTCTATACTCACTACTGTGGTGTCTCTGTAGTATTTATATATTTTTTTAATTTAGAATTAATAATTTTAGGCTTTTGAAATCACTCTACCTGTTCCCACAAGTCTCCGCTGCAGAAATTTACATCTTATAGGAATCTTCGTCACCTAGTAGCTTCTAATCACAAGACAGCAGACTCCCCGAAGATGAATGGTACACTGCCGTTTTCAACATTTATTTACTTGCCGTATTTGCATTCATCTTAATTTACAGTATGTTATTTATTCAAGGCTATGACATTGCACCCGCGTAAATAATTATCTGGGAAAATAATTTGTTTTCTTTTAGCAAAACACCACGCTAAGAGTTATTTGTGCGTTTATTGCATTTTTTTTCTTCGCACCTTGTTCTTTTTTCTCTCTCTCGCTTTGCTTTTTTCTTTGTCAATTTGACTGGGCTGAAAGCTTAGTGAAACTATCCATGCTGGTAATGAAATGTGTTTCTGTAATTACCTGCAGAGGCCAAACGTCTTTTGTTAGTGGCGCAGCTAAATCTCATTAAATAAAAACAGGAGTCCAACGGTTCTTATTTTGGTTGGAGCACGTATGTCGCTTTTAAATTTACACTTTCAATAGGGGTCTTTAATTTAGTCCCCTCACACTCAAAGTTGGATAAAAGAGTTTGGTGAGCTTTGTAACTGTGGCTCTGTCATGGTCCCCTAAACAGTCACATGGGTATTACACGTAGGGCAGATCTGCAAGTACTCCCTAGGTGACATAAAATGAATCACGACAATTATCATACCGCTGTGCTCAGCAAATGGAGAATTTATTTACTTTCATTTTGTTGTTTATTTTTTTCTACATTGCCCTGTGGTTCCTTCAAGGTGTTTAAACCTCAGGTAGTAATGAATTAATTCAGACCCCAAATGCACCACCTTAACAAGTCCCCAAAGAGATGGCGATAGCCATTGAAATGGCTGTATTACATGCTTAAAATCATCATTTACTGTGGTATTCAAAGATTTGGAGGTCAGAGCCATGGTTTAGTGGTTACAGCATGTGCTCAGGGCCAGTGATTCTCAACTGGCTTTGCTTCAGGACCCAAATATTACATTTGACATTAAGTGGCAACCCAACACAGTACTATACATTTTTTATAATTTAAAAGTAACAAAAACATTCTAAAAATCAAACATTGAAATATAATTTCATATTTTCATTCTGGACTTGAAAAGAGAAAAATACACTGAAGATGCTTTTGAAGTAATTTTGGATTGATTATAGTATGTGGTTTGTAGCAAGTTTAAAGAGATTACTATATGGGGCAGACATAGAGGTGATGATCTAAGGCAGTGGTTCTCATCCTTTTTGACTCCGAGGCCCCCATTGTCGGAGAACATATTAGAAAGCCCCCTATGTAAGCTGTAAAATATTTATATTATAAGATTATAAGATATTTCCTTAAAACTTGTGATTCTAGAAATATCTAGAACTGTATATTCTTCATAAAAAGCAAGCTCTTGAAGGGAGTTGCATTTTCCAGAACTTGAATTATAATAATTATATAACAATTATAATAATCTATCATATTTTAAATAATTTTAAGAGATCTTGAAGTCCCCCTGGAAGTGTGCTGAGGCCCTCTAGTGGGCCCTGACCCCGTAGTTGAGAACCACTGAACTAGGGGACAATGATTCAGTCTAAGCATGTCTATACTAATGACCACTTAAATGGGAGTTCTCAGCCTTTTTTGCTGAGTTCCCTGTCTGTCACACACTTGACGTTGTGTCAATGTAGTGACACTAGGGGTTCGCTCTTGAGAGTCCCAATCACCTTTGCTTTATTCAGAAAAGCCTATGAAAATTGGTGTTGAATTTGCATGCTGCTCTCCGCCCGGACATACGGGTATAAAAGAAGATGGAGTGCACAACTCATTTAGACTTGTTCTTCGGAGCCGACACCTTGCTGTCTGCTGGAATTATGACAATATCAGTGGTCACCCCGCCTGGTCGAGTGTTGTGCTTCCCCTAAGCGCTTCGGCGACTGAGTCCACAGGTATAAAAGAGTATATTCTAAAAGAGTATATTTCATCTAACGAGCTCGCATAAACGATTGGCTTCTTTTTAAAGATGTCCTTTCGCTTTTGTGCTACTGGCTATTATCTCTCTCCACCGGATGGCCACGAAATCTGTCTTTACTGCTTGGGTCACCAGCATGACGAGGCAGCTTTGTGGAGGGGTCATGTTCTACAACCTCTGCATAGAACCGATTTCGACCCGACTGTTATGGGGTAACCACAGGTAGGCAGGGCAGGTGTATCACTTGGATTTATGCCTTTCCCCTTTCAAGGTGATTACAAGGTCTTGTCCACAATAGTTCACCGTAACTGGTGAACACTGGACACCTCTTTCATTTCTTAAGCACTATTTGGTTACAAACTCGGCGGAGGAGTAATACCGCCAGGTCCGTTACTCATGGTATGCCCCTTTTCAGGTGAGCCTGCATACTTGTCCTCAGTGCTCCATATGTGGTGATTCCCTCTCGGTAATCCCGTATGATGCTTTTCCACTGTTTGGTTTCCCCTCAGGTGAACCCTGTGTTTCCCATTGACAGAGCTTCGCTCTGTCTCGGCCAATTTTGCTGTATACCCTCTCCATATATAGAGTCCTCCCAGTGGCTTTATTCCAAATAATCTTTCCCATCGATAAATCCATGTGATGTATTCTCCATATGTTAACCTCCCTCGGGTAGGATGTGGTCTCCATAGTCCTCTCCCTCCTGGAGAGGGAAGAGCACTTCCCCAGTGCTATTCTAGCAGGTGTTATGCAGGAAATTGCTTAATACAAAAATCAGGAAAGGCCACCGCCTGTAGCCTCCTCGGGTAAGTGCCTCCTCCTAGTGACCCCTAGTGTCACTACATCGACACAATGTCAAGTGAGTGACAGTCAGGGAAGGTCTTAGTTACAGATGTAACCTCTGTTCCCTGATGGAGGGAACAAGACGTTGTGCCCCTTTTGTCGCAGCGCTGAACCGACTGCTGGCATGGCCAGGACTCTCTCTTGGATCCTCAGCACAAATATGAAGGAGTGGTGCACGCCATCCTCTTTTATACCTGTAGTTCAAGGGCGGAGAGCAACATGCAAATTATACTCGCCAATTTTCATTGGCCTTTTCTGATTAAAGCCAAGGTAATTGGGGCTCTCAAGAGAGAATCCCTAGTGTCACAACATCGACACAATGTCTCGTTCCCACCATCAGGGAACAGACGTTTATTGTCTGTTGACACTATCATTATCAAATTGAATTGCAAAAATAATGACTGTATTTAAGCAGGTTTCTTGAACATGCCCTCTTCTACCATTGTTCAAACAAGCAGATAGCAGAGACTATTTAGCAGAGACAGGCCACTTCTATTAAAATGAATGGGGTAAATTGGAATGCCAACAGTCAAATGATGTATAAAGGATTTCCCACCTTTTACAAAAGAGCCAGTTATCTTTTAGATAAAAACATCACCTGTCAATCAACTTTAGAACGAGCATGCGCATTAGCTGTAAAAGGCGGGACAATTGAGTTTTTTAGTGGAATCTGAGGTAAAGAAGCACCGTTTATGATATCAGAGTTGTCAGATTTTACTGCTGATTTAAAATATGTTCCTTGTAATCTTGACAAACCGCTTTGGAGATTTTGGTCTTTCCCCATTCTAGTACATAGGAGCTGGACTTGTGTGCCTCTTGTTTACATAGAAAAATAGCTGCCCTATAGTGTTCCAAAGATGGCCACCAGTGGTCTGACTTGGTTGAAAGATTTTGCAGATAGTCCCACTACAACCTTAAGCCATTGGCTGAGCAAATTTTTATGTGTCTGGCTAGTCTGGATGCTTCAAAATATAATAACTTTTTACAATCCAGTCAATTCTCAATGGATACATTTAATTTGCTCATATGATAATCCTATTTCACTCTAAATAAGTCACATTATGGATGTAAAATGGGTTGATATGCTGTTTCATGTAGCCCCTAACAAATATATTGTTTTTGCCTTGCATTTGAATCAAGCATTTCAATGAGAGAGCTTGATTCCTTTCTCAGCCTGCATGAACAATAAACTGCAATCAGCAGCAAAGGAATCATTAGGTTGATGTTTTTATCCAACTCCAAACATCTTTTTTTCCTCTCTCAGTCTCAGAGATTTCATGGTACATTCTTGTATTTTGATTTCATTACTTTGTCCTCCCCAAGTCTGCCATGTTTACTCGTTTTACCTGTGTTAGTTCACATGACTGGGCAGCTTCAAAGCAGCTAATCCTCTCAATGTCTGGAGGCATTTGAGAGCACCAAAACTGATCCACATACCTTCTCACTGCAGCACAGGTCTCGATCATAATGACAGGTCATGGTAATAAGTGGGTTTCTGAAGTAATTCTAACGTAATTTAACTCCCTTTGTGTATAGCTGTACTGAATTCTGTCGAAAAGCATTTGTTCTGTGTGAAATGAATGAACTACTTCAGAATTAGCTGCATTCCCTCTCTTTTTTTCTCTATCACATTTCTTTTTATACAGTATATTCTTACAAAGCTTTCAGTTTTACATGCACAGGACTTATGTTTTGCCATTGACCTCCCAGTTAGTCAATATGAGTTTTCTACAAAATTCTGTTTTTGCAGCCCCCATAATTGGCCCAAATTACATACCAAAGAAAGCAATACAACTTATTGTAAGTAAAATACTTTTAGAAACCCAACAAAACTCTTTTGTAAATGCACATCTTTAAGTAGACATAGTTGCAAATAAATATCCAGTTTCAGTTAGTTATTCAAACTGATAACTTCATGTCATTTTGAGTGATTTGTTAAAAGAACTAGCTAAATAAAATTATTAATTTGAGAATCTGACTACACTGGTTGCGCAGTACAGAATTTGAATTAGCATTGAATGTTTTTGCATGCAGCCAGCAAAGACGGCGCAACAGAAAGACATATTGTCTATATATTGTCTTTGTATTATTTTGCAGCCTTTTTAACTCATCTAATTCAATTAAAACTGTCTTCAAACTCACAATATATACAATTTCATTTATTTTGCATAGCCCCACCGCTGAATAGGAGGGCAGGAAACATTATTATTGATTTCAATCACAGTTCACAAATATCTGAATGGCACTGACAATTCTGCCATTTTCATTTTCAGAAAATTGAGAAGTTGAGAGAGCAAGAATACGAGAGAAACTATGTAAAAGGAGGCAGCAAAACATTCAGTGTATTGTCTAGAGCAAGGTCAAGTTTGGAGTTTGAGTATCTTGCTCTCCATGGGAAAGTGGGAGTGTTCTTGGTTTATGCCAATTATTCAGCACACTGTGTGAATGTAATGAACCAGGAAGAGAGGTTATCTTGTGACGTTTGAATTGAGCTTCTGTTTGTGTGCTGAGCATTCAGACTTGATTTGATTAGGACTTCCTGTTGGCTAGCGTTCAATGTTTTTTTCCCATGGAGGTTATATCAGTGCAGTCTGATTTTATGAGACGAGAGAAAGTGCTTAGGTGGATTGTAAGTTTGGCTGACTAACTGATAGAGCAACACACAAAGCCCAAGACAGATTGCTCTTAAACACACAAACACATTGATAAAAGCAAAGAAACAGTGAAAATAACGAGCTTGTCTAAAATGCACACTCCCTTTCTCCCTGTCTCATACACCAACTTGGCCAAGAGGTAATTATAGTTATTATATTTAATAAAGTATAGATTTTTGGTTTTATTATTTATATTTTATTTGCAATTGTATATACATTTTGTATACTGATATCACTTAAATGTGATTAGCAGCCTTACATTTCTCAGTGGTTTAAAGTTGTCTGGTGTTATAGCTCTCTAGTGGCATTTTCAGAGATTTTAAATTTGTTGATATAAAATATTAAATATATACAATATATAGATTATATATTATATAAATAGAAAGAAAAAACATGAAATGTGAGACTGTCACATCACAGCAAATACAAAATAATCAATGTGCCATAATTACTACTTTGCAGAAAGGCCACAGCTTTCTCTAGGCTTGGGTTGGGGCGTACCTTACACTTTTCACCTGGTGCAAAAGAGGCGTACAAATCTCATAGACCATTTATTAAAGGAGGGATGCAGGCCATGTCTAGGGACAAGAATATGATAAGCTTAGTGTATGCTCTATTAACTTTGGCCAGTAACAATGCATGCTTTTGTACTTTGTGTTTTGCTCCCTGTTGTTAAAAAAAAAAAAATATATATATATATATATATATATATATATATATATATATATATACAGTGAGGAAAATAAGTATTTGAACACCCTGCTATTTTGCAAGTTCTCCCACTTGGAAATCATGAAGGGGTCTGAAATTGTCATCGTAGGTGCATGTCCACTGTGAGAGACATAATCTAAAAAAAAAAATCCAGAAATCACAATGTATGATTTTTTAACTATTTATTTGTATGATACAGCTGCAAATAAGTATTTGAACACCTGTCTATCAGCTAGAATTCTGACCCTCAAAGACCTGTTAGTCTGCCTTTAAAATGTCCACCTCCACTCGATTTATTATCCTAAATTAGATGCACCTGTTTGAGGTCGTTAGCTGCATAAAGACACCTGTCCACCCCATACAATCAGTAAGAATCCAACTACTAACATGGCCAAGACCAAAGAGCTGTCCAAAGACACTAGAGACAAAATTGTACACCTCCACAAGGTTGGAAAGGGCTACGGGGAAATTGCCAAGCAGCTTGGTGAAAAAAGGTCCACTGTTGGAGCAATCATTAGAAAATGGAAGAAGCTAAACATGACTGTCAATCTCCCTCGGACTGGGGCTCCATGCAAGATCTCACCTCGTGGGGTCTCAATGATCCTAAGAAAGGTGAGAAATCAGCCCAGAACTACACGGAAGGAGCTGGTCAATGACCTGAAAAGAGCTGGGACCACCGTTTCCAAGGTTACTGTTGGTAATACAGTAAGACGTCATGGTTTGAAATCATGCATGGCACAGAAGGTTCTCCTGCTTAAACCAGCACATGTCAAGGCCCGTCTTAAGTTTGCCAATGACCATTTGGATGATCCAGAGGAGTCATGGGAGAAAGTCATGTGGTCAGATGAGACCAAAATAGAACTTTTTGGTCATAATTCCACTAACCGTGTTTGGAGGAAGAAGAATGATGAGTACCATCCCAAGAACACCATGCCTACTGTGAAGCATGGGGGTGGTAGCATCATGCTTTGGGGGTGTTTTTCTGCACATGGGACAGGGCGACTGCACTGTATTAAGGAGAGGATGACCGGGGCCATGTATTGCGAGATTTTGGGGAACAACCTCCTTCCCTCAGTTAGAGCATTGAAGATGGGTTGAGGCTGGGTCTTCCAACATGACAATGACCCGAAGCACACAGCCAGGATAACCAAGGAGTGGCTCTGTAAGAAGCATATCAAGGTTCTGGCGTGGCCTAGCCAGTCTCCAGACATAAACCCAATAGAGAATCTTTGGAGGGAGCTCAAACTCCGTGTTTCTCAGCGACAGCCCAGAAACCTGACTGATCTAGTGAAGATCTGTGTGGAGGAGTGGGCCAAAATCCCTCCTGCAGTGTGTGCAAACCTGGTGAAAAACTACAGGAAACGTTTGACCTCTGTAATTGCAAACAAAGGCTACTGTACCAAATATTAACATTGATTTTCTCAGGTGTTCAAATACTTATTTGCAGCTGTATCATACAAATAAATAGTTAAAAAAAATCATACATTGTGATTTTGGGATTTTTTTTTTTAGATTATGTCTCTCACAGTGGACATGCACCTACAATGACAATTTCAGACCCCTCCATGATTTCTAAGTGGGAGAACTTGCAAAATAGCAGGGTGTTCAAATACTTATTTTCCTCACTGTGTATATATATATATATATATATATATATATATATATATATATTTAGTTAGATAGATAGATTAGATGTCATGACATGCAATATTTGACAGATTTACATATATATACAGTGCCTTACAAAAGTATTCAGATCCCTTTCCAATTATCTCATATTACTGAATTACAAATGGTGCATTGAAATTTCATTCTGTTTAATATTTTATTTTAACAAAATGAATCTCAAAATCAATTATTGTTAGATGACATTGGTTTTATCTTTGTAAATATAAAAAAAAATTATGAAAAATATTGCTTGCTTTAGTAACCCTGTGCTGTGGAAGCTGCCACCGTTAAGGTTACACCGATGAAAGAAATTGCCCTAACAAGAACACAGTTACTTTAACATTGGCATCCACCTGTGAATCATTAAAATTGCAATCATATTTTCGGGTTAAAAAATAAATGAAAAAATGATTGAAGGATCATTGGTCAGGTTGTGAATCTGAAGGAAAATAAAGACCAAATAGCATTCCACAGAAGTGTCAACTATGACACTTTAAGCAAAATTTGTACTCATATATGTAATTTTTTCAAGTTATTAAACCAGTATGAACAAATGTGCGGAACCCACCAAGATGTCTGATGAACATCTCCTGTCTGCTTCTCTATTCACAAGATCTAATGATAAATGTAGTTGAGAACAAATTGTCGTTATCAAAATGACTCAACAAATCTTTTTTAAGTTGAGGCAGTAAATACTCTCGTTTAGTCAACTTACAAACTAGTTGAGACAGTGAAAACCTAACATGTTCAGATGACTGAAAATATTCCAAGACTGCAAGTTTTATCAACTTACCAAAATAGTTTGAAACAACTAAACCTCAAAATACAGTGTAGCCAGACTGCATTAATACCAACTGTGAATCATACTGGAGTCTAAAAGAACTTTACCACAGACCCGTTTTCAAGCGGACTTAGGTGCGTTTCTTTGATGTACAGCCTTGCTCAGAAAACGTCTCGGGTTACTTGTGTAACCCTTGTTCCCTGAAAAAAGCGGAACAAGATGCTGCGCTGCTAAGCGCTATGGGGAAACAATCTTATTGTGAGCTGCTTCTGAACATGTGTGTAACACGTCAATGAAATTGACTGGAATTTATAGCCTCGGTTGGTGAGATCATTGGACGCACCTGTGACCAGGCTATAAATAGGAGGCGTCACCAGAGTGTCGTCAGATTATTTTTCTGAAGAGCGGTCCTGAGACGTCCCAGTGCGGCAAAAGAAGCGCAGCATCTCGTTCCGCTTTTTTCAGGGAACAAGGGTTACACAAGTAACCCGAGACGTTCCCTTTACAAAAAGCTTCACTTTGATGCTGCGCTGCTAAGCGCTATGGGGAACGAAATGCCCACGCCGCCGCACTGGGGCTGTCCGGACCCCTGATCGTTGTGAAGTGTTTTCACAGAACGCGAGAGGTTCCAGACATGAGCTTGAGATGTCGACTCAAGGGCATAAGCCCGGAGTAGCAGAACATCTAACACCATAAAATCCGAAGAGTGTGTACGGAAAGGACTAGCCTGCCGTATCACAAACCTGGTTTAGTCATGAGCTTGAGATGTCGACTCAAGGACATAAGAGTCCGGAGTAGCGGAGCATCTAGCCCACAAAGTCAAAAGATGAGTTTGAGAAGCCGATTCAAAGGCTCTAACTCAAAAGTTTGTACCATGAACTTGGATTTGGCATGAGCCTGGGATGTCGACCCAAGGACATAGTCCGGGGTAGCAAAAACATCCTAGCCCATGTAGAAATTGTAGAATGTGCGTGGAGAGGACCAGCCCGCCACGTCACAAACTTGTTCCTGCATGAGTTTGAGATGTCGACTCAAGGACGTAAGAGCCCGGAGTAGCATGAACATCCAAACTATAGAATTTAATGAATGTGTGCGGAGAGGACCAACCTGCCGCATCACAAACTTGCTGCAGAGGAACCCCTCTAGCCAAGGCTTTAGAGGAAGCGACCCCTCTGGTGGAGTGAGCCCTGACACCTACTGGCGAAGCTTGACCGCGCGCCTCATAGGCCAGGGCAATAGCATCCCTCACCCAATGTGACATAGTCTGCTTAGTAGCGGCCGCCCCCTTGTTGCGGCCCCCATAGCAAACAAACAATTGCCCTGATTTACGCCACTGGCTTGTGCGGTGGACATAAATCTGAAGGGCACGGACTGGGCAGAGTCCGTGAAGTCTTTCCTGCTCCGGCGTTAAAAACGGCGGGGAGTAGAAGGCTTCTAAAGTGACAGGATGTATTGTCGAAAAAGGAACTTTAGGAAGATAATCAGGGTGAGGATGCAAAATTGCTTTGGCCATACCGGGGGCAAATTCTAAGCAGGTCGGCAAAACAGACAGGGCCTGTAGATCCCCGATCCTCTTAAGAGAGGTAATAGCCATAAGGAAGACCATCTTGAGAGTCAGAAGTCTGTCACACGCTGACTCCAGAGGTTCAAAAGGGGTCTCGACCAGAGCCTCCAGGACTATTGTTAAGTCCCACGAAGGAGTTCTGGTCCTAACGGGAGGCCTCAGTCGCCTGGCTCCACGAATGAAGCGGGCGAGTAGAGGATGTCTCCCTAAAGGCACCCCGTCAATCAAGGCGTGGCAAGCCGAAATGGCGGCCACATAAACCCTGAGAGTAGCGGGGCATATGCCTGCTGACAGTTTTTCTTGCAGAAACTCCAGAACTGAAACAATTTGGCAGTTAACTGGATCTGCATCATGTGAACTGCACCACCTTTCGAAGACACCCCATTTATTGGTGTAAATTCTTCTGGTGGAGGGAGCTCTAGCACTAAGAATGGTTTCAATAACCCCAAGCGACAGCCCTGTGTCCCTCAGTTGGTACCCTTCAGGGGCCAAACGTGAAGTTTCCATAATTCGGGCCGGGGATGAAATATTGTCCCCTGTGCTTGAGACAGAAGGTCCCTCCTGTCCGGAATCGCCCAGGGCGAGCCGTCTAGGAGAGACATCAACTCTGAGAACCAAACCCTGTTCAGCCAGCGAGGCGCTATCAATAAGAGGCAAGACCTTGCTGGCGAACTCTGGCTAGGACTCCCGGGAGTAGAGAAACCGGAGGGAACGCATACAGGCGCATTCTGGGCCATGTATGCGCCATAGCGTCCAGACCCAGGGGGGCTGGGTGACTCAGAGAGAAGTAGAGGGGACATTGCGCAGTCTCTTGAGAGGCGAAGAGGTCCACTTCGGCTCTGTAAAATCTCTCCCAGATCTGTTGTACTACCTCGGGATGGAGTTTCCACTCGCCCGACGGTAAGATTCGTCTGGATAGAAAATCTGCTCCCATATTCAGGCGTCCAGGGATATAGACTGCCCTGAGTGACAGTAACTTGCACTGGGCCCAAAGGAGAATCCGACGTGCCAGCAAATTGAGGTGGCGAGAACGTAGGCCTCCTTGATGATTTATGTAGGAGACTGCTGCTGTGTTGTCCACCCGCACAAGGACATGGCAGCCTCTCAAATGTTGGAGAAAGTATTTCAGGGCCAGAAATACTGCCATCAGCTCAAGGCGATTTATGTGCCAATCGAGTTGATGACTCTCCCATTCCCCTTGGGCTGGATGACCACTTAAGACCGCACCCCAACCTGTCAGGGAGGCGTCTGTCGTAAGCATCCTGCGACGACACAACGCACCAAGAGTGGGACCCAAGGTGAGAAACCGGGGTCTGAACCACATAGAGAGGGAACGAAGCACTGGGCGCGTAACCCTTATTTGCCTGAGGGGACTGGCCCTTGGATGAAACCCCCTGGCTTTTAGCCACAGTTGAAACGGTCTCATATGGAGAAGGCCCAAAGGAATCACCGTGGACGCAGACGCCATGAGACCTAATATTCGTTGGAACTGAAGAACAGTGCAAACTTGACCTAGCCTGAGAATGCTCAGGGAGTTCTGAATGGAGATGACACGAGCGGGAGACAACTGTGCCTGCATCGTGACCGAATTCCATATAACCCCCAGATAGGAAAATTTTCTGGGTCGGGAAAGAACGCTCTTTTTGGCGTTGAGTCTCAGACCCAGAGAACCTAGATGAGCCAAGACGATATCCCTGTGCTGAACTGCCAGTTCTTGAGACTGGGCTAGGATCAGCCAGTCGTCTAGATAATTCAGAATGCGGATGCCCTGGAGTCGCAACGGAGCCAGTGCTGCATCCATGCATTTCGTGAATGTGCGGGGTGATAGGGCTAGGCCGAATGGAAGGACCCGATACTGGAAGGCTTCGTCCCCGAAAGCGAACCTCAGGAACTTCCTGTGCTGTGGCAGAATTCCAATATGAAAGTATGCGTCCATGAGGTCGATCGTGACCAGCCAATCGAAACGTTGGAACTGAGACACGACGGACCTGACTGTTAGCATCTTGAACCTGAGCGTCTTGACCGAGCGGTTCAAGGCACGAAGATCCAAGATGGGACGCAACCCCCCCCCCCCCCCCCCCTTCTTGGGGACCAGGAAGTATCTGCTGTAATAGCCAGACTTTTTCTCTGGAAGGGGAACATGTTCTATGGCCCCTTTCTCCAAGAGATTTTGCAGTTCTACCTGAAGTAGACATGCCTGTTCCGGGCTTACGGTAGTGGAAACCACGCCGTTGAAGCTCGGAGGGCGGCAAGCGAACTGAATTCTGTAGCCTTTTTCTGCTGTTTTTAGAACCCACATAGAAATACCTGGCAGAAGTTTCCACGCTGCCAGGTTCTCTGAGATGAGAACTAATTTCAAGACTTCCGGTCGAGGGGGTGTCGAATGTTCTGTGTCCTGGAATAAGGCAGGGAGCGACGGTATATTCAACATTTTGTTGGAAACCCCTGTCACCCGAATCACCAAGGGTGGCGGGAGTGAAGAGGTTTCGTGAGGGTATCGGGAGGGCCGAAGTGAATGATACACTCGCCCGTCCCGAAGGGAACTACCCTCACAGGGTTGGATACAAGACCGTCAGGGCTTCTCTCTCTTGGAGATACAAGCCCTGAGGTCTTGTTTGGGAGGTTGCTGAGGGCGACGAGCCTGTCCCCAATCTTTACGAGGGGGAGCACGACTTGCCACGCTCTGTTTCTGAATCTCCCTCCTAACAAAATCAGGGCGAGACTGGGTGACCGACGGTCTCGCCCCCTGAGTGCGACGAGGAAGGAATTTTCCAAAGACTTCCTCATGGCTTTTCGCCTCCTGGAATCTGGAGATAACCGTGTTCATGGCGTCTCCGAAGAGACCAGAAGGCGAAACTGGGGCATCAAGAAGGAAAACCCTGTCCTTATCCTTGATGCCGGATAGATTCAGCCATAAGTGCCTTTCGGTGCTAACCAAAGCGGACATAGACCGGCCAATAGCACGGGCTGACTGCTTGGTGGCACGGAGAGACAAATCAGTAGCTCGACGAAGCTCAGAGAAAGCTTCATCGTCGAGACTTCTTCCAGCACTCAAATCTTTTAGCAGGTCAGCCTGGTATGCCTGCAAAACAGCCATGGTGTGCAGCGCAGCACCAGCCTGACCAGCCGCTTGATATGCTCTCCCGACCAGCATGGAGGTTACCCTGCATGGCTTAGAAGGGAGAGAAGATTTATTAAGTGATGATGCCGAACTTGGCGAGAGATAACCCGCAAGTGTCTCTTCGACCGGTGGCATCTTTAAATACCCTCGTGCCTCAGCGCCCACGATAGTCGAATATATTGACGTCGAGGGCACGTGAATGCGCGAGGTATAAGGCTTAGTCCAAGAACGAGAAAGCTCGTCATGGAGATCATCAAAGAAGGGAAGGGACTGATGAGGTGTTCCCTTCCCTTGGTCACCAGACAGAAATCTGTCCTCTAACTTAGAGCGCTTGGGGGGAACTTGGTCACGTGGCCAGTCTATTTGAAACCTGGCCACCGCGCGAGTAATCACATCGAGCAGCTCCTCCGAAGATTTAGAATCGCGATTGGAGCGCTCAGATGCGGTTAACTCTAAATCTGACCCAAGGGAATGGAGGTCCCCCTCGTGAACTGAAGAAGCGCCGAAGCACGCTTCAGGATCACGCGAGGGACCAGCAGGATCTGGGGAGAGAGCGAGCGAAAGGGGCGAACCCGTCTCTCGCTCCTCAGCCAGATCCATGCGAGAGCCCCACAAATGAAGTGTGGGTGCCGGCTCTCGGAAGTAAGCAAGGCAAGCGCGAAGCATCCCGACCGAAAGTAGGTCGCAATGCGCGCACCCGCCCTGTTCCAACGCGAGAGTAGCGTGCTCTTCCCCCAAGCAAACAAAGCAAAATTGATGCGTGTCCCTGTCAGACATAGAACGCTGACAAGGAAACACGCATTGTTTGCCCTGCTTTTCTGCCATTTTCCCCTTCTTTTTTTTTATATATATATATATATATATATATATATATATATATAGAGAGAGAAAGAAGGAAAGGCTTAAGATTTTTAAACAATTTCTAGCAAGAGTTTCGTGAAAACACACAGAGAGAAAGCTCTGAAGAAAAATGTCTGACGACACTCTGGTGACGCCTCCTATTTATAGCCTGGTCACAGGTGCGTCCAATGATCTCACCAACCGAGGCTATAAATTCCAGTCAATTTCATTGACGTGTTACACACATGTTCAGAAGCAGCTCACAATAAGATTGTTTCCCCATAGTGCTTAGCAGCGCAGCATCAAAGTGAAGCTTTTTGTAAAGGGAACAGCTTTCACAGCAAGCAAACAAACCATACTTGGGTCAGCACCCCTAGTGAGAAAGTACCCAGCAGAGAAAAATTGTACAGCTTAAATAACTTAAACCAGACTAAGGTGGTTTGATGGTGGTCTTGCTGGTCTCCCAGCCTGGCCAAGCATGTGTTTAGCTGGGTTCTACATGTTCTCTCAGCCTGACCAGCTGACAAGTCTCCAGAATCCCTTTTAAACAGACCAGACTAACCAGCTTGGACAGACTGAATGGCCAGCTATTAACTTTAGCCTGGTTTTAAGCTGAAATTTTAGCTGAGGAGAAAGTCTATGTGTGTGTGTGTGTGTGTATGTGTGTATACCTTATTGTGCATTCACAAAGAGCAACATTTCAATTTTGTTCTTAGATCTCTGTAAGCTTTGCAGAAAGTTTATTGTGCACTATTTGTGAAACATAAACCCCTAGTCACCATAAATTCGCCTGATGGCAAATAAATTGCTCTGTTTTGTTTTTTTTTTTGTTTTTTTTTCTTGTGTCATTCTGATTCAGCCAACCAAAGTGGCCAGCATGAGCCACAGCCATTATATCTATATCTTTTAATTAGTGTCTGTAAACAACAGCACAGGCCAGAACACTAATGCAGTTGACATGGTAACAGTGTCCAGGGAAACAAAAATTGCTGATTTGAGAGCTGTCAGGATATGGCCACTTCTTATCTCAGAGAAAAGGTTTTTTTAGACAAAAAAAAAAGAAAGAAAGTGCAGTGCTTTTTGTTCTCTGCACATAATTCATCTTACAAGGCTTCTTTTCCTGCCCCGCAGTGTTGAAGATGCTCTGAGGATCAGAGGCTGATTATTTCCCACCAAAATGGTGGGGGGGGGGGGGGGGAAGCAGAAAAGCCTGTGTTTGGAGACTGTATTTGTTCAGCAGGGCCTGTGAAGGGGTTGACTCTTGTTGACTCTGGGGGTTGACACACACTCACCTGTGATGGACATCAAACTCAGAGTTGTGTTGTCTTCACCAGATACTGTGATGGCTGTGACTTGAGAAAAATCTGTGTTTGAAGGATGATAACAGGCTAGTGGTTAAAGAGCTGAGTTCATAATACAAAGGTTGCAGGTTCAATCATCTGGAGGATCCCTGAACTGGAGTGTCAACAACATTGTGTATTACCATTGTACCCATGATAAATAAAATAAATAGCCTAATTAAGACCACATGAAATGAAAATTAGAGTTTGGTGGCTTTTAATCCATATGTGTTTTAGGTTGTGGGCCTAATTGTTGACAAAATGCAGATACATTTAATGCTTATAGTCTTTCTCTTCTGGGAAAACTGAGTAAAAATATGAATGACTCATGTTTTACTGCAATGAATGAGAATGTCCCTCCCCCTAATGCCACCAAATAGCAGATCATGTTTCATGTATCCAAAGCGTATTGCTCAAACTTCCTGTTTTAATATGAAATACTTGAAAATGAAAACTTTAATTGTCTAGTAAATTCATAGGGTCTTTAAATGAATAGAGAGATTGAATTTGTAAGATTGTCTGATGTTCATCTAAAACAAAGTTAATCTTGAACTTTTAATTCCTGTTAAATTAATTAGACAAAAGCACAGTTCGTAATTTTCAGTGGTCATCTCTGATATGAATGGGTGAGTCTAAACAATATTGTTGTTTTAGTATGGTACCAAAAGTATAAACACATTTGGAAATATTTATGTCATTAGCAAGATCACAGACATGAATCTATATTTATTCAAGAGCTCTCGTCTGCCTGTTGCAATGGTTTGATCAACAACTCACAGCATTTATACAATTCATATAATTGATATGTATGTATAATGGGCGGGGCTACCTAGCGCAATGCTGCATAAATGGAAAATAAGCAATTGGCAAAATGTCCTATAATTTTTTTGCGATTGCAGATAGTTAGGACCAAAACATAGATTGGCGTGAAAGTGCTTGCTTTTATTACTTGTCACTTGTAGAGTTAAGGTTAAATGCTTACAGATTTTTCAGAAAGACTTTTCAGTACACACACATACAGACATCTTAGAGAAAACCCTGAGGAGGCTTAATTTGGCCTTTGGAGGCTAAAAGAGGGCCCTACTTAAGGGTCTCAGCCTAGGAGATGAAGTGACTTTGAGCTGCTCTAAAGTAGCTGAGCAGAAACAGATCTGAAATCCCCACTGACAGAAGCAGGGGGCAGATAAGGTGCTCAGGGCTTTATAGTCGACACCATCACTGAACCTGAGGCAGGACTACAGATTCCTATCAGAGAAACAGAGGGAAAGAAAGAAAGAAAAGGGGGATAAAAAACTGGAAACAGAGCAGGGAATGTGGGTGCAGCAGAGAGAAGGAGATGGTGGAGGGGGTATGGGGCTGTCACAGACCATTAAAGCTCCTTATGGGCACTCTCCTTCTCTCTCATCTCCACAGCTCAACACAGAGACTCTTTCAGCCCACGTTGTATCACACTGTCATTAAAATACATTTAAATTGCTTTCTAACACTTGAGTCAGAAATACACAGACACACAAACACACATTGGTTATACAGTACATACACTGTCAGCTTGCATTTGCTATTCCCTTATATAGAGGGCAGGGTGCAAATTATGGGGGGGTTGAACCTCTCCAAAGGAATGCTGATAATGCACAGCTTTATCTGCCATTTAAAGCAGGTGATTCTGTTCAACCTCTCTTGGACTGTATTGAAGACATAAAAAAGTGGTTATCAAGTAACTTTCTCCAGCTAAACAATGATAGAATCTCATTTATATGATTATTTTTTGGTTCTGCTGAATCCAGAAGCACTCTTGCTAATAAGCTTGGCCAATACTTCCCCAATGCTAACTTGCATGTAAGGAATCTTGTTGTCATTATAGATTCTGACTTGGGCTTAGTCAGACAGATGAGTTCAGTAGTAAAAATGTCTCGGGTTACTTAAGTGAAACCCTTGTTCCCTGAAATAAGCGGAATGAGATGTTGCACTGAGATAAACGCTTTGGGAACATCTTTAGGTGTGACCAGCTGTGAATATGTGTGCTACATATCAATGAACATTGACTGGAATTTATAGCCTCTGCCGGTGTAATCATTGGACGCACCTGGGGCAGGGCTATAAATAGATGCGTCACCGGAGCATCGTCAGGTATTTTGTCTGAAGAGCAGTCCTGGGGCATCCCAGTGCGGCAGTAAAGCGCTGCATCTCATTACACTTTTTTCAGGGAACAAGGGTTACACTTAAGTAACCCGAGACGTTCCCTTTACAAAAAGCTTCACTTAAGATGCTGCGCTAAGAAAAGCGCTTTGGGAACGAGAATACCCATGCCGCCGCGATGTGGCTGTCCGGACCCCCTACGGTTGTGTAGTGTGCTCACAAGAGCGTGAGAGGTCTCAGACATGAGATGTTGACTCAAGGACATAAGAGCCTGGAGTGGCATGAACATCCAAACTGTAGAAACTAATGAAAGTGTGCGGAGAGGACCAGCCTGCCGGATCACAAACATTCTGCAGAGGGACACCTCTAGCCAAGGCTTCAGAGGTGGCAAGCCATCTGGTAGAGTTAGCCCTAATACCTAATGCCGAAGCTTGATCGCACGCCTCATAGGCCAGGGCAATAGCGTCCCTCACCCAATACAACATAGTATGCTTGGTGGCGGCCGCCCCCCTGTTGCAGCCCCATGGCAAACAATTTTTTGCCCTGACTAATGCCACCGGCTAGTGCGGTGGACATAAGTCTACAGGGCACAGACTGGACAAAGTCTGTGAAGTCTTACCAGCTCCGGCGTTGTAAACGGCGGGGAGCAGAAGGAAACATTGCGCTGTTAATAGAGGCGAAGAGGTCCTCTTCTGCCCTGTCTCACCCAGAAATCTCACCCAGATTTGTTCCAAGTGGAGGGAGCCCTAGCACTTAGGGCTCGATAACCTCAGGTGAAAGCCCTGTGTCCCTCAGTTGGCAGCCTGCGATGACAAGACGCAACTAAAGTGAGACTCAAGGTAAGAAACCGGGGTCTGAACCACATAGAAAGGGAATGAAGCCCATGGCGCATAACCCTTATTTGCCTTAGGGGACCGGCCCTTGGATGAAACCCCCTGGCTTTTAGCCACAGCTGGAAAGGTCTCATGTGCAGAAGGCCCAAAGGGATGACCATGGACGCAGACGCCATGAGACCTAGTATTCGTTGATACTGACAAGCAGTGCAATTATTTGGCTGGCACCGGCTGCATTTAGTCATCATCATTCAGCAACACGTAGCAGTGGAGTCCAACACGAAGCAGGAATGGTACTGGATCCAGCCGGTTCCCGTGACCTCAGGATAGGACTCCCGAGGTTGAGACATGGAAACTTATAAAGTAATATTAGCATAGATACCATTCAATTTATTGCAGAGTTATAAATCATGATCAATGTTTCTGGTTTCTGGTTCCAGCAGACAAAACTTAAGCAGCCTAATTGTGGGTTGGAGGATAAATAGGTGTATGCCTGGCTAAATAGATGAGTCTAGACTTAAACTGAGGGAGTGTGTCTGCATCTCGAACAGTGTTAGGGAGACTATTCCATAGTTTAGGAGCCAAATATGAAAAGGATCTACCTCCTTTTGTGGATTTTGGTATTCTAGGAACTATTAACAGGCCAGAATTTTGCGATCGTAATGAACATGATGGAATATAGCATGGTAGAAGGTTACTTAAGTACTGCGGAGCCAGACCATTTAAAGCTTTGTACAAAGTTTATTTAGAATTAAAATTTGATTTAGAATTTTTAAATTAATATGGAATTTAACAGGTAGCCATGATAAAATGGGGCTAATATGATCCTATTTCTTGGTTCTCGTTAGCACTCTGGCTGCTGCATTTTGAACCCATTGAAGTTTATTTATTGATCTTGCTGGACATCCTCCCAGTAATGCATTACAATAGTCTAGTCTTGATGTCATGAATGCATTAATTAGTTTTTCGGCATCTGCAACAGAGAATATGTGCCTTAATTTAGCAATGTTTTTAGGTGGAAGATGCTGATCTACAAACATTGGTAATTACATTTCACTCCCTTCTGCTCTGACAATGTTCCCCAATTCTGAGGACAGTGCGCCATGCCACACAGCCAGGTCAATCAAGGTGTGGATGGAGGACCACCGGATCAAGACCCTCTCATGGCCAGCCTAATCGCCAGACTTGAACCCCACTGAAAACCTCTGGAATGTGATCAAGAGCAAGATGGAAAAGCCATCAAACAAAGCCGAGCTGCTTGAATTTTTGTGCCAGGAGTGGCATAATGTCACCCAACAGCAATGTGAAAGACTGGTAGAGAGCATGCCAAGAAGCATGAAAGCTGTGATTGAAAATCAAGGTTATTCCACCAAATATTGATTTCTGAACTATTCCTCTTTTAAAATATTAGTATTGTGTAGTTTAAAAATGAATATGAACTTGTTTTCTTTGCATTGTTCGAGGTCTGAAAACACTGCATCTTTTTCTTATTTTAACCAGTTGTCATTTTCTGGAAACAAAAGATCTAAAAGACAATATTTTTATTTGGAATTTGGGAGAAATGCTGTCAGTACTTTATAGAATAATACAAAAATGTTCATTTTACACAAACACATACCTATAAATAGAAAATCCAGAAAAACTGATAATTTTGCAGTGGTCTTTTAATCTTTTCCAGATCTGTTTAATATCTTGTGCAATTTTGCTTCTCAAGTAAATTTTCTTAATTATTCTTTTACCCTTTTTGCAAGGAATATGCCATTTTGATTAGCTTCATGAGACAGAGGCTGACATTGCCAAGATAAAAATATCTGATGACATATGCAAGATAAAGTCTTTGCTTTAATATTTGACAAGCTACTACCTAAACTTCACTACCATTGCTGCCTTTCAGCTCTTTATGTTTACCTCTCTTGCAGTCAAGTTAAAGTTCTGACTAGACATTACCGTCTTTTATCACTGCGCTACATTTGTCCAGTGATAACGTTTTAGGGTGCATAAAGGCAACATCTGTGGCCCTCTTTAGAAAAGTATCATTGTTCTATGTGACCCTACTGAGGCAAATGGACCAGACAACATCAGTCATCCCTCTTGGAGACTTAAATAGTCATGAACAAATTTAATTTACTGCATATCTTAAATCCCCATTTATTTTGTGGAAATAATATTTTTGTAGTAAAAATGGCAGACTCATTTGTTGTGTCTCGTGTCTGAAAAAAAAAAAAAAAAGATACGAAATAAAAACTATTATGGGCAATTATGTGATGGGATGATATATGCTCCAAAAGGGGAGTGCCTCAACAGGTAAAAAATTGCCAACATTTTTTTTCACTATATATATACACTCACCTAAAGGATTATTAGGAACACCTGTTCAATTTCTCATTAATGCAATTATCTAATCAACCAATCACATGGCAGTTGCTTCAATGCATTTAGGGGTGTGGTCCTGGTCAAGACAATCTCCTGAACTCCAAACTGAATGTCAGAATGGGAAAGAAAGGTGATTTAAGCAATTTTGAGCGTTGCATGGTTGTTGGTGCCAGATGGGCCGGTCTGAGTATTTCACAATCTGCTCAGTTACTGGGATTTTCACGCACAACCATTTCTAGGGTTTACAAAGAATGGTGTGAAAAGGGAAAAACATCCAGTATGCGGCAGTCCTGTGGGCGAAAATGCCTTGTTGATGCTAGAGGTCAGAGGAGAATGGGCCGATTGATTCAAGCTGATAGAAGAGCAACTTTGACTGAAATAACCACTCGTTACAACCGAGGTATGCAGCAAAGCATTTGTGAAGCCACAACACGCACAACCTTGAGGCGGATGGGCTACAACAGCAGAAGGCCCCACCGGGTACCACTCATCTCCACTACAAAGAGGAAAAATAGGCTGCAATTTGCAAGAGCTCACCAAAATTGGACAGTTGAAGACTGGAAAAATGTTGCCTGGTCTGATGAGTCTCGATTTCAGTTGAGACATTCAGATGGTAGAGTCAGAATTTGGCGTAAACAGAATGAGAACATGGATCCATCATGCCTTGTTACCACTGTGCAGGCTGGTGGTGGTGGTGTAATGGTGTGGGGGATGTTTTCTTGGCACACTTTAGGCCCCTTAGTGCCAATTGGGCATCGTTTAAATGCCACGGCCTACCCTTTATGGCCACCATGTACCCATCCTCTGATGGCTACTTCCAGCAGGATAATGCACCATGTCACAAAGCTTGAATCATTTCAAATTGGTTTCTTGAACATGACAGTGAGTTCACTGTACTAAAATGGCCCCCACAGTCACCAGATCTCAACCCAATAGAGCATCTTTTGGATGTGGTGGAACGGGAGCTTCGTGCCCTGGATGTGCATCGCACAAATCTCCATCAACTGCAAGATGCTATCCTATCAATATGGGCCAACATTTCTAAACAATGCTTTCAGCACCTTGTTGAATCAATGCCACGTGGAATTAAGGCAGTTCTGAAGGCGAAAGGGGGTCAAACACAGTATTAGTATGGTGTTCCTAATAATCCTTTAGGTGAGTGTATATCGGTGTATGTCTGTTTCACTCGTTGATATTAATATACAGTAATAGTTTTAAAGCTGATGTATTTGTTAGTTCATTTCACCTAAATTTGTAAGAGCCTGTTCAGGGGGACTGGGTATCTCAGCAAGTAAAAATCTGACTACCACACCTGAAGTCACAAGTTCGAATCCAGTCAGGCTTCTTATGCAAGCAATTGGCCCCGTTGCTATGGTGGCTAGAATCATGTTGGGTTAACATCCCCATGGTAGATATAATGTGTTTCTTGCTCTCAGTGGGGCGTGTGGTGAGTTGTGCATGGATGCAGCAGAGAATAGAGTGAGCATCCACATGTACTTGGTCTCCACGGTAACGCGCTCAACAAGCCACATGATAAGATGCATGGATTGACGTCTCAGAAGCAGAGGCAACTGAGATTCGTCCTCCACCATCCAGATTGAGGTGAGTCACTACGCCACCATGAGGACTTCCAAATTGGGGAGAAATAAAAAGAGTCTGTACAGACTGCATGCCGTCTTGCTTTTAAAAAGGGCTAGATGCAACACAATGAATGGAACGGAACTCAGGTGTATTGAGACTTGTTTTTATAAGTTGATTTTTGTTTAACCTTACATGGTGTCTAAAAATGTGCCACCTCTGTGCAAAAAAATGACAAACAGCGAAATGCTACACAACAGTCAAAGATGTCTAGGGCATGTTTACATGTATAGAAAAACTTTTTAAAAACAGTGAAGACAGACACATAAAAATTTAACATCTTACATTGGCTCTATCAAAACATTCCTCTGTTTGTTGGAGCAACCTGTCTTGCCTGACATGGCAACATTTTCTCAACCAGTGGTGTGACCTTGAATGCGGGATGATCTCTTTTTTTACTAAAAATGGAAGACGGTTGGAGTTTTCTGAAATCTGTTTAAAACAGTGGTTATTTTTGCTTAGGCATTACACACCTCAGTTTAAAAAAAATATTTATTCATATTAATATTTGTTAATACTATTAATATTTTATGATTAACTTTTATATTTTAAGGGTCTTTGAAAAGGCTAAAACAATAAAATAATTTTAATAAGGCATAAAAGTAGCACAAAAAAATTAAGAAGGCATGGTAAAAAGTTTCCATAGTAAAATAAAGAAAAATAATTTGTTTATTTTAATATCTGAAGAATAGTTGAAACACCTGTGTATGTTTGTGGAAGTACATAATTAAATGTATCGAAACCATCTCCACTCATATCTTCCTTTAAAGAGTACTTGCTGAAACTCCAAGCTTCATGCTGCCATCGCAGTCGCGTGGTCTCTATCTATCACTGGCGTTCAACAGACCTCTCACCTCCAACTTAATCATGTCCCACCGTGCCTCTGTCCCCGACCTGCTGCCCCAGTGCATTCTACTTCACAGCTAGCGGACAGCCAAATCTCTTAAATCAGTCTTACTCAGCAGACATCTGTTTGCTTCCCTCCACGTCACCGGCCCACCTGAGCTAGTGCTGAGACGTGACGAATGAGTATGAAATGGTGGAGTGACCTCTCTCATTGAGATCGACTCAGGGGCCACTGCCTCTCAGAAGTCCACATTTATTAACACACTGTCACACTCCCGGTCAGGGAAATGATCAACGAAATGAATTAATCTTTAATCTCTTATTTTCTGCTGCGTGTCAAACAGGTCTTTGGGATGATGGACTCCTAATTAGGAAAAGACGAACCGTTTACTGTCTTGTTGAGTCTGGTTCCATTCGCCTCCATTGTCTTTTCTTTATAGCTGGAGTCTGGTATCTGAATTTCATTGACTCATTATTTTCTTTATGCTTTCTCTCTTCTAGGTAAGAACTCTCCTGTGCTGAAATGCCCAATGGTCACAGTATGTAGTCTTTCATGTATTCGTTGTGCTTGTAAAATGGATTCTAGCAAAACAACATCCAGAGCTCATTCATTCTGGACAGCTTTGATTTATTGTAAAAAATTAAGTCATATCATTACCAAACAATGTCAATCGTAAACACAAACTCTAGTTTCCAAGGTTGTCCAAGTTTTAACCAATTTAGAGGACAATGCTTAAATAAAAACAGAATGATTGTCCTTACAGAGCTTTTTGTCATCGGACTAATTTGAACTCTTGAACACTTTTGGACTCTGTAAACATCTGCTGGATCAGTTATACGTCTAATGCATTTTGTTGTAGAGAGGTAAAATCTTGCCAAGCTGTTGAGCTATCAAACAAACTCAAGACATGATTAACAGAGTTGATGTTGGTCAGTTAGCATACAATGTTCGACCCTTGTCGCAATGTGTACGGAAAATTGTATTTGATTTTATTTACATTTTTCTGATGGTTGTACCACTGGAAATTTGAGTCATTACATCAATAATAATAATAATAATTCCTTACATTTGTATAGTGCTTTTCTAGGAACTAAAAACACTTTACAAAGTATAGGGGGAATCTCCTCAACTACCACCAGTGTGCAGCACCCACCTGGATGATGCAACAGTAGCCATAGTGCATCAGAACACCCACCACACACTAGCTATTGGTGGTGAGGAGAGTAGAGTGATGTAGCCAATTCAGGAATGGAGTTTATTAGGAGGCCATGATAGATAAGGGACAATGGGATTTTTTTAAGTACCATAGAGAGTCAGGACTTCAGTTTAACATCTCATCCAACATACTTTTTTACAGTAGAGTGTCCCTATACTGGAGCATTAGGACCCACACAGACCGCAGGTTGAGCACACCCTGCTGGCCTCTCTAATACCACTTCCAGGAGCTTAGTTCTCTATCTGTCACTCACTAGACGCTGTTGTGGCAGGGCAGAGGGCGGGGCCGACTCGTGACTCGACACACCCGGTCCCGTATCAGGCTAATCAAGCCGTGGAGAGGCCAATGTAAAGAAGTTCACGCTCACGGGCAAGGAAGAGGCGAGAGACCGGCTTAACGTGTAAATAAAGGTTTAATGAGAAACTCAAAAGACAAACACATGTCCGTAAGGATCTCTCTCTGCCGCACCACCCTCTGTGATCGGCCTTTATCCCTCTCAACAGCTTGATTAGCCTGATACGGGACCGGGTGTGTCGAGTCACGAGCCAGCCCCGCCCTCCGCCCTGCCACAGTTGTGTTGATGTAGTGACTCTAGGGGTCACACTTGGGAGCTCGAGACACCTCTGATCTTTGATAAAAGGCCAATGGGAATTGGAGAGCGGTATTTGCATGCCACTTCCCCAAATTTATGGGTATAAAGGCGCTCATTCAGATATTCTTTTCGGAGCCGTGCGGTCAGTGTTCACTGAGCTGAATCCCACAGCTTCTAATTGACCTCTGCTGATCTGACGAAGCATTTCAGCTGCTTCTCCCTCCTCTGCACTGGTGCACTGCAGAGATCACCCCTGGGTGCTTCAGCAGAACCCTAAAAGAGTATATTTTAAAAGAGCATGCGTATAAATGTGTATATTCTAAAAGAGCGGCACACACGGAAACATCTTTTTAATGATGCCTTTCCGACTGTGTTATTTCTGGCTGCGGTCGTTTTATCTCACCTTCCGATGTCCACGATCACTGTCTCTCGTGTCTGGGTGCTGCCCACGTGGAGACATCGTTCATGGATGGCAACGTTGTGGTCGTGGCTTGCCTTCATCGGTCCTTCTACCTACAGGTATGAGGGCAGTGCGGCTAGCACTGGGGGTGCGGCTACCACCTCCACCGGGCATTCCCCCACACACCTCCCATTCCACAGCATGCTTGTTTGTCCCGATCGGGCTTCTGGATGAGTCCGCCGGCTCGTCTCAGGCCGAGTTCGACCTCTTGTTCAGAGCTTGCGAAGGTGATGAGCTCTTGAGAGCAGGCTCATCCAGTTGGATGCGGAGGCCTCAGCTGGGCTTCCCCCCTCAGGTACAGTCGCTCAGTCAAAGGCTGATGGCAAAATGACAGACATGCTTTCGCGGGCAGCCGCGAGCGTCGGACTAGAGTGGAACCCTCCGCTTTCCCCTTAACCCTCGTAGCTTGATTATTGGTTCCTGGGCCCGCGGTGCCGCTCATAGCTACGCCCCGCAGCAGTTCCTTTCTTTCTGGAAGTGAGCAATTTGTGATTCCCCTGTTGGATAAGGCGCCTGCGGTGCACCTATGCCCGAAGCTTCCATCCAGGAACTGTAGGTTTATGTCGTCCCTGATGGCAAAAGCATATGTTGCCTCTGGACGAGCCGTCTCTGCCCTCCAACTGCAAAGAGGGTAGTTCTGCCCCGAGATTGATGCAGGATCTGCAATAAGTGACCGACCTCACCCTCCGGGCGACAAAGGTCACGGGCGGGCAGGGGATGTTCACCTTAGTAGTCCAGGAGCACCACCTTTGGCTCAACCTGGTCGAGATGAGAGAGGCTGACAAGGCACGGGTCCTTGACGCCCCCATTTCCCAGGTTAACCTGTTCAGCGACACCATCAAGGACTTTGCCCAGCGGTTCTCGGCAGTGAAGCAGCAGATGGAGGCTATCCTGGCCCATCACGGCTCAAGATCCCGTACTCCTTCAGATCGTTGCCAAGGGTGTCCCCCTGCGGTGACTGCACCGGCTCTGCCGCAGCCCACCCCCGTGGCCCCACCCCGGTGTCAAGCCCACCGCAGTAAGCAGACACCTCACGGCCGGCTGCCAAGAACCCGAGAAAAGATTTGATGCACCCCTGAGACAGGCGACCCAGGGATGAGGAGACCTGCTGTTCCAGAGCTGGTGAACAGACTACTCCATCCCCCGGTGGAGGGCCTGGAGGAGAATCTTTTGTTTCATTTTCATTTAATTTTGCCGCATGCTCAAGTAGGTACAGTACACAAAAGTTAAACAAAAGAGCAGTTTCCTCATTCCCTGGGTCACATATTCAGTGTGTACAGCCGTCATTACGACCACCATCCACCATTCCACTTTGGCAGGTTCGACACTCCAGCAGCAGCCCCTGCCCCTGCGCACCCAGCTGTGGCAAAAACACAACCACACTCAGATGGTTTCGACGGACTGTGAGGACGATGCACCTCCTCCCCCCTCCCTGACTGATCCTCTGGTGGGTATCAGGAGCTAGGTAAGTGCTTCGATGTCCCTCGACTCAGGATGTCCACAGGGTTCAAGCCCCTTCAACGTGGTGCCTCAGACTCTGACCTGCCGCAAGGTCTCACCCGCCGGTACGTTCGACGAGATTGTCCCATTGGTCCCCCTCGCCTGGACCTTGGACACATGGCTTGCGGTCTCCAACCTGTTGTGATGGCTGACCCGACCGTCTCACTCGGCTATGCTATTCAGTTCACCAGGCATCCGCCCAGGTTCAGCGGCATCCACTTCACCTCGGTGAGGGTGAGAACGTTGCTTCCTTGTGCTCGGAAATTGCTACCCTTCTACTGAAGGGTGCGATAGAGCCTGTTCCTCCGGCCGAGATGAAGAAGGGGTTTTACAGCCCCTACTTCATTGTACCGAAGAAAGGCGGTTGGTTGCGGCCAATCTTGGACCTGCGGGCACTGAACCGGGCTTTACACAGACTCGTTTCAAAATTCTGATGCAAAAACCTTTCTCAGCTTGGAGTTGGACTCAGTCTCGATGTCAGCGCACTTCACAAATGAGCGTGCACAGTCGGTACTAACCTGTTTGAAGGCATTCAGCCAGAAAACAGTGGTTCCACTGAAACTTTTTCAGAGGCTCCTGGGGCATATAGCATCCTCAGTGGTGGCCACACCGCTCAGGTTAATGCATTAACATTCAGCACTGGTTCCAGACTCAAGTCCTGAGATGGGCATGGCGCCGCAGGACATATCGTGTGGCCATCACGCCATGTCTGTCGCCGCTTCTTCAGCCCTTGGACTGACCTCACATTTCTAAGGCAGGTATTCACCTAGAGCAGGTCTTCAAGTGCATCATGGTTACGACCGATGCCTCCAAGATGGGCTGGGGCACTGTATGCAAAGGACACATCAACTGCCGGCAAAACTGCTCACCCTTCGGAGGTTCTGGCCATTGATCCAGGACAAGAACATGTTGTCACAACTCACCCGCCATCTGTTGCTGCATCCGCCAAGTTGCTGCAAGCCACTCACATCCCGAGCAACCTCAACACTGCAGCAGATGCACTTTCGAGACAGGTTACCCGCAAGGGAGAGTGGATCTCCACCCCCAGGTGGTCCAGCTAAATTGGAGTGGATTCTGGCAGGCACAGGTAGACTTCTTTGCTTCCCCAGAATCCTCCCACTGGCCACTTTGGTATGCCTTGACCGAGGCACCCCTCGGTACAGATGCGCTGGCACACAGCTGGACCTCTGGACTACAAAAATATGCATTTCCCCCAGTGAGCCTACATGCACAGACCCTGTGCAAGGTCAAGGAGGATGAAGAACAGGTTGTCATAGTAGCAACCTGCTGGCCCACCCACACTTGGTTCTCAGACCTCTCTTCAAAAACTGCCCTCCTGACTGCGGTCACTTCCATCAAGAGGGTAGGAGACCTGCAAGCATATTCTGTCAGCAAAACGTGCCTGGAATTCGGTCCGGGCTACTCTCACTTGAGACCCTGACCGGGCTATTTAGGGATCAGGTTGGTAACCTGCGAGTGCTGCCCCAGGAGGAGGCAGACCCATCCTTGATGTCGCTGTGTCTGGTGCATGCTTTACGCATATATTTGGATCGCATGCAGAGCTTTAGAATCTCTGAGCAGCTCTTTGACTGCTTTGGTGGACAGGGGAAAGGAAGCGCTGTCTCCAAGCAGAGGATCGCTCACTGGGTCATTGACGCCATAGTGACCAGTGGCGCCTCTCTAACAGACATTTGCAGAGCAGCAGGCTGGGCAATACCCAACACCTTTGCAAGTTTCTAAAATTTTCTGGTGTAGCTGTTTTTGTCCCGTGTCATGGCAGGAATGAACAGGTAAGTCCAGGACAGTTGGCCGGGTGTATCGCTTGCTTGAGCTGAAGACATGTACAGTTGACTCCAGGTAGTGTTCACAAAATGTGTTCCCTGGATGACTTCCTCCTAGCCCCGTGGCAGACGAGTTTGTGGAGAAACTTGCTGCCAGCTCAGTACATGTGCTGTCTAAGCCCTGTACTGGTAAAGGTGCTCCACATGTGTTGGTTTCCCATAGGTGACCCCATGCAACATATTTCTTCCACCAAATCGTTTCCCTGTTGGTAAACTGCACCTTCCTTGGGCAAAGGCCCATCCCCCTTGGGAGAGAAAAAAAGAGGGAAAGAGGCATGACTGGGCTAGCCTGTCCCTATTTTTTGGGCAGTTGACTTGTCCCCGAAGGGACCTGAATGAGCAGTTTGCACACCAACTCCTTTATAGCCATATGTTCATTGGAGTGGCAAGCAAATACCACTCACCAATTCCCATTGGCCTTTTATCAAAGATCAGATGTGTCTCGGGCTCCCAAGAGTGACCCCCTAAAATCGCAACATTGACACAATGTCTCGTTCCCTCCATCACGGAACGGAGGTTACAAAAGTAACCAGGACGTTTACCATCCAGGTACAGCCCAGGTTCAAGCCTGCTTAGTTTTAGTGGGCAACCAGGCGAGAACTGCAGGGTGATAAGGATGCTGATGCAAATCAAGACCTTTGATGAAAATGGTATACAAGTTCTTTGTTTAAAAAATAAAAGAAGAATGAAGCCAACATGAATGCAAATTATTCTAAAACTCGATTTTTTTAAAAGATTTGGGGATTCTTATTTGTCATTGACCCTTAATGGGATGTGTATAATTTCTGCACCACTAGCATGAATGCTAAAAAATAATATCTGTTTTCAGACATGTTTCCCGAACACTCCCTCCATCCTCCATTATTCGGATTAATAGACAGTCCCACCCCAAACTTACACCATTAGTTGAGCCAGTAGCTGGGTTTCCATTGGAATGTTTAGCATTTTTAAGGTCATTTCTAAAATTTGACTAAAGTTAAAATAAATAGTTTTGGTGTTTCCATCCACTATGTCATGCGCTTTATCTTGAGGAAAACTGTCTTGTCATGATGGAGAGATGAATGATCTCATTTCCGAGTTTTATAGGTCCCCCCGTGCCACCAAAACAGCACCAACCCACATCTCAGAATAGCATTCTGATATTCTTCTCACCACAGTTGTAAAGAGTGGTTATCTGAGTTACTGTGGACTTTGACATTTCCAACCAGTCTGGCCATTCTCTGTTGCCTTCTCTCCTCTTCAAGGCATTTCTGTCCACAGAACTGCTGCTCACTGGATGTTTTTTGTTTTTCGAACCATTCGGAATAAATTCTAGAGACTGTTTTGTGTGAAAATCCCTGGAGATCAGCAGTTACAGAAATACTCAAACAATCCCGTCTGGCACCAAGGATCATCCATTCTATTATCTAATCAGCCAATTGTGTGGCAGCAGTGCAGTGTATAAAATAATTCAGATACGGGTCAGGAGCTTCAGTTAATTTTCACATCAACCATCAGAATAGGGGAAAAATGTATCTCAGTGATTTGTACCATGGCATGATTGTTAGTGCCAGACAGTGTTTCTGTAACTGTTGATCTCCTGGGATTTTCACACACAACAGTCTCTATAATTTTCTCCGAATGGTGCCAAAAACAAACAAACCAAAAAAACATCCAGTGAGCGCCAGTTCTGTGGATCAAAATGCATTGTTGACGAGAGAGCTCAACAGAGAATGGCCAGACTGGTTAAGATGGAGAAAGCCTATGGCAACTCAGATGACAGCTCTGTACAATTGTGGTGAGAAGAATAGAATCTCAGAATGCTATTCTGAAATTCGGGTTGGTGCTGTTTTGGTGGCACAATGGGGACTGACACAATTAAGCAGTTGGTTTTAATGTTGTGGCTGATCAGTGTAAGTGTAATCTCTGATATAATGAGGGCTGAAATAGGTTGTGATGTCCACATTCTGCCAGCCTTCGCATACTTGGGAGCACCCGCGCTCAAAACTGTTCTGGTAGATTGTGAAGACCTACTTGTCTAATAGTAAGTGTATAACCCAAAGACCAGCTGTGGGTTATACACTTACAAATGTCATGGGCTATGTTCGAAGAATTGTGTTCCAAGGTCTGACCTTTTGTTTAGCCAGTCACATCAAGCTTTCACATACTCCTAACACGTACACGATTGGTCAGAACACATCATTGTTTTTATTATAAACTGATTCCATCACCTTAATACACATTATAAGTAACGCAAATCTCTGGAAATCCAACTCCTCTTAGCGCTTAACATTTTTAGCTAATTTTGAGAGTTTATTTGCATGCCAAGCATTTCCATTCTTGATTTTTCATGCATCATTTCAAAATGTGCATACAAATATATGGATGTAAATCCAGCTAATGTTGCTACATTATGTCTGGATTTCTACCATTCATTAGACAAAACTGAAAATAAATGAAAAACCCCAAACTACTTCTTCCTCTTTCTGTTACTCTTGTGAAACCAGCAGATGATTGTCAGTTTGAGTCACTATGAAAAATGTGTCCTCTGTCTGACCTGCTAGAATAGAAACAATTTTGTATCTCAAATGACCATAATGTGGCATGTTTTTTTCTCCAAAGATATAGCGCTATAGAGCTTGATAAATCAGGAGGGCATTTAGAATGATAAAAGCAGAACTAAGTGAGGTTGGTCATATTCAGGCAATTAAACTTAACATGTGACTGAATCAATGCCATTTTCATGAGTTGCCAAGAAAGTGCATACTTCTTCACAGAGTCGAAAATGACCTGGATGCAACATAAATGCAAATGGTTAAGTGTTTGAGGCTTATAGTAAAAATAGGCCCTAAACTGCTTACCTGAAGCATTGCCTATTTTCCTGTCACTTCATTGCATACTGAATGTGAGTGTGTGGGGGGGGGGGAGGGGTTCAAGTTTTTTTTTTTTTTTTTTTTTTTTTCTAAGCATTTGGGTCATTTTAGCACATATAAATAATGTAATTGGATACCAATTCTAACCCCAATTTGAAATCACAAGCATTTCCTTACAGTTTTCCTCACAGCGATCACACAGCAATGAAATGCTAATTCAGCTGGCAGAGAGCTTCAAATGGCACACATTTGACAGACAAATGAATAATAATAACTAATGTATTTTAGAGAATTTCTTAACGGATCAAAAGACGATTCTCACCCGCACTGTGTAATGAGTCAGAGGGAGTCTAGTGATTTAAAGGGGTCTCCGATAGCTTAATGCATTATTCACTAAGATGGTAACACACTTAAAATTTTCCCAAAGAGAAAAAAATATATATTTTGAAGAGGAAAATGTTTTCTTGCAGTAAAAAAAAAAAAAAAAAAAAAGTCTCTTTTGGTGTTTACATGTCTTTCATAGGCTGGTAGAGTGATTGAACCCCCTGATGTTATAAATCTATTCAGGTTTATGGCCTCTTTTTAACATTAGTGCACTCAAACCTTATATATAATTATATATATATATATATATATATATATATATATATATATATATATATATATATATATATATATTTTAACCTTATTATAAAAGGAATTGTTCAACAAAAATCTGTTTTTCTTTCATTATTTACTCACCCAGACTCTTTAGAAACCAATATGTCTTTCTTTCTTCTATGGAACACTGTGGCAGGGTGGAGGGCGGGGCCGGGTTGTGATGCTACACACCTGGCCCCTTATCAGGCTAATTAAGCCTCAGAGAGGGATAAAGGCTGACCGGAGAAGGCAGCTGCCCGTAAATCTCTCTCTCTGTCACACTGCCATCTCCGGTTTATCCCTCTTGAGGTATATTTAGTCTGATTAGGGGCCGGGTTTGTAGCATCGTGACCTGGCCCCGACCTCCACCCTGCCACAAACACAAAAATAGTTATTTAATGTCAAAGCTGATCTTATCATTCAGCATAAGTGAATGGTGACCATGACTGTCAAGCTATATTTTTAGTGAATTACCATTTAATTTCTGTCTGCTCCTCACATTAAGCTATTAAATGTTCTCAGGAGATTTGGAAGATTTTTGTGAGTCGTATTGACTACTCTTGTACTTTTTAAAGATTGACAGCATATTCCTCATCCATTTTCGTTGCATGTAAAGGGCAGCTAAGAATTCAGCTTAAGTTCTCCTGTTTTGTTCCAAAGAAGATGAAAAAGTCTTACAGAATGACATTTTGTAAGTAAAAAAAGGTTTAATTTTGGGTGAACAATCCCATTAATAATATATCACTGCATAATTCATAAGGTTAACCAAAAAGGTTTTATTGTGAGGGTTATCATCATTATATTTTCAAAAGATGGATAAACAGTTCAAATCTTGCTGTGACATCAGGCATTTGTTGATTTAATGCATGCCATTGCCGCTTAGCCTGAAAGAACTAAATTCCGCAACTTTTACAAATCTTTTGACTTTCTCTGCTGCAATATCATTGAATCTCTCGTTCTCTCTTCATCTATGATGTATCTGTCTTCCTCCTTGTTTTA
Source organism: Moxostoma hubbsi (assembly GCA_032164185.1). Lineage (NCBI taxonomy): Eukaryota > Metazoa > Chordata > Actinopteri > Cypriniformes > Catostomidae > Moxostoma > Moxostoma hubbsi. The sequence goes on from JAVLUX010000038.1 coordinate 19,340,436, forward strand.
TCTATCATATATTCATTTATTCTTTCATTTATTTATTGTCAACACAAGAAGCATTTGGTTTGACAGATGCTTGCTCTGGGGCGACTGCCAAAGCATAGACAGATTTTCTGGAAATCGGCACGACGGCACAAACGGAACGCAGCGGGCCAGAAAAAACACACTCCGCGAAAGTCAGATTTGTTAACAATTATCTGTGCTCAGCCCTTTCACCGTTGCTGCTTTTGAACACAAGGATAATTTCATCCCCATGTGCCAAATTACATCTGAAATATGGAACGGTTAGAGGTTAGGGTGTTGAGAGGGAAAGGGTGAATCTGTTTGTGCGTTTTGGGCAAAGTTACTGCCAAAGGGTAGGGGCATTTTAACCTCTATCTAGCCTCACAAACTGACCTCCACACACTGGTCTGCTCTTTTGAGGATTTTGCATGGTAATTAAGATAAATTATGCTTAACCCGTCTGCCCCCATTTAATGGTGTTGATATACGAAAACTAGCCTTGTGGCAATTTGAGTTGATGTGGAATAGTTATTTGCTGCCATCAAGATCCAAATAAATAGATTGTGATGCCTTTCTGAACACAATGTTGGGCTATCGAAATGCGAGGGATGATGTAAGGTGTAATCAGCAACTCTGACAAAACAAATGATTTATTCCGGACATAATTTAAAGGAATAGTTCACCCAAAATGTTTAATTATGTCATAATTCTCGCACACTCATTTCGTACCATACTTATATGACTTTCTTTCCAACCTGGCTTCATAGAATCACATTACTATACCTACTGAACGTTTTTTTTTACATAGCTCTTTTTCATCACAGCAGCTGTGAAATAAAAATTAGATGTGCAACAAAAACAATGACTTTTTTTCATACATCAAGAGTAAGATTATCAGTTCATAAACACTTACTTTTCACACTTTTACTATAGTGCATGACTTGTTAGGCAATGCATTTTAACATTTGCATTATATAACTAACTATATTTACAAGCTTCAACAATGGTGTTTCTCATCTCAAATGTATTTTTATGACATTATCAATTCGTTTTTGGGTTTAAAGGTATAGTTCAACCAAACATTTTAATTCTCTCATCATTTACTATCCCACATGCCATGCCAGATGTGTATGACTTTCTATTTCTGCTGAACACAAATTGAAGATTTTTCTAAAATATTTCAGCTTTTATAGGCTCTCTAATGCAAGTTAATTTGTAACAAATCTTTGAAGCTCCAAAAAGCACATAAATGCTGAATAAAATTAATCTGGAACAAAATTAAGAGACCACGGCAAAATTATCAGTTTTTCTGGATTTACTATTTATAGGTACGTGTTTGAGTAAAATTTACATTTTTGTTTTGTTTAAAGTACTGACAAAATTTCTCCCAAATTCCAAATACAAATACTGTAATTTAGAGCATTTATTTGCAGAAAATGACAACTGGCCAAAATAACAAAAATATGCAGTTTTCAGACCTCAAACATTGCAAAGAAAACAAGTTCATATTCATTTTTAAACAACACAATACTAATGTTTTTACTTAGAAACAGTTCAGAAATCAATATTTGGTGGAATAACCCTGATTTTTCACAGCTTTCATGTGTCTTGACATGCCAGTCTTTCACATTGCTGTTGGGTGACATTATGCCACTCCTGGCGCAAACATTCAAGCAGCTCGGCTTTGTTTGATGACTTGTGGCCAGCCATCTTCCTCTTGATCACATTCCAGAGGTTTTCAATGGAGTTCAGGTCTGGAGATTAGGCTGGCCATGACAGGATCTTGATCCAGTGGTCCTCCATCCACACCTTTCCTCTGGCAAAACCAATCCTCAGAGTTGGGGAACATTGTCAGAGCAGAAAGAAGCAAGTTTTCTTACAGGATAACCTTGTACGTGGCTTGATTCGTGCATCCTTCACAAAGACTAATCTGCACGATTCCAGCCTTGCTGAAGGACCCCCAGATCATCACCGATCCTTCACCAAATTTCTCAGTGGGTGTGAGACACTGTGGCTTGAAGGCCTCTCCATGTCTCTGCCTAAACTTTAGACGACCAGATGGAGGATCAGTGATGATCTGGGGGTGTTCAGCAAGGAAATTGAAATATGTGGGTAATAATTTAAGCTGTAAAGACGCATATTGTATGTCTGTATTTTATTACGCATATTGTATTTCATTTTCATATGCCACATTATAAGGCTTTTGAAGTGTGATAAACATGTGAGGATGTGTTCATCAACCTGTTACATGACCAACATAATTATACATTCATATTGAATTTTGAAGTTATATTTTTATTCACTGTATACTATGGATATCTCTTTATAATAACTTGTATTAACATCAACAGACATTATTACATTATATAACGCTTAAAAGAGTAATAAAACAGCAGCACTGCCCATATCCACCATTGAAATCTACTGCTCAAAAAAAAAACCTGGAAGCATGGTTACATGTGGTGTGACATCAATTTAATACAAGTAATTTTATCTAAAATGAAACACGTAACGTCATTGTGCAAAAAATCCACAGTCAAATAATTTTCATGAGATCAGGCTGTTTCTTTCTTATGTGGAAGATGAAAGATGAGAGTCTTTTCAATACAATGGCATTGGATAGAGCTTCACTTTAATGTTTAAAAAAAGATCCAGAAGTATCATACAAGTAGTCCAATCATGAGTTCTGTGAGAGAAGCTTGTTCACAGTGACTCACGTATTGACAAGCATTTGTTCTAAATGCTAGGCCATGGCTCTGGCATTTTGCCTTGCCATTTTTGTAGTGTTGTAGAGATAGTACAGGAAATGATGGACGAAGTGGGGAGAAGGGATTAGGAAATGGCACAACTTAGATTCAAACTTATGTTGCCCCTATGAGAAACTGCTAGTCTGCAACTTTTTGGATTTGTTTTTTTCAATAGTATAGTAAAAAGAGAACATTAATTGATTGTGAGAACAGGGGAAAGGAAATGTTGCATACACACTAAAAACTTCTGGGTTAAAAAGGGACCAACTAATTTCTGGGTTATTTTAACCCAGAAAATTGGGTTATTGTTTTTGACCCAACTTCTGGGTTAAATACATGACCCAAATGTTGGGTTAACACAACCCAAAATTGTAGTTAATATAACCCAACTTCTGGGTCAAAAGAACAACCCCAATACCTGGGTTGAAATAACCCAGAAAATAGTTGCTCACTTTTTAACCCAGGAGTTGTGTCAAAAATAACCTAACTGGGTTACTATATGCCAGTATGCCTTATTTCAGAAAATAAAACTTTGTTTTACATTATATTACACACTTCAAGCATTTTTTTTTTATTGCATTAAATTCATCCATCCATCCATCCATCGTCAACCGCTTATCCTGTACAGGGTCGCTGGAGCCTATCCCAGCTAACATTGGGCGAAAGGCAGGGTACACCCTGGACAGGTCGCCAGTCCATCACAGGGCCACACATATACAAACAACCACTCACACTCACTTCCACACCTAAGGCAATTTTTGGGAGACATCAATTAACCTATCCCGCATGTCTTTGGATGGTGGGAGGAAGCCAGAGCACCCGGAGAGAACCCATGCAGACACGGGGAGAACATGCAAACTCCACACAGAATGGCCGGGGCAACCAGGGTTTGAACCCACGACCTTCTTGCTGTGAGGCGACAGTGTGATTGTTCATATTATAAACTATGTTGACATGATAATATAATAACTCCATAAAATACACCACTCCAACAAAAAATACATTTGAGAGAGAGAGAGAGAGAGAGAGAGAGAGAGAGAGAGAGAGAGAGAGAGAGAGAGAGAGAGAGAGAAAGCCAACCCTATAACCCAGAACATGGGTTACTCTCAGGAAAATAACCCAGAAACCCAAACAACCCAGGAATTGGGTCAAAATATTATCCCTATAACCCAGAAAATGGTTACTCTCTGAAATAATAACCCATAATTTTAACCCAACACTAATAACCCAGAAAATGGGTTGACGAAATAACCCAGGAGTTTTTAGAGTGTAGGTTCAACAGCTAGGTTCAACTTGACTTACAAAATGTAGATGGTTATCAGCCTCTTGGTCTTGGGATGTGGTTTAGGACTAGGTCGTGTCCTAACTAATTCCCCTCCTATTTAACTTTAAACCACGTTAGGTCAAGAGGTATGCATGTCCCTTTGTAAGACCTATGTTTGAATAATGTTTATGGTTTATGAGTGTGAGGCATATTAATGCAGTGTGGGAATGCTTATCAGAGTTAAACACACACACACACACACACATACACGCAACTGGGTACTGGGGGGACCCAGCCTTGAAATAGCGCAAGTTATACCCTTCAACACAGCTCGCCATTTGTTATAATTACCTTTTGTCTATTAGGAAGAGTCTTTTTGTTGGTAGAGTACCAATGATGCCTAAAAATGCAGCCTCTGTAGGCAGCTAACTTGGTTTTAGAGACAAGCTATCAAATTGCCCCCTTACCCCCAGTAAGGCTGGATAGAACACATGAGAGGCACTTGGTGCCTGAGTGGGCTTCCTGAATGATTATTTCACTCTACTTTAGATTTATTTAATAACTTCTGACTGGAATGTATAAGAAAGACATTTGCGGCAACTGTCCGCGATAAGCGACATCTCCTCAAACAGACATGTTAATGCAAACTCCACATGCAGATACTCTCTCAAGTGATGGTCTGTTATGCATACTCTTACACAAACACATATACCTACGACCAAAATCTCTGAATCAGTTGCTGAAATCGGCACTAGTAAAATAGCAAATGTGTGCAGCAATACGGCTGAGAAATTCTCCACAGAAATGGTTGACATCATTGTGTAATTGCTTTAATGGGATTATTACACCGTAATTACCAACTTAAGATCATAAAGCAATCCTCAATGAAACCTCCAACCATTAACTTTTTTCTTGAGCATCAGCGAATAACGCCAGAATTTTGACATGCCGTTGTTTTGACGCCTACATCTGATGACAGTAATTTCTTCCCCTCTCTCTCTCTCTCTCTCTCTCTCTCTCTCTCTCTCTCTCTCTCTCTCCTACCTTGATAGATAAGCATCATGCTGGGCTCTCGGTAGGACAAGTGGCTAATTACCAGCTAAAAATACCACCCCCTTTGTAATAATTACAGCACATCTTTGTATAATGACTCATATTTCAAGTGGTGTGATGAGTGGGTATGTTCAGGAATGTGACGAGACAAGCCGTGACCTTGTAGGCCTCTCAGATTTGGAGAAAAAAGAGAGAGAGAGAGAGAGAGAGAGAGAGAGATGGATAGATGGAGGGTAAAAGCAGGATAGAATGGCACAGATGTGGTAGTTACATGCCAGCTACGATTTCCAGGGGACTGCGCAACTGTCGAAACCAACAGTAGAAAAAGATGTAGAAACTGTTAAAAAGGAGATCGTTTTTAAAACACAATTTTAGGTTTGGATGATTAGATGCTCATCTTCCTGAAACACAATTATTTAGGTTGTTTTTCAAATTGTTAGCCTATGGTATGCTAGATTTTAAAAGTGTATTTCAATTTTTTTATATATTTTTTATTGTTTGTGAGTATTTCAGTTAAATATATATATATATATATATATATATATATATATATATATATATATATATATATATGTGTGTGTGTGTGTGTGTGTCTAATGCATGTTTACATCGAAAAATATTACAATAAAATAGTGCAGACGGTGTAACATTGATGGGAGAGACGAGACAGGAGAGATTGGATCCAAATGCAGTCTATTACAATAATGCAACTCAGAAGATGAAGTCCATGAATAAGGGGAAAACAAAGGGCAGTTCATGACAGACGGGTGCACTTACCTTCCTGTGTCAACAGCCCTTTAGTCTAATGTTTGTTTGATTATAAATTGTTAGTCTCTCTTGTTTGTTGGACAATATTAAAAAGTAAACATGAGTAATGCCATATTCTACGCAATGGTAAACTCAAATATTTGACCAACATGTTGCAAGAGCTTGGTCCTGTTTTACATCACAATCAGCCTCAGTACTAAAGATTGAGTGCTCATTGCCTTGAAATGTTGGAGAATACAAGATGTGCTTAAGTTGCACAATTAATTGTGTTCTGAAACACTTCGGAAATGTGTAGCTAGAAGCATTTTCTCTCACATGTACTTGCATAAATTATGTTCCGGTCCTAAAAGAAAGAACCATTGTGTAATCTTTATTGGACTACCTATTGATACAAATGAACACTATTTCCTAAATATTTCTAATGTCCTTTTGAAGGCATTATTTGTTTTGCTGACACAGATGCTTGGAAAATGCTGTTTGCACATTTACTGTTATGGAGCTATGGAGTGCTCTGTTAATGGTTAAGTGGTCTGGTTTGAGTGTAAACAGTATATTAAGACAAAAATATAGATCTGGTCTTGTTAAGTTGCTCCTCTCGTAGAGTGCTGGCTTCACCTCCTCCGTGGAACTGAGTGCGTTGATTTTCACGCTCAGAGAATGAGAGTGGGTGGGCAAATGAGACATTGTGGCTACTGCACAGGAAGTACAGTGCATGCTGATTTCTCTTCTCATTTCACTTGTTATCAACAAAAGGTTCATTATTGCTTACTTATTACCTGTCTCTTTGTGTGTGTGTGTATGTGTGTGTGTGTGTGTGTGTGTGTGTGTGTGTGTGTGTGTGTGTGTGTGTATGTGCGTGCGTCCGTCCACGCGCGGGCGCAGATGGGCGTACCGTAGTGCAAACAGGCTGAGCTGTTATTCCCAGGCAGACACCTACATGAAAGTGAAGAGCACTCAGAAGTGAAAATCAGAACAGATGGGCTTTCAGAGAACTCTTGCAGCCTCATTGTGTAAATCCAGACTCTGACATTTGTGCTTTATTGAAAAGATAGACAGAGAAACAAACAGACAGACAAACTTACCACATGGCCCTGTTTGCATACTGTTTGTGTTTCTTTAAGTGGGTCTTACCAGCAAACACTGTATCGCGAGTGATGATAACAAGCAACAACCTTGTGCTACGAATGAAAAAGCTGTTTATACCAATACTGTGCTGTGCACAACTTCTGCATTTTCTATCAGCCCCTTAATTGTGACCCAAACTAAACAGGAAGCTGCAAAATAATATAAACTAGATTTAAAAAATAAATACAAAAAAATCTAAGAAAATGTGAGATGCTTGTCCATGCTAAACTCGCCATCTCAGTGCTAGGGTGTTCTGGGTGGTGCCTAGGGTTTTGCTATGGAGTTGATAAAGTGATAAAGATAGAGTGTTTTTTATCACAAGTGGTTGGTTGGACATTGGTTGTTTTTGGGATGTCAAAAGGAATTGGTCCAGATCAATGGGATTTTTTTCACCTGATAATCTTAAATCCAGTTGCGTAGAAGAGAAAAAGCACTGCTATCTTCAACAGTGGGTTTCTGTTTGCAGGGCGTAGCAGTTTTCAATAAAGTTTTGTCATACACATAGTAAGCACACGTACACACAGGCATCAAAATGAGTAAATTATGTAAGTGTATTCTGAACATAACACACAATCAATACAAATAAGGGGGAAAAGTTATTTACTGTATTTGATTTCGCAATATTCTAACACTCCTAAAACAACAAAAGACCAGTAGAAGTAAACAAAAAAATGTTTGCTAGAAAAAAAAGGAATAAAAGAGAAAAAGCATTATATCTTGCCGCCTTTGTGGGTATGGCCATAAGACTTTGGCCTATATATAGTGCTCAAGCTCTGATTTGTAAGTGAACTCATTATCTAAAAGTGTTTTCACATGTGTGAGTATGTAGCAATGTAGAGACCAATGTTTACAATTTTGCTAGAAGTGTGTTATTAAATTGCAAACTGAGTGTATATTAGTGAGTTGTATACAGTTTTACAAAAAGTGTGTTATAAAATTATAAACTGAGTTTAAAGCGGATAACGTGCATTCAGTTTGGCACACTGAGTAAATGCATGGGCTACAAGTGTTAATGGTTTCAGATAGAGATAGTGCTTCAAGAATCACTGTTTGTGTTTAAGCATTCCCAAAAACTGTAATTATCAACACACTTGTAAAAACATTTTGAATTCAAATGCACAATCCATCAATAATGATAGAACATGTCATATTTAATCTATAATCATTCTCATTCTCACATAGAGGAAAAAACGTTGTTACGTGACAGTTGTGAAAGCAGTACTTACCTATACATGATGAAGTAAAACCATCCAGGACGCTTTGAAACCAGCAAACTTTTACTTCTGAGACATTGGTATGTATCCATTAAGGCAGCACAATTAACTGAGTTAAGATTGAAATCGAAATATGGTCTTGCATGATTAATAAAGCTTGAAAGGATGTGTTTAAAAATAGACTGCAGTCAGTGCTTCACTTCAGTCTGCGTTGTGCAAGCAAGTGCAACCCCCTTGTGGTCTGGATGCTATTTTTCACTATCCATTATACCACAAAAGGCCATTTTGTTACTTTGGTATCTTTTTATTTTTTCATATTGTGGTTGACATTTCTGCGGAATTGTCCAACAAATGGATAATATGCATTACTTTCTCTTCTGAGAAAACCGATAAGAATGTCCCAGCCCCAATACCACCTTCAACCAGAGCCAACAGGTCCATTCTTAAGGCAGTAAAACCTGTAAGGTTGCCCTGCATTCAACAATGCCATGGGCCACAGCCTATGCTTGGGACAGCCCTGCCAGCAACTGATTACCAAGAAGCAATTGATGGTTTGTGGCTGTGACAAATAAATAAAAACAAATAAATAAATAAGCACAAGTCATTCAATATGCCCCACCCCAATTAACTTTTTTCCTAATTTAAATTGGAAATACATCAACACAGGAAAGAAAATGATGCTCTTCAAGTGATTTCATGGGGTATTTAAGATGCCCTAAACCATTAGTGCAATACACTTCAAAGTGACCTTTGCGCACATTCACAATTTTGCAGATTGGTTGACAGGTTGTTGTTTCTTGTTCATTTGGCAGCATAGCATCCTTTTCAGGAAATCTTGTTTATGCACACAGTTTAATTAATGAGGGGGAAGATATTTGACGTCTGATATCATGTGGAACGCCGCACCTTCAGGGTATAGCTCCTTGAAATTTGTACTTGTCATTTTTAACGTGACATCTACCACAGCAGGAAATACTCATTTCCATTTGATTATACCCCTGCTGTTTATTACAGTCTATAAACAATGCTCCATATTAAGACTTAATGACATCTTATCATATCTGCCAGAAAGGATCCGCCTTTTTTTAAAGCTTGTTCTCAGGCCTGTGTCACATTCTGTCAGAGGTGATGGCTGGTTGGAGCCCCAGAGCTTTAGTTGCTCTGTCACACTAGGGTTATGTTTATATCACATTGAAATATAGAGCTCCCATTTGAAATGGTGTCAAGGGATTCTGGCTTAGTAGCATAGTGCTATGTGTGAGAAAAGTGGTAGGGAGAGATGATTTTAATGTGTGTAATGCAGTTTCGATTATGAGTGACAGCAACAGATAGACAGGAAAGGGTAAAAGATCAAGTGATAGGAGTTGAATTTAATATAAGAGATGTTCTGGGCAGAACATGTGATTTCCTGCCATAATTTGTCTTGATTGACAGCTCTGTGGCATGTCATAATAGGAAATTGATGATATTTGCTAGCAGACACCGTTGGCTGATAATTGATTCAAGATCTTCTTGTCTGAGCATGATAACATATGCCCCAATGAACACTGAAGTCTTTAATCGGGGTGTGTGTTTGTGTTTGGGTGAGGAACCCTGCACTGTTTGCCTTCAGAGACTAGCGAGCAGACACATTTGCATGCAACAAATTGGGTTACAAGTGTTCATGGCCTCTTTACAGATGTATTTACTCAGGTAATTATCATTAGAAAAAACGGATGGCACATCCTGCATTCAGTTATTTTTTTCACATTAAATATGAAGGCTGAAGTGTGTGAATTCTACGAGACTAGCATCACCAAACGGAATTGCTAAAATAAACATTGCTTTCATAGCAAGCACCATTATTTACTAATCTTGTTCTCTTAATGAAGACCATGTTGGGATGGAGCGTGTGATGTAAGTCCAGGTCACAGGCGGGACTGAGATTGCTTTTGTTGGATTAGGGCAGACTGTAGCATGCTGTCCTGGGGGCCTGTTTCTGTCTTTGATGTGAATCAGGACACAGGTACATCACTCGAGGTGCACAGCGGGATATATACTGCTTTCCAAGGTCCACATGAAATAGAGTGAGGCAAGAGCTGATACTATGGGCTGCAGAGTTTCCAATTCTAAATTCATTTAAAGCTTTACAATGCTTTTTAGGGCATTTCTTCATTACTAGTTAGGGTTATAAGATTTTCAAAAACCCCCAAGCTTAATTATTAATTTTGGATTGTATCTTGACCCACACAAACTATCTAAGCTCATGAATGAAACCTCAAATCTTACAGCTTCTTTAAAGTGGTGTGCCATTAATTTTCGTAGACTTCTTTTGTCTTCTGCTATGTGGATATTAAAACCGGCCAAAAAATCCCATAGGCTTATATTAAAAGAGTGACCTGAGTAATTTTGAGGAACTAGAATATTATAGAGACACTAGGGACCACCCAGGACACCCTAGAAACCACATATAAATGCAGTTATAACACTGGTTTTAGAGCAGATGTGGGCAAAAGCCATTAAGACCCATGTATGTTATGTTGTACAATTCTTCACCTCTTTAATGCAAAGAATTGTTTCAATAAAAATGGAATACACAGTTCCCCAGGAGCAACTTGCTCAAGTTCAGGTTTCCTAAGCCCCTGAGATTTAACTGCTATGCCACGCTATTCTCGAAAATGACCAGGAAGTAGTGAAAATTGGCATAGATTTCTCTTCAAAACGTTCAGCTCTGATGACTCAGGCCAATATAATTTAGAGTAGCTCTATTTGGAATGTCTCATGGTGGGAAGAGCTGGCTGCTATCTCAGAGATCCACCATTGCAGGTGTCTGGCCTCTCTCCCAATTGCTATCTAATCTGTTTAGAGCAGTCTGGTTTTGGATGGGCAGCTGTCTTTTGATAAAGCAGGTAATGTATGAACTGATTAAAACCTTTCAATGAGTCTGTATGTTATGTTCCTTCCAACTGGTGACATTATGTACTTTTTTGTTTGAATTTCACTTCCAACTTTGCCCATAACCAGAACATGTCAAACTGGAGTGGGGGGAAATTTATGCATTGAGATTCTTTATTAACAATTTTTTATCAATCCACAAAAATGAATAATCAAAAATGTAAGCTAATTATTAAAATGTGGTTATTGATAAAGTTATTTAAAAGCATACACAAGACAGAAAACATTAGTATAATATAAACCACTAAAAGGTGCATTTATGTTGTGGGTCACAGCATATTTTTTGGGGGGACACCTTAAAACAGAATCTTTACTCATAATTTGATAGCAAGTCTGCCTTAAAGGGTCAGGTAACCCAACTAGTTAAGCCCCAATTTTCACACCTCAGACTAAAATATGTAAATATGTGGGTGGGTATTGTGTGCAGGAAGAATGAAAACGGGAGGGTTCAAGACCTACTTTCAAAAACACAAAGAACAGAGGTGGCTAAACCACACATTATGAGTGGAGATGAAAACAAAAGAGTTGCTAAATTCACTTTGCTGACAATTATTCATGGAACAAAAGTGTGAAGAGTTAAGGCTAATGAACTGTTTGCAAATCTGAAAAAAGATCTGGATATTTTGCTCAAACTTTTAAGAATGAAGTGAAAACAGCCCTTTGAGAAGTTATTACCAACAAAACCATCACTGCTTTAAGACTTTGCAATCATTCATAGATATGTATTCTTACATGGAAGTTTCGGATTTAATGCAAGTTAAAATCTATTGACAGTATTTGTGGCATAGGGTGTATTTGCCACAGAAAATAATTTTAAATTAATTTTTTTCTAAAAATAAATTGCATGCAGTAATAAGGCACATACAAGGAAAGTAAACAGGTCCAATAAACAAAACATATACACATTTATTTTTTTTTTCGTTTTAAGTGTAGACACAATACTTTAGCATAATAAGTTTTAACATGACTCTAGTGTGATAAAATCACTTAGTAACCTAGTCTGTGTGAAGTTATACAGTATTTCAACTCAGTTGTCATGACCAGCGGTGCATTAACGCACAGTCTTATACGGGCTGAAGCCTAGGGGCCTACAACTCCCATGGGGCCCAGTGGGAGATGCAGTTGTTGCCATTTTGACAGTGTGGAACCATTAAAAGTGTCCTTGTAGTGCTTGTTCAATGCACAGCAATCTTATCATGTCCATTATCCAACACATGGAGAATACACGATGGAATCAGCGCTCATAGCCCTCCCTCATTTACAGCGTGTTTAGAGCATTTCTAAAGTCATTTTCACAACTGAAGCAAATAAATTCTCACAGTGGTCCAGTTATGGACTGCGCTGCTTTTTGTGGAGTGATTTCTATCTAACCACGGTGTTTAGTGTAAAAGCCCGCTCTCATTTCTGTTCCCCGAGTGCTGTTGAATTCTCGCGCAAGCGGAACAGCGGTTAATTAAAGTGGTTAACAGTGGTTTTATGTCATGAGTTTGAAATCTCTGCTGTGGCAATAATGTGAGCTCATAAATGTGGCAGCACTGTGATTGGATGGAAGGTGCTGTCAGTAGTGCTAGAGGGAATGGTGCTCACATTTTAATATATACGAAATTGTCTGATGGGTGTGGCATTTTCTACAGAATTTGAGTCGATTTCAAGGTATATGAACTGTCAGAAGCAACATTTGAATTCCCCATATGATCATGTGATAATCCTTTTGGAACTTGATCATGACTCCTTCAATCAAACTTTAATTGTAGTGTGCTATGCCTAAAGATTTCCATCCCTATTGAGAAACCAATTATGCAAAATGGATAATGCAAAGAAGATAATGAAAAACATTTTCAGTTCAAAATGTCAATTCTGTGTAAATAGGAATTCACTAAGAATATATTGTATATAATGTAACCATTTTCTTTTATTTCAGAAAATAAATTGACAAGGCCTCTTCTAATATGCTCTTCATTATCACTGCTCTCCATTGCACCATATAAGACGTCTTGACCAAACAGTCTACATTATGGCTGCCTAGATCAGCACGAGTATAAATGAAGCCTCAGTCTCGGCAGCAGCTGCTACTATGTCAGAGCTTGTTATAAAGAGTGTCAGCGAGACAGTGGTGTAGAACCATTACAAAGACACGCTCTAATTATAGACTCTGTCCTCGGAATATTATATAATACTGTGATGTCTGATTAGAGAATTTGTCAGTGATGCCGAAGGCATCACTCTGCATTACCCATTTTATAAGAAGAATAGAAAAGCAGAACCATTCTTACATTTGGCTCAGGTTACATACACACTCCCTCTCTCACACTCTGATTACCACTATGTATTTTTGGTTAGCGAGATTCCCAAAACTAATTGTATGGCACTTTCCATGAACATGGTACATAATTTGCCTGAAACTCATAAATAAAATAGATATTTTTTTCTTTCAATAAATAGTTGGTGAAAAGAGGTGCTTAACCTTCCAAAATGTTGATCGTTTAACTTAGAAGGTCAGACTACATAATATATGTGTTGTTTTATTTTCTGGATAATTTTTACAAGGTTTGAAAGGATTGCAACCCCAAATTTTGTATGTGTAACTACAGTTTAAAACCCTGCTGTGTGTGATTTTGTCATTTTCTAGCAATATACATAAGATAAACCTCAACAGTAAAGAGGGATTATAAAAGTCATTAATAAAATATACAAATATTATATTATAAAATTAAATAAAATACATTCCTGAATGTATTTGAGCCCTAGCTACTTTTTACTTTTAAGCTTGGCTAATATTTTGTTAAACAATAGTTCAGTTATGACAACTCTAGGAAAGATGTAGCATGTTAATGTGGGTATTGTTCTTGCTGGACTAGATGTGCTTAAGTACACAGACTTGCTACTGCTCAAACATACACAGACAAACTGAGTGAAGGATGTTGACATGCTGCTGCACAATTAGACATAAATACAATCCCCTAACAAAGCAGGGAAGCTGCACAAACACATTACACAACCCCCTAAACAAGCAGATCTACCACCAAGACTCTGCCCCGAAGAGCCATGTGCACAGATTGCTTGCAAAGTGTGCCTTGGCTTGCTTGACTGATTGGCTTAAACGGCAAGTGATCTTACTCATAATATGTACATGGACCTGGAAAGCCCAGCGCTTAATTAACTAGTGACTTAGCCTAGCTATGTATGGATTTATTAAAACTAATGACCTAAGAACGCAATGCGTGTCAGTGCCAAATTTGACTATGGCGTACCTTGATAAAGACTCACTTGTGTCATAGCCAAAAGCAGACTTTACTGTGCAAGCTGTTGCAATAAAGATCCCCAGCAACCACCTGAGCAAATAAACTCAAATCCCTTTATTGTCACTCAACACTATACACAAGTGCAACAGTGGGTGAAAGTCTTGGGTGCAGTTCTGAGCAACATAGCAGTTATGCCAGTAATGAAACGTATACCAATTTACAATAAACATCAGATTTACTCAACACAATTTACATATCTAATATACTCATAATTACACACAACAAATAATAATATACAATGTGCAGTATACACATACACAATAAAAATAGAATAGTATATATATACAATAAAAATAGTACATGTAAAATATTCAATAGGATGTATTATGCTGTATTGACATTCAGGCTGTCGGTTGATAGTCAGGTGCCAGTGTGTTGTTAAGAGAGAATATAATTTATGACAGTCCAGTGTAAGATTAACAAAGTGCAGTGCTGATGTATTTTGATCATGAGAGATCAAGAGTTCAAAATTCTGACTGCTTGGGGGAAGAAGCTGTCATGGAGTCGACTGGTGCGGGTTCTGATGTTGCGATAGTGCCTGCCTGATGGTAGCAGTGAGAGCAGCCCATGGCTCAGATGGCTGGAGTCTCTGATGATCTTGCAAGCCTTTTTGACACACCGCCTGGTATATATGTCCTGGAAGAAGGGAAGCTCACCTCTGATGATGTGTCTGGCAGTTCGCACCACCCTTTGCAGGGCTTTGTGGTTGAGAGCAGTGCTGTTGCCGTACCTGCCAGTGATGCAACCAGTCAGGATGCTCTCTACAGTGCTGGTGATGAACCGTGTGAGGATGTGGTGTTTCATTCCAAACTTCCTCAGCCGTCTAAGGAAGAAGAGGCGCTGGTGAGCCTTCTTCGTAACGGCCTCAGTGTGGACGGACTATGTGAACTCCTCAGTGATGTGGACACAGAGGAACTTGAAGCTGCTGACTCTCTCAAACTGTGCTCCATTGTTGGTGATGGGGCTGTGTTCTCTGTCTTTCCTCCTGAAGTACACCACAAGCTCCTTGGTCTTGCTGACGTTGAGTGAGAGGTTGTGCTTCTGACACCAGCATGTCAGAGGGTCAGAGTGTCACCAGTGCTGAGGGTCAGAGATGAGGAGATGTTGCTGCCCATTCTAACTACCTGGTGTTTGCTTGACAGGAAGTCCAGGATCCAGCTGCACAGTGAGCTGTTTTAGCCCAGAGCCCTGAGTTTCTCATCAAGCTTAGAGGGCACTATGGTGTTGAAAGCTGAGCTGTAGTATACAAACAGCATTCTCACATATGTGTTCCTTTTTTTCAGGTGGGAGAGAGCAGAGTGTAGTGTAGATGCAATGACATCATCAGTGGAGCAGTTGTTGCAGTAAACAAACTGCAATGGTCCAGTGAGGTAGGCAGCACAGAGCAGATGTAATCTCTGATTAGTCTATCAAAGCATTTGCTGATGATGGGGTTCAGAGCAAGATTTTGGATTGCTTTGGTACAGAGACAATGGTGGATGTGTTAAAGCATGTGGGGACTACAGACAAAGAGAAGGAAAGGTTGAAGATGTCCATAAAAACACCATCCAGTTGGTTCGCGCATGCTCTGATGACGCGGCCTGGAATGACGTCTGGACCCGCAGCTTTACGGATATTCACCCATCGGAAGGATCGGGTTACATCCGCTACAGAAACGGAGAGTGAACTAACCTCTGTATCTTCTGCCGCAAGAGCTCTCTCTGCAAGGGCAGTTTTATTTCCCTCGAAACGAGCATATAAAGTATTTAGCTCATCCAGGAGAGATGCAGCGGTGTGCATGGTGGAGTTTTTATTCCCTTTGAAGTCTGTGAAGATATCAATTCACTGCCTCATGCTTCTAGAGTCGGTGGTGGTGTTGAACTGTCGTTCAATCTTGTCCCTGTACTGGTGTTTGGCTGCTCTGATTCCCAGAATTAAAAGAGGAGAGAATTAAGAGCAAATTATGTATTAAGTATTTTCAGAGTAACTCTCGCAGGCTTACTTGCAAACTGAGCAAATTTAAATGTTAGGCAAAGAGAGAGTACATAAGTTAATTGGCTGCCCGATTACACATCAAAGGATAAGATTACATCATGTGAGCCAATTGGCCAATTTGAGCGAGCTGACTGGCGAAAAGTTCAAAGAACCTATCAGCTTCCACCATTCAGAGCTTTGTGCCTGAACTTAGTCATTTTTTTTTTTAAATATCTTAGTTATCACAACATCATGGTGCCATATAATTAAACATTATTTTGTTGAGTTGGAACCAGACGGTGCTCCCAAATGCTATCATAATCTCTGTGATGTTCTCATCCATAACAACTAGTGACAGCCTGTCTGCACAAGGCCATACTCTCTACTCTGTCATTCTCAATACAAGGTGACAATGTGTTATCTCTGAAATGTATTCCCCAGACTCTTTAGAGTGACATTCATCAGAATTTAGAATGCATTGACGTCGATAATGTAAAGCTGCGATGACGGCCCATTATGCTTAATGAAAACACAATCTTATGTAAAATGTTAAGATTATATTCCGACATTCGTTTTCTTCATCTACTGCGCATCAAACAGCGACTGCGTTCTCGTCCCAGGTTTGATTACCACCTTGAATGCATATTATGTGGCATTCCTTTGGCAGGATCAAAAATGATGAAAGAAATGGGATTCCATTTGCTGGATAATTGAAACTACCGAATTTGATTGATGTCTACAGGCTGTGATAGTGTAGGAGCAGAATATGCATTTCAGGGTACAGTCAAAAAGAAGAATGACAAAAATGTTTTATTTCCCAAAATGCATGGCCTAACCACACATTCACATCAATTAAAAATTTATATATACTGTATAAATATATAATATACTATATATAGTCTTCTGCAGTGTTTCCCAACCACTATTTCCACTAGGCACTAGTGTGCCGTGAAAGATTGTCAGGTGTGCCATGGAAAATTATCAAATTCTACAAAATAAATAAATGCATGAAAAAAAAAAAATATAGAATTACAGGGATCCAAACTCCTCACCTTTCAGATAAATTTTCCATTTTTAAACCATAATTGGTCACTTTTGTGATTGTGAAGAGCAATGATTAATGTGCAAAAGTGAGTGATATTTATACGCGTTAAGGGTCTTTTACATGACTCGCATCAGCGCTGCAGAATACATTGAAATCTATGAAGTGACTTTACACCAAAGTGTTTTTCACACACACGTTTTTGCTTCACCAATAATGTCTTTGAGAGTACTAAGCAACACAAAATATATAAAACTGTCCAAATTTGTGAAGAGACATTGAATGTCTCATAATTTCATTTAATAAAATATGACCTTATCGTTTACAAAAATCAGAGACCCCAGTTATTGAACTAATTTAAATTCAACAAGAAAACGCTTAAACCTAAACATAAACGAGTCCTTTTATTACTTTCTGCTATCAAAGCAACTACAAGCTTTTTTCTCTCATCCAAATACGTTTTCAATGTTTATTGTGCACACCTCCTGCTTTTTACGTGGTAAACGCATAAAATCACCCCTCTGTGGCGTTTTCTTCAACTCTTGTTATGTGGAGGGAGATGCGGTGTTCGATGCCTCGACTCAACTCATGTGAAATGCGCTTTACAATAACATTATTGAAACTCAAAAACATTATTAGTTGGCTATTATTGTGGTCTTTTCTGATAAAAGACATGCTCATCAGTTTAAATAGGCTACTTTAGGAAAAAGTTTGTGTGTATAATTTTGTGTGTATAATTCTTATACTGAAGTCAGTAGATTTGTAGCCATGCAAGTTTTAATAAAGGAGAAGGTAAAGACGTTTGTAACTATCAAAAACGGGAGAGGATCTATGTGCAGCATTTATTGAAGCCAAAAAACCAGAACACTAAGAATAACAAAATCCACAGGGGAAGTAATGCAAAACAAAAACATGAAATAACAGACAACTGGACAGGACGGAAACAAGGGCTTAAATACACAAGGGAAAACTAGAAACACCTAGGGAAACAATCAGGGGAAAACCAATCAAAAAACAGAACTACAAAGGACTACAAAAACCAAACAGGAAACAGGAACTAAACAGGAAACTTCAACATAAAAGAACAAAACAAAAGACAACAGAGAACATGACAGAGCCCCCCCTTTAAGGAGCGGATTCCAGACGCTCCAAAAACACAAAAAAAAAAAAAAAAAAAAAAAAAAAACACACAACATTGTCCATAGAGCACAAGGTAAACAGATAGTCCAGGGGGGCACAGAGGGACAAGACTATGACAGAACAGGTGGGTGGCCAGGAGACAGATAGGGCAGGGACTGGGTCAGGTGGCCAGGGAGGCGAGCATAGGGCAGGGACCGGGTCAGGGGGTCTAGGGGATGGCCACAGGGCCAGGAGGTCTAGGGGATGGCCACAGGGCTAGGGCAGGGTCAGGAGGTCTAGGGGATGGCCACTGGACTAGGGCAGGGTCAGGAGGCGGCCATAGGACCGGGTTAGGGGGTCTAGGGGATGGCCACAGGGCTAGGACAGGGTCAGGAGGTCTAGGGGATGGCCGCTGGGCTAGGGCAGGGTCAGGAGGCCAAGGAGAGGGCCACAGGACTGGGACAGGTTCAGGAGGTCTAGGGGATGGCCACAGGGCTGGGACAGGGTCAGGAGGCCAAGGAGAGGGCCACAGGACTGGGACAGGGTCAGGAGGTCTAGGGGATGGCCACAGGGCTGGGACAGGGTCAAGGGGTCTGGGGAATGGCCACAGGGCTAGGACAGGGTCAGAAGGCCAGGGAGGAGGCCACGAGACAGGGTCAGAAGGCCAGGGAGGAGGCCACGAGACAGGGTCAGAAGGCCAGGGAGGAGGCCACGAGACAGGGTCAGAAGGCCAGGGAGGAGGCCACGAGACAGGGTCAGAAGGCCAGGGAGGAGTCGAGGAGGACTGCAGGGGCGGTGCCATAGTAGGCGGAGCCATAGATGGCGGAGCCATGGAAGGTTCAGGAGGCGGAGCCGCAGAGGGCACTGGAGGCAAGGAAGGCTCCGGAGTAGAGGAAGGCCCTGGAGGCGGAGACCTGGGGAGCTCAAGAGGCTGAGGCCTGGTAGGCCTGAGAGGCGGAGTACTGGGTGGCTCGTGAGGCGGAGCACAGGGAGGCAGAGCACTGGGAAGCTCGGGAGGCGGAGCTCTGGGAAGCAGAGCACTGGGAGGCTCGGCGGGCGGAGCACTGGGAAGCTCGGGAGGCGGAGCACTGGGAAGCTCGGGAGGCGGAGCACTGGGAAGCGGAGCATGGGGAGGCTCGGGAGGCGGAGCACAGGGAGGCAGGCTCGGGAGGCGGCGCTCTGGCAGGCAGGCTCGGGAGGCGGCGCTCTGGCAGGCAGGCTCGGGAGGCGGCGCTCTGGCAGGCAGGCTCGGGAGGCGGCGCTCTGGCAGGCAGGCTCGGGAGGCGGCGCTCTGGCAGGCAGGCTCGGGAGGCGGCGCTCTGGCAGGCAGGCTCGGGAGGCGGCGCTCTGGCAGGCAGGCTCGGGAGGCGGCGCTCTGGCAGGCAGGCTCGGGAGGCGGCGCTCTGGCAGGCAGGCTCGGGACGGTCGAGGCTACAGGCTCTGGCTCTGGCACGGTCGAGGCTACAGGCTCTGGCTCTGACAGGCGTAGGCGTTGGCTCGTTGGCCGTGGCAGGCGTGGGCGTTGGCTCGTTGGCCGTGGCAGGCGTGGGCGTTGGCTCGTTGGCCGTGGCAGGCGTGGGCGTTGGCGGCGTGAGCTCGTTGTCCGTGGCAGGCGAGGGCTCGTTGGAGGTACCCACAGGGGCAAACGTCTCCAAAACCAGGTTTACATACCTCTCCCACGTATAATCACCAGTCTCTGGGAACTCAATCCACCCTTGGGCCAGGAGGCCAAGCTGGAAAATGGATTTGAGATGCCTATCAGGAAAACTAGTGCATCGGACAACGGTGCAAAACAGACGTGAGTATTCTGTTAACGGGAGGTTTGCTCGGCTCAGCTGAAGAAAGATAGCTGCAAGATCCATGTTTGGTCGGTCTGTTATTCTGTAACAATGAAAAACGGGAGAGGATCTATGTGCAGCATTTATTGAAGCCAAAAAAACAGAACACTAAGAATAACAAAATCCACAGGGGAAGTAATGCAAAACAAAAACATGAAATAACAGACAACTGGACAGGACGGAAACAAGGGCTTAAATACACAAGGGAAAACTAGAAACACCTGGGGAAACAATCAGGGCATGAGAAACAATCAGGGGAAAACCAATCAAAAAACAGAACTACAAAGGACTACAAAAACCAAACAGGAAACAGGAACTGAACAGGAAACTTCAACATAAAAGCACAAAACAAAAGACAACAGAGAACATGACAACTACAAAGGACTACCAAAACCAAACAAGAAACAGGAACTAAACAGGAAACTTCAACATAAAAGCACAAAAACAAAAGACAACAGAGAACATGACAACGTTATTGAAACTCATTATTATTAGACTATTATTTTTGTTTTTTTGGATGAAAAATAATGCTCCTCTAATAAAGGAAGACTATAGATCTGCTTTGTTCTTTTAATGCTTAAACACTATAAAATCTCTTGGTAGATTTTGGTCATGATCGATTCAGAATGATTCACTGACTCACTTATAGCACATAAGATGCTCATTTGTCGCCAACTGAGGGGTCACTGAACTAATCAGTTAATAAAATGTAACAAATTTGTGAAACAAAGTAAGCTTCACCAAAATACTCTTTATTTTGCAGCTAATTCTGCACAATTGTAAACTTGAATAAACTTGAATCACTGAAATAGCTAGAATTGGTGCTTTTAGTTTATTCTTTTTTTAAAAAAATATCCCCAGAAAATATGTCCATGGACCAATGATTGTCTTAACTTTTTCGCCCCTCATGAGTTTTTTCATTACCCATTTAGCGCTCTTGCCACCTGTGACCTCACACAGCGGAGCCTACCTATGTGACTTGTTTTTTTTTGTTGTTTTTTTTTTGCATAGCTGAATTTTAAACATTACAAGAAAACATGTTACTAAGATGGACAGAAAACATGGAAAAGTTCTTGAAAAGGAAAAATATCAATATTTGGTTAGTCAGATTGTTAGCCTATGTGGGATAGTGGTGTGCCATATAATTTTTTTAGTTGTAAAAAGTGTGCTGTGGCAGAAAAAATGTTGGGAAACACTGGTCTACTGTATTGAATAATCACTACTGAAGTAATTTGATCTACAGTAGAACACAGATAAAACATATAAAAAATTGCAAGAACAAACCGACTAGCTCGAGCAATATATACACTGATCAGCCACAACATTAAAACCACCTGCCTAATATTATGTATGTCCCCTTTTTACACACATTACCTGCATCTAATATTTATATTTTTTTTTTATTTGTGAATTGGTTCAAGGCCATCGTGTTGAATTAGTGCTGTTGTAGAGGGATATATTGTAAGTACAGAAGTATTGAAAGCCACACTAGTGCCCTGCTTTCTTCGTGACCAACTTATTATTGTGAAGAGGCTCATGGCTTGTCCTCCAGGAGTGCTTGGAGCCAGCCATACCCTCTAAGAATCTCAGTGGCCCATGGAGGGTGCTCAGATCTGGGCAGTCTAGATATCTGGCTGCTGTGGTTACTGCACTCAGAGCTGTCTCTGGTGGCTTGGCAATGTACTGGATCCTCTGCTGCAGACCAAGATGTTCTCTTATTGTGTGTTCTTATCCCCAGAGAGCATGAGATAGTGCCTGGCACCAGGCCATACTGAGGCTGGAAAAAGTGATACATTTATGTTTTATGCTTCTTGTGCTAGTGTGTGCATGGCTGGATCCAGAGGGCAGCTGTCTCAAATTTAATAATAGTAACTTGGTGTAACATCTGAGGTTGTTACCCATCCTAACAACCACCAGAGGGAGCCCTCTCCCGAATACTGATCTTTACCCATTTCTTCAATGCTAATCTCCAATTTACCACATGTATATATAGCCATGCAGTTTCATTGGTCATTGCAAAGTATTGTCAGTTTACCCTGCATTACCAAGCGGTTTTCCATTGCCATTGTTTCTTGATTCATGTTATGACTGTTGTCTGATTTTCTGGATATACTGCTTTTTGGAATACCCTTTGTTTTGTTTGCCTGGTTAGACTGTCTATTTGGTTTATTGTATGTATCTGCCTGCTTTACGACTACATCTCTCTGCCTGCTGTTTTGGATTGTTTGCTTGTATCTTTTTTACTATACTTCCTGCACATGGATAACACCGTCTCCATGGCCAGTTCATTACAGAATTCTTCACCTACCATGGATCCAGCAGAAGTCTCACAGCTCCAAGCTGCATTTGCACACCAGTGTGAGGTTTTAAAGGGTTATCAAGACCAGCTGAACAATCTACAAGCTGCCAACATGTGTTTGAATCACTACATTCACTCACTGCCCATGCTAAACCTGTAAGCTTTGCTCTTCCTGACAAGTTTGATTGTTCTGCTGCAAAATGCCGGGTTTTTTTATGACCGTGTAAAGTCTATTTCTCTAAGCAACCTGAATCATTTTATCAAGACGCCAGAAATGTACATTCATGATTTCTCTGCTGACTGGTAAAGCACTCGATTCGGCTGCTGCTGTTTGGGACAAAGATCCTCAAATCCAGACCATGTTTGATTACTTCGTTCAACAGATCCACAAAGTCTTTGAGTATCCAGTGGGTGGTCAAGATATCTCTGTTCAGCTGCTTAATTTTTGCCAGGGTCATCGATCTACAGCAGACTACGCAATTCTGTTCAGGATGTGAGTGGCTGAAAGTGGGTGGTAAGATGTCACTCTGAAAACTGTTTTCCGTTAGGTGATTCAACTAGAACTCAAGGTGGAACTGACATGCAAGGGTGAGGGTTCTACTCTGTCAGAATTAATTACCATGGCTATCAAGATGGATAACCTGCTACGTACTGCTCCACGGCCCCAGTTTAACTCTGCTTTTTAGTCTACAGTCTCAGTACAAGCGCAGGCAACCACTGAATCACCCAAACCTATGCAAGTTATTTATGCCCGTGTTTCTATGGAGGAATGGCAATGTCGACGTAACAAAAAACTTTGCTATTACTGTGCTGAATCAGGTCATCTCAATGTGGCATGCCCACACAAGAAATCAAGTTCCCTTGAATCAAAGCTGAATGTGAGTACCACAAACGTTATCACCTATCCTTCACAGTTTTTGTTGCCTGTAGAGATCTCCATTGGTAATAATATAAAATATTTTACATCTTTAATGAATTCTGGGGCTGCTGTGAATCTCATAAATTAAGAGATCGTACAAGAACTCAAAATACCCACCATTCAATGCTCCCATTGGTACTGGTATAACCCAACAGACTGTTCCCATAATCATCAAGATTGGACTATTTCATGTGAAGAACATTTCACTATATGTCATAAACTCACCCAATCATGCTCTTATCATGGGTCATCATTGGCTGGCCATCCACAACCCTTCTATATCCTGGAACCAGGGTGAGCTCACGAAATGGTCAAGATTCTGTCATGAATATTGTCTCCATGTTGCTGTGTCCTTGCATTGTCTTACCACCAGCATTGAAAGCTGGTGGTAAAAGTTTTTTTTTATTATTTAGTCAAAGCTACTAAACTTCCTCACCCTCCATGGGACTGCGGAATTGAACTTCTGTCTAATACAGCTCCACCTGAAAGCAAGGCTTATCCATTGTCACACCCTGAGACCCTAGCTATGGCAACTTGCATCGAGGAAGCCCTTGCCTCTGGTTACCTCTTCAACAGGTGTAGGTTTTTTTTTTTTTTTTTTGTGGAGAAAAAGTTACTATGTTCATGTATCGACTGAACTCTGTCAACTTGAAATACCGTTACCCACTGCCACTTATACCCTCAGAATTCGAAGAACTCCGTAAGGCTAAGATTTATACTAAGCTCGATCTAAGAAGTGCTTATAACCTCATCAGAATTAGAGGAGATGATGAGTGGAAAACTGCTTTCATCACCACCAGGGGCCACTATGAATATCTGGTCATGCCTTATGGACTTGCTAATGCCCCTTCTGTTTTCCAGTCTTTTGTCAATGAGATTTTCAGAGACCTATAGAATCAGTGTGTGGTAACAAATCCAGCATGTCAGGACAGTCCTATCACGACTCCAGGAACACCAGCTATTTGTCAAGGCAGAATAATTTGAGTTTCATATCTCCCATATCACATTCCTATGATACAATATCAGCCACCAAGGTGTAGAAATGAATGTCTCTAAAATCACAGCAGTTACCGAATGGCCTCAACCTTCCACAATCAAAGAACTACAGTGGTTTCTGGGCCTTGACAATTTCTACTGCTGCTTCATCAGAAACTACAGTATCATGGCAGCACCACTCACGTCATTGCCCAATGGAAAACCCAACAAGTTGCCATGGAACGATGCCGCATACCAAGCCTTCATGTCCCTCAAGTCAAGCTTCATGACCGCTCCAAACCACAGGCAAGCTTTACCCTTGTGCATTTTTCTCCAGAAAGTTACATTCTGCTGAACGAAACTATGATGTGGTGAACAAGGAATTACTTTCCATAAAGGCAGCACTTGAAGAGTGGCATCACTGGTTAGAGTGGGCAGTCAACCCGTTCCAAGTTATCACTGATCACAAGAACCTTGAGTACATCAAGGCAGCCAAGAGACTGAATCCACGTCAAACCTGACTGTCATTGTTCTTCACCAGGTTCAATATTACCTTCACTTACTCTCCTGGCAGCAAGAATAGCAAAACATATGCACTTTCATGCAGGTCTGATCCACCCCACATCCGGCCTTATCCTGGATCAATCCTACCACCATCTGTCATCATTGCACCAATTAGTTGATATATCATGGAAGAAATACAACGAGCACAACAGCATGAATTGTCACCACCTGACTGTCCCCCAACCAAGCTCTTTGTACCACAAGCTCTACATCTGAGAACTATCCAATGGGTCCACATTTCATTGAGCAATGGACACCCTTGCATCCAAAGAACAATCACTCTGGTACGTAATTACTTATGGTGAACATCTGTAATTTGTGATGTTACTTACTATGTGAAGTCTTGTCAAGAGTGTGCACAGTTTAAGACCTCCAGGGAACTTCCCACAGGATCACTGCCAATACCCCAAAGACCATGGTCCCACCTGTCCATTGATTTTGTCACCAACATGCCAACCTCCAATGGATATACCACCATACTGGTAATTATCAACCGATTTTCAAAATCATGTAGACTTGTCCACCATAAAGCTTTACCCATGCTATGGAAACTGCTAATGCTCTATTCCACCAAGTATTCAGAGTCTATGGAATACCAGAAAACTGAGTGTCTGATCGAGGTTCACAGTTCACGTCCCGAGTTTGGCTGGCATTCAGTAAGCAACTGGACATCAATGTGAGTCTCATCTCTGGCTATCACCCCCATGCCAACGGACAGGTGGAACGTTTAAACCAGGAGATTGGCAGATATTTTTGGAGCTACTCTAGCCATGAACAGGAGAAGTGGAGCGACTTCTTGCCCTAGGCCGAATACACACATAATTCCCTCACTCATACCACAATGGGGCTAACCTCCTTCCAATGCGTGCTGGGATACCAATCCCCAATGTTCTCTGGGTAAGGAGTAACATCTACAGTGCCAGCGGTGGACGATTGGATTAGGCGGAGCGAGAGGGTATGGGAAAACGAATATGTCTGGCAACAGCAAACAGTCTGAGTGCAACGCTTTCAGACTGACCAGTGGAGATGCCCTCACCCCAACTATCACCCTGGACAGAGGGTCTGCTTATCCACAAGGGATCTCAAGCTGCACTTACATTGTAGGAAGCTGTCCAAGGTATGTGGGTCCATTCAGAATCATACAATAATAAATAAATCAAATAAACCCAGTTACTTAATGATTAGAGCTTCCTGATATCTACTGAATCTCTCCTTCATTCCATGTGTCCCTGCTGAAACCAGTCTGCCTGGCATCTGGCCCTGGAATCACGAATCCCAAGCCACTAAATCCATTTGAGGTTAATGGAGCACCAGAGCATATGGTCAGAGAGATCATGGACTCAAGGTGACAAGGGAGCCAGATGCAATACTTGGTGGACTGGGAAGGCTATGGACTGGAGCAGAGATTGTGGGTAGCTGCCAAGGACATACTGGACCTGTCCCTGATTCAAGAGTTCCACCAAGCCCATCCTAATCATCGAGCACCACGACCAAGGTGACGTCTCAGCAGAAGAACACCAGGAGATGTTCTGGAGTTGTAGAGGGGGGGTCTTTAACATCTGAGGTTGTTACCCATCCTACCAACCACCAGAGTGAGCCCTCTCCCAAATACAGATCTTCACCCATTTCTTCACTGCTCATTTCCTGTTTACTGCATGGCTGTGTATATACAGGTGAAACTCGAAAAATTAGAATATCGTGCAAAAGTTCATTAATTTCAGTAATTCAACTTAAAAGGTCAAAACTAATATATTATATAGACTCATTACAAGCAAAGTAAGATATTTCAAGCCTTTATTTGATATAATTTTTATGATTATGGCTTACAGCTTATGAAAACCCCAAATTCAGAATCTCAGAAAATTAGAATATTGTGAAAAGGTTCAGTATTGTAGGCTCAAAGTGTCACACTCTAATCAGCTAATTAATCCAAAACACCTGCAAAGGGTTCCTGAGCCTTTAAATGGTCTCTCAGTCTGGTTCAGTTGAATTCACAATCATGGGGAAGACTGCTGATCTGACAGTTGTGCAGAAAACCATCATTGACACCCTCCACAAGGAGGGAAAGCCTCAAAAGGTAATTGCAAAAGAAGTTGGATGTTCTCAAAGTGCTGTATCAAAGCACATTAATAGAAAGTTAAGTGGAAGGGAAAAGTGAAAAGGTGCACAAGCAGCAGGGATGACCGTAGCCTGGAGAGGATTGTCAGGAAAAGGCCATTCAAATGTGTGGGGGAGTTTCACAAGGAGTGGACTGAGGCTGGAGTTACTGCATCAAGAGCCACCACACACAGACGGGTCCTGGACATGGGCTTCAAATGTCGTATTCCTCTTGTCAAGCCGCTCCTGAACAGCAAACAACGTCAGAAGCGTCTTACCTGGGCTAAAGAAAAAAAGAACTGGTCTGTTGCTCAGTGGTCCAAAGTCCTCTTTTCTGATGAGAGCAAATTTTGCATCTCATTTGGAAACCAAGGTCCCAGAATCTGGAGGAAGAATGGAGAGGCACACAATCCAAGATGCTTGAAGTCCAGTGTGAAGTTTCCACAGTCTGTGTTGGTTTGGGGAGTCATGTCATCGGCTGGTGTTGGTCCACTGTGCTTTATTAAGTCCAGAGTCAACGCAGCCGTCTACCGGGACATTTTAGAGCACTTCATGCTTCCTTCAGCAGACAAGCTTTATGGAGATGCTGACTTCATTTTCCAGCAGGACTTGGCACCTGCCCACACTGCCAAAAGTACCAAAACCTGGTTCAATGACCATGGTATTACTGTGCTTGATTGGCCAGCAAACTCGCCTGACCTGAACACCATAGAGAATCTATGGGGCATTGCCAAGAGAAAGATGAGAGACATGAGACCAAACAATGCAGAAGAGCTGAAGGCCGCTATTGAAGCATCTTGGTCTTCCATAACACCTCAGCAGTGCCACAGGCTGATAGCATCCATGCCACGCCGCATTGAGGCAGTAATTAATGCAAAAGGGGCCCAAACCAAGTACTGAGTACATATGCATGATTATACTTTTCAGAGGGCCGACATTTCTGTATTTAAAATCCTTTTTTTTTTATTGATTTCATGTAATATTCTAATTTTCTGAGATACTGAATTTGGGGTTTTCATAAGCTGTAAGCCATAATCATAAAAATTATATCAAATAAAGGCTTGAAATATCTTACTTTGCTTGTAATGAGTCTATATAATATATTAGTTTCACCTTTTAAGTTGAATTACTGAAATTAATGAACTTTTGCACGATATTCTAATTTTTCGAGTTTCACCTGTGTGTATATATATATATATATATATATATATATATATATATACACAGCCATGCAGTTCCAGTGTTCATAGCGAAGTATTGCCAGTTTACCCTGCCTTCTGAGCATTTTTCCATTGACATTGTTTCTTGATTCATGTTATGTGTAAATGTTATTTACTGATTTTTGGATTACCCTTTGTTTTGTTTGACTTGTTAGACTGCCTGCTTTATGACTACATCTCTCTGCCTGGTTTTGGATTGTTTGCTTGTGTCTCTTTTAATAAACTTCCTGCACATGTGTCCAAACACCGTCTCCATGGCCAGTTTGTTACACTTGGGTGTTTGTTTGGTTTGAAGTATTAGGGAATCTAGAATAGTTTTTACACAACAAATCCATTTTTTTTAAGTGTGATGGTGTGTCGCAAGGTCACAGAGGGGAAAAAACTGTAAAAGTTTGTAAAAGTGACCCACACTTCATGTGACCAGAAGTTGAGAAGTTTGACATAGGAATCCGTTGACCATCACTTGTAATTATTAATTGAATAGTTACTTTTTTTCTGTTGAACACAAAATAAGACATTTTGAGGAATGCTTGTGCTATTCTATTTACTTACCAAAAAGTGTCCAGGGGCTGTCAAGCTCAGAAAAAAAAACTCAAATAACCCTAAAAGTAGTCCATACCACTTTTGTGCAATATTCTAAGTCTCTTGAAACCTTTTAATAATTTTGTGTAAGGGACAGGCCCAAATTACATTTTTGTCATCCGCCATAGCACTCACATCTCATTTGCGCTTGAACCAAGATTGAATATACTGAAGCGTGAATGAGATTTGAGACTTCTGGGTGGACTAAAATGTCTCATATGCACTAACATATGGGATCATTTGTGTCCAACATTTCAGCCTATGTTTTTCAAATTGGCATGCTTTGTCAGAAAGTAAAATATACTCAGTTTAACTAGGACAGTACACAATATCTGTTATTTTGTTCATCTCAGCTACCCCTGCTTGATATATCATGCTTTTGAAAAGCCCTGATTTGAGATCAACATAAAAAAGATAGAAAAAATGCATAAACACTCACCTGCCCCTTACTGCATGAATTAACCAAATCAAAAGAGAAGACTGGGGATGTGGGAAGCCCACATTTGATTTGCCTATGTTTTGTGTTGCTTGATGCTTGCTGATATAATCAGATTGTGTTTTGTATTGTTTGTATTTGAGTGTCTGTTTTTGAGATTGTAAATGTGATATTTATAGGGGTTTGTGTGTGTGTAAGGTGAATAGCTATGGGCCGTAAATTTCTAGGAGGTCTGCTGATCTTTAAACCAGGTCAGGAAAGAAGCTCAGCGGTAAACAAAGACTTGAGCTCTGTGAGCAGATTCACTGCCTCCAGCAATACTGATGCCTGACCAGAAGGCAATTACTATAAAACATCTGATTTCACCTGAGAACTCATTCTGAAATGTCCATGTGCAAACTTTAATTTACCAAAATAAATGGTTGGTCAAATTATTTTTTCTTATAATAAAAAAGTGAAATATAAAAACAAAAATAAATTGTTATTATAAAAATTAAAAGTCTGTAATAATTTACTCACCCTTATGCTTTTTACAAACCTGTATTACTTTCAGTATTTAATGGAATACCAAAGGAGATGTTAAGTACAATCTCCAGCATGTTCTTTTCTGTAAAATAAAAGTGAGTGGGGCAAAAATTGTCAAGCTCCAAAAATGAAGTATCATAAAATGTGTTCCAAATAACTAATGCGTGATATTCAGAGTCTTCTGAAGCAATAAGATAGCTTTGTGTGAGGAACAGAATTAAATTTAATTCATTAGTTCACCCAAAAAGTATAATTCTGTAATATTTTACTTAAAGGTGCAGTATGTAAGATTCAAAAACCCTTGTTATTAATGACACCTGTGGCCGTTAAGTGAACTGCAGCCAGATACCTGTTGCTCGTGCACACACTCCATATGGAAACGAGCATCGGCCAAA
The DNA here is from genome assembly GCA_032164185.1 of Moxostoma hubbsi. Classification (NCBI taxonomy): domain Eukaryota; kingdom Metazoa; phylum Chordata; class Actinopteri; order Cypriniformes; family Catostomidae; genus Moxostoma; species Moxostoma hubbsi. The sequence continues at coordinate 19,370,804 of JAVLUX010000038.1, forward strand.
AGAATAATGTAACGTACAAAGAGACAACGTGATTCACCAGCATCATGCTGACAGATGAGGTAGCAAATATAAAACTAACAAACCAAGCACAAACGACCAGGACTGGTTTGGATTGATTTGAGCGAGATGGGGTGGAGAGTGACGTCACACAGCCCAAAAAAGACCAAACCAGCACAAACGTAAATGTTTGCGGCACAAACACAGCACAAACGAATTAAATAGTTTTGGTGATTATTTAATTATATGGGGTGCCAACTCCACAGAGGTGACCTACCACTGTAAACGTCCATACCTTATTCTCGGCGGGACATGCAAATTCTGTCTGACAATTTCTCATCTGCCTTTCCTCAAGTTCAGCGGTACGCGAGGCTCCCAAAGAAGACCCCTTGTGTCACTTCATTCGACACACCGTCTCGTTCCCTCTCTCAGGGAACGGAGGTTACAATAGTAACCGTGGCGTTTACCTGGCTGAATAATTACAGATTAACATTGTTCATGTCAGTTACTGTGAATCAGCAGTTACGAAGCAAAGTATCTTGCAATTCGTCAGCGTTATTTCACATGCTTTGCAGTTATGTAAGCTTACCTGTCCAATAAGAAGAATGCCAATTCAGAGTCGGTTTTGATCCCCAAAACTGAACAAAGGTCCCTCCTGGAATCAAATGCCCTGACGATGTTCACTCTAGTTTTCACTCGACCACGATCATGTTCTCGCTTAGCCAGACAGGATTCAGTAGGTATTTTTTGGGTTAACTCGGAGTTTGTGTAGGAGTCGGTGTTGTGCTGGGAGCCGGACGTTTGCTGGACCTAGTGTTGCAGACGGTCTGATTGACATGGAATAGAAGCTATTACTGAGGCAAGGCTCTCGGGAGCGCATATAAACGTCACATCCATTGGATTATCCCAGCAAAAGCAACCCGCTCCCTTCACATGAAAATCAGTCTACAGGCTTCAATAGACAACCTAGGAAGTCCGGGAAGTGCTCATTTTTTAAGTTGCGTTACAAGCCGTTCACACATTTGCAAAAAAAAATGCAAATATTACATAAAAATGCACCTTTAATAATGTAGTATGTTTTTACAAATGTATAGACTTTATTCCTTACATGTAACAAAAAATAAGTAATTTTGGATAATGTAACAGTCGCTCTTTTGCATGCAAATACAATGAATGGAGACTGGAGCCTTCAAGCTTAAAAAAGAATGCCAAAGCACAAAAAAATCTTGCCCTCCTCTATAGTTCTACAGTGAAATATGACATCTTTAGATGTGTCATATCAGGTTAGATTTCCATGACTTTTGGTTAAGAAAAACCTGAGAACCAATGATGTTTGACATAATTGATTAAAATTGGCATATTTGATTGGAGAGCTACAGCAGAGGGTTTTTTAATGAATGATAACATAACAGTAAGGACTTGATGTGATTTAAATGATTTCTGACTCAAATGAGTTTACAGTGTGCAAAGCAACAGATTTTACACCAACATTATCATGTGAGGAGTCGTTTGAAACTAATGGGGTTTATAATTAAGAAACAGGATGCCTGCAGACAAATCTGCTCAAGCTGCAAGACATATGTAAAGTTTTGATAAAGCTTGTCATTTGTAATTGAATGAAAATGCAAAGATGTCTCTCAAAGGCAATGTTAAATCATACACAACATATGCAGACAGTTCACATGCTTTTTATTAAACTTACAATACTTTACCAAGCTTAAACACTAAGTCTTTTAAAGTAGTATTATTATTATTGCTGTACATATTACTCAACTAAACAAGCTGATTCACTTTATGGAATTTTCACTCAAATGGCTGATACAAAATACAAATATATTAATTAGTTGAAAACAACACGTAACAAGAGATACAAGCTTTGTAATTAACATAAAGAGGCCTTATTAGTGGGTTTTTGCTAAGGCAAACATAACTTTGTCCAATGCGCATGCTTAAGATTATGGATTTATACTTGTTCAGCACCGTTTGTGCCATAAACATGAATGACACCTAAAATTATGCAGCTTATTAGAGAGAGGTGTTTGATTATATTTGGAAGCATTCTTACTTCAAAAGCAAAAATCCCATAGACTGATATTGAAGGAGCGACCCAAGCCAAATCTAGAGACCAGAATTTCAAAGACTTGGGAGTGAACACTTTGGATTTGGACCAGTAACCACCTAGAAACGTCTTATCAATCACATAGCACAAAAAATAAAAAAAACACTCCAAATAAACTAGCAACCACATAGTGCTTTGTATTTTTTTTCTTCAGAAAATTGAAATATCTAGTTTAACGTATTATTTGTACATGTTATGTTCATTATATGACATGGTATCACCTTGTGCGACAGGTGCACCATGGGTAGCGGATGATACACTCTCCCCCAGTCACAAATTCAATGCTACTTACACGAGCTTATTTGCAAATGTAAATTAATGCAGTTCAGAGTGGCTAAAAGGAAAGAACAGAATGCATTTTCTATTCCAATAATACCCCAGCATCTAGGTGTGCCAATGATGTGTGTTTGTGCACATGTACATGTGTGTGTACCTGTGCGTGGCACCTCCGACCTGTGTGTGGGTCTGGGCAGATGAGTTCTGTGTCTGTAATTAGAAAAGCAAATGACCCTGATTAACCTTTGACACTGGCAGATTGGGGTCATCAGATAAAAGCTAGAGAATAAAGCTGTATGCAGAGTTCATGGCATCAAGGCACACTGAGGTTCTTTTATTATTTGTGGAAAGGAAAAAAAAAGTTTTCTAAAGCTCTCCGTCTTCCTTTTATCTGATTGGCCCTCACTGGACGAATACTTAAAAGCCTGCTTTGCGTCATTATAGAGCGCGACAAGCATTTTTCCCAGATATTTTCTCCATAGGGATTTCAAGACATCTTCAATAAAGAGTTCTTAACCATGAACAATTTATAATAAATATATATATATATATATATATATATATATATATATATATATATATATATATATATATTAGGGCTGTCAGTCGATGAACATTTTTAATAAAATTAATTGCATTAATTAATCGCGCTCAATCACATATACAAATATATATGGTCCATTCTGTATGACGTGGCGGCTCATTTTAGCTTATCGCGGCCCATTATGCAGGTTTCGCTCGGTTCTCCCGATGGCCAGTCCACCCCTGATCACCCCCAAAGTGCATCGACCCACCGGGAAAATGCCCTGTATGCTAGATTGCGTGTACTTAAAAGTATTTTATGATGGAATGAACTGCAATCCCATGAAGCATAATTGAAAAGAAAAAAAAAAAGTGAACAAAGAAATAATATATTTTAAGGCTATTGCAAAATATTTATTTACAAGTAAAGTATATAAGCAGTGGTGAATGCAGTGGGTGACCACTGCTGAACAGTTTCCATTTCCATGATAACATCAACTTCTGAATTACAGGTAGTGTAGTTGTTCACTTGGAATTTGACTATTAAACATTTAATGAAATTGAAATCATACTGACTTGTGACTTTTACTAAAGTATGCATCATCACCTAACTGTTGGAGCTCATGGTAAGTCTGTCTAAAAAGCTATTATTATTATTTTATTTTAGGTTATCATTAAAGATCTATTTCTCTATGGGGAAAATGGATGGGAATTTTATTGCTGGAACCTAACTAAAATTCTCTCTTTTAAACATTTTTTGCTTTCTCTCTTTAGCAAGAAGCCCCATGACAGGTTCTCTGATGCACCATCGTGTCTAGTTCTTTTTTCTTACCCTATAATGAATTGAATAGAGGCTTGTTGTTTTGCTTGTAAATAAGCCAGTTACAAGAGTGTTGTGGAGAGAGACGGTGGGGTGGCTGTGCCACATGACTCTGTAACTTGATCTGGATAGAATAAATTGCAGCAGAACAGGACAGATGACCTTTATATCGATGGCAGGAGAGAAATAGCTGTGAGAAATCTATATAACACACAAGAAGCCTCACACAGTAACTGGGCTCCAGACTGCGATTAAAATGGTCGCAAATGAGACAAAAAAATATTTATTGTGACAATAATTTAGTCGCAATTGGCGACAGTTGGGTTGTGTGTGTTCATATGCAGTTTTGTCAGATATCATCTTGTGAGTTATTGAATACATCTTTAGAACGCCATTCTCACCCGTTCTGTTTCTGACAAGCTCGCTGCACCGCACACAACAACAAACCCAGCGCGAGAGAGTCGTGACCAAATTATTCTTTTGAACAGGATCACCAAAAATGATGCCAAAGGTATACCCAGGGCGTTAAAATGTGACGCCAAGGGGTCCTGTCAAACGCGTTAATATGTGACGACTTGGGTGTGAGAATGTGTTGTACATAAATAAGTCCATAGGAAAATCATCTATATTTGTGCAAGTGTACACTACTAGTCAAAGGTTGGACACACCTACTCATATGCAGGGTTGGGGAATAACAAAATACATGTAATATGGGAATACATATTTAAAATACAAATATAAGTAACTGAATTCCACTACAGTTACAATTTAAATCATTGGTAATTAGAATAAAGTTACATTCAAAAAGTATTTTGATTACTGAAGAGATTACTCTACATTTTAAGTAAGATTGGAGCAGAAGAGAGAAATAAACCTTGTGTAAATTGTCAGCTTTTAGCTAAGCTAAAATGCTATTTCTAGTCATTTTACATGCACGTTACCAGGCACGATCATATTTATTTATCAAGAAAATTCACGTTGCAACATAATTTTTTTTCTAGTAAGATCTTTGATATTAGGGCAAAAATCATGTTCTTGATAATAATTGTTTTATTGTTTTCCTGTAAAAATATCAGATCAGTTTGATTTATCTTGTTTTAGAAACAACACTACATAAGATATTTAGGATTTTCAGAGAATGTATTTTTAACATGTGTATTTTGTCTTACTGTACTGGCAGAGTTTTTATAGTCAAAACAAGTAAAAAAAATCACTTTTTTTTCTAAAGTAATCCAAAGTATTTAGAATACATTAGTGATCTTGAGTAATCTAATGGAATATGTTACAAATTACATTTTACAGTATGTATTCTGTAATCTGTAGTGGAATACATTTCAAAAGTAACCCTCCAAACCCTGCTCATATGTAATAACACAAATGAATGCATAGAAATTATGAAGTGGCCAAAAAATGTAATACTTCCTCCTACTATCCCATGTTAATATCCAGAGACAACAACAAGTAAGTCATTGGTAATGATCTCCATTCCTGCACAACAATACATCAGTGACGAGTGTCTTCCTGTGAAATAGCTGATGTATTGTATTCATTTCATTGTTATCTGTTTCAATCCCTTAATAAAAATAATAATACAAATATAAAATAAATAAATAAAACATGGAGATAACAGGGATATTACTCTCAATGTATCCAAGCAACATAAGTGTGTGATATGTGTTTTTCGCACAGGAACAGTGCACTATTAGCACATTGATTCACTCATTTTCGGCTTTGCAGACTCTCTGATATGCCTCCATCTGCTCTTTCAACATTAGCTTGAATACTAATCTCTCAGTGGCTGCTCATTACCTCAATTGTGGACAGTACTATGTTAAATCAATGCTAACCATCTTAACAATTTCAGTAGCCCTATTATTATTTCAATAACCTTTAAGGTGGTTGAATGATGGTCAGTATTTTTAAGACTGTATGTTGGAAAAACTTCCATAACTTTCAACTGTATTCACAAGGGTATGATGATAAATCAGCTCTGCCCTGTAGTTTACTGTACCACAGATGAATGTAGATCGTATTAAAGTTGATCTGATATCAGCTGTGCTCCTCAGTGTAGGATTTTGGGACTTATAATTCCACTAATGTTCTTTATGTCTTGTTGTTGACTATCTATGGCTTTTCTGTATTGTTGAGGCTTACCCTATCTATAAAGTTATGTTCTTATCCATTAGCCCTCATCATTAGTGCTGTGTTGATCTCAATGTATTTTATCTTTTAGATGCGATGTTGTTAATTGCATTGCTTTTTTGCAGCCAACGTGCTTTTCCCTTAGAGAGAGGTCACATTAAAAGATGCATAATTCCATATCTGTGTCTAATTGAGTGCGTTATACTCATCATCATGCATGTTGTGCTTTGACAGCTAAACAAAGAAAAAAAAATCTATACCAGCATAAGTTGCCTAACAAAGAAATGTTATCCTTCTCAGTGCACCATGGTCCTTAGCAACACCAGTGATAAATCACATAAAAAACACTTGCATTTGCATTCAGATTTCATCAGCTGTTCAAATCCACAGAGCTAATTTTTTTCCTTCTATGCAATCTTTATTTTCTTTTCTTTGTCTAGCACTCTCACCCAAACAACCCCCTTAACAGTCCACATAGATATGCATATTTGCATGCATTTGATTCGATGTGGCATGTGTCACCCTTCTTTCTCTGTCTGTTAGAACCATTTACTGATGAATTTTATTCTACTGAATGGAAATTCTTCAGGACGCAGATCCCTGTTGCATTCGTTCAGTGCAGGAAGACAGATGGGCGTCCTGGGCAGTGCGACAGTGTGTTGAATGCAACAGTGAGTGTGCAGGCATTCACAGGCTGGCACGTGGGCAGTTTGCTGGGTGCCGTGTGGCACAGACTCTATAAAACCTCTGTACTGTTGCATTGTCCAGTGAATGCCTGTAGCTGTCAGACAAGCTGCTTTTCAGAGATCTCTGTCTGTCTCTGTGTGTGTGTGTGTGTGTGTGTGTGTGTGTGTGTGTGTGTGTAGGAGAGAAGTGCTTTGGGACATGGCTGTGTACATTGGCTTCTGGACAGCTTGGCGCAAAACCATATCCATCTTCCTCAGAATCATCACCTTGGACAGCTGTTTAAAATTGAGCATGCACACCAAGGAGAAGAGAGCATACACACACATATACACACAAATAAATCACAAATATATACACAAACAAACATGCACTGCAAGATTCATCATACAAACACATACAAACAAGCAAAAATTCATTAACAGCTTAAAGCATCCTTAGATGGTTTGCTTATTTCAGGTGGTTAAAGATAGTCTGATATCCTGTTCAAGCTTGTTTTTATCTGGTCTAGCTAGTTTCCCAGCCTGACTAAGCTGGTCTTCAGCTGGTCTAGCTCATTTCCCAGTCTGGTCTTGCTGGTCTTCCTGTCTGGTCAAGCTGGTCATAAGCTTGTCTAGCTCATCTACCAATCTTGTCTAGCTGGACTCCCAGTCTCAGCAAGCCTGTTTTCGGCGGGTCTCCCTGCCTTGCCAAGCTAGATTTAGCTTGTCTAGCTTGTCCTCCAGCCAGGCCAAGCTGGTCTTAAGCTGGTCTAGCTCATCTACCAATCTTGTCTAGCTGGTCTCCCAGTCTCACCAAGACTGTTTTCAGCTGGTCTCCCTGCCTGGTCAAGATAGTCTTCCAGCCTAGCCAAGCTGCTTTTCAGCTGGTCTAGCTTGTCTACCAGACTGAGCAATCTGGTCTTCTGCTGATCTTGCCGGTCTCCCAGCATGGTCATGCTAGTCTTTGGCTGGTATTGTTGCTCACCCTGCCTGGCCAAGCTGGTCTCCAGCTTGTCTCTCAACCTGGCACAGCTGGTTTTAACTGGTCTATTTGGTTTCCCAGCCTGGCCAACCTGTGTTTTATCTGGTCTAGCTCATCTCCCAGTCTGGTCTTGTTTGTCTACCAGTCTGGCCAAGGCAGTTTCCAGTTTATCACCCTGCCTGACTAGGTTATTTTGCAACTGATCTAGCTTGTCTCCCTGCCTGGCTATGCTAGTCTTCAGCAGGTCAAGCTGGTTTTCCAGCTTAGCCAAGACGATTTTCAGCTGGTCTAGCTTGTCTCCCCGACTGTCCGATCTGAACTACATCTGATCTAGCTGGCCTCCCAACCTGGCCACGTTGGTCTTTGGCTTGTTTTATTTCTCTTCCAGCCTGGCCAAGCTGGTCTCAAACTGGGCTCTCAACCTGACACAGCAGGTTTTTAGCAGGTCTATTTGGTCTTCCAGCCTGGCAAAGCTGGTTTTAAGTTGGTACAGCTTGTTTCTCAGGCTGCCCATGCTGGTTTTACTCTGGTCTAACTGGTCTACTTGCCTGGCCTATCTGGTTTTCATCTGGTATAACTGGTCTCCCAGTTTGGCCAAGCTGGTTTTCAGCTGGTCTTATGCTGGTCTAGATGGTTGCCAGGCATTATCAAGATGGTCTTTCTGGTTTAGCTGATTGGCCAGCTGTATTGTATGCCTGATTTGCTGGTAGACCGGCTAAAACTGAGAAACTACCATAAACTGATTAAAGTTTTTTTTGTTTTTTTCAGCAGGACACTCAGCTTCACACACATGATCCTTTACAATTATTATTTCTGTCACACACCCACATACATCAACCTCACACATAAACACTGGGCCAAACGACTGTATTCAAGTGTTTTGATTCTCTCAGAGGATATTTATGTGTGTGTGTGCAAATTAGTGTTGTCACTGTACCAAAATTTCCCTAGTCAGTACCGATATCAGTGAAATTTCAATGTTCTCGATACCAATTTTGAAACCACAGCAAACATATGCTAATATGATAATATGCTATTGAACACACTCCTTTAGCCTATTTAAAATTACATTTCAAAATAAATAATAAATTAAAAGTTATGCATGTTTCCTTCAAGTGTTTCTAACCTGAGTACTACTGAAATCTGTTTTTTTTTTTTTTTGTCAAATCTTTTTTATTATTTTTCCAGATTCCCTTGTTTTAAAGTTTTATTTGATTTAATAAAAAAAGGTCTAAAAAAAATCCTTAAACTTAAAGTCAAAAATAGAACAATTGCTTATCAACATTTTTTCACAAACATTTACACAGTACAAAAGCACTCTTGCTTGTGATATATTATTACAATTGTTATTCATTAATTATTATTATTATTTCTATAATGAGGATCATATTTTACTATACAGTTTAATATACTTCTGTTGCTTTTATGATGAATTATTATGAATTGTGCTTTTATTTTGAAGTGTATTTTTGACAGAAGTTTAACTTCTTAAACTGTTCGCTACATGGCCCAGTGTGATCGGAGTGGATTATCTCTCATACAACTTGAATGATTATCATAGTCTATGGAGTTTCCAGTGTATGAGCGGTCTGCTTAACTCATTCATTTAAAGCTCATGCAGCTCAGACAGACTAAGATAGCAGAATTTTGCAGTTTAGTAATCACACTAAGACATATCATATTTTAATTTGATTAGTTGTCCATTTCAGTATAAAAGTAGTAAAAGAGCACATGCTCAAATAACATGTGATCATTTGAAAGCAGTCGTGTGACATTAAGTGTGCGGGTACCAAATTAAGTCAGTGCTCGGTACTACCAGTACTGTAGAATCACTGGTATCATTAAATCTTTTTTATTTTATTACCGACTTGGTACCGAAGTACCAGTACTTGTGACAACACTAGTGTAAATGCATGCCAAGGAATTTAATCTGCTGTGTGAAAGTGCTATCTCAGCCTGGAAGGGGATATTTTCCCTGGCATAGGGATGTTGCTCAGATTAGCCACAGCACATACATCAGAAATAAGATGTTTAATTTCTTCTACCTAGCAGACTTACAGCTGTCTCTGAACCATTCAACTTTGGGTTATGAACTGCAAAAAAAAAAAATAGCAGTTGGTGTTATCTAAATATGCACGAATGGATTATTATAATTTTTTTTACGGTTCTGTTAATCCTGGAACCAGATTTTTACAGCTGCTGGAGAAAATGAAAGGGGTGCTAAAGTTGCTGGCATGATACTAAGGTGTTTTGAGTGGTTGCCATGGTGTTACTATGTGGTTGCTAAGGTGTTTTGAATGGCTTTTAGCGTGTTGCTGTGCAGTTCTTAGGGTGTTCTGGATGGTTGCTAGGGAATTGCTACATTTGCTACAACTGACTACATTTACATGGACACCAAAAAGTGGCTTATTGCGAGAAAGCAGCATTCCGGTTTACATGCGCTGTGTAAGCAGTGTACACTTTACTCCAGTATACATGTGGATCGATCAGTAAACAGCTTTCTCCACCTCAATGAATTGTTCACTATTTTATTCTCCATTGCTCTGCTTTATTTCCAGGTATTCCAGTGTTGTATTGTTTTTGTTTCCTTAAAGGAATAGTTCACCCAAAAATGAAAATTTGCTGACAATTTACTCACCCTCAAGCCATCCAAGATGTATCTGAGTTTCTTTCTTCATCAAAAAAGAATTTAAGGTTTTTAGGATTTAATTTCAGGCCTCCTCCTTTAAACAATGCAAATGAATGTTTGATGCATCAAAATAATCCACACGACTCCAGTCGACAAATAAAGTTCTTCTGAACCCAAACGATTGATTATTTTTAGAAACAAAGCAATACTTATATACTTTTAACAACAAATGTTTACTTCTGTACATCTCTGTGACATGTACTCATGACGGGGATGACGTCAGCTTGTTTTGTATGTCGCACATGGAAGAGAAGGAGGCAGGAAGCGTGTCATTGTTTACAAGAGAAGCTTTCACAGACCACAGACCAATTGCTGTTCACAAACCAAAACAGTCCAGTTCTAAACAATAGAGAATAAAAAAAAAAATATCATAATTTCCAAATAATAATAAAAAAACATTACAGCAGTAAATAACCATCCCTTATTTTGGACCAATGCCATCGCGTTATCTAATTGTGCTTTTTTCGTTAGCATAAATAAATAGGCTATATTAATTCTATAATAATGACTGTCAGTAATTCAAGCCGCACAAGTTGTAGTTAGTGAAACCAAGTGCGAGAGCATTTACTGAGATTCACAGGATTTAAAGGGTTTACACAGTGAGATCAATGGTACAGGTGATATCACACAGAAGAGAAGCTTCACAAGCGTATTCATGCAGGCAGTAATGAGCGAGTGAATTGAATTCTGGTGCGGCGAATTAGAAATCAGGTAATGAGGAGCAGAGTGCTGAGGGAGGTGCAGAGCCCGAGGGAGGCGTGACAATGACAAAGGCTTCACACATACCTGAGTTTGCTGAAAAAACAGCACAGGCACAGCCGATGAATTCAGATATCAACCCTTTGTTTCATTCGATGATCTGAAATCCTCAGGGGTAAAATATTCACTGCACACCCTATAATATTTGAGAGAATGTAGGGGTGTACTGATATCCAGGTTCAGTGCTATAAACCAGAGCTTCAATCGCTCATGATCATATATAAGCATTCGATGAAAAGTTTATATTTTTCCCGGTGTGCATTTACTTTGGGGTTTCTGAAGGTTGAAGCATCCAGAATACACACACCAAATGACCATTTTGAACAATACACTTATACAAATACAAATCTACAGCAAAGACAATTAAACTTTTGTACAGCGCTTCTTCTCTTGTAAACAATGACACGTTTCCTGCCTCCTCCTCCACGTGACGCGTGACCTTACCAACAAGCTTACGTCATCCAGGAAAGAAATTCGGAAAATCTTAAATTTTGTTTTGATGAAGAAAACAATTCAGATACATCTTGGATGGCCTGAGGGTGTGTAAATTATCAGCAAATTTTCATTTTTGGGTGAACTATTCCTTTAACTTAAGAACTGCAACTTGCAGTGGAATTGCACTACAATAGTGAGGTTCCCCTTTCATGTAAAACTCCAGGATTCCACCAATGTAGGAGCGCATATACATAAATGTGAGGATCTGTCTATATTTTATATTGGTGTGTATAAATGGGTATAGTTTACAGTGATTGTGCTTTTCCCTTGGTTTTCCAAGATATGTTGAATTCTTTCTGCTGTGTTGAATTGTTGTTGTGCTCCATCCTGTGACGTTTGTTATTTGGTCTGTTCAAGCTTATGCACACTCTTCAAACATCCATCAAAATGGCGCTCATGTGTTTACATGACCTCAATAAGACACATTCTCGAAGAAAAAACTGGATGTGACTGAAAAGATGAAACTGCTTTTCTTAATCCCTTAAATCAGCGTTCTTGTTTGCATGGCGTTTCAGAACACCTCTTTCTGCAAAAATCCTGGAATAAACCATTTTCTTAAGTGCATTTATACATGGTCACTGCTGGAAGGTTGTTTTTGCTATTTTCTAGTTCATTTATGAGTGGTTGCTTAGTGGTTACTAAATGATTGTCTTAGCAAGTAGGCTTACCACTAATTACCAAACTACAGTCCTCTCATCTTTGTCAATGTAATTTGATCATTTAAAATTCGTCCAATCAATTTTGAGATTATTTATCATTAAATATTAGGACTGTAGCCTTAAACAATATCAGTATCTAACTGCAGACAATGCACACTAATTCTGTTTTGGATTTCTGCATGCTGTGGCATTATGGTGATAAGAGAATTAACAGAGTAGGACTGTGCCAAATTTGGATTGTGTCTGTAAAATTATTTGGGATTATGAATCTCCCAGATTAAAGAGATTATGTTTCATGCATTTACCTCTTCCATCCTGTTATACAGCCACATCTTGTATTTTTAGGATGAAGCTTTTAGTTTGACGTTATAAGCTGATGCAAATATTTATGTCTAGTCTGATGTGTTGTGATATGGCTTGCAAGAGTGCTAGTTCCTGATGAGAGCAAGCGTGTAAGTGTGAGAATGAGAGAGGAGATAGGATGTGGGTATGTTTACCATGCCCCATATATATATATATATATATATATATATATATATATATATATATATATATATATATATATGTGAAAATCACTGGCCTGAGTGCAGTTCTCATGAGTGTCTGATTACAGTGATGTCAGCATAGGCAAAACTGGTGGGTATCACCTTCACCCTGCTGTTAGAGGAAGAGCGATTTTGCACTTATATGTGTTCTTTAGACACTGATTGCTCTCTGGGGATTCTGCTCAAATTAATAGTGTAGGGAAGTCTGGAGTATGAGACACACTCATTATCTCCCTCTCTCTCTCTCTCTCTCTCTCTCTCTCTGTCTCTGTCTCTGTGTGTATTTAGCTATCTCTTTCTTACACTATTTTTCTGCCATCCCTCTCTTTCTCACTTTCTTTTTTATAGTTTAGTTGCACTCAACCATCTGTGCTGTGATGAGCCCATAAATGATGGCTCGGACTGATATATTGCATGTGCTCAGCATTCAGGATTAAAAAACTTAACCAGGGCTTCTGGTAAAATTCCACTGAAAGTGACAAAAATGAACCCTATATTAAAAGTGCGGAAGCAAAAAAAAAAAAAACAAATGTCCCTGTAATGAGTTATGTAATCTAACATTTGTTATAGTTCATAATATTCTATTTTAGGCCTGTCTAGTTAGGAATTTAGTGCCTCTGCAGATATTGTAGTGTCCTTTATCTGTCAGATAGCCACTCAGATTGAGTGTTGTTGAATGTGTTGCATATATGAAGTGTTTTTTGATGAAAAAAAAACATGGAACAGCTATTATATTAAAATCTGCTGTGACGATAGACAGTAGAGAGCTATATGATCTACAGGCATTGGACATATTTTATTATTTCTAGCAGTCTGTCAACTGTGTTATGATATTGTGTACATAATTACAGCTAATTTTCAATTTATTATTGACTTTACTTTATTATGTAGTTGACATTAATGCATGACATGCTGTGTGTTTATATTAATAGAAAACAATTTGTGCACATAAAGTCTAAAAATCTTCTAAAATTTCCATTCTAGTTGGCAAATATTGCCACTTAATGAAAAAAAAGGAGTTAATTTCAGACAATTAACATATATATATATATATATAATTTTGTCAAGGTTGTTCATGAAAAACAACTCTGAACCTAATCTCCATTACTCCTCGCCAGGCCCCCCAAAAAAGTATTGTAAGTGTGTATTTGAGACCCAGGTGTAGAGGCCACAGGTGTAGTCAGGGTACCATGACAGCTCTCTCCGGTAGTTATGTCTTGATGCTGTGAGTACAGCACTGCAGTGATTGAGAACAGTTAGATGTTTTGTGTCTCAGGTGGTGAGGTTAAATTTGTCTATTGGAGATGAGGAGAGACTCACTTTCCACAAGCTCACACTTTAGTTATTGGAAATAATTACAGAGGATTGATTCTCTGTGGTATGTGTAAAACACAGTGTAGTATTTTGTGACTGTTAGGTGATTATTTCAGTAAAACTGGTTTCAGTGACATCACTTTTTCCCCATGGCCCTCATATCTGTGAATATTAGCAGGAGAAAGCAGTGGTGGTGAATGGAAAAACACACATTAAACAATATCAAGGAAAACATAAAAAATAGCTATTTTTTATCCATGCCAAGGAAAGGTGTGTATATATATATATATATATATATATATATATATATATATATATATATATATATATATATATATTACTACAATGTGTTACAATTATAACATCTTTATGTAGTCTGGGTGTTATGAATTTAACATCATCATATGTGAATTTGTAGTTTGATTGTATCTGACTTGATTATGTTCTAAACATTATTGACATGTGTACAGATAACTGACATATCTGAATAAATTGGCAAAAACCAACAAGTGTTATACCTGCTCTCTCCCTTGATCCCTGTTTGAATTTGGCAAAATTAATCTTTGTGACTTGAAAGAGATACATTTATTGAAAGAAAAATAAAATGTTGGTTCTTTTTTTTATATATATAGAAACTAAAAATTCACCAGCTTTTGTGGCATCCTACAGTACATCACACTGAAGGTACATGGAATTTTAGTAACAAAAATTATGGTGCGGTCATAGAGTCACATAGGTCAATATGTGGAATTATTTGTATAAAGCATAATATTAACATTCACTACTCAGAAATGAGTTCAGATAATAGACATAAAATGAATGTGTAATCAAAGTTGTGTGTGTGTGGCAGCTGGAGAGGCCAGTCTTTTGTTAGATGTGCAGCACAGAAACATCAGAGGAAATTGAGAGGCCTCAGCAGGTCACCAATGAAAGAGACTGTCTTTAAACATGGATGAGAGGAGACAGGAAGTATCTCAACTTTTTCAGCCATGTCTCATTCTGCCACACATCAGACTTTGTGCTCAATGGTATGCTTGTGTAGGCACTACATGTTAATAAAGGAGAGCCTATTTCACCAAGAATGCTTGTAATGGAAGAGTGACGTGTCTTTTACCAAATATTATACTCATTATAATTATACTGCTACTGTGCAGTGTTGGGTGTGAACCATCACATTAATAAGAATAGTTTATGTTCTGTTGTTACTTGCATTACAAATATTGTTTTAATTTGATAAAAAAAAGTTGTGCTCCCTTTTAATTTGGTGACGCGCATGTGTAACCTGAGCCTGCTCAGTGCAGGCATAGATGTGCAAGTGTGTTGAGTGATCTCTCCTATGTCCTCACTCTCAAGTGGCACTGAGAAGCTGTGAATCATTTTATTGTTTCAGTTAAATGTCAGAACAAACCAATTTATTACAATTAATTAAACTTCTAGGTGCTACAGAGGACATTCTGGGAGTGTGGTTGGCTCGCTTTCGAGTGGTTCCTCTGCAGAAATCTGGAGTATTCCAAACTCCTGTTGAACTCTGACAGTGGATGAAGCTGGAGGTGACTGCATAGATAACGTTCTAGTGGAGACTTTAGTCTTTCTGTGCCTTCTAGTCTGTCTTCTCTTCTTGTGTTAATTATTATAGAGGTGGTGGTGGCGTAGTGGCTAGAGCACAGGGCTGCTAATCAGAAGGTCGCTGGTTCGAACCCCACGGCCACCACCGTTATGCCCTTGAGCAAGGCACTTAACTCCAGGTTGCTTTGGGGGGATTGTCCCTGTAATAAGGGCTCTGTAAGTTGCTTTGGATAAAAGCGTCTGCCAAATGCGTAAATGTTATTTTGTCTTCTCTCATTTTGTTGCCTCCAGTCTCTTGTATCGTCTCAATTTTGTCTCCTCTCCTTTTGTTTCCTCTTGTCACTTATCTCATCTTTTCTCTTCTTCTTTTTGTTTCCTCTAGTCTCTTGTCTCATCTCAATTTTGTCACCTGTCTTTTGTTTCTTCTAGTCTCTTGTCTCATATAATTTTTCTCTCCTTTTGTTTTCTTGTCTCATCTAGTCTCTTCTCCTTTTGTTTCCTGTAGTCTCATCTTGTCTTCTCTTATTCCCCTGTAGTCTCTTGCCTCTTCTTTTCTCAATTTCATCACCTCTCCTTTGATTTTCCCCTCTCCAGTCTCGTCTCATTTCAATTTTGTCTCCTCTCATTTTGCTTCCTCTAGTCTCTGGTTTTATCTTGTCTCCTTTTCTATTTTTATATAGTCTTGTCTTACCTCAATTTCATCTAATTTCCTTTTGTTGCCTCTAATATCTTGTATCTTCTTGTCTCATCTTCTCTCCTTTTGTTTCCTGTATTTTCTAGTCTCATTTTCTCTCTCCTCCTTTTGTTTCCTCTAGTCTATTGACTCTTCTCAATTTTGTTTCCTCTAGTCTCTTGTCTCATCTCAATTTGTTTCTCCTCTCTTTTGTTTCCTCTAGTCTCTTGTCTCTTCTTTTCTTAATTTCATCTCCTCTCCTTTGATTTCCTCTATTATCTTGTCTCGTGTCATATCCTCTCCTTTTTATTTCCTACAGTCTCTTTTTAATTTTGTCTCATCTCGTTTTGCTTTCTCTAGTCTCTTGTCTCGTCTCCTCTCCTTTTGGTTTATCTAGTCTCGTCTTCTCAATTTCATCTCCTTTCCTTTTGTTGCCTCTAATATCTTTTCTCTTCTTGTCTCATCTTCTCTCCTTTTGTTTTCTCTTGTCTCGTCTCCTTTACTCTCCTTTTGTTTCCCCTAGTGTCTTGTCTCATCTTGTCTCTTTTCCTTCGGTTTCATCTAGTCTCATCTTGTCTCAATTTGTTCTCTTCTTATTTGTTTCCTTTAGTCACTCTTGAGTGTTGTCTCATCTCAATTTCGTCTTCAATCCTGTGTTTCCTCTCTTTTCTTGTCTTGTCTTATTTCATCTTGTCTCTTCTCCTTTTGTTTCCTCTAATATCTTGTCTCCTCTCCTTTTGGTTTATCTAGTCTTGTCTCAATTCTATCTCCTCTCCTTTGGTTGCCTCTAATCTCTTGTCTCTTATTCTCTCCTTTTGTTTTCTCTTGTCTCTTGTAGAATCTATTTTCATCTCCTCTCCTTTTGTTTCATATAGTGTCTTGTTTAATTTTGTCTCCTTTCCTTCTGATTCCTCTAGTCTCTTTTTATGTCCATTTGGTCTCCTCTCATTTTGTTTCCTTTAGTCTTTTGTCTCGTCTCCTCTCCTATTGTTTCCTCTAGTCTCTTGTCTCATCTGAAATTAATATTCTCTTCTTTTGTTTCCTGTATTTTATTGTCTCGTTTTCTATCTTCTCATTTTATTTCCTCTAGTCTCTTGTCTCGTCTCAATTTTGTCTCCTCTCTTTTTTTTATTCTAGTCTCTTGTCTCATCTCAATTTTGTCTTCTCTCCTTTTGTTCCTGTATTTTATTGTCTCATCTTGTCTATTCTCCTTTTGTTTCCCCTTGTCTCTTGTCTCATCTGAGTTTTGTCTTCTCTCCTATTGTTTCCTGTATTGTTTTGTCTCGCCTTGTCTCTTCTCCTTTTGTTTCCTCTACTATCTTGTCTCGTCTGAATTTTGTCCACTATCTTTTTTTCCCTTCTAGTCTCTTTTTTCATCTCAATTTTGTCTTATTTCCTTTCGTTCATTTAGTCTCTTGTCTTGTCTCCTCTTATTGCCTCTAGTCTCTTCTCTTCTTGTCTCAATTTTGTCTCCCCTCCTTTGGTTTCATCTAATCTCATCTTTTCTCATCTTGTCTCCTCTCCTTTTTTCCCCTTCAGTCTATTGTCTCATTTAAATTTTGTCTTCTCTCTTTTTGTCACTTGTCTTAACTTGTCTACTTTCCTTTTGTTTCATCTAGTCTCATCTTGTCTCAGTTCCTTCTCTTCTCCTTTTGTTGCCTCTAATCTTTTGTCTCAACAATTAAAAAAAATCAAAGAATAAATACAGTGCATCTAGACACAGTTATAGGTATTAGAGAAAAGATGAGCCTTCAAATAATATTTAAAAGACTCAGTTATACCACAGGATCTAATGTGAAGAGGCAAACTATTCCAAAGGCGAGGAGCTGCAAAAGAGAAGTCGCGATCCCCTTTAGATTTTAAACAAGACTTGGGGACACTCAAAACGCAGGCTCATTGAAGATCTTAGTGGTCTAGAGGTTTTATATTGATGTTAAAGTTCTGAAATGTAATAAGGTGCAAGCCCATGCAGACCATTAAAAACCAATCAAAAGCACCTTAAATTGAACTCTATATTTAACTGGAGCCAGTGTTTAGAAGCCATCACAGGAGAAATACTAGTGTGCTTCCTGGTGCCAGTCAGAAGCCTAGCTGCTGCATTTTGCACTAACTAGGCTCCTGACTGGCACCAGGAATCACATCTCCGGTCTCATCTACTGTCCTTTTTTTTCTACAGCGTGTTGTCTCGTCTTTTCCCCTGCTCTCCTTTTGTTTGCTCTAGTATATTGTCCCATATTGTCTCCTTTCCTTCTGTTTCATCTAGTCTCATCTCAATTTGGTCTCCTTTCATTTTGTTTTCTTTAGTCTCTAATCTCATCTCCTCTCCTTTTATTTCCTCTAGTCTTTTGTCTCATATCAGCTCCTCTTTTTTTGTTTCCTTTAGTCTCTTGCCTTGTCTCATCTCTTCTATCTTTTTTTTCTCTAGTGCCTTGTCTCATGACATCTCCTCTCTTCCAGATTACAGTTTGAATCTTGTTAATGACATGAATAACAAAGCAATAATATATATATATATATATATAAACAATATCACACGAGCAAGAGTTCGATATGGCCCTAATTCAGCACTGCTGTGATTCGGCCATAGGTAATTCTCCCTATTTCACGCTAGCTGATGCACAAGAGTCTTTCACTATAGAAACCGCAATGTCCTCTGCCATTTTGAACAGTACTTTTTCTCCAATGTGGAAACTCCAGTAAGAGGTAAGAGCCTTGAGTTGTGTAATTAATCTCTCTGTTGTGTCTCTTAGCTGTGATGAGCCGTAATGCTGAAGTTGTTCGTTTAAAGCTATTTTGTAGCTGTAGTCATATAGTAGTAATGCGAGTGATCACGGAGCGCTGTTGTATGTAAACAATGATTGACGGATTCACTTCACATCAACAACTGCTCATATTACACACAAAAATGATCTTTTGTCTACACCTGCTGGCTAATATATGTAATGTCAAAAATATTTAATACAAAAATACATGTAAGAGACACTTAACACATATGCACTCTCCTCTCCTCACACTTTAGTTTAGAATGGAACGAACACAAGAATAGAAGCCTCTATATTGGTCACACATTAAATATAAATTTTTGCATATATACAGTGAAATTTATTTGTTTTCACATATCTCACCTAAGCTGGAGTCAGAGTGCAGGGTCAGCCATGATACGGTGCACCTTAAGCAGATAGGGCCCAACAGTGGCAACTTGGCAGTGCTGGGGCTTGAACCCTCAGCCTTCTGGTCAGTAATGCAGAGCCTCAACCACTGCTCTGCCTTGCTTTGAGGACCAGAACTCACTGTTGTGTATGTGGCAGGAAGGGGGGGGGGGGGGGCGCTATAGTGTCACTAGGGCCTAAACTACTTTGAATTAGATAAATACAGCTTTAAGAGAACCGATTACGCCACTCTGACATCACACAGAGAATAATTAATACACTATTTTAAAATACGCAAGTTGGTTGCACTAGTAAGGAACAGAGACATACAAAAATAATTCTTTATTACTAAAATCACATTAAAACAAAACAGAGCGTACCAGACACGACACGCCACAACATCTGACCATAAGATGTTAGATTATCAGAGAAGAAATACAATCCTCCAAAAGTCAGTCAGTACAACATTACCAATAGAACATTACATTCAAAGAAAGCTTTTGGCTGAGGGCTAAAGGACAGGAAATACAACCACCCACTTTAGAGTATACTGTTATCACTCACACAGCAAATCTGTGGGTCTCACTGCACCCAGCACCCAGTGTTCAGACCACCACCAGCACGCAGAGAAAACAAGGGAGGATTCCTGGCTGAGGCCCTCAGCATCTAGCAAAAAATAAAATTGTAATAGCTCCTGCACTCACACACTTAGAGAATAAAACACAAACTAAATCAAGTCAAACTAAACACAGAGAAAAGACAATAATAGTAATAATAATAATAATAATAATAATAATAAATCCAAAAACACTTAACTGAAAACTATAATTCTCTCTAACAAATCATCTCAAAACAAAATAAACAAAACAAATTAATAGCACCGTCCGTTAACTCATATCACGAACCATACTTACAAAAACTAAATAAAACAAACAAAAAAACAAAACTTAGGTTGTAGGACAACGGCGATTCCTTGCATTAGATACTGACAAAGAGGCAGAGGGAAAAGAGCTCGAACACCTTAGAAGGAAAACACAAAATGGTTAAAATGCCCACACGAATGCCCAATGCTCTCGTTCGACCCAATCGGGAACAGACTTACCCGATGAGAGAATCACGTCGATCGCTCAAACCAAACCCTTTAGATCGCTTGATTGGTTTTGATCCTGCAGCACCGCATTAACTGGTTTGTGTATGCCTGAAACAAGCTAAACATCATACTCCCTCCCTCCATCAATGCCTACACACACAGTGCCCATAACTTCCCATAGAGACTTACCCGACTAGAGAATCAGTCCGACACTCTGAACTGTAACACTTTGATCGCGGTTTTGTTTTGATCCTGCAGCGTCGCATAAACTGGTTTACATATGCCTGAAACAAGCTAAAGATCAAACCCACTTGTCAGCTCAACGCCGAAACAGTTCCCAGAACTTACTGCAGTAATAACTTACCGAAAGAACTAGCCCTTTCAGGAGCATGCAAAAGCTGGCGTCCAGCTGCACGTCAAAACACCCGCACATTGGAAACGAATGGGAACCCCCGGATCAATCGGACATGACGTGTCTCAACAGCAATGAAAATAGACTATTTATAGCCGATCGGAAATAATGCGTCACAAATCAAAAGGCAATTTGTCGGCGGCAAGCTCTAATTATTTTAATAATTTCTATTAAAACCACCTGGGAGGAGAGCATCCGGTCACATGTATATACATATATATACACACACATTATACACACACATATACATATATATATATATATATATATATATATATATATATATATATATATATATATATATATTGGTCACACATTAAATATACATTTTTGCATATATACAGTGAAATGTATTTGTTTTCACATATCTCACCTAAGCTGGAGTCAGAGTGCAGGGTTATATATATATATGTGTGTGTGTGTGTGTGTGTTATGTTTTATTCAAAACTATTTAAAAAGCATCCCAGGGTGATAACTCAAGAAGTTGTTTAAGAAAATGTCAAGTGTGCATGTCTGCAAAATCTAGGCAAAGGGAGACTACTTTGAAGATGCTAAAATATAACACAGTTTTGGATTTATTTTGGATTTTGTTTAGTCACAACATAATTCCCATATTTCCATTTCTGTTATTCCATAGTTTTGATGACTTTCCTATTATTCTAAAATGTGAAAACAAATATTGTTAGGTGACATTGGTTTTATGTTGGGAAATTATATATATATATATATATATATATATATATAATAAAACTGAAAATATCTTGCTTGTATAAATATTCAACCCCTGTGCTGTGGAAACTACCAGCTTCTTAACGGTAGTTACTTCACCATTGGCATCCACCTGTGAATCATTAAAGTTGCAATCACATTTTCTGGATAAAAAAAAAAAAAAAAAAAAAAAACATAATTATTGAGGATCATTGGTCAGGCTGTGAATCTGAAGGAAAATAAAGACCAAAGAGCATTCCACTGAAGTTAGAGATAAAGTAATACAAATGTATAGATTAGAGAAAGGGTACAAAATAATATCCAAATGTTTGGATATCCCAATGGGCACAGTTATATCAATAATCAGGATGTGGAAGCTTCACCACACCACCCAGGCACTGCCAAGAAAAGGACGTCCTTCAAAACTCAGCGATCTAACAAAAAGGAGACTTGTGAGAAAAGCCAGAGTGAGGCCAACAATCACTTTGAAGGAGCAACATAGTTCAGTGGCTGGGAGTAGAGTAATAGTGCACCAGTCAACCATATCAAGATCACTGCATAACGCTGACCTGTATGGGAGAGTGGCAAGAAAGAAGCTTTTACTTTCAAACTACCATCTGAAAGCACGCCTGGAGTTTGCCAGAAAGCATGTGAGTGACCCAGCTGAGATGTGGGAGAAGGTTTTGTGGTCAGATGAGACCAAGATAGAGCTTTTTGGCCAAATCTCAAAGAGCTATGTGAGGAGCAAACCTAACACTATGCCTCAAGACACACTATACCTACAGTGAAGTAAAGTGATGGCAGGATCATGCTGTGGGGATGCTTCTCATCAGCAGGGACTGGGCATTTTGTTAGAATTGAAGGAAGAATGTATGGAGCCAAATATAGGAAAATTCTGCAAGGGAACCTAGTTCATTCTGCTAAAAAACTGAAGCTTGTTAGGAAATTCATCTTTCAGCATGACAATGATCCCAAGCACAATGTCACATTCCCTGTTGTCTCTTGTTTTTGTGCTATTATGTTGAAGTTTAGTTTAGGTCCTGTTTGGTTTTTGTAGTCCTTTTGAGGTTTCATTTTTTTATTGGTTTTCCCCTGATTGGTTCTCATTCCCTAATTGTTTCCCCAGGTGTTCCTTGTTTTCCCTTGTGTATTTAAGCCTTTGTTTTCCCCAGTTTATTTGTCCAACTCGGAAGGTGTTACAACCTTTTCAAGAAAAGACCACAGATTAAGAGTTTTGGTTGGATAATAGGGATAAGAGATATAAAGTTAAGCCCCACTGTGCCATTATCCAGTGTCCCACCTTGGCTATTAGGGGAATTAGGGGTAGATTTGCACCTGTTAGAGTGGAAAAAAGAGAGAAATATTGACAGGATTCAGGTTAGTAAATATTTAGAGGAAAATAATTTTACGTTTATTAAAATATATACTGATGCATCAAAAACAGATGATAATAGAGTAGGAGCTGCGTTCATTATACCAGAAATAAATGTTATGTTAAATAAAAGAGTTAATGATAAATTGTCAGTGTTTACGGGAGAAATGTTGGCCATTCTTTTAGCCCTTGAGTGGGTAGAAAATAGTAAACCAATCAAAGTGTTAATAGGGTCAGATTCAAGTAGTGCATTAACCAGTTTCAAGAACATGCAGTCAGAAGCAAGACAGGACATTATGTTGGAAATAGCCCAAACTGTATACAGGATAAATAAAATAGGAGTAATAGTGAAATTTATCTGGATTCCAGCACATATAGGAGTAATTGGAAATGAATTGGCAGACAAATATGCAAAAAAAGCAACAAAAAAAACAGCGGTAGATATGGCAGTAAGTTATAGTAAGGCGGAAGTAATACGCATAATCAAAGCAGAAATGAAAAAGAAGTGGCAGGAGGAGTGGAATATGGAAACAAAAGTGAGGATGTTCTACAGTATCCAGAAGAAGGTAGGAGGAATGAGAGAAAATAATAGAAATGAAAAGGAAGAGGACATTATTTCGAGAATGAGATTTGGGCATACTGGATTAAACAGTTCGCTTAAAATAATAGGGAAACATGAAACTGGGTTGTGTGAGCAATGTAATAGTAGTGAAACATTAGAACATGTAATTATTAGTGATTCTGAAAGATAGGCTAAGTAAAGAAAAAATTAGATTTGAAATGAAGGAAATATTACAACTGAATTCAGGGCATGTGGGGTATAGAGCAATATTTAGGTTTTTAGAAAAAAACTGGGCTCATTAGAAGGATATGAGTTTGGTTGTTATTATAATTGTATTAGTAATGTTGTGAATGATAGTGTATTAATATTAAAAATTGTATTGTATGTATGTGTATGTATGTGTGTGTGTATATGTATGTATATGGCCTGTGTGTATATAGATAGATATTTTTTTTAATATATATATATATATATATATATATATATATATATTAGTAGTGAGTAGAGTATGATATTTTGATCCACACTCCATTTCAGAAGGTGGCGGTAATGCACATTAAAAAGTTGTTTGCCAACCGCCATAAAAAATTCAGAAGAAGAAGTTTATTTGTCAGTTCCTGCATGTTTTGTTATGCTCGGTGCTAGGGTCCCTGTTATTTCTTTATTCTGAGGGTTTTTTTTTTTTTGTTCTTTTTGATAAAGCTGCACTTAGATCCTCATTCTTTGCCTGCTTTGTCACACACAAGGCCAAAGCAACGTTGGAGTGGCTCAAGAACAAAAAGATAAATGTCCTACAGTGGCCCAGTCAAAGTCCTGATCTCAATCCTATTGAGAATCTGTGGCACTATTTGAAAATTGCAGTCCACAAGCATCACCCAACCAATCTGAGTTTGCCAAGCTGGTACATATGTACCCCAAAAGACTTAAAAGCAGTTAATGCAGCACAAGGTGGCTCAACCAAATATTAATATGTGGGGATTGAATACTAATGCAAGCAAGATTTTTCATATAACCCCCCCCCCCCCCTCCCCACCCCCAATCAATCAGAATGAAATTTCAGTTTGTAATTGGGTAATATGAGAAAATTTGTCAGGGGTCTGACTAATTTTGCAAGGCAAAATTAGTCACACACACACACACAACACCCTTTAAACTTTTTTCACTGTTGTCTGAATGGATGGCAGTGAACTTATTTAGTTTAGAGTCTTTGTTCAGTGGCTTGATGATTTGCCACCAAGAACAAATCCAGTCTCCCCCGGCTAAGCTGATTGGTTAGTTGTGAAACCCATGGAGTTTGGAAAAAGGTTTGGGAATACCTGGGGAGGTTGTACCTCAGATTAAACTTTATTCCTGAAAAATGTATGCCAAAATGCGTGAGAGTGTGTGAGGACTGGTGTGTCAGGACCATGCAAATGTGTTATCACTTAGAACAGGTGCAAAAATTAGCTACGTTCATAACACCTCTCCAGTCTCACAAGCTCTCTTTTCAAACATCTCCCACTACACACACACAGACACCATTCTCCTTTACTCTTCATCTCCACCATTGCTATGGCAACCACATCTGCAGAAATCCACACACAAAAAAATAAAACTTGCAATGAAATATCTGAGATTTTAGAGCTCAAGAGACAGGCAAAACCATTTCACACCCTTATCTTCTCTGTCTGAAAGGGATACAGTAGTCAAAACCATCTATTACTTTCTTCCTCTCTTTATCTTTATACCTCTCTCTAAGGATTGAGGTGAAAGAGAGGAGTTCATTAGGGTGTGGGGTTTGTGATAAGAGAGAATGATTATTTTTATCTTTACAGAAAAATCGCCTGGCCCTTGCCAGCAGATACACTGTGTATCTCTTGTTTGTTTTGAGGTGCTTTCTTTGTTTGAGATAAACTTAAACATAAACTATTGTAATGGTCTCCATTCAAAATCGTAGCTACCATTGATGTCATTGTAATAGTTGCATAATGAACTGCCACTGGCCTTCTTTCTTGCATTTATGGGCATGCTGAATTGTAATTGATCTTTATTACACAACATTTTGCAAGTAAATCTATTCTTGCAAATCTAGTTTTACTTAAGCTATACAATCTAAACCTTAAAAGTGTCTACATTAACAATTTTGATGGTAACAAACATATGAAGTAAGCATCATAAATTAGCTAAATATCTCTTGGAGCCATATGTTCTAGCATTTGCATTAAACCTCATCATTCATCTGAATGTCCACCTCATGGGACTTGCATGAATAAATACTGGACATGACAAATGGCACTGGTCACTGAGATCAAATGGGTCGCAAATGCCTGACAGGTTGCTGAATCTGGGTCAGACAGGATAGTGATGTCATAAAAGTTACTTGGCTCACTTGTGTCTGTGACTGGATGACTTTGAACATGACAAAACTGCCTTATCTGGGTTTCACTTAAACCTGGCCTGTAAATAAGATCCTTTTTTTATCCAACCCAACCTGACATAACCTAACCATTACTGTCAAGTTTTAAGACTGAACCTGACGAGACCTGGCAATTGCTTGTCATATTTTTGCAAACTGTTGACTGTTCATGTGCATATATAATTTGATTTATGAGAATTAAATCACAAAATATTTAAAGCAAAATATTCATATATATATATATATATATATATATATATATATATATATATATATATATTTCATTAATTACAAATCTAAACCAGATGCAAACCAATTCAAGTTATACATCATAAACTGGCTTTGAAAGCATTTTATCAGATGCATTATAGCTCAATTTGGGATTGGGGATAAAAGTACATAAATCTAATCCAGTCATAAAATAGAGGAGAGTTAAGATAACCTTTTTTTGCTCTTCTAAGTCTCTAACTCTTCAGGGTTAAACACACACTCACACTTTCTCTCCACAAGAAGTAGCATATTACCGTTGTTGATTTCTGGCCGATTGGATCACCTCTGTGATTATAGCTGAGAGACTTCTTCAAGTTGATGGTAATTATTTTTCTAACTATTTTCTTTGAGTCTTCTCTTATAAGAGAGTGATTTCAGAATGTCCTTCACTCGAAACCTCATAGTCATATCTGTCTCTTGGGGATTCACTGATAAAGTGTGCTAATACCTAAAGGCTTTTACACATCAGGGCAGGCACATGGCAAGTGATCTCCTTTGGCTCATCGCCTAGTGTACTTTGTCTGCATGTTAATTTTATGCAACACCCACGCTGAGCCACAGGTGGCGATGTAGAGTGACAAGCACCATTGTAGTTCACATGCTAGTGTTGTGATTATATAGGGCCCAAAATGGATTTGGACACTTAAACCAAAGGTACAAATGTATATAACATCTTTTTGCATTGCAGATAACAAAATATCAAACCAAGTGGCATTTATTTGATAGAAATGTAGCACAAACTCATTTCAAGCTAAATGTAGTTTCTTAGGATTGTTAAAAAACTAAGGAAAAAATATTTGACACTTTGTGGTTGTCAAACTATGTGGAACATGTCAATAGTTACTGTAATAAACTACTATTAGGACTGATAATCTGTACAAAATCCACAGCATGTTCACAAAATCCATATTGATAGTGAGTGTGACAGCAAAGAAAGACTAAAAAGGATCTTAACCAAAAACACAGAGAAAGACACACACTTTTACATTTACAGCACAGCTAGATTTGATTTAATGGCACATCTAGAAGTCACCCAAGTATCAAGTTATCAGCTGCACAGATCCTCGGCTTATTACTGTCACTGTCTTCATTCAGCCTTTCAGAACCTTTCACACTGCCAAAGAGAGAGAAAGGGTTTGAAAAGGCCACATCATCTATATAAGCTCAGAGCAAGAATGTCCTGCTGTGTCATTCTACCAGCATGCTGCACTGTGGGGCCCCTGGTGACATCTTAATTATCGACCAATCAGAGGGGAAGCCTATTCCAAGCCATTCTTCAGGGTACATTGTTGGGGGGTGGTGTAATCTTTAATGAGGGACTCTTTAACAAGGGTTGACTTTAGACCCACCCCCATTTGTCCTCATTTGCTCACAAACACCGATGAATTGGGCACTTTGGACTTAAGTAACTGTCCCTCCTATGAGGTCTTATGGGGCTTTTCCACTGCACGGTACAACTCGGTTCGACTCTACTTGCATTTCTGGGGTTTTCCACTGTGGATAGTACCTGGTATCTGTTACTTTTTTTAGTACCACCTCAGTCGAGTTTCCAAGCAAGCTGAGCCGATACTAAATGTGACGCTAAAACCCTGCAGATCACTGATTGGTCAGAGAAAATCATCACTAACAGCGTCACTGGATTTTCAACATGGTACCCGATAGTTTTAAAGTTAGCTACAGCGATAGCAGTATCATTTGTTCACTTGACTTTCGAATTGTAAAAAGAAATGGGTGTGCACAAAATCACACCGTAGTCAATAAATGAGGTTCAGACGTTCCTCTCTTACAATGATACACCACAAAACGAAAAAGTCTTTCAGGAAGTGTCTCAGCTGTTGGCCGCACAGTTGAGACAGGGCAACTACCGGACCTACCAACAGTGTAGGGAAAAGTAAAAAACAAACTTAAAAGTGAATACAGAACCATCACGGAAAAGTGGATGTGGTTCGACCAAATGGACGCTATATAAACCGGCGAGCAATGGGGGGAGTGCCCTGGACAACCACGGCTGGAGTTTACGATGGAGTATGGTATGTTGTGTTATGTTAACTCTGAACTCTGCTTGAAAGCTTCACTTTATTTAGTTGACCAGCTGCTGGAAGCTTGCTACTAAAACAACCAGGCCAATTTAACTGTTACACTTGTGTAAAATCACCATGCAACAACTGCTTTATGCAGCACAATGAGCTAGTAGCTAACAGCTAGCGGTCGTGTTATTTTTGGTCAGTTTGTGTCATGTTTATGATGACGTCACGACAGTAGAGGCGGCGCAATTATGAAGATCAGCCTATAATCTCACCCACATTGAGGTGGCACTAAACTGCAGTGGAAATACATGCTCAGAAAAGTAAAGCGAGTAGAGATGAGTCGAGTCGAGTCGAACCATAATGTGCAGTGGAAAAGTGCCATTAGCAAGAGTCCACACAGTGCATGGAGGCTGAGGATAAATGGGGAATGTTTATTTAAAAATATGTTATACACAAAGGGTTGGCACAAGGGTTTTCTCTTTTATTTATACACACCTTAACTCAAACCTGTACATAGCACAGTCTCTTTACAGGGGTATGTATGTACACTGTACATCTGCTTGTTGTTTTTAAATGGAATGTTTTTCCAAAAAATAGAATTATGTCATCATTCACTCACCTTCATGTCTTTCCAAATCACAACTTTCTTCCTGCCATGTAACACAAAAGTAGTAGTTCAGAAGAATGTTCACACTGCAATGAAAGTAATTTGTAACTTTTGCTGAACTCAAGAAATGACAAGTATTGTAAAAGAATCATAAAAGTGATCCATATGACTCATGAACTTCATTCCAAATCTTCTGAAGTCCAGTAACTTTGTGTAAAAAAGCACCTTAAAATTCAAAGGAATGTTCCAGGTTTAATACAAATTATGCTCAATCAACAGCATTTGTTTCATAATGATGATTACCAAAGGAAATAAATAAATACACTGGTGGCCAAAAGTTTGGAATAATGCACAGATTTTGCTCTTATGGAAAGAAATTGGTACTTTTATTCACTAAAGTGGCATTCAACTGATCACAATGTATACCCAAGACATTAATAACATGAACAACTACTATTACAATTTGAAAAAATAAATAAATAAATCAGACCTTCTTAAACTACTTCAAAGAGTTATCATCAAAAAATCCTCCACATGCTGCAATGACAGCTTTGCAGATATTTGGCATTCTAGCTGTCAGTTTGTCCAGATACTCAGGTGACTTTTCACCGCACACTTCCTGTAGCACTTGCCATAGATGTGGCTGTCTTGTTGGGCACTTCTCACGCACCTTACAGCCTAGCTGATCACACAAAAGCTCAATGGGGTTAAGATCCATAACTCTCTTTTCCAATTATATGTTGGAATGTCCAATGTCTGTGTTTCTTTACCCACTCTAACCATTTCTTTTTGTTTTTCTGTTTCAAAAGTTGCTTTTTCTTTGCCATTCTTCCCATAAGGCTGCACCCCTGAGTCTTCTCTTTACTGTTGTACATGAAACTGGTGTTGAGCGGGTAGAATTGAATGAAGCTGTCAGCTGAGGACATGTGAGGCATCTATATCTCAAACTAGAGACTCTGATGTACTTATCCTCTTGTTTAGTTGTGCATTTGGCCTTCCACATCTCTTTCTGTCCTTGTTAGAGCCAGTTGTCCTTTGTCTTTGAAGAGTGATACCTTTGTATGAAATTATCAGTTTTTTTGGCAGTTTCAAGCATTGTTTAGTCTTGTACGAATTTCTTGAGAAAACTGTTTCTTTTTGCCATTTTTTTCTGCCAATATAAAGTCATTATATTGACTTTAAGACTTGCCAGTTTATTGCATCTGTGGCAACTCAAAAACAAGCACAAAGACAATTTTAAGCTTCATTTAATGAACCAAATAGCTTTGAACTTTGTTTGATATAATTGCAAGTGATTTTCTAGTACCAAATTAGCAATTTAGCATGATTACTCAAGTCTAAGGTGTTGGTGTTAAGGCTGCTGGAAATGGGGCCTGTCTAGATTTTATCAAAAATATTTTTTTTTTCTAATAGTGAGGATGCTGTTTTTTACATCAGAAATGTCCTGACTATACTTTGTGATCAGTTGAATGCTACTTTGGTGAATTAAAGTACCAATTTTCTTCCAAAACAGTGAAATCTGTACATTATTCCAAACTTTTGGCAGCCTGCGTAAATAAGAAATTTGACTTGTCCTGCCTTTATAAAAGAATTAAATACAGATAAAAAAAGGAAAGTTTTTTTGTATTTTTTATTTTTTTATAAACTTGGTGAGTCAATTATACCTTTGGTAATCAACATCATGCCACTAATGCTGCTGAATGAGCTTAATTTATGAGCTTAAAGGAATTTTTCAGGTTCAATACAAGTTAAGCTTAATCAAATATATTTTTGGCTTAATGTTGATTTTGAATGTTGAAAACTTTTACTCCTTTTCTTATATATATATATATATATATATATATATATATATATATATATATATATATATATATATATATATATATATATTTACTTTTATAAAATTAATTTTTTAGTCAAAACAAATTTTTGCGGTAATCAACATTATGCCACAAATACTGTCGATTTAGCTTAACTTGTATTGAACCTGGAGCATTCCTTTAATTGAGATTAATGAGCTTAATCTTAAATTGTTATCCCCTGAAAACCTTGCCCCCCATTGTAACTCTCAAATTCCATTTAATGGCATTTGAAGACGCACCACACAAGATTTTTAGATGTGTTTCTCACACAAAGCTATTTTATGGCTTCAGAACACTTACATATCACAAATATTGTATATAGCACACAACAACACTTGTCCACATTTACTTCAACTGCATTGAAAAGAACAGCCAGAATGTTCTGTTACATCACTTCTTTTGTGTTCTACAAAGGAAATAAAGTCAAATAGATTTTTGAACAACATGTGTAAAGTAAATGAGGACATCAGTTGTACTTATGGGTGATTTTTTTTTTTTTTTTGTTTGTTCTTTTGTTTTGATACAAAAATTAGAACATGGCATCTCTGAGGTTTAGGCTTCTTGTCTGAATGTTTTGCTGCAATACTTACGTATGTAGCCTTTGAAAATAATTGCCAAAATTTGTATCATAACTTCACGAGTGCTATCGTGTTTGTGCACATGAACCTGTGCACTAGGGATGCGTTCTTTGTCCACTGCTCTTCTTCCTGTAAACGAATGACTGCTGTCCTTTTCTGCATATTGCGGCGGCATTTTTTGGTCCGTTCAGCATAACGTGGCGTCACTTTTTAGCTTATCGCGGCACAGATGGCCCAATCCGCCAGCCTGCTCAGTTCACCCGATGGCCAGTCCGCAACTGATCAGCCCAAAAGAGCGTCAGCCCACCGGGGAAATGCCCGGTATGTCAGATTACCAGTCCAGCCCTGCTGTCCGGAACTGTGAGAGTGTGAATGACTAAACTGTAGTTTCTTTCTTATTTTTAACGGCTACTCACAAACTAAAATAGTGCATTATTAGATGTATATCATAAGCCAGCGATATATGCCTAGTGAATCAGGGTAAGGTAAGAACTTTGTTTTGAACACTGGTTATTTATGTACTCAATCAATAATGGCAATTTGTTAATTTTTAACCAAGAAAATCTTATATGGTGCAGCTTTAAACAAGAAAATAACATTTGTTTAGCAACTGGCACAAATAAAGTTTTTAGCAGAAACTCCTTAAAAATTGCTTTAGCATCACATATCTGAAGCATGCAATTCTGAATGCTATCTGCTAGGAAATAAGTGCTTTTTGTACTAATACAAACAAGTGATACTAGTACAATCAAAAGTCAAAAAAACTGTTATACTTTACACTGTTGTATATCAGGGTGAGCACATTTAATATGAGTGTTTAACGTGTGTTGAAATGCTATCTTGTCTGGTCATGTATTCAAACTTAAATTAATATTTTGGACTGTGAAAGAGCAATGCAATTGTTACAGCATGTCTTAAATAGTGTATCAGAATCTTTCATTTCATATGAAAATGTTTTCTATATATTCCCATTAATGGTTTTCTGTTTGTGTAATTTACCCATCGTCACACATATTGCAGTCAATAAAGAAATAAATAATATTAACTGGCAAGTGCATAAGTAATGGCGTGCAGGCTACCTCTTTCATATTTGGTATTGCTTTATGGATTATGTTAAAACGGTATTTCCATCACAGGAATGGTAGGTAGGACTATAAATCAAGGCCCGACCCTCTCTGCGGCTTTGTGTGGCAGTTATGAGAGCATTAAAAATGCATGCCATATGTGTCCTAGCAGTCCAGTGGTTCCCCGCAAGCTGGCATGCCAAATCCCGATAAGTGTTAGTAACATTTCCTTGTGAAGCTTTAATTTGATGTAACATACACATACGTGTGTGTGTGTGTGTGTGTATATATATATATATATATATATATATATATTAGACAATGTGATCTCATCTTCATCACAAGTATAGGCAAACACAGTGTGCTTAAGCTAACAACACACAAACAACTATAATATTTCATGTCTTTATAGAACACATCCCATTAAACATTCATGGTGCTTTGGAAAAAGTAAGTGAACCCTTGGATTTAATAACTGGTCCATCTTTATTTGGCAGCAATAACTTCAACTAAGCTTTTCTGGTAGCTGCGGATTAGACCGCGACTTTATAAAGATGCCCTTCCGCCCCTGTGTAGTTCCTGGATGCGGTAGAGTGCTCTCCTCTTCAGACGGTCACAGGCGTTGTCTCTGCAATGTTCAGAAATAATTTTGGACCATTCTTCCATATAGAACTGCTTCAGTTCAGCCATATTCTTAGGATGTCTAGTGTGAACAGCTCTCTTGAGGTCATTCCACAGCATCTCTTTTGGGTTAAGTTCTGGGTTCTGACTGGGCAAATCTAAAAGGTGGATTTTCTTTTTCTTTTCTTTTTTTTTTAAACCAATTTGTAATGGATGTTTAGGGTCATTGTCCTGCTGCATCACCCAACTTCTGCTGAGCTTCAGCTAGAACACAGCCTTCCTTATATTATCCTGTAGGATATCTTGATAAACTTGGGAATTCTTTTTTCCCTCGATGATGGCAAGCAGTTCAGGCCCCAAAGCAGCAAATCAGCCCCAAATCATGATGTTCCCTCCTGTAAGGTCCAGAAACGGGAGAGGATCTATGTGCAGCTTTTATTAAATCAAAAAACAAGAACACTAGGAATAACGAAATCCACAGAGAAAGTAACGCTAAACAAAAACATGAAATAACAGACAACTGGACAGGAAGGAAACAAGGGCTTAAATACACAAGGGAAAACTAGAAACACCTGGGGAAACAATCAGGGCATGGGAAACAATCAGGGGAAAACCAATCAAAAAACAGAACTACAAAGGACTACAAAAACCAAACAGGAAACAGGAACTAAACAGGAAACTTCAACATAAAAGCACAAAACAAAAGACAACAGAGAACATGACAACTACAGGAAACAGGAACTAAACAGGAAACTTCAACATAAAAACACAAAAAACAAAAGACAACAGAGAACATGACACCTCCACCGTACATTTCTTTTGGGATGATGTTTTCATGTTGGTATGCAGTGCCCTTTTTATGCTATAAGTAGTGCTATGTTCTTCCCAAACAATTTAATGTTCATCAGTCCACAAAACTTTTTTCCAGTAGAATTTTGATATGTCAACGTGGTCTTTGGCAAACTTCAGGCTTGCAGCAATGTTTTTGTTGGAAAGCAGCGGCTTCATTGGTGGTGTCCTGCCATGGACACCATGCCTGTTTAATGTTTTCCATATAGTAGACTCATGAACAGAGATGTTAACTAGTTCCAATGATTCCTTCAAGTCTTTAGCTGTCACTTATTCAAGTCTTTTGTTTTACCTCATTGAGCATTCTGTGTGTCCTTTGAGTCATCTTGACTGGAGGGCAACTTCAAGGGCAAGTAGCCAGAGTACTAAATCGTCTCCATTTATAGAAAATTTGTCTAACTGTGGACAGATTAATATCTTAGCTCTTCAAGATAACTTTGTAATCCTTTCCAGCTTTATGCAAAGCAACACTTCTTGATCATAGGTCTTCTGAAATCTCTTTTTTTAGGCATGATCCATATCAGCAGATGCTTCTCGTGAATAGCAAACTCAAAATCTTTGAGTACTTTTAATAATTCACAGTAGCTCTATCTCACACATTCAATCTAATAATATTAATTGGATGTCAAGTTGATGTCATTAGCCTATGGGGTGCACATACTTTTTCCATCCTACACTGTGAATGTTGGAATGATGTATTCAATATGTACAAAACAATACAATAATTTGTGCGTTTATTATATATATAAACTGCTTAATGCCTCATGGTGTACTGAAACGTAGTAGAAAGTATTGTTGAGCTATTGTTGAGTGTGCTCTTTGGATTTACAAGCCGCTGTGGCAGACAATGTTCATAAAGGGACCAAGGGATGAGGGGAACATCTGGCAGAAGCAGAGACTGAGTGGGCACATTCTTGGAAGCACAAGATAATTTACTGTCTACAAGACAGTCATAACATGGTGCAATGCCTCATAACTTAAATTCCTTACCTGTGTATCGCATTGTATTCCTAAAGCTGTGTCATTGTTATCACAGCAAAATTATGCTTGAACGATGATAATAATAAGACATTGCGTTATTGTTGTTAGAATATGTTTTTGTTATTATGATGTTATAACATAATAAAACGAAGTATGTTGCATATGTGTTTAAACCATACATGCTTGCTTCTTGAGGTATTATGTCTCTGACCATGAATCTGAATTTTCTTTTTTGTTGTTTCTCTTTGTCTTGGCAGGTAAGAGCTCTTGTTATTGACCTGCCGGGGCTAATGTTTGAGTGCTGGAGAGCTGATTCAGAGGTCCTGGTTTAGCTTTAACAGCAGTGATACTCTGCTGGTGAGGATTCTTATACAGGGAACAGCTGCAGTTGAGGGTGAATCACTTCACCAGATAAGCACCATCTTCCTTTTGAACCAACATTGAAACTGTGGCAAATGCACCGAAACATACACACATACTTACACACATTCAAAAATACATAAATACTTCTAAAACATATCTCTCTTTCTCTCTGTCTCAATATCTGTAAGTGTATTATTTATTAGCTTGTGGTGTGTGGTGAGATGTAGTTAAAATTTAATTTTACATCAATGTGATCTGTTGGCAGATCGCCAACTCTAAGATTTGCAATACATGATAATCATAAATTCAGGCAGGAAGCACCTAGATAACACCTGGAATTTATTTTTCACACGTTTTTAATGATGTGCCATGTGATATGGTGTCGAATAGGTGTGTCAGCGGTTAAGGCTCTGGGTTACTGACCAGAAGGTCGGGGGTTCAAGCCCCAGCACCGCCAAGACACCACTGTGTGACCCTTGAGCAAGGCCCTTGATCCTATGGGTGACCCTGCACTCTGACCCCAGCATAGCTGGGATATGTGAAAAATAAATAATTTCACTGTATATATGCAGAAATGTAT
The DNA here is from genome assembly GCA_032164185.1 of Moxostoma hubbsi. NCBI lineage: Eukaryota > Metazoa > Chordata > Actinopteri > Cypriniformes > Catostomidae > Moxostoma > Moxostoma hubbsi. The sequence continues at coordinate 19,406,517 of JAVLUX010000038.1, forward strand.
GTATAATGTGTGACAATTGATCAATTTATATTCCCACGATGCATGTAAAGACCCCAGCCGTTTGGCTCTATGCGAGAAACATAGAGAGAAAAGTGGCCCGGCTAGGCTCGGCCCATTCCGAAGTTGGCAAACGTCACCTTGTTCCCCTGTCTAGGGTAACCTGAAGGATTCCAACGACTTTTTTGGGGCATTGGAGAAGGGTACGTGCAGTTTGATACAGCTGGTCACTTTTGCATGTCAAGTACCTGCCCACTCCTGTGTCAGCAGTACACGTACACGGCTCAGCACATGGCATGATTTAAATTGGACCCCTAGTGTCGCTTCTTCGACACAACGCCGAAGTGAGCGACAGATGGGGAACGTCTAGTTTACGTATGTAACATCCATTCCCTGATGGAGGGAACGAGACGTTGTGTCCTCCCGGCCACGTCTCTGAACTGAGCGGACCATTTCCAGAAAAATCCTGAATGAACTAGACGTATTTCCCCGCCTTTATACCTGAATGTCCATGGGCGGGGTATGTAAATACTGTCTGCCAACATCTCATTTGCCTTTTTTCATAGATCAGAGGCATATTCGGCACTCAAGAGAGACCCCTAGCGTCGCTTCTTCGACACAACGTCTCGTTCCCTCCATCAGGGAACGGAGGTTACATCCGTAACCTAGACGTTCCTATATCAATAGCCAAACAAATATGATTACCTAAATAAATGGATAAACTAGTTTGCAACTCATAAATAAACCTAAATGAACAGATTGAAAGCCAGATGTTCTTTATCGACATTTTAAAATTACTGTGTACACACACTTACTGAAGACGTTACTTTTAATTGACAGCAACAACTGTGTGATGCAGGAAGCAGTTTGACCCATATTTTAGTGACTGGCACACACCCAAACTGCACCAGAACATGTTGTATGTTTATCATAATGACAATTCTACCCGTTTCCCAAATAGTTTTGGAGGAACACATGACACTAAAAAAAGGCAGTTTTGACCTCAAAAACTAATGTCGAAAAGAAACATATCAGAGCTGCTAACTGCATAGAACTTACGGTAATTCAGGTCTCTTTCTCTTAATTCTAAGGCTGAGCTCACAAAAGAAAGACAAATGCAAATGTTGACTAAATATGAACCACTAGCAGCCTGTGCCAAATTTTTATACAGCCCATCTCCTCTCCATTGCCGAACTTAGGATGAATGCCATGCCTGTGGTGTGTATTTGTTCATCATATTGTCATTTATGTTTCTTATTTCTATTTATTTAGCCTCTTTATGCACATACTGTAGTTTCATACCTTGCAGATGTACTCTGCCTTCGTAACAGCTGAAATCAGTTGTAAATTTAGAGATTACCACTCGTTCATTATGAAGACTGGTGGCCGTGTCATAATGGATGATTTGTCTGATTCATGCCGCATGCTCTATTGTGCTATTGATTCTGAGCTTGCCTGTCTTCAATTACCCCCATTACAACACACATCACTCAAAGGAAACGCTACTAAAATTACATTAGTTCTATCTTTTTTCCTTCCTTCTATCTCTTCTTGTCAACTTTAATTCATCACTGCAACTAAAACCATTTGAAAACATTACCACAGAGTTAAAGAAAATAGCAGACACAGAATTGTGTTTGTTTTTAAGTGCTGAAGCAGGCAATGCAGCCAATTATGAATCTGCTTCTTCCTGTTTACACTAATGATGTCACCCCACCCTCACTATATGTAACTTAATGTGTTATTCGTATACTGTAGAAAATGTTTTTTAAAAAAAATGGCAGCAGTGGAAACCAGAATTCAACAATTAACCCTTTAAACTCTGAAGGTGTTTTTAAAGATTTCCTGTTTCAGACATATACCTAAAATGAAAGGCTTATAACTCAACCAAAAAAAAAACAAAAAAAAAAAAACAAGTGTTTGTTATCATTGTAAAGAAATTTAATTATTATATATAACTCATATTTTTTAATGAGAAAAATTATGTTAAATTTGGAAACTCTCTGCCTAAGAAACTGCTGAAAATCAAATAAAATTGCTTTTTTTTAATTATTTATTTCAGATTTGACATTATATATATATATATATATAGTGCAAAAAAAACCTGCTTTTGTTTAGTTTCCAATCATGTCAAATGTTACAGAGTAAAATGTTGTGTTGATTCAACAACGCAATCAAAAGTTATAACATTACAAAAATAATTTACCCTAATTTACATCTCCATGAGTCCAGAATCCTCTCCAAACAAATTAAACATAAAAATGTACATAATAATTAGTTGCACATGCAAACACAACAATGATTAAAGGTATGCATAGTATGCAGACATGATTTTATTAATGTGATTTCACAAAATGTGTGCCATTTTTCAATGATTCTGCATCGAGTCTATGACATGTACTTGCGCCATCTTCTGGTGGTCATATGTAACAGTCACCAATCAGATGATTTTCTGCCCAAATATGGATGATTTTTGCACCGATCTGATCACAATTCATTCATTCATTTGGTCTAGCATTTCATTCTGCTACATAATTTCTGATGACGTCATCTGATACAGGAAATCTAAAGGTTTTTTTTAGGCTGGTTGCAAGAAGCCAGATGTTGTGTGCACATTGTGCACATTGTACTTCTTGTCAATTATCTAATGATCTATGCATCCAATTGCCTGGTGTGGGCTTGTTTGAAAGGTAATCGCCTCCTCTAAGTAATGTTATGTTTTTGTTTTTTTCTCATGAAGTTATAATTAAGCAACACCAGTTTACATGAAACATAAATGTCAAAGACACATACATAGCTATTACTATCTATATTTTTGTCTGCGAGTAAAACAAATAGGCTGGTTGTATTCTATTCTCTGAAAGCTTTCAAACATCTTATGACACATGGCTATTTGATAAGTTTGATATTTTTACTAATTACAATAATATGTACAGTGCATATTTTTCATAAATGATCAAAATGGAACACTTCAGATTTGTTTGCAAATTTCAAAGCACTGCTTTGTTTTGGTCATAATGTCTACATGCATTGTAAAGGACAGCTTCTAAACTCTAAAAAAAATACCTATGCTGTGTCGATCAAGACTGTAGTTATTATTACTAATATTTTGATGATTAGTATTTCATTTTTTCTAGCTTAAATGGTTAGAGTACGACTTCAGGGATTTATGGCGACACTATGAAATTTGGGTTACTGTACTGTATATTTTACAGTTCATAATTAAAAATATACAATATAAGGGTAATGCTAAAAACAAATATAATGCAATAAACATTAAATGACATATGGTAAACCCTGAGGTACATGATTAATAACAAAAATAACAGAATTATCCAAAAATTATGGATGTGGCACATGGGGAGTGTCAGGGCAAGCTCCCATATACAGTAAAAACTGTGCAAAAGTCACATAAAATGTTTCACAAAAGCAGTGTGTCAATAGAAAATATAAATGTTAGACTCCCAAGCATTAATTTTGCAAATAGAAAAGATTAGAATAGAAGAACAGGGAGCCCTGAAACAGATTTCATGGCCACCACAGAGCCCCCCACTGAACATCGAGTCAGTCTTGGATTACATGAAGAGACAGAAGCAATAGAGACAGCCTAAATAGATAGAAGAAATGAGGTGAAATCTCCAAGAAGCTTGGAACATCCTATCTGCCAACAACCAAGAAAAACTGTGTCCAGGTGTAACTTGGAGAATTGGTGCTGTTTTAAAGGCAAAGGTTGTCAAACTGAATATTGATTTAGCTTTTTATGTTTACTGGACTTTGTCAAATCAAATCAAATCAAATCAAATCACTTTATTGTCACACTACGGTGTACACGAGTGCAACAGCAGGTGAAATTCTTGTGTGCAGTTCCGAGCAACATAGCAGTAATGACAGTGACGAGACATAAACCACTTTACAATAAACAACATATTACACAAAACAATTTACATAAACTTACACAACAATTTACATAACAAATGTACACATACCTACACAACAATTTACATAACAAATGTACACAATACACACAATGTAGAATACACATACACTAGATAAGGGTATAAATAAATATATATATATATATATATATATATATATATATATATATATATATATATATATATACACTGACTGAATTGGGAGCGAGAATATATTGACAGAATGAGGATTAATAAAGTGCAGTGCTGATTGTTGATTGTGAGGGATCAAGTGTTCAAAAGTCTTATTGCTTGTGGGAAGAAGCTGTCATGTAGTCGGGTGGTGCGGGTCCTGATGCTGCGATACCGCCTGCCTGATGGAAGCAGTGAGAGCAGCCCATGACTCGGGTGGCTGGAGTCTTTGATAATCCTCCGAGCTTTCTTCACACACCGTCTGTTATATATATCCTGGAGGGAGGGAAGCTCACCTCCGATGATGTTTCTGGCCGTTCGCACCACCCTTTGCAGGTCTTTGCGGTTGTGGGCGGTGCTATTGCCGTACCAGGCGGTGATGCAGCCAGTCAAGATGCTCTCAACAGTACTAGTGTAGAACTGTGTGAAGATGTGTTGGTTCATTCCAAACTTCCTCAGCCGTCTCAGTATGACAATATGACATTATGACATTAATGTATGACATTAAGTGATAAATGAAAATAATTTATGGCATTATTTTTGAAGACATCCTCACTATGCAACATTTTTCACAAGTGCCTAAAACTTTTGCACAGTACTGTGTATATATATATATATATATATAAAAGCTGAAGTTTTACTTACTGCTCTCTGGAGTAAACTGGTGGTACTACAAGTTTGCGTTTCTCAGGAATCTTCTTTTTTACTCTCCGGGGGCATTGCAATTAATTGTGTTAATTTTTTTAACATGTTACTTTTAATAAAATTAATCACACTTAAGTGCTTGTAGTACCACCAGTTTACTCCAGAAGGCATTAAGTAAAACTTCAGCTTTTTGGCAACTAGGGCTGCAACTAATGATTAGTTTGATAATCGATAAATCTAACAATTATTAGAACTATTATTCGACTATTCTGTGATATTGCAACTATTTTTTAATTATTGTTCTTTGTGATCTAGATCACCTGAAGCTGGAAATTTAGAGTGCATATTCTTTCTCTCCTCAGTCAGACACGAACTGCAGTGCTTAATGTGCTTAATAAGTTTAATGTGATCCCATGTTATGTTAAATGAGATCAAATTACTTTTAGACAATGACAATTTTGGCAACGCGCAGTTTATACAGTGAACAAAACAACCCTTCAGCAGACAGCACAAAACAAAAATGTATTACGTTCTTGATGGAGCGCAAATTTGAACTAACGGATCTCAAGATGTGTTCATAGTGTTAAACTATATTTAGCTTGACACAGTGAAAATTGTATGTCTATGACGCAACGCACCCGAGATGCTACACAAGCATGTCTGACGCAGGTGTAAATTGACGTGTCCTTAAACAAGCCCTCATAATGAATCTCGAACTGATTGACTGATTCACTTGTGAAATGGATTGCTGTGAACTGTATGCCATTGATTGACTTATGTTCAATAATATGGTAATACATTGTATTTTAAAGCTGCTTTTTGAATGGCCTTATCAATGATTAACTCTTCTGCTACAGGAATGTATTGCATTTTAATTATCTGATTATTTTATATATATATATATATATATATATATATATATATATATAATTTTTAAATATTTAACGATAACTATGTATAAATATTTCATAATTATATATTGAGTTTTTGTTATATGAGGGGCTTTCTCAGCAAATATTTATATGCGATTAATTGCGATTAATTAATCAGGACACCATGTAATTAATTAGATTAAAATTTGAATCGATTGACAGCCCTAATATATATATTCCAAATAACAAAAATCCTAGTTCTAACTTTTTTTTTTTTTTTTACAGTAAAATTACACATATTACCTTCTGAATGTCTTAACTGTAAATTGTAATTGTACAATGATTTCAAATGTAAAAACTGTAATATGAGCATGAAGCGATTATCTGTATTACGCAACTGCTGTCGGGTCCTTGAATAACATATAACGTGCGAGTAAGGGCAGCTGGTGGACTTTATGGTGCCGTCCTAGGGTAAGATGGTGCCCCCCTAGGGAGGTGCTGCCCTAAGCAGTCATCTTATAGGGAGCGGCAGTTCTGGATACAGCACCAACATATACACTCACCTAAAGGATTATTAGGAACACCATACTAATACTGTGTTTGACCCCCTTTCGCCTTCAGAACTGCCTTAATTCTACGTGGCATTGATCAACAAGGTGCTGAAAGCATTCTTTAGAAATGTTGGCCCATAGTGACAGGATAGCATCTTGCAGTTGATGGAGATTTGTGGGATGCACATCCAGGGCACGAAGCTCCTGTTCCACCACATCCCAAAGATGCTCAATTGGGTTGAGATCTGGTGACTGTGGGGGCCATTTTAGTACAGTGAACTCATTGTCATGTTCAAGAAACCAATTTGAAATGATTCGAGCTTTGTGACATGGTGCATTATACTGCTGGAAGTAGCCATCAGAGGATGGGTACATGGTGGCCATAAAGGGATGGACATGGTCAGAAACAATGCTCAGTTAGGCCGTGGCATTTAAACGATGCCCAATTGGCACTAAGGGGCCTAAAGTGTGCCAAGAAAACATCCCCCACACCATTACACCACCACCACCAGCCTGTACAGTGGTAACAAGGCATGATGGATCCATGTTCTCATTCTGTTTACGCCAAATTCTGACTCTACCATCTGAATGTCTCAACAGAAATCGAGACTCATCAGACCAGGCAACATTTTTCAAGTCTTCAACTGTCCAATTTTGGTGAGCTCTTGCAAATTGTAACCTCTTTTTCCTATTTGTAGTGGAGATGAGTGGTACCCGGTGGGGTCTTCTGCTGTTGTAGCCCATCCGCCTCAAGGTTGTGCGGGTTGTGGCTTCACAAATGCTTTGCTGCATACCTCGGTTGTAATGAGTGGTTATTTCAGTCAAAGTTGCTCTTCTATCAGCTTGAATCAGTCGGCCCATTCTCCTCTGACCTCTAGCATCAACAAGGCATTTTCGCCCACAGGACTGCCGCATACTGGATGTTTTTCCCTTTTCACACCATTCTTTGTAAACCCTAGAAATGGTTGTGCGTGAAAATCCCAGTAACTGAGCAGATTGTGAAATACTCAGACCGGCCCGTCTGGCACCAACAACCATGCCACGCTCAAAATTGCTTAAATCACCTTTCTTTCCCATTCTGACATTCAGTTTGGAGTTCAGGAGATTGTCTTGACCAAGACCACACCCCTAAATGCATTGAAGCAACTGCCATGTGATTGGTTGATTAGATAATTGCATTAATGAGAAATTGAACGGGTGTTCCTAATAATCCTCTAGGTGAGTGTACATCTAAATCATAAATCTGCTCTTGTGCAGATCCATAGTGAGAAAACACATGTATTCTAAAACATACCCCTCGTTTTGTGGTGATGTTTCATTAATTACACACTATTACACAATGTATGCATTTAACTTATTACATGTAAATTGTACTCCAACCAGCTTTGTTCAAACAATGTTTAATTATCTTACTGTACTTATTTAATTATTTTCAAAGGGGAATTCTTCCATATCAGACATTGCCAGGGGGGAACTATGTGGAATGGGCACTTCAGCATCATTAATTGCTCCAGAATTCCATTCATCCGGTTTATTACGGATCAGTGTGATCTGAAGTGCCGGTTGTCATTAACTAATCTCTCAAATACTCCACTAAGCCCAGTCTCCTTATGAATTTTAATAGCCATTTAATGAGACTTCACCCAATCATCTAAACATCGGCAGAGATCTGTTTCAATGTCCTTAACAAAGCTCAAATGCAATCATATCCACCATTACTGTATTAAAGCAATGTCAATGTTTGAGATCAGTAATAAAATAATGAATATAAAATAACTTGACATTTTCAAGCTAGCCGTATAGTGTATGTAGTTTGCTCATCACTAGTGTTTTGATTGCGATTTTAGTATTTTAATTGTTGAGTCCACGCAGCACGACATATGTTCTCTATTAGTCACACTACATCCCCTACAGCCATTATGCATTAGCCGTTGCGTTTTCAACCAATATGAAGGAAAGGAACAACTTGAATATTAATCATCATCTTTTTTTTCAATTGAGTGTTTGACCTATCACATCCTCATTTAACTCCTGTGGCTTTGTTTCTTTCTAATTATTTCATGATGATGCATTGATCTCCATTTCCTTTCGTGTATTATGTTGTCTTTAGATCTTTAGAGACATGGCATAGGGAATAAGTTGTGTTAAATAAATAAAAAATGGTATGGGTGAACATTTGATTTTACTCAAATACAGAGTACAAATACATTAACTATGTTTACACAGTCAGTGTTTGGGATTAGCAATCGATTCATAACCATATAACTGACTTTAGGGAGTCAGTCAAGTTATAGAATTCACTTGCCACTGTCTTTTTGTGAATTTAACTGTATTTAGCACTCTAAAACAATACAGAGAAAATAATCCTACTGTTGTGTGAGTAGCCATTGTGAAAAATGTATTTCTTATCCAACTTTCTAAGTCTCCTTTTTTCTTCCGCTCTGTATGTGTTAGCTATGCTTAGCGGTGTCTAGAGAAACAGCCACATTGAAGGAAAAAAACACACAAAAAAAAATAATCTGACTGTTTATTGAAAGGTGTTGCGTCGGCTTATCAAAGTATTCATCTTTGGCCTTTGACTTTTATAAGCACTGTCCCCGACTCCAACAGAGCAAATGTATTTGCTTTTTTCATTTCCTCCTGAAGAAATCCTGAGGGACAATGCCAGTTTTTTCTCCTAAGCCTGAAGAAGAGGCACAGAGCCATGTTGAAACTGTAGCAACAGATGAGCTGTCTCTATGGAAATAAAGCTTTGGTTGCCTGACGAGGTCTTCTATCCAATTACAGAGAATCCTTGTCGCTGACTCTGGACTGACACATTTACATCGAGGAGCTTTCAGTCAGCTCCACTTTTGATTCAGTCAAAGGCTGGTATTAGTCAACAAAGGCTTTGATTGAGTTTTATCTCCCTGCAGTCCTCACCAGCAGATGAAAGTGACAAACATGGATTTTTGACTAAATGTGTTACCCAGCATGCTATTCAACACAACACAAGCAACTGTTTGTGCTTGTGTGTTATGGATGTCTGCCTGACCGTAGGTGTATGTGTGTGTATACCTGACCTTTCTTTTTGACCATAAAAATTTGCGGTGGAATTATTAGTGTGTTGTTAGAGATTTACAGTGTGTATCCATCCATAGTAAGCTTTCTGCCACCATGCTCACTGCGTTAATGAGTGATTAGCAGCTTTTAACCACTAAGGGGTGCTAAAACCATAGAATTTCAACAGACCAGAACTGAACACCTCAAAGCTGTTTCTCGCAACATCACAACTATTCAGTTTGAGGCAGTAATGCTTGTTTTGCCAACCGACATAAAATAGAATAAGAAGAAACAAGTAGAACAAAAACCGATTTGCTGGAGGGACATAGTAAAGAAGACCATGACAAACACTTTCCTGCAACATTTAGCATTCATGAGGACACCCACGAATCGGGACTTATTTGTTTCCATTTATTCATTCACATTTCATAAGAGAGAATTATCATTTGTGAGTATTTTTATACATATACACCGAGTTCATTAGGCACCAACAAACCAACAGGCAAACAAACCGTGACTGGTCGTTTACATGTCTCAGTCACTTCACATGCAAGCAGGCGATTCTCTGAGCCCTCAAGAAACAAATCAGCCAAACAGGAAAACGTATAGGATAAATAAAAAATCGTCTGATTTATCGGCCTCTGTGATATATCGGTTGACCACCATAACAAGTGCACGAATGGTCATCGCTTTGCGTTTCCATCACCATAATGTAGATTTTAATTTATTTGCATATCAAGCATTTCCATTAAGGATTTCTTGTGTGCAAATTCAAAATGTGCAAAAAAATTTTGAATGGGAACCCAGCTAGTGCCAGCCACATTGCAAAATGTGTTTATATGAATCTGCTGGATATATTTTCCTTACCATGTGTATCCAAACAAACAATAAAATAGAAAGAGCTGGTCTCAATCCTGCAGTTTGTCACACATGTCGTTCTGTTGTACTGAACACACTACCATCAGGCTATCAGTCCGCATGAGATGATTTCAAAAACTTGAGCTTTTTTCTACTCCAAAAACTTGATTTCAAAAACTTGAGCTTTTTTCTACTCCTCTGTAACTTTAAATAATGTCATATCAAATCATATCATATATCATATCAAAATAAAGAGCACATATATATTTCATTATTCTTATTAGCAGGGTTTTATTTCAACCACTCTATTTTAGTCTATCACTAACGATTATCCGTGTCAATTATAACGGATTAACGCTGTTGTTTTTTTTTTCAGTATGGCTAGCAAATAAAATTATGAATGTTCACAATGTATTTTCATTTTGATTTTCAGGAACATAATTAGATAACTAATATCTATGAAGCAACATTTTTTATTTATTGAAAAATTATGATATTCTAACACTTTTCTTTTTATATCGATTCATGAGATTTTTAATGCTGCAATTAATTTAGCCCTGTTAAATCACATTCTACACATCAAAATGTAAAAAAAAAAAAAACAATACAAATAATAATATTAACAATTTCAATCATAATAATTCGCACTTTCTTCACACTACTAAGCGATTGTGACAATTGTGTCCCTTTGCGCCTCCTGGCGTTGATTTTGTGAACGAGTCTCACGTGTGACAATATAAATGTTTTACGCTCTGGTACTTCCCGCGGTAAAGAGGATCAGTTTTGCTGAGTACCCACTATATGAGGAGCATGTTGTTGGTTTGAAAACCAGTGATTCATTTAACATTTTATGAGATGTCTTGACATATTTTTTTCTGTCAGAGATCTGAAACATTGTATTAATGTCTAACAGAGTCGCACATTTACTTACACTAAGTTAAAAGAAAGGTCTTTTCTTAAAGGTCAAAATTAAGCATCTTTCAACAGCATTTGTGAATTATGTTGATTATAATTCATCAATGAATTGTGACTAGTTTCAAAAATAATAATAATGAAACACATTGGGGTTACAGTATGAGGCAGGGCAATATGTGATAAGATACACCCTGTTTCAAAAGTATAGCCTCACGACTTAAACATAATATATGTTGATAACTTTGAATTTGTAAAGTTACAGCATATATCTTTCAACTTAATGTCTTGACCATGTAAAGCCATTAAAGATCATAAACCTGGAGTCTTTCACATAATACGTGCAAGGACACCATCCCAAGTGCAACACTCCCTTAGTTATGCTACAGTGCAATGTGATCACTCTCCAACAAGCTTGTATTGTAAATGTAGTTGGTTGTGTAATGCAAGCATTAAAATGTATCACCTGCACTAGAGTAAAAGTGTTTTGATGTCATAAGATAACATTATGTAAGGAACAGGGAGAAAAGTAAGTGTTTATGAACTGGTAATCTGCCATTTTGCTCGAGTTTTGTGCCAAAAGGAATAAAAGCATTGTTGTTGTAGTGACTCTTGTGTTCATTACAGCAGGAAAGTATCATGAAACAACCAGACACAAAATGTAGGTATAGTAACGTGATTCTATGCAACCAGTTTTTGTTTTCTTCAAAAAATGTATTAATCAAAATGTTTTTATGTTGTAATCAACATTATGCCACAAATGCGCTCTAGAGCTTAACTTGTATTGAACCCGGCACAATCCTTTAAACATATATCTTATTCATTTCTTACATAGGGCCTTACATTTACTTTTACAAAGTTAACATATTCTTGCGCTGGACTCTCTGTGTTCATAAAGCTCTTGTAATCTCCTTGCAAGAACATTACACACAAGTCTAAGGCTGATTGTGTATCACCTTCCTGGAACTACCATTTGGACACTAATAAGTTAGACTCCCAGTGGGACCCAGATATAAGAATAGGCTCATTTGCGGTCAGCGGAGACCTGCAGATTATCTGACAAGCATTGAGCAGCACTCAAGAAGTAGATCAGCCTGGTCTCCATGCACCAGGTTTCAGCCAAGTGCCAGAATCACATGTTCATTAGGACAAAATAAGATCTACAATGGAGTATCTAGGGAGACGGATATAGCCTTACAGCAGGCCATCATCTCTTGGTGCACACCTGGGCTAATTACTCATTAAAGGAACAGTTCACCCAAAACATGTAATCAGTTACTCAATTTGTCATAATGTACTCACCCTTATGTTGTTCTAAAACTGATTTTTTTCTGTGGAACACAAATGAAGATCGTAGGCAGAATGTCAGAGAGTCTATTTTCTATACAATGAAAGTGGACAGTGATTTTAAAAGCCAAGCTTCAAAAAGGCTCCAAAAAAGGACCCTGAAAGTATCAAAGTATATGTTCCAAATCTTTTGAAGCCATATGATAGGTGTGTGTAAGGAATATATTATTCACTGATAATCTTCCTGTAACACAGTTCAATGGAAAGGAGGAGATGAGAACCGGCGGTCGGTTAGGAGCCCCTCCTCCCCTTGTGGTTGGCGGCCGCCCCTCTGCTCTAAGGCGGATGGGCTCCTCCGTCCCCCGGCGGATGGCCACAGCTGTTCCATTGGGGTGGATGGTAGTGGCGAGGACTCTACTACGGTGCATCCCTCCTCCTTCCCGGGTTTCGGCACCAGTTTAACACAGTTCAATGGAAAGGAGGTGGCGAGAAGCAGCTTAACAATATAAATGTTAATTTCATGATAAACTTAACCAAAAATACAAATACACACAGGTATCAGACAGCTGCCCGTAACACTCTCTCTGTTGCACTGCCGTCTTCGGTCGCCTTTAACGCTCTCGGGCTTCATCAGCCTAATTACTCCTTCCACCCTGCCACAGTTCCCCTTTGTGATTGTTTTCTAATTTAATTATGATTTGTATGTTCAATTAAAAAATTGCTACTTTGGACACACTGCCACAGGTTTGACACCATTGGTTTTCACATGTCATTTGACTGATGTTTAAAAACATGTTTAAAGTTCTGTATTATATTTGAGAGCAATGGCAGGGGGGCATATTTTCTTTTAATAACTACTTACATTTTGTCTTATTTCTCACACAAAGCTATTTCACAGCTTCAGGAGACTTGGGGGGGAAAAAAAATAATATTTGTCATTGGAGACTTGAAGTATTGGAATATTTTATATTTTTGTGGAGTTTGGCATGAAAACGAATTATTCTGTTAAATTGAAAATAGCTATATAGACATTGTAAGATCTCTTTTTGTGCTTCACAGAAGAAAAGAAAATGATATTGGGACAAAATTGTCATTTTTGTGAGAATCCCTTTAACGCAGCTAGTGGAGATAATAAAAAGATGTAGATTAGAATTGTTTTTTGTATCGTTCTTCTCTTTTAGTTGGGATTTACCTCGGACTGGAATTTACAAACAGTTTGTCCCTGATGTTGTGTTTGCACAGTGTTTATCTATTAAACGACCTGCCTCATCTGAGAGGCAGCTTGTCCCTGGGAACAGGGCTGAAGGTGAGACATGTGAAAGGAATATAAAAAGACAAATAAATGGCTGTATGATTCACACAAAACAGGGCTCTGAACATTGCCAAACATTGGCTGTGCTCACCCCTTTGTCATTTTCCACTGCCTCGTCAAGTCAATAATGTAATTCAGCCAGTGGCACCTTTTTGACAGTGAGGGTGAAAAGAATTAGTGTAAAAATGTGTTGGTATTCTCTATCACAGTAGACTGTAAGATGGAACTCAATATAAAAGTGCCATTCTGATAGTCTCCTGTACAATATTTTTGCCTCTTAAAAAAAAAAAAAAAAAAAGAAGAACAAAAAGTTCTGAACACCTTAACATAATCTACTCTTTATGGATGTTTCTCTATTCCATTTTAAACATTGTTTGTTGTCGTCACTTTATTAAGTGAATTATAAATAAAAAATAAAGGTTTATCATAACACATGTTTCTTAATAAGCTATACATTTATATTGAAATAATGTGAATTTATTGGTTTGTGTTTCTTTATATATTAAGGAGCACACACAATTAGTTCCACACAATAATGTAAAGATATTCTATGATTAACTGATTATGCAAAAAAAAAAAAAAAAAAACAAGCACTGGTATCAGATCGGGATCAGTATCGGCCGATACTGAGATTTTTGATATTGGAATTGGATTGGAAGAGAAAAAGTGGTATCGGTGCATCACTAGTTAAAATGGATAACTTTGGAGCCCGCCTCTCAGAGATTGTGTGGAAGTATACTTTTTTTACTTTATTTGCAACACAAACTCTACAAAGACAGCGCTGCCATGACAAATGATTGGAGAGAGACTGGAGTTTTTAAAAGTGGGCTGTGACAATTTTAACTAAACAAAGAAGAAAACTGTGCTAAAAGTGGTGGTCCACAGGTAGAAAAACCTGCATTATTTGCTTTATTTGGTGCTGGAATAGTAAGTTAAACACTTTGACATCACCCAAAACAAACTAATTGTAAAACAACTGGCACTTAAGTATAAATGCCAGCTTCATCCACCGACGGTGCATTTGTTCACCCAAGAGAATAAGTTTGGCTTCTTCCAATGTATAAACCAGGCTTAAGTGTATATAGCAGAAAGAAAGTTAGAGAGTGGGCAATGTTATCTTGTTTCCTCCTGATGAATAGAGCTCAATATAGAGGTAAAAATGAAAAGGGCTAGAGAAGTGAGCTCTGACCTGTCTGCTCTCACAGCATCTCAAGTGTTATGGCTGTGAGCTGAGTGAGAGAGAAAGATTTATTATTGATAAACATCAGAACTTTTTGAGTTTGGAAATAGAAAAGATTTTATATTTCATGAACATAAGTACACAGTCAATTTAGATTATGAAGAAGTGAACATGTTTACATCATGATGCCATACGTGCATTTGTGAGTCAGGTTTTGCCTACATTGTGAGAACCAAATGTCCATATGTCCTCACAAAGGATAGTGAAACCTGCAAAAATTTACATTGTGGTAATCGATTTAGAAACATGCTGATTAAAGTCTTGATGAAAATGTAAAAATGCATAAAGGTTTGGGAGAGGGTTAGGTTTAGGGGTCGAGTTAGGGCATAGAACATTTTATTAGATCAATATAAAAACAACAGAAGTCAAGGAAAAAAAAGAGTAAAGTCTCAACCATGATAGGAAAACAAACCTGTGTGTGTTAAAGAACATTGCCTTATTTCATTTAATATTTCTTCATCATGTCTACAACATTTACCCATTTGAAATTTCAATATTATTATGAACTCATCTTACAATATGCATTGTATTATCATTTTGACTTCGCATTAAGTTATATTTTCCAAATATTAAAATTTCTTCACCTGGCTGATACATTAAAATATTATTATGAGGGGACTGTACATTAAAACATTATTATGGCCTGATTGGGGGCTATACATTTGATTATTATTATTGCTTCATGAGAGAACTATACATTTAAACTTCATTATGGCCTTATTGAGGGCCAATATCAGTATGGCTCCATTGCATTAACTTTGCATACTTTTATTATGACTTAAACCATGGTATTGCTTAATTCTTTAATATGATTTATTGACACGTTCCAAGGGTTCCAAGTGTTGATTACTTTTCTGCATGGCTATGAAGTAGTTCCAGGTTTTTTGACCATCAAGACACTGTAAGTGATTTTTTGATTTTTATGAAATGACATGTGGAAAACGCCCCTATTACAGTGTAGATATCACTGAAATAGATGCCATGAAATATATCTCACCTGTCTTTGTAACAGCCCTAGGCTCAGTAAACAGCAGGTGGAAAAGATGTCAGGGGGCCATAGTCAGATTCTTTTTAACCAATCAGAAGACTTCCTGCCTGTCAATCATTGTGCACATTCACAGGGCAGCCCATTTATGCTTGTCTAAATGCCAGTGTTGTTGTC